>LR990252.1:0-2468273 GCA_905147385.1 Limenitis camilla | reverse complement strand
GCAAAAAAAAATTATTAAAGTTTATTATTTTGTTAATTATATTTTTTTTAAATTAACAAAAAATGAAATTTTAAATGTTATTAAAAAAATTGTTTTTCAGTTATATCTTATTATCGCTGTTTTGACATTTTATATTGGTATTAATTACTATTGGAAAAAAATTTTTTACGTCATTTGTTAAGAAATCTATATCTATACTAATATTATAAAGAAGTAAGATTTGGATTTTTGTATTTTTGTATGTAACGAATAAACATAAAAACTACTGGACCGATTTCTAAAACTCTTTCACCATTAGAAAGCTACATTATCCCTGAGTAACATAGGCTATATTTATTACAAGAAAAAAGTAGAGATCCTTAGGAAATCTCACGAAAACCAACCCAAGGTGCCAAAAAATTTGCCATAAAATATCTTTCATCGCATGCGCTGCGAAAAGTATTGATGATAGAACAAAAAAATGTTCTACAATATTATAGAACGTATCAATATCTACAAAAAAGTCCGCGAGACCATATGTCCAACTATTATAGTTACGTCACTATAACTACTTTTTTACATTTTAAAAGTTGATAAAAATGCCTATCAAAATCAGACCATGTTTTCTATAACTTTGTATTAATCCTTATCCAAATAAATTATTTCGTATTCAAGACTATTTCAATAACTGTAAATTACTTTTTGAATTATTAAAATCGGACTTTCCATTCAAAAGATATTACGAAATTAAAAATATCAATATAAAAAAAAAATACAGGACGACGCTACGGGCCAGTATAGCGACGCAGCGCAGCGAGTAAAGCGGCAAGAGAGGGGGCACCGAAATGCGGGAGGGCCAATATATTTTTAAAAATAATATTCCACCCGCGCGAAGCCGGGACGGGCCCCTATTGTTTATAAACAAACTGACTATTTTGGGATTTTAAAAAATTTTTTTTTTACCATCTTATTGTATAGGTGAAATAATGATTTTAAAATAAAAAAAATTTCTTAAATATTTTTTTTTATTGTTTATAATCGTTTTTTTTATATTTCAATTGTTTAAATAATTAGTTAAGAAATTATTTTATTCTTAAAAATCATCTTTGACCCTTTCCTATAGAATAACAGAGAAATAATTTTTTTTTATAAATAATTTCATTGTTTATTATGTTAATGTTAATTTAAAAAATATATAATTAACAAAATAATAAACTTTAATAAATTTTTTTTGCATTACTTTATTAAGTACCTAAATGCGAAGAGCTCCACGAAGCGAAAAATTTATAGACCAATTATTTAAACTTTTATGCCGTAATTTATAAAAGCAGAGATTGGAAAAAAATTAGTTAATTAACAATGGTGTAACTTTTTGAAAAATCGACATATAATTTTTTTTCACCGAGGTTTTTTTCGTTCAAGTGTCTAAATTACACCATAATTCATCCAAATTTTTATATTGTTATTTAATATGATAAAAAAATTATTTTAGGTGGTATACCGGATTTTTAGACGGCGCGCCTATGCCATAACGACCTCGCGTAGCCCTATTTTTAGCGTTAAAAAAAAATTATAAATAATAGAGATAGAGCTCCGGGAGCAAGGACTTTTTTATTGGAAATTTCCTCCTCTTTCAGGATCTTTTTTCAAAATTCCTTAAATATTATTATTTTCGAAATTATTAAAGAAAAACTAAACACCTTTTTTTTATCTTATTTTGTTAATAACAATCGCAATGTTTTATGTGCTAATATTCCCTTAAAAAACATTTTTCTAGACGTCATTCCGAATCGAATGAGCTATCGCACATATTTTTAGCAGCTTTATTTCTATTTAACACGTTTTTGAACTTGTTGACTAGACTATAAGTCATCCGGGCCATTATTACAAATCCATTGACATCTAATTCATTAAAATCGGTTCAATAGTTTAGGCGCTACGATGGAACATACGGACATACAAACATATATAATATCATTCGACTTGTAATGTCGCGGAAGTATTCCTAGTTCCTGTGGGATAATAATAAAATATGTATATTGAACGCCTGAATATTTAATATAGCAATTTATTTTTAATTAAATGATGTACAAGTGTTCAATTGGACCCAAACGAAGCCGGAGCGGACCGACTAGTAATAAATAGAACTATATATTTATTTGCAGAATTGCTGCATTTATTTATTTATCTAATTCTAATAATAGTCTATTACCGACTCAAGATAAGACGATATAGCTAGGGTTGCCACTAGCGCGGTATATCCGGATCATTTTAAATTTTATCCGGCACGGTATAAGAGCACTTTTAACGCTCCACATAATAGGTCAGTCTGTCTGTTTTTAGAAGCTACCTCCAGTTACGAAGGTTATTTATTACATTTTTAATTTGTAATCCTTTAACGAAGCGAAGCATCTGTAGATAAGTGATTCAGGCGTTGGATTTAAGATCGATGGTGGTGGGTTCACATCCCAGTCATTGAACTACTGACGTGGCCTGCTCCTAAAACAAGCATTTAGCTTTCTTAGAGGGGTTAAGGAATACTAGTAGTATGTAATCCTACAAGTAATATTTAAAAAATAACTTGAGTGCCAACGTCATTAGATGTTTTTAATGTGTTCGATCCTGCGCTAACGGATAGTGGGAGTTGTTTGCTCATCCTGTAACTAGATGGCGTTACACGTTTTTAATTAACGCGACGCTTGTCTTTAAGCTTAGATATTGTCTATGCATTAATTCTACAAGGTACCGTGTACCATTTTTATCAATTAAAGCAACCGAATATGAAAAGAAACTTGAGGCGGCTCCAAGAGTTGCAGTCAGCAAATCAGGTGAGTAGACAAGTTTTGTTATTTAGAAGCGCAAGATAAGAAGAGAATTGTCGAAGGTATTTCTTTTACTTCCATTCTAAACAGTCTACTAGTAGCAAGTTGCTTCAAAATAACTTTTCGTAATTTCAGGATTGGTCCCATAGTTACATATACTACATTTTTATTCTAAAGGGAGGGGAGGAAAGGGGGTACCTGCCCCTTGGTGACGCCCTTGATTAACATGCATAAAGCGAGGCTGTGAATAAAAAGACATACACATCAGAGCCAATTACTACAATAAAGAGATAAGAAAGAATTCTAAAAGCCAGAGATCGCTACAATGGTATACACTGTAATGGGTCTTTAAGTGTTATCAACAAATCATTTTTATGAAAAAAATTTTTTTATGAACAAAACACTGAATTTACATTCAGTACAATTAAATCTTACAACTAAGAGAGATGAGCCTAGTGCAAGTTTAGGACTAAGACTAGCTCGGTGAGACGATGGTTCTACAGTCCACGGTGATTCATTCCCACGACGTCAGCGAATTCCAGGACGTGTAACATGAGTTGGGTAGTTAGATGTGCAGAGTTACCGCTAGCGTTCTGTAACAACTTTAATGTACACAACAAAAAAACTTAATAAACAATATAGATTTTAACTTTTAAGAGTTAACTGTGAAGTACAAATAAATCATTTAATATACATACAATACACTCATAAATATTGTAGGAAAATAAAATACTACATTAACACAAGTAAAAATAAATAGATCTTATTTCATGGTAAGGTTTTGTTAATTAAAAAATGTAAACTGTATTTTTGTATTTAAATAAATAAATTAATTAATTTAAAATATATATATATATATATATATATCTGTATACTGTGTTAAAGTTTATAACCGGACCTTTAAATAACCGGTTTCCGGTATAGACCTTGTGGCAGCCCTAGTGACTCATTGACAATGTCAGCGCGAACTTCATTTGATTAATTTGCGACATTTGTTGTATACACTTCAATAACATAAGTGTAATTCCAGTGCTTTTGTTTTAGGTAGATATTTCTAGTTAGAATTAGTTTTTGTGTGGAAGTCCATTTCAAAATTCCGATAACCTAAAAAGTCGAGAATTTGAGAACAAAGAAACTGTCAAAGTCGGAAATAAATCAAAAAAGGTAAATATATTAATTATTTATTAATCTATAATAACAGTAATATGAAATACTACAGATAAAACGTATTGCGCATGCGCAGTTTATTATTACATAGCAATGTAGTATAAATAGCATCGTTGCGACATTGTGTTGCCAGTTTCATACGAAAAATAAATAAATAATGAAAATTCGGCCAAGTGCGAATCAGGCTCGCGTAATGTTACAACACTAGTGACTAGCAACCTTTGCTTACAATTATACATAAATAGACAATGTCGGGCAATTACCTCACTTTTTTGTTGTCATTATTAGGAACAGTTGCATATCTTCTATAAATGTAAAAGGAGAAGCTGACTGACATATCAACTACACTGTTAAAAACTTGAAATTTTGCACAGGGGTTCCTTTTATAACGTAATTCACCCCCTATGGGGGTAAAACGTGGATATAAAGTTAGTATGAAAGTTCTCTGATTTTCAGTTATTTCAATAAAATGTTGTATTTAAGTTATAAGTTCCTTATAATAATTAAAAATCTCGTTGATGCGCAAAACACACAGTGTGATTTGCTGGCACATACCATGACTACCATTGATGATATCTTAGATTTAAATAGAGTCTTGTTTAGAGGACACCCTGGAGTGTCCGTCAGTTACTAAACATTGATACTTAAGTTTACAAATAAATGAGTAATTGTCGATATAATGACATGTTATTCTGTTCAGTGGTCATGTCCCTTTTCAGGCAATAAATTCAAGATTTACTTTCTAGGTGTTCCTGAAAGCACTGTTCGAAAAAACATCACAAGATCTTCGCGGAATAAAGAAGAAAATACATCTGGGCCCCTAACCCCCTCAACAGTAACGAAATCCCGCAAATTGGCAAAGGTTAAATGTTAAAAATTTCTTTTCGCTTACAACTTACTGTAAACAATAATATTTAAAAACCAATAATGTAGAAAACTATTTTTATATTCAATAGTTTTACTCGTAAATTAGAGAGTAAGTAAATTAAAAGCCATGTTACCGGGTAAGTTGTATGAACTAGCAATATTTACCAACACGTTAATAAACTACCCAGATAAAAATTTTGACCTCGGCCAGGAAATAAGAATAGGGGATAAATTTGATGATTTAGTTATAAGAGTTGACGGTAATAAATATACTTTCGTTCAGATTAAACTTGTAGACGACTCTGAAGATAATGTTATTGATGCCCAGGTTTTGTTAGGAGAGAAAAAAATATCACTCAACAAAGATGATTTTAAATTACAAAAATACTTTCTTTCCTACTTGAGAATCAAGGATCAACTAAATTCAGGCGCTTCAACTAGTACCGTACAAAAGTTAGTTATCTTCACTAACGCTGATATAAATGATCTGGATGTTAAAGTAGAGATTGGGACAGTAAACATAATAAGAGACAGAAATGATAATATATTGCACAGTAACGAAAATTCGAAATCTGTTATAGATATCAACGTAAATAGCATTTTTATTCAAAAGCTGAGAGGCAATTTAAAATGCGATGTGCAGATTCTGGCTGAAGAAATAGCAAAATATGTTAATGATTCCAATAGCAATCTCGATCCTATGGTTCTCGATGTAGAATGTTTCCGATATTATCACACGGCGTTGTTTGATGAACATGTTCTAGAAGCAAGAGATAGTCAACATGGAAATAAAATAATTAGACTTGGAAAATTTACTTTGAACTTCATTGCGGGAAAAGGTCTCTCAAATAGAGCACACAAGCTCAGGACGAAGATAATAGAGATTATTTTAGAAAAACAAAACAATATTGATAAACTGCAAGAGAATATGGCGAAAGCTGAATGGAAATTATCTGATGACTTTGGCTTAATTGAATCCAAGGATGTGATATTTTTACCCAATTACGACATAAGTGACAAAGACGTTAAGGACTTTTTTAGTATTTTAGAATTGAGAGTGAATCAACATGGTGTCAAAGATCTATTGAAAATGAATAAAAATGAGGAAATAAAGAATAAGTTTTTAGAATACTTTAATACAGATCCTAAACTGGTAGAATTTCTTATTAATGATTTCATTCAAGGTTGGAGGAGTGAAAAGAACGCACAAGAAAGATGGCTTTTGAATTCGAAAAGATCAGAGTTCATAAAACAATTACAAATAAAAATTGCCAAACCACAAGCGATACATACAACACAGCAGTATGTTAGATATATAGAATCTCTCATTAAAAAATATAATTTGCGTTTTGTTGACACTTGTCTATTCAATGAGAATTATTTCTTTGGAAAGCAAAAGGAAAAATATTTTCTTATCAGCACCGCTAGCATAATATTAAGCTCAGTTAAGATGATACAATATCTTAACGAGACAAAACATCAGAACTATATTTTTATAGATTTAGACCGCCTTTCAACGAGAGGAGAAATTATTAAACTGGTAGATGCGTTTCACGACACTAAGTATATTTTATTTATTTTATCGTATAAGCGTCTAATAGAAGATGATATCATCAACGAGTTATTCAATAAACTGTCTAGTATCACAAAAGAGCATACTAACAAACAAGTCATTTTTATAACAGCAGCTGTTGATTCCCTGATAAAGAGATTTAGTAGCTGTAAAGAATATAAAGATACGACTATTGCTATTGAACACTTTGTGGATGATTCGAAGCTAAATATCTTACAACAAGAGGTAACTTTTCAGAATCAGGCTATGCCGATAGGTAATTTATGTGATATGATCGGGCCTGAAGTAATAGATAAGTTGATCACCAACAAGATCGATATAGGCAGTGCAACATCAGAAATAATTTATTTAGAAGGGGCTTATACTGCGGTATTTGAAGAAGTTAATATGGAATCTCTTATTGATGAACTAAAACGACAGTCGAGTGATATTTACGTAATCAGTGATATATCTGGCTCGTGGAAAAGATGCTTTGACAGTTTATTGAAGGAAATGGGCGGTTATGAAAAAGATACATTAAACATTATTAAACGTGAGATTGAAGAATTGAAACAGGACAGTTTTAGAAATTTGAAAGGCAAAATTTGCGTAAGCGGTTTTGAATTTAAATACAACGATTTTAAAGATCTATGTAAAAAAAATCCGAAAACTAAAATATATTGGTTTCATTTACAGAACGACGAGACTAAATCTAAAATAATATTAGCGCATATTTATAATCCAAAATTTTACATAAAAGGTCACAGATTTAACAAGGAAGTCATTATTAAACGTAATATCAAAAAACAACTTTTAAATCCTCAAATTCGGGAAAAATATTATATTTTTGGAATAAACAAAAAACAATTTACTGGCTGGCTTCGTTTGGATAGAGATGATCAGATATATTTAAAAAAAAACTATGACAACAACTACATTCAACTCTTTGTATCTGACGAAAGTCTCAATGCTGTGTTACAAAAACTAAGCCAACAAAATGTTGATGAGACAGTTCATCTACTTAGATTCGTAAAAGGTCACCTTATATGGTGTAAAACTCACGGTTCAATAGAGAATTTGAGCAAATACAGAACTGAAAGTTATAAAAGCATTGAACCTTTATTAGACGAAAGTGATTTGATTAAAGAAATTAAAGATGAAAAATTGGTAATAATTGCAGGGGAACCAGGTATCGGTAAGAGTACTGCTTTAGTAAAGTTATGTAGTACAAAATTTAAACTGAAGTCTAACTTAGAAAATTCAATTATGATGTCACATTGGCTAATTAAAGTAAATTTAAAAGATCATGTTCAGTTGATAAGGAATATCGTTACTACTGTAAATGACCCAATTTCCAGAATGAAGGTAGTACAGTTTCTGTCACAGGTGGATAAAAGTCTTAACGGCGATATTGCCAAAAGCTTACTGGAGGCGGCATTAACAAATAGTGACTTCGGGAAACCCCTCCTTATAGCATTTGACGGCTTTGATGAAATCTTGGATAAAGTGGACAGAGATAGAATGATCGTATTGTTACAGCATATAAGATATAAAACCACTGCTAAAGTTTGGGTAACCACACGTTTGCACTATGAAAATACATTGCAGAGTAAATTATCTACATTTTCCATTAGACTTGAGGCAATGGATACTGGAAAAGTAAGAAAGTACATAAAAACATATTTCAGGGATAATTTGACTTTAACTTTAAGCCGTGTAGAATTTTTAAATCTATTTAAGAACAGTGATGAAGCAGTAAATACTGGTGCCCTACATGAGTATACAGAGGCATTTTTAAATAAAATATATGAGATATTTAAAAGTGACGTGTCTTGGTTTATCGGTACTCCACTGCAGCTGTATCTCTTGTTAGAAGGGTCTGTGAGATATTTTAAGGAATGGATACGGTATTATATTGGACAGAACCCTGATTTCAGTTATTTAGGTAATGATATATGGGACGTATATGAAAAGTTTGTTGAGAGGAAGTACGATACTTATTTAAAGAAAATGGATATCAAAGAAAACGTGAAACGAAAATTAGAGAAAACAGTTTTTGATGAATTTCACAGAGACCTGGCGAAGTCTTTAATATTGGAATCAGATCTAAAAAAATCTTTTCTAGGATTGAAAGATGTTTTTCTTTCGGCTGGAATCGTCAAATCGGATAGTCAAAACATTGAATTTATTCATCCAACTTTTCAGGAATATTTCGCTGCCAAATTAATTATACATTGGATTACAAAATGGTCGAGAGAGGGCCAGCATAAACTTACAAACTCACTAAAGATGGCATATTTAATTGAAGATATTTTAACCAAGTCATATTATCAAGTTGTACGAGCCTTTTTAAACGTTAAACTCTTGAATAAGAAATTTGAAAATTTATATTTCGAAGAAAATTATTATAATGAGCAAATTATGTTATTAGCGATAAAAGAGAATAATTTGGGAATTGCTGGTTTTTTGTTGCAACATTTTCAAAGCATAGATGTTGATAATAGTATTAAAAGTGTTTGGCCTTATTATTCGCCTTTAGAATCCGCTGCTGCATCTGGTAATTTAGGAATGTTTAAACTTCTCGTTAAATATAGCGCAAATATTAATTATTTCGATAAACTTTGCTCGTCGCATTTGCATAAAGCAGCAGAATCTGGGAATATAGAATTGGTTAAATATCTGATTGAAAATGGTGCTGATATCAATTCTACAGATTATTTTGGTGAGACACTTCTACATAAAGTTGCAGCCCAATCTGATAACTTTGAGATGGTTAAATTTTTTTTGCAGAATCATGGAGATGTTAATGTATTAAGCTGTTTCGGCAACGTTGCTTTGTACAGATCTGTTGTTAAATCTGCTAATTTAGAAGTAGTAAAATACCTTGTTCAAAATGGCGCAAATGTTAAGGCTGAATTTGATAATGGTGAGTCAATAATGTATAAAGCTCTTATACAATTCGACAATTATGATCTGGTAAAATTTTTGTTGAACAATGGGATAAATATACGTGCTGGAGATAGAATAAGCAGTATATCGATGGGTATTGCAACTAAATATGGCGATTTAGAGCTTGTGCAATTACTTGTTAACAATGGAGCAGATGTTAATTCCATAGATAATACTAGGAAACAAGTTTTATTTAATGCTGTCGATGATCCTAGTAAGTTGGCGATGGTTAAATATCTTGTGGAGAAAGGTGCTCATGTTAATGTGACTGATCCATCTGGAGAAACAGTTTTATGTAAGGCTGTTACTCACCCTGGGAATGTAGAGATGGTAAAATATCTTATTACAAAAGGAGCCGATGTAAATGTAAGAGACAAACGCAGAGAGACAGTAATACACAAAGCTGTTACTCAACCTTGTAATATCGAAATGGTTAAATTTTTGATAAATATCGGTGTAGATATACATTCTATAAATGATTGTGGTGAACTGCCATTAAGCATGGCTGTTCGGTATGCTGATTTGGATACCGTTAAGTTTCTTATACAAAATGGTGCAGATGTTAATTCAAGTAATACAATCATATGTAATGCTGTCGGCCAATCTGGTAACTTAGAGGTGATGAAGTATCTTGATGATATTGGAGTATGTATTAAAGATAATCGTGAAGCAGCTAGGTATAATGCTAATGATACTCCTGGTAACTTCGATATTGTTAAATTTTTGATCGAACATGGTGTGGATGTGAATTCCAGAAATAATAATGGTGAGATTGCTTTGTTTAATGCGGTTAAATATGGTGAGTTTGAGATTGTTAAATTACTTGTGCAAAATGGTGCAGATGTTAATGCGACTGATATAAGTGGTAAAAGTATTTTATGTTTTGCAGTTCTCCGTGGTAATTTTGAGATGGTAAAAATTCTTGTACAGAATGGTGCCAATGTTCATTCAAGAAATACGGATGGCACAACAGCCTTACACATAGCTGCACAAATGAACGATATAGAGGCAGTTAAATTTCTCGTACAGAATGGGTTGACGATTGAAAATTTAAAAACAGAAGATGATTTACTAGTTCTACGCAATGTCGCTGAAGTGAACAATGTAGATATGTTAAAGTTCATTATCCAACATACCTCAAAAATTGAGTGTATACAAGAAATTTACTCATTACTTTTGCATGAAGGTGCGGAAAATGGTAGTTTAGAAATTGTGAAGTATTTGGTAGAAAACGGTGCGAATGTTAATGCTAAAGATGAGAGAGGAACAGTTATATATAAAGCTGTAAGCTGTACATGTAGAACAAGAGGTAAAGATAGAGACAAGGATGAAATTACAGTGCCCAATGATACTTTAATAAATAACCAATTGGAGATCATTAAATATCTATTGCTAAACGGGGCAAAAATTGATGTTAGAACTAAGGATGGCGTATTTGTATTTAAAAAAGCTATAGAGCTTCGAAGACAAGACGTTCTGAAATTTCTCGTTGAATATAGTGCAAATATAGGTCATTTGGATAGTCTTAGCGCATCAATTTTTCGTGATGCTGCCGGATCTGGTAACTTAAATATGGTGCAATTTCTTTTAGAGTCATGTTGGAACGGCCAATTTTGTTAATATTAACTCTTTTGGTAAATAAAAATGGTTTTGTTTAATTTTTGAGACCGATTTTTACAATTATATTTTATGATGATTCAATTCCTGGATTTTAGGGTATAAGGCTATAATTGCTAATATTAGTAATTTTCCCTACATTGGAAAATAAGTATTTTTGAATCATAATATTAAATGAAACCTTAATTATTGAATATAGTCTAATAAATATATTTTACAATATTATTGTTTTAATTGTCGACCTAATATAATACTTTTAATTGTAAGAAAGATTTATTTTTTACACGTTAGTTTATTTAATATCAGTTTTAATAAAAATAGTTCTAAATTCGAGTCAGGGGTCTGTTTCTTAATCTTTATTAACATTTTGGAGGAAGATTCTAATAAATAATCTTTCTAACAGCTCTTAAATTTAAATGAATGCAAAAAACATCGATTCAGATAATGCTGCAAATGAAAATTTGAAGTCTAAGTTAGGAAAAACAAGAGTGATTATTTGGTTTGATGATAGTGGTAGAAAAGGGAATAGTAATGTTAGCAGATAACAGTAACAGGGGCGGTGACGATATTGAACCTAACATAACCTAACGTGGCAGTGTTAATAATATTCGTAGAAGTAAAGGGCATGCTATTTGCAAATACATATATAGTACAATTCATTATTTTCCAGGTCAGGATGAAAACTTTCCCATATTACAGAGTTAAAGTCATATAATTGATAATTTCCGGATACTTCTAGCTTAACATATGTATTTCCTTTTTAGGTTTATGTAATAGTCCTCAATGGATACTTCTATCAAGAAGATGAAGAAACTGGTGAATCTAATTACAGTAGAATACTAGATAACAAACCTGGATCACTAACGCTCCTTCAGCATTTATTTTTCTGAGTTTCTGAGTTAATTTTAATACAAGTTATTTAAGTACACCAATTGATTATAAGAAGTTTGGAGCCATGTTACCGGGTAAGTTGTATGAACTAGCAATATTTACCAACACGTTAATAAACTACCCAGATAAAAATTTTGACCTCGGCCAGGAAATAAGAATAGGGGATAAATTTGATGATTTAGTTATAAGAGTTGACGGTAATAAATATACTTTCGTTCAGATTAAACTTGTAGACGACTCTGAAGATAATGTTATTGATGCCCAGGTTTTGTTAGGAGAGAAAAAAATATCACTCAACAAAGATGATTTTAAATTACAAAAATACTTTCTTTCCTACTTGAGAATCAAGGATCAACTAAATTCAGGCGCTTCAACTAGTACCGTACAAAAGTTAGTTATCTTCACTAACGCTGATATAAATGATCTGGATGTTAAAGTAGAGATTGGGACAGTAAACATAATAAGAGACAGAAATGATAATATATTGCACAGTAACGAAAATTCGAAATCTGTTATAGATATCAACGTAAATAGCATTTTTATTCAAAAGCTGAGAGGCAATTTAAAATGCGATGTGCAGATTCTGGCTGAAGAAATAGCAAAATATGTTAATGATTCCAATAGCAATCTCGATCCTATGGTTCTCGATGTAGAATGTTTCCGATATTATCACACGGCGTTGTTTGATGAACATGTTCTAGAAGCAAGAGATAGTCAACATGGAAATAAAATAATTAGACTTGGAAAATTTACTTTGAACTTCATTGCGGGAAAAGATCTCTCAAATAGAGCACACAAGCTCAGGACGAAGATAATAGAGATTATTTTAGAAAAACAAAACAATATTGATAAACTGCAAGAGAATATGGCGAAAGCTGAATGGAAATTATCTGATGACTTTGGCTTAATTGAATCCAAGGATGTGATATTTTTACCCAATTACGACATAAGTGACAAAGACGTTAAGGACTTTTTTAGTATTTTAGAATTGAGAGTGAATCAACATGGTGTCAAAGATCTATTGAAAATGAATAAAAATGAGGAAATAAAGAATAAGTTTTTAGAATACTTTAATACAGATCCTAAACTGGTAGAATTTCTTATTAATGATTTCATTCAAGGTTGGAGGAGTGAAAAGAACGCACAAGAAAGATGGCTTTTGAATTCGAAAAGATCAGAGTTCATAAAACAATTACAAATAAAAATTGCCAAACCACAAGCGATACATACAACACAGCAGTATGTTAGATATATAGAATCTCTCATTAAAAAATATAATTTGCGTTTTGTTGACACTTGTCTATTCAATGAGAATTATTTCTTTGGAAAGCAAAAGGAAAAATATTTTCTTATCAGCACCGCTAGCAATATATTAAGCTCAGTTAAGATGATACATTATCTTAACGAGACAAAACATCAGAACTATATTTTTATAGATTTAGACCGCCTTTCAACGAGAGGAGAAATTATTAAACTGGTAGATGCGTTTCACGACACTAAGTATATTTTATTTATTTTATCGTATAAGCGTCTAATAGAAGATGATATCATCAACGAGCTATTCAATAAACTGTCTAGTATCACAAAAGAGCATACTAACAAACAAGTCATTTTTATAACAGCAGCTGTTGATTCCCTGATAAAGAGATTTAGTAGCTGTAAAGAATATAAAGATACGACTGTTGCTATTGAACACCTTGTGAATGATTCGAAGATAAATATCTTACAGCAAGAAGTAACTTTTCAGAATCAAGCTATGCCGATAGGTAATTTATGTGATATGATCGGGCCTGAAGTAATAGATAAGTTGATCACCAACAAGATCGATATAGGCAGTTCAACATCAGAAATGAATTATTTAGAAGGGGCTTATAATGAGGTATTTGAAGAAGTTAATATGGAATCTCTTATTGATGAACTAACACGACAGTCGAGCGATATTTACGTAATCAGTGATATATCTGGCTCGTGGAAAAGATGCTTTGACAAATTAATAAGTGAAATTGGTGTGAGCGGAAAAGATAAACTCAATATAATCACAAGTCAAACTGAAGTGTTGCAGCGGGGCAGCCCTACATATTTGAAAAGCAAAATCTATGTTAGTGGTGAAGAATTAAAAGACAATGATTTTAGGGATTTATGTAAAAAGAACCCGGACACAAAAATATATTGGATTAATATAAAAAATGACGGTACCAAGTGTAAATTCCTATTATCACACATTTATAACCCTAAGTTTTACATAAACGGACATAGATTTAACAAGGAAGTCATTATCAAACGTAATATCGAAGACCAACTATCAAGTTCCCAACTTCAAGAAAGATATTGCATTTTTGGAATTAACAAAAAGCAAATTACTGGCTGGCTTGGATTGAATGGAATTAAACAAATAAAGTTCAATAACAATTATCAAAATAAAAAGATCCAGTTCTTTTCTTCTCACGAAAATCTTGATAGTATATTTCTACAACTAAAACAACAAAATGTCGACGAGACAGTTCATCTTCTTAAATTCGAACAAGGTCACCTTAAATGGTGCAAAACGCATGGTTCGATAGAGAATTTGAGTAAATATAGAGCTAAAAATTATAAAAATATTATACCTTTATTAGACGAAAATGATGTGATTAAAGAAATGAAGGATAAAAAATTGGTAATAATTGCAGGTGGACCAGGTATCGGTAAGAGTAGTACTTTAGCAAAGTTATGTAGTACAAAATTTAAACTTAAGTATAATCTAGAAAATTCAATGATGATGACACATTGGATAATAAAAGTAAATTTAAAAGATCATGTTCAGTTGATAAGAAATATCGTTACTACTGTAAATGACCCAATTTCCACAATGAAGGTAGTACAGTTTCTATCACAAGTGGATAAAAGTCTTAACGACGATATTGCAAAAAGCTTACTGGAGGCGGCATTAACAAAAAGTGACTTCGGGAAACCTCTCCTTATAGCATTTGACGGCTTTGATGAAATCTTGGATAAGGAAGACAGAGATAGAGTTATCTTATTGTTACAGCAAATAAGACATAAAACCACTGCTAAAGTTTGGGTAACCACACGTTTGCACTATGAAAATACGTTACAGAGTAAATTATCTACATTTTCCATTAGACTTGAGGCAATGGATACTGGAAAAGTAAGAAAGTACATTAAAACATATTTCAGGGATCATTTGCGTTTAATTTTTAGTCGTAATGAATTTATAACTTTATTTAATAACGGCGATGAAGCAGTAAATACTGGTGTTCTACATGTTTATACAGAGGCTTTTCTTAATAAAATATATAAGATATTTAAAAGTGACGTGTCCTGGTTTATCGGTACTCCACTGCAGCTGTATCTCATGTTAGAAGGGTCTGTGAGATATTTTAAGGAATGGATATCGAATTACAACGGACAGAACCCTGATTTCAGTTATTTAGGTAATGACATATGGGACATATATAAAAAGTTTGTTGAGAGGAAATACGATACTTATTTAAAGAAAAGGGATATTAAAGAAAGTGTTAAACAAAAACTAGAGAAAACATTTTTTGATGACTTTCACAGAGACCAGGCGAAGTCTTCTATATTGGAATCAGATGTAAAAAAATCTTTCCAAGGATTGAAAGATGTATTTCTTTCGGCTGGAATTGTCAAATCGGATGGGCAAAACATTGAATTTATTCATCCAACTTTTCAGGAATATTTTGCTGCCAAATTAATTATACATTGGATAAGAAAATGGTCGAGAGAGGGCCAGCATAAACTGACGAACTTACTAAAGAAAGCATTTTTAGTTGAAGATATTTTAACCAAGTCATATTATCAAGTTATACGAGCGTTTTTAAACGTTAAACTTTCAAATGAGAAATTGAAAACTGTATATTTAGATGAGAAATATTATAATGAGCAAATTATGTTACTAGCGATAAAAGAAAATAATTTGGGAATTGCAAATTTTTTGTTACATAATTTTCAAAGTATAGATGTTGATAATAGTGTTCGCAACGGCCCATTTGATTCACCTTTAAAAGCCGCTGCTATTTCTGGTAATTTAAGAATGTTAAAACTTCTTGTAAAATATAGTTTACACATTAACAATTTCGATAATCTTTGCTCATCTCTTTTACACGATGCAGGAGAATCTGGGAACATAGAAATGGTGAAATATCTGATTGACAATGGTGCTGATATTAATGCTAAAGATATTTTTAATGAGACCCTTTTACATAAAGTTGTATCTCGATGTGATAACTTGGAAATAGTTAAACTTTTTGTACAGAAAAATGGAGATGTCAACGCTATAAGTTCCTTTGGAAACGTTGCTTTAAACAGAGCTGTTTCTGAATTTTCTAATATAGAGATGGTGAAATATCTTGTACAAAATGGTGCAGATATTAATGCTGAAGGTGATAGTGGAGAACGAATTTTTTATAAAGCTGTTCAAAGTGGAAACTCTGATCTTGTTCAATTTTTATTGAACGGTATTGAAATACACGCTAGAAGTAAAATAATCAGCAATGCTTTAGATATTGCAATTAAAAATGGTATTCTAGAACTTGTAAAATTACTAGTACATAATGGGGCGGATGTTAATCCTGTAGATAATAGTAGGAAAAGACTTTTATTCAATGCTATTGATGACCCTAATAAGTTGGAAATTGTTAAATTTCTTTTGGCGGAAGGTGCAAATGTTAATCAGACAGATATATATGGGGAAACAGTTTTATTTAAAGCTGTTGCTCAACCAGGAAACTTTGAGATGGTGGAATATCTTATAACAAAAAAAGCAGATGTAAATATCAGAGACAAACGAGATATGACGGTTATGCATAAAGCTGTTGCTCAACCTTGTAACACTGAGACTGTAAAAATTTTGATAAAGAGTGGTGTAGATATTAATTCCAAAAATAGTTCTGGTGAAGTACCATTGAGCATTGCTGTTCAATATGGGGATTTAGAGATGGTTATGTTTCTTGTAGAACGTGGTGCTGATGTTAATGTTAGAGATAATAGCGGAAAAACAATAATATGTTCTGCTGTTAATCGACCTGATAACTTTCCGATGATGAAATATCTGGTTGAGAATTGCAGACCTCTTAATATTGCAGACAAGCTTGAAGCAATCTTTGGTAATGCTGTCTCACTACCTAGTAACTTAAATATTGTTAAATTTTTATACAAGCAAGGAGTTAATATTAATTCTAGAAACAGAAATGGTGAGACAGCCTTGATCACTGCCGTTAATTGTGGTAGTTACGAGATTGCTAAATTTCTCGTGCAAAAGGGCGCAGAAGTTAACGCGACAGATAAAAGCGGTAGAACCGTTCTACATGCGGCAGTGTCAGGAGGTAATTTTGATATGATGAAAATTCTTGTGCAGTCTGGTGCAAATGTTCACTCAAGAAACCCAGATGGCACAACAGCGTTGCATATAGCTTCTAAATTAGATAATATAGAAGCAGTTAAATTTTTGGTACAAAATAGCTTGACGATCGATGCAAGATCAAAAGATGATTTACTAGTCTTGCGCAACGCCGCTGAGGCGAATAATATAGATATGTTTTTGTATCTAATTCAACATTGTTCAAATATTGAGTGCTTAGATGAATTTTATACGACACTTCTGCATGACGCTACTGAAAATGGTAACATACAGATGATTGAATGTCTAGTAGAGAATGGTGCAAATGTTAATGCTGAAAATAAACGAGGCGAATCCATATTATATAAAGCTGTAGGTTTCAGTGATATTAGTGGAGTAATTAAATATTACGGCCGGGAAAGAGTGAAGAGTCAAGGTAATGATGAGTATGATTTTACGGATTTAAAAGATGCTTTATTTAA
Source organism: Limenitis camilla (assembly GCA_905147385.1). Taxonomy (NCBI): domain Eukaryota; kingdom Metazoa; phylum Arthropoda; class Insecta; order Lepidoptera; family Nymphalidae; genus Limenitis; species Limenitis camilla. The sequence goes on along the minus strand of LR990252.1, from coordinate 2,450,588 downwards.
TAATCAATTAGAAATTGTAAAATTTTTATTAAAAAGTGGGGCAATAATAGATGTTAAAGTGAAGAAGGGTGTTTTAATTTTAAAAAGAGCTGCAGATTTCGATAGATTAAATATACTTAAATTACTCGTGGGACATGTTGCATGTAAAGGACAACTGGATAATGCTTGTGCATCAATTTTTATTGATGCTGCAGATTCTGGTAACAAAGAGATGGTTAAATTTCTTATTGAGACACTTTTGACTTGTTAATTATATATACTAGTTTATAGTTTATACTGTTTGTTTTACTTTTAAAGAAAGAAACATAATTATTAATATTTATTAAAAATAATGAGATAAATCTACTAGTAAGTTTTAATTGTGACCTTATATTTCAAATATATCTTCTTCTTCTTCTCCTTAAAGTGCCATCTTCTTTCGAAGGTCGGCGATCATTAAGGCAACTTGTATCTTTGATGCCGCGACTCTGAATAAAGAATGAGTGCTTTTTCCAAACCATTGGCGTAGGTTTTTCAGCCAGGATGTTCTTCTTCGACCCATATTTCGTTTTTCTTGGATCTTGCCCTGAATGATGAGTTGTAACAGGTCGTATTTTCGGTTTCTCATTATATGGCAGAGATATTCAAGCTTTCTTTTCTTAACTAAATATAAAATTTCTGGTTTTTTCTTTAAGAAACTTACCAATGTTACGTTTTTTATTTTGTCTCTTCAGGATATCCTTAACATTCTCCTGTATACCCACATTTCGAAGGCTTCAATGTTCTTACAGCTCGATGCCTCAACGCCATACAGGAGAATGGAGAAAACATAACAGCGTGCTAATCGTAGTCGAAGCTGGATGTTAAACTTTTCATTGCACAGCAGTGATTTAAGCTTAAAGAAAGCAATCTTTGTTCTATGCGGCACCTTATTTCAAGACTGTGGTACCCCGTATCATCAACCCAGCATCCCAAATATTTGTATTTGCTAACTTTTTGTAGGGGCTGTCCATTACATAATAGAGAAGAGTTAGCAGGTGGTATTTGACAAATCATATATTTAGTTTTCCTAGTGTTGATACTGAGGCCATACGTTGAACCAACAGACTTGATTTTATCTATTAGGATCTGAAGTTTTTCCATTGTAGATGCAAGTAGTACAGTGTCATCGCCATAACGGATATTGTTAATAATCTGACCAATCACTGTGATACCTACATACACTTGATACAATGCCTCCCTGAAAATTAACTATGAGTATATGTACAAAGAATTGGTGAGAGAATACATCCCTGCCTTACTCCACGTGAGATTTCCGAGTCATCTGTTAGTCTGCCTTCTCATACGTGCATTCGCCGATTGGTTCCAATACGACCTGTATTTTAATAAACCTTACGTCCATAGTAGTAGTCCAGTCCGATGGATTGTAGTATATCGATTCCAATATATAATATATTTTAAGTTACAGAGATTTTCTTGATTTTATAAAAGTTGAAAGATTGTCTGTGTATGTCCCTAATAGAGATATTAACGATCCCTAATTAAGTTTAGATCGCGGTTGCTTTTTTGTTGTTTAATGTGTCTGACGAGGTGTAAGAACCATCGAAACTGTGTGATTACTGAGACAACTACTTTTTAAAGTTCCTAAAGTATATGCATATATGTATTTCGGAGTAATACGAAGGATGGGTAGGTATAATAATACTAAAAGGGAGATCCGGATGTGCATTTTTATATACCATTGCATAGAGAAACTTTCAGGTTATATAGTATTACGAAGGTCTGATCGTTGCAGGATCTTGAACTGTATATAATTTAGTGTTATTTTGGATATAAAAGAAACACACGTCTGCTACATATTAGCTTTATTTTTTATTCAATTACCCACAACACAGTAAATATAGTATAATATAATATTGTTAAAGTTTTTAAACTATTTTACAATCCAGTCGCACTGTATAAATTACATTTTCTACAAAACAATCGTTTGCATTTGTGTATTTTAATACGATGAGTGTTGTATGTTTTTGTTAAGATATATATTGTATGTATTTATAGTACAAATAAATATTAGAGACAAGGCAAGCAGGTGTTTAATTGAAAGAGGATAATAAAAAATGATATAGAAATAAAAAAAAGGTCAAGTACAAGTGTCACTCGCACACTAAGGGTTCCGTACTGTTGTCTGTATATACCAACTGCAATAAAATATTTCTGATGTAAATTTATGGTTTTTGGGTTATTTCCTTAAGGTTTACGACAAATTTGCAGTTTTCAGATTTTTCCTTTATTTGTACGATAACCTTGCTTTATATTAAAATACATGTTTCAGCGTCAATGCGACATTTTAAAAAAAAATTGTTTCCTATTCGAAGATTAAAATATTGATATAAATGAATTCACTCATTTCCCCAATAATGGGCCAAAACCTACAGATATAAAAGATAATTGTTTCGTGATGTAACTACCATATTGCCAGTTTTGGATTTTTCCGAATACTAGCGCTACAAATTTTGATTCCAGTGCGAAAATCAAAAAAATACTTGAAGTACAAGCGGTTGCTTTTTTTTATTATGTCGGATTGAGTTTGAACGTTGATTTTTTCACAGCTCCAAGGGTCTCAAAACTTGAGTATTAGATGTTAATTTCAACTTGATACCTCCAAGAGTTTCTGAGAAAAAGGATATTGATAAACAGACAAATGGTACGGAACCCAAAAAAAATGTTTAGTAACTGAATTTCCTGATTAACACCCGCTTTCCTTTTTAGGTGTACGTGTACCTGAATTACTCTTCAGAGAAAATGGTAAACAGAGTTAATTCATAAAGTATACCTCAACTCTTAGGCAAGGATCTTCTGACAATAGACTTATGAGCTTATCAAAGTAAAATTTTCCCACCGACACCACAGATGAAAGCTCAGAAACCTAGAAACAAGAAAGAAAGAATATACTTTATTATTAATGAACATTTAATTTATAAAGAAATTTATTGTAATCAAAGTCAATCAGTATATGTCGTAGTAAAGTAGCCGGCAGCTAACTTTAGGTCTGATAAAATATAGTGGGGGTTTGTTGCGCATTGTTCGTGCTGCTTTCCACCCTTGAGACGTAGCAGATGCGCAGGAACTAGGACACGTCACATAAGTACCATGCGCATTCAAGGTCAAACCTATAATTAAGTGCCGGTTAAAAATAGTAACATTTAATATAATATGATTTAGAATGCATAGAAAGGTAACGTAGGTAGATTAACTTTTTTTAATACAATTACAAAGCAATGACAAAGTATAACTTTTTCAATCTATCACGATATCACAATATATAAAAATTTACAATGAATTTAATAAAATATGTCACAATGATACATGCCGGCGCGCAAGTTAGGCTTAGGTTAACCTAACCTTAGGTTTAAACAGTGAAACTAAGCAGTGGAGGCGAGTGTTGGAATTACAATTGGTCACAAATCCAACGCACCGCTTTAGTTCCTGTCGTAATTGTAAGAGATCATAGTGTTTAGTTATTTATCGGTTCAGTGGCAGTATCTCATTCCATATCACCCCTCCTTGTATTGTTTTACAATATACCCCTCTTCCTCCTTCTCTTCCGAGTTATATATATAATTGTTATAATAGTGTTCTCTATAGTGATCATGTCCTCAGATAAATTATACAAACTGGCAATTGCCATAAACACGTTAACAAATAATCTAGATAAAAAAATAGACCTTGGCAATAATATAAGAATAGGAGATAAATTCAGTGACATCCTCATAAGAGTTAATGATGAAAAATATAGTTTTGTTCAAATTAAACTAGTGCATAATATAAATGACAATACTATTTATTCTAACGATGATTTGAAAGAAAGAAAAATATCATTAAGCAAAACTGACTTGAATTTACAAAGTTGTTTTCTTTCCTATTTGAGGATTAAGGACCAGCTAAAGTCAAGAAATGTTAAAAATGCACTACAGAAATTAATTCTTTTTACTAATGCTGATTTAAATCATAATCAATTTAAAAGAGATATAGGAGCGTTAAAAAGGATAAGACATAAAAATGATTATATAGTAAATACTGATGAAGATTCAGAATCGTATAAAATAACTGACGTAAGTATTGCTTCGCTTAAAAATATGAAGAAGAATTTAAAATGTGATATACAAGCTCTAGCAGAACATATAGAAAAATATGTCGTTAATTCCAACAACCAAGAGCCCATGGATCTTGGCTCTGATTGTTTTCGTTATTATCATATGGCGTTGTTTAATGAAAACGTTATGGAGGTTAGAGAGGAAGTACAGAGAAATCAGAAAATTAGATTTGGAAAGTTTACTTCAAGTTTTGTTGCTGGAAAAGATTTATCAGATAGAGCACAAAAGCTCAGGGTAATATTAATGGACCGATTATCAAAAAACGATAATAATTCCCAAGATAATAAATTGCAAGAAAATATGGTAAAAGCTGAATGGAAATTGTCTGATGATTTTGGTCTGACTGAATCCGAAGATAAGATATTTTTACCTAACTATGAAATAAGTAATAAAGACGTCAAAGACTTTTTTAGTGCTTTAGAGATAAGGATCAAGCAACATGTCAAGGATGTATTAAAACATATCAAAAATGAGGAAATCCGAAATAGACTGTTAGAATATTATGACACTGACTCTAAACTCGTCGTATTCCTAATTAATGAAGTCTTTCAAGATTGGGAAAGTGATGAAACTACCCAAGAAAAATGGCTATTAAATAGTAATAGATTAGACTTGATAAAGGAATTACAGTTTAATATTTCTAAACCGGAGGCATTGCATACAACACTAAAACACGTTAAATACATTGAAGACGTAATCAAAAAATACAATTTACATTTTTTGGATGATTATTCTTTCAAAAAGAATATTTTTATCAGTCATAAATATCTTCTTATAAGGACTGCCAGTAATATTTTAAGCTCAATAAAGATGTTAGAATATCTTAAAAAAATGGACTTAATTAATTATATTTTTATAGATTTAGAAAGTCTCCCTGTTAAAGGAGAAATTATAAAACTAATAGATGCATTTCAAGATGTTAATTGTAGTTTATGTATTTTATCGTATAAGTCTTTAAAAGAAAGTGATGTTATTCAAGAATTGTTTAGCAAAATTTCCAATATCATGCAGGGTAAAAATCACGTGAATAAACAAGTGTTATTTATTACATCATCAACAGATGATTTCATTAATAAATTTAACGGCATCAAAGTATACCGAGACATTGAAATTGGAATTGAACATTTAGTAGACAGTTCTAAGATTCTGGAACTAGAAGTTACTATTCAAAACTTGCACATGCCGATAGGTGATCTATATAAACTAATAGGTCCTGAAGTAATTGATTGGTTGATCATCAATAAGATTGATGTAGAGTGTAAAACGTCAGAAATGAATTATTTAGAAGGTGCATATTCTGAGTTGGTTGAAGAAGTTGACATGGAATCTTTTGTTTTTGAATTATTATTAGAAAAATTGAAAGCCATCTATATTGTTAGTGATATACCAGGAACATTGAAAGCAAGCAGATTAATTAAAGAAATGAGAGTAAGAGCAGAGGCCACACGTGATAGTATATATAATCAAATTGAATTATTTGAGCAAAATAGCTCCAGATCCTTAAACACTAGAATTTATGTAACGAGCGAACAATTTAAAGTAAAAGAATTTAAAGAAGTCTGTAAAAATAATTCAGAAACAAAAATATATTGGATTAACCTAAAAATTGGAGACAAATCTAAATTTATATTATCTCAAGTTTATAATCCAAAGTTTTATATAAAAGGGCAAAGGTTTAACAATGAAGTTATAATTAAAAAAGATATAAAAGAACAATTTGCGAGTTCTCAACTTACAGAAAAATATTTTATATTTGGGATAAACAAAAAGCAAATGAAAAATTGGCTCCAAATAGAAAATGAAGAAGAGTTACAATTTGAAGATAATTGCAATAAATTAAATATTCAGTTCAGTCATTGTAGTAAATGTATTCACTTGACAGTTGACCGTCTGGATGTTTCATTTAAAGGGTTAGATGAACCAAATCTCGATGAAACAATTCATTTACTAAAATTTGAACAAGGACAGCTTATTTGGTGTAAAACTTATGGCTTGTTGAAAAATTTGAGCAAATTCAGAAGTAAACATTATAAGAATACTAAGTCTTTACTAACTGAGGATGATATAATTGAAGAAATTAGAGACAAAAAAGCCGTAATAATTGCGGGTGAACCAGGTATCGGTAAGAGTACTTGTTTAGTTAAGCTGTATACTTCAAAATACAAACTACAATCTGGCCGAGAAGATTCAATAATTTGGTCACACTGGGTGATCAGAGTTAATCTAAAAGATCATTTACAATCAATAAGAAATATGGATATTAGTTATAATAAACCCATCTTAGAAACAAGAGTAGTGGAATTTTTATCCCAAGTTGATAAAAGTCTGACTGGTGATATTGCAAAGACATTGTTAGGCATTGCATTAACGCATAAAGACTTTGATATACCTTTGTTAATTGTATTTGATGGATTTGATGAAATTTTAGATAAAGAGGACAGACATAAAGTTATTTCATTGCTGAAACATCTTAAATATAAAACTTTGGCTAAGTGTTGGATAACTACTCGTTTGCATTATGAAAAGCTTTTGGAGAAAGAACTGTCAACATTTTCTATTAGACTTGAGGCGATGGGCACTGAAATAGTGAGAACATACATAAAAACTTATTATAGAGATCATTTAGGTTTAATTATAAGTCGTGAAGAATTTACAAGTATTTTTAATGACAGTGATGAAGCGGTAAATACTGGTGTGCTACATGAGTATACCGAGGCATTTCTGAATAAAATAAATGAGATATTTCAAACTGACGTATCTTGGTTTATCGGTACTCCACTGCAGCTGTATCTCATGTTAGAAGGGTCTGTGAGATATTTTAAGGAATGGATATCGGATTATAACGGACAGGACCCTGACTTTAGTTATTTAGGTAATGATATATGGGAAGTATATGGAAAGTTTGTTGAGAGGAAGTATGATACTTATATGACGAAAAGGGAGATCAAAGAAAATGTGAAACAGATACTAGAAAAAACGGTTTTTGATGATTTTCACAGAGATCTGGCGAAGTCTTTAATATTGGAAACAGAAATAAAAGAAGCTTTCGAAGGGCTTAAAGATATAGTTATATCAGCGGGTGTCATCAGGTCTGATGGTGAAAATGTTGAGTTTATTCATCCAACTTTTCAAGAATACTTTGCTGCCAATTTATTTTATCTTTGGATAGAAAAGTGGACAAAAGAACGTCAGTATAAGCTAACAAACATACAAAAGAAGGCATACTTGTTTGAAGATATCTTATCAAAGCCATATTATGAAGTGATTAGAGCATTCTTAAATGTTAAACTTTTCTCAGAATCATTTGGAGAAGGAAGGTTACAAGAAGAATACTATGATGAAAAAATTCTATTATTAGCTATTAAAGAAAGAAATGCTGGGATTGTAAGGTTTCTGTTACACAATTTTCGAAGCGCGAATGTTGATAACACTGTACCGAATGGGTTAAAAGACATGCCTTTTAAAAGCGCTGCTTCATCTGGTAATCTAGATATGCTAAAGTTACTTATAAATAATAGTGTAAAATTTGAACTTCTAGAAGTGTTCCCATTGCTCCTGCATGACGCTGCTAAATCTGGTAATTTAGAGATGGTGAGATATTTAATACAGAAAGGTGCAAATGTACTCACAAAAGACAGTCTTGGTGAGACAGTTCTATATAAAACCATTGCTCAACCTGCCAATTTTGAGATGATTAATTTTTTTTTGGAGAATGATGTTGATATTAATAATCAAGATAATTTAGGTAATACTGTTTTACATAAAGCTGTTGTTGATCCAGGTAATATTGAATTAGTTAAATATCTTGTACAGAAGAATGCAAATGTTAATGCTGAAGATGAATTTGGCGAAACAGTATTGTGTAAAGCAGCTACTCAACCTGGAAATTCTGAAATGATAACTTTTTTAGTCCAGAATGGTGTAAATGTTCGTTCCTCAGACACAAAAAGCAATATAGCCTTGGACATCGCAATTAAAAATGGAGATTTAGATATTGTAGAAGTCCTTGTGCAAGGAGGAGTAGATGTTAATTCTACAGACCTTGCAGGTGAGAGCGTTATTTTTAATGCTGTTGCTCCACCTAGTAACTTTGAGATTTTGAAATACCTTGTTGATAAGGGAGCCAACATTCATGTTAGAGACAAAAATGAAGCGTCACTTATTCACAAAGCTGTTACTCTACCGGGTAACATTGAAACAATTAAATTTTTAGTTGAAAAAGGTGTGAATATTAATTTACTTAATAATAGGTGTGAGATAGCTTTGGAAATTGCGGTTGATTACGGTGATTTCGAGATTGTAAAGTATCTTATGCAAAATGGTGCTGATAATAGGACCGATAATAAAGATGAGGTTATTATTTGTAGAGCTGTGGCTCGACCTGGTAATTTAGATTTGGTAAAATTGTTCTTTGAGGATGGTGTAAATGTTAATTCTATAGGTAGTGATGGGGAGATATGTCTGATAACTGCTGTAAAATATGGAGACTTCGAGATTGTTAAATTTCTCGTACTAAATGGTGCAGATGTTAACGCAACAGACAAGAATGGTAAAAGTGTTTTATGCGCTGCAGTTGCCCGTCGTAATTTTGATATGGTAGAACTTCTTGTGGAACATCGTGCAGATATTACAGATAGGACATCAGCGCTATACGTAGCCGCTCGATTGAATGATATGAAGGTAGTTAAATTTCTTGTAAAAAGTGGGTTAAAGGTGGCTAAAGCAAACGATGGTGTATTATTCTTGCGAATTGCTGCTAAAGTTAATAATTTGGAGATGCTAAAATTTTTTTTAGAATGCAATGAATATGTTGACAATATAGATGAAATATACACATTACTTTTGCATGACGCTATTGAAAACAGTAGCTTAGGGATTGTGAAATATTTGGTAGAGAAGGGTGCGAATGTTAACGCTAAAGATGAGAGCGGCGCATCAATTATATATAAAGCTGTTGGTCATACCGATACTTGTGAGATATTAGATGCTAAAGACTTGAATATCTTACCACATACTGATAATATTGTAGAACATAATAAATTGGAAATAGTAAAATTGCTTTTGCGTAATAAAGTTAAAATAGAAAACGTTAACCATGCAATATTACTTTTAAGAAGGGCTGTAGAATTTGGTAAATTAGATGCCCTTAAAGTACTTGTTGAACATTGTGTGAATGTCGAGCTTATACGTAAAGCTCCTTCTGAAGTTTTGCTCGATGGGATTAAGTCGGGGAATTTAGATTTAATGAGAGTGCTTGTTGGAAATATAGAGCGGTTGCTGTACATAAGTTTCTCAGACTTTTTTTAAATTATAAATGTAGGGATTTCATCAAGAGGGGATCGCGATGAAATTATGCACCCCTTGGTGGTAGGGGATCTGGTCTCCGTCTTTGACACGTTCCGGTCGAGCTCCATGTGGGCTAGACTTACTCTCTACTCCTCCTATCTACCATCAAGTAGGCCGCCTGCTCGTTTGCCTCTTAACTACCATAAAAAAATTAAGCAAGGTGTGCATTGATGTACAATTTGAGAGATAAGATAACTTTTATCCTGATTAACGACCTCAATATTAAAATGTTTATAACAAGACAAAGGGTTGTAATTATTTGTAAGTTTCATAAGTGACTAAGAGATGGCGGTATAAGTTAGTTTATTGACAAAACACTTCAACATGTTGTGTTATCTTATTTAGGCAATAGATGGCGCTGTGTTAGAAATTCAGGTGCGAATTACTTATTAATGTAATGAGGATAATCCTCATTACATCATATCAGTTGTCATAAGAAAAGTGTTTTTATTAGACTACTAGATAGATAATTGTACTTAAATTAAATTTATATCTAGATTTTTAATATTTTACTCATAAGTAATTTTTGTCTCAAAACTTATTCTGAAATGTTATTTTAATAAATATGTTTGCAATAAAGTTGTTATTATTTTACTCCTTAACACTAATAGCATCCTGTTGTTTATGATGTTGGTAGCATTGACGACCGAATCATAATTATTGCATCGCGTTAGTCTCAACAGGATATTCGAGCCAAGCCGTCATACTGTTAGTCTGCGTACAGACTATAGGTGGATTGTCGTCAGCAGCAGAAGACTTATAGATGCATTAACTTGGTCGTTACATTTGCTTGCATTTCCATGTAACCAAAAATAATCATTTCTTTTAAATAGTTTAATCACATTTATGTAAAAGAAAAATTATATAACTAAGCCCCATTTTTATTATCAATAATTTAATTTGAATACTTAACTTCAAACTCAAAATATTTTATTTCAAATAGACTTTATTCCAAAACATTGAAATATAATTTTTTACATTAATATATTATATAAAGACAATAAGTCATAAGTTCCGTGACATAATTAAAAAACGATATCATTATAGATTAATTTTAGTTAAGCACCTATTAATTGACTACATGATCACATTTAACCGATTACATTATATACCCTCATTTATTGATTTTTAAAAAAAGTGTTTGCCATGATATGTGAAAGTTTGGAAAAATGAATTCTAAATATTTTCAGTTAGTTTGATCATAATTTATTATACTTTCATTTCTTTAACTACCCTATTGTTATTTAGACCAACAGATGTTATAAATATTCTTGAAATTGTTATCTTAACATAATAATATCAGGAAGACATGTTAAGCATAGATCATTTATAGATTTTAAATTACATAAAATAAATTATATCAATGGTATAGTACCATCTACAATAAAGAATATATATATATATATGTCGGAGCATAGTAAAAGATTATCGATTAATCGAATCGTTATCGTTGTCTATGGCGTTGGAGTGGGGTAGTAGTCACTTCCGTTGTTTTGACAGTATCTACCCTCGACCCTTTATATGCGATCGACAGTCTAACTGAAGTCTTAGTCATGCGCGGTCTCTCAAGAAGTGAACATCATCTAAGTAGTGCTAGTGATAGTTATAGTGTCAAGTGCAGTGTAGTGTGGAAGTGCTGTCCAACTAAGGTCACGTAAGTCCTTACAATGTAATTGCCACGTGGTTAAGTAAACACAATGTTAAGTTAGGTTAGCCTTGTGTTAGATTCGGTTTATGTGCGTTTAACCTTGGGTTTAAATAGAGAGCCTAGCAGTGGAGGCGAGTGTTGTAATTACTTAAAGGACGTCCTTAAGCCTACACCTTGGTCACAAGTCCAAGGCACTGCTTAGGTTTCTCTCGTAATTGTTAGAGATCATATTTGATCATATATCGGTTCAATAGGAGTATCTACGTTGCGTTTACCCAATATTCCATTCAATACCATCACCCCCTTTTAGTTTTCACCAATATTCCCCATCTTCCTCCTTACATTTCCTTTCACATCGTTTTAAAATCCCCGACATATATATATTTTTAATATTATTAATATCGACATTTAGTTGCTTTTTTCATTCAGCTTAGACAAGAGAGATGGATACTTCGAAATTTCGAGTGATTTTTGAATACGAGTTCCGACGCGGTACTTAGTTAGTTTTAAAAAGTCTTTATTAATCATTAAACTAATTACAACATTTAACATTTCCAGTGTACATTGATATTTCCTAGAATGTTACAAAAATACTTCTAGATTACTTATGGGATTAAATAAATCCTTTATAAGCTATCTGCATCTAATTTCATAACTTTACATAGAATAACTTTAGTTTACTTAAACAAATAACATAATAAAGTTTAGGTTTGCAAGTTTTAGTATCACGTTACAATTATATCATACTAGGGGCCCGTCCCGGCTTCGCACGGGTGGATAATTATTTTTTTAACATTTTGACTCCCGCATTCCGTCGCCCCCTCTCTAGCCGCGTTACTCGCTGCGCTGCATGGAAATACACCGGCACGTCGCGTCGTCGTGTATTTTTTGTTTATATTGATATTTTTGTTCGTAATATCTTTTGACTGGAAAGTCCGACTTCAATAATTCAAAAAGTGATTAACAGGTATTGAAACAGTCTTGATTACGAAATAATTTAATTCTGTACCTAATATTTAGTTAGCTTAAGTAGTATCGTTTTTAATTAGTTATATTATATATATACTTTGGTATGTTAGTATTTTTATTTTCTTTTACATTGACAACTGACAAGTTATTGTACAATGACATCTGTCAAATGCTAAGCTACAACTTTGAGTTGTCATATTTCCATATGTCAGATGATTAACAATAAAAAAAAAAATGTTTCTTTTTACGTAAGTTCTTTGTATATTTATGATTTTAATAATTACTAGTGAGATATTTTATTTTTTCTATTATTTTTTAATAGTATTTTTTTTTTCTCTCTCAATGTAATATAGTTTTGGTTTATTATTTTAGTTTTATTTAGCTTGTAAAATACGCTAGCAGAACTTCTGTAAAAGCTGCTTTGTATTCTAGCAAAAATGTAGTATTTTTGAAGTTAATGTTTTGCATGTTTTTTTTTTTGTATAAGTAAGCAATTCTTTACTTGACCGCTGGTAGTAAAAGTATGGACTGGAAAAGTAGTTAGTTTTATAATCTTTTATTGCTATTTTTTATTATTATTATTATTTATTTATTATATTTACATTTATTATATTATATAAATTTAAATATGAATTTCAATGCCTATAACTCAGACGACGATTCTTTCTGTTCCGCGTCATCATGCTCAGACGATAGTTTCCACAGTGCTTCTATACCGCTTTCTTCTTTACTTGATACCACGTTCTCGCGTTTCCCTAAAAACTTTAATGTGGTCCACATTAATGCTCAAAGCATCCCAGCACATTTTTCCGACCTTTTGACTACATTCGATAGCAATAATATTCACGCAATTCTAGTTTCAGAATCCTTTTTCAAACCATCATTACCGACAATTTCCTTTTCTTTACCTAATTTCCAGTTGATTCGTAATGACCGCGTAGGAAAAGGTGGTGGTGGAGTAGCTATTTACCTTCGCAATAATATCCCATTTAACATTTTAAATAAACGAAATCCTACAGATGATAACCTTAAGAGATATAAGCAATGGCGTAATCGATGCAACAAGGCCTGCAGAGATGCTCAAAGACAATACATCCATTCTTATATTGAAAACAACAACTACTTAAAAACGTGGAAGTTTTTGAAATCTCTTGGTTTCGGGAAACAACGCAAAAATGATATCCTGAACATTGACATCGATGGTTTGAATAAATATTTTTCTACTGTTGCACAAGTAGATCCTACAATTAAGGCAGATACATTAAATAAAATTCGCTCCTTACCGCGCGAGGCTACATCATACTTCTATTTCACTTCCATTACTCCAAGCGATGTTAGAAAGCACATTTTGTCCATAAAATCGGATGCTACGGGCTTTGATGGTATTAACCGTCTAATGATTACCCTTCTTCTTGATACTGCTGCATCTATAATTTCCCATATTTTAAATTTTTCTTTGTCCTCAAACTCTTTTCCTTTAGTATGGCGGAAAGCCCGTGTTTTCCCTATCCCTAAAACTAAAGACCCTACAGCTTATACTCACTATCGTCCGATCTCAATTCTCCCATTTCTTTCGAAAGTCTTAGAGCGGGTTGTATATCTTCAACTAAATGAATTTTTAAATATTAACCAAATTCTCTCCCCATATCAGTCCGGTTTTAGGAATAGTCACAGTACAGTTACTGCTCTAGTTAAAATTTGCGATGACATACGGTGGAATATGGATAATAAGCTTCTTAGTGTTATGATTCTACTAGATTTTAGCAATGCGTTAAATACAGTTGACATAGATATTTTATTAGCTATATTACAATCCATTAATATTTCTCCTGAGGCAATAACCTGGTTTAGAAGTTACTTAACTGATCGTCACTAATGCGTACAAGCTAATGACAAATCTTCAACTTTGCTTCCTCTTCTAGCGGGTGTTCCTCAGGGTGGCATATTATCCCCCCTCCTTTTCTCTATTTTTATCAACACAGTTACCCAATTGCTTTCAACATCTTTTCACCTTTATGCAGATGACCTGCAAATTTATGCCTCAACACCCGCAGACAACCTGGGTAGCGCCATAGGTAGACTGAACTCCGACTTACTGCGTATTAATGAGTGGAGCAAATCATACGGTCTAACAATTAATCCTAACAAATCTCAAGTCACAATAATTGGTAGCTCTAAGCAATTAGAAAAGATTAACTTCGCTATCCTGCCTGCGATCCAACTTGACGGTATTGATTTAACTCATCGCGCTTCAGTTAAAAATCTTGGACTCATTATGGATAACACTTTTTCTTGGTCTCCCCAAATAGCTGAAATCAGTCGTAAAATGTTTGTTTGCTACAATCGGGTATTTGAGAAGGTGGAAAAATTTTCTTCCTGTAAAAACAAAAATTGCTTTAGCTCAGTCTCTTCCTTTGCCAATCTTAGATTACGCGGATTCAGGTTACCCAGACTTAACCGAGAACCAACTAGACAAGCTGGAGCGTTTACAGAACCTATGTATTCGATTTATTTTTAATTTAAGGAAATTTGATCACGTGTCTGCTTATCGCAAACAGCTTAAATGGCTCAATATAAGACACCGTCGTAACCTACACATGCTTTCCCTACTTTACACTGTAATCTACAATCCGTTCGCCCCTCCCTATTTAAAAGAGCGTTTTTCTTTTCTTGGCTCCGATTCTCAAACGCAACTCGAGCTTAGGTCGCGGAGTGACAATCGTCTTAAATTGCCAATATGTCACTCTAATGTTTACAGCAATTCCTTTACGATGAAAGCCTCGATACTTTGGAATGAACTCCCAACCGATATTCGTCAGTCAAAATCACTTGGCATTTTTAAAAGTCGTCACTTTTTATCTAATCAAAATTAATTATTATTTTTATTAATAATTGGCACGGTATTTTCATATTCTTTTTGCTATGTATGAAGTTTTTTATAATTATTTATATATTAGGTATATAGTATTTATATAGGTACTTGTATTATGTAAATTTATGTTTATGAATGTACACATATGTTTATAAATATGTATTTTATTATATGTACGTATATGTATTATATTTACAAATAGTAAGTCTGCACTGTCCCGTTTTTATTTATTAAAACTCTTTACTGCCAAGGGTTGTCTGTAAGAGATCGCTTATAGCAATAAGACCGCCTTTGCATACCTTTTCCATTTTTAATCTGTATCTATGTTGTTATGTTTTATTTCTTTGATGTGTGTGCAATAAAGACTTTCTGTTCTGTTCTGTTCTGTTCTGTTCTGTTCTGTTCTGTTCTGTTCTGTTCTGTTCTGTTCTGTTCTGTTCTGTTCTGTTCTGTTCTGTTCTGTTCTGTTCTGTTCTGTTCTGTTCTGTTCTGTTCTGTTCTGTTCTGTTCTGTTCTGTTCTGTTCTGTTCTGTTCTGTTCTGTTCTGTTCTGTTCTGTTCTGTTCTGTTCTGTTCTGTTCTGTTCTGTTCTGTTCTGTTCTGTTCTGTTCTGTTCTGTTCTGTTCTGTTCTGTTCTGTTCTGTTCTGTTCTGTTCTGTTCTGTTCTGTTCTGTTCTGTTCTGTTCTGTTCTGTTCTGTTCTGTTCTGTTCTGTTCTGTTCTGTTCTGTTCTGTTCTGTTCTGTTCTGTTCTGTTCTGTTCTGTTCTGTTCTGTTCTGTTCTGTTCTGTTCTGTTCTGTTCTGTTCTGTTCTGTTCTGTTCTGTTCTGTTCTGTTCTGTTCTGTTCTGTTCTGTTCTGTTCTGTTCTGTTCTGTTCTGTTCTGTTCTGTTCTGTTCTGTTCTGTTCTGTTCTGTTCTGTTCTGTTCTGTTCTGTTCTGTTCTGTTCTGTTCTGTTCTGTTCTGTTCTGTTCTGTTCTGTTCTGTTCTGTTCTGTTCTGTTCTGTTCTGTTCTGTTCTGTTCTGTTCTGTTCTGTTCTGTTCTGTTCTGTTCTGTTCTGTTCTGTTCTGTTCTGTTCTGTTCTGTTCTGTTCTGTTCTGTTCTGTTCTGTTATGTTATGTTATGTTATGTTATGTTATGTTATGTTATGTTATGTTATGTTATGTTATGTTATGTTCTGTTCTGTTCTGTTCTGTTCTGTTCTGTTCTGTTCTGTTCTGTTCTGTTCTGTTATGTTATGTTATGTTATGTTATGTTATGTTATGTTATGTTATGTTATGTTATGTTATGTTATGTTATGTTATGTTATGTTATGTTATGTTATGTTATGTTATGTTATGTTTATTTGGATAAAAATTAATACAAAGTTATAGAAAATATGATCTGATTTTGATAGGCATTTTTATTAACATTTAAAATTTTAAAAAGTAGTTATAGTGACATAGCTACAATAGTTGGACATATGGTCTCGCGGAGTTTTTTGTAGATATTGATACGTTCTATAATATTGTAGAACATTTTTTGTTCTATCATCAATACTTTCTGCAGCGCATGCGATGAAATATATTTTATGGCTATTTTTTAGCACCTTGGGTTGGTTTTAGTGAGAATTTCTGGGGATCTCTATTTTTTTCCTGTAATAAATATAGCCTATGTTACTCAGGGATAATGTAGCTTTCTAATGGTGAAAGATTTTCCGAAATCGGTCCAGTAGTTTTTAAGTTTATTCGTTACATACAAAAATACAAAATTACTAATATTTCCTCTTTATAATATTAGTATAATATAGATCGCAATACAAGTTTAGAATGTCGCAAAATAATATTATATTCTCATTTCGATGTAAACAAAACTTTCCAACAGTATTAAATGATGAAATTTTGCAAAATTAATAATGTAACGTTTGTGTTTGGAGTTTTAAGAAATGTGAAATTCTTAAATGAAATTTTTTTCTTTTTAAAAATCTGCATGTAGGTAAAATATATTGAACATTTTTCTAAATGTATATTTTTGGTACTTTATCTTTTTAAAAACATACTATAGAAAATATAAATAGAACAGCACCAAAAGAAAAAAACAACATATTATAATATTTAACTTTTCTGTTATTATCAGCTGACCCAGCAAACGTTGTTTTGCCACCGTGGGCTACCGTTATCACTTAGGGGTATAGAAAATATATGTGACCGATTCTTAGACCTACCCGACATGTAGGTACACAAAATTTCATAAAAATCGGTCGAGCCGTTTCGGAGGAGTATGGTCACTAACATTGTGGCACGAGAATTTTATATATAAGATTTTGTTTACATTTTCTAAACCGTAATCCCCCTATGTGATAAGGGTGGCCCACCCTAAATTTATATGGCAAAAAAAACGTTAGACGGGTCAGCTAATAACCTAAAGAATATTCTTTAAAATACGAAGGGGTGGTGTAATATTATTCCAGCATTTCGTAGCATGATGGGTAGGAATGCCCTCAAAAGCTGCCCTGCGGTGCACCGGAACGCACAGCCCGTACAATGACGCCCTCGTAGGGTACGTTGTGTTATAGTCACCTAACCTGGGTTCTTTGCATTTGGCTACTCCAACCAATGTGGTAGCAAAACGCAACTGTCTCGTATAATCCATTTTCAGAATATTGGCATTGTTGAGATGTGGTGTAACATGAGTGCAGGTGGGATGCTGAAGCAGTATAGTGAAAATGACATAGTAGAGTATTATCAAGGGTGAAGTTCAACCTTGATAATACTCATGATAATACTATGTCAGATTTCTTTGCGCCTACAGAATGCAAAATTGAAGATGCAGACTACTTAAAACGTCTCACGGAAACGATGAACGCGTTGACACCTGCGAAGCGTACCGCTACGAAGCGAACAACATTTGTTTATAAAGACCTGGCAACGTGTTCTCACGTATTTGTACGCAACGACACCGTTCGAGCACCGCTGACACCTCCATACGACGAACCATATCGAGTACTGAAACGTCACGATAAGTACTACCATATACAGTTACCGTTTCGCACTGCGGTAGTATCGCTAGATAGACTCAAACCTGCCTACGTGCTTAATGAAGATGACGCCAACACAGAAGTTCCCTCAGCGAAGACGTCTCCATCGACGAAACCCACACTCACCTCAGCGACCGATTCAACAACTACAAACGCCTCAGCGACCGATTCAACAACTACAAACGCTCCATACGTCACACGAAGTGGTCGTATCGTGAAAAAGGTTGTACGCTTCGCTTGAAGGGGGGTAGTATGGAGACATATGAAGCCAACGGGCATGGACGGCACACCGAGCACCGGCGCAGCCGATTTCATATTTATAACTGCCTAGCGAGACGACCGATCATGCCATTCCTCTTACTCCGAAGTTCGTCGTCAAGCGAGACATCCAATCGTGCCGTCTCCTAGGATGGTCGCGCTGCCATTGTGTGCTGAATAATTATTTAAATTATTTAAGATTTTTATGAATAAACACAGCAGTACAGTACGCTTATTATTATCTGCCTACCAAGAACACGCCCACTACAACTGGTGACCACCGACTTTGGAACATAAAGGAGCATCATAGACGAGGAGACATGGAAAAAGGAGCCTGTTGCGAAACCAAGGAAATCGCTGAACTAGCCGCCATATCAGTACAATCCAGAGAAAATTAATAAGCGGTCTGGAGCTCGGTGACCAGAAGCCTAGTGTTTTGCTGCGTAGAATGCGAGAACTCAACAACGGCCTTATCACAGAAGAAGGATTGAAGATCGAGTGGCTTAATCACCTGTCATCTCACGTTCGTTGCATATTATCCGTCAACAACGAATCGTCGCTCGACACACTCGCAGTAATGGCCGATAAAATGATGGAGTATTTAGGAAGTACCACAACAAGCACCATAGCAACATTATCAACCCCGATTAGAGCAGTACCAACGACGTCTACAAATTCTCACGATTTAGTACAATCAGAAATACTGGCGAAGCTCGAAAAATTGACACTAGAAGTTGCGGAACTACGCAGTCATCCATCTCAGCGAAGATATCGTCATCCCTTTCGCTCACGTTCACGCTCACGTTCTCTTCCTCATGCATCGTCAGCTGCACCGTCACAAGTGAAGCCTGGGGATCCAACATGGCAGTGCAGATACCACTTCTGATTCGGAAATAGAGCGAGACGCAGCGAATCTCCATGCAGTCGAAGGAAGCCGTTGGAAAACTAATAACAACACCGACGGTGGCGGACGTCGGTGTTTCAAATACCAGCAATCGCCTTTGTGTTCACGATCGCAACACTCACGAACGTTTCCTCGTGGACACCGGTGCGGATATCTCGGTGTGGGCAGCCTCAGCTAAAATGAAACGGAAGACTTCAAGTGACTACAGACTCTTTGCTGCCAACAACACACGTATAAACACCTACGGCGAGAAGACAGTCAAGCTTGATCTTGGATTGCGACGAAGTTTCACATGGACATTCGTTATCGCGGACGTGAAAATGTCTATACTGGGGGCAGACTTTTTAAAAAATCACAAGCTACTCGTGGATCTAAATAAAAAGAAGCTAATCGACGATTGCACGAAACTCGCGATCGACGCATTAGAAGTCTCAACTACAGTCGAATCTATCCGTGTCATAAGTTCCGATCAACACTACTACAATATTCTGAAGCAGTATTCAGATGTACTACGCCCAATGTCGTTGAAGCAGCCTTTGAAACACAACGTTGTACACCACATAGAAACCACGGGTCCTCCACTTTACGCTCGCGCCCGCCCACTGCCACCAGATAAATACAATGCTGAGTCCCCTGCATGTTGTCAAGAAGAAAGAAGGTGGACTTCGCGTGTGCGGTGACTATAGACGCTTAAATGCAGTCACACAGCCAGATCGCTACCCAATCCCGCGGATTCAAGACTTCACGTATTCTCTGCACAATAAGGGAATATTTTCAAAACTCGACCTTAAGATGGCATATTATTGGATACCACTAGCCAGCAAGGAAGACGCAGAAAAGACAGCTATTATCACGCCTTTTGGACTATATGAGTTCACATGCATGACATTTGGTCTTCGGAACGCAAGTCAGACCTTTCAAAGATTCATGTACCAAGCACTGAGAGGCATCGAAGACTGCTTCTGTTTCGTTGACGACATACTCTTGTTCTCTGAGACTGAATGCCAGCATCAGAAGCTACTTCACCAAGTTTTGGAGCGTCTTGACAAACATGGAGTAACATTAAATATCGAAAAGTGCAAATTTGGAGAAAAAAGCATAAACTTCTTGGGATATGAAGTCTCGGCACATGGCATCAAACCAACTCGAGAGCGCATTGAAACAATTTCCACATACCCTAAGCCAAAGAATATCGTCGAGTTGCGTCGTTTTTTGGGCATGCTTAATTTCTACCGAGACTGCCTACCACACCAAGCGGACTATCAGCACGAACTCAACAAACTTCTACACAACAAAAAGAAGAATGACAAGACGCCAATCGTATGGACCAAAGGGGTAATGAAGCCTTTGAAAAATGCCGCCAAAGCATTTCAGAAGCAACAACACTGAGCTACCCTGTTCCTAGTGGTGAGCTCGCAATAATGTCTGACGCCTCGGATCACAGCTTAGGCGCTGTACTGCAACAGAAGATAGGAAACACGTGGAAACCGCTGGCATTCTTCTCAAAGACCATGAGTGATACTCAACGACGCTACAGCGTGTACGATCGCGAGTTACTAGCAATCTACACGGCTGTAAAACACTTCCGAAGATTAATAGAAGGATCCGAAGTAATTGTTTATATAGACCACAAACCTCTCTCCTTCGCACTGAATAGACCAGCTAGCAGCAGTGACACCCCTCGTCGAGATCGACAACTTCACTTCATCAGTCAGTTCTGCTCAAGCATCAAATACCTCAGAGGAGAACAGAACACAGTCGCCGATGCGTTATCGCGAATTGAAGAAATTCAATGTCCAAACATATTCGATTACCAACAATTAGCCCAAGATCAGAGCAGCGACAAGGAGCTGGAAGATCTCAAGATACAAACAAATCTGAAGTTTGGCAAAATAACGCTTCCTGGACTTGATCGACCCGTCACGTGCGAACTTTCAACAGGATCTCTCCGACCATATTTACCTAAGGCATACCGTTACGCCGCTTTCAAAGCGCAACATGGATTATGTCACCCGGGTGTGAGAACAACAAGAAAACAAGTGGCATCAAAGTTCTTTTGGCCAGAAATGAATAAAGAAGTCGCTAATTGGGCCAAGACTTGCATCAACTGCCAAAGAAGCAAAATTCATCGTCATGTTGTCACGCCTCTGTCAGAATTTCCACCATCGAAGCGGTTCGAGCACGTCCACATCGACATCGTCGGTCCATTACAGTTATCGAATGACTATCGATACTTAGTCACAATGATCGACCGAACTACCAAATGGCCAGAAGCAGTTCCAGTTCAAGATATCATGGCGGAAACAGTAGCAAAGGCATTCTTCGACAACTGGATATCTCGTTTTGGTTGTCCACTCCGACTTTCCACGGACCAGGGACGTCAATTTGAATCGGCACTATTCAACGCACTCACAAAAAAGTTTGGTGTCTCAAGAATACGTACCACAACGTTTCATCCACAAGCAAATGGACAGATCGAAAGATGGCATCGTACTATGAAGGCAGCACTCACGGCACGCGGTTCTACTTCACGTTGGTCTGACGAACTGCCTACTGTACTCCTTGGACTACGAACAGCCATACGTGAAGACAATAACCTCAGTCCCGCTCTAATGACCTATGGAGCGACACTACGAGTTCCATCAGATTTCTTTGCGCCTACAGAATGCAAAATTGAAGATGCAGACTACGTAAAACGTCTCACGGAAACGATGAACGCGTTGACACCTGCGAAGCGTACCGCTACGAAGCGAACAACATTTGTTTATAAAGACCTGGCAACGTGTTCTCACGTATTTGTACGCAACGACACCGTTCGAGCACCGCTGACACCTCCATACGACGAACCATATCGAGTACTGAAACGTCACGATAAGTACTACCATATACAGTTACCGTTTCGCACTGCGGTAGTATCGCTAGATAGACTCAAACCTGCCTACGTGCTTAATGAAGATGACGCCAACACAGAAGTTCCCTCAGCGAAGACGTCTCCATCGACGAAACCCACACTCACCTCAGCGACCGATTCAACAACTACAAACGCTCCATACGTCACACGAAGTGGTCGTATCGTGAAAAAGGTTGTACGCTTCGCTTGAAGGGGGGTAGTATGGAGACATATGAAGCCAACGGGCATGGACGGCACACCGAGCACCGGCGCAGCCGATTTCATATTTATAACTGCCTAGCGAGACGACCGATCATGCCATTCCTCTTACTCCGAAGTTCGTCGTCAAGCGAGACATCCAATCGTGCCGTCTCCTAGGATGGTCGCGCTGCCATTGTGTGCTGAATAATTATTTAAATTATTTAAGATTTTTATGAATAAACACAGCAGTACAGTACGCTTATTATTATCTGCCTACCAAGAACACGCCCACTACAAGGCGTAGCAGGGAAAATTAATCTTTCGGTAGAATGGTGTAGAATGTGAAGCTTTCTGAAGGCCATTGCTGTTTCCACTTTGTTTATTTTTACAATTTGAAAATTATGTAAAATCATGGAGTACACTAATTAAATATTTATGCGTGCATTAATTAAATAATGAATATTTTCTGTTTCGAAGATCGATTTGTAAAACATTGTCTTTAATATTGCGTGTGATATTACAAAGATTTTGAGTTAGCTTGTTCTTCAATAACTTGTTTCGACTGAACATTCTCTATAAGGTTATCATATTTAATCTCATCATCATTATCTAAGTTTCAGGAAATAAGTTTTATAATTGAACCTAGTAGGTCAATAAGACCTCTATTGACTCTATACAGGCTCCATCTATTTGATCTTATTTATCGTTAAATTCATGATGAATTCGGTTTGTAATTTATAATCGGAAAATATAAGAAAGTTATCTTCTATAATTCTATTAAGGTCTCTGAACCATCACTACCACTCAATATTAACGTTAATCGTCGCATATCAAATTTAAATCTAATCTCTTGATAATTGTCAATTTGTTGAAGGGCCTGGGTCGCCGCAGCTATTCTGCGAAGGACGTTTGATATCTTCAATAAAGATCTTAGTCTCGCGACTCTTTGTTGTTATTGTCACTACATTCCTGTCTACTTCACTTACGAAGAGGACGAGGAGGTTTATCTTTGCTTCTTCTCACATTAGTTTCTCTATAATAGATATCATCATCAGGTTTAATATTAAAATCAGTCTCACAGCTCTCTTTGTTTTGAATGTTTTCTTTGTTATTTGTAACAAACTATCGGTTAAACTTTTGTAAAGGAATTTAGTTCGTTTCTTATGATCAGCATGCGAGCCAGCCGCATGTGGGCCAGATACCCCTCTCTCTCCCATCCCATTACTGCTGCTGTTCCAATCAACACCAGGTTCTTACTCGGGGTCCATTGAAACCGCAGCAGTCTTCTCTTCGCTCCCCCTACTCACTCTATCTTCGAAGCGGCAGACTCTCTAGTTTTGCCGATGTCCATGGTTTGACCCCTTTCAGTCATATCATTAAAAAAACTTGCTGATTCGGTATGACCCAATACCACTTAGTATACTATGGTTATAAGCCAATATAGCAAAGGTCATCACTGATCATGTGTCTGTTAATTTAGGATCATACTTCGCAAACCTACATGTCTTTTCACAGACATCTCTATTCGACCGTATATGTGACGTCATTCGGCGTTTACGTCTTTATAGAATAGATTAAATTTCAAAATTGATTTTAACCATTACCGGTCTCGTATTTTGGAAAAATAAAAAATACGTGTCCATTTATTTTTCTTCTAGTTTCATAATATAATAAAACCACAATAAATGATTCAATACACTGTATTTATATATCACTATCTCTATCACATAGTAAAGAGGAAACCAGGTAGCATTTACAAGTTAAACAGATTTCATATTACAAATAATTTATTTTGCTTAACTTAAAAATGTACAATATATTCTACATTCATTACGAGCTGATTCTGGATTTAACAACGACCTCTACCGTCAATCAATCAAGACTTTTTAATAACTATTTTAAGGACATATAGATATAGGGTACTGTACCGTAAACAACTGACTTTAGTTTCTAATCTGCCCCTAATGGAGTAGAGGACGTCCATAATGAGTCCAGGTAGGTTTTGCCTATGTTTCTCCGTTTTTCTATCACAGTACATCATCTTCCAGAAAGTTCCAGTCCTTTGTATAATGGTCTCGCATTCCTACGTTCAAGAATATGACGAAGACAACGGTATATAAAAACTTGGATTGTTGATTCTTTGTCTGTACGCATAGATTTTTTAAACTACTCTACAGATTGTAATGCTGTTTTCATCAGTAATGTATATGGGAATCCAGATAAAGCTCTTAAACTAATATACAGTTTATCGATCAATTTCACCGAAGACGACGTCCAGGGTACCGATGATGGCGACGATGTCCGCCAACATGGAGTTCTTGCCGATCTTCTCCAGCGCAGCGAGGTGGGCGAACCCGGGCGCCTTGATCTTGCATCTGTTGGAAGATTGTATATTTATCACACAGATGTCTCACAGAAACAGAACAGACAGAAATCTCTCTATAAAAGCTTTTAAAAGAAACGTAAAGCAACAATTTCTTGCGCAAGTATGATGGAGTGGGTAGTATTTAATATCAACAACACTCAACGATAGCCTGTGTGTTGGCTGACGATTTCCATTACTTCTACCCCCCAGTGGAGTCTCACGAGAAGTCTCTTTGGGTGAACATCACCTGGAGTGGTGCTGTGGGAAGTGTAACAATAGGGTGTCGCTTTGTTACGGATATTGGACCTCTCCGACTAAGGATCATGTTAGTTCTTACGTCTTATTTGTTGTGAGTCCCTACATTGTATTTAGGAAACCAGGCAGTGGAGACGAGCGCTCCCCTAAACCTACATCTTGGTCACAAGTCCAAGACACTACCTGAACTGAGATTTGGTTAATTCATTCATTCAAATCGGTTCTCTGTCCCGACATCAGAAGTGGGATGATCCTTGACTTCTCTGGGACCATCCCCTTTCCGTCCCGACATAAACGGAAGCGATATTAAATACTACCTACTCAGCCATATTACATTAATACATTCACTTCAATGTTGTACTATCGAGTTTACTCTGTATATTGACAATTTAATGTTCTTTGTTAACAACCAAACCCCCCCCCCCAGTTCCCCATATCAACAAATGTAAGCTAAGCCCTAACACCTTCCCCACCTGCTTATGTAATTGATGCATGCAGACCCCTAGCCCCCATGTAATCAAAAATAAGCAAAGCAACGACACCCCTCCCTTTTATTAATTTAAAACAGCGCCATCTATATTTGAAACTGAATCAATTTACAGACTGTTACAGACTAGAAGACATGCTGTGACGTCACATCATGTCTGACGCCATTGTGGTCAACTAATATTATGTAAGTAATTTTTGGGTTAAATAAATCCTTACCTGTAAGGTTTGGATCCTCCATCAGACACGAGGTAGATACCAAACTCTCCTTTGGGAGCTTCTACCGCGGTGTAGGTGCAGCCGGGAGGCACAGCATACCCTTGCGTGAACAGCTTGAAGTGGTGGATTAGAGCTTCCATTGAGGTCTGGATCACAATGGAAAAAAATTGTTATTAGCTTTAAATTAGACAAAAACGAAAATCAGAAGTTGTATTGATAAATTAACGATTACGAGAAGAGAATAAGAAAAAGGGAGGGAGGAGGGCAAAAACTTGTTTCAATTAAGTCGTTATTCGAGATTTTTTAAAACATTACGCGAAAATATTCAACACTACGTTTTAATCCGAAGTTAGTCAAAACTTTACGCGAAAATATTCAAGACTACGTTTTACTCCGAAGTTAGTCAAAACTTTACGCGAAAATATTCAAGACTACGTTTTAATCCGAAGTTAGTCAAAACTTTCCTCGAAAATATTCAAGACTACGTTTTAATCCGAAGTTAGTCAAAACTTTACTCGAAAATATTCAAGACTACGTTTTAATCCGAAGTTAGTCAAAACTTTCCTCGAAAATATTCAAGACTACGTTTTACTCCGAAGTTAGTCAAAACTTTACGCGAAAATATTCAAGACTACGTTTTAATCCGAAGTTATTCAAAACATTACTCGAAAATACTCAAGACTTTACCCTTTAATCCGAAGGTAGTCAAAATTTTCCTCGAAAATATTCAAGACTACGTATTAATCCGAAGTTAGTCAAAACTTTACGCGAAAATATTCAAGACTACGTTTTAATCCGAAGTTAGTCAAAACTTTACGCGAAAATATTCAAGACTACGTTTTATTCCGAAGTTAGTCAAAACTTTCCTCGAAAATATTCAAGACTACGTTTTAATCCGAAGTTAGTCAAAACTTTACGCGAAAATATTCAAGACTACGTTTTAATCCGAAGTTAGTCAAAACTTTACGCGAAAATATTCAAGACTACGTTTTAATCCGAAGTTAGTCAAAAGTTTACGCGAAAATATTCAAGACTACGTTTTATTCCGAAGTTAGTCAAAACTTTCCTCGAAAATATTCAAGACTACGTTTTAATCCGAAGTTAGTCAAAACTTTACGCGAAAATATTCAAGACTACGTTTTAATCCGAAGTTAGTCAAAACTTTACGCGAAAATATTCAAGACTACGTTTTATTCCGAAGTTAGTCAAAACTTTACGCGAAAATATTCAAGACTACGTTTTAATCCGAAGTTAGTCAAAACTTTACGCGAAAATATTCAAGACTACGTTTTATTCCGAAGTTAGTCAAAACTTTCCTCGAAAATATTCAAGACTACGTTTTAATCCGAAGTTAGTCAAAACTTTACGCGAAAATATTCAAGACTACGTTTTAATCCGAAGTTAGTCAAAACTTTACGCGAAAATATTCAAGACTACGTTTTAATCCGAAGTTAGTCAAAACTTTACGCGAAAATATTCAAGACTACGTTTTAATCCGAAGTTAGTCAAAACTTTACGCGAAAATATTCAAGACTACGTTTTATTCCGAAGTTAGTCAAAACTTTCCTCGAAAATATTCAAGACTACGTTTTAATCCGAAGTTAGTCAAAACTTTACGCGAAAATATTCAAGACTACGTTTTAATCCGAAGTTAGTCAAAACTTTACGCGAAAATATTCAAGACTACGTTTTAATCCGAAGTTAGTCAAAACTTTCCTCGAAAATATTCAAGACTACGTTTTAATCCGAAGTTAGTCAAAACTTTACGCGAAAATATTCAAGACTACGTTTTATTCCGAAGTTAGTCAAAACTTTCCTCGAAAATATTCAAGACTACGTTTTAATCCGAAGTTAGTCAAAACTTTACGCGAAAATATTCAAGACTACGTTTTAATCCGAAGTTAGTCAAAACTTTACGCGAAAATATTCAAGACTACGTTTTAATCCGAAGTTAGTCAAAACTTTACGCGAAAATATTCAAGACTACGTTTTAATCCGAAGTTAGTCAAAAGTTTACGCGAAAATATTAAAGACTACGTTTTAATCCGAAGATAGTCAAAACTTTACTCGAAAATATTCAAGACTACGTTTTAATCCGAAGTTAGACAAAACATTACGCGAAAATATTCAAGACTACGTTTTAATCCGAAGTTAGTCAAAACTTTACTCGAAAATATTCAAGACTACGTTTTAATCCGAAGTTAGTCAAAACTTTACGCGAAAATATTCAAGACTACGTTTTAATCCGAAGTTAGTCAAAACTTTACGCGAAAATATTCAAGACTTTACGCTTTAACCAGCAGATTTTATAAATTTAATTAGAGACATAGAATGTTTTTGTATAAGTTGATGGAGTGACAAGATCAATATTACCAGAGGAAGGGAGAGAGGAGATAATGGGAGCGGGTATGTCGCGTTCCTCTCGCCCTGCGCTTCCCTAAAGCCTGTAATAGTGACTTCTGCACATTCACGGATAGAAGTATACTCAGATGCCTTCGACTATACCTTCATCTCCTCCCTGGATGGTGGGGTGAGCTTGGCGTCGTCCGTCTTGATCTCTCCTGGAGGCATCTGGTTGAGGCACTGGTCGATAATGCGGAGCGACTGACGCATTTCCTCTACACGGATCAGATATCTAGAAACATTACAATTTTATTAAGGACTACCTGCCATCTTTGAACTTAAATTATCACAATAAGAAGACATTTTCTGGTTATATCTCAAAAAGCGGAGAAACTCCATGGACTTAAATTATCATAAAATGAAGACATTTCCTGGTTATATCTCAAAAAGGGGAGAAACTCCATGAACTTAAATTATCACAAAATGAAGAAATTTCCTGGTTATATCTCAAAAAGCGGAGAAACTCCATGGACTTAAATTATCATAAAATTAAGACATTTCCTGGTTATATCTCAAAAAGCGGAGAAACTCCATGGACTTAAATTATCACAAAATGAAGACGTTTCCTGGTTATATCTCAAAAAGGGGAGAAACTCCATGGACTTAAATTATCACAAAATGAAGACATTTCCTGGTTATATCTCAAAAAGGGGAGAAACTCCATGAACTTAAATTATCACAAAATGAAGAAATTTCCTGGTTATATCTCAAAAAGCGGAGAAACTCCATGGACTTAAATTATCATAAAATTAAGACATTTCCTGGTTATATCTCAAAAAGCGGAGAAACTCCATGGACTTAAATTATCACAAAATGAAGACATTTCCTGGTTATATCTCAAAAAGCGGAGAAACTCCATGGACTTAAATTATCATAAAATGAAGACATTTCCTGGTTATATCTCAAAAAGCGGAGAAACTCCATGGACTTAAATTATCACAAAATGAAGACGTTTCCTGGTTATATCTCAAAAAGCGGAGAAACTCCATGGACTTAAATTATCATAAAATGAAGACATTTCCTGGTTATATCTCAAAAAGCGGAGAAACTCCATGGACTTAAATTATCATAAAATGAAGACATTTCCTGGTTATATCTCAAAAAGCGGAGAAACTCCATGGACTTAAATTATCACAAAATGAAGACGTTTCCTGGTTATATCTCAAAAAGCGGAGAAACTCCATGGACTTAAATTATCATAAAATGAAGACATTTCCTGGTTATATCTCAAAAAGGGGAGAAACTCCATGAACTTAAATTATCATAAAATGAAGACATTTCCTGGTTATATCTCAAAAAGGGGAGAAACTCCATGAACTTAAATTATCACAAAATGAAGACATTTCCTGGTTATATCTCAAAAAGGGGAGAAACTCCATGAACTTAAATTATCATAAAATGAAGACATTTCCTGGTTATATCTCAAAAAGGGGAGAAACTCCATGGACTTAAATTATCACAAAATGAAGACATTTCCTGGTTATATCTCAAAAAGGGGAGAAACTCCATGGACTTAAATTATCACAAAATGAAGACATTTCCTGGTTATATCTCAAAAAGGGGAGAAACTCCATGGACTTAAATTATCACAAAATGAAGACATTTCCTGGTTATATCTCAAAAAGGGGAGAAACTCCATGAACTTAAATTATCATAAAATGAAGACATTTCCTGGTTATATATCAAAAAGGGGAGAAACTCCATGAACTTAAATTATCACAAAATGAAGACATTTCCTGGTTATATCTCAAAAAGGGGAGAAACTCCATGAACTTAAATTATCATAAAATGAAGACATTTCCTGGTTATATCTCAAAAAGGGGAGAAACTCCATGAACTTAAATTATCATAAAATGAAGACATTTCCTGGTTATATCTCAAAAAGGGGAGAAACTCCATGAACTTAAATTATCACAAAATGAAGACATTTCCTGGTTATATCTCAAAAAGGGGAGAAACTCCATGAACTTAAATTATCACAAAATGAAGACATTTCCTGGTTATAT
Source organism: Limenitis camilla (assembly GCA_905147385.1). NCBI lineage: Eukaryota > Metazoa > Arthropoda > Insecta > Lepidoptera > Nymphalidae > Limenitis > Limenitis camilla. Next base: position 2,420,620 of record LR990252.1, on the reverse strand, counting down.
CTCAAAAAGGGGAGAAACTCCATGGACTTAAATTATCACAAAATGAAGACGTTTCCTGGTTATATCTCAAAAAGGGGAGAAACTCCATGGACTTAAATTATCACAAAATGAAGACATTTCCTGGTTATATCTCAAAAAGGGGAGAAACTCCATGGACTTAAATTATCACAAAATGAAGACATTTCCTGGTTATATCTCAAAAAGGGGAGAAACTCCATGGACTTAAATTATCACAAAATGAAGACGTTTCCTGGTTATATCTCAAAAAGGGGAGAAACTCCATGGACTTAAATTATCACAAAATGAAGACGTTTCCTGGTTATATCTCAAAAAGGGGAGAAACTCCATGGACTTAAATTATCACAAAATGAAGACGTTTCCTGGTTATATCTCAAAAAGGGGAGAAACTCCATGGACTTAAATTATCACAAAATGAAGACATTTCCTGGTTATATCTCAAAAAGGGGAGAAACTCCATGGACTTAAATTATCACAAAATGAAGACATTTCCTGGTTATATCTCAAAAAGGGGAGAAACTCCATGGACTTAAATTATCACAAAATGAAGACGTTTCCTGGTTATATCTCAAAAAGGGGAGAAACTCCATGGACTTAAATTATCACAAAATGAAGACGTTTCCTGGTTATATCTCAAAAAGGGGAGAAACTCCATGGACTTAAATTATCACAAAATGAAGACGTTTCCTGGTTATATCTCAAAAAGGGGAGAAACTCCATGGACTTAAATTATCACAAAATGAAGACATTTCTTGGTTTTATCTCAAAAGGGGAGACAGTCAGGTCGTGCGATTGTAGCCGACGTTTTCAACAATTAACGTCATATTTCAACCAACTAACCCGAAAACCGCATTAAAATCGGTTCAGTTGTTTCTCAGTCTATCACAGACAGACACAGCGTAGGTGTTATAATATGATATTGTGTATGGCACTTTTCGTTTTTGGTCTTCGTGTCTAACCATCTACTCACCTATCGTAGCAATCTCCATGAGTCCCAATGGGTACATCGAACTCCACCAAGTCGTACGCGTCGTACGGCTGACTCTTGCGCAGGTCCCACTTGATGCCGGAGCCCCTCAGCATTACACCACTGGAAACATATCATTAAATAGATACTCAAGATCCACCAGAGGACATGTAGCTCATCACTGGTGGAAGCGTAAACTTAAGCAAATGTCGGACAAGCATTTCCACTGCAATCCAATCTATCTAAATTTTGACAGCTTCCTTATCCACAAGGAAAAAACCAGAAAAATTAAAGGTTTCTGGTTTTCTAAATTCCAAAAAAATACAATATATTTTTTTTGGTATACTTTATCAAATATCTAGCCTATAATTGTTAGCTTCGCCATATTGGTTAATGCAGAAAATCCTACATACTTAGTGTATCTGCCGTACATGAAAAAAGAGCATATTTTATACTCGTCTATTTGTATGGAGTGTCATTGGATAGCTTTATCAAAAATAGGATAGGCCTTAGCTTTGGGTGTGCCCATTAATATGGCGAGGCATTTAAAGGAAGTCTCAGCGAATATCATGTAATTTTTTCTCCTAAAGAAACAACGTAATATTACGAGAAAATTGGGTTAAATTACGTCAAACATGTATATCCAATGCATTTAGACTGAAAAACGATATATTTTGATAAATCTCATAAGAGATTGAGGTAAATCTCACCAGAGGCGGAGGGAAAGAGAGCTAAAAATGCCTTACGTAATTAATATACGCCCAGGTTTGTTTTTAATTATGTAAAACGATTTAATTATGTTGTTTGTTTGTTATTACTCTTTCACCAATTAATCTAAACTTGGATAGTTTTCACATTACCAATAATTTATTTACTTGAATTAACACTACTTTCCTCCATCTTTTAAATAAAAAGGCTGAGAAATATTCTAGTTTGATCTCACGATTCCATTTACTGTTTAGTAAAGATATTAAACGTCAAAATTGATTACACTAATACATATAGATAACGGCACGTAAGTATAGGTTTGACCTTGAATGCGCAAAGGTCACTATTAGGAGCGAGAGCAGGCGCGTCTGCTAAGTCACGCTTACAATGCGCAACAAACCCCCGCTGTTTTTCCTCAGACCTAAAGTTAGCTGCCGGCTACTATACCAGAATTGCGGTAAGTATATTATTTGAAAGCTGACTACAAGAGTTCCTTGTCGCTATTTTTACCTGAATCCATAATTCAAAGCGTCCTGAGCAGTGACCACGCCCACATCTTTGGTCCTCTGTACCCAGATACGGTTGGTAGTGAGCACATCTTCAACTTCGTCGAGTCGCTCGCCAAACTTGCTTGCAAATTCGTAAATATCATCCATCAGACCGAGAGGCATGTCCTGGTCAAAAACATATGTCTTATATATAAAAATCTAATGTCACAGTGTGTTATCAAACTCCTCCGAAGCAGTTTGACCGATTTTTAGGAAATTTTTTGCATATCTCTATCTATGTGTTAAAGAACTTTGTTTTATACTATGTAAAGACAATAGATCTTACCAGGGAAACACCCCCAGGTCGTATATAAGCAGCGTGCATCCTAGCGCCACTGACTCGCTCGTAGAACTCCATCATCTTCTCTCTCTCCTCAAACAGCCAGAAGAAAGGAGTCAGCGCACCGACGTCCAGCGCATGGGTACCAACCGCCATAATATGGTTGAGGAGACGAGTTATTTCAGCGAATAAAGCTGAAAAAAAATATAAAATTGTTTTTAATTCAGACTACTGTCTAGCTATCACTATCACGGGCGTCGCAGCCAAGGCCTAGGAGGGGGCAAGTCCATATAAAGATCAGCCAATGTATCTGAATTCTGACGTTTTGCCTACAATTTTTTTTTGTAGCGGGAGAGCTACCACTACATGCCCCCATTTGGCGACGCCTTTGATCACCATAAATGCTTTCTTACATGTTTATCCATTGCATCTTTAATGTTTGTAAATGTGAAACAAACTCTTTTTAGTCGTCTTTTTTTAATTCTTTGTGTTATATGTCATGTGAGAGTAACAAAAACATTTGAAGCGTCAGTAGCTCAGTGGTTCGGGCGTTGGATTCACGATCAACAAGTCGTGGGTTCAAATCCCGGACATTAGACTACTGACGTGGCCCACTCCTAACACAAGGTATTTATTAGCTTACTAGGAGGGCTAAAGGGAATACTAGTAGTATGTGATCCATACTGCTAGTAATCTTTTAAAAAAAAAAAAATATTTTAACACTAATCTACACATTTTTAATGGAACTATTTTCAATTGATTATCACATCTTAATAATTTAATTTTCTTTATAAATAATAAATATTTTTTTTTATACAGAAGAGCATCCCAATCACATTCTACTGAGGAATCAAGATATTCATCACAAAATGCAACAATATTATAGTCCTCAATCAAATTTTAAATTAAAGAAATTTTATAACACATTGTTTTTTTTTATTATTATTTCTATTACATACAAACTCTGGGTACAGTCGAAAATTAAGTATTATAAAGTACTTACTTCTAATATACTTGGCTCTCAATGGTATATCAATATTAAGCAGCTTCTCCACTGCCAAACTGTAGCACTGCTCATTGCACATCATGGACACATAGTCCAGGCGATCAAAGTAAGGCAAAGCCTGGGTGTAGGTCTTGTATTCAATCAGTTTTTCAGTTCCCCGGTGAAGGAGGCCAATGTGAGGATCAGCAGCTCGTACAGTCTGTAACATGAAGCATCATCAACTCAATCTACTTACAACTAAAATGTATAGTATATATAGTAGTCTTCCCCACTAGGCAATCATTATTGTCATCTATCATGATCATAATTAATAAATAATAGAAGATATATTGTACATATTCACCTCACCATCCAGTTCAAGTACAAGTCGGAGCACACCGTGAGCAGCAGGATGTTGAGGGCCAAAGTTAAGAATCATGTTCCGTACTTGCTTCTCCGTTGGTGCTACAATACCTGTTCAGACAAATTTAAACTTTAAAATTGTATGCCACCGACCATCATCTCTATTATAATGTGGGTAGGAGCAAATTAATTAAACTAAGTAAAACTAATGAGAAAGTTTGGATAAGACACCAAATTCCATACAAAGTAGTAAAAAAAAAATAATTTTAAATAATCAAATTATTCCAAAAAATTTGAGGTCAAAGAGAATATTGACACAACCCTTGGATGACATCAGATATAAATTAAAAAAAATATAGGTTGTCTATTACCATTTTTGGGAGATACCCTTACAAATATACATAGACAAACAAAGGTTTTTTTTTTAAATTAGTATTACAAAAGGTTAAAGAGCTTTGTTTCTCATAAGGAGAACAATGTTCACTTATTATATGAGATTAAGTATACCAAAATATATATTTTTTTTCTTAATATAAAAGTAGTGGCTATCTATTCTAACAAACTTATTGAATGACATAAAATATGTTTTTTCAGTTTGCAATACTAGCTCATAAATATGTTATAGTAACGGACTATTTTCTTATGAACTTCAAATGTGTACTGTCTCCATATAGTGAATACTTCACTGCGTAGGTGCTCTCTTCACCTCCTTGAGGAAAAAAAACAACCTCTGATTTTTGTTCTCGCTCACAAAATGTCTGTATATAGGAATGAGCTTATAACAGACCTCGCGGAGTGGAATGATGGGAAGCGGCAGCGATTCAATGCCAGATTTGCATTCTATATCGACAGATCCTGATAATATTACATTTCGAAAAAGGAAAACCTGTGATGACAACTTTTTTATTGAAGAAGATAAGATTTATTGTTATGTAATAAATAATAATACTAGTGCACTATAGTACTTACTATTATATGGCAGATGCTTTATAAGTGCATTGTCTCCTTCGGGATACATAACAGCACCCTGGAATTGGTCTATGAAATCCTTGTCAGGCATCCATCTATGTGCATTACGTTGAGAGCTAAAAATTATAAACTTGATACTATATTGAGACATAATAAATTAAGGCATAAAGAATAGGGCTAAATTTTTAATAAGTACAATAAATTATAATTTGCTCATTTCTCTATAGCAGTATTTATCAAATGTGGATGAAGTAGTGCAGTATAAGATAGTTTTACTTGGGGGGTTTCAGGCAAAAGCAATCAATTGTTTATAGATGTTACCCCAATGAATCTCGTAATGTTCTACATTAATGATATGAGATATGAATGAATAGTTTATAATATTCGATTACATTGATTTTGAAAATCGGCTACATTATTGAAAATTAGAATTAATATTATATGAGTTGTAACTTTACTTGGCAAATGTTAAGTTTAATTATAGCCTTAATACAAATATAATATTTATTATTATTTTCTTCCTACAAATCTACAGTTTTTTTTATTAAATAAACAAACAAATAAATTGCAACAATCATTAATACAATTGGGCATGATAACCTTAAAAGTTACATAATTTATTAATTAGGTTTGTGCTATATTTATACCAAATATTATTTTTCTTATAATAACAAAACTCACTTCACATTATAAACCGCTGGTAAATTAGCCAACAAGGCTTTAGAATTACTTAAATTTGCGCTTTTTCGCAGCAAAACATTCACCAACGAAGCCATTTTCGAAGGGACTGCGTTCCGTTACGCAGAAAAATAACGTACGGTACGTCAATAATGAAAATGAAGTATAGTATCGCTTCTCACTGGTGCAATTTACCACAAATAAGTACTTAAGTTAATCAAAAAACCATCTTTCACTATATTATTGCTAATTAAAAATATTTAGATGATTACAACAAAACATATTTTATTATTATCTCGCAACTTTGAATTTTTCCGGGATAAAAGTAGCCCATATCTTAATTCAGGGTATAAAATATCTCCGTACTAAATTTTAATGAAAACTATTCAACCGTTTTTTAATAAACATCAAAATATCCAAACATACAAACTTGCACATTTATAAAATTAGCTTATATAAACTTTTTACAAGTTTAAAAACTTAGGTAATATGCATAACTTTAATGAATTATTTTATCCGTATGTTTTTCCTTTATAGGGTAAAACGTATGCGTAAAACGGACTAAGATGCAATAGTTGTTCAATGTCAAATGTCAATATGACGTATAAATTAGCTACGTTCATTAATTTTATAAAGTAATTATTTTATTTACATTCTTTAATAAATTAAATAAATTAGATTAATTTGTCAATTTAACATAATTTTATTCTAATTTTCTAAAATAACTGAAAAAAATTTAAAATATGGAAGGTTAATCTAAATAACATAAATAAATACCTTTTTTTATTATTGTTGATGATTTTATAATTTTATGAATTTTATTTGCAAAAATATCTATATTTATTTTATAATTTATTGATTTATATATATAAAAAAAATAAGAGGTATTAGGTAGTGTAGCAACACCAGTAGCTTCTCTCCAATCTCCATCCTCTGCAGTCTGCCGTCTGTTGTATTAGTTATTTTATAGCATTCTATCTTAATTTAATAATTTTCTCCCCGTTCGGTATTGAATGACAAAAACCGCGACTTACGAGTGAAATAGGTGCCTCATTAAACGCTTATAATGTACTTATTTATGTTTAGTTTACATTTACGTATAATACTCAGATTGTATTAGTTTTAACATGTGATAATAAATGTAAATAATTAATATTATCTCACAATGGACGTGAAAGTTTATTCGTGTATTGTGATGTGATTGGGTGCAGTTCGTCGAGATCCTTTGCTTATTTTTTTTTTCGTCGAGCACTTCACGAGCCAGTTGCACTCTCCAGCCAAACGTAAGTTTTTATAATTTTTCATCACGAAAATAATAGTATAATTTAAAATAATGTCGTTTTTAATTAGGTGTAGCAATAAGCGGCACATCTGCCTCCAACATGGTATAAATGAGTCATCCCCATAAAGTTTTTATTGTTTTTGTTTACGATACAAATGATAATTTCGCGCGGCATTGGTAACATCAATTAGTGTCAATTAACGTAATTACGTATATCAAGTAAAAAGAGTATGTCATAAAGTATTAAATATTCCTATAGAATATAGATACAGAATGAAATAGAGCAAGATCCCGTGACGATCATACTTTCATTATTTAATAAATATGTATATCAACGATTCTCAACTATAAAGTTTGGATTACGGTTCCTTTGAAAGGTAGCAAAAGTATTAAAAAATATTTTCTTAGAAATGAGACAGTTTTGCTGGTTCTTACAATCTTGTAAATTATTATCTTCTTCATACTTGGGGATCCTTTATATCTCTATTGTATCTATACAGAGAAACTTTCAAGTTTTATTAGACAGCTAGTTGAACCGTGTGACTTTGTTAATGTGTAGCCCCGCTCCTATTGATCGTAGGGTGAAGATATATAGCCTATAGCCTTCCTTGATAAATGGTCTATCTAATATTGAAAGAATTTTTCAAATCACACCAGTAGTTCCTGAGATTAGTGTGTTTAAGCAAACAAACTTTTCAGCTTTATATATTATTATAGATGACGGTCTAATCGCAGCAAGATCTTGAACTGAAATATTCATACTGCTACAGGATATAAATAATGAATGAAGACATATTTATCACATTATAAGGCTTATCTTTGATAGATCTTCATAACTGAGTCCATATATGTAACAAACAGGGGCTAATCGTTGAATTACCAATGAACTTGATGAATTAATCCATATTGATTGTATTATTTATTAGCGCTACATAAAATATTCAAAACTTTTTTGTAAATTATATCATAATTATTCTAGCCATTTCAATTTGCTTGAATATGTATTACAGAGAGAACATTAAGATGTTTTGATTGAAGAAAGATATGATGCTTTTAAAATTTTTGTAATATTATTTTTCAATGTATTGTTAAATGTATTTTTTTAAATTATTACTTATAAAAAAACATTTTTCAGAAATTCTGATTAATAACACAAATTAATATTACACAGAAAATTTAAGCTTGAATTTCTTTTTTTCCTCAATATAAAATTTAAATAGTGAGAAAAAGAAAGATATATTATATTATGAGTATAAACTAATTTACACTTAGTTCCTTAAGATGTGGAAAAGGGTCTGATATGCAAGATAGCTGTGATAGCTAGACAGTTGTAATGTTCACAAATGATGTATTTGTGTTGCCCCTATAACAACAAACACTAAAAACAGAATAAAATAAATATTTAAGGGGGGCTCCCATACAACAAAGGCGAACCTTTGCATACGAGTCCGACTCCTACTTGGTTGGATTTTATAATAAATATTATAAGACTGGATATATAAAATGTATCACAATCATAAGTACTAAAGTAAATATTGGGAATTGTATAAATGTGAATGTGTGTGTTTAAATATTATATAACTTAATCACTCAAAAATCTAAGAATGAATGAATAAATGAGTGAGCGAGTGAATGGTTTGAATACACTTCAAGAAGCAAGGGCGGATAAGCTAGTATATTTATATAATATATATTTTTGGGAATCTTAATTCAGATTTTTTATCCTAGAACTAGCAGAACCCACCACCAACACAACTATGAATTATATATCTCTCATCGTCTCTCTGATCCCAATTGTAAAGTTCTCAGGGACATTAATATGTCGGCGCGTAAGTTAGGCTTAACCTTAGGTTTAAACAGAAAACCTGGGCAGTGGAGGCAAGTGTTTCAATTGAATAAAGGATATCCTTAAATCTACACCTTGGTCACAATCCATGGCACTACTTAAGTTCCTGTCGTAATTGTAGGAGATCATATTGTTTAGTTATTTATTGGTTCAGTAGCAGTATCTACGTTGCATTTACCCAATAGTCATTCAATATCACACTCCCTTGTAGTTTTTTCAATATACCCCTATATACCCAATATACCTAATATATATAGAAGGAGAGGTTCTTCTTCTGTCTTAAAAATACATAAATGTTGCAAACAAATTCCCAGTCATAATATTAAGTCAACTGCAGTTTTCCAAGGCAAGTGGAGTGTTTGTTAACAGACAGCAGCGTAGTGTTTAAATACTCCTTGCGGCTTAAAGGCCCCACTCAGAACCATCCACCCTAACTTGTCTCCTTTGTTTGTGTTCCCAGATACATTTTCTGTTTTTTTTCGTTTTATCTTTAAGTTTTTGCAGCTATAAAGTAGTTATTAATTCTCATTTTATTTTATTTACTTATTATTTATACTAGATAAAGAGGCATACAAACATTATATAATAATCGACCCTCCCTGGCTTCGCGCGTGTGCTATCTACCTCGTGTATTTAGGTGGGACGTGGCCACTGTCGACCATGGATATCGGCAAAACTAGAGGGTAGGTATCTCTAGTTTTGCCGATGCGTTGCCGCCTCGAAAGTTGAGTTAGGAAGGGGAGCGAAGTGAAAAATTTTGTAAGAACCCAGGTAGATCTTGGTGGTCGGATCCGTAGCTGGTGCTCGCAAGCCAGTCAGGAGTCGGGAGGACAGATCCCCTTGGCTCTTACGAGAGTCTCTCCCAGCGGAAATTGTATTCTAACCCGTCCCCTCACTTCATCCTCTATTTTATGGTGTGGTAGAATATTCGAGGTGAGGAACTTAGATAGCAAGTCCCTGACACTATTCTTAAACCATGTCATTTTTCACCACACAATAGTAATAAGAAAATATGTTATATCTTCCGCAGAACCACTATCATATCATAATCAACGTTTTATCCCAGTATAAGTATAAAATTACCCTTGAAGCGTCAACGCCCGCTTATCTCGTGCCAGAGGTCCTGATGAGGAAACCGTTTGTCATAATAATTGCAACTTGATGAGCTTGGCTTTCCACTTAAAGGGTAAATATATAGCGCTATACAGTACTATAACTTGACCTCAGTATGACTTCCTTCTGTATTACTCTAGTTCAAAATTGACGCGTAAGAAATTAGTCGGTAAGTAAGTTTGACTGAACCTACCAGGTAGAAAAACAGTTATCTGTTGAGAAGAACACTCACCAGTCGGTCTTTTAAAAAAAAGCAATTCACGCATTATTATTTAAGTAAACTGGAACATAATAGTATTCTTCGTTAATCATTTTTTTAAAAAGTAATATAACCCTCTGCCGCTGGGAGAGCATCTCGTAAGAGCCGAGTAACCCAGCACCCCCTTGGTGGTAGGGGATCTGTTCCCCGACTGGCATCGCATCCGATCGCCAAGTGTCATAGACGCGTTCCGCGTCCGCGAGAGAGCCGCATGTGGGCCAGACTTACCCCCTCCCTCTCCCATCCCATTAATGCTGTGGGTCTACTGGACTCTGGGCTCTTGCCTAATGCCGCTGAATCCGCATCATTTTTCTTCTTCATTCACTCTATGTTCGGGGATGCAACGCATCGACAAAACAAGAGATACACTGTTGTCCATGGGCGATGGTTGCCACTTACTATCAGGTGGACCATCTGCTTTTTTTGCACCTCATCTATTATAAAAGTAAATTAAAAAAAATGTATATTCTGGTGTCGTCTATTCGGATCGATGACTTACGCACGACTGCCTAGTGCCTCTCGAGCCGCTGTCGTAACTTGTAATATATTTGGAGTACCCGCATGGCCAGGGCAACACTATTTACGCACAATGCACATACACTACAAGTGTGATTTCGGATTTAGTATAGCTGCCGGCACGTAAGTATATGAATGCGCAAAAGTCACTATCAGGAGCGAGAGCGAGTCAAAATAGTACTTACCCCAACTATTTTTTCTTAGACCTAAATTTAGATGTCGGCTACTTTAACAGATGAATAGACAAAGGTCAAGAACAGTTGGAGTTTATGTTTAATTCAGACAATAGGTTTGTAATAAAAACTGAACGGTAGCGGCTCCGTTAGTGCGGTCAGCCGTGAGACGAGGTAATGAATGGTAATTATGCGCATTATTTACTTCTATAATTTTGTATACTATTATACAAGTGTAACTCAATGATGGCATGGTTTTAAACATCTGTGTCTGTTTGTCTTCGATAATACTACAATTATTCGTAGCTTTAGGTATCTGGGTTAGTTACGAGATAAAAACATCCCTATAAAATTCCACGATTCATGATTTCCTTGAAGACGAAATCAAGGATTTCGTATGTTGCCACAATTTAGTCAATCAGACTGCAGGTCCTGTAGATCTTCTCTCTTTATCAGTGAGCTTATGTTACAGACGTATTGTCAAATTTAATTTTCACCTGATTGAGGAAGCTAGTTAAGCCGAAGCAGTTGAAGTGTTGCATCTGGATCTCTATTTATAAATATATTTCTATGAATATAATTAATTTGAATTGTATTGTATGTGTGGACTTCTGTTACCGCACTTAGGCTCTAATTCGGTCGGAGCCATCCCAGCTCCTTCCAGAATCGCAGAAGTTTCCTGGGAACTTCATAGGCTTCTTGGAGCAACCTCATGTCCTTGAGGCTTGTGCCCGTTGTTTGGCGCCCACGCTTTTCAGGACAACATGGGCAGTCGTGTCTTTTGCCTGTAGGCATCCCCTGCAAATCCTCAATAGGTTTTTGCCAAGGTAAAAGGTATCGCTTACCATAGCATCGTATCGCGTTACAAATCCAGTGAAAAATGACTCTAAGAAGGATGAATTCGAAGCATTCAACGCTTCCGTGAAATGTATGAAATATTTAGCACATGGCGGTGTCAGCGGTTAAATACGAGTACAGTTAGCTGAACATCTTGATATCAAACCACTAACTGCCAGCCCTTGCTTCGCTTATCTATTTATGTACTATTCCGGGATAAAAAGTTTAATTCCAGCTTGACAACGCCCTTTCTTCGGATTCCTTTTCTCTTTTCGGTCGTAGTCTCCCTTTTTTCGGTATCAAAACTAGATCATTATTTTATTCCCTCGACGACGCGCGGGCAGGTCAGATCAGTCATAATATAAATATTATAATCTTTATTACGTCTGTGTTTGTAACCTTTTGAACTACACGACCGACTGACATATAAAAAGAGTTAGTATCACTCCTCCATTGTTTTTCACATTATTACACTGATGACGTCATTGGTTATCATTTTGAATATGGGAACCATACGCAGCGACATCATACTACACTATTTACCTAATTACACAAAAACTACTGAAACGATTTTAATGCAATTTATCACAGATATACTTTATAAATTGTATTAACATGTAGGATACTTTTTATCCCGCAAAAACCATTATTCCTGTAGGATAAAAATAAAATATGTTTACTATCGTAAGCGCTTGAATATTTTTGCTTAGCAATAATATTAGTACGATATACTGAAAACTAAATATTTTTAGCTCCGTACCCAAAGGGTAAAAAAGAGACTATTACTAAGAGTCCGCTGTTCGTCTGTCAGTCACCAGGCTGTATCTCATGAACCGTAATAGCTAGACAGTTGAAATTTTCGCAAAAGATGTATTTCTGTTGCCCCTATAGTAACAAACTTAAAACAGATTAAAATAAACATTTTAGGGGGGCTTCCATATACATCCCATGGCAGGGCACTTGGCCCGTTTTTTTCATGGTAATCCTGAGATATTCAACGGTAAATGATCTTACAAGATCAAGACAAAATCTAGATTTAAAACGGCAGATTTCCTGCAAAACGTCATAATGATTCACAGCCTTACAATGTTGTATTGACATCGATCCTTTCCGTATGCGCATATCTGTCTGCGGTTTATCAGACGCGATAAAGTTTGACTGGTTTAGTCATAGCAGTCTGAGAGGTGCTGGTTCAGTTCCAGACTCCAGAAAATCCATATAATTCTATTAGTTTAAGAAGAGTTTGTTCGTTTACTTGAACGCGCTAATCTCAGGAACTACTGGTCCGATTTAAAAAATTCTTTCAGTGTTAGATAGTCCATTTATCGAGGAAGGCTATAGGCTATACATCATCACGCTAAGACCAATAGGAGCCGAGCATCACGCGGATGAAGTCGCAAGGGTTGGCTAGTAGTCTATACGCAGAAAAGTTTGTGTGTTTGGACATTATATAGATGTTTGTCAATCACGCAAAAATTGCTGAACTGATTTCAATGAAATTTGTCACACGGATACTTTATAACCTGGATTAATATATAGGCTACTTTTTATCCCGAATAAAAACAATGAAATATTTTTAATGTCGTAAGCGTCTAAATATTTATGAATGAAATGTTTTTCGATAAATCGTGATATTTACGTGGTAAATTGCATTCTTGCGTAGCCGGAGGGGGAAGGGGGGGGGGAGGTCACGCGGCATTATTATTAAATAAATATTAATTGATATTTACATAACTATAGTAACATTGTAGCAGAAGTGTCATGACGTCAATCTCATTGTAATTTAAATTTTATATTTAATATTTAATAGAAGAAGAAAAAAAAAATTAAAAAAAGTAAAATAATTTTTTTTAATACTTCTAATAAGGTAAGCTATAGTTTAAGGATAAAAAAATATAAAAATATATTTGACAGCGGTGGGATTCGAACCCACGCCCTTTCGGACTGGTGCCTAAAACCAGCGCCTTAGACCGCTCGGCCACGCTGCCTTGTGCGATATGAGACTAAATTATCATACTATTCATATTCAATCACTTTGTTTTTTTTTTTTTAGAATTTTTATTATAACAATGGACTAAGGTAACATAAAAACTAAACAATAAAAATGAGTTTCTCTATTACGATCATGCACCTTAAATCAAAATAATATTTTTAGGAGACGTTCAATCAAATATTACGTAAGCATTAAAGGAGGGCAGAGAGACCTTGCTTTGCTTAATTTTGAGGACATTGGGTGCTCCCTAGGGGGGTTGATAATTGCCAAAAAATACAAAAAAAATAAATTTTACTCCTCCAGAGACTCAAACGGTCTCACAGCTCGACATGCACTTCATCCCCTATTTCAACCCCTTCAAGCCTTTTTTTCGCAATGAAACGTAGCTTTAATACTTACCGAAGCTCTATTCTATCTCTGCACCAAATTTCATCAAAATCGGTTCAGTGGTTTAAGTGTGAAAGCGTAACAAACATTTACTTTTACATTTATAATATTAGTTTAGATTAGAACGCTAGTAGAAAAAGAATCATTATTGCGCAAGTAAATTAAAAAAAAATTTACATTGATCATTAATGTCTAGATAAACAATTAGCATCAACGAATGTGTCAAACGAACACCTGTTAGAACTTTTAAGTGATTTTATATATAATAATTACTTGTTTATTCCAAATGTTTTCTAATAGTGTTGTGTTGTTGGCGTGGTGCGTGGTACGGTTATAAAATATGTTTTTAAATCTACTCCTGGGTCTCAAGCTCCAGGCTTCCATTGTTATATTGTAGTTTGAGTGTTACTGCGCAGTATAACCCCCATAGTCTTGATACTATCTATCTATATACCCTCAATTACACTCGTCCTCTGAGGACGTGGTGAGGTTAGTGCTGAGACTACTTCTGGGGGCGGTGGTCCAGGCCCTGGTCCGACCAGTGATCTACTTAGTATCAGTGGCTCAGGATCTTGGCCACTGATACTAATCAACATACAATACTCCTCCGAAACGGCTCGACCGATTTCTATAAAATTTTATATGCATATACAGTAGGTATGAGAATCGGCTACTGTCTATTTTTCACCCCCCTAAGTGATAAGGGTGGCCCACCCTCAAATTTTTTATAGTAATATTCCAAAACAACGTTTGCTGGGTCAGCTAGTATTATATAAAAGGAGAAGCTGACTGACTGACTAGCATATCAACGCAGAGCCTTAACTATAAGGGTTACAAACTTGAAATTTTGCACAGGGGTTCCTTTTATAACGTAGGGGAGCACTACGAAAGGATTTTTGAAAATTCACCCCCTAAAGGTATAAAACGGGGGGGCAAAGTTAGTATGAAACTTTGCCGTTTTTGAAGTTATTCAAATTAAATTCAGTATGAAAGTTCTACATTGGATGTTATAAAACAGGGGTAAAATATTTTTTTGAAAATAATCCCTTAAGGGGGTAAAACGGGAGTCCAAAGTTAGTATGAAACTTTGTCGTTTTTGAAGTTATTCAAATTAAATTCAGTATGAAAGTTCTACATTGGATGTTATAAAACAGAGGTAAAATATTTTTTCGAAAATAATCCCTTAAGGGGGTAAAACGGGAGTGCAAAATTAGTATGAAATTCTATAACTCAATATCGCAACCGAATTTGCGGGTAAAAATAATCCTTCAATAAAACTGGTAGAAGAATCTCATCAACATTATGACAGTGCACTCAGGACCTTCCCCCCCCCTTTAAACTCGTTGATCGCTAGTAATAATAAACACAGAAGATGACCGTATTCGAGCATTTAGAAGCCAACTAGGTGCCGAGTGGTGGGGAGATAATTTAAACAATGTAGATAACGTTAGTGATAACGTTTTCGTAACGTAAAGACACACGTAAAGCTATTTACTTAAATCATCTTCAATATTTATTATATTAGATTACTAGCTGTGTCTGCGACTTTGTCCGCGTTTCATCTCCTATTCCCTATTACACCCTTGAGGGTAAAACTTTTACAAACTTTGAATGTCATATTTATTTATATCGGAATCAACAACCTTCCATACAAATTTTCATCTCCCCTTTTAACCCCTTGCAACCCTTTTTTCACATTAAAAAGTAGCTTATGTCCTTTCTCAGGCTCTAGACTATCTGTATACCAAATTTCATTTAAATAGGTTTAGTAGTTTTGGCGTGAAAGCGCGACAGACAGACAGAGTTATTTTCGCATTTATAATATTAGTAAGGATTATATTAAGTTCAGAACAGAGATCGCTGAAACCATTTAAATTCAAAATAGTTTTTCACATAAGACTGCTGAGCTGAGATTTCCCGTCAGAGATGATTTTTCATTTATTATCAAAAGAATTCCTATTATTAATAGACCCATAGTTGGATATGAAGTGTAAATAAGTTTCAATCTATACTAATATATAAAGCTGAAGAGTTTGTTTGTTTGTTTGAACGCGCTAATCTCAGAAACTACTGGTCCGATTTGGAAAATTCCTACAGTCTTAAATAGCCCATTTATTAAGGAAGGCTATAGGCTGTATATCATCACGCTACGACCCATAGGAGCTGAGCATCACGACTAGTTATTTCATATAATTTTAAACTCATTTCTATCGTAGCAATTCAACCGTATCATTATGGATATAACGAAGGTATCTACAGATTGAAGAGGTCTAGACGTGTATTTAGTTTAGGGCTTCGCATGATTGAGGGGTCGACGACTGACTGGCAATCGATAGCGATGTAGGGGTTGTGTTAAACCCTTGGATTTCACTATTTAATTTTTAGCATTCACCCTCGCATCGATGCGGTTAAAAAAATATTTATTTAATGATTATTTTGAGGATAGTACCTTTGAGTATAATAAACAAAGGTTCCTAGAAATATAAGGAAGAAGCGAAGTAACTAAAGTGGAATTCAATCTCTTTCTTCGATTTTTAGGTTTCCGTACCCGAAGGGTAGAAACGGGACTCTATTACTAAGACTCTGCTGTCGGTCTGTATGTCCGTCATCAGGCTATATCTCATGAGCCGTGATAGCTAGATAGTTTTCACAAATGATGTATTTCTGTTGCCCCTTTAACAACAAATACTGAAAACAGAATAAAATAAATATTTAAGGGAGGCTTCAATACAACTAACGTGAACACTTAATGACTAGCACAGAGTAAGTTATATATGTAGAATTTTTGAATGAAGATGTATAAAAGAGAAAGAAAGAATGAATATATGTGTCTCGAGTGAAAGGATTCAGAACGATTTAGAACGACGATCAAGGTGTGTGTAGTATACCCACATATAGGCAGGCATATATAAGCTTAAGTTCGATAATTTAGAGTCAGTCTCTCTGATGTTGTCGCGCAGTGTACATGTAAGTTAGTATTAAAGCGTCGTGGTTAAGGTCACCCTTCTTGAGCTCCACGTAAGTTTACTGTGAATCCATATATATATGTCGGGGATTTTAAAACGATGTGAAAGGAAATGGAAGGAGGAAGATGGGAATATTGGGGAACACTAAAAGGGGGTGATGGTATTGAATGGAATATTGGGTAAACGCAACGTAGATACTCCTATTGAACCGATAAATTATCAAATGATCTCTAACAATTACGAGAGAAACCTAAGCAGTGCCTTGGACTTGTGACCAAGGTGTAGGCTTAAGGACGTAAGTAATTACAACACTCGCCTCCACTGCTAGGCTCTCTATTTAAACCCAAGGTTAAACGCACATAAACCGAATCTAACACAAGGCTAACCTAACCTAAGGCTAACCTAACTTAACATTGTGTTTACTTAACCACGTGGCAATTACTGTAAGGACTTACGTGACCTTAGTTGGACAGCACTTCCACACTACACTGCACTTGTCACTATCACTATAACTAGCACTAGCACTACTTAGATGATGTTCACTTCTTGAGAGACCGCGCACGACTAAGACTTCAGTTAGACTGTCGATCGCATATAAAGGGTCGAGGGTAGAGACTGTCAAAACAACGGAAGTGACTACTACCCCACTCCAACGCCATAGACAACGATAACGATTCGATTAATCGATAATCTTTTACTATTCTCTGACATATATATATATATGGATTCATATTTATATATATATATATCAATGAGTATTTAAAAGCAGCATATTGTTCACATTGCATTTCCTAGTTATTTAAACTGATAAATAACTTTATATCCCATTACGATTGTTCAGAATACTCGAGTGGAAGTTACAAAAGTTTAACTTCCTACAGGATAGTATTTCAACTACGGAGTTGTGGACTATTTCCTACGTTGTTTATATGGCCCGCTTTCAACATGGCTGCACGTTTTCAATTTAAAACTAAATGTTGTTTTGCGACCACTGACATTTTTAGGCTGAAATCACATCTGTCAGCGGCAGTATTTTTAACAGGGTTATTTAGAGTATGGGAGCTATACTGCACAGTAACACTCAAACGACAATATTAACATGTAATCTATGGGTTTGAGACCCAGAAAAAGGTTTAAAGAGCTCTCTTCACTACATAGTATAAAACAAAATCGCTTCCTGCTGTCCCCCTGTCCCTAGGTATGCTTAGATCTTTAAAACTGCGCAACGGATTCTGATGCGGTTATTTTTAATAGATAGAATGATTCCAGAGGAAGGTTTATATATAGAGAAAGAACTTGTGCGAAGCCGGAAGCAGTTCGCTAGTATATAATACCTCTCACCACCATTACTCGACCTTGCCTTCCATCTACACTGTCCACTGCACATCAGTATAGTACCCCTCCCAGGTATGACTTTCGTAAACTCATAAAGTGTTGTCTGAAATTTTATATAAGGTGACACTTGCAAGAGGGTGACAAGCCCCAGGCACTGCAGAGCTTCAAATCTTGAGAAAAAATTAACTATGAAAACAAGGTCCTTTAGTAAGAGCGTCGTTTTTTCGCAATCTAAGTTTTTTTTCAAGTTTTACTTAAAAGCTCTCAAATATTTACCATCGGTTTTCTGAACAATAGATATAGATAGACAATCTAGACTAGTTTCTAGGGCATCGCTTTTAGCTGATTGCAGTGAGCAGCTGAGCACTCTTTTAAAATGCAATGAAATGTCCGATGGGATTTGCTATTGACTATACTCGTATATCCAGAATTAAATACTTCCCATACATTACTCTGGCCTACACTGATTGACCAAGCTATACAATAATTTTTAAAATTTTTTTTTATGATAGTTAAGAGACAAACGAGCAGAGGGTCGAAGATAGAGTGAGGAGGGAGAGCGGTTTCAATGGACCCCGGGCAAGAACCCGATGTTCATTGGAATCGCAGCAGTAATGGGATGGGAGAGGGAGGGATAGATCTGGCCCACATGATCAATATTTAACTTTTCTACTTCAGCGAAGCGATTAGGACAAACAAACCACAAGAGTAACAGTTAACGTTATCTTCCAGATAAGATATCCAAATAAAACAACAGCAGAGCAAATAATCTAATCTACGAATAATATCTGACCGTTTGTTATCAACACTGTATTCGCGGGTAGTTCTCTAGTTCGACAGATTAGTCAATCGCTCTAGTGTTGTCGCGCAGGGTACACGGAACACCACCAGCATCTTCCAGTATTAAACATATTACTCGATACGTTTTCCGTCAAATTATTATAAGAAGATTATTTTTCAATTATGATTTTATATTTTAATACTAAAATCACAGGATTTGTGTTTTTTTTTTCAATTGTATTTGTAATTTTAATTTTTGTTATCTATATTAATCTGAGAAGCCGATCTAAAGTCGAACCTAAACCATACAAGAACACATAAAAAAAATATAGTGTGTGTCTAAAATTTTGTCCATATAACCCTCTCTGCCGCTGGGAGAGTAACCCAGTACCCCCTTGGTGGTAGGGGATCTGTTCTCCGACTGGCTTGCGACCACCAGCATGCGAATCCGACCGCCAGGTGTCTCTGACGCGTTTGTCGAGGCGCAGCCCTTCCGTCTTCCATCCCATTAATACTGTGGGCTCTTGCTCAGGGTCCACTGATACCGTAGCATGTTTTTCTTCCTTCCTTCTCCCCACTCTACCTTCGAAGATGCAACGCATCGACAAAACAAGAGGGTATACTGTTTCAACTATGATTTTGTAAACTAGGTACAGACGCGCGGGAACAGAGACGTCGTATAAGAAACCAATCGTGTGACGCGCTGCTCTCGTCCCTAATACTGACTTCTGCGCATTCAAGGTCAAACCTATACTTACGTGCCGACCTACAATTGGTTACACTATATTTGATATTAATACAAGAAAATTTACTATCGCCATTACTCATTTCATAAAATTGGCAGCTTGACAGAAAAAATCGATTGTCCAATTTCTATGGTGAAATATTGATACAAAAGATACTTCGATTAATCGATTTTAGATCGACATCATAGTGTGCGCATGTCCGAGAAAATAAACTAAAAATATAAAAGTTGGTGCTTCGAAACTATTATACTTTAGTAGTTTAGTTTCTACCTCAGCGTATAGAGGGCTCGTCGGGTAGTGTTATCAATTAGAACGTGACAGTAAATAGGTAGTTAGGTATGTAATAGTCATTATTGACCTCACAAGTTCATTATTATCGGTGAAGTGATTGATGAATAGCGTGCGCATACGCGATTAGGGTGACGTAAATAATGCAAGTGACAGTTATATTCATTAGAACAAAAGTTATTGTGCCTATACTTAGATTTTATATAGTATATATAGTTTTTTTGGTATATTTGTGTCCTATAAGGAGCATTTATTCCGTGGTTAAGACGTTGATGTCTACTCGGGAGGTCCGAGTTCGATCCCACCTACACACACCGACGATATCACTTGCTTTAACGGTGAAGGGAAACATCGTGAGGAAACCTGCACTCCTGAGAGTTCCCTAAAGTTCTCAAGGTATGTGAAGTTTGCCAAACCACACTGGGCCAGCATGGTGGACTATAGCCTAATCCCTCCACATTTTGAGGAGGCCCGGCTCAGCATTGGGCCATTAATGGGTAATGATGAATAAGGAGCATTTCCGCAAGACTCGCCCTTCAAGTAATAACGACTCACGTGATCCTCAAAGGGCTAACCAAAACTATATTACACATCTACTTCCATGTTCACTCTATGAAATCACTTATCTGACTTAATAGCTCTATCAATTGTCTAGGCAGTAAAGCAGTGTATTAGTAGTAAAAGTAGTGTATTAATAGTAAATTAATAAAGTGGGTAGGCCCTAAAATTAAGCACTAAGGAGTTATCTCGTCAAATCTCTTTCCAATTGAGTAAACCACAGATGGGAAAAGATCCCTTTTTTCTGTAACTTAGAATACTATTCCACTCTGCCGCTGGGAGAGCATCTCGTAAGAGCCGAGTAACCCAGCAACCCCTTTGTGGTAGAGGATCTATTCCCCGTCTGGCTTGCGACCACCAGCATTCGAATCCGACCGCCAAGTGTCATAGACGCGTTCCGGTTGAGCCGCATGTGGGCCAGACTTACCCTCTCCATCTCCCATCCCATTAATGCTGCGGATCCAGTGAACTCAGGGTCCGCTGAAACCGCAGCATTTTTTTCTTCACTCCCCCTCTCCACTCTATCTTCGAGGATGCAACGCAAGGGTATCTTGTTTTGTCGATGTCCATGGGCGATGTTGGCCACTTACCATCAGGTGGATCATCTGCTCGTTGGCACCTTATCTGCCATAATAAAAGTAAAGTGATTTCTGAAGAATAAGCATAATAGAGTAATCGGCAAAGCGAAGTCTATTATTACAAGACAAGCAATAGAAAAAACCGGCCTCCATGAACTTTGACGTACGGTCCAGTTGAACTGCAGCCTAATTTAAATATAAATAACGTTTTGTATGCAAAGTGTGTCAGTTGGCTGCATTACTAATTCTTATGCTTTTATGTCGTAGTAGTCGTTGCGTAAGTTTTGTATGTCTACGGTTAAATATTTGTATAAGCCTGTCAAAGAGTCGCTGTCGTGTTGCTACACTTGAAGATTATTTTTGTAAGAGAGAAGGAGGAGATTGACTTAAATAGAGCGATGCTGGAATGTGAGTAATGTTTTTACGAGATTATTATCCAGCTATCTTGGAAAATTATATTCTAACCAGTCTCCTCACAATACTCCTCTCCATTTTTCTCAACCCTCATCAAACACATTATCAAACTTCAGATAAGAGTTATATTCTAATTCATTTCTTCTATCGATAGTTATGACTCATTTTTTATCTTAAAAGAAGATTTGAATTCATGACTTTTTTTATAGTAGATGAGTTGCAAACGAGTAGATAGTCCACCTGATGGTAAGTGGCCACCATCGCCCATGGATACCCTCTTGTTTTGAGCTGAGCAAGAGCCCAGAATCAACTAGATACGAAGCAATAAGGTCTATGACACTTGGCTGTCGGATTCGCATGCTGGTGGTCGCAAGCCAGTCGGGGAACAGATCCCCTACCACCAACGAGTGGGTTACTCGGCTCTTACGAGATGCTCTCCCAGCGGCACTAACCCGCCCCCTCACTGGTGTCTCTTCTCAATCCTCCTCAATCTTGACTTGGCAGTTTTAGTATATTATCTAGCTACAGAGGAGAATTATATTCTGGTTAATCTCATCACAGACCTCAATCTCCATTCGGCATTTATTGCGTATTAGCCAGCTAAAGTGGAGAATAACTGAATTTCTACCAATCTCCTCACAGTCCTCCTCACTTAAATATGTTAATGTACAAGATTGAAGTTAAAAGTAAAACAAGATTTCCTTGCTGTAATTAATATCCGGGAAAATGCATCGCAGTCAAGTTATTTTTAATGCAAATTCATTAAATTCTTTTTACAGCCATTGAGTGTAAAACATAAAAACTCTATTCACGTGCTTTTGGGCTGCACACTGTACAACACATGTTACTAAAACGTAATCTGTGTGTATTTAGTGTTGCCTGTGCTTGGTACCTTCCCTTTTTATAGGGAAATATAAATGTGTGATTAACATAACAAAATTCGCTTTTATACCCTAGATTTTGCTTCGTGTTCTTGTCACACTGGTTGACGTACTATAAAAAAAAAACTCAATTATTATGGTATTAGTGATAAAGGACTTGATCTAATTGCTTCTTACCTTACCCAAAGGATCCAGAATATTGCTATTAATGGTGAAAAATCTTCTGGATCCTTCTTAAGAATGGGCGTTCCACAAGGCTCTATATTGGGCCCATTTTTATTCCTGATTTATATTAATGATCTGCCATACTACGTGAGGAATTTATGCGACATTGTACTTTTTGCTGATGACACTTCTCTTATATTCAAAGTTAAGAGAAACTAACACAATTACGACGATGTAAACAGTGCATTGTCGCAGGTTCTTCAATGGTTTACGATTAATAATTTAGTACTAAACGCAAAAAAGACTAAATGTGTGGAATTTGCTATAGCGAATGTCAAAAAACAGCAATTCACCCTTTTATTAAATAATGAAATATTGAATTTAACCGACTCAACGATTTTTTTGGGAATAACTTTAGACTCAAAACTCTGAAGACTCTGCTCCGCAGCTTACGCAGTAAGAAAAGTAAGACAATTAACTGATATTGATACTTGTAACGCCGTACTATCGTCTCCACAAAGTTAGTAATAGTTTCATGGGGCTTGGTGTTCGCATCTATAATAAGATCCCACAGACTATATTAGACTTGCCACTTCAGCAATTTAAAACTCGATTAAAAAAGTGTTTAGTATAATGATTATACCTTTGTAACAGAACACACAGACTGATGTAAACAATGGCGTTTTGAAAAGAGCAACTGTTGTATTTGTTGCCAGTTCTTCTCATCAGGAAACTGCTTTCCGAACTGGTGGTAGCAGACAAACTGACTGACTGACCAATTTCTGACGTGTCCAAAAGTACTTTGTAAAAAGTCTATTTGAATAAAATATTTAAAAAAACGTCATTTTCTGTATCATAATATTTTCAGAATTCAATCCTATTGTCAGTTTCTAAATGTACAGAACTCATGTAACGTCACTAACAACTTACACTTAGAATCAGTATTGAACAAAATTTCCGAAAGAATTAATATTCTTCTCCATATTACCTATCCTATCCTAGCAAAAAATATGTTACATATTGGGAATCAATTCTCCAGTTTTATAAACTTATAATTATATGTAAAGTTATTCTGACAGTGTTGCCAAAGATGTATGCTTTAAGTTTGAAACATTTCAAGATTGTTTCGCAATTTGTATTATAGAAGGAGCTATTTTATTTTGAGAAAGATTTGATTGTTTGTGGCGAATAGACTAAAAACGACTGAACTGATTTGGATAATTCTTTCGGCCATCGAAAGCTACATCCTTTCTGGTTATATCTACATAGGCTAGGTTGTCATAAATATTATAATTAAAAAGATATGGCCATTTAAGTGTCATAAAGTGACCATTTTATAAGTTCGTGATTATCTCTGAAAGTCCTTAACCAATTATGTTAATTCTTTCGATGATAGAAAGCTACAACTTAATGTATTTAGTGTTGCCATAAATATTAACGATTGAAAACGCTATTACCGAGGGGGAATAACGAAATTCGAGAAGCGAAGCGAGGGCCGCTCGTTTAGTATAAATCAATATGTGAGTAAATAGAGTATGTCATAGTTTTACAAATACTACCTAGTATACACTGCCTTGCTATTATTTTTTTAATTGAATCAGAAGTGAACATGGGAATTTTGAAGAATATCGCTGGCAACACTATCAGAACTACTGTACCACACGAGTTCGTTGTACCGCAGGACTCTTTTATTTTCCCGTGTTAAATTATGCGTGTGCATACGTGAAAATGTGTTAAAAAGCGGGAAACGAGCTCGTGCGCCGCCATAATGGAATGGGCTCATTCAGATTTTGAATTAATTCAACATGGCGGATTAGGGATGGGACTTTATTGTTTTCGTTTTTATTTAACTTGTTTGTATTTATGTTCGAATTTATCCTCAACCGATTGAGATGATATTTAGAGCACACGTAGATTAGACATAATTCTTAGCCAATATGGCGGACTCGTTATTTCAGCCACTTCCAAAATCGTAGAATTTGTTACCATAAGTAATAATTTGGAAAGGGAAGTTTTGATTTTTCTCTTGATTTTAATTGACGATTAAATGAACTTACCTGTAGGTGAAGCTCAATTAAATTGTAGTGTTTAATGTTAAATTGAAGCAATTAAACTTAGTGATCATTATTGCAGGCTTTAGACATTAACAACACATAGATCTTATATTTTTTAACCTTTATTTTGACATAGCACCATGACGAAAATACTCGTCAAACGGAGTTAAAGGGTTATAAAAATAATTTTGCTGCTTGCATAGCGAAAGGTGTTGTCGGTAATTTGAAAGAGATAATTAAATACATTTTAGACAGGAAACCGAGCAGCGCTTGGACTTAAAACTGAGACCCAGCGGCAGGTTCAAAAGAGACAGATCAATCTCATTAAGGGTTATATCACAGAAACTACTATCTAGTCAAACTCTATCAACAATGTTGCTAGCAGTTGTAATTACCTATTTGTTTATAGATAACACGGGAATGAATCTGTTATTCGTGATAAAAAAGTACTCTATATGTTAATCAATCTTCTCATTTCATTGAAAACGGTTCAGCCGATTTTCAACGGGATTTATTTTTATATAGATATAATTGAGTTTTAATCTATATAATCTGATACGTAAAAAATATCTGAAATATAGTTTGAGTTAGATAAAATGTGTAGCATCAGGATATTTTTAGTAGTTTATCGGTCGTAAAGTTTTCTATTGATATTTTTATCGCTTTCACTATCATCAACATGAATGTCATATTAATTATTTGCACATTACTGTGATAAGACAAAGACGTACACGAGGTTCACAGAGGTTTTGTATGACATCTTCCTTTATTATTACATAGAGCACTATAATGGTATCGTGTCTGACAATCACGCAGAAATATAATTAATGATTAAACGAACTTACCTGTACGCCTGTATGTAAAGAAATATTTTGTTTTTAATTTAATTTTGGATAACGGTAACTGGGTTAGGTGAGAGATGGACAAAGCCCTCGTGTAAGGTTGCGTTTCCGACAGAGATGTGGGAGGTAGCTGAGCAGTGCGAGGATGCTCTTTATAGATGCTAACTTTTCTCACAGGCATTCCTCGCTTGTTTTGTGTGTACAAAAACCTCGCTCCTTGTGTCAGAGTGCGTCAGATGAAGCGATTCTATTGGTACGCAAACATATTTCTCGCTACACATTCTCGCTCAACTCTAGTCAAGGACCACAGCCAAGCTGTTTCCACAAGGACTGCGCTCAGCGAGGCTAGGTAAATTAAGCTATTCTATTGATTTTTAACAAACATATTCCACGCACATCTCTGGTGGAACGCGGTCTTATTGTGATAGAACTTCACGTACAGGTAAGTTCGTTTAATCGTTAATTATACTTATACTTTTTAGTCTCGAGAAAATTACTTGTAGAGGGTATAAAAGATTATATCTATTGAACCGAACAGTCCCTGAGGCTGATGAACTAGACGTAGGAGCAAAATGTCATTGCACTCCTTAGCTGGAGTAAACAATACAAGTAATTTAGTAGACGTCATATAAACTCTGCCATAATACCATCGACAACATTATAAAGTCCCATCCCTAAACACGGCCATATTTGTTATCCAGTGCATTGTTCCATCATTCCTCTTTTATTAGCTCCACCAGTCTGCGATTTATTGACTCATATGCAATTGTTGATGTAGCGAATTTGTCTGCTAAAAACATTTAAATCTAGCAATGTTATTAGTTAAAATACTGTAGTGTAAGACTCTTGCAGACTTTTGTAGATCGTCTAATACACTACAACATAATTTTATGGGCTTGTCTGTTTGACATGGCATTAGTGAGGTATAAAATTCCTGAAAATTAGAAAACTAATGAATAGTTTTGGAAATTTATCATTATTTTCATCATCACGACCCTTCTATGGCCCACTGCTAAGCTGGGTCTCCTCTTCAGAATAAGAAGGGTATTAGGCCATAGTCTACCACGCTGGCTCAGTGCGGGTTGGCAGACTTCACACACCTTTGAGAATTTTTTGGGAACTCTCACTCGTGCAGGTTTCCTCACGACGTTTCCCTTCACCGTTAAAGCAAGTGATATTTAATTACTTAAAACACACATAACTCAGAATCAGAGGTGTGTGTCTGTGTGGGGGATCGAACCTCGGACCTCCCGAGTAAGACTTGAAGTCTCAACCACTGGGCCATTACTGCTGTTTTGGAAATATGACGATGATAATGATCTTCTTTTTGAACGTAATAGAGAATGAAGTGATGTGGTAGAAATTATTTAGTGTGTAATTCTTTTGCTTTATTATAGTTATGAAGAGACAAAGTTGCGGTCATCCTTATGTCACTCATATGTGAAAAAAGCTTCAGCCATATTATATTCCTAGGTATCTGTCTCATTCCTAACACAAGCAGTTAGTTGGAGGGATTAAAGGTAAAAAATATATAAAAATTAGACACGCTACTGAACCGATAAATCACTAAACATTATGATCCCTTACAATTACGAAAGAACCTAATCAGTGCCTTGGACTAGTCACCAAGATGTAGGTTTAAGGGATCCCTTCAAGCAATTCCAATACTCGCCGCCACTGCTCAGTTTGTCTGTTTAAACCTAACGTTAAGCTAACCTAAGCCTAACTGGGTTCGTGTATTTTATAACTCAAACCAACATCATGGGGATTCAATGTCCAAAGGTAATGGTATGTGCACAGAAAACGAAATTGGGTCGCCTTTGATCTCCAGAAAGGTTAATGAATTCGTTTTAAAAGCAAACCAGCGGTATATCATTTGATTTTTAAATCAACATCAATCAAAGTAATTTGGGTTATTGATAAACATACCAGTATGTGAAAATATTTCGTCAAAGCTACCATATTATATCGATCTCTCGCTCCGCTGTGGTAAAGAGATGTTGTCGGAATTAAAACATCAACTTACATCAAAATCGATCCATTATCTTGTACGCTATGATGTCATAGAATTACAAATACACACAATAAAATTTAACTTTATTCTTAAAACAATCAGGGGGCACGATGGTTAGGCACCATGTCTAGCAAATGAAATAGGCAAACTAACTAAAACAAAGCAACTCACGGCATTTTTACCCGACTACGGCGAAGCCTAAAGGAAGGGTAATAATTTTGGCAGTCTATGTATGTATGTATGTATGTATGTTTATATGTTCCACTCTAGCGCCTAAACTACTGAACCAATTTTAATGAATGAGGTGTCAATAGATTCGTAAAAATGACGCGGGTGACGTAGGCTATATAAATTTTATAATTTTTTTTATGATGGAGTTTATACCTCAGATTCTAACCTCGAAAAAAATTAAACTGAGCTGATTATCACGTGTTTGGTATCAAAAGAAAGGTCTTTACGAATTGACCACTTTTTTACGTAGTCAGGTTATTGTAGAAAAAAAAATTCTTAACAATTATACTTGCGAAGTTATTATCCTTATGAAATAAGCATGTGTTAGCAACACTGTTATTCAATTCGCGAATAGTACTTTTTATTTTCAAATTATATCCGCGTAACAATTTATAACAAGACAATAAATAACCTCTTTTCCGATAGATTTGTGTCAGTTGTCAAACGGAGCTCGCCTGGTGACAATTGTTAAGGATTTTTTGAGTGTTTGGTATATTCTCTCTAATTCTCGGTTTCCGTCTAAAGTGCAAATTATTATTGTCTTTAACGTGTTACTGTGCAGTATAACTTCCAAATAGATACAAATTGAATAACTGACTTGGTTTAATCTCATTACTTTTGACAGTCAAATCACGAGAATTGGTTTCTTTTACAATTTATGTTTTTAATGGGATTGCGGCATAAAAGGATTTTGTAAAATAATAGAGGTTTCATACAATTAAATGGTATCAAGTTTAAAACCCAAGATTACACAACAATAGCGCAATATACCGCAAAGTCGGGCAAGGTCGCGGATTCGATTCCCGCTTAGTACTGAATAGTTACGCAACACTAGGGAATGGTTACTCAGCTATAATATTTTTGGCACATCTGAATTTATATTCTTTG
The DNA here is from genome assembly GCA_905147385.1 of Limenitis camilla. Lineage (NCBI taxonomy): Eukaryota > Metazoa > Arthropoda > Insecta > Lepidoptera > Nymphalidae > Limenitis > Limenitis camilla. Next base: position 2,391,958 of record LR990252.1, on the reverse strand, counting down.
TACTTAGGAAGTCTCCGTCGAATCGGTATAAGTCTCAATTTAACATATTGTAGTAAGAGATGTTTAGTATTCATGTTTGGAGGGTAACGACTTTATTTGTTATTTACTAACAATAATAATTCTTTTGTGACGTTTTTTTTCATTCAAAAAATACAAAAAAAAATGCTACTCAAATTCATGTCACCAATATTATAACTAATCGGATGCAACTCAAATTAGTGTTGCCAGCGTCATAATTAACACTATGTGTGGCATGTCAACTTACTCAGCTCTAACAAAATTTTCCAACATTAGTTTCAAAGTCCTAATACTTAGAAAAGCTTAGTTATTTATTAAGATAAGCCAGTTCAAATAGAAAACGAACTCTACAACTTTATAAAGTAGTATATATGTTACGAGCTACTGGTTGAAGTGATAGAGAAGTAAAATTCTACATAGATAGTACCTATATACACTCGACACTTAGATCGATAGTAGCTTACGCCTACGATGCGAAGCGTCAGCATGTCTCAATTATTTTATCACTACGTATTATAAAACAGTAATACGCGCCGTCTGTTTTCTTTTTTATGATAGATAATAGACAAATGAGCAGACCACCTAATAGAAAGTGGCCACCGTCGCCCATGGACATTTTCAAAACCCCAGCAAGAATCTGGTGTACACTGGGACCGCAGCATTAATGGGATTGGAGAATTAACGCGTCAGAGTCACTTGGTGATCGGATTCTTCTCCTCTACTACCACCGAAAAGTTAGAGACACTCAAAAATTATTGAACGGATTTTCATGGTGTTTTCAGTAACACAGAGATGTGATGCTTCACGAGGAAGTTTTAGATGAGAAATTTGTTCTTGTCGCATTCATTTTTAAGTTGATGTGACCCTACTATAGAAAAAATGGATATTATGTACTACTGCCCTTGCGAAGTCGAGACGTGCTAGGATTTTAGAGAAAATGTAATCCATTAAGTGACAAATATGGTGCTTTCAAAGTCATCGGAAGCGTAAGAGGACAATATAACGAATACAATTTAAACCATTATATAAATTAACAATTTTGCAGATCTCTGTATTTGGTTTCTTGCCAGACAATCGTAGAGATAAGTGTCTGCTAAATTCAGAAAAATGGCTGACCTTCAGATGTGCAGAGTCACTACCTAAAATATAAAATATACGTTTTCATTTCATTTAGTTTAGATTACATTTATAGCGTTGCAAAATTTCTAGAATTTTCTTGACTTTTGTCTACCCCTTTCCTAAATTTCTTACTCGAAAGGCACGTTAAATTTTTTTTTTTTTACATTTTTCTAATTATATGTGTAGCTCCCGGTCTCATTGAAAAATCTGATGTCTTGTTAGAGTAAGTGAGTTTTTATGTTTTGTTTCTCCAGTAATGAATTTAACAGTTTATTTTTCTGCTGACACTACCTACATGAGCCCACAACGTTATTTATAAAACTGCACTGGAGCGATATTCACAGGCCTTAAACACCAATACACATTTAATATTCGTTTGATACTACAAATAGAAATATTACTTTCTTATTATATACATATAAATTTTTTTTGCATCTTTTAGTGATAGTGTAACTATTAAATTCATACTCTCACCGTGTATTTATTTACTTTTAGGATTCCTTACCCAAAGGGTAAAAACAATACCCTATTACTAAGACTTCGCTGTCCTTCCGTCCGTCTGTCTGTCACTGTGATAGGTAGACAGTTCAAATTTTCACAATCGTTGTATTTCTGTTGCCCCTATAACAAATACTGAAAACCAAATTATTTTAAAGATTACTAGCAGTATGGATCACATACTACTAGTATTATAACCACTCCAACTAAGCTAAATGCTTGTGTTAGGAGTGGGCCACACTAGTAGTCCTTTTGCCAAATATTGGTACGGAATCCACTAGACGCGATTGAATATAGATATAGATATTTATTCCCTTTCTCGTCTATAATTCTTACTTTAAGGTATCTGACTGTAGAATGAAATGCAGACGGAATATCCCTCGACTAAAATGGTCCCAAGAGAGGTATTACTGACTCCTAACTAAGCGAGCTGCTCTTTAATAAAATATTCTAATTCTGACTGTGGAGGAATCCCAGGGCTCCGGTTAATATTCTAGTACTTGGTTTGTAAGCTTTTCTTCGCTCTCCTGAGGTATAAATAGTGCTATCTGTTTCTCTTGTCAATATAATGTTTTGTAAATTAGTATTCGCGGGGAGAATTTTTTATCTTATTTCGAGTAGACAATAAATAACTTTCGTTCCGATAGGATTGAGTTAGTCAAGTGATATCGTGCAGTGGTGGCGTAATGCTAGACCTCCGTTATCAAGGAGCACGTGAATTATGTAAATTATTATTTGAATGTCTGATAGTTCACGGTTATAAAAGATCTTTTTAAACCTGCTCTGAGTCTCAAATCATGCAATGTCTGTTTTGATAAATTTGACACTGTTTTATGGCTTTGGCCGTATAATGCGATACCTACTATACGAATTTAACACTTTTATAGCCAAATAACTCGTTGTTTGTTAATTTTATAACCTTGTTTTATACTCTATATTTTACACCGTCCTATAGTAAATGTCTAATTAAAGTTAAATTTATTTTTCCCATTTCCTAGTTCAGGGTATTTTTGAAAATGTGTTGGAAAAAGAATAGGTACATCTAAAAATAGAATTGAATGTGTTATCTGTGAGAGAACCTTCAGACAATTATATGATTGTATTTGTGTTTTTTTTATGTATTAGTTAATTAATGAATTTAGCTTGTTAATAATAAAGTATTGTTATTTATGACCCTTTTACTGCCACCAGCACTTAATTTTCTATCTTATTCTGGTGCTGTTTTCAAAATCAAAAAAAAATCATTTATTTGTAAACTTAAGAATCAATGGACAACTGGAGGACACTCCAGGATTTCCTCTAAACCAGACTTCATTTAAATCTAAGATATCATCAATGTTGCCAAGGTAATCGTACTCATGGCATCTGCACTTTGTATGTGATGCAAATTGTCCCTATTATCAATTTAAACATCAATAGTGTAACATAATAAACTGGTATTAAATATAAAATTATTATTCACTTTAAAATCTGTAATTTGTAAAACACACAGTGTGTTTTTTCGGTGCATGCCACGAGTACTTTGAAAAACATCAGTGTAGTTGTCACTCATTTTCACATGATAGAGGTCTAAATGAAATTAAATATTTAAATATGAGTTTATCTCACTTAGAAGACGAAGTCTTCTATACTAATAGCATAAAGAGATTTGTATTTTTGTATGTAACGAATAAACTTAAAAACAACTGAACCGATTTTATAAATTATTTTGCCTGTAGAAAGCTACATTATCCCTGAGTAACATAGGCTATATTTATTACTAGAAAAAATTAGAGATCCTCAAAAATTCTTACTAAAACCAACCCAAGGTGAAAAAAATTTAGCCATAAAATTTGTTTGATCGCATGCGGTATTGATGATAGAACAAAAAAATAATTACAATATTATAAAACGTATCAATATCTACTAAAAACTTCGCGAGACCATATGTCCAGCAACCATTGTAGTTATCTCTAAAAGTTGATAGAAATGCCTATCAAAAGCAGACCATGTTATCCATACCTTTGTGTTAATTCTTATCTAAATAAATTATTTCATATTCAAGACCGTATCAATACCTGTTGATTACTTTTTGAATTATTGAAATCGGACATTCCATTCAGAAGATATTACGAAATTAAAAATGTCAATATAAAAAACAATACACGCCGACGGGCCGGTGTGGCGCGCCATGCAACGCAGCGAAAGAAGGGGCACCGAAATGCTGTAGAGCCAAAATGTTTAAAAACAAATTATCCACCCGTGCGAAGCCGGGACGGGAAAAGAGTATATTAAGTGGAAAAATTTATAATATTACAATGGTAAAACTTCATTTGAAAAGTTGAACTTATTTTCTTTGAAACGTCTGGATAGTTTCCCAAAGTTAAGCACTAAGCTAAACTATAATAAACAGCGAAGGTAGAAAATGTTTGCAAAAATATCTTGTAAAGTCAGCTCTTAAGCTTTTATTATAAGTTCGAACTTTGAACCCTTTGCGCGTAGACCTGTCTGGCTGTCATAGAGTAAGAAATTGTAGATATGTCATTTATATGTTTCTGTCCTGTTAGTAACACCTTTTATATTATTTCAAGTATACCCACGTGTAGATAGTATATAACCTTTAGTGCAATAGATTAGAGTCAGTCTCTCTGGTGTTGTCGCCCAGTGTACATGGAAGTTAGTTTTATTGTGTCGTGGTTAAGGTCACTCTTCTTGAGGTCCACGTAAGTTAGCATTATTAGTAGCAAGTCCAAGGCGCTGCCTGGTTTATTATAAGGTGAGCCTGAGAAGTGGAGGTGAGTGTTAATACCAGTATTTTAGGTTTAATTTTCAACATAACAGTCAAAGACTTAAACGGTCTCACAGCTCGACATGCACTTCGTCTTCAATTTCAACACCTTCAAGCCTTTTTCTCGCGATAAAATGTAGCTTATGATATTAACCAAGCTCTAATCTATATATGCACCAAATTTGATCAAAATCGGTTCAGTCGTTTAAGCGTGAAAGCCTAACAGACAGACAGACAGAGTTATTTTCGTACTTATGCTATTAGTTGAGATATACTATTGTTGTATATTCTTAGTAGAGTTTTTTCTGTACAAACAAACACATTAGCCATTCTTTACCTACATAATCTGAGGTTCCTGGAGGTGAATATTTAATGAGAGTCCGGTTAAGTGGGGGTTGGTTATTTCGGTGTGCTTAATGCTAGCTATAAATATGTATGTGCTTTTGATTTTACTCGGAAACCATGCTGATTACATTAGTTATAAATCGTTGTTATATTAAATATTATTTCAGTTGATAATTAGATTGTTTGGCCGAATGTTGGTGTGTTTTTATTCTTGTTGTTTTTCGTACTTCTTTTGTTAAGATGATAATGATCCTCTGAAACTAGAAATAACTTCCGTGAGAATCATTAATTCCTTTATACCGATTAATTGTCTGATTACTATATAAAAGTAGCCAATTATCGAATGATAGTCGAATATTCGTTGCAAGTCCATTTTGTGTCGATCTTCCGTGAAAATCATTATTTCCTTTATACCGATTAATTGTCTGCTTACTATATAAAAGTAGCCAATTATCGAATGATAGTCGAATATTCGTTGCAAGTCCATTTTGTGTCGATCTTCCGTGAAAATCATTATTTCCTTTATACCGATTAATTGTCTGCTTACTATATAAAAGTAGCCAATTAACGAATGATAGTCGAATATTCGTTGCAAGTCCATTTTGTGTCGATCTTCCGTGAAAATCATTATTTCCTTTATACCGATTAATTGTCTGCCTACTATATAAAAGTAGCCAATTATCGAATGATAGTCGAATATTCGTTGCAAGTCCATTTTGTGTCGATCTTCCGTGAAAATCATTATTTCCTTTATACCGATTAATTGTCTGCTTACTATATAAAAGTAGCCAATTATCGAATGATAGTCGAATATTCGTTGCAAGTCCATTTTGTGTCGATCTTCCGTGAAAATCATTATTTCCTTTATACCGATTAATTGTCTGCCTACTATATAAAAGTAGCCAATTATCGAATGATAGTCGAATATTCGTTGCAAGTCCATTTTGTGTCGATCTTCCGTGAAAATCATTATTTCCTTTATACCGATTAATTGTCTGCCTACTATATAAAAGTAGCCAATTATCGAATGATAGTCGAATATTCGTTGCAAGTCCATTTTGTGTCGATCTTCCGTGAATATCATTATTTCCTTTATACCGATTAATTGTCTGCCTACTATATAAAAGTAGCCGAATATCGAATGATAGTCTAATATTCGTTGCAAGTCCATTTTGTGTCGATCTTCCGTGAAAATCATTATTTCCTTTATACCGATTAATTGTCTGCATACTATATAAAAGTAGCCAATTATCGAATGATAGTCGAATATTCGTTGCAAGTCCATTTTGTGTCGATCTTCCGTGAAAATCATTATTTCCTTTATACCGATTAATTGTCTGCCTACTATATAAAAGTAGCCAATTATCGAATGATAGTCGAATATTCGTTGCAAGTCCATTTTGTGTCGATCTTCCGTGAAAATCATTATTTCCTTTATACCGATTAATTGTCTGCCTACTATATAAAAGTAGCCAATTATCGAATGATAGTCGAATATTCGTTGCAAGTCCATTTTGTGTCGATCTTCCGTGAAAATCATTATTTCCTTTATACCGATTAATTGTCTGCCTACTATATAAAAGTAGCCAATTATCGAATGATAGTCGAATATTCGTTGCAAGTCCATTTTGTGTCGATCTTCCGTGAAAATCATTATTTCCTTTATACCGATTAATTGTCTGATTACTATATAAAAGTAGCCGAATATCGAATGATAGTCGAATATTCGTTGCAAGTCCATTTTGTGTCGATCTTCCGTGAAAATCATTATTTCCTTTATACCGATTAATTGTCTGCCTACTATATAAAAGTAGCCAATTATCGAATGATAGTCGAATATTCGTTGCAAGTCCATTTTGTGTCGATCTTCCGTGAAAATCATTATTTCCTTTATACCGATTAATTGTCTGCCTACTATATAAAAGTAGCCAATTATCGAATGATAGTCGAATATTCGTTGCAAGTCCATTTTGTGTCGATCTTCCGTGAAAATCATTATTTCCTTTATACCGATTAATTGTCTGCCTACTATATAAAAGTAGCCAATTATCGAATGATAGTCGAATATTCGTTGCAAGTCCATTTTGTGTCGATCTTCCGTGAAAATCATTATTTCCTTTATACCGATTAATTGTCTGCCTACTATATAAAAGTAGCCAATTATCGAATGATAGTCGAATATTCGTTGCAAGTCCATTTTGTGTCGATCTTCCGTGAAAATCATTATTTCCTTTATACCGATTAATTGTCTGCCTACTATATAAAAGTAGCCAATTATCGAATGATAGTCGAATATTCGTTGCAAGTCCATTTTGTGTCGATCTTCCGTGAAAATCATTATTTCCTTTATACCGATTAATTGTCTGCCTACTATATAAAAGTAGCCAATTATCGAATGATAGTCGAATATTCGTTGCAAGTCCATTTTGTGTCGATCTTCCGTGAAAATCATTATTTCCTTTATACCGATTAATTGTCTGCCTACTATATAAAAGTAGCCAATTATCGAATGATAGTCGAATATTCGTTGCAAGTCCATTTTGTGTCGATCTTCCGTGAAAATCATTATTTCCTTTATACCGATTAATTGTCTGCCTACTATATAAAAGTAGCCAATTATCGAATGATAGTCGAATATTCGTTGCAAGTCCATTTTGTGTCGATCTTCCGTGAAAATCATTATTTCCTTTATACCGATTAATTGTCTGATTACTATATAAAAGTAGCCGAATATCGAATGATAGTCTAATATTCGTTGCAAGTCCATTTTGTGTCGATCTTCCGTGAAAATCATTATTTCCTTTATACCGATTAATTGTCTGCATACTATATAAAAGTAGCCGAATATCGAATGATAGTCTAATATTCGTTGCAAGTCCATTTTGTGTCGAACTTCCGTGTATAAAAAAATATCCATACAATTATAATAGGGCTATGTGAACTTGACACCCAATTTTGAAAAATCTTGTCTTTTTTTTGTGATTCTTATACATTTTCGTTTGTGTAATTTCGAAAAAAAATTATGACACTTAAAAAAAATCGCAGCCCCCGACTTTAATGAAATTTAAATTTAGCGATTGGTATGTATAGAGGATCGTTTGTAGTTGTTTGTAGCAAAAAAAAATTTGTTTGTAGTAATCAAGAAAAAAAGTTTTAAAGAAAAAAAAATTTTTTTTTCAAATTTTTTTTCAATTTTTTTTAAATTATTTATTTAACAAACGTCAGATACCGGTATTGAAAAACAGAAAATGTACATTAAACAACAAATAACTAAAAACGAACGAAATGAAAGCTTGTATCTTCAAATACTGACTACTACAAACAAAATAGAAGCTTGTATTTTCAAGAACTGACTACTACAAACGAAATAGAAGCTTGTATTTTCAAGAACTGACTACTACAAACGAAATAGAAGCTTGTATTTTCAAGAACTGACTACTACAAACGAAATAGAAGCTTGTATTTTCAAGAACTGACTACTACAAACGAAATAGAAGCTTGTAGCTTCGAATACTGACTTCTTCATATTCTGATTACTACAAACGAAATAGAAGCTTGTATTTTCAAGAACTGACTACTACAAACGAAATAGAAGCTTGTATTTTCAAGAACTGACTACTACAAACGAAATAGAAGCTTGTATTTTCAAGAACTGACTACTACAAACGAAATAGAAGCTTGTATTTTCAAGAACTGACTACTACAAACGAAATAGAAGCTTGTAGCTTCGAATACTGACTTCTTCATATTCTGATTACTACAAACGAAATAGAAGCTTGTATTTTCAAGAACTGACTACTACAAACGAAATAGAAGCTTGTATTTTCAAGAACTGACTACTACAAACGAAATAGAAGCTTGTATTTTCAAGAACTGACTACTACAAACGAAATAGAAGCTTGTATTTTCAGAACTGACTACTACAAACGAAATAGAAGCTTGTATTTTCAATAACTGACTACTACAAACGAAATAGACGCTTTTATTTTCAAGAACTGACTACTACAAACGAAATAGACGCTAGTATCTTCAAAACCTGACTACTACAAACAAAATAAACGCTTGTGTTTTCAAGAACTGACTACTACAAACGAAATAGAAGCTTGTATTTTCAAGAACTGACTACTACAAACGAAATAGAAGCTTGTATTTTCAAGAACTGACTACTACAAACGAAATAGAAGCTTGTATTTTCAAGAACTGACTACTACAAACGAAATAGAAGCTTGTATTTTCAATAACTGACTACTACAAACGAAATAGACGCTTTTATTTTCAAGAACTGACTACTACAAACGAAATAGACGCTAGTATCTTCAAAACCTGACTACTACAAACAAAATAAACGCTTGTATTTCCAAAAACTAATAACTACAAACGAAATAAACGCTTGTATCTTCAAATACTGACTACTACAAACGAAATAAACGCTTGTATTTCCAAAAACTAATAACTACAAACGAAATAAACGCTTGTATCTTCAAATACTGACTACTACAAACGAAATAGACGCTAGTATCTTCAAATACTGACTACTACAAACGAAATAAACGCTTGTATTTCCAAAAACTAATAACTACAAACGAAATAAACGCTTGTATCTTCAAATACTGACTACTACAAACGAAATATACGCTTGTATCTTCAAATACTGACTACTACAAACGAAATAAACGCTTGTATTTCCAAAAACTAATAACTACAAACGAAATAGACGCTTGTATCTTCAAATACTGACTACTACAAACGAAATAAACGCTTGTATCTTCAAAACCTGACTACTACAAACGAAATAAACGCTTGTATCTTCAAAACCTGACTACTACAAACGAAATAAACGCTTGTATCTTCAAATACTGACTACTACAAACGAAATAAACGCTTGTATTTCCAAAAACTAATAACTACAAACGAAATAGACGCTTGTATCTTCAAATACTGACTACTACAAACGAAATAAACGCTTGTATCTTTAAAACCTGACTACTACAAACGAAATAAACGCTTGTATCTTCAAAACCTGACTACTACAAACGAAATAAACGCTTGTATCTTCAAAACCTGACTACTACAAACGAAATATACGCTTGTATCTTCAAATACCGACTACTACAAACGAAATAAACGCTTGTATTTCCAAAAACTAATAACTACAAACGAAATATACGCTTGTATCTTCAAATACCGACTACTACAAACGAAATAAACGCTTGTATTTCCAAAAACTAATAACTACAAACGAAATAGACGCTTGTATCTTCAAATACTGACTACTACAAACGAAATAAACGCTTGTATCTTCAAAACCTGACTACTACAAACGAAATAAACGCTTGTATTTCCAAAAACTAATAACTACAAACGAAATAAACGCTTGTATCTTCAAATACTGACTACTACAAACGAAATAGACGCTTGTATCTTCAAATACTGACTACTACAAACGAAATAAACGCTTGTATTTCCAAAAACTAATAACTACAAACGAAATAGACGCTTGTATCTTCAAATACTGACTACTACAAACGAAATAAACGCTTGTATCTTCAAGACCTGACTACTACAAACGAAATAAACGCTTGTATCTTCAAAACCTGACTACTACAAACGAAATAAACGCTTGTATCTTCAAAACCTGACTACTACAAACGAAATAAACGCTTGTATCTTCAAATACTGACTACTACAAACGAAATATACGCTTGTATCTTCAAATACTGACTACTACAAACGAAATAAACGCTTGTATCTTCAAGACCTGACTACTACAAACGAAATAAACGCTTGTATCTTCAAAACCTGACTACTACAAACGAAATAAACGCTTGTATCTTCAAATACTGACTACTACAAACGAAATAAACGCTTGTATCTTCAAGACCTGACTACTACAAACGAAATAAACGCTTGTATCTTCAAATACTGACTACTACAAACGAAATAAACGCTTGTATCTTCAAGACCTGACTACTACAAACGAAATAAACGCTTGTATCTTCAAAACCTGACTACTACAAACGAAATAAACGCTTGTATCTTCAAAACCTGACTACTACAAACGAAATAAACGCTTGTATCTTCAAATACTGACTACTACAAACGAAATAAACGCTTGTATCTTCAAAACCTGACTACTACAAACGAAATAAACGCTTGTATCTTCAAATACTGACTACTACAAACGAAATAAACGCTTGTATTTCCAAAAACTAATAACTACAAACGAAATAGACGCTTGTATCTTCAAATACTGACTACTACAAACGAAATAAACGCTTGTATCTTCAAAACCTGACTACTACAAACGAAATAAACGCTTGTATCTTAAAAACCTGACTACTACAAACGAAATAAACGCTTGTATCTTCAAAACCTGACTACTACAAACGAAATAAACGCTTGTATCTTCAAAACCTGACTACTACAAACGAAATATACGCTTGTATCTTCAAATACTGGCTACTACAAACGAAATAAACGCTTGTATTTCCAAAAACTAATAACTACAAACGAAATATAAGCTTGTATCTTCAAATACCGACTACTACAAACGAAATAAACGCTTGTATTTCCAAAAACTAATAACTACAAACAAAATAGACGCTTGTATCTTCAAATACTGACTACTACAAACGAAATAAACGCTTGTATCTTCAAAACCTGACTACTACAAACGAAATAAACGCTTGTATCTTCAAAAACTAATAACTACAAACGAAATAGACGCTTGTATCTTCAAATACTGACTACTACAAACGAAATAAACGCTTGTATTTCCAAAAACTAATAACTACAAACGAAATATACGCTTGTATCTTCAAATACTGACTACTACAAAGGAAATAAACGCTTGTATTTCCAAAAACTAATAACTACAAACGAAATAAACGCTTGTATCTTCAAAACCTGAATACTACAAACGAAATATACGCTTGTATCTTCAAATACTGACTACTACAAACGAAATAAACGCTTTTATTTCCAAAAACTAATAACTACAAACGAAATATACGCTTGTATCTTCAAAGACTGACTACTACAAACGAAATAAACGCTTGTATTTCCAAAAACTAATAACTACAAACGAAATAAACGCTTGTATCTTCAAATACTGTCTACTACAAACGAAATAAACGCTTGTATTTCACAAAAACTAACAAGCTTCTATTTCGTTTGTAGTAGTCAGTTATTGAAGATACAAACTTCTATTTCGTTTGTAGTAGTCAGTTATTGAAGATACAAGCTTCTATTTCGTTTGTAGTAGTCAGTTATTGAAGATACAAGCTTCTATTTCGTTTGTAGTAGTCAGTTATTGAATATAGAGATGTCTATTTCGTTTGTAGTAGTCAGTTATTGATGATACAAACTTCTATTTCGTTTGTAGTAGTCAGTTATTGAAGATACAAGCTTCTATTTCGTTTGTAGTAGTCAGTTATTGAAGATAAAAGCTTCTATTTCGTTTGTAGTAGTCAGTTATTGAAGATACAAGCTTCTATTTCGTTTGTAGTAGTCAGTTATTGAAGATACAAACTTCTATTTCGTTTGTAGTAGTCAGTTATTGAAGATACAAGCTTCTATTTCGTTTGTAGTAGTCAGTTATTGAAGATACAAGCTTCTATTTCGTTTGTAGTAGTCAGTTATTGAAGATACAAGCTTCTATTTCGTTTGTAGTAGTCAGTTATTGAAGATACAAACTTCTATTTCGTTTGTAGTAGTCAGTTATTGAATATAGAGATGTCTATTTCGTTTGTAGTAGTCAGTTATTGAAGATACAAACTTCTATTTCGTTTGTAGTAGTCAGTTATTGAAGATACAAGCTTCTATTTCGTTTGTAGTAGTCAGTTATTGAAGATACAAGCTTCTATTTCGTTTGTAGTAGTCAGTTATTGATGATACAAACTTCTATTTCGTTTGTAGTAGTCAGTTATTGAAGATACAAGCTTCTATTTCGTTTGTAGTAGTCAGTTATTGAAGATACAAGCTTCTATTTCGTTTGTAGTAGTCAGTTATTGAAGATACAAGCTTCTATTTCGTTTGTAGTAGTCAGTTATTGAAGATACAAGCTTCTATTTCGTTTGTAGTAGTCAGTTATTGAAGATACAAACTTCTATTTCGTTTGTAGTAGTCAGTTATTGAAGATACAAACTTCTATTTCGTTTGTAGTAGTCAGTTATTGAAGATACAAGCTTCTATTTCGTTTGTAGTAGTCATTTATTGAAGATACAAGCTTCTATTTCGTTTGTAGTAGTCAGTTATTGATGATACAAACTTCTATTTCGTTTGTAGTAGTCAGTTATTGAAGATACAAGCTTCTATTTCGTTTGTAGTACTCAGTTATTGAAGATACAAGCTTCTATTTCGTTTGTAGTAGTCAGTTATTGAAGATACAAACTTCTATTTCGTTTGTAGTAGTCAGTTATTGAAGATACAAACTTCTATTTCGTTTGTAGTAGTCAGTTATTGAAGATACAAGCTTCTATTTCGTTTGTAGTAGTCATTTATTGAAGATACAAGCTTCTATTTCGTTTGTAGCAGTCAGTTATTGATGATACAAACTTCTATTTCGTTTGTAGTAGTCAGTTATTGAAGATACAAGCTTCTATTTCGTTTGTAGTACTCAGTTATTGAAGATACAAGCTTCTATTTCGTTTGTAGTAGTCAGTTATTGAAGATACAAGCTTCTATTTCGTTTGTAGTAGTCAGTTATTGAAGATACAAGCTTCTATTTCGTTTGTAGTAGTCAGTTATTGAAGATACAAGCTTCTATTTCGTTTGTAGTAGTCAGTTATTGAAGATACAAGCTTCTATTTCGTTTGTAGTAGTCAGTTATTGAAGATACAAGCTTCTATTACGTTTGTAGTAGTCAGTTATTGAAGATACAAGCTTCTATTACGTTTGTAGTAGCCAGTTATTGAAGATACAAGCTTCTATTTCGTTTGTAGTAGTCAGTTATTGAAGATACAAGCTTCTATTTCGTTTGTAGTAGTCAGTTATTGAAGATACAAGCTTCTATTTCGTTTGTAGTAGTCAGTTATTGAAGATACAAGCTTCTATTTCGTTTGTAGTAGTCAGTTATTGAAGATACAAGCTTCTATTTCGTTTGTAGTTGTCAGTATTTTAATATACAAGTGTTTATTTCGATTGTAATGGTGTGTAGTTGAACGTAGAGACACAGAGAGGTCTCTTTCGTTTGGTATTTGAAGATAGAACCTTTCTTGTCATTTGTAGTAATTTTTAGTTGAATAGACATTTTCAATATTTTCTATAATATGAAAAAAAAAATTTTATAAACTTTGGAAAACAAAATTTTTTTTGTAACTTTTTTTTCCAATACAAACAAACAAAATTATTTCACTACAAACAACTACAATCGATCCTCTATAAATACCAATTGCTAAATTTAAATTTTATCAAAGTCGGGGGCTGCGATTTTTTTGAAGTTACATAATTTTTTTTTGAAATTACTACAAACGAAATTTTTTTTACTACATACAACTACAAACGAAAATGGATAAGAATCACAAAAAAAAGTCAAAATTTTCCAAAACCGGGTGTCATGTTCCTGGAGCCTTATAATAGGTCGGAATTAATTCCTAATATGACGTATAATTTGATATTATAATTTTTACCCACGTCTCTTTACTTATATGGGATGGCGGAAGTTCATATTTCCTACCGGCCCACACCTTACAAATGTCAAATAATTCGGCCAAGTTTGAAAGGAACTCACGCTCTAGGATTCCGTATAACTTTAATGGACAAACTTAACTATGCAGTCGGAAAACTACTGTCCTCATACATCAACATATCTCGCAGTCAATTTACCAACTGCAATATAATTTTTTTATACAATTTTGCAGTTTTCGAAATGTATCTTGAACGTGTGCAAATACATTGCTTCTTACCAAATTTCGTGATTCTAGTTCAACGGGAAGGACCCTAATACCTGTATCTTTTGATTGCGTTGACTTAAAAGCTTGATTTTTTTAGATTTTTTCAACTTGGTATCTCCACGCGTTCCTGAGAAAGAGGGTCTTAACTGACAGATAGACTGACAACGAAATGATCCTATTTTCCTTTTTGCCTATTTAAGTACGGATCCCTAAAATGGTAATGTAAAATCATTTGGATCATTGTTACAAATCGTTTTAGAAGGATCCATATTGGGGTCTTCTTTATTATCAATTATATTTTGATTTTCTGTATAATTTAGATTTTGTTCATGATATTTAAAACTAGCCGACCCGCTCTCGCTTCCCTGAGGTGTATTCAAACTGTTCGTAAGAAACGTTTTCGTTCGACCGTTTTTTCTCCGTCTTACTTTGCAAATCCGACTACTACGAAAAAGTGATCCCATTTTTCGTGTTAATATATAGCTTATAACACTCACAAATAATGTGGCTTTCTATTAGTAAAAGAATTATCAAAATCGGTTCAGTAGATCCAGAGATTACCCCCAACAACCTCACAAACAGCAGAATCATAACGATGTGAAGAATGTAAAGTAAAAGGACAGAAGTTATCGTATACTAAACACCAGTGCAACTCATATATATCATCTCTGACGGGAAGACTCAGCTCGAATCGAAAGCATCGAAATGGGTTTACTAGTTTATCATAAACTTTCGCGTTTAATATACCTTTGCAAAGAGAAATTGTTTTAAATCAATAATGTCATTGGAATGAACGTGGGTGCAATCTAGTGCATTTCTTCTTTGTCAGTTAAAAATAGACCTTATTTCAATGTAATAGAGTTTACATTTAAATAATTTTATTATAGAGCGGGATAGAACACCCTTCGTACTTATATTGATTTAAATAGTTGTAGCGAATAAACTCAAAAACTACTGGATCCATCCCAAAAATTCTTTGACCATTATAATCCTACGTCATCCCTGAGGAACATAGGATATATTTATTAGTGGGAAAAATTAGGTATCCCTACTAAAATTTTAATTATCTAACTCAAGGTGTAAAAACAATAGTAATAACACGACACTGTTTGACAGTTTTTTTTTTTAATTTTGATCCTATCCACTTTGCTGTAACTCACCGCCAGAGGGCGCTGCCAGATAAAGAAATAAAACAAATAAAAATATTTTTTATTAGTCGACCAGTTCTCGCTTCGCTGAGATGTATTCAAACTGTACACTCACTCGCTCGCTCTTCTGTCTCACTCACACCTTGAGATTTATGATATCTAGAAGGTTCTAGAACATTTTTTTTGAAGCGTCAGTAGCTCAGTGGTTCGGGCGTTGGATTCACGATCGATAAGTCGTGGGTTCGAATCCCGGACATTGGACTACTGGCGTGGCCCACTCCTGGCACAAGCTATTTATTAGCTTACTAGGAGGGATAAAGGGAATACTAGTAGTACGTGATCCATACTGCTAGTATCTTTTAAAAAAAAAAAAATCTGTTCTAAGACAACTCTTTTATTTGCTCCCTATAAACAACTTACCACCCACTAGACAAGAATGAAAGGGATTTATTTTTTCCTCTTACCATTCTCAATATCAAAGAAAAACAATGCAGACAGACGCTTCTTGTTTTATTAATAAAATAAAATTTTGATTTTAAACTTTAACGTCATAGGTTTAAGGTGTAATTTAGCCTGAAGTTTTTTTTTAAAATTGATCCAGCACCGGCTTCCGGTAATTGAGAATTAAGAAGGAAATTCATTTATACAACGCGGTAAAGGAAATTAAACCTTATTATTATACAGTTATGGTTTGTTTTTCTATAATAATTACAGCAAGGGGTAAACTTATTTTTTTTATTCAACATGGACAATATGGCGTTATTTTTTTTTCGATAGCTAATTAATTTTTTAAGTATCAAAGTGCGTTTATTGATTTAAGTTTGTAACCTGACTACGATGTAAGAAATTCATGGAATCACGGTTAGGGGGCAAACACCCCTCCCCCCATGTCAGCAAAAGTAAGCAAAGACCTAACTTCTCCCCCCCAGTGCTTATATAAAAATTGATGCATGCGATTTTCTTCCTCGACAGATTGAGGATGGAGAAGATATTTCGATGTGCGTTTTTACTTTTTTGCACCATGTCATCAAAAACAAGCAACGCAAGGAACTCGTCCCCCCTACCGCCCCTCTTTAATGCATACGTAACGGCCCCTAATATATATATCATAATATTATTTAAATGTTTTGTTAAACTTAAGCAAAAGCGGTGAATAGTATGTGACTAGTGTGTGTCTGTTTTGGTAATTATTGTATCTGGCGCGCCCGATCATAGGAATCTAAAGTGGCGGTCAACCTCATTTTTATCTAGTTAAAGGACTTGTTAACTGTATGAAATCATTAGTCTAACTTCGTCATATCGATAGGGACAAGTATGGTACTTCTTTGAATCCGAAATTTAAATGCGAAAGTAACTGTGTGTCACACTTTCACACTTAAACCATTAAACCGTTTTTGATGTAATTTGGTGTAGATAGACTAGGTCTTGGGAAAGGACAGGAGGAAGGGGTTGAAATAAGGGATGAAGTGCAAACTTGTGTGCTATATCTTTAAGTTTATAGAGTGCTCAACAAGTTCTTTTGCACCCCTATGAAAGGGCTGAATAGGTATTGAGAGCGTGGCCTTAGGGTAGACCTAGATTAGGTTTTATTGTAAGATAAATGGGGTCGACTCCTGGGTCACTATGAGGCGTGACTGTTCTGTATACCTCAGAAATAAATTTAGCCTTAAATTTACCTTTTAGCCTAACTTTCAATACCCTATGTTATTTATCAGGCTCTACTCTACCCCTGTTCTAAATTTCATCAAAATTTGTTCTCTACTTTGAGCGTGAAAGCCTTATAGACAGAGTGACTTTTGCATTTATAATATTAAGTTGGGATTTTAGCATCTTTAGTCCGAAATCTTTAGATGTATTTTTTTTATCCTGTATACAGTATTTCATATTAAACTATTCTGTATAAACAATCTCTATGTCTCTTGATGAAAATAATATTTATCGCATTTTAATACACTTTTGTTCTCCTTTAATAAATCAAGGTGGATTCAATTATTGGATATTTATTTTCTTTTTGATCTAATATATTTTCTCTTCTTTGCAGGTAACGGCAGCGCAGTACACCACAAAATGTATATTAAAGTAACAAACTAATCCTATAGTATAATGACTGGAATCTCCTTAGAACCTCACGTATGTGATAAAAACTACGTAAATATACCTATTTTAATATAAAAAGTCTTTTCAAAACAAATTCGTTCCTCTAGCATAGTGTCAATTAACCAAAGTAGCCCGGAGGGTGCCCTTAAAGGCGTTCAAATTATATTTTCTAACCAAAGCTAGTTTAAGATGTCGAACATGCCCATTTATAGTCAGGTGCTGCCTAAATCACAGTTTAGGTCGAAAAACTCTAAAGGCGGTGCTTCTAGAGAGAGTCGGCCTCCAAATCCTGGGAGGGATTTCGATCCTCTCAATTATAATCATGGTGGTAATATCCAATTGTTAAATGCGCCATTGGAAAGTCGGATAGAAAAGATGGAGAAGCGGGAGTCGAGAAGGAAGGATGAGACGAGAACGAGAAGAGTTCAGAATAGGACTGATCCTAATGAAGGCAAAGTAGAGGCTTATTTGAGGCAAAATCAAGTTAATATCAGGCAGCAGCAGCACAGGCATTCAGCTGTCAGGCAGGCGGAGCATCGTGTCAACTTGAGGTTAGTCTTTTTCTTTGACTGTTCTTGCAAAAGCAGTAGATAGATTTAAAGAACTGCTCCAACAAGTTTTTCCTTTAAGTTTTTAATGGAAACATAAATTTTGTAAGTCACAAATTTACATTCTGTAAAATTTTAAATTTTCATCAGATCCCTTCCTCTAAACGAAATTTCGTCACGCGGCCATGATCGAACACCAACTGATCGACATCGGGGATTCCCCGGCGATAGAGAAGCTTCAAGAGAATACAGACGCGAGCGAGAAAGAGATAGAGAACGGGACAGAGAAAGGGACTTTGATTTTGATGGTAAGTTCTTTTGTCACGGGTGATTCCATACATAAACTAAGTTGACAAGATCAAAAGTCAACTTTGACCAAATACTTTTGATAAAAGTTCGGGTACTTTGTTATTGTTAAGATCAAAACGGCTTTTGGGACGAAAACGGTCAAAATGTTGCAAATAAAACTTGGTCCAACGTAGCAACACTTTGACTTAACACTTTGAGTAATGTTGCCAGGTTAAATTAACTACAGATAATATAAAAGGAATCAAAAGTTTACCTTGCTATAATCCGCGGCATTCAATATTTAAAGATAATAAATTAAACACCAAATAAAAAATTATAAATATTTATTAAAATTATTTAAAATTAATTTTATATTTTTATTCAATTTGCTTACATTTACCACCATAGTAACAGAAACTCCTTAAATTAAGGCGGGATTTATAATTACAAAAATTGTGCAGATTATATCTACTTTGGCCTGTAATATCTGAATTATTAAAATCAAATACTTAGTTTACTCAGACTCATCTGATTTTACAGTATCATCTGAAGATTGAACCATGACAGGATCTTGATTGTTGATCTGGTTTCATTTCTGTATCTTTCTTTTCCACTTGTATACTTAAAGGGTAACCCTTTCTACATTTACAGAATGTACTTTGATTATCCAAAAAGTTAGCATCCTCGATAACCTTTATCTTATGTACTTTGGTCTTGACTTCCTTAATAGCTTAACTATTTTGCGAATCAGCTGATTCAGCAGTATCTTCTGATGATCGACGTGATTTAACCACTACAGGCGGTGAGTCTGCTTCGTCTGGTGACATCTGTGATTTAATTTCAGTATCTTGATATTGGATTTGGATATTTAAAGGATTACTCCTTCCACAATTACAGGAAGTATTTGGATAATTTACAGACTGAGCATCCTTGATAACCTTCAATATATCTACTTTTGCCTGGATCTGCACATCTTCTGGTATCTTCCTAAATTCTTTTACAAGTGATAGGAAAAATAGACGATCATCAGCTTCTTCATTTTGTTTATCCTCAGGTTTCGTTGCAGTAGAAGAATATTTTGCTTTTTTATTTGTATCTTTAATTTTGTATTTCCTTCTTCTCTTTATTGGTTTTCTAAAGAGTGGTGTATAGTTATCGTCGCTGTCTTCTTCTCCATCATTTCCTTTAGTGTATGTGGGTAAGGTGTCGCGCAGGAACAGAAGGCAATCATAGTATGAGTATGGTGCTTTTTTTGTGTTGTTTAACTTCTTTGCTTTATGTGCTTTCACGAAGCAGTCGCGTATGTTCCTCCATTTTTTGTGCAGGTATACTTCTGAAATATTTTAAACAAATAATATAGATACATTCAAATTTTGTCTTCTTCGCTTCGCTGAAGTAAAAACATTTTTAAATGAGAAACGGTTTATCTATTTGAAAAGTTTTGGATCAACGCGATTACTATAATGAAGTCATAAAAGTGTGATAACTACATGTTATCGAAACCGGTACTATAAATTAGCTAAATTAAAAAGTCGCTTTGTGTTATCGGACGAGGGAACCCGTAACGGCTACCGACCATTTCATTTGGTCGGCTAATACTACCGACTCTGTTCTGCTTCTTATAGTAATGGAGACTCCTTTGATACTACAATATTTATAATATTAAATAATAAAACATAATATCATGGTCAGAGTTGTGGAAAATAGTTAATAAAAAGTATTCAAATACTTTTTGTATTTTTCATTTTAAATACAAAATGCAAATTTCCAAAATACTTTATTCAAATAAAATACAAAAAAAGGGTTTAAAAGAATTTGCCTTTATTTGATATAAGTTTTTTTTAACGTCATATAGTATCAAATATATTATATCACGTAATTAATGGACGACCTCTGATTAAACAGAAATAACGAGACCAATAACTTATGATAATGTAATTATGAAAATATAATAAACACTGATATTAATCCTGATTCTACAATTTGTTTTGTTAACTGGTCCATCACTGGTTCCACTACTATATTTGTACGTAAAGCACCATAGAAGCTGGAAGCTGTTCCGTATCAAGCTATTTTGGATGGACTATAAAATATTAAATTAACGAACAACCCATTAATTCCAGTGTTGCCAGAGTGAGAATAGTTTATCATATTCATTTATTAATGTCAAAATGTATTTTGCATTTTGAAAATACAAACTGGAAATAGATATTTTGTATTTCAAATACTAGTATTCGAAAAATGTCACATCTCTGACCATGGTATTGCCAACTAATTATAGATAGGTTTACTTATCCTTAATTTATTATTTGATATATTATTGGTATTAAAAAAGGAAATACTTATAAATATAAAAAAATAATGACGCATTAAATTATCAGTTATTACTCGTTATTTTTTTTAGTTTTGTTATTAAGACACACGCAACTTCGTTCGCGTATTGCTCTGCTCCTATGGGTCGTAGCGAGATGTTATATAGCCTAAGTTACTCCTTGTTACATCAGCTATCTGCCAGTGAAAGTACCGTCAAAATCGGTCCAGCCATTTCACAGATTAGCCGGAACAAATAGACAGACAGATAAAAATTGTATACATCCATATGCACTTAGTAAAAAGCGGTTATTTCACTCCAATTTTATTTATTTGTATAGATATGAAAACAATACTATATATCAGCACTTGATTTACTGAATTTTGTAAGGAATCTAAAAAAATCTATTTTGCCTCAGCGAAGCGAGGACGCGTCTAGTAAAAGTATAATATCAACTCCACGCGCTTGTAACCTTTAAAGTCGCGTTATCGTCTTTGCTGACCTTGAATTGAAACGGCGTATATTGTAACTTTAGTTTATTCTAAAATAAGTCGTAATTCCATCCAGATAAGGTTGAAAATTGTAACTATAACCAAAATGTTGAAGTGTCAAAACTAAAACCATTATTATAAACAAAAACTAACCTAAATTCCGTTTCTCCGATGCTGACAGGTCTGGTCCGTAGATGTTGACGATCTCCTGCCAGTCTTGCATCTTCTGCTTCTTATCCAGATATTCAGTCCTGTTGTTCCATATAGATGGGCGAAGTCGCACTTCGGAGATGAATTTCTCTGTGTCGAAGTCCATTTTCGGTTATACACAACCGGAGGCGATGGCGGCTGCCCGCTGACAGACGCGGTGGCGTGGCGGGTGCGGGGCGCGGGGCTTGGCGGGAGACGCCATCTTGTTTGGTAGCGTGGCGTGTATCGATTGCGGTCGGCCGTCCGCATGCCGTCCGGCTGCCCGTGGAACGTGTTGATGTTTTGTATTTGTTGTTATAGGGGCAACAGAAATACATCATTTGTGAACATTTCAACTGTCTAGCTATCACTGTTCATGAGATACAGCCTGGTGATATATAGACGGACAGACAACGGAGTCTTAGTAAAAACCCTTTGGATAAGGAACCCTATATATATTCTGTAGATTACTAATATAGATTTAACGATTGAACTGTTTGTAGTTTTTAAAGAACCATGAAAAAGAATATCTGCCGCCAAAATACGCGGTTTATAAATCAGCCGCCACAAATATGTCGTTTATCTATTTCTTATCTGTTTCACCGGTCAACAAAAAAAAAACAAAAAAAAATTGCGCATGGGTTTCACTTCTTCACACATAAAAAAATGGGATTACAAATCGAAAATATTTTTGATTTTCGCGCCCAATGAATGTGTGTGTACAGATTAAAAATCGGTGTAAAGATAATATAGGAGCTTATGCGGAATACAAGGGGAACGCTTCCATTAAGGCATAATGGAATTTGAGAGACGTTACCAAGGCCAGTATACTGAAAGCATGATGGGAGATTATATTTGGGGGTTAATAAGAGAAACTTTGACTGAACATTCAGAACAATTTTTTGTACTTATTCTTATTTCTTGGTATATAAGCAATAAAAATAAATTATGTATAACCCGTGTGCAAGAATGCTGTAGACCCCCGGTATAATATATAAGTTCGTATTGCGGTGTTTGTTACCAAACTCTTCCGGCTTAACCGATTTTCTTTTTTGAAAGTCTGACTATCGGTCAACATCTATTTTTATACTCCTAAGTGATAAGGGTGACCAACCCCAATTTTTTAAAAAATTATGTGGCAAAACCATCGTAGGATTGACTCGTTTGTGCACGCATCACATTAAAACGGCTGAACCGATTTGAATGAAATATAGCATACAGTTACTTCAAAGCCTGGCTTAGAAAATAGGATACTTTTTATCCTGGAAAAATGTACAGTTTCTGTGGGATAGAGGGATTTTATTCACATACCAAAATAGATCAGAACGAAAGTTTTTACACGTATAGTTTATAAACTGAATGATCACATAAGATACTACTTATCCCGAAACAAAGCATAGTTCCTGCGGGATTGACGGTGTTATGTCCGCATTAATAGAGTTTAATTGTAGTTATAGAAATTAATTCACTCGAAAGTTCAGTTCAGAATGTTTTAGGATTAGAAGAACTTACTTGCCTTAATCCAGGTTGGACGAGAACCCTTAGTTAGTTTATAAAAGGAGTTCTGAATCGAATCAATAAATAATTCATCGGTTAATTTGAACGTGGAGTGAAAGTAGTTTTCATAAAAATATATAACAAATTAATTATTATTTAAAATTGTATTTGTCTACCTTATGATGACTCTAACGCAGACCCATGGTTCTATTTCGGACTACTTTATGTATTTTGTGTGACGTTTCCATAGAAAAAGTTTTCATGTTAACTATAGGTGTAGTAGCCGGCAGCTAACTTTAGGTCTGAGCAAAAATTTGGGGTTTTTTGCGCATAGTTAGCGTGCTGCGTTCCAGCCGTGACGTAGCAGACGCGACATTATATGTACCTACCGGCACGTAAGTATAGGGACCTATACTTACGTGCAGGTAGCTGTATATAATTGTCGCACGTAACAAAAGTCTTCCTTAATAAATAGGCTATCCAACATTAAAAGAATTTTCCGAATGGGTTCCATTGGTTCCGAAGATTAGCGCGTTCAACCAAACCAACAAACTCTTATTATAATATTAGTATAGATATTTATGAATAATTGAATAAATCTCGTTACAGGATCACCATTAAGCCCAATTACACCAAAAACCACAGACAAGGATCGTCCAGCTCGCAAGTCCACATCAGCTCAGCGTGTCTCAGAGATGATATCAGCGGACAAGAGGAAGTTCTTCTGCAGGGAATGGGTGTTCCAGAAGATTGCCCATTGCCTGGAACAGAGGGCCATTAGTAAGACTGCTGGTGCTCTGATACTTGGTAAGTTATAGATCTAGTTAGTTGAACTTCGTCACATACATTACGTCATATTATTTTCCTTTTTTCTTGTCTCCCACTTCGCTCTTAACTCATTTTTAAACGACTTCAAAAAGGAGAACGTTCTCAATTCGATTGGTATATATTTTTTTTATGTATGTATATCGATTACGCTGAGATTTATGATCCGATTTACGTGATTTTCCTTTGGTTTGATGCAGAATAGTTGCTATTTGGTCCCATAAAAATTTAACATAGTTTGGCCCAGTAGTTTTTATTTAATAAACATTTTTTCCGTTCCCGTTTCTTGGAATCTATATTGTTTAAGGGGCGCGGCACCTTTTTTTATGTATGTACACCGATTACGCTGATATTTATGATCCGATTTACGTGATTTTCCTTTGGTTTGATGCAGAATAGTTGCCATTTGGTCCCATAAAAAGTAATCATGGTTTGGTCCAGTAGTTTTAATTTTATGAACCTTCAAAAAGGAGAACGTTCTCAATTCGATTGGAATATTTTTTTTATTTATGTATATCGATTACGCTGAGATTTATGAACCGATTTATGTGATTATTTTCCGTTCCCGTTTCTTGAGATCTATATTGTATAAGGCGCGGTACCTGTTGTAGGCCTACCCAAAGTTACTTATAGTCTACCTGATGTAATCTAGAAAAATCGTCCTGTAGTTTACAGAACAACCTATTACAGACACTAAAAAGTAAAAAATAACTACGTTTAAAAAATTTAAAAAAAATGGATTATAAAGTAAGAAATAATTCCGTTATTTATATACCTCCCTTTATTAGGACAATAATGCTAAATGTGGCTTTACTCGAGCGTCTTAGGGACATATAACATTTTGTAGATTAGATGATAGTGAGAATAAAAGGTTATATTACATTTCCCATTTTAATGTTCCGAAAAACATCTATAGCTTTTCAAAAATTGTAAAATTAAAAAATTCATCAATGTTCATCTACCAACTTGAGTTGTGGGGGTGGCCATCTAGAAGGGTAGAAAAAAAATGTATTCAAGCGCCGTCAGATATTCAGAGAGGATTTAAGTGATACATAAAAACATAAAATGACATGAATGCGTTGTTTTGTGATTATTTGTGATGATGTTATGACGTCGGAAAGCGGTGTGATGATGGTGCGAGCTCGTAAGCGGTCCGCCACGCCCAAATCGTCAGATTTTCAAAATACACGCATTCTATCATGCAATTAACCCACCTTACCTTAATCAGACGCGCTCGAGTAAATCCAAAAAATTCCCTCTTGGGCTCCCATACTATATTACTATTTCGTTACAGGTTCGTTCAATAGATATACCTATTACTATTCTATATCCCTACACGTCTGTTCACAACAAACAAACAAAAAACGTTGATTGTAGGCTTGATAAAGCTGCGTATTTCAATAATACTTACGTATAAGCGAGCCTGAAACAAACAGTATGAAAAATTATTTCCAGTACAGACGGACTTCTTATCATTGATAGAAGTCCGTCTGTACGTCTATTTTATGTTAGATCTCGCTTAACAAACATAGTTACAACAGATATAATATTACGTT
Source organism: Limenitis camilla (assembly GCA_905147385.1). Taxonomy (NCBI): domain Eukaryota; kingdom Metazoa; phylum Arthropoda; class Insecta; order Lepidoptera; family Nymphalidae; genus Limenitis; species Limenitis camilla. The sequence goes on along the minus strand of LR990252.1, from coordinate 2,366,368 downwards.
TTCCAAGTGGCAATTTTCCATCGTCAATGGGTGCAATGGTGTCATGGAGCATCTGGTTTTGTACCCTTGTACCCTTCAACGGCCAAGTCACACAACATTAACTATAATGATAAAGAAATCGCAGTAAGATCTTAGACTTGGCACGACTTTGTCTAGATTTCATTACTTTTTAGAGATAAACAAGCAGCTCCATCGAGACTTGGCTAGTTTTTTACAGAATGTTTTTGGTGGGATTTATTATTGTCCTAATAAAGGGAGGTTAATAAATAACCGAATTATTTCTTACTTTTAAGTGATTTTTTTTTTAAGTGAAACTTCTTTAGAATCGTTGTGATTTCAAACCGGATGCAACGGAAAAAACGACAGGTAAGAGACACAAATACAAAAATGTGTAGGAAAGAATGAGACAGAAATATACATACTATTTTATATTATTATATATATTCATCTCATTCTTTTGTCGATTTACTGAAGTTTCACTTCTATCGTGTGTGAATCGCACACACACCTTTTCTAGTCACCAAATTTTTATTTTTTGAAGTCGGTTTTTTTAAACACCCCGGATGGTTTATCCGGTCAGGTTGCCTCCTTATGAGATAGTTTTGGACTGTTTCCTTCAGAGGCAGTCACACAAACCTCGCATAACTTTCCCAAGTCTTTGCTAGGGGAGGTATCTGATTCCTCCGGCGCAACAAAAAAAAAAGGATTGGCAAATAAAGGAAAGGCAATATAACTCTGGGCAACACTAATTTTACGGCAAGGGAATCTTTAGTCAATTTTTGGTGATTTGGGAAAATAATAATATATTTCTAGTTTTTGAGATAAAGATAAGGATAGGATATTTACGAAAATCAAATTTTAAACAAGAGAATATTTCTTAAAATATTTTCAAAGGACCAAAAGTACTAAAATGATCCAAAAAATATTTTTAATTAACCATAAACTATGGCTCAAGTCAATAGTCAATAGAAGTTGAAAAAATATTCTATGGTATTTTTGGTATGACACCAAAAAGTTCTGCTGCAAAAAGAAAATTTTTTTGTTATTATAATTAACTAGTCGACCCGCGCGGATTTGTCCGCGTGATACTCAGCTCCTATGAGTCGTAGCGTGATGATATATAGCCTATATATAGCCTTCCTCGATAAATCGGCTATCTAACACGGAAAGAATTTTCAAATCGGGCCAGTAGTTCCTGAGATTAGCGCGTTCAAACAAACAAACTCTTCAGCTTTATATATTAGTATAAGATTTAAATAACATTATAAAATACGCTTGTTAATATTTTGTAGGGATTTTCTTTTTAATAGTTGTGCCAAAATTTTTGGCCTGAGATTGATTATTAATTTATAACCTGGATTAGCATAAAGGCTACTTTTTATCCCGGAAAAAGTCAGTTCCTGCGGGATAATCATAATTTTTTTTAAATGTTTTTTGATGTCGACTAGTAAATAAATAATTTTCAGGTGACGCTGGCAGTGGTAAGACGGCGCTCTGCCAGGAGTTGAGCCAGCCTGGCAGTGGTCCTCAGGCGAGGCAGCAACGTGCACTGAACAGGCGGTTGTTGGCGAGACATTTCCTACAGGTATCATTATAATTCTAACTAATATTATAATTTCGAAAGTAACTCTTAAGGAACGTAAGTAATACTTGAGAATACAAACGAAACTGCGATTTAATATACTACTTACGCCATCTATTGACGGGTAGATGGTCTGTCTGTTATACAATCAAGCTTAAATTACTGATTGTTATGTTATGTATTCGTAATCTTTAGATTTAGATCTGGCGATGCTCTTTATATTACCCGGGCTAAAATTCCTCGCATTGAGGTAGAAGAAAGGAGAAAAAACCTGGTGTCTGAAATAGAGACCTCCCTGGAGCAGGTCTCTGAATAGGGAAGACATAATCTTGTCCAATTTAACCCTATGAAGACCCAGGTTTGCGCGTTTACCGCTAAAAAGACTCCCTTTATTCCAGAACATTCCCCTCAGCACCAGCAATAGTATTGGGATCCTAGGAGTCGATATATCGAATGAGGTCAAATTTCGCGGTCATTTGGAGAGCAAAGCCAAACTGGCTTCAAAAAAACTGAGCGTACTAAACAGGGCGAGACAGTACTTCACACCAGGACACCGGCTGTTGCTATACAAAGCCCAGGTCCGTCCGCATATGGAGTACTGTCCGCATCTTTGGGCTGGCGCCCCTAAGAAGCGCTCCCTCTTGACTCCATTCAATGATGAGCTGTTAGCATCATCGACGACCCTAACTAAGTCTCCGGAGAGACGTTGGATCTCTGTGTGTTCTCTACCGTCTCTACAATGGGGAATGTTCACAGAAATTGTTCGAGTTAGTCACCTTAGATTTACTCTAACTTAGTTATACTTACTATGGGTTAGATGACTAGAATATTACTCCTGAGGGTTATACTTTAGACACAGAGCTACAGCGTTACAACTAGAATAGTCGCGATGTAATAATGATCTTTCTCATGGCGGCGTATTTATTTTGCTATTCTCCGATTGATGATTATCAGTTGTCTAACATTCGAAAGGAAAAAATGCAAGTCAAGTCAATGCTACCAACATCATAACATACAGGATGCTTTAGTGTTGCCAAACAGAAAAAAATTGTTTATACGATTTTGGATGACTTATGAAGTAGAGGTTATGATTCCCATTTCTAAATCAATCAATCAATCAAAATACTTTAATGCACAAAAGAAAGTACATAACAACAAATTAGATTAACACAAATATGCAATGGCGGCCTTATCACTCAAAGTGATCTCTTCCAACCACGTTTTACGCAACGGAATTAAACGTGAAAGGATAGAATAGTAAATCTTTAATTCCAAAAAAAAATTTGGTAGGATTTCTGTCTCATTTTGATAAAACTTTATTAAATTATTGTTTTGCACTTGTCTTCCATTTCTCTTACTTAGCAGAGAGAGAGAGAGAGGAGAGTTTAACTTATTATTAAAGTATTAGCGCACTCTTACATCTAAATAATTTTATATAATTATCATTTCAGGGTCCAGGAGAAACCAGCCAACGTCCAGGGGAGTTCATCAGGTCTTTGGCGATGCAGATCCTGAGCCATTCCTCTCACGCTAAACCTGGTGAAAGGGATCAATCACCAGATGATGGAACTCCTAATAGCAACAGGTATTAGGAGTATTCCATTGTATTGGAAGTATTAGAAATTATTATTTGAGCAAAAGTAGTGGGTATAGTGGCGCAGTGTGAGCGTGCTGCTTGCCTGTAAGTGTAGTTCAATCCACGGTGTCTACTAGTTTGACAAATAGCAGGCGCGCGAGAACAGTATCGTCGCGTTCTTCTCGTCCTGTGCTGTCCTAAAGGCCCTAAATAGTAGATTCTGCGCATTCAAGGACATAATCAATTCTATAATGCGTAGTATGTCAGAGATTTGTAATGACATCATTATCTTATGGATTATCTTCTGTCTCACTCTTTTTTCCTAACAAAACAAAAAAATATTGTTAATTGGGTGCAGTAGTTCTAAAGTTATGCGTCTACATACAGACATATATATATATATATATATATATAATATATTGCTGTTGTTGCTCAGATTGCCGCGGTTTATAGCAAGGTAACATTTTGATTCCTTTTAGAATGTTTACCTAAAAAATAGATACCATTCCTTTATCAATTTCTTTTTAAATAAAGTTTTGTCCTATATTTAACTCATTATTTCTTAATGTCACCTGTATGTTACAGAAATTTAATTTTTTTCTACCACATGGCAACATTGGTTAGCAAAGCGAAGTAGTAACACTATTTATTATTATTTTTCTGGCAACACTAATGGCGTTATTAGGGATCGACGTCAAACGTGGAACGAAAATGCCTTAAATGGTATATAGATAACCACTTAGGCGCCCTGGATGAGTTATTATTTTAGCACCCTTTTCTGGAAATATTGATGACCATAAAGGGGATCATCCAAGGATATCGCCCTCTAGATGTCGTCCGTCAAAGCCCTAAGGCCGCTATTGTATATGGAGTTAAAATGAGTTGATTTATATCTCAGATATTTTTAAAAAGAAAGGAAGTGGAGAGGGGGTATATTGAAAAACACTAAAAGGGGGGTGATATTGTATGGACTATTGGGTAAACGCAACTTAGACACTGCTACTGAACCGATAAACATTATTTTTTTTTATGATAGACAAACGAGCAAGCGGTCCACCTGATGGAAAGTGACCACCGTCGCCCATGAACATCGACAAAACTAGAGGGTATCTCTTGTTTTGTCGATCCGTTGCCACCTCGAAGATAGAGTGTGGAGGTGGAGCGAAGAGAAGACTGCTTTTTTTTCTTTTTCAATGGTCCCTGAGCAAGAACTCGGTGAAAATGGGATGGGAGAGGGAGGGGTAGATCTGGCCCACATGCGGCTCGGCCGGAACGCGTCAGAGACACTTGGCGGTCGGATTCGCATGCTGGTGGTCGCAAGCCAGTCGGGGAACAGATCCTCTACCATCAAGGAGGTGCTGGGTTACTCGGCTCTTACGAGATGCTCTCCCAGCGGCAGAGGGGAATTGTATTCTAACCCTCCCGGGTAAGAATCTCTTACAATTAGGAGAGCAACCGAAGCAGAGCCTTTGATTAAGGTGTAGGCTTTCAATTGAAACACTCCTCTCTACTGCCCACGCTCTCTGTTTAAATCTAAGGTTAGGTTAACCTAAGCTAACTTACGCGCCGACATATATTTTTGACATGGTGATACGAGGGTGGTAAAAATATTATGTTCTGACTTGATTTTTCATTTCAGAAGAAATTCAGCAACAGAAGAAAACCTTATCCAGCGTTTTAAAGAAATGGGAGACGATGGAGAAGAAAGTTCTAAACCATTATTAGCTGATAGTGAAGGTAATAACAATAAAATTATCTCACACACTCAAGTATTCACTTAATCACTCAATTAACCGCAAAATTTCTAAATTAGTTATTTGTGAGAGTTTAAGAATGAATTTATTCCAGAAAGTTCACGATTTCTCACATCCGGGAATTTTTTGTAGTTTTGTTAATAACTTTGTCATTAATAGATTTTATTTTTAGATCAACGTACAGATGAAGAAGACGCATGCGCACGCGCACAACGCACAGCTGAACGGATAATAGATAGAGAGGCGTATAAGGATTGTATGCCGGACGCTCCGCTGAGTGCTCAAAATGTAAGAAAACATTTTATACCTAAAGAGGAGTGTAAAAAGGCATTGACCTTAAATGTAAATGTATAGATGGTTCTTTATACTAATATCATGAAAAAAGTGTCCGAAGCTTCTATACAAAAATAAAAACACGTGAGCAATTGTGTTTATGAGGAATTTTTTTTAAAATATGACACACCTTTCCCATGTTAGTCAAACAGTTTTAAGAATTTTGTGCATCTTTATCGTCAATATGAAGTATGATGCCATCATGACGACTAATTTATGTCTTTTTGCGATTTGGATGTCTCTTCCCTCAGACATTTTTAAGAGCTGATTTAGAATCCATATGTTGGAAATAATAAAATTAGTCTTAGTTCATACTCTATAATTACAAATAATTTAAATATTAAATTAAAGGAAAATAATAATTATAATATAACTAACTTAGTTGACTCAGCAGTCGTTGTCCGATTATTGTAACGGTAGAGGTTGAATGTTGATCGAGGCTCTTGGCCATAAGGCCATTGGCCAAGAGCTTCGATCAACACCTTAAGAGGTTTGCGTTAGATGGCTGAGTCAAGGGCCTGATGCAGAAAGCAGAACTACTGGACACGGCACGTATCATGAGGAAGTTGCTCTCTCTGGAGCCGTAACCATCTGTAGCTTGTACCGTATTCCCGCTATTGATTGGCCTATATTTTTATATACCCCCTCTTCTTCTCCTCCTTTGAATATTATTCCGAGTTATATATATTAGGTCGTTGTAAAAAAGTATTTATTTGCAGTTGCCAGAAATCTTGCCAAGAGCGAACGTGAAGCCGACAAACCCATTCGTGACAAACGAAGAACAGAACGATTACCGTTTATATGAAAACCATGAAAATCTCTTCCTGCGCAACATTTCCCAGCGACAATCGAAAGAGTTGCGCAACTCAAGGTTGCTACGACAAAGTTCTGAACCTTTATCCGAAAAGAAATCTTCAGTATTACAAAAAAGTCTTTCTACAGAAGCAAAAGAAGAAGAGAAGAAGGAGATAAACAACAGCCCACCCAAATCTAGGATACCAGTAGCCAATTTCAGATATCCCAACAAAAGTGATCTAAAACCAGCGTCGTTGGAGAGCTCCCCAAAGAAGATGAACAGTCCGAAAGAAGAAGTAGAGTACCAGAACATCATGAATATGCCGAATGACATACAGACGGATATTGAGAAGTTGTTAGAGAAGAAACGGTCTGCGAATGAGGATGTGCCTCCACCGATACCAAGTCTCCCTATCAACCCAAGGACGGTCATAGCTAATGCGTACTATGATAAGTTGTTATTAGAGAGTGAGATCCAGCAGGCGTTGCTGCCGCAGAATTTAGATAAGAACCCGGATGAGTGTTTTAAGAAGGCCATTTTGTTTCCGTTACTCGAGATTGATCCACCTAAGCAGTGCTTATTTCTGATGGTGGATGCCATTGATGAAGGTGCTTTGACAGGTAAGAACATAAAGAAATAATGTTTTTTATAAAGCGATAATCCATAAATCCAGTGATAGCCCAGAGGTTAAGATGTTGATGTCTACTCGGTAAGTCTGAGTTTCGATCCCCAACAAAAGGCTGGTAATATGTATTTTAAGCAATTAAATTAAAAAAATAATTCCACCTGATGGTAAGTGGCCATCATCGCCCATGAACGTCGGCAACTAGTATTGCATACCCTAGCCAAATAAGAGTTACAACCTGGAAGATAGACATGGGAGGGGAGTAAGAAGCAAAATCCGCTAAATCCGCAGCATTAATGGGATGGGAGAGTGAGGAAGGTAGGTTTGGCCCACATGCGGGACGACCGGAATGCGTCAAAGATACTTCACGGTCGAATTCACGTGCTGGAGGTCGCAAGCCAGAGGGGGGTTGCTAGGTCACTTGCCTCTCGAGATGCTCCTCCAGTGGTACTTCTAATCCTCTCACGCGTAAAAATGGGTATTTATAATAATTTTGTAATTTATATGGAAATGGAAGGTTTGAGAACGAAGAATGCAAAGTTATGTGTGAGAGGAAGATAAATGGGAGGAAATTAGAGTCGTAAATACCATAAACATGAGGGACAATATGGCGACGTAAAGGCATATTACATTTTGAAAATAGTAACAATTTTATTTTTATTTTTACAGGTGATTTAAACGAGGATGGAACAGAAGGTTCCGTAGCTGGGTTGCTATCTCGTCACCAGCATCTGCTCCCCCATTGGTTGTTGCTGCTGGCCACCGCCAGGCGTCACTCGCGTGGTACTACTAAGATGTTCACAGGTTCGATACCATTTTAAGATAAATGCAATTAAACCCTTGGTAACGACATTAAAAAAACGTCACATAAGTTAACTATTCGATTTCTCTACGAATTTATATCTTAACTTTGGTAAGGGTACAGGGTAAAGGGTAGATTTTCATTAAAGATATTGTTGTATTGTGACGTATTTTGTTTCAGGGTTCCGCAAGATAACGTTGGATGAGCTGCAACGAGCTCATGTGTCTGCTGATGTGCAGCGATATGTGCTGGCTAGATTGGATACGGAACCTAGATTAAGGTACTTCCCGTAAATCTCAGACAAACCTTAATATTTTACTGATATTATAAATGTAAACGTTAGGATGTTTGTTACTCAATCACGCGAAAACGGCTGAATGGGTTTTAAAGAAATTTGTTACACGGATACTTTATAACCTGGATTAACATATAGAAAATTCAGTTCCTGTGGGATAATATAATAACAAAATATGTTTACTGTTATAAGCGCCGGAATAGTTTTATTTAGCAACAATATATTGAAAATGAATGACTTCTAACTCAGTATATAAAGCTTTTAAAAAGAATTTATAGTAATAAAGGCTCTGTCAAAAGATTCTTAATAATAGCAAAATTAAATCGATTTTGATATAATTGTTTAAACATTATAGAGCTCGAGTATCAAGTGACTCGACAGCAGCAGCGGCCGCAGCAGCCGCGTTAGATCATCTACGGATAAAGAGTGACGGTTGCTTACTTTATCTGGAAAAGGTAAGTTTTTTAATAGAACAATAAACATTCCCAAACTTAACTCACATTCAGACCATTAGCTTGTTATTTGCCTGTAGACCCCTTTTTTCATATTACCAAATCATATACAAAATATTACCTGAATGATATATTACCCACCACATTTACATACTGACTTCGTGCCGCTAATTCTTCGCTCCTATGGGTCGTAGCACGATTTTATATAGCCTATAGTCTTCCTCGATAGATGGACTGTCTAACTCTGAAAGAATTTTTAAATCTAAGGAAGACCGCCGAATGCGGGTGAAACTATAGTACAAGTTACCATAACAATACATGAGTCTTACCGTCTCATAAAAATTTAAAATGACTAATTACAACGTACGTTTTCTATAATAAAACTTTATAATATTAGTATAGATTTGGTCCCCATTGACTCAGCAAAATCTGGAGTACATGTTGCGTGACCGAATGGTATACACGTGTGTGTTGCAAGCAAAAGAAAGATCATTACTATGGTGGTGACTGTAAAAAAAGTTTGTATTCGCATGATAACTTTTGATCATTATTAATGTCTAAAAATTTGTTTATAGGTTTTAGATGGTGTTGCCGATGGTTTCATAGCTTTACGGGAAATAAGGGAAATCCCCGGCACTCTCAACGGCTTGTACTTATGGCTCGCGCAGCGGCTTTTCCATGGAAGGCGATTTAATAAGGTAATGTATATTACGTCACACTTAGAGGGATTTCACAAAGTGTTACATTGTGTTATAAGGGAGTAAGATTAACTTTTGTGACGTCACGGTAGGAGGGGGACTCACCGGTAAGAAACACCGTCCTACCCACTAAACCTTTTTTTTACAATATTTATTAGTCTATTATATTTGTATGTATATAAATTATTGTATATATGTATGATGTTTATGTATTGAGATGTAAATTATTAGTATTAGTATATATTAGATACTACACCACCTTGCTCAATCCCATCTTTGTTTTCTTTTCGAAACGAGGGTTGTCTGGAACACAGTTAACTCTTTAAAATATGTTATATTTCTAGTTTATTAAGTTGGTGTACAAAGAAGTTATAAAATAAATAAAAAATAAACCTTCGCGGTTACACTCTCCGTCATAGTGAGACGCTGCAGGATCGCTTTCGAATTCGACAACAGCGTCTCAACGGATGGCCCGCAGTATAGCGGGCCTGGTTTCCTAATTTGGGGATGTACCAAGTAACGGGGACACCCTCGGTGACACGGTCTTGTGCAGGAGAAGGAGGTGGGCGTAGCGACGCTGTCTCCTATTATATCAACTTGCAATATATATGACGTCACACTGTGTAAGAGAAGGTATTGAAAATAATTAGGAGGGACAAGAGGGGATATGTGTAGTTCAATATCATCGAAGGCTAGATTCCGATAGCGAGGATGCTTCATTCACCTAGCCTCACACAGTTTTTTTTTTTTTTAATTTTAAATAGGAAGCCAACGTTGCATACAATGTTTCTTAAAATTAATTTTTACAATTACTTTATCTAAAAACATTCACATTGTATACCTCTACTTGTAGGCTAACATGACATGCAAATGATTTAAATAAAGCGATTCTATTGTTTCTTAATAAACACATTTGGAAACATCTTCATTAACTATTACTTTCTCGTCAACTTTGAGGTCTTTTATAGTTTTTGTTAAGGCTAAGTATAGCCAAATCAATATTTCCAATTTTTCGAAATTATTTGAGTTTGAGTTTGATATGTAATGAAACTGTCATGTTTCCATTGAAACTGATCGGATTTCGGCTCACCTTGTCTTTATATTTTCTGGTCTCCAGGTCCGTCTTCTTTTAGATGTGCTGTTAGCAGCTCGCTGTGGAGTCACCGAGGATATGCTGTACAAGTGTCTCCTCACCAAGGAGTACAGTGTCACCAGAGAGGACTTCAATAGACGTTTACATTTGTTGAGACGGTATGTTTAAATCACTTTCACGCTTAAACCACTGACCTTATTGTGATGTAATTTGATGAAAAGACAGCTTAGCTCTTGGGAAAGGACATAAGCTATGTTTAATCGCAAAAAAAGCGCTAGAAGGGGTTGAAATTGGGGATGAAGTGCATGTCGAGCTGTGTGATAGTAAAAGTACGTAAATATGAGTGAATTTATTAGAATTTTAACGATTTTTCTAAGGGGGGCAGGCAAAAGCAAGGCAGCTGACCCTTCTTCCACCTCCCCCCCACTCGTTGGCGACGCTCCTAATAACAATATTATCTCGTGATTTATAACGGAACGATAAGTAAAGTTTTTGACATTTGTTTCCAGTATACTAGTGATGGAACGTCGGACTCGCTACCTGTCCCTCTTCCACCACTCCTTCTCCTCCTGGCTGCTGGATGTGAAGCATTGCACGCGGCGTTACCTGTGCGCTCCGGCTGACGGCCACGCGGCGCTTGCTATGTACTACACTTTGGAGGCGAAACGGTAATTATTTATATTGTATTTAACTCTTTATTGCACACCACGTTCAAGAGTACAAACAATAAAATTTATAAACATATTTTGATATTTCATATTTAATAACCCATCTCTCCTCTTCCTTTTCAACCTTCTCCACCTCCTTTTCCTTCTTTTCCCTGAGTGCTCATCTTTCCCTTTCTCCTTCAGTCAGTTCTTCTTCGAAAGTCAAATCCAAATGGTACTTAGATATTGATTCGAGACCATTTGACTGGCAATATTAGTTTGAAACCTACATTAAGTTAATTTTAAACATTTTTTTCTTACAGCTTAACAGCACTAGAAATACACAACTACGTGTATCACATGACGCAATTGGAACAACATTTATTTGCACAAAAAAAAACAAAACCTGGGTAAGTTATAGACATTATTTTCATACTTTTAAGGTTACGTACCCAAAGGGTAAAAACGGGACACTATTACTAAAACTCCGCTGTCCGTCTGTCTGACTGTCACCAGGCCATGTATCTCATGAACCGTGATAGCTAGACAGTTGTAATTGTCACAAATGATGTATTTGTGTTGCCCCTATAACAACAAATACTGAAAACAGAATAAAATAAATATTTAAAGGGGGCTCCCATACAACAAACCTTTCGTACGCGAGTTTGACTTGCAATTGGCTGGTTTTTTTTTAAATCATATTAATTTTGCATGTAATTCTCTGCAGCACGATTAAAAGATGGGTTATTGTTTTAGGGATGAGGAGGAACAGCTGGACCTGCACACACTTATACTATTGTGGGTTTTGGATTCAGGGTGTGATGTTGAAGCTGCTTTGAAGAGGGAAACTGAAGTGAAAATTATTGAAAATGATAATACACAGGTGAGAGCGAGAAACTAACGATAAAAAACACTATACTTACAGATTTCTTGCTGGATCTCGCATATTATGTTTATCACCAGTCGGTAGGTTTAAATAAAGGGTCAATTTTGGGATAAAGCACACACAAAACCAACGATTACTAATATTTACCCGTGAGGGGACGGGTTAGTTAATACAATTCCCCTCTGCCAATGGGAAAGCACCTCGTAAGAGACCCGGACCTAGTCCTCCCCCTCCCATCCCGTTATTGCTGCGGTTCTAGTGAACTCTGTGCTCTCGGTCAGGGTCCACTGAAACCGTAACATTCTTCTCTTCATTCCGGCAAAACAAGAGTCTAGTGCTGTCGATGTCCATGGGTGGCAGTGGACAGTGGCCACCATCAGATGGGCTGTCTGCTCGTTTGTCCCTTATCTGCCATAAAAAAAAATTAAAAAGTTAAATAACGGGACCGCAAGCACCGCTCCAGTCGATTGCTCGCCAAGTCGGTTGCAAACCTTTTATAAAAAGCGGAGGGTAATTGAATACTAAACAACTAATAATGGAAACGGACACTTTATGTTCGGTTTATTAATTATTAATAATTTCTAATTCTATGTAACATTAATTTATTACTAATATATTTGCATGACGTAGTGCAGAATAATCTCCAATTATTTTTACTACTTACGCCATCTATTGACGGATAGATGGTTTGTCTTATCTGTTACGCTATCACGCTTAAATCTCTGAATCGATTTAGATAAAATATGATACAGAGATAAAGTAGAGCTTGAGGAAGGACAAGGGCTTATTTTTATCGCGAAAAAAATATCTAAGAATACAAAGTAAACCAACGAAACTACGATTTAATATACTACTTACGCCATCTATTGACGGATAGATGGTCATATGGTCTGTTACATAGTCAAGCTTAAATCACTGAATCGATTTAGATGAAATTTGATACAGATATAGATTAGAGCTTGAGGAAGGGCATAGGCTATGTTTTATCGCGAAGTAAACAGATGAGTGTGCTCGTACGCCATCTAGCGACGTGGGGGTGAAACTTAATTTAATTAATTCTCATTTTTCTTCTAGATGGAAGATACAAAATTAGAAGAAAGGGATGTTGATCCTGAATCTGAAGGGAAGGAATCTGTCTCTTGTAAATCACGTGAGTATTTTAGTTATATGTCCTAATAAGATCAAACCTGACCTTTGACCACAAGGAAGTTATTAATTATAAATCACACAATAATTATTTTATTACTACAAAATACCCATATTTTGTTCTGTTATTTACAATCAGCGGAAAACCATGAAACAATATATTTTCCTGTAACACATTCCTGGTTGATAATATTAATATAGTCGCGCGGTAATGTGGCAAGCCAAGTTAGGGAGCTAAGCTTCTTTATACATGAGTTTCTTGTAAAAATTTTGATGCATATTTCATATAAATCGGTTTAAAATTATGAGAAGGGAGGAAGAGGGGGTATATTGAACGGACTATTGGGTAAATGCAACGTAGATACTACTACTGATCAGATAAATAACTAAACATTACGAACTTAAGTAGTGTCTTGGACGTTTAGTTTCACTGTTTAAACCTTGGGTTAGGTTAATCTACGACTAACTTACGCGCTGACATATACTACTATATGTTTGTTTTTTTGTCTTAAATTTATAACCAAAATTAAATATGTAACGAATATATGTTACATTCTCATCTTATACTTATAATATATAAATCTGAAGAGTCTGTTTGTTTGAACGCACTAATCTCAGGAACTACTGGTCCGATTTGAACAATTCTTTCTATATATCATCACGCTAAGACCAATAGGAGCGGAGCATCACGCGGACGAGTCGTGCGGGTCGACTAGTGAGTATATATTACGACGATATATTTGCGGATGCGCCAGATGTACGATCGCAAAACGCACATCGGTATGTTTTCTTGGTCATGTCCTTTCTACTCTAATTGTAACTTGGAAACTTATAGTACAACATTTTTCAAGTCTCAGTTAATTATTTCGTTGGAACTTGGCTGTTTTGATTACACTTAAGTTTTCATTTCGATATTCTACGTTTATGTTCTTTGGATCTAGGTTTGCCTCGATTAAAACGATATAGTGATGTGTAGCGAATGGTGTGTTTGTCACAGTCTGAGCGAGGCTACACATACACATCCTCGCACATCTTTGGTTAGATTTTGAGAAAATAACACTTGTCTGAAATTTTTCATTTTGAAAAGACTTAAACGGTTACACAGCTCGATATGCACTTCATTCCCTATTTCAACCACTTCCAGCCTTTTTTTCGCGATAAAACGTAGCTTATATCTTTTAGCCCAGTAACCCAGCACCCCCTCGGTGGTAGGGGATCTGTTCCCCGACTGGCTTGCGACCACCAGCATGCGAATCTGATCGCCAAGTGTCATAGACTCGTTAATGCTGCGGATCTAGTGAACTCTAGAGATACCCTCTTGTTTTGCCGATGTCCATGGGCGATGGTGGCCACTTACCATCAGGTGGACCATCTGCTCGTTTGCACCATTAAAAAAAAAAGTTTAAAAGTAAAAGTATGCTAAGTAATGTTATCGAATCTAAGAAATTAGTAATCAGTGATTCTTTATCAGTGGATGACGTCAGTGGTGCCAACTGTTTGATTATCTGTCTCACTAATATATTGAAAGTTTGTTAATCATGCAAAAATGACTGAACGGATTTCAATGAAATTTGCTACACAGATGCTTTACAATTTGGTTTAACGCATACGCTACTTTTTATCCCGGAAAAAAATCGTAGTTCCTGCGGGATAGTAATTATATATTTTTCTATACTTCATCCCCACGTCGATAGATCGCATTCGTATACTTGTTTGTTTACTTTGTATTCTTGAGTAATTTTTTTTCGCGATAAAACATATCTTATATCCTCGCTGAGGCTCTACTTTATCTCTGTACCAATTTTCATCAAAATCGGTTCAGTGATTTAAGCGTGATTGCGTAACAGACAAAACAGAGCATCTTTCCTTCAATAGATGGCGTAAGTAGTATATTAAATCGCAGTTTCGTTTGTTTAGTTTGTATTCTTAAGTATTTTTTTTTCTTGATTAAACACAGCCTATGTCTTTCCTCAATCTCTAATCTATCTCTGTACCAAATTTCATCTAAATCGATTCAGTGATTTAAGCGTGATTGAGTAACAGACAATACAGACCATCTATCCGTCAATAGATGGCGTAAGTAGTATATTAAATCTCAGTTTTATTTATTTGGTTTTTATTCTAAAGTATTTTTTTCTCGATTAAACACAGCCTATATCCTTCCTCAATCTCTAATCTATCTCTGTACCAAATTTCATCAAAATCGGTTCAGTGATCTAAGCGTGATTGCGTAACAGACAAAACAGAGCATCTTTCCGTCAATAGATGGCGTAAGTATTATATTAAATCGCAGTCTCGTTTATTTAGTTTGTATTCTCAGCGAAGGGAGGGCTACTATATAAGTAATCAGGTCAGAGTGTGAGTGAGTTGCTAGTAATTGTTATCATTTCCTTTACTTTCGATTTTCTAATTTAGACCTTATTGCATTGTAATAAAGTTTATTTTATTTTTTTTTTAATTATTACTATAATATGTTGTTGTAATTCAAATGGCATTTGTTTTATGAACCTTTACAAGGAAGGGACGTGTTGTTCATTTTTTTTTTTTATTTTTGAAAAATTAATAGTGAAATATGTGTGATTATAGTGTGTATGAAAGTTTCAGTTATTCAGATGCTATGAATATTTGTGATTTTATATGTATGTATTTTTTTTCATTCTGCCCTCGCATCACTCAGGTGTACTAAAATTTCTATTCTTTCATCAATGAAGTCTGGAAAGATACAGGCATTTATTTTTAAAGAAATTAACACTTTTCATGTGAAGAAATGATATTTAATTCTTCTCTATGTTTAAAGGGCTATATCTTTCGAAGTGCAATGTTACTAACTTGACATCTTATATATAATTTAATTTAAAAAAAAATTTCTTTGTTTTTCTATTTAATTGAATACTAATTATGTTTATTTATTTTATTGTACATGGGCTGTGTCTTTCTAACCGCATTAGATATTTTGTTCATTTTTAATTAATTGCTTGATAAACTTAATAAAAATATTATTTTCGAATTCGAAATGAATTCCTACCTGCTGTTCGAAAGATACAGCTTTACTATATATTTATACTGGAGAAGAAGAAGTAGGAAAAAATATCCAGGGAAAGACAGACGTCACAGCTAGAGCTGACTAATACAAAATGAATAATTTCTTCGTATTCTCTATAGGTTTTTAAAATATTTTTTTATATTCTATGTAAATTGTATTACTCATATTTTTACCTTAAAAATTGTATTTGTCATTATGTAGGGGCACGGTAGCGCTCCCGCCAAGACGAGCCAAATTAACCGCTTCGTCTTTTTTTGAATGCTCGTAATTTGGGTTTCGATTAAACCAGATAAACAAAACCGCCTTCTACCCGTGAGGGGATGGGTTAGAATACTATTCCCCTCTGCCGCTGGGAGAGCATCTCGTAAGAGCCGAGCAACCCTGCACCCCTTCGGTGGTAAGTGATCTGTTCTCCGGCCAGATCTACCTCCCATCCCATTACTGCTGCGGTTCTGATGAACACAGGGTTCTTGCTCGAGGTCCATTGAAGCCGCAACATTCTTCTCTTTGCTCCCCCTCCTCCCTCTATCTTCGCGGCGGCAGCGCATCGACATAACAATAGATGCCCTCTAGTTTTGTCAATGTCCATGGGACACGGTGGCCAGTTTTCTTTCGGTGGAGCGTCTGCAAAAGGAAATAGTCAAAGCACATTGATACATCCTTTTTCCTAGTTTGAGTCTCGCTCAGATTATTTATTTATTTATTGGGTCTACCAGCGATTTTACATAGATGCTTGATATTAAGTACATGATTTATATATATGTCGGGGATTTTAAACGATGAGAAAGGAAATGGAAGGAGGAAGGTGGGGAATATTGGGGAAACGCAACGTAGATACTCCTATTGAACCGATAAATGATCAAATATGATCTCTAACAATTACGAGAGAAACCTAAGCAGTGCCTTGGACTTGTGACCAAGGTGTAGGCTTAAGGACGTTCTTTAAATGATCATAACACTCGCCTCCACTGCTCAGGCTCTCTGTTTAAACCCAAGGTTAAACGCACATAAACCGAATCTAACACAAGGCTAACCTAACCTAACATTGTGTTTACTTAACCACGTGTCAATTACATTGTAAGGACGTGACCTTAGTTGGACAGCACTTCCACACTACACTGCACTTGACACTATCACTATCACTAGCACTACTTAGATGATGTACAATCCTTGAGAGACCGCGCACGACTAAGACTTCAGTTAGACTGTCGATCGCATATAAAGGGTCGAGGGTAGAGACTGTCAAAACAACGGGAGTGACTACTACCCCACTCCAACGCCATAGACAACGATAACGATTCGATTAATCGATAATCTTTTACTATGCTCCGACATATACATTTTACATAATCGAGGGATCGCGGAGTTGGCGCCGAAAACTGTTCTGGCGCGTGGAGGCACTAGTGTGTGGGGCACTCGGAAATTTATCTTACTTAATAGGCTGGGGCAATCCAGGTCATTTTTGAGTAACTTGTATAAAAACATTAAATCCAACAAATCTCTTCTTTGGTCGAGAGTCAACATTTTAAAATGATTCAATCTATTCTTACACGCTCCAGTCTCAAGTAGTGCGTGGAATAGTGTGGGCGTCAAGCAACGCTACAGTATTCTGTATTTGTATGATACATAAAAACTAAATGGCAATTCTAGATGTACCTTGAATTTAGGTGATATTTCCTTCATGCAATAAATCGAAAGTCCTACAGATACCATACAGATCATTTAATAGACAATAATTAAGGCTTGTTAATGTTTTAAATTTCGATACTTTAAAATGGTTCTAAATGAACTAAAATGATAAAAAATAGTAAAAAATTCATAAAACCAGAAATATGTCAATAAAGGTTTTGCATGGAATTTGGTTTGTTTGAAAGCAATTTATTACTATTATTAGTTTTTTATTATTACACTCAGACTTATATATTGTTTGCAGTCGAACCATCAACACTAGAAAACATAATGCCCGAGCTTGTAAATGGCAACACCACGCGATGGCCGCGGGATAGGCGAGTGTTGCGAGCGTTGCTGGAGTTGAGCAGGACGGACTCCGTTCCCACGGAACCTGAGGAGGATATCAATGATCTGGTAATTACATACAGTGATTACTGAACGTAAAATTTTTTTTTTTCAAAAATTTTTTGATCAACATATATCAGAGACTTGGTTTTTTTTTAGTTAAAAATAATATATGGTGCCAGACTATCTAATATCAAACGTCTTCAGATTAATTTATTTCTCTTTGTTCTATAATATGAGTTACAAAATACGTCTTTGCTTCTTTACGTTTTTTTTTTTAATTTAAAAAAAAAGAATTCCCAGGTAATTTATTTCGCTTCGCGTTTAGTCAGACGCGCGGGAACTGAAACGCGCTACTCTCGCCCCTAATAGTGACTTACGGAGTCAAAGTCAAATCTATACTTACGTACTTCGTACGTCGACCACAATACAAAATAATTTGTGTTAAAAAATAGATCACTTTTTGAAGTATTTTTTTTATATTATAGTTAACGGACCAAGCGATAGAGAGTGAAGACAACAACGATGGCACCGGAGATGAGCACGAGGAAACTCTGCTACTGGATCCTGCCACAGTCCACGAGCTGGCCAGCAAGGGGGATGAGGAGACACTGGCTGTTCTATTAAAGGTATCATCATCGTTACGTTTTAATGTCTCACTGCTGAGCTGGGTCTTCTCCTCAGAATGAGGAGGGATTAGGCCATTGTCTACCACTCTGGCTAAATGCGGGTTGGCAGACTTCACATACCTTTGAGAACTTTAAAGAACTCTCAGGAGTGCAGGTTTCCTCACGATGTTTTCCTTCGCCGTTAAAGCAAGTGATATTTAATTGCCTAACTCAGAAAGTTGTCGGTGTGGGCGTGTGTGGAGGATGGAACTCGGACCTCCCGAGTCCCGCTGCTTATTAAAGGTTTACCATAACATAATTCCAGAAACATTTAAAAGATCTTAACTGGCAGTATGGATTGCATACTACTAGTATTCCTTAACCCCTCCAAGTATGCTAGTGTTAGGAGTGATCCACATCAGTAGTCCAATGACTGGGATTTGGACCCATGACCCAGGGTGCGGATAGATACTAGTTAATAATTTTGTTCCAGCGCTGCCCAGATCTAGCACAAGTAGTAGATCACACCGGCAGCACACCGCTACACGCAGCAGCTCGATCAGGTCGAGCCAACACTGCGGCGTTGCTGCTGGCTGCTGGTGCCTCTGCTGCTGCCGCTGACGCTGATGGATGGAGTCCATTGCGAGCTGCTGCTTGGGCTGGACATGTCGAGGTAAGAACATAGTTTACATCTAGTATCTATATTTGGTTTCTCCTCTCTCTCTGGCCATGTCCATCCCTTCTTTACTATATTATTTTCTTTGACAGGTTGTAGACGTGTTGCTGGAACATGGATGTGATGTGGATTGTGTTGATGCTGACAATCGGACTGCTCTAAGGTTAGTCAAAGGAACATCAAAGTCTTTAACCAGGTTTTAAGTACCATCCAGATAAAAATAAATTCATCGAATTCAGTCAAGCCGTTTAAAACTGTTTGTACTTTCAGGGCAGCAGCATGGTCTGGTCATGAAGCAGTTGTAGCACGATTACTAAAAGGGGGTGCAGCTCCAGAACTCCCTGATGCAGAAGGTCGCACTCCGCTGATGGCCGCTGCGTATATGGGACACGCAGATATAGTTCGGTTGTTGTTGGATGCGGGGGCTGGGCCTGATCATGCTGATCATGATGGTAAGATTGTTTTGATTTCATTACTTGTATTTGCTTTTTCCCTCATTAATCCTAGGGTAGGTATACTAATTGTACAAATAAAACCCCGTGCATGTGGAAGCTGCTGCTGGGCCTATATAGATTTGTTTCAGCTTCTTTATCACTGGGGTCAGTTAAGTGCCAGAATAAGAAAAAATACTGTACTCACGGCACTGCTACTGGATCTTACATATTTTAAGGGGGCCCCCGTTCACCAGCACAAATGTTCAGTATCACAGATAGTTCGTACTATATCACCAAGTCAGTTCTCGTCAACAGAGGGTACAAAACACGGGAATATACTCTTTTTTGGGGTTAAAACAACAAGCTCGGCTTTAACTGCCAAGCAGTGTTATATTGTATAAAAATATAGTAAACAAATTATTATCTTGTCAATTTGTGGGTCACGTTGCTTCGATGAAGCTGGAGGAGTATGTATGTCTTCTACACATATATAAAAAATAGTGTTTTATGATGGAATTTGCTTACGAGTAATTCATTCTAAAAAAAATCAAATAATATAACATTTATAATGAGCAGGGAGGAGGAGAGACGGTGTTTACTATAAACCCCCGTGGGGTGGGGGTGTTAAGTAGTGTTAGTGGCGCCGCCGGGTGAGGCAGTTGTGTGTCAGTATTATTGAAGAGAGCGGCGTATGCGCGCGATATACACTCCCTGTTGATCCCTTTATTGATTAATAATATCCCGAGTCCTGTGTGTGCTATATCTCCTAAACGCTAGTTAATTGACTCTTCCTTGACGAAAACCTGACTGGTGGTGAAGTGTGAACTATTTGTGTTATTGTGTGAAACGTGTAATGGGCGTGCTCAAAGAAGATTAGAAAGAAGATAAGAGATCATCAAGAACTTGTGAGTACTGTGTGATCACTTAACTGACAATAGATAACCCTTAATTTAAAGAAGCTGAAACCGGGCCCAGCCAGCTTCCATGTGTGTGGGGTTCTTGTCGCCCCAGACGGAATATTGAGGAACACTACAAGGGGGGTGGGATATTGAATGGACTATTGGGAAAACGCAATGCAGATACTGCTACTGAACCGATAAATAATTACGATAGCAGCAGCACAACACTCACCTACAATGATTTAGTTTGACTGTTGTAACCTACGGTAAAGCTAAAAAAAAAAAAAAAGTTTTGTGTTACATATGCCTAAAATATTATTTTGTCGCAGGTCGTACAGCGTTAGCAGTGGCAGCGTTATGCGGCGCGGGCGCAGCTTGTGCGGCGTTGTTGCTAGAGAGGGGAGCTGATGTGAGCAAGGCTGATAGGGATAAAGCCACTCCTCTGTTAGTTGCTGCTTTTGAAGGACACACGTAAGTTTTATATCTATATTATATACTAATGTCATAAACTGTGTTGTTGTTTATACCATTGAAGTGAAATTAAGGCAGGTGGGACAAGATTTGTAAATTGCATAATCGAGCCTTTATATTTTATTATTGAATAACTGATCGCGAGAATTATTATATATTATAATTATAACTTAAATAATCCTTAATCTGGTTACACTAATTTCTTCACGTGTTGTTTTGTTCTTTTATCACTAAAACTTTCGTAAGCACTCATTATGTAATAATATGACGGTTTAACACTTACGGGGTTAATATCGAGTTTAGCTCGACATGTTTCGGGAAACTCCGGTTCCCATCATCACGGAGCATTCGCTTTTAGCTCGCAAAGGGCTGCAGTCGCCTTCGCTCGCGTTGCACGAGCCGTTGGCGGTGCGGGCGCGCGCGCATGGGGGACTTCTCAACGTCACTGTTTTGTTCTTGTTTTCCTTTTATTTAGCTTTAATAATTATGTGTTTATTATAAACCCCCCGCGGGGCGGAGGGTGTTGAGTAGTGTTAGTGGCGCCGCCGGGTGAGGCAGTTGTGTGTGAGTCTTATTGAAGAGAGTGGCGTACACGCTCGGTATACACCCCCTGTTGATCCCTTTATTGATTAATAATATCCCGAGTCCTGTGTATGCTATATTTCCTAAACGCTAGTTAATTGACCCTTCCCTAACGAAAACCGACTGGTGGTGAAGTGTGAACTATTTAGAACTATTTTGTGTTATTGTGTGAAACGTGGGCATGTCTAAAAGAAGATAAGAAATCATCAAGTACTTGTGAGTACTGTGTGTCTTTATTACCTGACTGACAATAGATAACCCTTAATTTAAAGAAGCTGAAACCGGGTCCAGCCAGCTTCCACGTGTTTGGGGTTTTGTAAGCCCCATGTTTTATCCTATAGTTTCGCAATAAATATTATATTAGTTTTATTTACTTCACATTATGTAGATTGTGCAAACACTGTATTCATATAAAGGAACGGATTTACGAGAAAGAGTAAGCAAAGCCCTAACCCCTTCCCCTGCTTACGTAAATATTTATGCATGCATTTTCTCCCTCCTCATTTTGAGCGTACGTGCGATGTGCGTGTTTACTTTTTTATCGCTGAAGTAATCACCATTCAGACCTCCCACATCCCCCATATCATCCCCGTTTCTCTTTAACACCCACTTTAGAGGTTTCAACTAATGTGCAGATATTCTAGATATCACCGTTTCCATAAATCACCATCAAGCTGGCACGGATTTTAGAAAGTGTCCTGTTCCGACATGTCATTAGGATCAGCGCCCATTTCGCATCCGCTTATTAGTCGCGAGTTAAGTAATGCTGTTGAGTAGCTAATGTCACGAACTCTTACGTAATAATGTAGGATTTTTTAGACTATGGGGATGCGGGTATCCTGGAGGGTTAAACGAGGATTCAATAGCTTTTGAAGAAGCTACATACTGCATTAAAGGCAATTAATATTAATATACAAATATTATTATTAACACGCCCGTATGGGGACGGGTTTGAATATAATTCCCGTCTGCCTCTGGGAGAGCATCTCGTAAGACCCAGCACCCCCATTGGTGGTAGGAGATCTGTTCCTCGACTGGCTTGCGACCACTAGCATGCGAATACAAACAAGAGGTACCTTTGTGTGTGCGAGTGGATCGTCTGCATGTTTGTCCCTCATCTATTATTTTTTTAAAAATGGGTTAATGGTTTCGTCCTTCTTTCACTTTGTAACGTAGAGATTACTTTTATGTTTTTTTTTTCAGTGAAATCTGCGAGCTGCTTCTGGAAGCGGAAGCGGATATAGAGGCAGTGGATGCAGCAGGTCGCACTGCTCTGTGGGCTGCTGCATCAGCGGGTCATGCTCATACAGCTCGACTGTTGCTGTTCTGGGGGGCCTGTGTGGATAACATGGATGCTGAAGGTCGCACGGTGCTGAGTACTGCAGCTGCTCAAGGTGAGTTACGTTAAGTGTTGTCTGGGGCCTGAGTCCCAGGTGCAGCTTTGGATGAATCTGACTCAAGTCAAAATATAAAAAATCGATGTCTTATTCTATTATTTCTGTAGGTAACGTGGAGGTAGTCCGTCAGCTACTGGATAGAGGATTAGATGAACACCATAGAGACAATTCTGGGTGGACGCCGTTGCATTACGCTGCGTTTGAAGGTTTGTATTCGATAAAATACTTACATGGAACATAACGACGTCTATACATACCATGAATGTTGTATTAGATTAGAGGTAAAAGTTTTATCAAAATAATTTTACCTTTTAGACCTCCCTTGAACTTCTACAAATATTTCTGTATTATTTATAAGAAGAAGAATACAACACATCAAAAGAAAGCTTATGTTGACCTATTTATATGAAAATAAAATATATAAGTCTCATCGTCAATACCAGATGGCGCTGTACGACATTACATCACAATTTATTCGTTATTTTTAAATTATTAGTAACAATTGTATTTTTCAAATTACTAGCTAACCCGGCAAACTAAAAACGCGATTTAAATGAGGGAGGTGGGGGTGGGAGGGTGAAATATTTCACAACCTATTCTCATACTTACCAATGATTTAAAAAAAATTAAAAAATCTATTATGCCGTTTTGGAGTAGTAGAATCACAAAGACTATTATCATCGGTAATATTTAACGAATCAGATATAAAAAAAAATGAGAGAGAGACAGTCATAAATACCTTAATTTATGAAATTATTAGTACAATTTATATGTTTATTGATTTTTTTTAATCTATAAATTGCCTTCTTCCTAAGCTATAAAATCTAAACTCCAAAATGGCAAAATTTCGACTAAAAGTTTTATTGCCATAAAATAAGTATACACCCCCCTGAAAAACTTATTTTAGCCTAAAAACGTCCATTAAGAGGAATCTTGTCATAACTCCTATAAAACGTCATAGAGGGAGCCACACTCCCAAAGAATCATGGCAGAATTTGTACTAAAAAATATGAGAAATTGAAATAACTTTAGTACTGCTTTTTGAGGCCTAAATAATAGGTTCAAACATTCAGAATATTTTTAGGACAATAAAAGTGAATATTTTAAAACTATTGACCATTTCTGAACGAAACAGATTGCTATAAATGTCATTTGTCATTATATGTGTTTTACTAAACTGTCAGAGCTTAACTTTACTATAATAAATGAATTAATACGATAATTTATATTGCTGTACGATAATTTTATTTTATTATTAATATTTGTTATATTTCGTAAAGTCCTTATTATTTATTTTTTACAAAATCAAAGATATAAAACTCAAAGATGATAAATTAAACTTATCAATTAACAGTTTGAGTTTTGACTTATTGACAGATGCAAGTGTCACTTTGACAGTTGACGTTTTTATTTTTTTAAATACTAAATATGGCAAGAGAAAATGTCAGAAGTCCATTATTTTTACCTTAGAATATTTTATGTTTGCCATCTGATAAAAATATATTATTCATATTACCTAGAGTATAATCTAAGCAATGGAAATAATTAATCGCTCTCAAAATTTTCCGCACAAATCAATGTATGAAACTTGCCATGATTCTTTTAAAGTATTAATCAAAATTTTAGCTTGAAATTAGGGTTTAAGGATTTAATTATTTAATAATATAATATGTTCAAATTTTCATCATGATTACTTTTCGTATCGTGTCATATAATATTACATCATAGTATAACTAACTGTACGATAGTAGTGATATATAATTGTTTTCAGGTCACATAGAAGTATGTGAAGCTTTACTCGAGGCGGGGGCAAAGATCGATGAAGCAGACAACGATGGCAAAGGACCTTTGATGTTAGCGGCTCAGGAGGGGCACACCAAACTCCTGGAGATACTAATAGACCAGTGGGGAGCTCCTGTTGATCAGAGAGCGCATGATGGAAAGACTGCTCTGCGGTAAGCTTAATCAATATTTACATACACTCTCACTCCAAAATATAATTAGCTGCGGTCAAGATGCACAGGTCACATCCGGATCCTCGCCCTGATTGTTGGCGATGCACTAAATTGCGGGTTGTGTATTATGCAGTGCGGCGTGCGAAAGGATAGGATGAGGGTAGGAAAATAAATTTAAAAAAAAATAATGACTAGCGGAAATAGTAGTAAATATATATAGAGTGATGGCCTCATTGTTAATGGGTGACATACAAATTGTATTATTATATCGTATGGTTAGTCTTCTTACCACATCGTATCGTGTCATATTGTACCATATCGCTCCGTGTAATATCGTTTTTACATCATACTTATAGTTATATTAAATTAATTTTGAGAGTAAAACTAAAAAAAAGATAAATCTGTTTTTCCCTTAGAATAATATGTCTAAATAAATACATAGTATATTGTCAGATTGTATTGCTTCGTGTCATGTCATATCTTAACACATCGTATTAAATCCCTCAACATCGTGTTGAATCATATACTACCTACAATTTTTTATAAAATAAATGAGTAATAATACCTTTTATTCCAGAGAATCAAAGTTTACAAAATAAAATAAATTATATAAATCTAAAAACTAATATTGTAATAAATGAAAAATCATTTTGATTACAATTTTATTTGCTACACTAAAATCACATCGATTTTGTTTGATAGCAATCAGTGCTCTCGGACAGATGTTTGCTTTAATTTATAGCAATTTTGAAAACTACTTAGTATATTTACATAGAATGCATGTAAGTGTATATATATTTGTGAGTGTGTGTGCGTGAATGTATGTGTATATCATATAGTTTCACATTATATTCGTATGGTGTCATATCGTATCTATAATTTTAGGCTTGCAGCCCTCGAAGGTCACTTCGAGACAGTGCTGGCGCTGCACTCGCGCGGGGCTGACGTCGACGCCCTGGACGCGGACCGGCGGAGCACCCTGTACGTGCTGGCGCTGGACAACCGGCTGGCCATGGCGCGACAGCTGCTCGCGTGTGGCGCTAGTGTGCATTCTAGTGATGCTGAGGTGAGGCAACCTCTGATTAACAATATTTTTTAAATTCAAGTTCTAAGGCTAAGACTAACATAACATACTATATTTTTATACAAGATAAAAATATGGAATATACATTAAATAATGATTTATTTGTTGCTATTGACTCATTGTGTCAGCCATGGTACGCCCACTGTTGGACGTAGGTCTACCCCAGACATTATCAGTACGACTGATCACTTGCGACATGCATCCAACGGCGCCCTGCCGCCTTGGCCAGGTCGTCTTTTTTTTTATAATAGATAACGTGCAAACGAGCAGATGGTCCACCTGATGGTAAATGGCCACCATCGCCCATGGACATCGGAAAAACAAGAAATACTCTCTCGTTTTGTCGATGCGTTGCATTCCCGAAGATAGAGTGGGTAGGGGGAATGAAGAAGAAAAATGATGCGGCTTCAGCGGACCCTAGACAACAGCCCAGAGTCCACTAGACCCGCAGCATTAATGGGATGGGAGAGGGAGAGGGTAAGTCTGGCCCACATGCGGCTCAACCGGAACGCGTCTATGACACTTGGCGATCGGTTTCGCATGCTGGTGGTCGCAAGCCAGTCGGGGAACAGATCCCCTACCACCAAGGGGGTACTGGGTTACTCGGCTCTTACGAGATGCTCTCCCAGCGGCAGAGGGGAATAGTATTCTAACCCGTCCCCACACGGGGAAAAACGTCTGTCTACGTGTGACTTCCTGTCCGTGGTCTCCACTCGAGAATCTTTCTGTTATCCGGTTATCGGTTCTACGGGCTATGTGCCCAGCCCACTGCCACTACAACTTACTAATCCGCTGGGCTATGTCGGTGACTCTGGTTCTTCTACTGATCTCCTCATTTTTGATTCGATCACGTAGAAAAATACCCAACATAGCCCTCTCCATACCACGTTAAGCGACGTGGAGCCGGCGCACAAGGCCTTGAGTGAGAGACCACGTCTTGAATCCATACGTTTAGACATGTTATTCCATTCGTAGACCAATTTGAACATACACTTTCTTTAGGAAAGTCACTTTTTATGGGCATAGAACTGAATTAATAATATTAAGAATATATTTCCAGGGTCGAACACCACTACACGTATCAGCGTGGCAGGGACACACGGAGATGGTCAACATGCTTATTACAGTTGGTGAGAAATTATTCATTAAAAGTTAACAAACTAGATAACATTAACATGTACAAATATATGTACATATGTACATGTAAATATATCTTTTATAACTGTTAAAATAATAAAGTACATTACTTATGTGCTCCTCGATAACGGAGGCCTAACACCATGCCAACAAGCAACATTACACTATTATATTAGTCTCTAACTCAATCCTATCTGAACGAAAGTTATATATTATCTCCTCGAACTACCCGCGAATATTAATTTATAAACAATGTTGTTAACACATGCAGAGATATTTTTTTCTTTCTTGTAATTAATTATTTGAAGGGATTTTGATAAAACTTTACAAGACACAGGACAAGTAGACAAATATTGATCAAACAATCATAATAATTGATTATACATTTTTTTCCATTAAACGGTTACTTTTTTGGGAGAGTCGTCTGCATATTCTGCACTGTCATGTCAAAAAGGACGAAAGAAGGAAATAAATCAGATAGAAACCCGGAAATCCGTAGGTACAAAAATGATCAAGGTAGAACCGTGAACGCACCCTTAGGTTTGACAAAAAACATCTAATTTTTATAATAATCGTATTTATAATATTAGTAAGATGATATGTAATAAGGTAAAATGGTTTTAGGTGGTGCGCAAGTGGACGGGCGCGACCGCTGCGCACGCACGGCGCTGCACGCATGCGCGTGGCGAGGACGCGCGGCGGCGCTGCGGGCGTTGTTGCGTCACGGGGCTCAGCACAACGCTGTCTGTGCGCAGGGTGCTACGCCTCTTGGTAGTTATTATTTACTGATCATGTTCATGCCTTAGGTTATCATAATAACTAGAAAGAATTTTTAATATATGTATATTGCATTGACTTGTAGACTTGACAGATCATTTACGCCATTTTGAAGATATATCCAGTACACATCTATCATGTTTTTGTATATTTTTTTTGTGTGCAATAAAGAACATATTCCTTTTAGTGTTTGAGACGTCAGTAACTAATTATTCAATGTTTATTTTATTTTAAAAAAATTTTGACATATATATATATATATAAATTCATGATTTAACAGGAATCAAAAGGTTATTTTGCTATAGTCCGCGGCAATCTGATACAACCCAGAAGAGCACCCTGCCCACATAGAAGTGAGACGCGCAAACCCGAACCAGGACACATCACACAAGTAGATCGCGATCGACAATCTTATCGATTAGCAAGTGACGCTTGTAGAGTCAACACCTCCTGAAGATGCTTCGGTTACGGAGCGAAACGTACGTCGATTGTCGATCGCGATCTACTTGTGTGGTGTGTCTTGGTTCGGGTTCGCGCGTCTCACTTCTATGTGGGCAGGGTGCTCTTCTAGGTTGTACCATACGAGTCTGGTTGTTCAGATTGCCGCGGATTATAGCAAGATAACCTTTTGAATCCTTTTAGAAGAAAAATAAATAGACTCTTAAATTTTATCTATTCTAAAAAGACGTAAACGCCAAGTGACGTCATGTATTGATACTTAACAGAGTACGTTTGTGTCCACTAATAACAAATTGCTTGGTTTATAGTTTCTAATTATAAATAAAGAGACGTAGATAAGAAACATTATTCATATTTTTAGAAAATAAATTCCAAAAAAATAAGCATTAAGTCATGTGACAGCGAACATCTATCAGAAAGTGTGACGTCACACCACGTCATTGTTGTTGTTGTTTTCATACAAAGCAGGTGACTCCGCTAACTGTGACGTCATTCAAGATGTCATGACACTTCAGCGTTTTCGAGGGAAATCTTTTTTAAATACAAAATACGTAATGTAAATATTTCTTTTTTTTTTAAATATAAGTTTTTTTGGATAAAATAGATAGTTTTCAAATTGAGTCAACTAGTCTATGACACGAAATTATTTGAGGGTATCTGATATACATGTGATGTTTTGTTTGTTTAAAGGTATAGCAGCTCAGGAGGGTCACGAGGAGTGTGTGCTGTACCTGTTGCAACATGGCGCTGATCCGTTGCAGGCTGATCATTGTGGTAACTACAATCATTGTATAAATTGAAAAAAATGAAGCTTTATAGAATCCTTTCTTTGTCTATCTATTCGTTACAAGAATAAAAAAATACGCAATAGAAATAATTAAACTATAAGCGCCCCATAATTTTGGTTATTGTTACGGAACTCCATACCATCCCTGGTCTTTATACTTCGCATCTGTCTTTAATGGTTGGAATCAACCCTTTTTGATTTGGTTGAACTTTTGGTCAGAACTTTTTTAACCCACGAGCTTAGTTCTTAACCGCCCTTGAATTGGCAACACACTTTTTTATGGTAGATAAGGTGCAAACGGGTAGACGGACATGAACAACAAGATACCTTCTTGTTTTGTTGATGCCGATGCGTTGCATCCTCGAGGATAGAGTGTGGAGGAGTGAATAAAAAAAATTGAGCGGTTTTTAAGCTAAGCGACTTGATCCGCAGTATTAATGGGATGGGAGGGCGTAAGTCTGGTAATTAGAGGTCGTCGCAAGCGAGTCGGGGAACAGATCCTCTATCACGAGGGGGGTGATAGGTTACTCGGCTCTTACTGGTCACAATGTCTTATAACATAAATAAGTAGAAAAATCCTAACTTGCCGGATGCGATATGGAAATAACATTTTTTCAAAAACTGGTTTTGTACGTTACGTTATTTGATGATATAAATGAAAGTTCTATTTGATAATAATTAATTATAATATAAAAATCTTATATTATTGATAGTGATAATGAGTTGCGCGCGTACCATGTATGAAGAAGGAACGTGATTTGATGAAATGTATTTATTATACTTTGACTATGTACCATTCGCGGTTTTTGGAACCTTGTTAAAATTATGTGAATTCTAAGATGTAATTTTTACAGGTCGTACACCAGCGAAGGTGGCATGGCGGGCTGGGCACGCGAATATCTGTAGATTATTGGAGCGGTGGGCCGCGCCTTCCGCACCTACCGACGAACGAGCCTTAAGAACAGGTAATATATACTACTAATAAATATGAAAGTTTGTAATTAAATCACATATAGTACTTAGCTGGTTAAATACAAAGGCTACTTTTATCCCCTTTACTTGGCTATAAAGAACCTTCCCTAAGTAGGAGGAATTTGAGGAGTATAGTAATATAATACATTTGAATATTCAGGTTCACCAGAATACAAACGCCGAAGTGTCCACAGTTCTAATTCAACGAAGTCATCATCCAACATGACGGGGGGCTCCAACAGGTCACATGAACATACGGACGAGGCTCATGAGAAGGTATTATATATATTATTTAGTATGTCTAAGTCAAAGATAGATCAAAAACAGACTTGAAATTCCAATTTTTCGAAGAAGATTCACTTTTATATATTTATCTCCATAACGACTGAACTAATTTAAATAAAACTTTTATTAACACCAAGATTTCCCCCTAAAGAATAATATAAGTTAAATTTATTAAATTTTAATAGAAGTGTTGTGTAAGCATCCAATAGATGGCGCTGTATCGTTTTCAGGCAAATCGTGCGCACTTGTCGTTATCATTCGCACAACAAGTGAGTCGCTGCGGACGCTCTCGACGTGAGGAACCTGAACCTATACCAGAGCTGAGTGTCAAGGAACAGGATGAGAAACTCAGGTATTGTAAACATTTAAAAAAATCAGAGTGTGGTTTGCCGGCTTCTATAATAGCCGCCACCCCCCCACTCCCGGCACGCTACACCACCTAATTCTTCTTTTGCTTTGAGTATCACTAAGGCACAGGGATCAGCTCTGCGTGTTGCAGGAGTAGACCTAAGTGCTAACTGTTCCTCACACGGTAATGTTACTTGATGTAGCTCTATCCCGCTCTATCCCGTGGGTAATACAATTTGTTTTAATTACTGTTTTATGTAAATATTCCTTGATATTTGTCTACTGGTAACATCGACCTGTCGGTGGGTATCGAGGGTTCTTTATATTTGTTTGCTTACTTCATTTGGTGAGGTATACACATAAAGATATTTCTGCGCTATAAGGCATACGCGGATGGAGTCGCGGGCACAGCTAGTATATAATCTGACGGAGCGAGTAACATTAAATATCACTTCCCATTAACTGACGAATCCCATTGGTCACCAAACAGTGGAAGGGTATTCTTACCACTGTCTGGTCTCTTTATATTCTCTTTACCGATGGACTAGAGTCCCCTCCGAAGTCCCCATGGATACCGTCCCCCATGCAGTCCCCGCTGTTGCGTCGGAAATCGACTACAGTCTGAAAAGAAACAGGGATTGGCTTCAAGCCATCCTGGATCAGTCTGAAGCGGAAGAAAGGAAAAGAAATACTCAAGTACTACCGTCCAAGTAACCCAAGTCGCTCCTAGCACGCGGTCCTATTTGTTGAGCCTCCCTCCACGGGTCTCACCTGACAGGTTGTGTACGCGCTGGGTGGCGTAAAGATTACACATGCCAGAACGAAGCCAAAACCTTTCAAAACAAAGGTAACTAAAGGACCAACACATCTTCATGTGTCCTGGTGGATCACACCGTGACGTGCTCACGATCATGAAAAGAAACCAGTGACTAGAGTCTCAGTGTAACGCGTAATCTTTCAGAAAACGATTTGGGTTGTGGGGTGTACAAATCCCACACACGTGGAAGCTGGCTGCGCCCGGTTTCAGCTTCTTTAAATTAAGGGTTATCTATTGTCAGTTAGGCGATAAAGAAAAAAAGCTCACAAGTCTCATGATTTCCTATTTTCTTTCTAATCTTCTTTTGGGCATGCCCACGCACCACAACACATAATAACACCAAACAGTTCTAAATAGTTCGCACTTCAACACGGGTCTGTTTTCGTCAGGGAAGGGTCAATTAACTAGCGTTTAGGAGATATAGCACACACAGGACTCGGGATATTATTAATCAACAGGAGGGGGGAGGACACCGCGCGCGTACGCCGCTCTCAATGTCTTCATTACGACTGACACACGACCCCTCCGCCCGCGGCGTACCTAACACTCCCGCCGCCCGCGCAAGCAATACCTCTCGCCGCGCGCTCCCCCTTAAATATATTAAACAGGTTGCAAGTCCTAGGTACTGCTTGGGTACCTATCTAAACGGTACTCGTTACATGTATAGATTCTAAATAATAGGGTGCTTTGTTGCGACTATTTTTTTTTTGAAAGTTTGTGGAAAATACCTAAAAAACATACCATACATTTTGTGCCATTAATATTAAACCCTACTACCCCGATGCCTCTGAGCTGTAGAATTTTGAAGAATTAAAAAAAATTTTAAGACATTAAATAATCGCAAAAAGTATATAGTAGGGCTATATAATTTAAATATGTAACATAATTTTTTTTTAAACACAATTTTTTCATCAAAAATGAAAGTCGGTAACCATATACATTTCATACCTATAGTGTGGGTTGCTCACAGAAAATAACTATTGCGCCATCTCAGGCTGTCCGCCATATTGTATTTGTTTGGAAAAATGGCAACCACTGACCTAGTCTGATGGAGCCTGATGCTTGAGGAAGTTTGAGATATGTGCCCTGTATAATGTTTACTTGCGAGCGCTCGTACGATCGAGTAAATGGGGAGTAGGGTAGGGGGGTAATGGACGGGACAGTGGCGCGCTCATTAACTAATTATATTGATCATTTAAAACGTAGCTTATATATAGATATGTCTTTAAGGTAATATTTTATCTTCTAGGAGTTATATAGCAAACGAGAGAGACGTAGAGCTCCGTGGGTACGCGCGAGAAAGAGACAGACGTAGAGAACAACGACACGGCGCCACCAGTCCTCTGTACGCGTCGCCGCCGCGGAGCCCCAGCGAGCCGCGGAGCCCTGAACCTAGAATTAGTACGTATACTCGTACGTTTAGATTTCTCGAATCTTCTACGCTATGTATGTGTATATTACTCATTTCTAAAATGAGATGAAGAACTGAGATAGTGTAATGAGTGACGTCACGATGTTTGTTGCGATCGTCTTTATATGGTACTGTTTCAACTCCACGTCGATAGATGGCGTAAGAGTACACTCATTCATTTGTTTTCAAAGTAAACATAGCCTATGTCCTTCCTCAAGCTCTACTTTATCCCTGTATCATATTTCCTCTAAATCGGTTCAGTGATTTAAGCCTGATTGCGTAACTGAGAGTCAGACCATCTATCCGTCAATAGATGGCGTAAGTAGTATATTAAATCGCAGATCTGTTCCCAGGTTCCCAACCCCCAAGTCTGACGAACGTGCAGCCGCTGGTGACAGACACACACTTCAACAGGGACACGCATATGCGGATCATACTCGGGCGCGGCAACAAGCCCGCCAGCGACCGACACGACAGGTACATATTAATTACTACTACTGTCGAACTGCGTGACTTCCTCTGATATAATCACATTGAAAACGTTCAAGTATTACGTAAGCATTGTAGGGGGGCGGGAGGGGTATGCGTGGTGATTACGTCAGCTACTACTGTCCATCATATTCTAGAATCTTCTGGAGAATCCTCAAGAAAAGATACTTTTAAGGCTAATTTCCTATACTTAGGCTGCGTACACATCAGATATGTGTTTTTTAAGGACTATGCTTACTTTCTCTGACATGGGAGAAGGATGAGAGGGGGCGGGGGGTTTGATAATTGCAAAACAAATCTGCTTACGTAATACTTGAGTGATGTGGTGTCTGTAACAGTGTCTTTGTTAATCACACAAAAACGGCTGAATAGATTTCAATGAAATGTGGCACACAGTCACTTTATAACCTTCATTAACATATGGACTACTTTTTATCCCGGAAACATTTATATTTATAGGATAATAATAAAATGTTAATTTGCTTTATCTGTCTGTTATTGTGATGTGTAATTATAGCGACTAATATAGTGAATATGAACTAATAATAATAATTGTATAGTAATGACATAATTTGCATGTCGATTTTTTAAAATTAGGGGGATTACAAATGTTTTTTTTTTTTAATATCCAAAATTACATAGAACGATAAGTATGGTGAATAGTTCCCTGAACGATATCTGGAATTTAAAAAAATCTCGGAAACTTGTCAATGTATTCAACGAGTCAACAAAAAAAATCATTTATTGTGTGTCATTTAATATCTGATTGTTTAAAACAAAATGGTGGCAAGAATTTTATAGAAAAGCAAACTTTATCAAAAAAAAATTCACGTTTAGTAGTAAGACTCAAAATCTGTGACTGGTGTTATTTCTCTTTCCCCGTGAGGGGAAGAGTTAGAATACTATTCCCCTTTGCCGCTGGGCGAGTATCTCGTAAGAGCCGAGTTTCCCAGCACCCCCTTGGTGGTAGGGGATC
Organism: Limenitis camilla; assembly: GCA_905147385.1. Lineage (NCBI taxonomy): Eukaryota > Metazoa > Arthropoda > Insecta > Lepidoptera > Nymphalidae > Limenitis > Limenitis camilla. The sequence continues at coordinate 2,332,060 of LR990252.1, read as the reverse complement.
TGTTCCCCGACTGGCTTGCGACCACCAGCACGCGAATCCGACCGCCAAGCGTCATGGACTCGTTCCAGATCTACCCCTTCCTCTCCCATCCCATTAATGCTGCGGATCTAGTAGACGCTGTGCTCTTGCTCATGGTCCGCTGAAACAGCAGCATTTTTTTCTTCACTCCCCCTCCCCACTCTATCTTCGAGGATGAAACGCATCGATAAAACAAGAGGATATCTCTTGTTTTATAACTTTTTTTTCTCATCCCGTTTTACAGATCTCATATTCTGAAAATATTTTTTGTTACATTAAATTATTATACAATCAATTCTGAGATTTTTTTAAATTGCTTTTCTTAATGTACAAGAACTACTTTTCTAGAACCTTTTTGGGAATTCTCAACAAAAGATATCCTTTTGGGGCCAATTAACTATACTTAGGCCGCGTTCCCACCAGAGATATAAGTACCAGAGACACATCCCTCGCTACACATCTCTGGTAGAAACGTAGCCTTATTATATATAGATAATGTTGTTGTTACGATAATATAATAGCGAGGTGGTATTGGCGACGCGGATAGTGTACAACCGGATAGTGGGCACGTTCAGAGCTAGAGGGAAGATATTTAAGAAAACGTGAGTGACAAGGATAGCTATATACACTACATTACACTACAACTATATTACTGTGGCATACATATATATATATGCCAGTTATAGCCAAGATTTAGGAGCTGGTGAGCACACCCCCACCCCCCTTTTATAATACTTACGTAACATACATATTCTTTAGGGGATTTGTAATTTTATTATTGACTAGTCGACCCTTGCGACTTCGTCCGCGTGTAGCTCCGCTCCTATAGGTCGTAGCGTGATGATATATAGCCTATAGCCTTCCTCGATAAATCAGCTATCTAACACAGAAAGAACTTTTCAAATCGGACCAGTAGTTCCTGAGATTAGCGCGTTTCTCGTTGGCTCAATCTATTTTTTTTTTTTTTTAAATACATGGTTAGTAATAATAATATCTTACGTAAGCAGATTTTTTGAAATTATCAATTCCCGTACCACCGTCCCCTTGTCAGCAAAAGTAAGCAAAACCATAACCAACCCCACGTGCTTACGTAAACATAACACGTATTTTCCTCCCTCCTCATTCTGAGTATTCACACTTTGATGTGCGTGTTTACTTTTAATTGCATGCATATCCCTCATCATCCCTCACGCATACCCCCCTCTCCCCGCTCCCCTTTAATGCTTAGGTTATATTGCTATCCTATTATGTTGAATGGGCTTTTAGCTGATTTCATATGATTTTTTTTTAATTCAAAGACCGAAGAATATGTTTGGAAACAACTATTTCGTTGGTTGTAAAAATTGTTTTTTTTTTTTTGATATTAATAAAAATAGTAGTTTGAATTGTTTTGGTATTGAGTTTGATTAATATAAAATATATATTTATTTGTATGTCACGGTAATATATTTGTAGTGGGGTTTGGCTGGTATCCGCTGTAACTGGGTTACACAACTTCATCCATCATTCATTATTTTCACATACAATAAATATAATATCTCAAATATATATGTTTATAAAGTTTTATTGAAACTAAATTCTGTTACACTTAATTTGGTGGCATAACAGTGCTCGCGCCAAGTCAAGTAAAGCAAAGGATGTTATAGTCTTGGGTAGTTCGCGAACGATCTAGTTCAGAAAAGCGCTCCTTTAGGTGAACTATACGAACTAGTTCGCCGACGATCTCGCTCTTAGTTCTTATTTTTAAAATTGAATTATTTACTTCTAGGGATGCTTATGTTTCATCCATACTTTACTACTTGTTTTTTATAAAAATAAATGTGTAATAAATAAAAATAGTGGTTTGTTTCTAGTAAAACATCGATATATACTTGTATATTCAAATGGTAATGATATCGATATTTCTAAGATCGATGTCTCACTTTTGAGAATATCGACGTTTTTTCCTTTATTTATTATTTTTACTAAATTATTTAAAAAAAAGAACTAACGAACTAAAGGAGTGAACTAGCTCGCCATTAGAAAACGAACTAAAAGGAGCGCTCTTTTTGGTTCATGCGCAGAAGTCGAAAATAAGGTATCTGGGGGGAGTGAAGAAGACGCGCGCGGGCGTGCCGCTCACTTCTGGTGTATAGTCGCGTCCTAAATCGTATTGGCTGTTTTAATTTATGATTTTACCCGTGAGGGGACGGGTTAGAATACTATTCCCCTCTGCCGCTGGGAGAGCATCTCGTAAGAGCCGAGTAACCCAGCACCCCCTTGGTGGTAGGGGATCTGTTCCCCAACTGGCTTGCGACCACCAGCATGGGAATCCGACCGCCAAGTGTCATAGACGCGTTCCAGATCTACCCCTCCCTCTCCCAACCTATTAATGCTGCGGATCTTGACCTCTGGGCTCTTGCTCAGAGTTCGGTGAACCCGCAGCATTTTTTTCACTCCTCACCACTCTATCTTTAAGATGTAACGCATTAGCAAAACAAGAGGGTATCTCTGGTTTTGTCGATGTCCATAGGCGATGGTGGCCACTCACCATCAGGTGGACCATCTGCTCGTTTGCATCTTAGCTACCATAAAAAAAAAACATTGAATTTGAAGTGCATTCTTTTTTTTTAAGACAGAAACTAATTAATTGATGTTATTTTTATTAAAAATTGTTAAGCTAAACAAAGTAGCAATAAAAGCAGGACAAATAAAACACGTTCTATAAGGCCATTCATAGACCCCCTCCCCCCTGTTTAATATTTATTACGTAAGAATCTAAAGGAAAATGAATGTTTACCGCGCTTTTTCAAAGTATAATTTTAACTTTGAGCATTTTTGTAATCTTACGTAAGAACAATCGAGACTACCCCCTACCTCCCTCCCCACCTAAATCGTCTTACGTAATTTATGAATCCCCACCACGTTTCGTTCCATTTTTTCGTGATCCTACGACATTTTTGAGAACCTATATATATAAAAGGAGAAGCTGACTGACTGACTGACTGACATATCAACGCAGGTTAAACTATAAGGGTTAGAAACTTGAAATTTTGCACAGGGGTTCCTTTTATAACGTAGGGGAGCACTAAGAAAGGATTTTTGAAAATTCACCCCCTAAGGGGGTAAAACCTGGGTGCAAAGTTAGTATGAAACTTTGCCTTTTTTGAAGTTACACAAATGAAATTCAGTATAAAGATTCTTCATTGGAAGTCATGAAACAGGGGTAAAATATTTTTTCGAAAATAATCCCTTAAGGGGCTGGGGCGTACAAAACTCCACACACGTGGAAGCTGGCTGGGCCCGGTTTCAGCTTCTTTAATTAAGGGTTATCTATTGTCAGTTAGGTGATAAAGACACACAGTACTCACAAGTTCTTGATGATTTCTTATCTTCTTTCTAATCTTCTTTTGGGCATGCCCGTTACACCACAACACATAATAACACTAAATAGTTCTAAATAGTTCGCACTTCACCGCCAGTCTGTTTTCGTCAGGGAAGGTTCAATTAACTAGCGTTTGGGATATAGCACACACAGGACTCGGGATATTATTAATCAATAAAGGGATCAACAGGGGGGTGTATACCACGCGCGTACGCCGCTCTCTTCAGTACGACTACATCACGACTGCCTCTGTTTAAAAATATAGTAAACAGCAAGAGGGGGGTGAAATGTTAGTATAACTACATCATGAAATTATTAAATATGTCTACAGATGATCTCCTGTAGGCTAATCCTAATATCGCAAACGAAGTTGCGGGTAAAAGCTAGTTAAATATAAAATGATTAAATAGTGACAACGGTTGATTAATTCGATTAATCTTTGTAATAATCCAACAAGTTTTGTCGGTTTAGAAATACTATATTGGGTCCGAATCCTAGCCATAGCACTGCTGACGTCAGCTCACTCCTATCCCGGTTTATATGAAAGGATTGAGAATACTAGTAGTTTGTAAGTGAATCGGGATAAAATAATTTTCTCCATGCGAAATCGGTCCAGCCGTTCACGCGTGATGACGTCATCAAGGGGAATAAGGATTCATTTTTATATATATAAAAATTATTGTTTATATAGTTGATACTATAAGTAATAACTTACTTGGTTTTACATCTCACAGCTTTAACAGTCAAGACTTCATTGCGAGACTTGGCTGTTTTTACATTTTAGTGAAATAACTTAGTTAACAAAACTAATATCGCTGCTTTGCTTTTTTAATATACATACTAATATAGTTTTGGTGGTGGAAGGTTTGTTTAAACGCTTAACAAAAATGATGACGTCACATATATCAACGTCAACTGTATATATGACGTCACTTAGCGTTTACCTCTTTTTATTCTTTAAATTTCAAAATTGATTTTAACCATTACCGGGCTCATATTTTGAAGAAGAAAAAAAAAATCTCGTCTAAAAAATTTGATCTCATCATACTGAGTTTTTATTAATAGACAATAGAAGAGTGCCCCTTATATATTAAAGGTAATATATAAAAAAATTTTTTTCGAGATATTGTAATTGTTATAACTAAATTTTTTTTTAGATATCATAAAATATGGGTAGACAGTAAGTATATGTGACTCCATAATATAAATATGTATGTTGTATGTTTGTCCGCAGTAAGAACAAGAGGAACGGCATCGTGACCAACCCGGCGATGCGTTTGGTTGCCAACGTTAGAAATGGTTTAGGTGAGTACAAACCAGATAGAGTGCCACCGTACCACAATAGACTGGTTGTGTGAGCTTCTCATGTCCCGGACGCTCTGCTTAAAGGAGAATTCTCTGCTCGCGTACGCCGCTCTCTTCAACGACTACATCACGACCGCCTCTGCCTGCTGCGCACTGCGAGTTCGCTTAAGGGTACCTGTCGATGTTCTAACATCGACTATACGCACAATCTTAATTTTAAGGGATGCCAAAGGCCAAATAAAACCACGCTCTGCTACCAAAAAGGAAAGTGGGATGTACAAAACCCCACACACGTGGAAGCTGGCTGGGCCCGGATTCAGCTTCTTTAAATTAGGGGTTATGATTCTTGTCAGTTAGGTGATAAAGGCACACAGTACTCACAAGTTCTTGATGATCTTGAATCTTCTTTGGGCATGCCCGTCGCACCGTCAGTCTGTTTTCGTCAGGGAAGGGTCAATTAACTAGCGTTTAGGAGATAGCACACACAGGACACGGAATATTATCAATAAATAAAGGGGTTGAACAGGGATGCACTCCGCTCGCGTTCGTCGCTCTCTTCAACGACTACATCACGACTGCCTCTGCCTGCGGCGCAACTAACACTGCGCGCGCGCGTTTTATAAAAAATATAGTAAACATAGAGGGAAAAAGGAGTAGAGTGAGATTAAAGGGATAAGGTGAAATAAGGGGACAGAGCGAGTGGATGTCAAGGGAGGATTTTTTAACAAAACCTTTCGTTTCACTGGTGTTAATAGCAAAGAACGAGAAAGAGAGAGAAGATACACACACACACATCTATGTTGTTATTCACGAATGAATAAATAGAACGTAAGAATAGACAGAGTTTAGCGTGAGGGTGAGAGTGCGCAAAGAAAGAGGGAGTGTGTCCATTAAATTAGATTACTTATTATAAAATAGACATTTTGAGCATCCGATAAGGTTTAGAGGAGAGATAGAGAAGAGAGGGTAGATAAAGAAAGAACTCGTCGATACAGAGTTCGCAGCAAGAGGTGAGACGAGAGTAGAGAGAGTGAGAGAGTATGTAATGAGTGTGTGTACCCTTTAGATTAGATTACTTATAATCAAATAGACATTTTGAGCATAAGGTTTAGAGGAGAGATAGAGAAGAGAGGGTAGATAAAGAAAGAACTCGTTGACACAGTGTGTATGAGTATCCTTTAAATTAGATTACTTACTATTAAATAAACATTTTGAGCATCCGAGTAGGTTTAGAGAGGAGATAGAGTAGTGTAAGAGAAGAGAGAGTACACAAAGATACAACTCAGATGCAGGGAGAGAGATATACAACACGTATTTAAACATAAATACATAGAACGTAAAGATAGATAGAGTTTAGAGAGTGAGGATGAGAAAACGCAGAGAGAGAGAGAGAGTCATATTCCATGTTATAGGTAATTTTTTTGTCTAGATAACGCAGCAGCTAACATTCGTCGCACGGGCGTAGCGTTGGCCGCCAGCGCCAGCTCCAACCCGGCCGTCAAGACCAACGCCTTCCAGTGGAGGAAGGAGACGCCGCTATAGGCGGCACAACGGGTGCGACAGGGATGGAGATAGACGACGGCGAGTACTCGAACACTGAGTACTATGAAGTAGATATGCAAGTACCATTAAGAATCTACTAGATGGCGCTGTTTTTGACCGTATTTATAGGCCTAATGGAGTGAAAGAGATAGATGATGTTAAATTGAACACCAATTAGTGAAGTCGATGTTTTATAGAATTGTTAAGAGTTTCTTCTATATAATAAACGTACATACAGAAATCATAACATCAAATATATACATATATATGTAGAGTATATTTTGAAGTAAAAAAAAAATAGTGAATAAAATTTAGCCTTTTTTCTGAATATGTATTCGGCTACTGTTAAAAGTTTTATCAAAATCGATTTAGCATTTCCTCTTTAATTTTTTTTTTAAAGCTTTTTTCTAGAACAAAAAATCTTGTAACGGCTGAATTCAAATTTGGAATTAATTAACTCTTCGAATTATAAATCACCTATTTAAGACAAGGCTGTACGGTAATACCTTTGCCTTTTCCATTATGGAATAAAAAAAATTAATAAATACAAATTTTATTTTAAGGCAATTATTTTTTTTATTGTTAATAAAAGGCTAAATTTTATCCTCATTCTGTATCCCTAGAAGCTAGATTTTTAGCCTAAAACTTAAAACTGATATTTTTTTATTTTTTTTTTTAATCTAAAGAACCTATAATCTAAGAAGTATAAAAGAAATTAAACATTAACTCACTTCACTAAAACAAAATGGCGTCTGATTCAATGTGTAGTTATCACAATAATTATACTTAGAAGAAGCTTTGTCTAAATTTTGATATGGTGATGACGTCACGTCCATCTCGGCGAATGACGTGATGTAACCGGTATTGTTAGGATGTTGTGACGTCATCTAACATTTAGGTACCTAGACATTATTTGTCTTTGTATATTGGTTGGACGTTGTGACGTCATCGAACATCTAACTATTAAACTATAACTAGGCATACTTTCTGGTGACGTCACAGTTTACGTAGATGTGGAAAACAAAATGGCGTCCAATTTATGATCGAAAATAATATTTACTGATGTGACGATGACGTCACTTTCATCTCGTAGACTGACGTGACGTAACTAGTATTGATAGGATATTGTGACGTCATCAGTACCGACTTTCGAAACATCTGTGACAATGTGACGTCACCAGTAACTTCTGGCTACTTTCCGTTGATGTCGGATCTATCTGTGATCGATGTGACGTCATCAGTATTGATGGGACGTTGTGCCGTCATCACATATTAGCTATTAAACTATAACTAGGCTACTTTCTGGTGACGTTACATGCATCACGAAGATATCCATGACGTCATGAACATGCGTCATCAATATTGATAGGAATTTGTGACGTCATCAGTAACGTCAGGCAAAACATTTAGAACTATAACTAGGCTACTTGCCGTTGACGTCACATCCATCTCGGAGACTCGTGTGACGTCATCTGTATTGGTAGGTCGTTGTGACGTCATCACTAGCATCCGGCGTTTCAGAACGTACAAAAACTAAACTCGAAAGAAGTAAGAGGAGATAATAACAGTATTACTAAAACATTCTTTCACTTTCACTAACAAAGTGTTAGTAGCAACCGGCACTGTTAGTTACGTACTATTATTAAATTAAAAAAAAAACTACTGTGACAAATTTTCTTTACCGATACAGTTCTGTTTAGACTGTGTGTCCATATTGTTATAGGTTTAAGATTCGTAGTTAAATGCACTGACAGTTTGACTAGTGAATTTATGACCTTTACATTTGATGGAACTAACCACGTAAATGAAAACAGTGTCGGTTCAATATCTTGATCTCAATTGGAACAAAACTTAGTATAGTTTACTAGTCCTGATCTGTCTGTCTGTCACGGCATGTTTGATAAAATTTACTATTAGTAACTATTACTAAATTAGTAATTAGTTGAACTACTAACAAATTACACGAACTTTCATTTAGAAAAATGTGTTAGCAACGTTAAATGAAATGAATGTGTTGCGAGTGTGTTCATAACTTTCCATCGGTAAAAGGTTTTATTGTGTATTTTGAGGTTATTTAGGTCACTGTTTTTTAAACTATGGGGGGTCGCGGTCGTGTCCAGAATCAAAATCTTAAAAAAATGGTTTATAGATTCTGAGTAAAGAAAATAAAAAATAATAGTTTTTTTTCGGGTTCGTAAGAAATAATAGAAGAGCGCCATGAAGGGTTTAAGAGGCGCCAAAACATTACATATACTTACATACTTAAATATCCCTTCTTTTATTTTCTAGGCGCGTTCCTGGTTAAGATAACTTTTATCTAGACTTTACGCAGAAAAAGCGTTTAAATGTGATTTGTGAATCAATCCGACTAACACAGGATAATCTTTATCCCGAATAAAACATACCCCCCTAACCTTCATTTATACGTAAGATAGAATACTATTCCCCTCTGCCGCTGGGAGAGCATATCGTAAGAGCCGAGTAACCCAGCACCCCCATTGGTGGTAGGGGATCTGTTCCCCGACTGGCTTGCGACCAACATGCGAATCCGACCGCCAAGTGTCATAGACGCGTTCCGTTCGAGCCGCATGTGGGCCAGACTTACCCCCTTCCTCTCCCATCCCATACATGCTGCGGATTTAGTGGGCTCTGCTCAGGGTCCGCTTAAACCGCAGTATTTTTCTTCTCTCCCCGTCCCCACTCTATCTTCGAGGATGCAACGCCAACGTCCATGGGCGATGGTGGCCACTTACCATCAGGTGGACCATCTGCTCGTTTGCACCTTATCTACCATAAAAAAAAACAGTACAGTGTTGCCCTGACTCAATTCTAGAAGGATAGTTAGTTTAAGCAAATGTAGAGGAGAGGGTTCCATACCTTCTAAACTCCATCTTCCTATCTCAACTCATGAATCAAGTTCATTTAGTATACCTAACGATTTCAGATTCCGTATAAACGTTCGTGTAGTTTGTTAGTCGCTATAGAGAACTATCGAATGGCAACACTGTCAACGAAAACAACGAGTATAGACAATGTTCTTTTTTAATCTTTTCTCTTCTTTACGAGCTAAAGAGGGTTTAAGAATGTGCTTGCCAAAATATTGTAATGAATAGGCAATAGGTGCTGTATGTTACGAGTTACAATTACATGTACAAATGAAGTTTCATTTAAGTATACTAATTCTACGTTCTGCCAGAGATGTGCGAGTGCTTAGCCTGGCCTCACTCAGTGTGTCAAATGAAGCAATTCTATTGGTTCCTAATGAACACATTCCTCGCTCAGTTCTGGTGGCAACGCAGCCTAATACGTAATTTTGACTTAGAATGGATTCATTTGTTTTCTACTATAGAATATATAACAGGTAGCGATCAAAAGCAAAGCGATATTTCGTTTTAAATTATTGATACTTTATGGTTGTCTACGAGAAATAGGTAAAAATATTGAAAAGTGGGGGTAGACCTATAAAATTCATAATCGAAGGACAAGCGAAAATCGATAACAAATTGATATAAAAATTTGGTTTCCATGACGTTAGATGAAAAAAAAAGCTATTCTCTATATTGCTTTACCTCGCTGTAAAACGTCTCTAGCTCATGTAGTGCCTGTGTGCAATCATCATTGTAGCGCCCGTGTGCAATCATCATTGTAGCGCCCTTGCTGTAAGGCATCATTGATGATGATGAGGTTTTTTTACTCTTCATTATTTACTCAAACACAGTTAATTAAATAGATCTTTCCAAAAGAAATCGTCATCCCTTGTCAGCGCCCGTGTGCGCCGCACACTCTCCACTATAGGCGAAACTGCCGCTGAATGTCAAGCGATTGTCGATAATACTGATTTGAAAGGTTCCTGTTATATATTCTGTGGTCTAGATTTATCCCTTATTTATTTAGTCAAAAGGTTTAGAGTTTTTTTTTTAATTAAGTATTCTAGTGACATTTTTGTAACTGTGTCATATTTTGAGGCTAACGTTTAATTAGTGAGAATATATGAAACTATTTTAAATGTATAATTATCACTCAAATGGTAAGGAAATAAGTTGATAGTTAGTGAGAGTAAATGAACGTTCGTTGATGTCTAGTTAGAGTGTACACGCAGACTAACAGTATGACGGCTTGACTAGAATATCCTCCTGGGGGTTATACTATAGACTCAGATCGACAGCATTTCAGTTGTCCAACATTCAAGAAAGTAAAAATGCTACTCATATCAATCCTACCAACATCATAATTTACATTCAAAATAAACAGAAATTATGATATTTTTAAATGTAATAAAATAAATCAGATGTCTCCCTCCCCCTAGAGGGGTAGACCAATGTCATTAAAATTACTCCTTAAAGATAAACAACCATCCCCACTATTAATATAATTTTTAATTTGGTAAAAATTTAATATTATTAACGTTATTATTGAAAGTTAGTGAGAGTAAATGAAAGTTCATATTTAAAAAAAAAAATAATAAATGAATTATATATTCAATTGAAAAATACTTTACAACCTATACTTGTTGTTGATAATTTGTCGATGGATTGGATGGGAGGGGGATTGTACTTACCCCGCTGGAACTTCTACCGCCGTTCCCCTTATCACCGGATCTGGGATCGTCTATTGCTTCTACTCCGCTGAGGAGATTCGCTACGGCTTGACACAAAAGTCCACACAAATGACACAATAATGTTACATATCACCCCCAATGGTGCCAAGTGTCATAGACGTGTTCGTCGAGCCGCACCCCCTCCCTCTCCCATCCCATTACTGCTGCGATTCGAGTGTACACCGGGTTCTTGCTCGGGGTCCATTGGTCCTCCTCACTCTATCTTCGAGGCGGGAACGCATCGACAAAACAAGAGATACCCTTTAGTTTTGTCCATCAGGTGGATCGTCTGTTCGTTTTTGTCTTATCATAAAAAAAAAACAAACATAATGTCCCGCAGATATCAGTTATTCGCTTTATCTCTAAGTTGTGTATTTTTACTGTTCTTACACGTCTTCACGTGTAACAAGCGACACCTATCGTTGTGTCGCTCGCTTACAGCTTTGATTACCGCTTACGTTGTTGCTAAGCGTTTTCAGTCAGAAATTGATACAAAAATAAATAATTACAAAAAAAAATGTGATTAGTCAGAGTAAATGAAAGTTCATATGTACCAAACATTAGTAATGATGAATGAAAATGATTTAAAAAAATGGAGCCGCTAGTTATATATTAATTATAAAATTAAATGTTAGTTATAATAAATGAATGTTGATATGTATAATTTTTTTAATAATAATAATTTGGTGATAATTATACATTTGTAAATGAATGCTAACTATACTCTTATTTATAAATGGATTCCAGAAATGGTAACTAATTGTATTGATTGTAATGGAATCCAAATGTTTTGAACGAGAATTTCCAATATTTACAAACTAGAGCGTTGGAGTATGGTGTCCTTCAAAATGTGTGAAATATAGATGGCGCTGATGTAGCTAAAGGCTACAGTAGCGCCGCCGTGGCACTTTATGGAAACTTATACTTCAACACTGACATATACGGCTACTATTAGTGGAATTTAGAAGTATTTGGTAGAAATTCTCATTCAGAAACGTTTGTAGTGTTACGTGACGCTTATTTTGTATAAAAGAATATTTATTTATTTATAGATAGTTTGTGTATCGCGTGTGAGTCATTGTGATGTAGGTTTACTGTACGATGTAGGCGATGTGATGTTGTCAACAAATATATTGAAATATATAATTTCTCTTATGGATTTGTTTTATTTGTCCTATGTCAAGTTCAAACTAACACTCACCGCCATCTATCATCAGTATTCTGAAACTACGGTCCCCTATGAACAAGTTTAAATTAGCATTATTATGTCCAGCGCCATCTATCATCAGTATTCTGAAACTACGGTCCCCTATGAACAAGTTTAAATTAGCATTATTGTGTCCACCGCCATCTATCATCAGCATTCTGAAACTAAGGTCCCCTATGAACAAGTTAAATTAGCATTATTGTGTCCACCGCCATCTATCATCAGCATTCTGAAACTAAGGTCCCCTATGAACAAGTTTAAATTAGCATTATTATGTCCAGCGCCATCTATCATCAGTATTCTGAAACTACGGTCTCCTATGAACAAGTTAAATTAGCATTATTGTGTCCACCGCCATCTATCATCAGCATTCTGAAACTAAGGTCCCCTATGAACAAGTTTAAATTAGCATTATTATGTCCAGCGCCATCTATCATCAGTATTCTGAAACTACGGTCTCCTATGAACAAGTTAAATTAGCATTATTGTGTCCACCGCCATCTATCATCAGCATTCTGAAACTAAGGTCCCCTATGAACAAGTTTAAATTAGCATTATTATGTCCAGCGCCATCTATCATCAGTATTCTGAAACTACGGTCTCCTATGAACAAGTTAAATTAGCATTATTGTGTCCACCGCCATCTATCATCAGCATTCTGAAACTAAGGTCCCCTATGAACAAGTTTAAATTAGCATTATTATGTCCAGCGCCATCTATCATCAGTATTCTGAAACTACGGTCTCCTATGAACAAGTTAAATTAGCATTATTGTGTCCACCGCCATCTATCATCAGCATTCTGAAACTAAGGTCCCCTATGAACAAGTTTAAATTAGCATTATTATGTCCAGCGCCATCTATCATCAGTATTCTGAAACTACGGTCTCCTATGAACAAGTTAAATTAGCATTATTGTGTCCACCGCCATCTATCATCAGCATTCTGAAACTAAGGTCCCCTATGAACAAGTTTAAATTAGCATTATTATGTCCAGCGCCATCTATCATCAGTATTCTGAAACTACGGTCTCCTATGAACAAGTTTAAATTAGCATTATTGTGTCCACCGCCATCTATCATCAGCATTCTGAAACTAAGGTCCCCTATGAACAAGTTTAAATTAGCATTATTATGTCCAGCGCCATCTATCATCAGCATTCTGAAACTACGGTCCCCTATGAACAAGTTAAATTAGTAATAATTATGCTCAGCGCTCTGCTATCAGTATTAAATTTAGTTCCATCTACTCAATACAAGATGGCGCTGATAAGTGTAAGCTATTAGTTATTAATTTAATATACAAATTTAGTTTCTTATATTCGATGCAAGATGGCGTTATAATATGTACCATTAAAATATAATTTATCAAATTTAGCTTTATAATAGATAAAGATGGCTCTGACACATTCAAAGTAATGTTTAAGTTATAAGTATAGGTTCTTCTAGTTATAAAACGACGTGTATTTTTGTGTACGATAATGCAATTAAACTCGTTTTTGTTTAGAAAAAAAACACAATAAACTCAACATTACAACTTTCTGAGTTACAACTTAACTGACAAGCTTACCACAGATTAACTAACATTTGAGACACTGCATTCCATAGAGTAATAAGTATGTAATGAAATGTAAATGAAAAATCAAATAATAATTAAATAAATTTAGTTTTACCTACTCGACACAAGATGGCGCTGTCAAACTATTTTAGTAATGTGTATGTTTTTTTTCCTGATTCTGACAAAACTAAAAAATCTAATATCCTAAGTCCTAATATTAATTTTTTTATAAACGATTAATTAACTCAGAGAAGCGATAATTATTAGTCATTGTAAACAATAAGGTCAAAGGTATAAACCATAAACAGTAGAGTAATCGCGCATTAAAAACCCTTAATTGTAACCCGATATACAATACAATACACAACCCCTATTATTACTGTAACATTATGTCTGTCTGTTACGTTTAAACTACTGAACCGATTTTGACGAAATTTAGTATAGAGATAGACTAAAGCTTAGGAAAGGACATAGACTACATTGTATCGTTTTTTCAATATACCCCCCTCACAAATGTTGCCAACTTAATTACAATAAATATCTAATGTAATAAAGCAGATATTTGTAATATATTTAAGAGCTTAGAAATAAGTAAACCCAGGAGACAATAGCTAGTGCAGAGGCAATTACAAAGCCGGTGTCACCTTACAGAGGGTTCCGGCGCGTGTCGCAACCCCCAAGATTTCCTGTCACATCTATAAGTACTTCCTAACCTTTCAAGATTAAAAAAAACAATGACGTTAAACAAGACCCTTGAGAACAAGAGGAGATTATTAAAGCAAAGTTTTCATCCTTATATCATTTTTTTTGGGTTAGCAACACCGTTTAAAAATTATTATTTACCTGTAGTTCATTTTATCTAATTTCCAGTAGACAATATATAACCTTCGTTCCGATAGGATGGAGTTAGTCTATCAAGTCATATCGCGCTGTACATATTAAAGTAGTGAGACTAATAGTGTAGTGTTGTTTGGTGGCTTGGTGAGTGTGTAACACGTCTTTAAACCTGCTCCTGGGTCTCAAGCCCCAGGCACTGCGGCTTCCATCTAGATTATATGTTAATACTGTCCTTTGAGTGCGACTGTGCAGTATAGCTCTCATACACTTAATATTATTGTATATCACTGATTGGAAACATGTTGTATGTATGTCTGTCTGTCTGTCTGTCTGTGTATACAGAACCTATCTGTATTACAAGAGAAGTTAACGAAGCTGTTAAATTAGTAACATATAAACGCAACACGCGTCTAATCAACGTCTTGTAGCGATTGTTGTGCTGTTGTTGGAAGTAATTCAATTTTGACAACAATTTGCGAAGGGGAGATATCAAAAGAACGATAATAGCTCCATATTATATAATCTGGACCCTTTGGTACTATTATGGGGTCTGGAACAATCATTTTGATCTTTTGTAACTATATTAATTATGACAGCGACACCTCACTTCGCTGAGGTATCAATAATACTTTATGAAAGTTGTTTTATATATACAACTAGTCGATTTGTTTCGGCTTCATATTTTAACGTTATCCCGCAGGAATTACGTCTTTTTCCGGGATAAAAAGTAGCTTATATATTAATCCAGGTTATAAAGTATCTGTGTGTCAAATTTCATTAAAATCCGTTCAGCCGTTTTTACGTGATTGAGTAACAAACCCTGATTCCACAATTCCTATTGTTTGTCATAAACTACTGAACCGATTTTGATGAAATCAGGTACAGAGATAGTCTAGAGATTGATAAAGAACATACGCTACGTTTTATCGCAAAAAAAACCTTGTAGGGGTTGAAAAGGGGGATGAAGTGCATGTCGTTCGACTGTTTGTCTTAATAATCAATTTTAATGACCTCCCCTCCCGAAACTATAATTTAGTAAAATCACCGTTTCACGTGTACTCCGTCTAGATTAAATTACCTTTCAAACAAATCAAACTTCATCAAAATCGGTCCATTATTTTGGGCGCTACACACAATTAAACTTATACAGTATTGTGGGGGGTTAAAATGAATCTCTCCAATTGAGCGTGTTCAGCAAGTTGATAGTTTCCCATAGGTAAGTGTGGGAACACTTCACACTCTCCACCCCATCGAGGGTAGTTTTGTTTATAACTCAGAAATGAGATGTAGGTATAGGAAAAGTTTGTCTAAAAACCACCCCCCACTAGTTTCACACGCATTACTTAGATTTATCAAAAAACATTAAATTTTGAAATTGTTGCTAAATTAAAAGACTTCATTATTAATTATTATCCCGCAGGAACGCTAAATTTTTCCGGGATAAAAAGTAGACTATATGTTAATGAAGGTTTTAAAGTATCTGTGTGCAAAATTTCATTGAAATCCATTCAGCCGTTTTTGCGTGATTGAGTAACAAACATAAATATTTTCCCTCGTCAATACAAATAACCCTTCACTGCTGAGTGGTGCTGTTGGCGCTGTTGGCGCTACAGAACGTGTGCTATCAGGATCTCTATACAGTTTGCTTATTGACTTCACTACGATAACATTTTATTAGCTACCCTCCACCATCAGCTGATTGTCATCTTTGTAACTGCTAATTATAATTTTAAAAAAATTGAGATGATCTATATTTCTTTATCATATTGAGTTAATAAGTGATCTCACTCTGTGTATCCTAATCATTGTAAGAATATTTTTCCTATATAGTTTATTGTCAGCCAAGTCAGTGTGATCTCACTCTGTGTATCCTAATCATTGTAAGAATATTTTTCCTATACAGTTTATTGTCAGCCAAGTCAGTGTGATCTCACTCTGTGTATCCTAATCATTGTAAGAATATTTTTCCTATACAGTTTATTGTCAGCCAAGTCAGTGTGATCTCACTCTGTGTATCCTAATCATTGTAAGAATATTTTTCCTATACAGTTTATTGTCAGCCAAGTCAGTGTGATCTCACTCTGTGTATCCTAATCATTGTAAGAATATTTTTCCTATACAGTTTATTGTCAGCCAAGTCAGTGTGATCTCACTCTGTGTATCCTAATCATTGTAAGAATATTTTTCCTATACAGTTTATTGTCAGCCAAGTCAGTGTGATCTCACTCTGTGTATCCTAATCATTGTAAGAATATTTTTCCTATATAGTTTATTGTCAGCCAAGTCAGTGTGATCTCACTCTGTGTATCCTAATCATTGTAAGAATATTTTTCCTATACAGTTTATTGTCAGCCAAGTCAGTGTGATCTCACTCTGTGTATCCTAATCATTGTAAGAATATTTTTCCTATACAGTTTATTGTCAGCCAAGTCAGTGTGATCTCACTCTGTGTATCCTAATCATTGTAAGAATATTTTTCCTATACAGTTTATTGTCAGCCAAGTCAGTGTGATCTCACTCTGTGTATCCTAATCATTGTAAGAATATTTTTCCTATACAGTTTATTGTCAGCCAAGTCAGTGTGATCTCACTCTGTGTATCCTAATCATTGTAAGAATATTTTTCCTATATAGTTTATTGTCAGCCAAGTCAGTGTGATCTCACTCTGTGTATCCTAATCATTGTAAGAATATTTTTCCTATACAGTTTATTGTCAGCCAAGTCAGTGTGATCTCACTCTGTGTCTCCTAATCATTGTAAGAATATTTTTCCTATACAGTTTATTGTCAGCCAAGTCAGTGTGATCTCACTCTGTGTATCCTAATCATTGTAAGAATATTTTTCCTATACAGTTTATTGTCAGCCAAGTCAGTGTGATCTCACTCTGTGTATCCTAATCATTGTAAGAATATTTTTCCTATACAGTTTATTGTTAGCCAAGTCAGTGTGATCTCACTCTGTGTATCCTAATCATTGTAAGAATATTTTTCCTATACAGTTTATTGTCAGCCAAGTCAGTGTGATCTCACTCTGTGTATCCTAATCATTGTAAGAATATTTTTCCTATACAGTTTATTGTCAGCCAAGTCAGTGTGATCTCACTCTGTGTATCCTAATCATTGTAAGAATATTTTTCCTATACAGTTTATTGTCAGCCAAGTCAGTGTGATCTCACTCTGTGTATCCTAATCGTTGTAAGAATATTTTTCCTATACAGTTTATTGTCAGCCAAGTCAGTGTGATCTCACTCTGTGTATCCTAATCATTGTAAGAATATTTTTCCTATACAGTTTATTGTCAGCCAAGTCAGTGTGATCTCACTCTGTGTATCCTAATCATTGTAAGAATATTTTTCCTATATAGTTTATTGTCAGCCAACTCAGTGTGATCTCACTCTGTGTATCCTAATCATTGTAAGAATATTTTTCCTATATAGTTTATTGTCAGCCAACTCAGTGTGATCTCACTCTGTGTATCCTAATCATTGTAAGAATATTTTTCCTATATAGTTTATTGTCAGCCAACTCAGTGTGATCTCACTCTGTGTATCCTAATCATTGTAAGAATATTTTTCCTATATAGTTTATTGTCAGCCAACTCAGTGTGATCTCACTCTGTGTATCCTAATCATTGTAAGAATATTTTTCCTATATAGTTTATTGTCAGCCAACTCAGTGTGATCTCACTCTGTGTATCCTAATCATTGTAAGAATATTTTTCCTATACAGTTTATTGTCAGCCAACTCAGTGTGATCTCACTCTGTGTATCCTAATCATTGTAAGAATATTTTTCCTATATAGTTTATTGTCAGCCAACTCAGTGTGATCTCACTCTGTGTATCCTAATCATTGTAAGAATATTTTTCCTATACAGTTTATTGTCAGCCAAGTCAGTGTGATCTCACTCTGTGTATCCTAATCGTTGTAAGAATATTTTTCCTATATAGTTTATTGTCAGCCAACTCAGTGTGATCTCACTCTGTGTATCCTAATCATTGTAAGAATATTTTTCCTATACAGTTTATTGTCAGCCAACTCAGTGTGATCTCACTCTGTGTATCCTAATCATTGTAAGAATATTTTTCCTATATAGTTTATTGTCAGCCAACTCAGTGTGATCTCACTCTGTGTATCCTAATCATTGTAAGAATATTTTTCCTATACAGTTTATTGTCAGCCAACTCAGTGTGATCTCACTCTGTGTATCCTAATCATTGTAAGAATATTTTTCCTATACAGTTTATTGTCAGCCAACTCAGTGTGATCTCACTCTGTGTATCCTAATCATTGTAAGAATATTTTTCCTATATAGTTTATTGTCAGCCAACTCAGTGTGATCTCACTCTGTGTATCCTAATCATTGTAAGAATATTTTTCCTATATAGTTTATTGTCAGCCAACTCAGTGTGATCTCACTCTGTGTATCCTAATCATTGTAAGAATATTTTTCCTATACAGTTTATTGTCAGCCAACTCAGTGTGATCTCACTCTGTGTATCCTAATCATTGTAAGAATATTTTTCCTATACAGTTTATTGTCAGCCAACTCAGTGTGATCTCACTCTGTGTATCCTAATCATTGTAAGAATATTTTTCCTATACAGTTTATTGTCAGCCAACTCAGTGTGATCTCACTCTGTGTATCCTAATCATTGTAAGAATATTTTTCCTATATAGTTTATTGTCAGCCAACTCAGTGTGATCTCACTCTGTGTATCCTAATCATTGTAAGAATATTTTTCCTATACAGTTTATTGTCAGCCAACTCAGTGTGATCTCACTCTGTGTATCCTAATCATTGTAAGAATATTTTTCCTATATAGTTTATTGTCAGCCAACTCAGTGTGATCTCACTCTGTGTATCCTAATCATTGTAAGAATATTTTTCCTATACAGTTTATTGTCAGCCAAGTCAGTGTGATCTCACTCTGTGTATCCTAATCGTTGTAAGAATATTTTTCCTATATAGTTTATTGTCAGCCAACTCAGTGTGATCTCACTCTGTGTATCCTAATCATTGTAAGAATATTTTTCCTATACAGTTTATTGTCAGCCAACTCAGTGTGATCTCACTCTGTGTATCCTAATCATTGTAAGAATATTTTTCCTATACAGTTTATTGTCAGCCAAGTCAGTGTGATCTCACTCTGTGTATCCTAATCATTGTAAGAATATTTTTCCTATATAGTTTATTGTCAGCCAACTCAGTGTGATCTCACTCTGTGTATCCTAATCATTGTAAGAATATTTTTCCTATACAGTTTATTGTCAGCCAAGTCAGTGTGATCTCACTCTGTGTATCCTAATCATTGTAAGAATATTTTTCCTATACAGTTTATTGTCAGCCAAGTCAGTGTGATCTCACTCTGTGTATCCTAATCGTTGTAAGAATATTTTTCCTATACAGTTTATTGTCAGCCAAGTCAGTGTGATGTCACTCTGTGTATCCTAATCATTGTAAGAATATTTTTCCTATACAGTTTATTGTCAGCCAAGTCAGTGTGATCTCACTCTGTGTATCCTAATCATTGTAAGAATATTTTTCCTATATAGTTTATTGTCAGCCAACTCAGTGTGATCTCACTCTGTGTATCCTAATCATTGTAAGAATATTTTTCCTATATAGTTTATTGTCAGCCAACTCAGTGTGATCTCACTCTGTGTATCCTAATCATTGTAAGAATATTTTTCCTATATAGTTTATTGTCAGCCAACTCAGTGTGATCTCACTCTGTGTATCCTAATCATTGTAAGAATATTTTTCCTATATAGTTTATTGTCAGCCAACTCAGTGTGATCTCACTCTGTGTATCCTAATCATTGTAAGAATATTTTTCCTATATTGTTTATTGTCAGCCAACTCAGTGTGATCTCACTCTGTGTATCCTAATCATTGTAAGATTATTTTTCCTATATAGTTTATTGTCAGCCAACTCAGTGTGATCTCACTCTGTGTATCCTAATCATTGTAAGAATATTTTTCCTATATAGTTTATTGTCAGCCAACTCAGTGTGATCTCACTCTGTGTATCCTAATCATTGTAAGAATATTTTTCCTATATAGTTTATTGTCAGCCAACTCAGTGTGATCTCACTCTGTGTATCCTAATCATTGTAAGAAATTTTTTCCTATATAATTTATTTTTATTAGTCTTGGCAGCCGTGCCCCAGATTTCAATAAGATATTCTACATATTGTAACTTCCTTTTCTTTTATTATAAGCATACCCACGTATTGTAAATATATAATCTGTGTTCCAATTTGAGTTAGTTTATAAAGTGATTTGGGTTTAGCAAATAGTATACTTAAAAAAAACAAAAAAAATTATAAAAGTATGGAAGACTAATTTAGATGGAGCCGAGCAGTGCCTGGGGCTAGAGACCCAAGAGCTGGTTTAAATAACTAACTTGGACTTCAAGAAGGGTGACTTTAATATTCGCTAGTAATTATTAAAATAAATAAAGTGTTGCCAACTCACTCACAAAGAAATATTGATATTGAAAAGTGTGTGTGTTTTATCTATATCAATAAGCAGGTACTTGACTCGAATATTGACTGCTTTGACTAATATGTCCCTGTGCGCATTTTAGGGTTAGTCATATTTTTGATCTAGATAAATTCAAAAGCGAACATACAAATAATTGTGTATTAAATGATTTAATATTTAGATTTATTAAGAACCAGTAAACACATTAACTCAGTAGGTCGTGTGGCGCACGACGGCGCCAGTGCGTAAAAGGCTGTAGTATTTAGGGGGTTATATTGAAAATGTAAAGTGATTCGATTAAAAAAAACGTTGGTCCAAAAAGCGCGCCCAGTGACTCCTCTTTTTATGGTCTCCTTAAAAATCACGGTTTAAAAAAAAGGCGCTCATGAGTATTTAGCACGACGGCGCACAAGATGCTTGACGCGTCCCTGATTAATCTGCAGGAACCCTCATATACTTCCGGGATAAAAAGTACCTTATATGATAATCTAGATTATAAAGTGTATGTGAGCCAAATTTCATTCATAATCGTTCAGCCGTTTTCGCGTAATTGATTCACAAACATCCAATCTCGTGTCTCGTTTGTTTGAACGCGCTAATCTCAGGAACTACTGGTCCGATTTGAAAAATTCTTTCATTATTAGATAGCCCATTTATGGAGGAAGACTATAGGCTATATATCATCACGCTAAGACCAATAGGAGCGGAGCTACACGTGGACGAAGTCGCAAGGGTCGACTAGTGTGGTATAAAATTTCATACAAATTTTGTGGATCCGAAACATTTTATCAACAGTGTCATTACATCATATATCAAATAACTATATAATCTAATTTAAAAAAGCTGAAAAATTTGTCCGTTTGTGTCCTCAGTCGTAACAAATTATTTATTTACGTTTGCTAAATGTTTCAGTAAGATTTAATAACTGTAAATTCTACATAACATCACTCTATTTAATGATAAATAAATACTTAATGTTAATTAAGCAAATTACACATTTTATTTAAGTTAAAAGTCTGTTTGTTACAAAACCTACTGAATTATATTTTTTATACTTAAGTATAAATTTTAGATAGATAAGCACAAGCACAGCATTTATAACAAATATTACAAAAACAGAGAGCATGCAAAGGCAGTCATGTTGCTAAATAAGCAATCTCTGACCGACAACCTTCGGTGAAAGGATCTTTTGTGCAAGTACACGTAACATGTATAAATAAATAAATTTATGATTACATTAAATACTAAATAATTAAACATTATACATAGGTACACTACATACATGAATATCTTATACTAATATATAAAGCTGAAGAGTTTGTTTGTTTGAACGCGCTAATCTCAGGAACTACTGGTCCGATTTGAACAATTCTTTCAGTATTAGATGGCCCATTTATCGAGGAA
This sequence comes from Limenitis camilla, assembly GCA_905147385.1. Taxonomy (NCBI): domain Eukaryota; kingdom Metazoa; phylum Arthropoda; class Insecta; order Lepidoptera; family Nymphalidae; genus Limenitis; species Limenitis camilla. The sequence goes on along the minus strand of LR990252.1, from coordinate 2,309,743 downwards.
GGCTGTAGGATATATATCATCACGCTAAGACCCATAGGAGCGAAGCTACACGCGGACGAAGCCGCGCGGGTAGACTAGTTATTATATATTACCTACATTATTTTATTTACTGATTGACGAGAAAAGGTATAACATACATAATTATCATTATTATTTGACTACTAGTGACCTCCCCCGGCTACGCGCGATTTGTATTTTTTTTAAGACCACTAGCAGTATGGATCACATACTCGTATTCCTTAACCCCTCCAAGAAAAATAAATAATTAAAAAAATATAACGTGAATGTAAACCTTTTTCTTGAATCACTCTGTCTACTGGAGAAAACTGCTTCAAATCCGTTGCGTTTATCATCATCATCCTCATACTACATTAATGGCCAACTGCTAAGCCGGGACTCCTCAGAATGAGAAGGGGGTTAGGCCACTTCACACACCTTTGAGAACTTTAGGGAACTCTCAGGAGTGCAGGTTACCTCACGATGTTTTCCTTCACCATTAAAGCAAGTGATGTTTAATTGCTTTAAACACACATAACTCAGAAAGTTGTCGGTGTGTGTGTGTGTGGGGGGGGGGGGGGTCATCAACGTCTAAACAACTGGGCTATCATTGCTATTCATAAATATTAAAAAAATTAGTTATTAAAAAATAAAAAAAAATATTTTTTAACAGGTTAATGAAATTACCATACGACTTTTCATCCCCTTTTTCAACACTTTACAACCCTTTTTTCGCATTAAAAAGTAGCCTATATTCTTTCTTAGGCTCTAGACCATCTGTACAGCAAATTTCATTTAAATCGATTCAGTAGTTTTAGCGTGAAAACGCGACATACAGACAGAGTTACTTTCGCATGACCTTAAAATGTTTTTAATAAACAAAAATCTAGCTTTTTTTTCAGAGCTGATTTTAATATTATTTCACATTTTTCATTTAAGTTTAAATACTTATAATAACAATTACTTATTGAACAACTCCCTATAACGTTCTAAGCGTCGTTATACGGAGCGTACAATAAATACAACCCAAGCAAACCCGGTAAAGAACAAACTAGTGCATAATAAGCGCTAACAAAGCGACAAACGGCAAGTGACCCCAAACGTTCCGAGTAATTGGGGGTTTTTTATTGGTCGGTTTGCTGCGCTCCCATTGGTCCGATACACACGCCCCGCCCACTTTGCGGATTAGGGGAGGGGTGAGGGGTGGAAGTTGTGCATGGTTTTGATACTTGGTATAAAATTTTTTTTAATTACTGATAATATTTATACAGCAGAGCGGCTCCGGCTCAATATATTTTATATTATCCCGCGGGTATTAAGAATTTTTCCGGGATAAAAAGTATCCTATGTGTTAATCCATGTTATAAAGTATCTGTGTGCTAAATTTTATTGAAATCCGTTCAGCCGTTTTTGTGTGATTGAGTAACAAACATCTACACATCCAAACGTTTAAATAACTATCTGCGCCGCGCGGTTTCACCCGCTATATTTTGGATAATTCACACTATATCATTATACATTATAGCGTATGTGTTATTTTGATGTGTAAGCTATATTATTGTAGAGTTTCATCAAAATCCATTCAGTAGTTTTTGCGTGAAAGTGTAACAAACATACATTCTTACAAACTTTAGGGAGTAGGAAGTTCATTTTCCCCCCAGGATCTCCTCTTTTATCGGGATAAAAAATAGCCTTATATACAAACAGTCACATTAATAATATTAAGTAGTAGGATTTATATACCATTAGTGTTGCCTGATTAGAAAAAGTTACAATATTTCCTTTAGGTAGGAAAATAATAATAAAGTAAAAATCACATTTTTTGTACTTAAATAGCATTTGTTGTACAAAGTAAGCTAAATGTTTGTTAGGAGGAGTGGGGGGGGGGGGGGGGGCACGTCAGTGCAATTTGAACCCACGCCCAGTCGATCGTGAATCCATCCATGATCACCTACTGACACTTTATACCTAAGTCATTGATTCGTTAGGGGCCCCTCCCCCCTATTATAACAAAAATAAAAATAGGCCGACCCCCTCCCCCCCGTTTGATACTTATTACGTAAGAATCCAAAGGAAAAAATGAAAGTGCTTTTTCAAAGTATAATTTTAACTTTGAGCATTTTTGTATTCTTACGTAAGAACTATCGAGACTCCCTCCCACCCCCTTGTAAGAAAAAATAAGACTTCTTTTTTATAATATTTTAGTACGGAATATAAGCGTAGGTCCTTTAGGGGAGAAGTGAGGGGGGAGGGTAATAGGAATGACTGAATTGTAAAAAACGTTATCAGGTTATAAACTATCTGTGTTCACTGAAATCACACAACTTTCACAATTATAATATTAGTAAGATAGTAAGATTACAAATAACCTAAAATGTATATGAAAGTATCAAATGGTATCGGTCGCAGTAGAGGCACTTTGCATCGGATGATCTGCCCCATCTTACGGCAACTTAACCCGTACGCTATACGATATGTAATCTGTAAGCCATTAGGCAAGTACACACTATACGCTATACAGAAATATTTAGATTTAAGCCAGTTGTCAAATAGAGCTCGTCTGGCGACCATTGCGGCTGTGCAGTGGTGTAGTGATGCTGAGTCTCCATTAATAAGATTTGAAGTGTTGGTGTGGCTTCGAATAAAGAAGCGTTTCTATACACAATCTCTCTATCTATTAATGAAAACCGCATGAAAATCCGTTCAGTAGTTTTTGAGTATATTAATAAGCAACATATGCTTGTGATTTTGTTCGTATAAGTCACTCAACTTCGTCCGTGTATAGCTCCGCTCCTATGGGTCGTAGCGTGATGATACATAGCCTATAGCATTCCTCGATAAATCAGTTATCTAACACTGAAAGAATTTTTCAAATCGAAATAGTAGTTCCTGAGATTAGCGCGTTCAAACAAACAAACTCTTCAGCTTTATATATTAGTATAGATTCAATTATCCATCCAAAAGTCAATTTACTCTAAGAAATTACTTGTCAAACTGCCACTGACGGAGCTTATAAGTTATGAACTTCTTCTCTATAGTCGTTGCTTGTGTGTGTGTGTGTTGGTGAGGGTTTGTTTGTTTGAACGCGTTAATCTCAGGAACTACTGGTCCGATTTGAAAAATTCTTTCAGTGTTAGATAGGCCATTTATCGAGGAAGGCTATAAGCTTTATATCATCACGCTAAGACCAATAGGAGCGGAGCTACACGCGGACGAAGTCACGCAGGTCGACTAGTAACTGAATATTCGTTACGGCCCGGTAGATGGCGTTTAAACTCATTTCTTCAACATTAGCAAAGGAAGGAGCTATCTAGATGACGTAGGTCTGCTACGTCACGCTCACAATGCGCAACAACCCCCCACTATTTTTTCTCATACCTAAAGTTACCTGCCGACTACTATACCTACTATGTTTTGCTTATGTATAAATATTTGAGACCCATAGGAGAATTTGTACTGATAAATGTTGCCAAGTGTAACCTAAGCCTTATTTTATCGGAAAATATTATTCGATTTGTGATTTTATTTCATTTTCGATTCCGATCATATGAGATATATGGTCGGATGATTTGATCTCTAGAACGTTTTAGATACGATACATATAATATAGGATTTGTTCGTCTGTCTATCCTTTACTCTGTACACACTTATACTGCGTTTCCACCAGAGAATAAACATTCTTAATAAACACATACCTCGCCACACATCTTAGCACATCTGGTGGAAACACAGCCTTAAGTTTCCTTAACCAAAAATATTTTTTTTTATTGAGTCCCGCCGGGTGAAATACCGATACGCGCGACTTTGTTCGCGTGTTGCTCCGCTCCTATGGGTCGTAGCGAGATGTTAAATAGCTTAAGTTACTCCTTGTTACATCAGCTATCTGCCAGTGAAAGTTCCGTCAAAATCGGTCCACATATTTCAGAGATACAGACAAATAGAAAAAAATTGTAAAAAATGTTGTTGTTGGTACCTGTATCTCTGAAATGGCTGGACCGATTTTAACGTGACTTTCACTAGCGAATAGCTGATGTAACGAAGATTAACTTAGGCTTTTTAACATCTCGCTACGACCCATAGGAGCGGAGCAACGCGATCAAAGTCACGTGGGTCGGCTAGTCAATAATGTAATACCATTGAGCTGTACCGTGTATAAAACAGACACACAAATTTTATATATTTTTATGGATATCTCTTCATCTCTCTTTAATATCAATAACTTAAATTCAAGATATTTTTATTTTTGTAATAATTTAAGAGAATTATTGACAAAAAAAGATAAATTTTTAATCAATTAATCTTATCTGTATGTGTGTGTTTTATTCAGCACTAGATTACATCTAATATTTTTTGTTTTACTTATAAAATATATAATATTATAAAATTTAACATACCTAGAATATATAGTCTGTGAATTCCCTCAATTGTCGATATGTAGAGTTTTATCACTTCCAATCCAACTTTAAGTATCTTTAGGTAATGTAAAATTAAACTATTTAAACATCAAAGAGAGTATACAGGCACGTAATAAAAATGAAATCTCACCTAAATTCGTATCGCACCCCCACCCTTCACCTCCCGCGGCTATGGGCGTACACAACCCACCCCAACCACCCCTATAACGACAGTTTAACTCTGTCCGCGCACGAAATCACCTCATTTCGACAAACAACGACAAAACGGCACAATTATCCAAAATAATCACCGATTAACACCAAAAATAAAACGTCATTGACATTTCATCTTCCCGCCAATTTGTACAGATTAAAAATTGTTAATGTGTTTAGTTTCGTTCAGAAATCAATTTTAATAATTAAATTATTTATTTTATTTAAATTATATTTGTGATTTTTTATAATGTAAATTTAATAATTTTAAATTTTAATTTTAAAAATGGAGGAAACGCGAAGTGATTCACCTGGTGATACAAATCAAGGACAGAGTTCGAAGACTTCGTTCTTGATTGAGGATATCCTGTACCGTGGTCAGAGGACCTTCAAGCAGCCAGATCCTCGGAGATATGATTATGGAGAACCGAAATATTTTCCAGTGGCAAATGAAGTTAGACCTGTGGCTCGTGAAGGGTCGTATTTGCAAGTAATGGGAGCCCTTGGGGCGTACTTACATACACCTAATTCGTATAAAGCTGTGGAAACACCATACTTTCTTTCTCAAGGTAAGTCAATTTATCACTCTATTTTTTTTTAATTTTGAACAAAAAATTAAACTGATTAATGTCTCACTGCTGAGCCGGGTCTCCTCCTCAGAATGAGGAGGGGGTTAGGCCATAGTTAACTTTCTGCGTTGGGTTGGCAGACTTCACTCACCTTTTAGGACTTTAAGGAACTCTCATGAGTGCAGGTTTCCTCACGATGTTTTCCTTTTTCGCGGTGCCAGTGATTTGAAGAAATGATAGCTATTTGTGGTAGCTATTAATTCCAATTTATGCCAAATAGTTTTAAGGAGTTCCCTCAATTCTTTAGGGATCATTATTTCATGAGCTAAATTTTGAAAAACTTTACTTTTGAACCAATCTGTAAGTATATCCTATCAAATAGAAAAATAATTTTCAAGTTCAGTTCATAAATGAGGAAGTTCTGAAGTAACAAATATTTAAAAAAAAATACAGACTGATTATATACCCTACAATAATGATAATCTCCTTTTTTAGATTTTTTGAAGTCGGTTGATAAAATCGTTTTTCTTTTAATTAAGAAGAGGTAATTAAATAGCGCTGATAAAGATATAAATAAAGTACAAAGTAAATTACAAATAGATTTTAATAACATAACAAAATGGGCACACTATGGGATAATGGAATTATATTAAATATTAACAAAACAAAACTGTTACATTAGGGCGTTTCAAAAAAAGAAAAAAAAAATATTTTTTCTTCTGATTTCTATAACTAACGAACGATAAATTGCATTGTAATACCTCTTATGTATTTTGTAGAGAATTGAACGCTCTACAAAAAAGGTCTGATGTCACTTTTTGATAAATCAACTCAGTCGAAAGTTATTCAAGATCAAAGTTTAATTTTACAATGCAATTTATCGTTCGTTAGTTATAAAAATCAGAAGAAAAAAATTTTTTTTCCTGTGTTATTCTTATGGGAAATCGAAAAGTGCGATGCGGACTACCTAAATATTAATATTAAGGGCTCATATTTTCAGAGGCCTATTTTGGCATGTAAACGAAACTTGAGCCTGGTTCCGAGAAAAAATATTTTTTTTTTTTTTTTGAAACGCCCTACTGTTACATATTGCATCAAGATGCAAAGGTGTCACAAGTAAAATTGAGGTAGTAGGCCATTCTTATGACTGTTTACACGCCACAATTAGTTGCGATTGTAATAACATAGAGTGTATAGATAATTACAAATATTTGGGACTAACTATAGACAAAAAATTCTTGTAGACTGATCATATTAACGTAGTATGTTCTAAACTAAGGCTTTTGCATGTTAAATTTAAAAATTTAAGGTTTAAAATACCACGATCAATTTTATATATAATATATAATGCTCTAATAGATTCGCTTATTTCATATGGAGTAAATACTTATTCATTATCCTTTAAAAAGAATTTAAAAAAATTAGTCATAACTATGATTTATTATTTAGAAAAACTAAAATACTGCCCGTTAACAATAAATGTCTTTTATCTACATTACTCAATGAAAATTATAATAAATATCGACACATTATTAATACAAGGATACAAAAGCAGGGAGGGGAGGGGAGGTTTATACTTAACAACTAAAGTAAAAAATCTATACGGTAAACGAAGACAAAAGTAAAAAAGAAATCAAGAAATTAATTTCTACTTATTTATTAGAAAATGAATTAGATTTACCTACATATATGCTATTTATAAATTCATATATAAATTACTTATATAAAAATCTGTCCGGAGCTTTACTTATATCCGACAATGATTATTACGTTGCCGACTAACCGAAGTTAAGTTGCGTAATTTAATTTTAAAATCGCTAATTATTAATTTAGTAATAAGTTATGAGTTAGTTCATACATTGCGTTAGTTTAGTTAGTTTCTAGTTAATTAATTATATCTTTACTGTTTACGTAAATGAGAGCACTTGTCTGCCGATAAACTGCTGAGCAGTTTGGCAGAAATTATATAAAAAAAAAAAACAGAAAAGTCAGAGGGATGAGCCTGCGAAAAAAAAAATTCCAAATAATGTATCTAATATAAAATTAAATGTTATTTATCTGGTTTTTATGCTATTTAATTTATAACAGAAGTTAGAGACAATGTTATAGATGTACTGAAAATAACTTATTAAACTACCTACATCACTTTCGTAATTTTATTTTAACTAGGCACATCCTCAACATACATTGTTTGGCTTCAATATTTTGAAAGATCTTGGGTGGCTTTCTATTATTTTCTTCCATGTTAAAAACTCTTTAAAATCTAGTGGAGCTATATTGAAAAATTTTAGTATGTTCTGGAGCTATATTATACTAGAAGAAAATAAGGGAGTGAATACATGTTTTGCATGGAGAACTTACGCCGTATTAATATGTAATTTAGAGATTTTTTATGTAGGTAGGTATATAATTTTCGAGGAGCTCTACTTGGTTCCTTCTTATAATGTTAAACTGGTAGTAGTAAAAATTCAATCGCAATTTTATTATAAAAGTGAAGGTATATGTTTGTTATTCAATCACACAAAAATGGCTGAACAGATTTTAACAAAATTTGGCATACAGATACTTTATAACCTGCATTAACCAAGACTACTTTTTATCCCGGATAAATTTAGAGTTCCTATGGGATAATAATAAAATACCTCATTCTTGCTTATAATTTTTACAATCGGACGACTAAACGCTATCAGAGTCATCCTCCTCAACAGAGAGAGAGAGAGAGAACGATTCAAGAGGAAGGTTAGCAATTAATATATAAAATAAATTTGTTCAGGTGTCCCCTATCATGCGTTGTTCACACCATCGGAGCTGTCCCTCTCGGCGCTGAAGCATTGCCGACGGAGGAAAGCCAGGACAGTCTTCTCAGACCCACAACTTACTGGTAACTTCATCTTACCTATACTAATATATAAAGTTGAAGAGTGTTTGTTTAAACGCGCTAATCTCAGGAACTATTGGTCCGATTTGAAAAATTCTTTCAGTGTTAAATAGCCCATTTATTGAGGAAGGCTATAGGCTATATATCATCACGCTAAGACCAATAGGAGCGGAGCATCACGCGGACGAAGTCGCAAGGGTCGACTAGTAATATATAAAGCTAGAGTTAGTTTGTTTGCTCGAACGCGTTAATCTCAGGAACTACCGGTCCGATTTAAAAAATTCTTTCAGTGTTAGATAGACCATTTATCGATGAAGGCTATAGGCCATATATGATCACGCTACGACTAATACGATAAGTGTTGCCAATATATGTAACTTTTAAAGACTATAGGTGTTTGTTACTCTATCATGCAAAATCAGCTGAACGGATTTCATTGAACTTTTGCACACAGATACTTTAAAATCTAGATTTAATATATGGCTACTTTTTATCTCGGAAAAACTCATAGTTCCTGCGGGATAATAATAAAATGTGTTTAGTGTTGTAAGTGCCTAAATATTTTTATTTAGCAACAATATATTGAAAACATATCTGTGTGTCTGTCTGTGGCACTGTAGCGCACAAGATAATGGACCCATTGTGATGAGGTTTTGTTTGTGTGAAAGGTAATTTAATCGAGATGGTTCTTAGCTATGAATTGTGAAGATCTGATCACCCGTTTGGAGACTATCAGCTCATTGCTCACTTGAGAGCCGCCTCACAATAGTAATATTTATGTGATCCATACTGCTAGTAATCTTTAAAAAAAAAAATTAAAAAAAATATATTGACAATTATAACAATCTCGTAACCATGGCAACAACATTACTTAGAGTCTCAGTATGGGAACAATTAAATTTTTAATTTAATATCTATTAACGGAGTAGCATAATAGAAAAAAAAAGGATTATAAACGTAGACACTATTTACATAAGGCCCTAGACCCCTTTTCATACCTCATCAAGTCCTTCTCTTTTATTATTTTACATAGACTTCCTGTAACTCGTCGTAGACCACTTTGGGGATCACTGAACTCAGTTTCATTTCATTGACATTCGGTAAAACCTACTACAAAGATTTACGTTATTTTTTTTTATTAGGATTAGAAAAACGATTCGAATCCCAACGCTACCTATCTACCCCTGAGCGAGTAGAGTTAGCTGGTGCTCTGAACCTGTCCGAAACCCAAGTGAAGACCTGGTTCCAGAACAGACGGATGAAGCATAAGAAACAGATGAGGAAACAGCAGCAGCAGAGAGGTAAGGTTTCTTTTAAGTTAATCGTTGGGTTACAAGCCCCCACTTGTCTGTATATTCAATGCTTAAAACATATATACGTTGGTAGCAGAGCGTAGTTTCAAAAATTACTATATCATTTTATATTCAAAGTTGTCTCTGTTGTGATTTTACTTAATATGTATTTTGATAACTTGATCAAAACTTGAAGTTATCTCCAATTACTTGCATAGTTTGTAAAGCTGAAAGTTTCGGAATACCTGCAAGTTCGAGATACTTGAACATTATAACTTTTGGTACCAATTTATCAGGTGTTTGGTGTCAATCAAATTTAAAAAAAAGGTAAACAAACATGGCTACCATAGAAGGAATCGATTAACAGTAAAATTTAAATAACTTGCAACACTAGTTCCGATTCAACTGAATTTTTTTCTTTGCTTTAATTCAACAATCTAAAATTAAAAAAAGAAAAGGAAAAGGAAAAGAAAATAGATTCCTAATTCAAATTAGTGTATAAAAATTCAAATTTGGAATATAGATTTTGGATTGAGATTGGTAAAGTGTTTTATCTGTAAAAAGTTTTTTTAATATATTTCAGTCTGAATATATAATAGTAACAACATCTGTTAGAACCAGTGACGTCTCTAGCCCATGTAGCGCCCGTGTGCTATCATTCGCAGCTTTCTTCGTAACGAATAAATAAATAAAAAATCTATATCTTCATTATTTAATCGAACACAGTCAGTTGAGAAATCGATGTTTTCTGAAAAGAATCGTCATTTCATTCAAGACCGTAGCGCCCGTGTGCGCTTCACACCCTGCACTATAGGTCCACCACTGTTTAGAACTAAAATAAACTACGTGAGTAAAACAATTGAACTAAAAAATTAAAAAAAAAAATCTCGCGTCCGATGACAACATGTCAATGGCCGTCGCAATCTATCAAATTTATTAAAAATGAGTTTATCTATTGATTACGTACATACAGTTGATACCCTTGTTTGTTTTTTTTAATTCGAATTAAACTATCAAAAATTCAATTTCAAAAATTTCTACTTTTCTATCTACTTACTTAAAAAAGAAAGAGGTTTACAATTCTTTTCCTTGAAGGATTCTTTTCTTAGGGTTACGTAGGTACCCAAAACGGGAACCTATTACAAAGAATCCGCTGTCCGTCCGTCTGTCTATCTGTCACTAAGCTGTATCTCATGATTTTTTTACTAATGATGTATTTAAGTGGAGCTCCCATACAACAAATGAGATTTTTTTTGCCAAATATTAGTACGATTACACATGACATATGGTAAAAATATTCTCATACGTGTTAATATTCTCAGCGTAGCGAGGTTCCTAATGAACCATATAATACACTAATTAGACATACAAATATTAATTATCCTCTATAAAAGCACTTAACAAGCATAACACAATGTCTTCAAACCTCAAAGTCGACTAAATTCAATTTGGAAATCGCGCCACAACTCAAGACGTTCCATGATTCAATTATGAACAAGATGGCCGCCTTGGTTGTCATAGCAACGGAACGTCTTGGAATTTACCTTTATAGATATTTCAACTCTATTACGTTGTGTTATGGTTTCATTTTGATTGTTTTATTGTATAAGAAGGGAGATAATAGCTTTTTAAAGAATATTCGACTTTATTTGCTTTAGTTTTAGTTTGTAACTGCTTGATTTAAGAAATGGGGGATGAGGAGAATGGGGATATTATGACTAGTATATTAAATACCTAAACGTTTTGAAATAAGTAGGTACATAAAAATAGATCACGTTTACATTTTATCTTTAATAATTTAATTGGTAACTTTATTAATTATTTAATTAACAGTAATTATTAATCAAATAGAAACTGAATATGTTGTCAAATATTCTGCCATATTATTATTGTTTAAAGAGAAGGAAAAACTCTATAAAATTGGTTAAACTCACCAAAACAAACAGTTTAAAAGCTTCCACTAATAAATAGAACTCCAATTAGATCAACAAAACAAAAAGTAGTATCTAACAATGTTATACTAAAAAATATTAAAACAAATATAACTTTAAACGAATTGATAGATACGTATAAGTAATATTACATAGTATTATTATATACTTAGGGGTTTAATTGACACATTTACTGCCACTTATATCAGTTATCTAGTTAAAAAAAGTTCTCAATTTAATTTTTTTTTTAATAGTAAAATTCAAAATTGAATTCTTTCCCTAATTTTTAGAAGTACGACACCTATTGTATCTCAAAGAGAAATTCATTACGAATGGAAAGTCCAGGACATCTTAAATTTAGCTCTCTTAATGAATTGGGAGAATCTATTGGGTTATTTAAAATCTTAATAACCGGTCTCTGGTGGGGTGGGAAAGGAATTTGATATAAGACCATACAATCTGAGCCCCCTCATATACCTTGGTGTACAAATACGCAGTTGTCGAGACATATATTGGGTAAATTTTTTTTAATTTTTGATGGGTAAAGTGCAATCCCCGATCTGTGATGTTAGCCACAGAGTAGATGACATTCACCCTTTGTTAGAACTTTATTAAGATTTTTATGTATTTGCTTGATAGTATAGGGTACAATAGGGCTGACATATATATACACTCGAATTCAATCACTCACTAGTCTAATTTATATTGCATTTTAATATTTATCACTAGATTTTTAATTTACACCTAATTTGTCTTATTTTTGTTGCAGGTTCAGTAGCAGTGGATTTTACAACAAAACACCCATCACAGTCTGTGGAAAGAAAGGTAGGTACTTATCGATATTAACAATAGGTATTTATAAATTTGCCAAAGAAGGAAGAAAGGATTGCAATTTGCCAAAAAGAATGGAGAGGAGTATGCTAAATATAAATGGAAGTGGGAAGGTCACATATGCAGACTGGAAAATTACAGATGGGCTAAAAGAGTGACAGAGTGGATACCACGTGACGGAAAGAGGAAAAAGGGTAGACCCAGAAAAGGGTGGCGCGATACCTTCGTAGAAAGGTGCGGTCCACTATGGATGACTATGGCTCGGAAAAGAGAAGAATGGAAAGAGGTAGGGGAGGCCTACATAAGTTAGCATAAGATAGAATAGTCATCATCACGACCCTTCAATGGCCTACTGCTGAGCCGGGTCTCCTCCTCAGAATGAGGAGGGTATTAGGCCATAGTCCACCACGCTGGCCCAGTGCGGGTTAGCAGACTTCACACACCTTTGAGAACTTTTAGGGAACTCTCAGGAGTGCAGGTTTCCTCACGATTCACTGTTAAAGCAAGTGATATTTAATTGCTTAAAACACACATAACTCAGAGTCAGAGGTGTGTGTCTGTGGGGGGGATCGAACCTCGGACCCCCCGAGTAAGACTTGAAGTCTCAACCACTGGGCCATCGGATAGAATAGTAGTTTAGTTAAAATTATTATTTAGGAATCTAAGAATGGGTTAAGTTAAGAATTGTTTAATATGACAAGGCTTAGTAGAAATAAAGGCTTTTTTATTTATTTTATTTATTTATTTATAAATTTACATATCTAGGAATATAATTAAACGAAAAGAATTACTACAAATTGAAATATAATTGAATTAATTTACATAAATAAATTCTTAAAATAGAGGAAAGAGGAGATACAGGAATTTAAATATCTTGGATACGAGATATTTTTTTTTGTGAAAGATTTATTGATTATTGATTTTATTTGACATTCACAGGAGGATTCAAGAATATCAACAACCCAAACATCAGACTCTGAAACAGAACACAGCGACAGTGATATCGATATCGTAGGAGAGAGTAACTATACCCAACATTATCCTACTACGTAAAAACTTCATTTTTGAAACTGCAAATAATATAAGCTGTAGTTTATATGTCTCGTCCGTCTGCTTGTTCGTCTCCTTTCTGTTATAACAAATTGATCTCCAAAACATTTCTTGTCTGTTATAAAATAATTAATGGTTTTGTAATAAATTAATAATAATTTATCTGATATTTTAAAGATAAAACTTAGATATAATTATTGGTTAATTTATAATTATTTAAGAAAGTGTGAATAATATACATTTCAGAAGTCTTACAGTATGGAAAAAAACCTGATATTCATTCAATTACGTAAGGCGATTTTATGGGGGGTTCAACCATGTCTTATTTAATCTTACGTAAGATTACAAAAATGCTCAAAGTTAAAATTATACTTTGAAAAAGCGTGGGCAACATTCATTTTTTCCTTTGGATTCTTACTTAATAAATATTAAACAAGGGGGAGGGGGTCGGTCTTTTCTTATTTTTTCTTAGGGAGAGGAGGGAGTAAAAGACTAGCGAAAATAGTCTTACGTAATAAATGAATGGTCACATATAAATATCACATTTATATTAACTTTTTCACTATACTATCTAAAATGAAGTCGTTCCCGCTGTCAGTTCGCTTAGAACTTTTAATTACTCAACGGATTTTAATGCGGTTTTCAACAATGGATAGAGTGAATCAACAGTAAGGTTTATGCGTATTATAATATAATAGAGAAATCGTGCGAAACCGAGGCGGGTCGCCGCAAAAGACTGCACCAAATCATTATATTAGTTGAAAGTACTACGCATTATAGCGTAGAAATTCAACCAGAGTGAATGATTTGAATACACCTCAGCTAATCGAGGGCAGATCGGCAATTAGTCGATAAATATTAAAAATATTGTAATTTCTGGCTGTCTGTATGTAGGACTTCTGAAATACCGTAGATATGTAATGTGCAATAGTAGTATAGATCTAGGTAATATCAATTGAGTGTTTTCTAGTCAAAAACTCGAAAATATCTAGTCATTGTATTAGTCTAAATATTTTATTCTTTTTTGTATTTATTTAGGACTTTTCTATTCTGTTTCGATACGTCAATTAAATATTGATTTTATATTTTTTTCTTACACTTAAAAATGTATTTAAATCATGAGTAGACTTTTTTGAAGTTTTAGAAAAGTAAATTAATGTATAATAAAAGTAGTGTTTTGTAAATATTACAATTAAATAACGCTCAATAAATAAGGTTATTACAATATGTGTTTAATTTATCACTTTTTGCCCGTGAGGGGACTACTCCCCTCTGCCGCTGGGAGAACATCTCGTACAAGTAACCTATCACCCCCCTCGTGATAGAGGATCTGTTCCCCGACTGGCTTGCGACCACCACCATGCGAATACCACCTCCAAGTGTCGAGTCGCATGTGGGCCAGACTTGCCCCCTCCCTCTCCCAACGCTTAAATGCTGCGGATCTAATGGTCTGTGCTCTTGCTCAATCCACTGAAAAAGCAGCTATCTTCGAGGATGCAACGATGTCCATGGGCGATGGTAGCCACTCACCATCAGGTGGACCATTTGCTCGTTTGAATCTTATCTACCAAAAAAAAACTTTTACTCATTTTACAAAACGAGAAGATAATATAGTGAAAAATTACTTTAGATTATAATAAATATAGGTATATTAATTTTAGTGTTTACTGACTTTCGCAGAGAATCTCTTAACTACTTATTAGATTAACTTTAACTATGAGTTTGCTCTATATTTCACTGTTATTTTATTCGTTAAGTAATGATACATTAATGACAATTTATTTACAAGAAATTAACGACCGCAACGATGCTATCCTTCTGCAAGAAGATCTAACGCAACTACATAATTGGTGCAAAATAAATGGGATTAAACTTAATACAGACAAATGCTCTTACATTTCATTTACACGGAATAAAAATAAAGTAACCATTGAATATAAATTAGCTGATTTTCCATTAAAATATATGACTACTACAAGAGACGTAGGTGTGATTTTTGATGAGAAACTGACATTTTTACCTTATATAGATAACATAGTCAGCAGAGCTTCAAAAATGTTAGTTTTTGTTATAAGAAATGGGAAAGAGTTTCAAAACCTCCACACTGAAATAACTTTGTACAACAGCTTGGTTCGAAGTATTTTGGAGTACCTACGCACACACGATTACTAGCAGTATGGATCACATACTACTAGTATTCCCTTTACCCCTCCTAGTGAGCTAATAAATAGCTTGTGTCAGGAGTGGGCCACGCCAGTAGTCCAATGTCCGGGATTTGAACCCACGCCCAACTGATTTTGAATTTTTGTTGTACTTTATTTCTACAGTCTCCGGAGAGATGTTGGCTCTCTATGTGTCTTCTACCGTCTGTACAATGGGGAATGTTCTGAAGAACTATTCGATTTAGTGCCCCCAACTCTTTTCCGCCATCGCACTCTCCTGCTGGGACAAATTCCACCCTCACCATTTGGACGCCTGGCGTCCTACTAATGTACGAGCGTCAAGATCCTTTCTCCCACGCACGTACAAGCTATGGAATGACCTTCCCCCAGTATTCCCAAAGGACTACAACATGAGGGTCTTCAAATGGCGTGTGTACAGGTTTCTCAGAGGTCGGCAACGCATCGGCAGCTCCTCGCGTGTTGCAGATATCCATGGGCGACGGTGACCACTTACCATCAGGTGGACCTTCTGCTCGTTTGTCCCTTATTAATTAAAAAAAAAAAAATTTATAGGATAGATTTTTTTTATATCTACTAGTATTACATTTTTGCTTTTTTATTCTCTTTATGAAAGTTGACACTAATTCATTTACATAGTCTCTTTTTTAATGTTTAAGTTTTGTTTTGTATAATTCTTTATACTCCTTATCATAATCAGTGCATGCTGTATTTGCCTTAATAGGTAATGCATTTAAAAAGTTTATGTGTAGCAAAATAAAATAAATAAATATTATTAATCCACGGACTATAACTTCTCAATCTCCAAACTTGAGTCCGTTTTTAATGTTTACGGTCAGACAATTGAGTCTTAAGAAACTGCTAACGACTTTTAATAGCGCACATGTAATTTTTAGTAGGATATATATTTAAAGATAAACATATATTTGTCGGGAACGACTAAAAGATTAATCGAATAATCGAATCGTCATCAGCGTCTCTGGCGCTAGAGTAGAGAATAATCACTTCTGTCTGCTCCACCTGTGGAGGACAATTCTAACTAGTCTCGTCCCTATATATTCTCGTACCAAGACAGTGGAGCTCAGTCTTACTCGTGGTCTCAAGAAGTGAACATTATCTAAGTAGTGCTAGTGATAGTGTCAATTGCAGTGTAGTGCTCTCTCTCTCTCCGACTAAGGTCACGTAAGTCCTTACAATGTGGTTAAGTAAACACTATGTTAGGTTAGGTTAGCCTTATGTTAGGTTAGGTTTGTGTTAGTCTAATCTTAGGTTGAGACAGTGAAACTAAGCAGTGGAGGCGAGTATCGTAATTACATAAAGGAGCTCCTTTTCTGTCATAATAGAATGAGATCGTAACGATTAATTATATCCTGACCGTGTTGCGCTCGTAGCTTATATCATAGACCATCAAATCAAATAAAAAAAACAATATCTAGAGGAATGTCAAACCATGAACAAGCTTTATTACTTTTATATATGTCGGAGCATAGTAAAAGATTATCGATTAATCGAATCGTTATCGTTGTCTATGGCGCTGGAGTGGGGTAGTAGTCACTTCCGTTGTTTTGACAGTCTCTACCCTCGACCCTTTATATGCGATCGACAGTCTAACTGAAGTTTTAGTCGTGCGCGGTCTCTCAAGAAGTAAACATCATCTAAGTAATGCTAGTGATAGTGATAGTGTCAAGTGCAGTGTAGTGTGGAAGTGCTGTCCAACTAAGGTCACGTAAGTCCTTGCAATGTAATTGCCACGTGGTTAAGTAAACACAATGTTAGGTTAGGTTAGCCTTGTGTTGTATTCGGTTTATGTGCGTTTAACCTTGGGTTTAAACAGAGAGCCTGAGCAGTGGAGGCGAGTGTTATGATCATTTAAAGGACGTCCTTAAGCCTACACCTTGGTCACAAGTCCAAGGCACCGCTTAGGTTTCTCTCGTAATTGTTAGAGATCATATTTGATCATTTATCGGTTCAGTAGAAGTATCTTCGTTGCGTTTACCCAATATTCCATTCAATACCACCCCCTTTTAGTGTTCCCCAATATTCTCCATCTCCCTCCTTCCATCTCCTTTTCACATCGTTTTAAAACACATCTATGCTTCATTTTTCATCACGTTAACATGTATTTACTCTAAGAAGAGAGACAACAAAATCAATTTTTGAGTTCATTGAAGGATACAAAGTTTGTACGTATGATAGGGGTGCAATTCAACTCGTACGAACTTCATAACACAATTATCCAAATAATTCACTCAATTGAGTTCGGTTTGAACAAATTGTTATAATAAAAATATAAATATATTAAATTGGCGCGCGTGTCAACTCTACCCCGACTCACCTCGACTCGTGCGTAACTTTGTTATCATAAGGGTGACTAAACACTGGTGTTCTCTCATATATTAATAGATCAATCATTATTTAATATTTATGTATATTTTGACTAAATAAATAAATATTTTTTTTATTGCTCAAATGACATTTAATTCAGAACTCTAACTTATGTATGTCTCGATATTTTTTTTTCGTACACTACCTATTTACCTTTTTATTAAGTTACCCTCAGCTATAAGGTTGCCTGGAAGAGATCGCTTGAAGCGATAAGGCCTGTTGTATATCTCTTATTTTAATGTTCATTTTTTACTCTGTATAAGTTTGGTGTATAACAAAAAATTTCATTAACGCGAAAGTTTGTAAGAATGTATGGATGTTTGTTACTCTTTCACGCAAAAACTACTGAATGGATTTTGATGAAACTTTACAATAATATAGCTTACACATCTGAATAACATATAGGCTATAATTTATAATAATATAGTGTAAATTATCCAAAATATAGCGGGTGAAACCGCGGGACACAGTTAGTTCGTCAATAAAACTTTAGTCAATTCAATAGGTAAGTTGTTATGGTGTGTGTATGTATGTACGTGATGTGTATATCGTGCCATATTGTCACATTACTTCTGAATCGATGAGAGATCCTCCGTATCTTGATAAGTTAGGGTCGACGACGAAACAAGGGTTTCTATCTGATTTATTTTCTTGTTTCATCCTTTTAGAGCACTTTTTTTTACGTAGTCGGGTTATGGTATTTAAAACTTTATTTTAAATTAAAAAAAAATAATTTATTCCCTCATATTGTTACGTAATGTTGGCCTTTATTTAATGGTTAAATTTTGTCATAATTTTATTTATTTATATAGCCTATGCCACCCGCGCCATTATTACGAATCTATTGACACCTCATTCACTAAAATTGGTTCAGCAGTTTAGGCGGTAGGGTGGTGGTGGTACTAACATACATACATACATAGACTGCCAAATCATTACCATTCTCTTTAGCTTCGCCGTAGTCGGGTATTAATTAAGTCATTTATTGTGCTCAGGGATGGGATGGTAGTGTGATAGGAAGAGTAACTTGATATAAATTTTTATATAATACTAGTCGACTTCGTCCGCGTGTAGCTCCGCTTCTATTGGTCTTGCCGTCATGATATATAACCTATAGCCTTCCTAGATAAATGGGCTATCTAACACTGAAAGAATTGTTCAAATCGGACCAGTAATTCCTGAGATTAACGCGTTCAAACAAACAAACTCTTCAGCTTTATATAGTTTCATTATTTAGTCTTCCAGCTAGCTGTAAGAGGAGTTTTAAGTATCTTTTGCGACTAAGTTTAACAAAATACAATGGAACTATAAATAAAAACACAAAGTTTGGTCTTTTATCTCCATGTGTGTCAATGGTTTGCTTAAAAATTTTTACTTTTAGTACTTTAAAAATGATTTTCCGTCATCTCTTCACATAAAATGACGAGAGAGATCAGAGAGAAAAGATTGGTGTCAGAAAAAAAAAATTATATTTTTGTAAAGGTAAGTTATGTATTAGGCACCTATTTATACAATATATTATTGTGTTACAGTAATACCCCGACTTACGCTACCCCGTTTTACGCGAATTACCCGTCGTTCAAACAAACAAACTCTTCAGCTCGCGGTGAACGCGAACGCGCTAATCTCAGGAACTACTGGTCCGATTTGTAAAATTTTTTCAGTGTTAGATAGCCCATTTATCGAGGAAGGCGATAGGCTATATATCATCACGCTAAGACTAATAGGAGCGGAATTTTACCTAATTTCCATGGAAATTTTTAATTCTCGGAATAAATGCAAGCTGAATTGACTATTCGATATAAAATCAAAAACTATATTTGTAGTGTCTTAGAATTTTCTCAAAGTGATTCCAAAAAAATGTTATAAGGTCAGAAAATTTTCTTCATCCAAGGAAATTAATTAATTTTCAACATTCTATGGGCTATGGACAATAAACAGCTGACAGTTTTAGCTCTCCTAGACTTCAGCAACGCATTTAACAGCGTTGATCACGATATATTGCTTAGTTTACTGTGTTCTTTTAACATATCTCCATCAGTGTTAGACTGGTTTCGGAGTTACCTTATGGGCCGTCGACAACGAGTACGTCTTGATGAGAAATTCTCATCATGGAGCGATGTCCGGTCTGGGGTACCTCAGAGGGGCGTGTTGTCTCCTTTGTTATTTTCAATCTTCATCAATTCGATCTCTCAGTGTATCTCTTCTCCCTACCATATGTATGCAGATGATATCCAAATTTAAGATTGATAATAATGATCTTAAGTTATCATTTAGTATCTTTGTTTCTCTTTCATTATAAATGTGAAAATTGTATGTTTGGATGTTTGTTACTCAGTCACGCAAATACATAGGCTACTTTTTATCCCGGAAAAGTTAGAGTTCCTGCGGTATAGTAATCAAATATGTTTTATGTTGAACGCCCGAATATTTTTATTAGCAACGATATATTGAAAAATATTATTTTTTATAATCGGAATGTATTTTTTTATTATTTTAGATTACATACAACAATTACTATATAAGGTTAAACAACAATTAGTATATAAGGTATACACAAACTTACCTTTAACATAGATATAACAACAACTAAGTATACAATGAAAACTTGTGATAATATTTTAACAAAAATCATTGAACAAACTGGATAAGTAAAACATCCAACACACTTCAACTATAATAAATTAAAATTTTTAAATAATTTTCTTTTATTTATTCTTAGTATAAAACTGTATGCTGAGTCTATATCTATACAAATATAAATAGGTAAAGTTTGAGAGGTTGTAGGGGGTAATTTACTGAACCGATTTCGAAAATGATTTTACCAATAGAAAGCCACATTATTTGTGATTGTCATAGGCTATATATTAACCCAAAAAGTAAAAACACTTTTCCGTGGTAGTCGGATTTGCTGCAGTAAGTCGGAGAAAACGTTTCTGACGAACGCTGCCTTAACAATGAGAGTGAACATAAAGCTTAATACACCTCAGCGAAGCGAGAGAGGTTCCTGAGCTGAACTGCCTGGTTTAGGTATATTTCTAAGTTATTACTTTGATGTGATTTGTGAAGCGAGTGCGTAGTTTTTATAAAAGGGGAGAGCAAATCAGTTTAGATGTTATTATAGTCTCTAATTGAAGTTTATTGCAGGTTATTAAACGATTTGTTGTATTATTGTGATCACGTGACTCGAATTTGAGCTTTTATACATACTTTACTTCTTTTGTTACCTTTAATATTTGATTTACCACTTAGATTTATCAAAAAACATAAAATTTTTAATATATTGTTGCTAAATTAAATACACAGGCGCTTACAAACAAGAAAGTTATTTTATCATTATCCCACAGGAACTTAAGGATTTTTTCAGGATAAAAGTAGCCTATGTATTAATCCATGTTATAAACTGTATGTGTGCAAAATTTCATTGAAATCCGTTCAGCCGTTTTTGCGTGATTGAGTAACAAACATCTAAACATGCAAACTATTACATTTATAATATTACTAGCTGCACCCCGCGGTTTCATCCGCTATATTTTGGATAATTCACTCTATATTATTATAAATTATAGCCTATGTGTTATTCTGATGTGTAAGCTATGTTATTGTAAAGTTTCATCAAAATTCATTAAGTAGTTTTTGCGTGAAAAAGTAATAAACATTCATCCATAACAATGCTATATATAAATGAATACAACTATGAACAACTGTAGGCATTCGTTACGTCTGTCTGTGGCATCGTAGCGCTTAAAATAATGCACCGATTCTGATGAAGTTTTGTTTGTTTGAAAGGTAATTTAATCGAGATGGTTCTTAGCTATGTATTGTGAAGATCTGTTCACCCGTTTGAAGACTATCAGCTCATTGCTCACTTGAGAGCTGCCTCACAATATTAATATATTGACTATTATAACAATCTCGTAACCATGGCAACGCACTCACATTGCTTACACTGAGTAGCAAGTATCTATACATAGTATCTCAATGAGTGAGTGAGTCAGGTGTAAGGGTGTGATGAATCCAAAACACAAAAGCTTTTAATAAAACAGTTGGTTTAATGGCAGCTCAATCCGATTACCTTTTAAGATGGCCGAAAAAGTGATATTACTGTTTAAACTGGGATGGGTTTATGCAATAAAGAAATGCTTCAAATTAAAATTTTATTTATTTACGTACAACGTGCTGTATTAGGTTTTGTATTGCGCCCATGTCTAAAAATACATTTTTTTTAACCTTTACCCTTCGCTTTTTTTTCTTTCAACCTACCTTATTTTATTCGAGTAACATCCTTTTCCGCCTTGGCGCCTTCGTGCGCCGCACGTCTTTGCACATATGGACGGCGCGTTCCTGGCCAAGTGTCAACACGGAAAAAATACTTTCTTATCTTCGTTAAGTTAGTTGGGGTCAAGTAAGTTGAATCTGCTCCTATGTTTGGAGCCCTAACTTTGCCCGTCTTGCCTTTTAAACCTGCTCCTATGTTTTGAGCCCTAACTTTGCCCGACTTGCCTTTTAAACTTGCTCCTATGTTTTGAGCCCTAACTTTGCCCGTCTTGCCTTTTAAACCTGCTCCTATGTTTTGAGCCCTAACTTTGCCCGACTTGCCTTTTAAACTTGCTCCTATGTTTTGAGCCCTAACTTTGCCCGTCTTGCCTTTTAAACCTGCTCCTATGTTTTGAGCCCTAACTTTGCCCGACTTGCCTTTTAAACTTGCTCCTATGTTTTGAGCCCTAACTTTGCCCGTCTTGCCTTTTAAACCTGCTCCTATGTTTCGAGCCCTAACTTTGCCCGACTTGCCTTTTAAACCTGCTCCTATGTTTTGAGCCCTAACTTTGCCCGTCTTGCCTTTTAAACCTGCTCCTATGTTTTGAGCCCTAACTTTGCCCGACTTGCCTTTTAAACTTGCTCCTATGTTTTGAGCCCTAACTTTGCTCGTCTTGCCTTTTAAACCTGCTCCTATGTTTTGAGCCCTAACTTTGCCCGTCTTGCCTTTTAAACCTGCTCCTATGTTTTGAGCCCTAACTTTGCTCGTCTTGCCTTTTAAACCTGCTCCTATGTTTTGAGCCCTAACTTTGCCCGTCTTGCCTTTTAAACCTGCTCCTATGTTTTGAGCCCTAACTTTGCCCGTCTTGCCTTTTAAACCTGTTTCTATGTTTTGAGCCCTAACTTTGCCCGTCTTGCGTTTTAAACCTGCTCCTATGTTTTGAGCCCTAACTTTGCCCGTCTTGCGTTTTAAACCTGCTCCTATGTTTTGAGCCCTAACTTTGCCCGTCTTGCGTTTTAAACCTGCTCCTATGTTTTGAGCCCTAACTTTGCCCGTCTTGCGTTTTAAACCTGCTCCTATGTTTTGAGCCCTAACTTTGCCCGTCTTGCTGTCTTAAGTATTTAAGTAACTCAATGTGGCAAGGGGCCATTTAAACATATTTTAGCCCAGCGAGTCTAGGACGCTGGGCTAATTATTTATATATGGAAATTTTACAGTCACTTCCGAATAAAATTTTCACTAGTTAGCAACAATGTTGAAAAAAACAGTCCCGATAGGACTAAAATATAGTCTGTAGGTGATTTTGCGCCTGTGTGCTAATCTGACGATGCCAATATGCCAAAACGAGCATTTACACTTTAATTAATAGCTAAAGAGGTCCCTAATTACCTCGTTTTGCTGCCCGCGTGCAACGATTGCATATAGTAAACAATGTGTAGTTTAGTGTGTTAGTGCTGTCCTGCTTAATATTTTTTCCTTCTTATTATGTTAGTTTAATATAATGCTAACAAACGAGGTGTAGGTGAGAGTTTGTCTAATAAAACCTTTTATACCTGTTATTATTATTTACTAGCCGACCCTTGCGCATTCGTTCGCGTGTAGCTCCGCTCCTATTGGTAGTAGCGTGATGATGTATAGCCTATAACCTTCCTCGATAAATGGGCTATCTAACAATGAAAGAATTTTTCAAATCGGACTAGTAGTTCCTGAGATTAGCGCGTTCAAACAAACAAACTCTTCAGCTTTATATATTAGTAGTAGTAGTTATATACAAGCAACAAACAACACTCGATGATTTTTGATAGCCTTAAACGAGTAAACAATTATCGATTAATCGAAATTCATTAAGTTTCACAACAATTCTATTTGAGTGAACATCTCCTGGAGTGCTGCTGGAGGTAGTGTAAGTGATCATGTGAGTTCTTACGTCTTATTTATTGTGACTCCCTACATTGTATTTAGAAGTGTTAACACAACCTTAGGTTAGGTTGGCCTTAGGTTTAGACAGTGAAACTAGGCAGTGAAGGCGAGTGTTGTGATCTTTTAAAGGATATCCTTAAACCTACACCTTGGTCAAAAGTCCAAGGCACTGCCTGGGTTCATGTTCAAAAACCACGGAATCTTAAGATTCGATTACTTCATTCAAATTTGTTCTCTGTCCTGACATATATATATATATATATATATATATTATTTTTTTATAATTTTTTTTTTTTTATAATAAATATGTCGAATAACACCATCCAGCCTAATCAAATAACAATAGAAGTAAAATATGGCATCACAGGATATACCAACTCAATATTCAGATGGCAACACTCTTATGTACTTACAATAAGGTTCAATTTCCAAAAAGTACCAACATCAATAATTTGGTTGTATCACCCCTATCTTTCACCTCTAAAATTATTATAGTCTGGAATGCACTGCTTTGATCCAGTTATAACTGGATTTATTTAGTTAACTAGCGACCTGCCTCGGGTTTACATGGTTTCTCTACTATAATATACATATATTATATATTAATTACTCTATCTATTGGTGAAAACTGCACTAAAATCTGACTTTCATTTATTCGTCAATACTCCGCTCCTATGGGTCGTAGCGTGATGTTATATAGCATATCGCCTTCCTCATTTAATGGGCTATCTAACACTAAAAGTATTTTTGTATTCGGACTAGTAGTTCCTGAGATTTGCACGTCCAAACAAACAAGCTCTTCAGTTTTATAATGTTAGTGTAGATTTAATACGCGATATGTATTAATATTACTATCATTATATATGTTTTTGTTTAGAGGTAGAGCAGTACCTGGGCTATCTAAACTACCCACATGTATGCTACACAATTTTTACAGATAATCTATATCTGTTATAAATATCATTAAAATTCATTCAGCCATTTTTAAACAATTTGGTAATAAAAATCTAAACAAAGAAACTCGAGATGGAACTATGTCTAAATAATTGAGAACACCTTTTTATTGAAATTTATTTGAAATTTTCTTTAACTTAATTGTGATAAGGTTGTAAGTATATTCAAGGGCGTAGCTAGGATTTTATTAAGGGGGGGGCAGGCGTAGACAAACCAAAAATATACCTAAGGTAAATGCTGCATGAGCAACGGGGCTGGTTACGTTAAAAATGAAAACCAAAATATCAATCAGTGAATTTATTTTACAAAAAAAGTAGTCGACGAGGTTCTTCACAAAACCGTTTTAACACCTCAGATTCAATAGTATCCTTAGTTTTTTGTACCATAGTTCGGTGTACACTGAGCATGCATAGGCATTTCAGTCATCGTTGATCTCAGCCATGTTTTAACACGACGCAATGTAGAAAAGGACCTCTCTATCTTACTTGTAGTGCAAGGTTGTGCCAAAGAAATAAGTATTGCTTTTTTTGTTGCGGGAAAGAAAATGTTCGCCTCCTTTAACACTTCAGAAAAATCTAGTTTATCGAGATCTTCTCTGGTCTTACCCTTGTTCTCCCATTTTTTATACCATAGTTCGGCTTCTTGATTATAATTAAGTAAATCGTAGTATAGGCAGAAACTTTGTGCGTTTTCTTTGAAATCAATTGAGGACATATTCAACATTGTACTGGGATTTAGCGACATTAATCCGAAAGCAGGCAAATTTTGGTCACCAAAACGCTGCTCCAGTGCAGATATCAGGGAATCTAAATAAGGAATTATAATCGATCGCTTCCAAAAATCGCATGGAGTTTCAGCAGGGTGATTGGACCGATGTTGTTGGCGAGATATAATGCGTGGGACTTGTATATCAGTTCCAAAAGCAGCTGCTATTCTAATTGATATATCTAAAATATTTTGGCTTTCTATATCTGCGTTACGTCGATGATCATTTATAACAGAAATTATACCTTTAATATGACTCATGCATGCGTACATATCAATAGTTTTCGATTGTAAAGCATTGGCTATAATAGGTTCCAATAGGCCTTAGTACTTGGCTATTAGTTAAACACATATAATGAAAACTGATTTAATAGCAGCGCAATGTAACTGATAAGCACGTTTTCTTGATGCTTCATTCCCTTCTCTAGAAATATCTGAGAGGCCATTGACAATTTCCTCGAAATGAGCGTTAAAAATGGCAATACTCTTATACTTTTGCGACCAGCGAGTCTCACATAAAGCAGAAATATTTGGCACATACTTCCTCCGCAAAGAAGACTCTCTAAAAAAGTTTATGATATCTTTTATGGTATCAATCGTGTTGCGTACTTCCGGAACTTGATTCAAATCATTTACGACTAAGTTGAGTCTGTGACTTGCGCAATGAAAATACAAGGCTTTTTTATATTTCTCTTTTAATATCTTTTGAACGCCACCAATATGCCCGGCCATTGTAGAACAGCCATCATATCCTTGGCCAACACAACGATCGGATTGAAGTCTTACATCTTCTAGGGGGGGGCAGCTGCCCCTCCCTGCCCGTACCTATCTACGCCCTTGAGTATATTCTTTTGACTGAGCTAACTTTAACGTAACTTTACGCATAAGCTACTGAATTAGTTTTGATTAAATTCCACAGTAATATAGCTTATGCATTAAAATAACTTATTAAGATATATTTTTGAAATATTTGTTTAAATTAGATGAAATATTACGTTATATGTAAAGTAAGTCCTAAAATTTCCATTATAACCTCATCATACAAATAAAAACGATATAGACGTATTTTCCTGACCGAAGCGAGGTTTTACAAGTAAGTAAAATAGTAAAATATCCTAAGGGGTCTATAATAATTGTGTTATTATTTCAAAATGTTTCAATATAGGGGTCAGCAAAATGTCACTTGATCCCTCGACAATATTTAACCTTTTAATGCTTTAATCTATTATAATGTCGTTAATAATTCGTAACGGACAATATCATTACTATTTCACGCTTCCCTGAGGGATTTTTAACTTCTAGAACAATCTAGATATTAATTATTGTCAAAATATTTGTAGTATTGTAAATAAGACCAATCTTTCAAATTTAAAAATTCATGTGAGATTTAATTTAATAAAAATTTTCTGACATCCAATTTCGATGAAACTTTTACCGGTATGTAAATAGATAAATTATAAAATAAGGTTTAAAAAAAATTAAATAACGAGCTTTAAAAGCAGAGAGAGAGTTTCTTAGTTAAGATTTTTTCTTACTGCTTATTCTTTCGCATATATCTCTGACTAGTCGATCCGCGCGACTTTCTCTGCGTGTAGGTCCGCTCCTATGGGTCGTAGGGTGATGATATATAGCCTATAGCCTTCCTCGATAAATGGGCTATCTAACACTGAAAGAATTTTTCAAATCGGATCAGTAGTTCCTGATATTAGCGCGTTCAAACAAAAAACTTTTCAGCTTTATACATAAGTATAGATTTCAATGCAGTTTTTACTGTTTGATACTTGTAGAAGAATCTAATAACCCCTAAACAACCCCCTTTTTTACATAAACACCTATATTTATCAAAACTCCATGGATCTGTGGTACATTTGTATGTAAAAATTGTAATTTTTTTTCAAATATTCTAGTGATTTGTATGAATGTTTTGGACCGACGTATTTATAACTAAGTTATTCTATAATATATTAACTATATTTATGCAAAAAATTACGTCGATCCGTTGCTGCGGTCCATCATAAATGGAAGGTAAACCAATAAATACATATTCGTTTTCATAGTATTGCCTATAAATTTGTCGTTTTAAATTAATTATTTCATTAATTGGATGATGAGAGATGTTTTGGACCAACAGGGCATATACATTATTTTTTAGTATAATTAAGTAAAAATCCGTTGCTTCGTTACGTCACAAATTACACATCAATGGAAATTCGTATCTATCGTATGACCCTAAATTTATTGTTACAGATTCTTAATTTTAGAAATTACTTCAGATGTTTTAGACCAACCAATTGCAAGCTAAATTATTGTTAGATATATAGGCTTTACTTATGCAAAAAATTACGTCGATCTGTTGGTGCGTTACACTACTAAAAGAGGATGAAACAAAGAATGCCCTTTCGTATCTATAGTAAGACCCTAAATTTATGGTTTCAAATTCTTAATTTTAGAAATTAGTTCAGATGTTTTGGACCAACCAATAGCTAGCTAAATTATTGTTAGATATATAGGCTATATTGATGCAAAAAATTACGTCCATCTGTTGCTGCGTTACACTACTAAAAGAGGATGAAACAAAGAATGCACTTTCGTATATATAGTATGACCCTAAATTTATGGTTTCAAATTCTTAATTTTAGAAATTAGTTCAGATGTTTTGGACCAACCAATTGCAAGCTAAATTATTGTTAGATATATAGGCTTTACTTATGCAAAAAATTACGTCGATCTGTTGGTGCGTTACACTACTAAAAGAGGATGAAACAAAGAATGCCCTTTCGTATCTATAGTAAGACCCTAAATTTATGGTTTCAAATTCTTAATTTTAGAAATTAGTTCAGATGTTTTGGACCAACCAATAGCTAGCTAAATTATTGTTAGATATATAGGCTATATTGATGCAAAAAATTACGTCCATCTGTTGCTGCGTTACACTACTAAAAGAGGATGAAACAAAGAATGCACTTTCGTATATATAGTATGACCCTAAATTTATGGTTTCAAATTCTTAATTTTAGAAATTAGTTCAGATGTTTTGGACCAACCAATTGCAAGCTAAATTATTGTTAGATATATAGGCTTTACTTATGCAAAAAATTACGTCGATCTGTTGGTGCGTTACACTACTAAAAGAGGATGAAACAAAGAATACACTTTCGTATTTATAGTATGACCCTAAATTTATGGTTTCAAATTCTTAATTTTAGAAATTAGTTCAGATGTTTTGGACCAACCAATTACAAGCTAAATTATTGTTAGATATATATGCTATGTTTATGCAAAAAATTACGTCGATCCTTTACCTATATCGTCATAAGCTATATATATCTAAATTTTTGTATCTATCTATAGTATTGACCCCGAATTCAATTGTTTCAAATTTATTCATATTTTTTTTGTTAATAGTAAAGTTTTGGACCGACGCGTGTTTTAGCTAATCCTTAAGGGCTTTACTCCCAATAGTATAATAAGCGCAATATTTTTAATGAAGCAGTCGCCAGTGTACTACGTGTGACTTGGCGTTCTTGTAATCTGATATTCCACTCGTTTGTAGGGTTGTCCAGTTTTTTTTTTAATTTTTAGAGATTTTTTAATTTCGTAACTAATATTTTCTGATTGCTTGTAGTAAGTTGAAAAAATCAAATTGCCCTCGCTTCGTTGAGGAAGAAAATTTGCAAATGAAATAAAGCCTATATTCTTCTACAAATCAAGCTCTATGGAATAGTAAAAACTGCATTAAAATCCGTTCAGTAATTTCAGAGATATACGCGAATAAACAAAAACTAAAAAATTAAAGTAAATTTAGTTTCTAATGGCTCCAGATTATTAAGTATTTACGGAACCCTAAATATTTTTGTGATTTATCATTCTATAAGAATTCCGTTATATATCAGTGAAAGTTTCATCACAATTGGTTGAGCCGTTTTGGAGATAAGCTCATACGAGTATTTGGATGTCAGTTAAAGTGCTATACGTTTGAAAATCCTTAGATTATAAACTGAAAATAGATTCCAAATTCAAAATTGTATAACTAAAATTCAAGTTCTATTATTCAAGTCCTTTATTCAAACCATAATCCAAAGATTTTGGATAGAAATTGATCATTAATTTCGACCGTATATATTTAAACACCTATAAAGACAATTTCCAATAACGTCTCTTGAGTATCGCTATAGAATTTATTGTACGTACCCTCCCCTCCACCGATGACAACCCCCCACTCGATAACAGAGTTTACACTGTACTAGCAAGTGGCAACCCTAAACCGCCTTGTTAGTATCTGTCACCGCTAAACAGCTCTTTAACTTTAAACGAATCTGCCAAACATATTGAACCTTATCCCATTGGCATAAGGTTCAAAATGGCGGCACGTTAAATACGTTAGTTAACGAACAATTTCGTCTCGAGACGCGTCGTCTCCAGCTTGATAGAGTGGAGTTACTTGAAATATATACTAGTGGTGTCTTACATTGTTCTCTACAAGCATACGAGTAGACAGCTAACAAAGCTAACGTTCGACTAAATGACGAACATTTGTTGACACTTGCAATTGTAGATGTATCTTCTCCTATTTCTACTCCTTCAAATTAAAAAAAAAATATAAAAGGTAGCCTATGTTCTTCCCCAACATCTAGTCTACCTCTGTAATAAATTTCATCAAAATCCGTTTAGTGGTTCAGGCGTGAAAGCGTAACAGACAGAATGAGTATTAAGTAGGAAAACAAAAGATACAAATTTCAGAGATAAGCATGGTTCTAATGGCTCCTGTATTTTCAATTTTTTCAGGACCCTAAATATTTTCACGACATTCTATTTTGTGAGAATTCCTCTACATATTACTGAAAGTTTCGTCAAAATTAGTAGTGCCGTTTTGGAGATATACTCACACAAAGTAGCATAACATGAAAAGCAATGGCAATGTCGAAGTTTCTGAAATGTCGAATTTGATTAAACTTTTTTATACAAATAGACTATAAGTGAATTTGTTATTTGTGTGTCAGTTGACATTTTAAAATCAATCGTAAATAAGTCGAATAGTTAGCCTTTAAGGCGATTGATTTGAGAACATTAGCTATTTAGGGTTAAGTATCTCAAGTTATACTAATATATAAAGCTGAAGAGTTTGTTTGTTTGAACGTGCTAATCTCAGGAACTATTGGTCCGATTTGAAAAATTCTTTCAGTGTTAGATAGACCATTTATCGAGGAAGGCCATAGGTTATATATCATCACGCTATGACCAATAGAAGCGGAGCTATATGCGGACGAAGTCGCGCGGGTCGACTAGTTATATATAAAGAGAAATGATTAAATTTTATGTATGTTGCTTTTTGTGAATATACTGAAAAACTACTGAACCGATTTTGATGGTCCTTTAATAGATAGAAAGCTACACCCTTTGCGAGTAAAAAAGACTATGTAGTGTTGCCACAAATATTGTTATAAAAAAGATATAGCCATTTCACTGGTAGAAGAAAAATAAACAGAAAATAAATTAATATCGATTTTTTTTAATTTATTTACTATAAACAAAAATGTTCCAATAAATATTTATCTATGGTAAGGGTCTATAGACAAGTAATTACGAAACAAAACCAATTATTTTGTCGTCAATGCGCGCTTAACGTCAATTATCAAGTGATTATCCTACTCGATGCTAGATGGCGCTCTTCGGATTACTGTCTCGTGTCTTTGGGGACTTCACCCTTGTAGCGTAAGAGTTGACGGTCTTTTTATATTACTATTTTATATATTCTTAGTTATGATGACGGTATGCCTACTAATTATACAACGTGTCCCAAGATTCAACGATAAGCGGACACCAGACTTATAACTACTCGAGAAAAAATAAAGAATTCTTATATTTTTTTAATTACAATAATTTTCAAATACTTCTGTTTTTTTTTCTGTATTAGCAACCTAAGAAGTACGTCCATCCACCACAATCCTTAAAAATCACAGAATGTCTTTAGTTTTTTTACAAAAATCAGTCCAAATTTTTTTTTTTTTAATTTTCATAGACTTTTACTTTTAATGCACTTGCTCTCATCTTGCTCTAAAAAAAAGTAAGGAAAAAATTAAATAAGAATTATTATTAAAAAAAAATGTGGACATGGTAGTTGAAAATATCGTAACGGGTATTAAATGTCGATGGATTCTGAAATACTTATTGTAATTAAAAAAAAATAAGAGATATATATTTTTTTTTTGCCCTCGAGCAGTTATGAGTAGGTCCACGCTTTGGTGCCCACTTATCGTTGAATTTTGGGACACGTTGTATAAACGTGAATGAAAATTACTTAACCGATCATCATGAAACTTTGTACACATACTCTTGAGGATATTAGAAGTAACATAGGATACTTATTATGAAAAAAAAAACATTTTTTCTTACTTATTTACTTACTTGAAACCAAGAGGTAGAAGCAAGTACACCGCCATGATAGAAGTGATTCTTGCATCGCGAGTAATCAAACAGTAATTCTGCAGCTCTGTGTATAAAGTATAACCCTCGTGAGTAATATTCTAGTCAACAAGCCGTGATTCTGTAGATTTGTTTATGTATATATCAGCAATCGGAACAGGACTTTTAAAGTGAAGCTGAACATTACCTGGAATGGTGTTAGTGAAAGTGTAATTGTATTTTATATTGTGTTCCTGTCTAAGTTAATAATGAATGACGTGTATTACATTCCGCACGACATGACATCACATTGTTAATTAAGTTTAATTTAATTTTTTGAAAATATTTATTTTACTACATGCTTGAATAATATAAATATTTGTCATCAATTTTTGAAACGTTAGCTCTTGTACTATAATTTTTATTGTAATAAAAATAGACTTTATTGCAACGATATAAAATGTATTTTTAAATGACAGTTCAGTTTTAATGATCATTTTTTTAGGTAGCAACACTTTTTTTTAAGTAGTGTGTCGATTGATGTTTTATAGTAAACATTGCCTGCACCAGGGTCACAAGGCCCAGAACACGCTTAGCCTACTGTCTACAGTTATATTTATAGATTTGATTTGTACATACTTAATATATAAAGCTGAAGAGTGTGTTTGTTTGAACACGCTAATCTCAGGAACTACTGGTCCGATTTGAAATATTCTTTCAGTGTTAGATAGCCCATTTATCGAGGAAGGTTGTAGCCTATATATCATCACGCTACGACCCATAGGAGCGGAGCTACACGCGAACAAAGTCGCGCATGTCGACTAGTCCATTATAAAAATAAAAAAATATTATTCACTAGTCAACCAATAAAGTCCTCGCGAGATCTCGGCTCTTTTTATCGAGATCGATCTCGGCAGAAAAATGAGCGAGATCTTGCGAGTTTAACGAGATTTTATAGTTCGCGGATGACTCTCTGAGATCTGAGGTTTTGTTATGTAATGGAAGAAATTGTTATGTAATGGGAATTAAAGTATTTAATCGGATACCAAAAACTATAAGAGAATTGCCACATGAGGGTCTTCTCGCAACATTGCCGCTTCATATCTTTTAAGGAGAATCATTTACGTATATTAACGTAAATACGTTTAATTCAACAAAACTGGGGGAAGCTAAATTGTTAGAAATGAGTTTCTACAATAAACCAAAACGTTCTTAAAAATAAATTAGCATTTTACTTAGATTATTTATATGCTTAAACAGTGTCGCGCTGCAAACGCGCCAAAAAAAATAGCGTCTAACTGTTGGCCACTACAAAGCTTTCAATAAAGGTCGATCAAAAACAACGAAAAAAGTTACCTACCATAAGTAAGTACCATTATCTTGTACACAAAATAGGGCATTAAAATATTTCGAAAATAAAATATTATTTTTGTTCGCCATCTTGAATTTGACGTAATTGACTTGTGTGTTGCCAGTTCATAGTCTCAGAACTCCCTAATAAAAATGTGTAATACATTTACATTACATACATTTTCAGAAACGAAAAAGTTAGCGTTCGCTTAACCCATCTTAATATATAACTGAGGTAGGGCACAAATAACACTACTCTTAAGCAGTGTTGTGTTCCTGTTGGTGGGTAAGGTGACCAGAGCTCCTGGGGGGAATTGGGGATAGGGTCGGCAACGCGCTTGCGATGCTTCTGGTGTTGCAGACGTCTATAAGCTACGGTAATCGCTTACCATCAGGTGAGCCGTAAGCTTGTTTGCCGACCTAGTTACATAAAAAAAAAAAAAAAACTAAGTTTTAATCTATGGAAAGTATAAATTATTATTGTTTTATTTTGGCATATTTTTGTAAATAATAATTACTTGACTCTATGAGTCTATATGCAATAAACTCCCTATTTTAAAATTAATTTTCAACTACTGGTATCATTACGTACGCACACTAAGAAAATAAAAGTACGTGGAAGGAGTGTAAGATCACGCACACTAGCAAATAAAACTTGGCCTATTTGTATAACTTTGTTTGCAGCGCGACACTATCTAGATTTATAAATAACTAGCGGCCCATCCCGGCTTCGCGCGGGTGGAATATTATTTTTAAAAATATATTGGCCCTCCCGCATTTCGGTGCCCCCTCTCTTGCCGCGTTACTCGCTGCGCTGCGGCGCTATACTGGCCCGTCGCGTCGGCGTGTATTTTTTGTTTATATTGATATTTTTAATTTCGTAATATCTTTTGAATGGAAAGTCCGATTTTAATAATTCAAAAAGTAATTTACAGGTATTGAAATAGTCTTGAATACGAAATAATTTATTTGGATAAGGATTAATACAAAGTTATAGAAAACATGGTCTGATTTTGATAGGCATTTTTATCAACTTTTAAAATGTAAAAAAGTAGTTATAGTGACATAACTATAATAGTTGGACATATGGTCTCGCGGACTTTTTTGTAGATATTGATACGTTCTATAATATTGTAGAACATTTTTTTGTTCTATCATCAATACTTTTTGCAACGCATGCGATGAAAGATATTTTATGGCTAATTTTTTGGCACCTTGGGTTGGTTTTCGTGAGATTTCCTAAGGATCTCTAATTTTTTCTTGTAATAAATATAGCCTATGTTACTCAGGGATAATGTAGCTTCTTAATGGTGAAAGAATTTTTGAAATCGGTCCAGTAGTTTTTATGTTTATTCGTTACATACAAAAATACAAAAATACAAATCTTACTTCTTTATAATATTAGTATAGATCTATCTCATTACTGTTCGAGTGTTTCTTTGTGTCAATGTTGGTCGTTGCATGTGTTGCTGTTTAATACTGTTAAAGTAAACTCTGCAAAAACATATGGTATATTAATTTAAACCATATATTACCATCATAAATATTTCTTTGGAACATCCGCAAATCGGACAGCATACCAGTCGTCGCGATTAAATCTTTGCTATATAAATAGGATCTTTGACGGTAGTTTATAATTCGGATAATTTTTTTTTTGAAGTGAAACTTCTTTAGAATCGTTGTGATTTCAAACCGGATGCAACGGAAAAAACGACAGGTAAGAGACACAAATACAAAAATGTGTAGGAAAGAATGAGACAGAAATATACAAAACGACAGGTAAGAGACACAAATACAAAAATGTGTAGGAAAGAATGAGACAGAAATATACATACTATTTTATATTATTATATATATTCATCTCATTCTTTTGTCGATTTACTGAAGTTTCACGTGTTTGTTACAATTATTATTTGTAGGTGTAGAACATTTGTTACAATTATTCCGTCAAAAAGGCAACTTTGCGATAAAATATTAAAATGTCCAATACTCACAGTTTGATCTTCTTTTCTTGCTATTTTAGTCCTTGTTTGATGCGCCGACATGTCCAACGAATCGCTGTCACCATCCGAAGAAGAAGAAGAAGAAGACAACGCGTTGTCTAGTCCGAGAAGTAGGCAATTGTTTGCCTGCGTCCTCCATATTTTCGGAGAGGTTACACTGAACACTTCACGAAGTATATTTAATCGTAATACTGAATATAAAAACACGTAACTATTTATTTTCGTGTAAGTTTAGCTGACACTCAAGATGGATTCCGGATATTGTAGTTAAGTTTTATTTGTTGGTAAAACTCTCTATTAATTCATTGTTTTTATAATTTAATCGAATATTTCAATAATGAGATGTGACGTGATATATATTCTATGGTATAACTATTTAATTTACTTTTTAATTTCGAATCTTCATCAATAATGTTACCATTATAAAATGTAATAATTTCCACGCGAATGTAAAGGAAAAGTATGCGGCCAATCTATTAATTACATCATATTGTACAATACCATGCTAAAGGGAATAAATAAATTGATTGATTGATTGATTGATTGATATCTGAATGATATAATACTCGCAGACGGGTGTTACCTAAGAAATATGGGGATTATGAGATGTAAATGGTGGTAACACTTATGTAAACTTTATATTAAAACTTATATTATAATCTGTCAAAAGTATGATATGTAATCTGTGGTTATTTTGATAAAATTATAATTATGTATCTGTGAATGATGATGTCATGTAAGAACTGGTCTTTTCTTTGAAAATGTAAAATCTCTGTAATAAGTGTGAATATATTCAACAACAGTTCAGTTCAGCCGTTTAGCAGACGATTCTTTGGACATTTTGTGCTTCTAAAGCTACCTTCAAACTGAACAAGCCCTTCATTAGATTAGTGTATTTTGTTTTTAATCTATAGTTTCAAATAGATCTGTAATTAATAAATATATCTCAGTTTAATTGTTTTGTTAAAGAAAAATTGCTTTAATATTAAATCTTTTTTTATATTAGAAGAGAAGATTGGTTTCATTTCTATTTTGATTAGATAAGTCAAAGTTTACTATTTAAAAGTTTGTTTAAAAATACGTAAAAATAAATGTTTATTGTGATTTTTTGCAAGAAGAGATCTCGACTGAGCCCCAATCTCGCCAGATTGCATACCATAGAAATTTGTATGAAAATTGTTGTTTTTTTTAAAATTAAAATTAAGTCGCTCAGCGGTCTGGCCGTGACGTCATTGTTTCGTTTTCAGATATCTTACTAATATTATGTTTGTTACTCAATCACGCAAAAACTGCTGCTACTTTATACCCTGGATTAACATATAGGGTACTTTTTATCCCAAAAATATTTGTAGTTCCTACGGGATAATTGTAAAATATGTATATAGTTTAAGTTCGATTATATAAAATGACTTTTAATAATTCGTGACGTCATCATTTCAAATGGTGTTTATTATATATTGTAATATAATTAATCTCGTTTCTAATATAAAAATAAATATGTTTATTAATAATTCATGGATCGTCTTTGATCACATAAATATACATATTATAAAACATAGTCACACCTCGCTTCACTTTGATCGCGTTAAACTCAAAAACTGCTGAACGGATTTTGATGTAGTTTTCACTGATAGAAAGAGTAATTCATGAGAAAGTTCGAAGTGTATAATTTGTTAAGATTTTGTGTAAATTAGATGAAATATGACGATAATTGTTGGAAAAGATGGATGCAGTCACGCCGCCTGGGAGCTGCTGCCTAAACCCTTTTTGAGATGACAAAACAATATATTATGGTGGGATACATATACCCATAATATGCTTAACTACACGTGCAAAGCCAGGGTGGATCGCTAGTTATTTAAAAATAATAAATATTGTCTCTTTTTATAACAAAACTCGCTGACCCAACAAACATTGGTGTGCCATATAAATTTA
The DNA here is from genome assembly GCA_905147385.1 of Limenitis camilla. NCBI lineage: Eukaryota > Metazoa > Arthropoda > Insecta > Lepidoptera > Nymphalidae > Limenitis > Limenitis camilla. The sequence goes on along the minus strand of LR990252.1, from coordinate 2,272,436 downwards.
AAAAATTTGGGGTGAGCCACCCTTATCACTTAGGGGTATAAAAAATAGATGTTGACCTATTCTCAAACCTACCCGAAAAGCACACAAAATTTCATAAAAATCGGTCGAGCCGTTTCGGAGGACTTTAGTTACAAACACCGCGACAGGAGATTGTCATTAGTTCAGTAGATTCATCAGATTACTTCCTCCACATGTAAAAGATAAATTCTACAAATATTTATGATTCAAAAGATCTAGAATTTAATATAATGAGTCACCAATATCGGAAATTATAATTTTTCATAGAAATCAAGGTGCGTCTATATACCTGATAAACATAATTGCGAAATTGTTGGGTTGGGACACACTGCAAGCGATTAAATGCCAATTATTTTTAATATTGTTTTCACGCTTAAACCACTTAACCGATTTTGATAAAATTTGGTGCAGAGGTAGACTAGAGTTTTGGAATTGACATATGTTACTTTTATTGCGCGTAAAAGGTTTGAAGGGGTTGAAATAAGGGATGAAGTGCATGTCGAGCTGCGTGATCGTTTATGTCTTCAAAAAAAGTTAACTATAACTTATGTTTATGTTGAAAAATAAAATGTAAAATATAGTGATTGGCACATTGAAATTGCCAAAACATTTAGGTATATATTTTAAATGATTTTCGCAAATAAAAAAAAAAAAAAGGAAGTGGAGCTTATGACAGCTGTCATTGTGGTTATCACCGTTGATAGCACAGATCCAACACTACTACACTCGGATAACAAATAAATATACCTCTCTGTTTGCAATAAATGAGGGAAGGGTCGGGGGGGAGGGGTAGCCCCCCCTACCCCTCCAAGTTCCTTTAAGCAAGTTGATGTGAATGAAATGTAATATGGGAACGTATGAATTGTATAATCGTGATTTATTGAATTTCCGATGATTTAGCAACATTTTCCTCTTAGTATGGGGGGGAGGTGATTCAGTAGGCAGTAGGGGCCTGCCCCCCCTCCATCTCTGACAGTTGGAATAAGATATATAAAAATATACTACACTTACGCGTTAATTTTTTGATGGTAATAAAACGCTATAACTAAGACTCCACGCACTGATAACATCACTGATAACACAAGATAGCAGCCATTTTGCGTAGAATACACGAAAAGTAAGCAGTGTAATGAAATATCTGTAGCTGAACATGTTTTGATGTGACTTCTTGTAGTTTTAAACGGATATAGTTAAAGTGTTATTATTCAACAGGATATGTAAGTATTAAACTTTATAAGGTTATATCTCCAGAATTACTGAACTTATTTCCATGAAACTTTTACTATTATAATCTGTATGTCTTTAAGAATATTTATGTATATTCAAAAAATCCATAACATTTATAGAAATAGAGTTTTAATTATATTTATCATATCATGATGACAACAAATTTTGAACATAACCTCAATAATTAGTTATAATATTTCTATTCGTGGAAAGTTTTGGACCGACGTGATAGTTAAAAAGGTTTCCAATCGAACTTTTAAGTGTTTGTTTGTCATTTGTATCAAATACCTAAAAATCCTTTGTCTGTATATATAAATTTGCTGTGCGCGCGACGTCGTCCGTTGAGAATAGCCATATTTCCATACAACTTTTGTCCCCCCCTTTCAACCCCTTACCCTTTTTACGCATTAAAAAGTAGCCTATGTCATTTCTCAGACTCTAAACTATATATATACTAAATTTCATTAAAATCGGTTAAGTAGTTTTGGCGTGAAAGCCCGACCGACAGACAGAGTTACTTTCGCATTTATAATATTAGTAAAGATTAGTTATTTATCGCATGTAGTGAATAGTGATTCCTTAAAATTTTATACATTACATCTCTCTTATTTATCACTCTATTTAATAGTGAAAACCGTATCCAAATCTGTTACGTGGTTTGGGAGATATTAGTAAAAAAACAGACATAGGTATAGTAGTTCTTTCACGCAGCAATGGAGTGCGATGGTCTCTTATGATATGAGAAAGAGACAGAACGTTTTGACTACACTGTTCTCAATTAGTTGTGTGACGTCACGAAGCTTATGATTCTCCCTAACCATTGTCTTTTCTTTAGGCTGCGTTTCTACTAAAGATGCGAAACGTAGCCTAAAAGACGTCTGATTAAGCTGTTACAAAGTAAATAATAAACGGCGTGTCAATGATAAGATTATTATATCTATAGATAACCCACTTTTATTCTAAAGTATTATGCATTGATTTTATTATATTTTAGACAAACATGGAGAAGTTGCTGTTTTTTATATTAGCAGTTATTTCAGTGGGATATTGTAAAGGTAAGTGGCGGAAACAACTATAAACCAATTTTTTTTTTAATTTCAATAATTCAAAAAAATTATTCAATGAAAATGTTTTAGTCTGTACTAACCTTCAAATAGCAAAAATCGATTTTTTTAAATAAAACAAATAATTTTATTTTGTTTGTCTTATTTTTAAAAAAGATATAAAAAATAACATAAAGAATAAAATTTATCTTAACATTTATATTTTAGAGCAAATAATGTTCAAGGTGTCTAACGCCATCTATTATCGAGTAGTATAATCACTTCTATTTTTAGATGAAGTAACAACTGAGGTAACGACACTAGCGCCACGAGTCATACCGTGGAATGAAACGGGCATTTGCAGACATTGCATTTGTAAAGAGCAAAAAGTGAACTGCTTCGATCAAAGCATTAAAGAATTCTTCAATGAAGAAGACTGGGCAAGTGAGTACAATTAAATGTGTTAAATTTCTTTATCTTTTATGCTGTAAATGATTGTACGATATGCTAACTGTGGTTAATAGTTGTTAATTATTTTCTTAAACTAAATAAAATTTACATGTAAAAATATAAATAAAAAAATTAAGATTTTGTATAAAGCTGAATAGTTTGTTTGAACGCGCTTATCTCAGGAACTACTGGTCTGATTTGAAAAATTCTTTCAGTGTTAGATAGGCCATTTATCGAGGAAGGCTATAGTCTATATGTCATTACGCTATGACCAATAGAAGGGGAGCTACACGTGAAAAAAGTCACGCGGGTCGACTAGTAGTTAAATAATAATAAAATTCCACGTCCATATAGAATCATCAATTTTAATAATGTTGGTTTTTATAACAACAACTAAAAATAAAATGTACAAACTAATGAAACTATTTTAATTGCAGATTTGAAAGAATTTAAGCCAACAGTTGTAGATTTGAGCGAAAATCTAATCACAAACGTGACAGCAATAGCAGAGTTACCAATCAAAGTGCTGAATCTTTCACGATGCGCCATCGAGTTTATAGAGAACGCGAGTTTCCGTGATCTGCAGAAGATGGAAATTTTGGACTTGAGTCATAATAAGTTGACGTCAGATCGACTGAGTCCACATGCTTTTGAGGTATGTAGCTGAAAAGCGTAGATCCCCTACCATGTCCCAACATCCTTCAATTCATTGAGCTGTTTAAGTCAACTACAAATTGAATTCCAGGGTCGCTATGCTCCAGAAGAATACGAACCACTCTCCTCTATGAAGACGCTAAATCTGGCTTACAATGACCTTCACTCCCTCAACCAGGACCTCTTCGAGCATTTACCGGAACTGACAGAGCTGGACCTCAGCGGCAATCCATTAACTACAATAGATCATGTTACATTGATTGCGATTTCCAGTTTACCAATGTTGAAGGTACTTTTAAAACTTTTCTTGTCTGATTTTAAATATGTTTCCTCTATGATTAAATTTATTAAGAATATATAAATTAATAAAACAAATAAAATTATAAAATTTTATTTGTTTTATTAAGTAATTTAATTTCAAGTTCTCAGCGCCATCTATTGTCGAGTAATGTAACTAAATAAAATTTAAGATCTATACTAAGTTATATTAATTTAAGAATCGACCACTATCATACAAATTTATGTATGTATGTATGTATAGAGAAAGACACTATCTCTCACTTTCGTAGGTTGGCTGGAAGAGATCTCTTATAGATAAGCCTTTGCCAACAAATGGTAATGACACAATTGTATTTTATTTTCTCTTTGCAATAAATAATAAAATAATTCTTTTTTTCTCATCCATCCATCTGTCTTTGTTTGTAATTTTTTTATTGGCAAACCTTTGTAGGTGCTGCGCATGCGTTCCTGTGAACTGACTGAGATACCAGACAAGTTCCTCCACACCCCTAGATTTTTGGAGCATCTGGACATCAGCGACAACAAGCTGACCAGTGTTCCTCAGGAATTAGAGGAGACGAAGAACTTGAAGTACTTGAACTTGAACCAAAACCCTATCGTGGAATTGGACATGTCTTCTGAAGATTATCCGTAAGTATTCTTTGAATGACAATCTAAAAATTTATTTCGTTCCTCCCCCCTTCATTACCGTCCGTACTCCGTACCATCCAGTTCTTCCAATAAAATTTCCGGAATTCCGGAATTCATTATCTTCAATACATATACGATTTTTTCACTTATGTGGTGATACTTCCAGAGGATTCCCTCGTCTCCGGAAGCTTCAAGAGCTCCACATGTGCAACATGCCAGCTTTGACCCGCATTGGTGCTGGAGCTCTCTCAGGCTTGGAGAACTTGCAGAACCTTCACATGAGCTTCAACCCTAAGCTGACCTACTTGGACCCTAAAACCTTGGCGAGACCTGATGATATTGGAGAAACCTATGACTGGCCTTTAATTAAAGAGGTGAGTTTGATATCCCGACTCAGGAGTTGGATACCTTTTGATACTTCATAATAATACTTTCTTCTTTTTTATATGTTTCTTCAGCTCTACATCCAATCCAACAATCTAACAGAAATCGACTCCAGATTCCTATCCCGCTGGGATCTCCTGGATAAGCTGGATGTTACCAACAACCCCTTCACATGTGACTGTTCCACGCAATGGATGGTTGATATGCTGGTGCCAATCGTTGAGGCTATGGTGGTCAATGCTTCCGAGAAAATGGTGTAAGCAAAGACATCTCTATTCAACTGTATATGTGACGTCATATGGCGTTTACGTCTTTTTAGAATAGATTAAATCTCAAAATTGATTTACAGGTGTGCAGAACCGTTAGAGATGAAAGGTTACACGATGAAGCATTTGCACGATATCCACCGCACCATGCGCTGCTTGGACAAATATGGAAACCATCCTGAACGGGATGGAGCTATGTTACTTGGAGCACTTGTTGGTAAGTGTATCTCTTTGAATTAAAACCCTTATTTAATTATTCTAACTCTGAAAGGGATTTTCTAACACTCCCATTATCAATACTCCATAACCCATTAACAACTGCTAATCAATCTCCTAGATGTATCAGCAATCCTATCCCACTAAATCTTTCCTCCAATCATCGTCAAATAACCCCCCTAACCCTTTTAATAAGTTTTAAAAAGGCCCAAAAATAAGGTGGAGAATTTCTGTTATAATATTTTTGATAGTTTCTACTATTCGATAACAGATGGCGCCACACGTCCGTAATATATTGTGTTTCTTTTTATAATTTTAATGAATATATTATTAAACTGAACTCCTGATATGAATGAATGAATGAATTTTTTACTTCCAAAAACCAACAATGCAGTCCTACACATACAACAAACAAAGTAATTTTAAATGTTAGAACAAGAAACAAAACAAATTTAATACAATACTGGTTACATATATTAAAATTAACACAAATTTGTGTGCAAGTGAGTGTGTGTATGTGTGTGTGTGAACTTTAAGAATACCTTCTATTGAATTGTAATCTTGGTTTAGGAGCCAGTTTTGAGTTTGTATTATAAAGATAAGGACTAAATAAAATGAAAAATCTAGCTGAAAGATTTATTGGTTCTGTTAGATTTAACCACAAAATTATTACCGTGACCGTAAGGACTTTATAAATCTTGTAGTTCAGCTGTTGGGAACGAGCGAGGCTTTAAGCAACACACCTTATGTTGAAATACAATAATTTATTATTGATTGACCAAGTGCCTAAGCATATAAACTAAGCTATTACTTTACATTACTGGTAGACAGCGTTTTATTTTAATTAAAACCACACTCCTCACTATTTCCACCTGCACCTACTTTAAAATATTCTCACTTACTTGAGGTGTTATTTTGTGTTGTTTCAGGTGTACTTCTAACAGTGCCCATAGTCTTCTCTCTGCTCCTCCTGTGGCGCCGTGGCTACTGCGGCTGGCTTGGACTACGCTCAGGAGAAGGTTCACGAGCGTTTTACAAACGCGCGCCGAACGACGATAATTATATATAGATGTTAGATATAGCGTATACTTTTATATAATAAATAAGACTAAACGATATAATTGTAGTTTTTATTAACAACATTCGTTAGATCGGAAGAGAAATCCCAAAGTTTATTTCATATTTTATTTACTTGCAAGCTTGTGTGGTCATCAAATTAATTAATTGTTTATCTGAAAAAAAAATCAAGTTTTATAGTTGAGAACTTTCAGGAAAAAAATTGATGACGTAATATTAAGTCTAAGTATACCGCAAAACATTATTGACAATCATATTATATGTTTAGTTGTTGCTTCTTGACAATAGATGGCGCTGTTTAATTTTGTAGAAACATTAAGAAATAAATACTTATTTGCGATGTCTTTGACATTAATATTGATAAAATTATTAAGGTCAAAACTTAAAGTATGTTTAACATTATATTTCAAATGTTAAAACTCCTGTAATAAGAAATATATTTATTATTGTAACGCGGAAAATTCCAACCAGCGACAAGCCGAGTGCCTCTCTCACTCCTACAAACTGGTCGTTCGTGCGGGGGAGCGAGAAGGGTGCACCGTTCAGCGCACGCATGCGCTCTAGAGTCCCGCCAAGGCGCCACGTGACTTTCAATATTCCTGAGTAGAGTACAGCTCTCTTAAGTTGGCGGGGACAAATAATTGTTTTTAATTTTTTTTTTGCTACTTCGTTTGTTTTAGATTGTTCAATCAAATTTATCGTTTGTTCGTTACTCATTTTTTAAAATAATTTTTAAAAATTCGATCTGTACTTAGCACCGACAATTATAGTAACTAAGCTTTTTTCTTTCTTTTTTCAATCAATCTAAGCTAGTTATCGTTTGTTCGATCAAAAAAAAAAAATGTTTGTTCGATCTTATTTACGCTGTAATTAATTTTTTATCAATATCGTTACACCCACCTTAGGCGTGTTCATCTAAATCACCAAGAAATCGATTTTGGTAAATCAACTAATCGTTTTTTAATATATAAACTAAAATCTATAAAATAATTAATATTATACTTCTAATTGTTAATATTTTAAAATTTCAATTTTTCGATAAAGCTCCTGTTGATGTGTATTTTATAAAACATTTCTCAACGAAGAAGGCTACTGAAGTGATAGAGTGCAGTCCATCCACAGAGGAGCTTAATTAAAATTTTAAAATATTCAGATTGAATTTTTAAAAATTATTTTATAAAAATAAGTTACGAACAAACGATAAATTTGATCTAACAATCTAAAACAAACGACGAACAAACGAATTAGCAAAAAAAAATTAAAAACAATCTTTTGTCCCCGCCAACTTAAGAGAGCTGTAGAGTACAGTCGTCGTAAGCCATGCTTTTGTTCTGTTCGTACGTGTGTAATAGTTATATACTAAGTTTAACTTCTATGTTTATTACTTGTGATGTTATCTCTTATGTTAGTGTAACCATTTTTCTAATCACAATAAACAATATACTTAATATCGTCTCATTCACTTCCAACGTTCGCGTATTGGACCTCCACAATGAGGTAGCCGACCATTGTAACCCACGTGAAGCGTCCCTACAGACGAGGCCGACACACGTGGACCATTTTCCTACAACTGGCGTATATCTTAGCCCCAGTCATTATATTATGTAATAATAAAGTACTTACTAAAACCAAGCAGTTGTTTGAAAAAATCGTAACATAATAAATTCTTCAATTTTGTACGAAGAACAACCAACCTGGAATAATGTATATTACTGATCAAACTATACTATAAATATAGAATATCAAAATATTACTAGCTGACGCGGCAAACGTTGTTTTACCATATAAATTAATTTCTGCAGGAATAGGAAATAGTTTTTATATATAATTAATGTTCTATCCAGTAATGTCTTATTGAGTAGATGAAGCGAAATAGGTAAAAAAATTTTTTTTTTTTTAATTAAATGGGAAATGTCGGACTGTAACTACCTACATGGTTTAATGTAGTAACTTGATATTACTAAACAGTGTATCGCAGTGCTAAAAATATTCGCAATTTTTAGAGAAGATAACTAAACGTGCTATTTTGATACGGCTACAGCAAAACCTCTCCAAAAGGGAGTAAACATTGTTCGACAAGATAACAAAAGTAATATTAAAAATAAAAATGATTAAAATATTATTTTATAATTAATACTTAACTAACCTAATACCTTTCTAAACCTAATACTATTACACCTTATTAATAGATAAGTTATTTACAGTGTCAGTCCGGTGTTTCATGTATTGTATATTTCGGAGTATAATAATAATTCTAACATATATAATATAATTTAAATAATTACTCGCTCTTGGTGGGTCCAGCCAATTTCATAGCTTGAGTCCGCATACATCTATAGCTGTGTGATGTACGGAAATGTCTGCATCTAAATAAAAGCAAACATTACTAAAGACACGTGGCGCCATCTATTATAGAATAGCGGAAACTAAAATATCATTAATTTTGCAGATATATAATAATATTCTCGAAATTATATTAAACAATATTTAATTAATACATTAACAATTTTTTTAATATTTTAATTAAAAAGAAATGCTAAAAAGAAGACCGACACTATACAAAAAATGTGCGTTTGTGAAAGTGGTGCCATCTGTTAGCGCGCGAAGCATACAACATTTTTGCAGAAACAATCATTGTCGTAACTCTAATAATTTCCAAAATATGACGTAGTGTCGTGTCTGAACTTATCAATGGAATCATTTAAAAAGGTTCTTGGAAAAATCTGATAAATAGAAACAGTGTTTCAAAAAAAAAATACATTCCTGTCGTGCTTGATGCCCTCTTCAATAAAAACAATAACAAAATTTTTTGTATCATGTCACTCTTTGATAAGTTTAAGTATTGTGTGTCAATGAACATTTATTTACCTTTTATCTTCTCGTTTTGCGAGATGATCGTTTAATCTAAATAAATACAATTTTATCATTAAATAATACCAACACTATCATTAACATTAAAAAAAAAAACAAAGATTTAAATGACAAATACCTGGCATCCTCTGGTATGCGATCCATTATTTCTAACCTAAAAACAAAACTTAATTTAATAAAGTAATCCCTAAAGACATAATAGACACTCAGCTCAACATGCATTTCACCCCCACGCCGCTAGATGGCGTACGAGCACACTCATTTGTTTATATAGCGATGAAACATAGCCTACGTCCTTCCTCAAGCTCTACTTCACGAACAAGATAGTAGTAGTCTACCCGTCAATAGATGGCGTAAGTAGTATATATTAAATCGCAGTTTATTTTATTTAGTTTGTATTCTTACATTGACGTGTGACGTAACAGACGCGCTGCTCTCGCCCCTAATAGTGACTTCTGCGCATTCAAGGTCAAACCTATACTTACGTACCGATAGCTTTACCTATCTTATACTTACCATCCCAATTTAAACGGTATCTTCTTCCTATTTATTGTTGAGAATAATCTTCTTAAACCTCGACCTGAAATATTGATCACTTTTGATTCTTTAATAAACTCGTTTGGATGTTTGTATAATTGTTACTCAATTACGCAAAAATGGCTGAACTGATTTCAATGAAATTTGGTACACGGATACTTTATAACCTAGATTAACCCATAGGATACTTTTTATCCCGGGAAATTCATAGTTCCTGCGGGATAATCGTCTTCGTAAACTAATATTACACACGCGAAAGTTTGTAAGAATGTATGGATGTTTGTTACTATTTCACGCAAAAACTACTGAATGGATTTTGATGAAACTTTACAATAATAAAGCTTACACATCAGAATAACACATAGGCTATAATTTACAATGATATAGTGTGAATTATCCAAAATATCACGGGTGAAACCGCGGGAGGCAGATAGTAAGTACACCCAAGGGAAGCCGGGGCCAGTTGACTAGTAATTAATTTAAAACAACTCACGTTGATGTTCAGTTGTTTCTTCGCGAAATAGCATTTTAATTCTTCGTAATATGCAACTGTAATTAATTGAAAAAAAAACAGTTAAACAAGTATATTAATAGTCAATTTCAATCCAAAATCTTTTGATTACAGATTGAAAATAGATTCCAAATTTGATGAATAAACCAATTCATTGTGTTAAAGGTGTGAGTGAGACAGAAGAGTGAGCGAGTGAGTTCGTATTATAGAATAGACATTCAACGGAAATACTATAATCATAGTTGCGGGTGAGAGATTATGTATGAATAAATGAGTGAGTGAGTCAGTCACAGTTTGAACCTCAGCGAAGCGAGGGCTTGTCGGTTAATATAGAATCAATTTTCAACCCATATAAAGACTATTCGAGTATGAAATGAAATTCCATACAACATTCGTACTGAGGCGTAAAAAGTTCCTTTTACAAAAGTACCTAATTTCAAGTAAGTAATGGAACTTTCTGGAATAAAGTAAGCAATTACTAACTCCGCACTTGCATCGCTATCCATTATAGCATTTATTATAGAACTTCGCTCCAATATGTTCCTTTTAACTGGAAATAAAGAGATTACATTATAGCATTAGTATCGCTCACTCGTTTGCTGCATTAAAATTATGAGTATGATATTTTAATGATAAAATAGTACGAAAACAACTGTCGCGTAGCGTGTGCGATTGACGTCGTCAGGTTGTCATGGTAACGGAGCGTAAGGAAAAACGCTCTGGCTCGACGCAAGTGTTCGACCACGGTTACCAACTTTAGGGGGTAAATAAGTGAAATATTAGTAGTTTTTAGGGGTATTTTCAGGGATTTTTTGACTCTCTAATATTTTTAAATTGATAATATTAATATTTATTTCTTGACCTAGCGACTTATAACGATATCTAGTACGTAATTCTACAAGCACTCTGTATTGACTGGCGCCCATATTATTGTCTGTGCATATGGCGAGTATTGTTGTGTATAAATTGAACGTATGTTTGATATTAGCTTATGTCAGATAGGATACCGCCAAAAAAATAGATTAAGATATTCTTACGACGATTGTTATTTCGATTTTGGTTTGTACTGTGTGTCTATTAGAAATGTGTTAATGATGCCTAAAAATTTCAAAAAAATCTGAATGAAATATTTTATGTATTAAATAACATATAATAAAAAGACTTTTGAAACATATTACAGCATATTATTTCTAAATCATTATGAATTTATATTTATATATTTTTTAGGGGCACGACTAAATAGTTAAGGCGATTTTAGGGATTTATGACACAAACTTTAGGGATAAATATTTTTGAGAGTTGGTAACATTGTGTTCGAGTCGCCCGCGCCCCGTTCATTCTTGCGGTTGTCTCTTGTCACGTGCGCGTCTGTTTTTAGATGGACATGGATAAATTTGTAACCCGTATATCGGCTAATGATCAACAATCATCGAGTCAACCCGTCGAAAAGAAACAAAAATTAATTAATGTCAAACGACAATATCATGAGGATTTGAAGTTGGGATTTACTTGGACAACCCTTGTTGTCTCGTTTGTGGACAAAAATTATCCAACGAAGCAATGGTTCCTTTCAGAGACCCCTCTCAACAAAACATTCTCATCTCTTGGATAAGGATTGAAATCACAGGCCCAGCAATCCACAAGTTTTATCAAGACAATGATTATCTCTGACAAGTGTCAAGAGGCAAGCTACCACGTGGCAGAATTTGTAGCAAAACAAATGAAACCACACTCTGTCGCTGAAAATTTAGTATTGCCAGCTTGACGTCAGATTGTGAAGACTCTATTTGGGGTTGAAGCTGAAAAGGAGGTATTAAAAATTCCAGCAGGCGCATAGAACACATGTCAGAAGATATTGAAGTGCAACTGCAAATTGTTCGCAGATAGTTGAAGATGGCAGTATTGAAAACTGTCTTTGCTGCAAAGAACTGCCCGAAACAACAAGAGGTGAAGACATCTTTAATGTTTTGGATGTTTATTTGAAGTCCTTTGATATATCATGGACCGATTGTATTGGAATATGTACTAAAAGGTAAACCCAAATATTGTGCTAACCCACTGCTTCATTCATAGGGAAGCATTAGTATCAAAAACTCTACCAGATGACTTAAAAACTGTATTGGAAGATGTAGTGAAGGTTATAAACATTAAAAGCCGTCCATTAAAAACTAGATTATTCAAACAAATTGCCAAGATGGCGCAGCCCATTACACATTGCTTCTACACACCGAGGTAAGATGGCTCTCAAGATAACGTAGTTTGTCACGTGTTTATGAAGTGAAGGAATATCTATTGATATATATAAAAAAAAAAAGATTTATTTGAACAAATTAAATGCAAGTATGCAGGGGCGAAATGAGAATATTTTAACGTTCTCAGATAAAATAAAAGGTTTCACAGAAAAATTAACCCTATCGAAAAATCATATTCACCAGGGTACTCTGTCCATGTTCCCACAATGAGATGGTAAGTAATTCATTAGAATTGCTCGAAAAAAAAATATGCAAGTACTTTCCCAACATCGAGGTAAAGGATTTTGACTGGGTAAGAGACCCCTTCAATATTTCAATTAACTGCTTGGTTGGTTTTGGATTGGAAGTGAAAGAACGGTTTTGTGAGTTAAAGAATGACCGCGCGTTGTTATTAAACTACAGGAACTGAATGTTCTGGTTATATATTTCAGCAGAATATCCAGAACTAAGTAAGAAAGCACTCATTGCCCTTTTGCCATTTTCGATTTCATACCTCAGCGAACAAGGATTTTCAGCGTTGACATTAATATAATAAAGATTTAATTTTTAACCTTTTTTTTTATTTATGATGCTTTTTAGGGTTAGGTACCTAAAGGTGTCAACAAGACCCTATTAATAAGCCTCCGCTGTCCGTTATGTTGTACATATTATTATGGGTAAACTGTACGGAACCCCCTACGCGCCAGTCCGACTCGCACTTGAATTCGACACTATATTTTACTGGTGTGTAATACTAAATATTTAAGGGGTCTCGTCAATATTGGTAGCGAACCCCTTGTATAAGTAACTATTACTTACAACTTCTGTACGGGAGTTTTATTATGCTTCTAATTCGTCTGTCCATCCAGTGTCTGTTGAAAGACATAAAAAAATAGAATAACTGTCTATTGCAATTGTTAGAAAGAGACAAATATATGATGATTGATTCGTTTTTCTAAACAAACTTACTTCTTTACTAAATCCTGTGAATAATAACTCGAGTCTTGATCTCCATCGCCTGAACTATCTAAAATTTAATTCAAACACGGAAGGACTTTCTAAGTGCTGACGCAATGAAGGGTGGGGAGGGGGGGAGTTGATGGGGTGAATAAAGGAACACCTCTTCTCATTTTCTTTTCCTCACTTTATAGGTGTCATTTTTCTTCCTTTATTCCTAAAATATGAGTTAGTGGTAAAAGGGAGTATGGGGGATTGATAGATTGAACCATCACCACTCACCCCCTTCCCCACCCTATGTTCCGTCAGCAGTTAGAAAATCCAGCCTACAACTCTTTCACAGTAAATGTAAAAAATAAATAAATATTTATGAAACAATCTCAAATTTTTTAATTATTGTATTTTTTAATAATCCAACATGGCGGTCACGTCACTAATTAATGACGTTTGAGTACTTCTATAGAATAAGGCACACCCCCAATTTTTTTTTAAAAACAGAAATACACTTAGTATGGTAAGAAGAGCCGCCGTTTGGAATTTAAGATTTATTTTTGTTGATAATAGAATTTAAATATCAATCCTCATTCATTTTCCTTTGGTTTTATTCTATAACGGAAAAGGCAAAGGTATTACACCGTACAGCCTTGTGTTTAGTAGAGATGTCTAGACATTTGGTATTAAATAGATAAATTTTTCATTTATATATTTGACTTTAAACAGACGTCATAAGTGACAGATGTCAATTCATTATTTTCCTGTGTTTTTCTTGCATAATAGAAAAGGCAAAGGTATTTCACCGTACAGCCTTGTCTTTGGTAGAGATGTTAAGACATATGGCATTGGATACATAAATTTTTATCGAAAATAGAATTTAACTTTCTTTTTCATTACTATACAGGGTGGAAGCAGACTACTTCCGAAAACTGAAAGGGGGGATAGAAGAACCCCCTTTATGACCGAAAAAATCCTTGGTCTAGCCGAGGGCAGCAATTTGTTAAACAAAATCTTCTTTTGAAAATAATAGTCACTATCTTCAGCCAGCAATGTATACTCAACATAATTTTAACATATTATCATCCACTAGGCAAATAGAATAATAAATCACACGTGTTAATTTCTACCAAATTAGTTAGGTGTTACTTTATTATTAAATAATTTCAAAGAAAATTACGATAAAAGTGGATTACCTTAAGTATCTAGGTACTTACCTAGTTTCTGTAACGTATGAGAAACGGCTCGAAGATAAGCTCCATACACACAACTCGGCTCTTCGCACTATGAGGCATTCCCTCGTGCTTAATTCCATTCCATAACTCATCAACATTTGTCCGTATTCACGAACACTTATGATAAAAAACTTAAAACTATTGTACTAAACAAATTGACAAACTATTAAATAATCAGGTCACAAAAAACACTTAAAACTGTTGTACTTAACTAATCCACAAACTATTGAATAATCAAGTCACAAAAAACACTTTAAAAAAATTAACTAAGGATAATTTTTCGCGATCTACGCATTAGTAATTAAATTGCGAGTAGAACGTACAATCTAGCACCTAAGCACGTTGCAATAACGAGTAACGACTAAAGACTAAAATGTATTTACCCTAAAGAAAGAAAGCCGCACACAGGTACATGTAGTGGCGGCATCCTTTGAAAAATCCAGTATGAAAACAACCCGTTGCACGACCTTGCTAAAAAATTCCATAATTTTTTCGATACTGCGGCAGACATTTGAGTAATTTAATTAAATAAATGTAAATATCAAATTAAATAAAGAATAATAATTAATTATTCGCATTTAAGTTTCAGAAGCGTCAGTAGCTCAGTGGTTCGGGCGTTGGATTCACGGTCGATAGGTCGTGGATTCAAATCCCGGACATTGGACATGAATGAAATGATTATACGAATCAAAATTCATTTTTTTCGGGAGGCTTTGTCGGCATCTATGACCTTGTCAAAGGTACTAATACGTAGAGACGTACTCGTAATAAGTAAACTGGCGCGATTCATACATTCCTTAATGTTTTAATTTCATTTAGTTTAGTTTGCGTTTGAGGAATGTTCTTGCAGTAGGTGCTGGGTATTTAGTTGACATGTGTGATGTGTGAAAAGTTTGTAAACCGTAATTTGTAGTTAGTACTTTTACATGTGGTTAACCGACTACTTTGGGTAGTGTATTATGATGTTACTCCAGTAGGTAGGTACCAACCAAGTACCAACTTAGGTATTTAAATTTAAACCGCGGTTTCCATCGATAAATAGGGTCTATGGGTATGACTATGGTTTGTAGAATCTTTAGGTGAGTCAATTTTATTATTATTTGTTTGGTAGTTAAGTTTACTCTACATAAAGTTTTAAATTTCGTCATAAAGTTATTACATGATCCGTGAGGGAAGGACAGCTGAACAGCTGATAGGGAGCGCTGGCCGCACGCGGGTGAGTCACCTCCCGCTCGCGGTCGATTTAGGCGATCGCAATACATTGCTGTTTTCATTTTTTTTTAATTTTGAGCTTAATTTAATTAAATATACACAAAAGTACTATACTGTTATGTTATACTACTCGTACCTGGTCGAAAAAGTAAAAAAAAAATGATGACTCCATTGATTTTTTTTTTCGCATAATTTCTACAGGTGAATGTTCAGAAGCCTTGTCTGAACACCCACTTTCAGTTTTCGGAAGTAGTCTGGTTCCACCCTGTATATTTCAAAAAAAAAAAGGCAAATGTATTACACCGTACAGCCTTGTCTAAGTCAATTTTGAAAACCTATACAAATATTTTTAAATATAAATAAATGTAGTCTTTTTAATGAATTTTCTTCTAATAGTAGTAATATAAGAAATAACTTACTTGACTCTTGACTTATGTAAGACAAACTTTTTGATTGTAACCGCCTCAGTCTGGAACTTAAAAAAACGATAAAAATAGTACTTACTAGTGATTATCATTTTCCTTTTCCAATAATTAATTAATAATTTAAAATTAAATTATTAAATGCAAATTGTTTCATGCTTTCTATAATAGATGGCAGCACTTTTAATCTTTTAAAGTTTGCGTTTTTATTTCATAATAATCAAGAAAAAAAATATTACATGCACATCCATTATAGGCGGAAGTTAATAAGTTATAAGTGACTGACTGACTAACTCAGATTTTATAATAACTGGTTGTTCCGATTGCCTTCTTAGTGCCATGTGAGCTATTTCTGTAGATGTTCCTAATTCTGGAAAATAAGAACTGGTGTACAGAAGCTCCCTCTAACGGAAATATTACGTAAACTTCTAAGGGAGTTCTTGTACTAGTAGTAGTTTTACTACTTGATAATAGATGGCAGCACATATAGCAATAAATATGCGTACGCCGTTCGTTCAACTTCATTCGCAGAAGACTACGAGGATATGTAGCAAGAGATGTGTTTGATAAGAACCAATAGAATCGCTTCATTAACCTAGCCTCGTTCACAGTGTGTCAACTCGCTACACATCATCGCACATCTCTGGAAACGCAGACTAACTGGTATATACGATTTAGTATAATAAATATTCACATATTTTTTTTACCATCCTACCTTTCTATACCACGGGAACGATGATTTTTTTGGGATAATAATTACTCTTTATCTTAATTTTTGTTAATTTTTATAGTGTCTGTATACTAAATTTATTCCTAATTGGTTTAGCCGTTTTAATTTGATTTAACCGTGTGTTGTAAAACTATTACCATTATCCAGACCCCTATCATACTATTCCAATTTTATTTTTCTACTGAGCCATACTAATATTACTTTAGCAGATTTTTGAAAAGGTGTAATTAAAATACATAAAAATAGTGAAATAAATACCTGCTATTCTAAGATCGCTGCATAATTCTTTTTTCTGCAATATAAAGAATTAAATAAGAACCTTCTATGAATCCAAATTTCAAAATTGAAATTCAAAAAAAATTTAATAACAAAAACACTTGTCCACCACGTGTTTCTGCAGGTGGCCGCACAGTTGTCCGGGTATGCAGGTGGCCGCACATTAAAAACAAAATTAATAAATGAATGACACACTCAGTTAAAGGACCAAGCGTGCGCCGGACTTAGGTACACTGTAGCCACCGTAGCGATGGAATTTTCTTAAATTTGGCAAATTCGAGAAATAAAATGATGAAAGTTGTTACAGATATTGGACCTCTACGTCTAAGGATCATGTGAGTTCTTACATTGTATTTAGATGTGTTAACACAATCTTAGGATAGGTTTTGTTGGGTTAGCCTTAGGTTAGGTTAGCATTATTGGGGCTTAGCCTTAGCCTTATTAGCCTTAATGCTAGCTGCGGAAACCAGCTGGGCAAACTTGATGACCCTGGGCAACTACGGATAGTAATTTTTTACTATCCGAAGACCAATATCCGCAGATGAGGGGCGCGTAAGCGCAAAGGAAGATGGCTGGGTTGTAGCGGAGATTTGCATCAGTGTAGTCGGCTGCGCCCCCGTTCGAGGGGTAGCTACTCAGTGACACAGCTGTGATGATCTTGGGGGCAGTCGAATACATCTGATCCCGAGTAGCGTCATGGTGGGGCGCGTAAGCGCGAATGACGTTTGCGCTAGTTGTTTGGGCTTCGACTCCATCTCGGTGTATCGTGACCCGGGATGGGGGAAGCGGTCGACGCAGAGGATTGCGTCAAGGATGGGCGCGGAATTCGCAGACCGCCGGTTTAACGGGTGCGGGCCGTAAACTCCAACGTTCGTACCCTGGGCGTCGCAGACGGTGGTTAAGTATAGGGGGGTCCGGAGAGATGACTTGCGAGCGACCTTATCTCGAGCGCTTATCGCAGGGAGTCCCACACAACATCTTTAAGGGGTATGCCTAAATGCATTTCCCACATTAAAAAAAAGGTAAGCCTTGTGTTAGTTAGGTTTTTGTAAATTTGACCTTGGGTTTAAACAGAAAGCCTGGGCGTCTTGGACCCCTTTAAGCCTACACCTTGGTCAAAAGTCCAAGGCACAGTTTGGGTTCCTGTCAGAATATTAAAAGATCGTAACATTTAATTATCGTCTGTCCGTATAGCACCCGTAGCTTTCAAGATAGGCCATCCGTTGTGTAACTACTCGTAGAATGCGTATATACGATTGTACATAGCTACCTCTCTTTCTCGCATATAAAACGCAATATACTAACGTTTTTAACTCCCCTGAGTATTTTACATATTTTTCTAAGCTTGACTGGTGATGCGAACTTTCCAACTCTAAAATTAATTCATCATATTTTAATAACTTCTTTTTTTACGCATTAAAAAATATTTATTGAGTAAAAAATGACTTACTTATTATCAACTGAGTAAAATATATGTTTCAGTAATTCTTGTGTTACTCGTACATCTGTCGTTGTGGCTGTATCTGTGAAAAAAATATTAAACAAACAATAAGAAATAACTATATTTCAAAATCATTAAAAATGTGACTTACCAATACTATCTTTCTTTAGTTCAAATGATTTCTGAAAAATGAAAAAAAATATTGTTTGTCACACTATATCTCTATAAATATTGTTACAATTAGTTCCAAAAATTTGCGTTAACAAACGAGTTTCTTGTAATTCATCACATTAATAAAGTATAGCAACTGCTGCCATCTATTATCCAATAGCAGTACTATAATTAGTTGTAAAGAAATGCTCAACTATTAGATATTAATAATTTGAGTGCCAACGCCATCTAGTTAAGCGAATGGTAAACATATAATATTATTAATATTTGTCATGTATTATTGAATTTTTTTTCGTAATCGAGTCCCTTGTAACTTATTAAGTATTTAACAACTGCTGCCATCTATTATCCAATAACAGTACTATAAATAATTATAATAAAATGAACAAATATTAGTCATTAATTATTTGAAACCAACGCCATCTAGTTAAGTGAATAGTAAACATATAATATTATTAATATTTATGTCATGTATTATTGAATTTTTTTTCGTAAACGAGTCCTTTGTAACTTATCACAATAAAGTATATAGCAACTGCTGCCATCTATGACCCAATAGCAGTACTTATAATTAAGTATAATAAAACGCACAACTATTAGATATTTGAAAGCCAACGCCATCTAGTTAAGTGAATAGTAAACATATAATATTATTAATATTTATGTCATGTATTATTGAATTTTTTTTCGTAAACGAGTCCTTTGTAACTTATCACAATAAAGTATATAGCAACTGCTGCCATCTATGACCCAATAGCAGTACTTATAATTAAGTATAATAAAACGCACAACTATTAGATATTTGAAAGCCAACGCCATCTAGTTAAGTGAATAGTAAACATATAATATTATTAATATTTATGTCATGTATTATTGAATTTTTTTTCGTAAACGAGTCCTTTGTAACTTATCACAATAAAGTATATAGCAACTGCTGCCATCTATGACCCAATAGCAGTACTTATAATTAAGTATAATAAAACGCACAACTATTAGATATTTGAAAGCCAACGCCATCTAGTTAAGTGAATAGTAAACATATAATATTATTAATATTTATGTCATGTATTATTGAATTTTTTTTCGTAAACGAGTCCTTTGTAACCTATCACAATAAAGTATATAGCAACTGCTGCCATCTATGACCTAATAGCAGTACTTATAATTAAGTATAATAAAACGCACAACTATTAGATATTTGAAAGCCAACGCCATCTAGTTAAGCGAATGGTAAATATGTAATATAGTCTTAGGGTCGTTGAAAGAGTGGGACCAGGATGGATGACGAAAGCATGGAAGAGGAAGACATGGAAGGTAATGGGGAAGGCCAACGCCTAGGACGCGACTACTTGTACAGATGGGGTAACTAAAAATATAAATTTATTTAAAGGCTCATCAAGTAGCCTATGTCCTTTCTAAGGCTCTAGACTATCTGTATACCAAATTTCATTTAAATCTGTTCAGTAGTTTTGGCGTGAAAGCGCGACAGACAGACAGAGTTACTTTCGAGCTTCTTTAGTTTAGTTTATTAGGAACTATAATAAATTCTACTTACTGGTTCATTTGTAATGACTGTATTATCTATTGGCATCAGGTCACTGAAAAAAAACAATGAAATATGTGTTAAGGTTTAAATTATAATAACAATAGCGCTATCTCGCTCAGATTACATGTATTACCTTTCTCCTTCCAACACTTGCCTCCTTCCCTAGATACAGATTAAAATAATGTTGCCTTAATTGAATCAAATATTCATTCGAATCATTAAAAGTGAACAAATTTTCGAATTAACTTTGAATTTTTTTTTAATGTAGTTATTGGCTAAGACTTTTTTGGTTTGTCTAAATATAGCCAGATCTTGTCTACAGATTAAAAATAATTACAAAAAAAAAAATAAAAAAGATAAGTTGGCAACACTGTATGAACTACATTTATAAGAAGTAAATAAAGTACTTTTTTGTGTTATATGGAGTAATGGCGTTTCTCGTTATGTAATGTAGTCGTTTTGATAATCTGTCATTTATTGGTGGTGCTATAATTTTTTCCGGGATAAAAAGTAGCCTATATGTTAATCCGGGTTATTGAGCATCTGTGTGCCAAATTTCATTGAAATCTGTTCAGTCATTTTTGTGTGATTGAGTGACAAACATCTAAACATCCAAACATTTACATAACTATCTGCACCCCCTATATCATTATACATTATAGCCTATATGTTATTCTGCGGTGTAAGCTATATTATTGTAAAGTTTGATCAAAATCCATTTAATAGTTTTTGCGTAAAAGAGTAACAAACTTACACGTTTATAATATAAGTAGGATTACCTGGATTTCGACCTGGAGCTGTCGCTATTAACACAATTAAGTCTAGCCAGTTCTATAATTCTATTATTGTCATTCCTCCTTCGTCTCGTTCCTCTGCGTTTCCTGGATTTAGTTTTAACTCTCCTCGCTGAGGAGCATCCTTGGAATATCCGCTTGGAACACGCGGAACAGAAAATGACTCCTCGAAATATTTCAGCATTTTTGAGATTTGTTTCGCTACAGATATCTGTATTAAATAACAAAACATTTAAAAAAATAAATACAGAGTAAAAAATAAAAAAGGACAAACCTATATATAAAAGGAGAAGCTGACTGACTTAATGACTGTCATATCAACGCAGGGCCTAAACTATAAGGGTTACAAACTTGAAATTTTGCACAGGGGTTCCTTTTATAACGTAGGGGAGTACTATGAAAGGATTTTAGAAAATTCACCCCCTAAGGGAGTGAAAACAGGGGTGCAAAGTTAGTATGAAACTTTGCCTTCTTCATTGATAGTCATGATACACGTGCAAAATATATTTTCGAAAATCATCCCTTAAGGGGGTAAAAGGGGGGTGCATAGCTAGGATGACTACCTCATAAAATGATTAAATATGTCTACTGTGTATAGTTGATCTTTGCTTTTGCAATAAGGGGGGAAGAAATTAAAAAAAAATAACAAATTCATTGGCATGAAATACTATATTATACAGATTATAGACAATAATATCCTATATTATGCAATAATATCATAGATAAAAAATCTATACTATCCAGGTTATAGACAACAAACATTACACAGATAAAAATGTTATACTACCAGAATATAGATATCACAGATGCAAAATACTCTATCCATAGATTCTATCACTCATCCATTAAACAACAATATCATATATTAGATTATTAAAACTAAGCAACGGATTTTGATGCGGTTTTTTGTAATAGATAGAGTGATTCAAGAGGAAGGTTTATATGTATAATAAATACATAATATAGTAGAGCAACACTGATAATATTAGAGGTTTCTAATGTAACGTCGTAAATAAACACATTTTTTGTGGCTGAACCCTACGAGATAGATCAAAACAATGTACTACAGTATTGTACACCTTAAAAAGGTCTACAAAAAAGTCCGCGATGGTATACGTCTATCTCTTAGGGATAACCCACAATAACCATTTTTTATCCGTTACTTTTTACGAGAAATAATGGCTTATTTACGACGCAATTTTAAACAATACAGCATTAACCCTTATCCAATTAGGTACCTTAAGTACATTGTGCATTTAATATAGTTCAATATGGCCCTTTATAGCATGTAATTTAAATGAATATTTTGGAAGATATTACAGATTCAAAATGCAGGGACATAGCGGTTGCGCGGCGCGTGCCTATGACAACATGTTTGTGTTGTCTAATGACAAACAGCTGTGAACGTTGTATATAAAGACTTCTGCAGAAACCGAAGCAAATTGGTAAAATAAAAAAAAAAGTACTGACACTATAACGTTGGTTGAACATCCAGATTACTTACAACATTTCTGACAGCTGTCGTGGTAACTAAAACCTTCTAGAACAGCTACTTCTCCAGGTTTCACTACTGTGTTGCAGTGTTCGCAAATAACACTAAAAAATAAAGTCTCATTTAAAATAAAAAATGGTAGGGCTGCGTTTCCAGAGGAGTGCGAGGGATGTGTTTGTTAAGAACCAATAGAATCGCTTCATTTACCTCACTCAATGTGTCGAATGAAGCGATTGGATTGGTTTTATTAATGTCATAAATGAGAGATGAATGATACCCATTAATATACATGCAATTCAGACTGAGACGAGCAATGCTTGGGACTTGAGACCCAGGAGCAGGTTTAAAGAGCTCTTTCATAATATATAAACTCTCACCTCCACCACTCGACCTCCCCAATTACAATAGATAATAAAGTAAACTTACGTGGATCTTAAGAAGAGTGGCCTTAACCACAACACTAACTTCCATATGCACTGCGCGACAACACCAGATAGAATGAGACTAATCTATCGCACTAAAGGTTATATATTGTCTACACATAATATAAAATGACCTACCCGCTAAAACTAAACATATCTGGTAGAAACGCAGCCTTAATCAATCATATCTAGTGAATATTACCGCAGCAAAGTAAGGGATAAAAGGTAGTTTTAATTTTCAGAAAAATACAGTACTTACGCCATTTTTTATATTTTTTTTGGATTTTCACATTTTAATTAATGTATCACTTTGAAATTTACATTTTTGACAGCAATTTTTTTTAATTTACCAAAACGAAACAGGTTGTATATGATCTCTATAGTTTTGTATAAAAGTCGTCGTTTTTAATAACCATAGACAATAAAACATTCTACCAGAGTCGCGTCTAATGAAAAAAAAAATAAAAGAAAATTATGGGGTTTGGTCGTAATATTTTAATACCCGCCCATGGTCTCACTTTAACAAGCACCTACCGTAGGGGGAGTGCCAGGACAAGTCAACTGAAACTCCCGACCTTCGGAGGAGTCAGAAGCGGCCCATATCCCTCGAGATCGGGTCTCTCACAAGTCATCTCTGCAAACAGAGGACTACCCGGAGCGACCACAGGACCCCCCTGGACTTAACCGCCGTCTGCGACGCCCAGGGTACGAACGTTGGTGTTTACGGCCTCCAAACCTCTGTGCGGCCAATCCAACTGCTCTCCCCATCCCGGAGCATGCAGGACACCAAGACAAGAGTTAAGCTTGAACATACGGCACAAGCGCGACCTCTCAGCATCAGAAATGTCCGACTAACTACCGATAGTAGCTCTTCGTTAGAAGGAAATTACTACCCGTAGTTGTCCAGAAAATGGGCTCTCATGGAGGTTTCCGCAGCTAGGGAGCATTCAAGTATTACGTAACGCAATTTTATTTTTCATGTAACGCACCGTAACGTTTTTCTGTACACCCCCCTCGCCATCCCTAAACGTTAGGTGTTCATGACGGATCGCCAAAGAACCACGGCGACCGCGGAGTCTGAGAGGGACGGCGGTGATTCACGTCCCAAGGACCCTTACATTACGTAACATTTAAGCGACCATTAAATTCACTATGATGTTGAACAAAGTATAATATTTTTGTTATTATATTAATATAACAAAAGAAGAGATTTTTAAATTATGTTTTTATTTCTCCACTAGGGGCCCGTCCCGGCTTCGCACGGGTGGATAATTTTTTTTTAACATTTTGGCTCCCGCATTCTGACGCTCCATCTATCGCCGCGTTACTCGCTGCGCTGCGAGGCACCCACACCGCGCCGGCGGCCCGTCTGGGATTATTTTTTATTTATCTTGATATTTTTCTTTCGTAATATCTTTTGACTGGAATGTCCGATTTCAATAATTCAAAAAGTAATTAACAGGTATTGAAACAGTCTTCATTAAGAAATAATTTATTTGGATAAGAATTAATACAAAGTTATGGAAAACATGGTCTGATTTTGATAAGCATTTTTATCAACTTTTAAAATGTAAAAAAGTAGTTATAGTGACTTAACTACAATAGTTGGACATATGGTCTCGCGGAGTTTTTTGTAGATATTGATACGTTCTATATAATTGTAGAACATTTTTTTGTTCTATCATCAATACTTTTCGCAGCGCATGCGATGAAAGATATTTTATGGCTAATTTTTTTGCACCTTGTGTTGGTTTTAGTGAGAATTTCTGGGGATCTCTAATTTTTTCGTGTAATAAATATAGCCTATGTTACTCAGGGATAATGTAGCTTCCTATTGCTGAAAGAATTTTTGAAATCGGTCCAGTAGTTTTTATGTTTATTCGTTACATACAAAAATACAAATCTTTCCTCTTTATAATATTAGTATAGATAAATTAAATTCACAGACAACAGCAATGTGCTTCTGTGTAAACTTTAATGAATACTGACACATCCGTAATAAATTATAAAATAAAAATCACGTACACAGTCGAGGGTTTCCCCGAAACATAAACAAAAGGGTTACCAACTTAGGAAACGAAAGTACAATACAATCGAGGGATTCCCCGTAAAATTTCCGAATTTGGAAGGTTCTAATTCACTAATATTTTTTTAAATAAAAAAAATGTTACGTAACACGTTGTTACAATAATCCCCTCCCGCCCTTGTAACGCACCGTAACGTTTTACAAGACCCTCCCCTCCACCCAAATTGCGTTACGTAATACTTGAATGCTCCCCTAGCACCCCAAACCGTTAACTTACTTATGTCGGAAGTGTAAGTTAGCCTTAGGTTAGGTTTATGTGAGTTTAACCATAGGTTTAACCTTACTGTATACTCGCGCACGGTGTCACAGACCGATACTATAAACGCTGTAGTTTTTTTGTTTTTGGGGAACATTTATTAAAAATGTACATATTTTTATAATTTGAGATTGTGTTTAATAAAACAAAACTAATCGTGACTAAAAATTTGCCTTAATTATAGTTAAATTCACATTAAATATAGCCTTAGAAATAAAACAGTTATTCTTACATACTACGAGTGAAAGTGAATTTCTTCTAAAACAAAACAAAAAATATTCATAAATCTTTTAAATAAATCAGGGATAACAAAATTTAATAGTCTTGAGTTGGATTAGGATAGCAGTCAGGGCATAGAGTCTGTCAAACGAAAGTAAACACTCGAATTTTTTCAAAACTTTTTACATGGCCATACTAAAGTGTTGCCACCTCCGGACATTATACTCCATTACGGGGTAAATTCACGGTGCTCAAAGGTATAAAATATTTGTTAATAACGAATTGTAACATTTGTAATTTATTTGTAATTAATCATTTGTAATTATTAAATACACACGTAAGAGATCCACGACTACGACAAGTAAATAATAAACAAAAATTTATATTACCCACATACCAAAATAAATACGGCACTAGAACTTGTAATTATATGTTACCCAATATACTTAACACTCTACCTTCGGAAATTCAATATATATACCTTAATGATCCTAAACGCATATGTAGGCTCAAGGAGTATTTTAGGAATGCTCCTTGAACCTACAAATGCTATATACTGATATAGTAAATAATTTTATTATATATATACTGATATAGTAAATAGTCTTATTATATAAATAACATTACTATGTAACATTATAATTATTCTTAAGGAACTAACTACCCACGCAGAAACCAAAATGGCTTTTGTGGATAGGTGTAACCTTTTATAAAATATGTATATCTTTTGTTTTGGTCAATAAAAAAAAAAAAAAAAAAAAATAATTTTGTAGTAAACTGTTTTTTATTATTATCGTCTTAGTTTGACTCCTGTTAATTTCCCAAAATACTACATTTTGATATGTATATTATATGTGTAAGAAATCAACTTAAAACGACTCCTAATGAAATACATAATTTATAATAAACCATTTTACTGTATTTTGTTGATTATTAATAATTCAGGTTCGTAAAAAAAACCCATAACGTGAGATAAATTCCAATGCTTTTTTCCCAAAGGTTAGGGAAAACGGAATCGGAGTATGGCATATCCGAGTATCAAATTATGTCATTCCAAGTATCCTCATAATGAATTAATTGCCATACTAATATTTTTTGAATTTGCCGCGGGTTTTCAATCTCTACTTCCATTTGACAGACTCTACCATGACCGCGTGTTCTAAACAAAAATACGCCTTGCATTTAACGCAGTTGTAACGCGTTTTTCTATTTTTTTTGGAGTTACAAAAGCCACAACGCCCTGGCCCTAAGGCTAGTACGTGACGATTCTGGACCATCAAGCTTGCAGATTTCTGCACATCTTTGGTAAACAAGTAGTTGCCGCGCGTCTTCTCAAGTGTGTGTCCATTAGTTCATACAAGAGCTTTTCTATGAATACTCTTCTTTCAATTCTTTTGTTTGGGTTATTTTGAGCATAAATAATATATGAATTTATTCCTGCGACATTCATGAGGCTATAAAAAACAACCATACCTCTGGCAACATTATAGCAATGAAATCATTATAATAAAAAAATATTACTTACCAAAAATAATAACACGTGCACTCGCGCCGGACTCACGCACCGAATGACGTGGAGTTTACCCAAAAGGGCCCCCCGCTCGAAGTCACGTGACACACTGATTTCAAGGTCATGGCAAGTACACGAAAGCGCATTATTATTTATTAAATTATAAGCAAAATATTATCCCATCGGTCTCTCAGACATATGCGCGAGTATAGGAAGGTTAAGAAGATAACCTGGGCAGTGGAGGCGAGTGTCGTGATCACTTAAAGGAGCTCCTTAAACCTACACCTTGGTCACAAGTCCATGGCACTGTTTCCAATATATATTTATTAATGTACATAGTATGTATTTATAATTTTTTTTAAATGTTTATATTAATCTACACTATTATATAAAGAGGAGAGATTTGATTGTTTGTTCCGGGTAACATAGGCTATGTGGTGTTGCCATAAATACTCTAATTAAAAATATATGGCCATTCAAGTGCCATAACGTAGCCATTTTGTAAAGTGAATGATTTCTCTAGAACTACAGATCCGTTTTTAAAAATTCTTTCAGTTAGAGAAATCTATAGTATTCCCGTCTCTCTTCCTCTTTTATCCTTTCATTCCCTTTCATCCTCTTTGGACTGATTTCACTAATTCTTTTATAACGTTTCGTAATGTATACATATGTAGGGAATCAGACACATAAGTACTAATTCAGTCTTAGAAAAGGATTTGATTGTGTTTTTTTTCAATTCCAGCATCCTGGAGGTGACGTAATCCTGGAGGAAGCTGGGAAAGACCAATCAAAGCCTTCGACGAAGTAGGACAGCTTAGATTTTATGTACATACAGACCTACAGTATCACAGTTTGTTGATTAAAATATTACTCCTAAGGGTTATACTTTACCTTCAAAAGTAAAATGTTAGTCAAATCAATGTTGCCAACATCGCTTTTGACACATATAGTATACACTTGTCTGTAACGTTTATGTCGTACCACATAACTGTCACTCATTCAACCAATATTAATAGTTACGACAAGACGTCCGTCGGATCAGCTAGTTATCAATAAAACGCACATCAATCGAGTAATATTTATTAATACAAAAATATAATAGGACTCAAATCAAATTACAGACTATAAACTCTGTTACACAGACATACTACATACTATATAGTTAGGAGACTACCCTACGACAACGTCAATATGAGCATTACTGAATTGATAGCATCAATTATTGGTCAGGACAGAATCGATTATAAGTCAGAACTAGTGATTGACGGTTTCGATCCCCACCACTGCCTATAATAAACAGGCACTCAGTCGCATACAGGCTCATTTGCTTCTCAGTCGTCGACCGGAGCGGTGGTTTCGATACTGTGAGTCCGTTCCATGTACTTATTATACCTGATAATTGTTTTTATATTTGATTAGCACTTCTGGTACCTAAATTCAGAAGTGGGATAGGATTTCGCCCACAATTAGCCTTTAAAACGTAAACAACCGTTAATTTTCGCCAAGATGTGACGTGTTTCGCGTGAGAGATTAGTAGAGACAACGTCTCGCTGAGGGCAGCCGTAGTGGTGAATCCTTGCGATATAATACGTATCACGGCCGCCTCATGATAGATCACGAACGTAAAAAAAAAAGTAGAATGCGTGATCATAGCCATTCTGGAAGGAGAGATCCTACTCCTTTATCACGTAGACACAGTGAAAGTTCTTATCGCCGCGACCTCTTTGGAATATCGTAATGTGTCCATGTAGTGTAGTTTGGTTACAATTTTATTTGCGGTTATGTGTAACAACTTAAATAAATTCCCCGTTTGTACCGAATATACCCGCAGGTTTCTTTTGCGTCTAAAATTGTAAAAGGACTTGTCTGACGAGCTGAAAGTTGCAATACTTTCGCGAGGTATTACAGATTTACAAATAAAGACGGTGGTAACCAATGCGAAACATCAAATAAAAGATTTAGTTTATTTTTATTGTTTTGGCCTGATAATTCGTAAGTACCCACTTTTTGTCTTAATCTGTCATTTCTTCTTAATAAAATGTATGATAGCGAAAGCGTTCGGAGTCGCAGTAGTAACGTAGAACAATGGACATTACTTTTTAATTTATAAACTAAGCTGTGTTATTCTCATGTAAGTGACATATGTTTTGTTTTTAATGAGAATAAATGATCTTTAAATTTAATTTGAAGAAGAGTTCGTTTCTCGCCACCAGAATAGAATACTTGGGTCGTACAATTAGTGAAGGTCAGGTTAGGCCGAACCATGAGAAAGTTCAGGCCCTAATAGACTCAGTCGAATCCAAAAAAGTTAAGCAAGTTTTGGCAGATATTGTGTAAACAATGTTATGAAGGTTGGTCTATGGCATACTTATGTGTGAACCGATTCGCACACGCAATGCCATACCTCGTGTAAGTCCTCGTAGGTCTCTGACGAGTCCCGCTCCAGGTTATACGTAGGATTCTTCGTTTACAGTGGCTATTTCCGATAGCTATGATTACTAAACGAGCTTTCAAAGTAGATCCTTTCGTGTTTTTCTTTTTCTGTTGATACAGATGCATATGACAATATGGATAAGTCAGCTGAGGACGTACCAGGCGAGCGCACCGCGCAGCCTGTGCAGCGCCACCCATCCTGCTGGCCGCGGACCCGGTGCTCGGCGAGCGCGGTGAAACGGCATTGGAGGGTGAACCGATCTTCTGCTTTAGCGTGAGCGCTGCTCCGAGCTGCACGAGTTGAAGTCGACGGGAGTGCTGTTGCGGTCGGCGTCGTCGTGCGAGCTGATTACGCAGACGGACGCGGAGAGGCTGTGTGCGGCGCTGCTGCACGCCCCAGGCGCTGCCGCCCGCAGGTTGGCAGGGTTCCGCGTGTACCATGAGTGCTTTGGAGGCACGCGTGGCGTGTGCACACCGAAGCTGGCGCTAGTGCAGTTCGTGGAGTGTCGAGGGGCGTTCAGTGCTCGACGGTTCGTGAGCCACTCGCATGGCACAGAGAAGTTCGATTCTGACATGCGGGGACCCCTTATAAGGTCCTGCGTGTACTGTCCTATCATCACGAGCTGGAACTACTGGCTGGTTTGTATGGCAAGAAAACTCAGGGAGCTGCAGAGCACATGGCGCTCTGGTGTAACGTGTGGACGCCTGACACGGAGCGTTAGAACGGACTACTATTTCTCTGTCCGTCGGTTTGGTAACATGACTATTGGGCTTT
Organism: Limenitis camilla; assembly: GCA_905147385.1. NCBI lineage: Eukaryota > Metazoa > Arthropoda > Insecta > Lepidoptera > Nymphalidae > Limenitis > Limenitis camilla. The sequence goes on along the minus strand of LR990252.1, from coordinate 2,242,053 downwards.
AGGTCGTTACTTTGCCCAATAGTTCCTTCCTTTTATTTGTAGTTCGCTTTGTATTTCCTGAATTGTCTAATGTTAGAAGTGAAGGTTAACGTTGACCTTAGCCTTGTGTTAGACTAGGTTTACATTGGCCTAGCCTTAACTCACTTTTCATCAAGTTGTAAGAGTGGTAGGCGGGTGGTAGCTTACTTTAGTAAAGTCACGTCAGTTAGAAACGTTGGCGGTCAAGTTGGGGTTGTCAAGGCACTGCAATATTTTCATCATTATTTGATTGGTGTAACTTTTAATATAACACTATTGCAATGCCTTGATAGATAGTGTACGTAAAATGAACCTTCTACTAAGAGTTGCCCGTTGGTGAATTTATCTGCAGGATTTCAATTTTGAAATTCAATATCGTAAGGGCGTGATGATTGAAACAACATTGAGTGACCTCTGAGCTAGGCCGTTCGAAAGTAAGTTCTAACTGAACCTTTTAATGTGTGTTTGCGTTATAGTAGCTCGATCGACAAGTGTGTCAGTGTAAGGCAAGTGTTTGCCTGGTTGGTTGGGACGTGCTGCCGATGTGACCTGGTTGCTGCTGGCTGGTTTCGGCGGAGGTGTGCCCTCAGCGCGCGGCGGGTGCTAGAGTGGCGCAGTGGTCCGGCAAGTCGCAGGCCGTCATGCAGTGTTCCTGACGGGCGCGTAGAGTGCTCAGTGTTCCGGGCGGGCGTGAGGAGTCGCGCTGTGATCCAGGCAGGCGCGTGGAGTCACGCGGTGATCCGGGCAGCTGGGAGGCATGATGCAGTGATCCAGCTGAAGCGGAATCACATGGTGCTCCGGGCGGTGGTCCGGCCGAGCGCACGAAGTCACATGGTGTTCCGGGTAGCCATGATACAGTGATCCATCCGGGCAGGCGCGTAGAATCCCTCGGTGGATCGGGCAGCAGCAGGGAATTGCTGTGATCCTAACGGGCGCTGTCCCGGCAGACGTGTTGTTTGAACGCGTAGGTAACGGGCGCTGTCCCGGCAGACGTGTTGTGTGAACGCGTAACAATAATCACATAGTTTCTATAGACGATTGGTCCAGGGCGCTTGGCTCTAAATGACGTATGGTCATTGTGATGGACGCTTGGTCCAGGGCGCTTGGCTCTAAATGACGTATGGTCAATGTGGTGGACGCTTGGTCCTTACAGACTGTTCACAGGATATTCATCTACAAGAAGTTGGTGCGTTAACAGGATGATGAAGATGGTGGGTGTGATCCTACTGCAGAATCTTCATCAATACAGCTGCGGAACAAAGTTGACGAGTTGGGCCCTAATCGAGATGCCCATGTAGCAGCAAGCGATCAAGTAACTGCACAATAACTCAACTACGTCGGGGACGACGTAGTGTCAGGAATAGCCGAGTTAGGAGACTACCCTACGACAACGTCAATATGAGCATTACTGAATTGATAGCATCAATTATTGGTCAGGACAGAATCGATTATAAGTCAGAATTAGTGATTGACGGTTTCGATCCCCACCACTGCCTATAATAAACAGGCACTCAGTCGCATACAGGCTCATTTGCTTCTCAGTCGTCGACCGGAGCGGTGGTTTCGATACTGTGAGTCCGTTCCATGTACTTATTATACCTGATAATTGTTTTTATATTTGATTAGCACTTCTGGTACCTAAATATATATATATATATATATATATATATATTTATCGATTAATCGAATCGTTATCGCTATCTATGGCGTTGGAGTAGGGTAGTGGTCACTTCCGTTGTTTTGACAGTCTCGACCCTCGACCCTTTATATGCCATCGACAGTCTGACTGAAGTCTTAGTCGTGCGCGGTCTCTCAAGAAGTGAAGTAGTGTCTAAATAGAGATAGTGTTAGGAGTGCTGTCCGATCAAGGTCACGTGAGTACCTTACAATGTAATTACCTCGTCTTTTGTTAGGTTAGGTTTATGTGCGTTTAACCTTGGGTTTAAATAGAGAGCCTAGCAGTGGAGGCGAGTGTCGTGATCACTTAAAGGGATTCCTTAAGCCTACACCTTAGTCACAAGTCCAAGGCACTGCTTAGGTTCCTCTTGTAATTGTTAGAGATCATATTTGATCATTTATCGGTTCAATAGGAGTATCTACGTTGCGTTTACCCAATATTCCATTAAATATCATCCCCCCTTTTAATGTTCTCCGATATTCCCCATCTTCCTCCTTCCATCTTCTTTTCATCATTTTAAAATCCCCGACATATATAAGCACCTTTAGACAGTATATCATAGGCTGCGTTTCCACCAGAGATGATCGAGGGACGTTGTTTTGTAAAGAACCAATCAGTTTGTCATCAAGCGATTCTATTGGTCCTGAACAAACACGCCCCCCTTTTTTACGCGCCTAGTAATCTTTTCAGTCTATTGATGAACAGGATTAAATTAATTCAATTGTTTTTAACCTTTTCCAAAAAAAAAAAATACAACAAACATTATTAACATGCAGACATTTTTTTTTTTAATTTGCCATGTGTGAATGCATGTTTTTCTGGTGACGTCATTCTAAATCCAATATGGCTGACGTCCTAAGATGGCGGACTAAATATTTTATGCACACACCCATAATGTAGATATCAAACATTGATGAGAAGAATAATTAAGGGGGGGGGGTTTAGATGTAATATATATTTAATGTCAATTAAACATCTACATATATAAAAAAAATTATAAAAAAAAATTGAGCATCACAATACATATAAACCCTTACCTTACTCCTACTCATTGAACTACTGGCCCCCTCCTAACACAAGCGTTTAGCTTACATGGAGGGGGTTATTTTTTTAAAATATAACTGGAATATTTCTATAATAAAAAAATATGTTAAACTTATTACTAAAGAGCTAAAATTAAAAAAAAAAAAAACTTTGACCAGAAATCAATGCCTAAACTCTTCAGTTTCCATCATCAGAACAGTTCTACGACAACTTCGTATTGTTATGACGTCACAACGCGTGACGTCATAACGTGACGTAGTACTTTTAATAATATTGTTTCTGGTCAAGATTTTTTTAAACTAACACAAAAAAAAGTGCAACAAAAATGTAAATAGGAATCTATGTATAAAACTGGCCGGCAAAATGCTCGTTATTTTCTACTACCTACATCTAATAAACTACAATAAAAAAAACGATCTTCAAAAAAAAAAATAATTTCACGAAGTTTTTTCACAATTTTTTTTTTTCATAAAATTAAATATTTGAGATCAACTGTTACAGAGAGAAAGGAATATCCAATTTGAGATCATTTTTTCTAAGTTTTTTCTTTTTTCTTTTCTTAAATTACATAATTTCAAAATACTGGCCCCTTAACCCTTAATTTCTAAAAAAAACTTAACTAAAAAAGCGCTATAAACTTTTTTTTTATATATTAAGTACTTTATAGACTCTTAGAAACATAACAATATGTTAATTAAATAACAAGAAAAAATGTTACCAGAATAAAAAAAAACCAATCTAAATCCGAAATCTTTGGATTCCAAATTCAAATTTGTTTCTAGAAACTTCAAATCCAAATCAGCGTATAGTAAAAAAAAAGAAAAATATCGAGAAAAAAAATTACTTAAATTGCAAATTATTTTTTGGATCCAAAAAAAATATTCAGATTTTTTTTTTATTTTGTAGTCAAAAACATTATTTTTTTAAATAAAAACGAACGTTAAAATTAAAAAAAAAATACTGAAAAAAATAATAAAAGAGCAGAATTTCTCTTATAAAACTAAAAATCCTTTTATCACTAACTTAAATACTTATATAAAAAAAAAAACAACTAATTTTAGTGACAAAAAAAATTAACCTAATTATCCTATATAATAAAACTTGATAGTTATTTTTATTGCTTTATAACATTATTAATACTCCAAGATCCCGCGACGATCAGACCTTCTTTATTTTATAAAACCCGAAAGTTTCTGAGTTGTCCCTAATAAACGATGTCCAACTATTAAGTTACTTTGGAAGGTATCAAAGATATACTACATAGTATAAACAAAGTCGCTTCCCCCTTTAAAAGGAATCAAAAGGTTACCTTGCTATAATCCGCGGCAATCTGACACAACTCAGAAGAGCAGCCTGCCCACATAAAAGTGAGACGCGCGAACCCGAACCAGGACACCACACGAGTAAGTAGCTCGACGATCTAACAACCAGACTCGTACGGCACAATCCGGAAGAGCACACCGTTCACAGAAAGGTGTAACGCGCGAACCCGAACCAATACACACCACACAAGTAGATCGCGATCGACAATCGACGTACGTTTCGCTTCCCGCTGTCTGACTAAACTAAGCAACGGTTTTTGATGCGGTTTTTTTAATAGATAGAGTGATTCAAGGGGTTGGTTTATATGTATAATACTTGCACGTCAAGCAAGGCTCAGTTATAATATATTTAATATGGAATAATATTAGAAACCATGTTCGTCCATTGTACAGTTGCAACCCCCTGACCTGACCCCTTGCAGACACCCTTGAACTTATTAATATTAACCATTGCTATCACTGTCCTATAGCTTTATGTTCCCTGATTAACTCAGTACACTTTAGTCGACAAGTCTCTTTGTGTGGACATCACCTGGAGTTGAAGTGTAACAATAGTGTCTCTAACGTCTTCTCCAACCAAGAATCATGTAAGTCCTTACATTGTATTTAGGTATGTTAACACAACCGTAGATTAGATTTATGTTAGGTTAGGTTAGCCTTACCTTATACTAATAGTGAAACCAGGCAGTGAAGGTGAGTGTTCACACATTTGGTAAGGAGCACTCCCCTAATCCACTGCCTAGGTTCATTCATTCAAATCGGCTCCCTGTCCCGACAAATATGTTACTTGAGGATCGTTTATATCTCTATTAGAGAACTTTCAAGTTCTATAAAATGACGAAAGTCTGATCGTCGTGAGCTCTTGCTCTATAATACTACATTAAACAGGTTTCTAGTGACAAAAAATGTATCAACGTTTATATTTAAAATCTATTTTTTATATCTAAGTTCTAATATTGCCACACTTTCCCTGTTTTCTTTTGCGGAACAAGTTTTTTGAGCATACCCTTAATTAAATCTAGTTTATATTAATGTCTAAATAAATGTTTATTATTACTGGCCATTAAGTGTTAATAATGCCACAAAATGTTACATGATCTGTTTTACAAGATGGCGTGAGATAAAATGTAAATAAATGAAAACATTTTCATGTAAAATGTAGCCAAGACGAGAGCAGATCTCATATAAAGCCAAGCTTAACTCTACACACCCTTTTGGTGGGTAAAAAGGTACTTAAAAAAGGGACTTATTAAGACTCCACTGTCCATCCATCCGTCTGTCTATCACCAGGCTGTATCTCATAAACCGTGATAGCTAGAAACTTGAAATGTTCGCAAATGATGTATTTCTGTTGCCCCTATAACAACAAATACTTAAAACAGAATAAAATAAATATTTAAGGGGGCTCCCATACAACAAACGTGAATTTTACAAATATTCTTACAAAACCCTTCGTGCGCAAGTCCGACTCGCACTTGACGCGTTTTTTAGATCAGGGCAATAAAATTTTATTCATTTCCAGTGAGTCAGTAAGTAATCTAGTATAATATAAAACCAAAGTTACTGTTGTTTTAATTTAATAAATTAATTTATATACCGCTTGTTTGTTATTATTCTTTTTAATATTTAATAAAATTTTGTGTTTGATTATTCTGTAATTCTAAAAAACGATGAAGCGCGTTTCGCATGGCTCGTCTTGGCGGGGGCACTACCGTGCTCCCAGATTAGTAAGTTGAGAATCAGCGAGCCTGATTGTCTATTGTATAAGTATAAGTGAAATATTACAAACAATTTCTAATCTTACTAATATGATATTAAAGATAAAAATTAATTTTATTGATTTTCTATTTTAATATATAAATTCTGATTCTGAACATCAAAACAAAATGGCGGCAAGTCGCGTAGAGCAACGTTTTGAGAGCATCTGTTTAATTACAACTATATTTGTATGTCAGTGCATTAAAAAATGGCGTCCAGACAAATCGAATTACTATGAAAACATTTTTTTATAGAAAAGCTAACTTTAATCTAATAATAGAGTTAAATTGTAAGGGGTCGATACCCCTGGTAGACCGACCCCTTGAATTGTAGCCATATAGAATCTATATCACATTTTATCTCAAGCTCACATGTGGGTAGTTAAAACTAATGAACTTCACAGGTACTTAATATGTATGTCCGTGTTTGCCTATAGCTTATAAGGCACTGTGGTATAAAATACTGATAGGGGTCCAAAACTCTCAATATCAAATCTTTAGATTGTAAATTAATTCGGAAATTTGTAATCTATTTCCAATTAATAATCCAAGGATTACGGATTGAGATTAAATGTTAGTTTCGGACGATAGACTCGATTTTTCAAATAAATCGTTAATAATAATAGAAAAAAAAAATTAAAAATTTAGAATAATAACTAGAAAAAAAAAAAATGGACTCGTATTTTTTATTTTTTCAAAATACGAGACTGATAATGGTGAAAATCAATTTTTAAATTTAATCTATTCTAAAAGGACGTAAACGCCACATGACGTCATAGCATGTCGTTTTTGCTTTAACAATTACGCCGTATGTGTGACGTCATCACATGTTTCAGTTTTCCTTTTCTTGCTCCGAAACGAATTTTTTTATTATTTGAATTATCGATAAATAAATAATTAAAAAATAATCGTATCCCAAAAACTATATGTGACGTCATCACATGTGTTTTATGAAACTAAGTTAATAGCCCTGTAGTATCACAATATGGTCATGGTTTAATGTCGTCGCATATGTAATCCAAGATGGTCGGATCTGGCGAAGGCCCTGCGGCACAGGGGGCATGCGAAGGGCCTGTGTCCTGTGTGCTTTCGCGTGTGACGAGTTAACTCGTCTGATCTTGCAAACCTCCAGCCGCAACCGGCCCACCCACAGCTGTAGGGCTTCTCACCTGGAATACCAAAGAATAGAATGCATTGCGAGTTCAAATGGCAGGCTTGGGTAAAAAATATCGATTTTTTTAGAAAATAATCGATATACATCGTCGATATTTTAAAACTCAAAATTTCAATAATCGATATTAATTTCGAAGTATCAAATTCGATATTTTTAAAAGCTCAGTACATAGATAAAGCAGCACTACTGAATCATAACCTTTTTCTATCTCTTGTTATCCTACCCACGATTTCCACACCCCCACTACTAGTAGATCGATCGCGGACCGCGCTAAACACCGATCATATCACCTAAAATACCATACCATAAAATATCGACAAATCGAAATATCAATATTTATTACTTCATATATCGATTTGTTTTAAAATATATCGATACGATATATATCGATCGATTACATTTGCCCATCCCTACCCTATAGTAAATTAACGGCATTCAAGGTTATCCCTTTAACTATAGCATAGTAGAAGAATTACGACTAACTAGACTTAATAGTAATAGTAGTAGAGAAATTCGTAGAATCCTTACTAATATTATAATTTAAAAGAGTACAAACTAAACAAACGAAACTGCGATTTAATATACTACTCACGCCATCTATTGACGGATAGATGCTCTATATTGTCTATTATGTAATCACGCTTAAATCACTGAATTGATTTTGATGAAATTTGCTACAGAGATAGATTAGACTTTAGGGAAGTGCATAGGCTATGTTTTATCGCGAAAGAAATACTCAAGACTACAAAGTAAACAAACGAAACTGCGATTTAATATACTACTCACGCCATCTATTGACGGATAGATGCTCTATATTGTCTATTATGTAATCACTGAATTGATTTTGATGAAATTTGCTACAGAGATAGATTAGACTTTAGGGAAGTGCATAGGCTATGTTTTATCGCGAAAGAAATACTCAAGACTACAAAGTAAACAAACGAAACTGCGATTTAATATACTACTCACGCCATCTATTGACGGATAGATGCTCTATATTGTCTATTATGTAATCACGCTTAAATCACTGAATTGATTTTGATGAAATTTGCTACAGAGATAGATTAGACTTTAGGGAAGTGCATAGGCTATGTTTTATCGCGAAAGAAATACTCAAGACTACAAAGTAAACAAACGAAACTGCGATTTAATATACTACTCACGCCATCTATTGACGGATAGATGCTCTATATTGTCTATTATGTAATCACGCTTAAATCACTGAATTGATTTTGATGAAATTTCCTACAGAGATAGAGTATACTTTAGGGAAGAGCATAGGCTATGTTTTATCGCCAAAAAAATACTTTACGCCATCTGGCGACAGAATGACGGAAACACTCACCAGTGTGTGTACGTTTATGTGCCTTCAAATGAGAACTTTTCGTATAAACTTTATGACAGCCAGCCACGTCGCATTTATGAAGCCTCCTTCTACTTTCATTGACATCACTATCTATACCCTTTTCTACATTATCTGTGTTAAATTTACGCTCGTTTGTAACTTCTTTATTATCTATATTTATCTTCTTCTGGGCGAACTGTGTCAGGGAGTCTGTCAACGCGTTTTGTAGGGCGGTATTCAGAAAGAAGTTTTTAATGTCCATATTCGGTAGTGGTTTCAATTGCGCGGGAATTGTGAACGGCATTGGCGGGAAAAGGTTTGACATGTCGTGTTGCGTACGCGGAGGTTGCTGGATGATCGGTTGTTTGATTCTGAAAAAAGAAAACACATAACTTAGCAAGCGTGCAGAATAAGCAATCGCAATCTAAGGTCTAAAAATATATTAAGAAAATAAATGTATCATTAACTATAATAAGTAATTATTAACATATTCATTTACTCGAGATTTCTGCCGAATAAGATGAAAATTTAATATGATGATCAAGGTGTAGGCTTAAGGATATCCTTTAAATGATCATAACACTCACCTCCACTGCCTGATCTCACTATTTGTCTTAGATTAGGTTAACATAAGGCTAACCTAACCTAAGGTTATGTTTACACATCTAAATACAATGTAGGGACTCACATGAAGTCCTCTTTACTATCATCCTACCTCAGGGTACCTCAGGGTATAGTTGGGCCCTGACATATATATTAATATTTTATAATAAACTAGCGGCCCATCCCGGCTTCGCGCGGGTGGAATATTATTTTTAAAAATATATTGGCCCTCCCGCATTTCGGTGCCCCCTCTCTTGCCGCTTTACTCGCTGCGCTGCGTCGCTATACTGGCCCGTCGCGTCGTCGTGTATTTTTTGTTTATATTGATATTTTTAATTTCATAATATCTTTTGAATGGAAAGTCCGATTTTAATAATTCAAAAAGTAATTTACAGGTATTGAAATAGTCTTGAATACGAAATAATTTATTTGGATAAGGATTAATACAAAGTTATAGAAAACATGGTCTGATTTTGATTGGCATTTTTATCAACTTTTAAAATGTAAAATAGTAGTTATAGTGACGTAACTATAATAGTTGAACATATGGTCTCGCGTACTTTTTTGTAGATATTGATACGTTCTATAATATTGTACAACATTTTTTTGTTCTATCATCAATACTTTTCGCAGCGCATGCGATGAAAGATATTTTATGGCAAATTTTTTGGCACCTTGGGTTGGTTTTCGTGAGATTTCCTAAGGATCTCTAATTTTTTCTTGTAATAAATATAGCCTATGTTACTCAGGGATAATGTAGCTTCCTAATGGTGAAAGAATTTTTGAAATCGGTCCAGTAGTTTTTATGTTTATTCGTTACATACAAAAATACAAATCTTACTTCTTTATAATATTAGTATAGATTACTTAAGAAAAATAGAAAAATAAAAAAAAAAAATTAATTGAATAATAACATAAAATAATATAAACTCTTTAGTATGTGTTGTCTATATATATCAATTTATTATTTATTAGCTTTAGTTCGGCTTAACGAGTGAGTAACCAGACGCTTGCCTCAAATTCAAAATCTATACAAACTTTTTCCTTGGTTTCGGTAAACTAACCACCCATCCACACGCTTGCGAGTTTGTTGCAATGTTTTAGGGAGACAACCATGTCGGAAATTCAACTCATGTCTGCTGTTATACTTTACTCAAGTATTTTATTATTATAAAAACCAAAAAATATGTAATAAACAGTAATATTCTAGGAAACTTAAAGCATCTTCATTTGAACAGTCATTAATTTTTTATACAAAAAGAACGTACGTCTGCACAAACGAGACAAACTGGACACAAGCGTGTGGACTTTGATTTGTGACAAAAAAAAATATAGTTTATACAAATAATATTACCTGTTAACAGTTTTCAGTTTTCTTGCACTTCGAAGGTCGGGTCCTATTTTAATTCGTGGTAATTCGTGGTTCGGACTGAAATACCAAAAAGTACATTCATAAAATTCTTAAAACATTTTTGAAGTTACTGTTCACTCATTCACACAACTATGAATCATATATCTCTCATCTTCAAGGTAACGTTCGTAAGAAAAGTTAATGTACACTCAACTAACGACACAAATAACGTGGCTTTCTATTGGAAAAAGAATTTTCAAAATCGGTTCAGTAGATCCAGAGATTACCCCCTACAACCTCACAAACTATATTTCTTTATAATATTAGTATATATTATTATATTCTTAAAAATTATAATTGAATTTAATATGGGAGGAAAAGAGGGACATTAGTTCCCTCCGGAAGACTTTGTACATTGTACAACTATTATTTAAAGACTAGCAACATTGGTTATCTATTATATTACAATATATGGACTCACAAATCAATATATGTGGGGATACTTGGGAGAATTGATCCTTAGCTAAAATCTCCCGAATGGTTAACAAATTGTTCAAAAACTTCCTGACCCAATATATAATAAATAGAAAGAGGTTTATAAGTTCTGAAACTTTTGTAGTCGTTAAGAAGACTTCGTACTGAATAGTTTTGTGGTAGATAAGTTGCAGACGAGCTGATGGTCCACCAGATGGTAAGTGACCACCATCGCCCATGGACATCGACAAAACACGAGATACTCTCTTGTTTTGCCTTCGAGTGGGGAGAGGAAGTCGAGAAAAAAATGCGGAGGTTTCAGAGGACCCTGAGCAAGTACCTGGAGTCCACTAGATCCGCCGTATTAGTGGGATGGGAAAGGGAGGGGGTAATTCTGGCCCACAAGCGGGCTCGACCGGAACGCGTCTATGGCGGCCGGATTCGCATGCGTCGCAAGCCAGTCGGGGAACAGATCCCCTACCACCAAAAGGGTGCTAGGTTACTCGGCTCTTATGAGCCTATCCCCATCCCCTCACGGGTGAAAATAAATTTTGATAACACTCATAACACAAGTTAACAAAAAAAAATTTTTTTTTTGTGTCTGTTTATACATAAAACCATAAAATCTATTTTACTCTTTATAAGTAAGGAAAAAAAAGGGAAATTTAACATTTAGTAGTCAGACTCAAAATGCGTGTTGACCGGTGTAATTTAAGTAAATTTTTTCTTTTCTCGGGTAATACCTAGATAAAAACTGCATTGTTTTTTGATTAAACCTCAAAAACAAAAGAGGGTATCAAGTCTCCCTCTTTTCCCCTATATATTTATCTTTATCATTAAACCTAATAGTTACAATAGTTAGATAGATAGAACATACAAACTCACTTGAAAGATAACTGAGTTGAGGTAGACTCTTCTATCTTGATGACTTTAGTGTGAGATGGGTAGTTGGTACCTGGAAATTAAGAAAAAAAATTATAAAATTAATGAACACCTCAGCGATGAGCGAAGTCTACACCAGTGATACCCAAAGTGTTTTATACCTATTTAATATATTTAGAATTTCATATATCTGTAGTTGCAGTATGCTCCTCTTTGTAGTCGGTTAAAGTCTCGTGAGCATCACAAAAAGACGAACAAACAACAATTGCGTGAATGAACATCGCATGACAATGATTAAACGTTTGCTTCGAGACCTCGTCATTTAAACACAGATTTCTTCCATCCATCTTTAGACTGCGTTTCCACCAGAGATGTGCGAGGATGTGTAGCGAGAGATGTGTTTATTGAGAACCAATAGAATCACCTCATTTACCTAGCCTCGCTCAGAGTGTATTCTAACAAACTCATCTCTGGTAGAGACACTGCCTTATAGTAGTCCCCCCACGCCGGTGGGGCGTAACCCCCTAAGCCGGCGTCGATAAATTAGTGTTCGCGGGTAGTTAGTTCTATTTTTTTTTTTAGATAAGTTGCAAACGAGCAGATGGTCTACCTGATGGTAAGTGGCCACCATCGCCCATGGACATCGACAAAACAAGAGATATCCTCTTGTTTTGTTGTTGCGTTGCATCCTCGAAGATAGAGTGGGGAGGGGGAGTGAAGAAGAAAAAATGCTTCAGCCGTAAATACTAGACGTAGTGGATTGAACTACCAACACATAATACAGACACGCAGCACGCACACAATACGAAGATGTGTTTGTTCTCAATGGACCCTGAGCTAGATCCCAAAGTCCACTAGATCCTAGATCTACAGCATTAGTGGGATGGGAGAGGGAGGGGGTAAGTCTGGCCCACATGCGGCTCGACCGGAACGCGTCTATGACACTTAGCGGTGTATTTCAAGTATACCCACGTTAGTTAATGTTGTAGTGTCGCGGTTAAGGTCACCCTGCTTGAGGTCCACGTAAGTTAGCTTTATTATCTAATATAATTAGTGTCCGGGCAGCGAAGGGGAGCGTTGTCTTGGTCGCAAGTCCGAGGCGCTGCCCGACTTGCATGTCTTGCTGTACAGTAATGGGTATCATTCCTCCCTCATTCTATGACACTAATAGACTCAATTTCCAAAGAGCTATTTGGTCTTCTATTCCAACTTCCAGGCGTAGATGACGAATTTTGAAGGTGGTTCACGAAAATTAAACGTAACAGTATTGGAGGTCGGTGATATATAAAAAAGGCTCTGCATATTTGTGAAAAAGGGGGGCAAACGAATAACATGCTAAGTGGTCTACGAGTCAAGAAAGTTTGGGCATATACATATATCTATTTTGCGTAATAAAGGAAATTGAAGGGGGGTATAAAATATTACTTTTATTACAGGAGGCTCAAATGAGAAGGTTTGAAACCACAGATCCAGAACAATAGAACAAACGTACAGACGTTAATTAAAATAACTTATTTGTATAGTTAGTATTGGACCAAATATGAGCATAGTTGGGAAATTCGATAATAGTTATAATGTTATGATTAACAGTCTTGTTAGTGTCGTACTGCCGCTTGTTTATGACTTAATCCCGACTTGGTAGTAGGGGTCAGAGCTCAGTGTATAAGCGGAGCGGGGCGGAAGGAGGAGCGATTAATCATGGCGCGCATTTTCTGTTATCTTTCTTTATACATGATCATTTATTACTATTCTCTTTTTTAACGTGGGACTTCAAGTGGTAAACGCCGGACTAACACACTAAAACCCACCACCTTCCGTGCCGCAAGAACACTTAATCAGGCTACAAAACCCCCCCACGGGCTCGCTTTACCAAGCACCTAACGTAGGGAAGATACTAGGACAAGTCAACTGAAATATCCAGACCCCGGCAGAGTCAGAAGTCACTTAGGTTTAGGGATCGAAATGAAAGCTCTTCACTGACTTGTGCCAACAATCCACTGGAGCGAACGTCTACTTCTTCAACCATTTTTTTACAACACTTTAGTTTAGGTTTAACCTCTTTGTTGTTAAAAATGTAAACTTTCACCTTGTTCTCGATGATGTCAATGAATATTTTTATCAATGGAATATTCTACTTCTTTATAGCTGTCAAAACTGACACCTTGATCATCGCAATTTATACTTTTAATTAAGAGAAAATCTTCCTAATTCTGTTCTTGTCTGACTCTGAAATCTAATGACTAGTTATGTATTCTCTAACCAAAACAGTCGAAATTTAAGGGTCGTACTATCGATCGCCTGATCATTTTCTGGCGCCAGTATATTGAAATCTATACATCCTCGCTCACTTCTGGTGGAAACGAAGCTTAGCGGCGGATCTATCATAATGTAAGTCTATATTCAAATAACAGGCACATGTCTGAAAGAACTTTTAAAGATAAAACGCAATTCAATTCAATATTTTTGAGTTATAAGTGATAATAATTAATTGGCTATAATGTAGCTATTTAAACCAATAAACATTTAAGTAGGTACGTTTAGCGTGACAAACAGATAATTAACATTTAAATACTGATTTTATTATTTATGTTCTATTATTCTCTAAATAATAAACACAAATGAAATTATCCATCTAAATATTCATTCAGTTTTATAATTAGCATCGCGTTAAAATGGCTCGTGTCCACTATCACGCTATGCAAAGCATCGCATGGAATCCATTAACGAATTGGTTTTTAATGGCGTCTGGTTTTGAGTTTCTCCTCCTTTTTGAGGACCAAGGAAGGACCTCGTTGTCTGCAAATGTTTTTCATTTCTTCTGCCTATCCAGGGAGCGATTTAAGTATTACAAATACAGAATTTTTGTAATTACTAACCTTCCTTGTCAAAAGTAAGCAAAGCTTTTTACACTCTACACTCCACTTTATTAGACATTCATCATTAAGAAGCGTTAATTGTATGAATTTTCTTGCGTGATTCCCTCTTATTTGTAGCGTTCATTATTTGTGAAACCAGTGGGGTTTTTAGACATTATTAACCAACCAAATTCCACCCGTGATGGGACGGGTTAGAATACTATTCCCCTCTGCCGCTGGGAGAGCATCTCGTAAGAGCCGAGTAACCCAGCACCCCCTTGGTGGTAGAGGATCTGTTCCCCGACTGGCTTGCGACCACCAGCATGCGAATCCAATCGAGTGTCATAGACGCGTTCCGATTAAGCCGCATGTGGGCCAGACTTACCCTCTCCCTCTCCCATCTAGTGGGTCTAGTGGACTCTGGGCTCTTGCCTAGAGTCCGCTAAATCCGCATCATTTTTCTTCTTCTTCTCTCCCCCTTCTCACTCTATTGTCGGGGATGCAACGCATCGACAAAACGAGAGAGTGTTTCTTGTTTTTCCGATGTCCATGGGCGATGGTTGCCAGTTACACTCAGGTGGACCATCTGCTCGTTTGCGTTTTATCTATTACTAGCGGCCCATCCCGGCTTCGCGCGGGTGGAATATTATTTTTAAAAATATATTGGCCCTCCCGCATTTCGGTGCCCCCTCTCTTGCCGCTTTACTCGCTGCGCTGAGTCGCTATACTGGCCCGTCGCGTCGTCGTGTATTTTTTGTTTATATTGATATTTTTAATTTCGTAATATCTTTTGAATGTAAAGTCCGATTTTAATAATTCAAAAAGTAATTTACAGGTATTGAAATAGTCTTGAATACGAAATAATTTATTTGGATAAGGATTAATACAAAGTTATAGAAAACATGGTCTGATTTTGATAGGCATTTTTATCAACTTTTAAAATGTAAAAAAGTAGTTATGGTGACGTAACTATAATAGTTGAACATATGGTCTCGCGGACTTTTTTGTAGATATTGATACGTTCTATAATATTGTAGAACATTTTTTTGTTCTATCATCAATACTTTTTGCAGCGCATGCGATGAGAGATATTTTATGGCTAATTTTTTGGCACCTTGGGTTGGTTTTCGTGAGATTTCCTAAGGATCTCTAATTTTTTGTTGTAATAAATATAGCCTATGTTACTCAGGGATAATGTAGCTTTCTAATGGTGAAAGAATTTTTGAAATCGGTCCAGTAGTTTTTATGTTTATTCGTTACATACAAAAATACAAAAATACAAATCTTTCCTCTTTATAATATTAGTATAGATAAAAAAAAAAGAAACCAATAGCTAAATACATGCAATCGATATCTTATCTATTTTAGCAGAACTTACTAAATTTTCCCTTTACCCTCCAAGTAAGCTAAATGCTTGTGTCACTGTGGGCCACGCCAGTAGTCCAATGTCCGGGATTTGCACCCACGACTTGTTGATCGTGAACTGAACCACTGAGCTACTGACGCTTCTATATTGCTGATATTATAGACAGTGTTCACTAACTATTGCTGAATCAATATACAAATCGCTTTCCGCTCCGCTCATTATCATGTTGCTGCTTTACATCACTAAGTGGCCGTTTAAATAACACCTAAGTTACAAATAATGAGTGTCGCCGACTGTTCACTTGTAAATAATATTAATGCGAATTTATTTCACAATATTATACTAATATAGCGAATGTTTGTTTGTTGGCGTCGTATATCGATACTGAATACAAAACATCGATATCGCGATCTAGCTGTAGTTTTAGATGTAGGCTGCGTTTCCACCTACGTATTTACCTAGCCTAATATCGTTCGTCTCTGGTGGAAACCCAGCTTTGTTGTTAATAAAATCATCGATATCAATATCTCATCCATATATGGGAGCCCCCCTTAAATATTTATTTTATTCTGTTTTTAGTATTTGTTTTTATAGGGGCAACAGAAATACATCATTTGTGAACATTTCAACTGTCTAGCTAACACGGTTCATGTGGAGTCTTAGTAATAGGGTCCCGTTTTTACCCTTTGAACCCTAAAAATTAAACCTTTAGGATCACGTCACACGGACAATGTGTTTGTTAATTTATTTATTAAGGGGATGGTGAAGTCTGCCAGTGAGGGTGAACTTTAACCTGTAAAATTGTCCAACCGGTCATCTCCTGACCGCTCGCCGCGCCACTGCCTTCGTTTGCATGTAGCGCGGCCGCTGCACGACGCAGCTAGTGATGTGCCAACAAGATTAACTATTCGAGAAAATTATCATCGAGAATAATACATATGACACTAGCTGCGTCCCGCGGTTTCACCCGCTATATATTGGATAATTCACACTATATCATTATAAATTAGCTATATTACTGTAACGTTTCATCAAAATCCATTCAGTAGTTTCTGCGTGAAAGAGTAACAAACATACATTCTTACAAACTTTTGCATTTATAATATTAGTAGGAAGTAGGATAGACAAACCTACATATTCTGTATTAATAACGTGACTCTAAACTATGTTGTTAGGTTAGCAGCACCGTTTATAAATTAGTATTAGACAATATATAACTTTCGTTCCAATAGCACTGAGTTAGTCTTTCAAGTGGTATCGCGCAGTACATATTAATTTATACTAATAGTGTATTGTTGTTTGGTGGCGTGGTGCTAGACCTATCCGTTATCGAGGAGCACGTGAGTAATGTAATTTATTATTTTAATATTTAGCGAGCGGTGGAGGTGAGAGTTTGTGGAAAAGACGTCCATCTAGATTACATGCAATCTGAGACCGATGGCGCTGGTCTTTTAAAAAAACCCTAAAAATCTTTTTGTCCACGTGATGCTCCGCTCCTATTGGCCTATAGCCTTTCTAGATAAATGGGCTATCTAGCACTGAAGGAATTGTTCAAATCGGACCAGTAGTTCCTGAGATTAGCGCGTTCAAACAAACGGCCCAGCAAACGTTGTTTTGCTACCGTGGGCCACCCTTATCACTTAGCGGTATAAAAAATATATGTTGACCGATTGTCAGACCTACCCGATATGCACACAAAATTTCATAAAAATCGTTCCAGCCGTTTCGGAGGAGTATGGTAACTAACATTGTGACACGAGAATTTTATATATAAGATATAAGACGTAAAGACAGAGGTAGAGAAATTATCACTATTTTCTATTTAATTTTATTTAAATTAAACAGTAAATAATAATAATAATCGTTTATTTTTGTTGTATTGTAAAGGACGAAAAATGTTGTACTTATTATGTTGTTAAAAATTAGATGACGAATGACGACTATGTTTGAAAAAAAAAATTTTTATTTTTTATTTTTTTTATTTTATTCAGGCACAAACAGTTTATACAACACTTTAAAATTTAAAAAAATAAAACAATACAGAGACCAAATATAGTGCGTTTTTATTACATACTCAATTTATCTATCTATACTATTATATTGCTGAGTTTCTTGCGCCCATTCTTCTCAGGTCTGGGTTAGGTCGTTTCCGAAAGGGTGGTAGATTCCGACGTTCAATAAGAGAATGTAAATTCCAACATTGAATAAAAAATTTTGACTTTGACTTTATAAAGAGGAAAGATTTGATCGTTTGTATGTTTGTTGCGAATAGGCTCGAAAAGTACTAAACCGATTTTGAAAATTCTTTCACCGATAGGAAGCTACTTTCCGGGTAACATAGGCTATTGGTGTTCCCATAAATACTCTAATTAAAAAGATATGGCCATTTAAGTGCCATAAGGTGGTCATTTTGTAAATTGAAGAGTTTCTCAGGAACAACAAATCCGATTTAGAAAAATTTTTCACTGTTAGAAAACCACACTATTCGTGCGAGACAAGATGATTTAATGTTGCCATATAC
Organism: Limenitis camilla; assembly: GCA_905147385.1. Classification (NCBI taxonomy): domain Eukaryota; kingdom Metazoa; phylum Arthropoda; class Insecta; order Lepidoptera; family Nymphalidae; genus Limenitis; species Limenitis camilla. Next base: position 2,223,663 of record LR990252.1, on the reverse strand, counting down.
ATTTTTTAATTAATAGAATATGGCCACTTTGTTGCTACTAAAAGTCTATATCCTCTTATAATACTATCATTGTCTCTCATCCTCTCTCTTTAATTTTTATTTTTATCTGTTCAGAATTATCAGTTTCTTTTCACTTTCATTCTTTCTATTCTCTCTCTCTCTCTCCTTTACCTATTCAATTTTAGTTTTGATCTGTCCTCCTTCTTTTATTATCTGTCGCTTTTCTTTTATTTTTGTTTCTACCATTTTTCTTTTCATAACTTTTTCTTACTCTCTCTCTGTTTTCAAATAATGAAAAACTACACAATTACAGAGTGACAAGTTAAGGACATCAATTATAATATTGCTTTAAATACCCGGAGCGAAGCGAGGGCAGGCAGCTAGTTATAAATAAAAGCGTACATTGTGATTGAAAAATTATTTTTCATGATGTATCAAAGTACTCGTCAAGACGGATCAAATGAGTCCAAACTCGCTCCATCATCAGATCAGCTCTATGTCATAATAATATTGCATTGTCACCCAGGAAATGGTTCTAACTTAACTCGCAAGATTTGTCCCATACTAACAGGGCAAAGTAAATAAAGACGAAATGAGTAGAAAGAAAAACAAAAGACGGAGAGGAAGTTGCATGAAAAAAAAATGGGTTTAACCTCCTTAAGGATTTACGGTGAAGGAATGTTGCACTAATTAGAAACATATAGAAGATCTTCAATAGACAGAGTAGCTATCTCTTATCGATACATATATAATGTATAGGTTATTTATTCCAGAATATACATCGACTATGTTGATGGCGATAGCACAACACTAGTTGTACGCAACGGTAACCTCACGGGCGTGGTGTGGTTGACCTACAAAATTTCTAACGCTACATAAACTTAATATCACACCTCACTATGAATGTTATTATTACACTAGTCGACCCTTGCAACTTTGTCCGCGTGTAGCTTCGCTCCTATGGGTCGTAGCGTGACGATATATAGCCTATAGCCTTCCCAAATAAATGGGCTATCTAACACTTTAAGACTTTGGCAAATCAGACCAGTAGTTCCTGAGATTAGCACGTTCAAACAAACTCTTCAGCTTTATAATATTAATATAGACATTATAAAACAAAGTCCTACGTCTTGTCTATCTGTCTGTTTGCGATAAACTTATAAACCTTCCCCGTGAGGGGAGGGGTTAGAATACAATTCCCCTCTGCCGCTGGGAGCGCATCTCGTAAGAAGCGAGTAACCCAGCATCCCCATTGGTGGTAGGAGATCTGTTCCCCGACTGGCTTGCGACCACCAGCATGCGAATCCAACTGCCAAGTATCTCTGACGCGTTCCGGCCGAACCGCATGTGGGCCAGATCTACCCCTCCCTCTCCCATCCCATTACTGCTGCGGTTCCAATGAAAACCGGGTTCTCCCTCCTCACTCTATCTTCGAGGCGGCAACGCATAGACAAAGCAAGACACGCCATCTAGTTTTGTCGAAGTCGAAGGGCGACGGTGGACACTTTCCATCAGGTGGACCCTCTGCTCGTTTGTCCCTTATCTATCATAAAAAAAAAACAAGCCAAGTGTGGGTTTTCGTTTGTTGTATGGGAGCCCCCCCTTAAATATTTATTTTATTCTGTTTTTAATATTTGTTGTTATAGTCCAACAGAAATACATCATTTGTGAACATTTCAACTGTCTAGCTAACACGGTTCATGTGGAGTCTTAGTAATAGGGTATGGAACCCTAACACTACTGAACAGTTTTCCATGAAGTTTATCACCAATCACCAATAGACATATATTAGAAACACGGCGATTCTCCTTTATGAATAACTAGTTGACCCGGCAAACGTTTTGCCCTATAAATTTAAATAATTTGGGGTGCACCACCCTTATCACTTAGGGGGGTGAAACATAGATAGTAGCCGATTCTCAGACCTACTGAATTTTATACATTAGATTACAACATGATTGGCATTTCAGTTGCCTGCGCGTCCGTATGTATTATTTCCATACGGAAATGTTTCCGTCGAGTGACTGTTAGCTACCAGTAACTGCTTATCATATTTTTTTGGCGTTGTATTAATACATTTTAATTAAAGTTGGATAAAACAGAGGTGGGGTCAAAACTACACGGTTTCGTCGTAACTTAGCTAACCATGCACTGTCATCCAATCTAAGTTTATTTGATTCGCACATACATGGTCACTTTCGGACCAAATAAGCTTAGATTAGATTAAAAAGGGTATACCCCAAATACAGGCTTGATTCCCTAGTTCAAATTTTCAGGGCTTCTTAGGGACAGAATAAAGCAACTTTCCTGAAAGTTTGAAACAAACAATTAAGCAAAAGCTGGGTATATTCCATTAGAATACATCTCGTGTTCGGGAATAATGATTTCGTTTGACTGGCAACCCCAAGAACTGTCAACTGAACGGAAGGCGGAATTTTCCATTCACTTTGGCTGGTATTGGCGGCGTCGGTTGTGAAGTTCGAAAAGTTTAGCAAATGTCTGAGAATATTTGGGAATATCTATTTAACTATTCACGTATTCACACACTGCACTGCACCACGCACACAAAGGTGCAAACGGAGAAATCTACGGGCGAATCCAGGCCTGGACCACATCTCCACGCTTCCACAATCAGCTACATATTTTTATATTTATTGGCAACTAGATTGCATTATTTAAGATCCGCGAACTGCAGGCACATCTCGACAAAAGATATTAAGCTGCCGGTCGACTCTCAACTTCACATAGGGGGTACATATAATATTGTTTTATAAATAGGTAAAATTTAACCAAAACAGTTGTTTAGTTGGTAGCTATTAGCGAAGCCCGATATAAGTTTAAGGCTAATATCAATTTTTGCATAATAGAAGAAGTCTTACTTTTTCAAAAATTCAATAAATTCTCCAGCGGCCAGATTTGCACATAGGATTGTCTCCTTTATAGGTGTACTTTCGACGAAAAAAACAGCATCAAAATCGCCGACCCTAGTGCGCACACTTTCGTCTAGAATTAATGGATCTGTGCGCATACATATCTCAACTACATGGGACCGATATCGCACAGTAACAGCCATCATCGTCACTAGGCGAGCTATGTTAGACAACTGGCTCAAGTCTATGAGAACAGTGGTTATATACAGTCATAGAATAACATAAAAACTGTACTACCCCCGAATATAGATTTATCAACGGTGTTAATAACACATACTATTATGTATATGGAAACTATACTACTTAAAGAGTAACGCTTAAAAGACAATAATAATATGCATTTTATTGCCGCCAGTAAATGTAATCCCAGACAATCACAAAATCCTTCACAATGGAGTTGTACAGCCTATATAGACACCAGGCGAGCTCCGTTTGAAAACTATCACAAATCTATCCAAACAGAGATTATATATTGTCTTGTAATTATTAAGTGGGTAGAATAGAAATGAAACATACATTCCAAAAGAATCTATAAAATGTGTGATGAAAAATGTTTTTAATAAATACTTGTCATCGGTTGCTAGGCAACTCGTTGGTAAACATTCTTTTTCGAGCTTTTCTGAGGTACAAAAATTCGGTCGATTCTAAAGTGTGAGTGGGACTCGCGCACTGAGGGTTCTGTACAACTTGAATTGTGGGACAAACTTAACTTTGCCGTCAGAAAGCTGTTGTCCTCAAAACGTCGACGTAGGTCGCAGTGTACCAACAGCATGTTACGTAACCTCCCCTTTTTTTTCTCGCGGAGGATGCATTTACGCATACCCTTTAAGACCCTCGTGGGGCCGGCTGGGTTATGTGGGACTCATCGACGGGCAGGTCGCCGCAATACTCACAAAACCTCCGCGGTTACCCTCTCCATCATAGTCAAACGTTGCGGGAACGCTGAGGCAACCGCCAGCCAGCCCACCTTACTCCCGAGCATGGCCATCACCACACTAGGAAAGGACAGATCAGGCTGGTGTGGGCTCACTCCGGGCAATCTGATGCAGATACTGTCCGAAACAACCGTGTCCGCTGAGTACCTGCGTCAGTCAGGTAGGTGAGAACACCGTGCCGCCTGTCAGTTCAGTGAGCGAGGTGGGAACGAACCGCCTCCACGGTCGCTCGACCAGCCGGGGGGAACCCCAGATCCTCCTCCCATCGTCGGACAAGGCTCGCTGGGCCTGATCCCGAATCCGATCTGCCACCATAGCGTCATCGCTCCTAACGACAATCAATTCAGATCGCGCAACATCATCGTCAATCTTTGCCCCAAACTCGCATTAGGCTCACCCCCCTTAGCTGTAAGATATAATTATAAGAAAAATGTAAAATAAGGAGAATGTTTTGAGTTTTCTTTCGCTCCTAACGACCTAATATTAGGAAACTAGGTCAACGAAAAGTACACAATATGTTACGATTCCTGTGCGAGTATAAACGCCCGTAACTTTTGATCCACGTGTTCCTGAGAAAAAGGGTCTTGACAGACAGTCGTCTGACAAGGACGTGATCCCATAAGAGTTCTTTTTATCCTTTTTAGGTACGGAACCCTAAAAATATTAAAAATAACATTTCCTAGGCTATTATAATAATAAAGGCGTAATGATGCGCAATTTCATATAAAACCTTTGTTTACAACGAAATAATGTACATTATTATTGTAGTATTAAGTTTTACCTTCATTTTGAATTGAAGGTCTCAAAATAAAAACATATTTTGAATATTACGAGATTAAATTTTAAAGCAATCTGAGATGGTAATATACATACATTGATTTAAAACTAGATGTTGTAGTAAAACTACAATTATATAGTAAATGTTAAAAATCCAAAATTCTAATCCATACTAATATTTTTGCCTGTGAGGGGACGGGTTCCCCGACTGGCTTGCGTTCACTAGCATGCGAATACGACCGCCAAGTGCCATAGACGTGCTCCCATCAAGGGCCAGTGGGTCAGACTTATCCCCTCCCTCTCCTATCCCATTAATGCTGCGGATCTAGCGGACTCTAGGCTCTTGCTCAGGGTCTGCTGTAACCGAAGCATGTTTTTCCCCCTCCCCACTTCATCTTCGAAGATGCAACGCATCGACAAAACTAGAGGGCATCTCTTGTTCTGTCCATGGGCGATGGTGGCCACTTACCATCAGGTAGACCATTTTTTTTGCATCTTATGGTACCATAAAAAAATCTAATCTATACTGATATTATAAGGAGGTAAAGTTTCTGAGGTTGTATAAGGGTAATCTCCGGGGGGATTCTGCTGCACATGCAGAGTTCTAGTGCTGGTGCGCGCCCCCCGTGTTTCGGAGGCGACACTATGATGAGTTCAAGGGGAGACTCATCACCTTTGTCTCCCCTATGAGAGTCCGGTTACGGACAACTGCTAACGGGGTCGCGGAAGTACTTTTCAATTTCCCGTGGCCTCCTCCCTATAGCAGGAGATAGAACCACCCCGGATGGTTTAAAAAAAACGATAATTAAAAAGAATTTGTCGTGGTAGTCGGATTTGCTGCAGTAAGTCGGAGAAAACATTTATTACGACTGCCTTAACGATGAGCGATAATTGATTCATAGTTGTGCGCGTAAGTGAGTTTGACACACACAGGCAATCTAGGCAGAGCAATGATTGGTACTTGAAACCCAGGTGCCTTTTAGGATATATTAACTCTTCTTAACTTTAAATCTTAGGTTCTATACAAGAGACACGGCTGTTAAAAGAAACATATTTTGTTTTGTACAAAAAAGGTGAACGGTGCCTGGGGCTTGAGTTCCTGGTGAATGTTTGAAGGTACTTAACAATTTAAGTAATAAATGGATTGATTGATTCCCAATAATTAATAATTAAATCACACAACTTGCACTGTTTTAGACATCATCATCATCCTCCTCAGAATCAGGAGGGTATTAGGCCATAGTCCACCAAACTGGCCCAGTGCGGGTTGGCAGACTTCACACACCTTTGAGAACTTTTAGGGAACTCTCAGGAGTGCAGGTTTCCTCACGATGTTTTCCTTCACCATTATAGCAAGTGATATTTAATTGCTTAAAACACACATAACTCAGAGTCAGAGGTGTGTGCCTGTGTGGGGGATCGAACTCGGACCTCCCGAGTAAGACTTGAAGTCTCAGCCACTGGGGGGCCATCACTGCATTTTAGACAATGTCTACATAATTAAATCACTTATCCGACTTGCCATAGTCGTGTGGAAGTTATGTACGTTATATTATCCTGCTCTGCTACGAACGTGCCACACGACGTGACGTCACACAGCGTCTTTTTTAGGTTACGTCAAAAATTATAGGCTATGCACACCTCATCCTCAAGCGACATTTTCAACAATTATCATATAAAAATATGTCTGCGCGTAAGTTAGGCTTAGGTTAACCAAACTTTAGGTTTACAGTGAAACGGAAAAGCAGCGGAGGTGAGTGTTTCAATTGCTTAAAGGAAGTGTTTAAGACTACACCTTGGTCACAAGTCTAAGGCACTGCTTGGGTTCCTGTCGTAATTGTAAGAGATCATAAATATTCAAAATCACAACCCCATTTTATTATTTTTAATTCGGGGGGGTATTTGCTTTGCTTTTTCTTCGTTCGCTAAATCAATATGTTTAATGGTTAACCAAAGGTTTTAATGGGTAATCAATGGTTTCAAAAAGCGTCGGTAGGTGAGCGGTTCAGGTGTTCGATTCCCGGTCGATAGGTGGTGCGTTCAAACCCCACTCAGTGGATTACTGGCGTGGTTAACTCTCAACACAAGCATTTAACTTACTTGGAGGGGTTAAGAATACTTGTAGTTTGCAATCCAAACTGTCAGTGATCTTTTTAAACAAATGATTAATGGTAAAAACCGCATGAAAATCTATTCACTAGTTTTTGAGTTTAGGGGCCATTCATTTATTACGTCAAACTATTTACGCTAGTTTTATATTTTATATAAGAAAAAATAAGAATAGGCCTACACCCTCCCCCTTGTTCAATATTTATTACGTAAGAATCTAAAGGAAAAAATAAATGTCGTCCGCGCTTTTTCAAAGTATAATTTTAACTTTGAGCATCCCTCCCACCCCCTTGTAAGAAAAAATAAGACATGGTCCCCTCTAAATCGTCTTACGTATTTAATGAACGACCCCTTACCACGAACAGGCAGACAGATGCGGAGTGAGGTTATATTTTACAGATTCAGCTATAGACAACGGGTACAGTTAGTAAATATTTTTCAGTAGGTTAGTTAGTCAGTGAGTCGTATCAAGGAGACATTTGCATTTCACATTCAATTAAAATACTTAGCAAACAGATTGGAATCTTCCCATAGTCAATACCAATAGTCATGTAATGGACGTATCTGTTGAACGATCACTATGCAAATCCGGACAAATCACGAATTGTCATCAAAGTCGCATTCCATGTAACATGCACAACAATTTACGAGTAGTGGACACTCGTTATTGGTGCGTATGTCCGGCGCAATGCACGCCCTGCACGCGGGCGCCACTTCAAGAGAAACACTAAAGAGGGGTATGATATTGAATGGAGTATTGGGTAAACGCAACGTAGATACTCCTACTGATCGGATAAATAACTAAACATTATCATCTCTTACTTTACGACAGTGCCTAGGACTTGTGACCAAGGTGATCCTTTCATTCAATTTAAACACTTGCCTTCACTGTCCAGGTTCTCTGTTAAGACCTAAGGTTAACCTAAGGCTGAAAACCAGCGCTGTGACGTCACAGCAAAATGGTGAAGTTGCTTCCATTACCATTTACTGTCCAATGGGGCGTTTAAGGGCGGTGTAAAACAGCAACAGTTTTGCACGCGGGCGCAGAAACACCTTATATCCGACCTGCTGATACGCCAAATCGTATCACTTACACTAAGCTAAGTAGAGCCTACGCATTGCGACCAGGAAGCATGTTTAAGGAGCTACAGCCCAGAGTCCACTAGATCGCGTCTATAACACTTGCATGCTGGAGGTCGCAAGCCAGTCGTGGAACAGATCCCCTACCACCAAGGGGGTGCTGGGTAACTCGCCTCTTACGAGATGTTTTCCCAGCGGCAGAGAGGAATAGTATTCATAACCCCTCACGGGTAAAAACGGTAAATGTAGCGATTAATGTGTTTGTTAAGAACCAATAGGATAGCTTCATTTAGCTAGTCTCACACTGTGACTAAAATTTCTAGTGGAAACGCAGCCTTATTTAGGTGAAGTGATGTTAGTGTATAACGCGCCTATTTACTAAAATCTCATCTATCATGATTAATCTCATTCATTCACTTTTCAATTTTAACCTCTGTTCCGATAGACTTGAGCGATTCGTCAAACGGAGCTCGCCTGGTGACCATTATGGTTGTGCAGTGGTGTGACGTCGTAATACTGGGTCTTCATTACTAAGATCTCCGTTTTAAGGCATATTATTACATATATTCTACAATACAATGCAATTCTCAAGTTTATTTGAAGCCTATAAAACCTTGTCTACATTAACCGTACACTAGTTAGCACTAAATCTAGTACCGATCCGTGTACAGATAGCCTAACAGCCTTAAACTGTAACATGTTACCGTTACTGTTATAAATAAGGAAACTTATTAGAAAGTCTGTGAAATATATTGATTCATTCTTTTTCATTTCCTTTCCAAACTGCACTTGGGACTTGCGACCCAGGTGCTGGGTTAAGACTATCTCAGATCGATTAAGATAAGAGTTTATCTATCTTATACTAATATATAAAGCTGAAGAGTTTGTTTGTTTGAACGCGTTAATCTCAGGAATTACTAGTCCGATTTAAAAAATTCTTTAAGTGTTAGATAGCTGATTTATCGAAGAAGGCTATAGGCTATATATCATCACGCTAAGACCAATAGGAGCGGAGCATCACGCGGACGAAGTCACGCGAGTCGACTAGTATTAAATATGAGACAAGACAAGACTTTAATAGCTTTCGTTCCGATAGGAATGAGTTAGTCTGTCAAGTGATATCGCGTTGAACATATTAAAGTAGTGAGAATAATAGTGTAATGTTGTTTTGTGGCGTGGTGCTAAGCCTCCATTATCGAGGAGCACGTGAGTAATGTACTTTATTCTTACTCTTCCATCCACGTCATTTGTGTAAAAAAGGAATACATAACTGTTGCTTCACGTAAATTTATTTAAAAAAAAACTCGCATATACATTATGATTCCACATCTTTTCATGCACCATTGACTGATAAAATTAAATATAGCATTACAATAAAAGCTACAAAAAATAATTTCCATATATAGAGTTGCATAATAAGCGAATAAAGCGAATCCCGAGAAATGTTATTGTAAATGTTTCGAAGAAATATCAAAAACAAGCTAATAATAGTTCAATCAATACACTGTTTTCGACTATTCACCTCCTCCTTCCATTAGAAATTTAAAAAGTTAAATACACATTTTTACTACAAATAAAAATTCATACATTTTCAGCTTTTGTATTCTTCACAACAAACCCTTTCATTTGATATCCATATTATGATAGTGCTTAAAATCTAGTCTGCCATCTTAGGCGGTCCGGCATGTTGGATTCAAAGTGAAATTATTTTTTTTTTAGTAGTCTTCTCAGCAAAAGCCTTTCCTTTAAAACCTATATTATGATAGTGATTAAAATTTAGAAAGCCATCTTAGGCGGTCCGCCATGTTGGATTCAAAGTGAATTTTTTTTTTTTAGTAGTCTTCTCAGCAAAATCCTTTCCTTTAAAACCTATATTATGATAGTGCTTAAAATCTAGTCTGCCATCTTAGGCGGTCCGGCATGTTGGATTCAAAGTGAAATTATTTTTTTTTTAGTAGTCTTCTCAGCAAAATCCTTTCCTTTAAAACCTATATTATGATAGTGATTAAAATTTAGAAAGCCATCTTAGGCGGTCCGCCATGTTGGATTCAAAGTGAATTTTTTTTTTTAGTAGTCTTCTCAGCAAAATCCTTTCGTTTAAAACCTATATTATGATAGTGCTTAAAATCTAGTCTGCCATCTTAGGCGGTCCGGCATGTTGGATTCAAAGTGAAATTTTTTTTTTTTAGTAGTCTTCTCAGCAAAATCCTTTCCTTTAAAACCTATATTATGATAGTGATTAAAATTTAGAAAGCCATCTTAGGCGGTCCGCCATGTTGGATTCAAAGTGAATTTTTTTTTTTAGTAGTCTTCTCAGCAAAATCCTTTCCTTTAAAACCTATATTATGATAGTGCTTAAAATTTAGTCTGCCATCTTAGGCGGTCCGGCATGTTGGATTCAAAGTGAAATTATTTTTTTTTTAGTAGTCTTCTCAGCAAAAGCCTTTCCTTTAAAACCTATATTATGATAGTGATTAAAATTTAGAAAGCCATCTTAGGCGGTCCGCCATGTTGGATTCAAAGTGAATTTTTTTTTTTAGTAGTCTTCTCAGCAAAATCCTTTCCTTTAAAACCTATATTATGATAGTGCTTAAAATCTAGTCTGCCATCTTAGGCGGTCCGCCATGTTGGATTCAAAGTGAAATTATTTTTTTTTAGTAGTCTTCTCAGCCAAATCCTTTCCTTTAAAACCTATATTATGATAGTGCTTAAAATTTAGAAAGCCATCTTAGTCGGTCCGCCATGTTGGATTCAAAGTGAATTTTTTTTTTTTAGTAGTCTTCTCAGCAAAATCCTTTCCTTTAAAACCTATATTATGATAGTGCTTAAAATCTAGTCTGCCATCTTAGGCGGTCCGCCATGTTGGATTCAAAGTGAAATTTTTTTTTTTTAGTAGTCTTCTCAGCCAAATCCTTTCCTTTAAAACCTATATTATGATAGTGCTTAAAATTTAGAAAGCCATCTTAGTCGGTCCGCCATGTTGGATTCAAAGTGAAATTTTTTTATTTCTAGTAGTCTTCTCAGCAAAACGTTTTCATTTTATACTCATATTATAATAGTGCTTAAAATCTAGTCAGCCATCATGGGCGTCCCGCCATATTACATTAAAAGTAAGATCATTTTATCTTTTGTTGGATACCCGTATTACAAGAGTACTTAAACATAACTCTCTTCCTTCTTGGGTCGTCTGCCATATTGGATTTAGCTAACCATGCATTGTCATTCAGTCTAAACGTGTACGCAAAATTTCATTTCAATCGGTTGAGGATAATTGCTTTAAAATTAAGATGGCTAATTTGATCCGAACATACATATGTACAATGTACATACATACAAACATTGCAAGTTAAATTGAAGCTAGTCAAATCAAGCAAATAAAACCATTTATTTTTTTGTATAAAACAAAGTTGTTTATGATATCCATGTTTTTTTCTGGATCATTAACTGATATCCATATACAGAGTTATCGATTACAAGGAAATTAATATAGAAAAGACGAAATGCATTTCAGAAGAATCTATACATGTTCTCCCTTAATTAGGGGAAAATAGGAATACTTCCCTTCTACTACTTCCCTCCAGGAGACTTGAAATAGTCATTTTGCAAAGCTATTGGGAACCTAGCCTAGCAATATTGTTAATTGCAAGTTTTAAATAATGCGTAACCTCCCTAAGGTCGACTATGGCGTAACCCAGGGTGGTGGACTATGGCCTAACCCCGCCTCCTCATTCTGAAGAGGAGACCCGGCTCAGCAGTGGGCCATTAGCGTGTTGTGATGATGATGATGAACATGTTGGTTTATTGCACAAGTAAATTTTGTGTCATAAAGATATCTCTCTTAATCGTGCAGTAGAAATGGCACCTATGTTTTTATGAACAGACAAACACTCATTTTTAGTGATTTTTGTAGATTACTCTTGAAAATACACTTTTACTCCTATTTTAAATACAAAAAGCTATAGTCACTATAATATAATGTATTTAATGCGTTTAAGTTTAGTTGTTAGTTTAAAGGAAGAGGCCTAAATCCATTCCGTTGATTTGCGTATCGACATTCTAACTGTAACACTAACAACTTTGTTGCAGTGCAAGTGCGAGTTGGCTCACTTTGATAAAAGTCTATTTCGGCAATTAACACTGCGTTACAAATTAAAAAAAGAAATACCCACGTCCTGTGATACGATAATTAAAAAATTTAAATTATACTGTATTTGTGTATACATAAAAATCCTTTCAATTAACTTATTAGAATACTAACGACGATTAAGTTAGAAGTAATTTAATTTAAATAAAAAAAAATAACCGGCTAAGTGCGAGTCAGGCTCGCGCAAGAAGGGTTCCGTACAAATTATTGGTAAAAAAAATCACGTTTGTTGTATGGGAGCCCCCCTTAGGTATTTATTTTATTCTGTTTTTTTGTATTTGTTGTTATAGGGACAACAGAAATACATCATTTGTATTTTTTTATGTACAACAGAAAAGTGCTTAACTACGATCACACCGAATTGTAAGTGATGTACTCTAAGATGTAGCGCGCTTTTTCAAAAGATTTAGTCTATTCCCTCTTCTTTTAAAAGAGTCCAAATCAAAGGACTTCGTAAATACTGACGCCAGAAAGAGTTCCATACTTCAGTCGTCCGCAACAGAAATGAGGAAGCAAAACGCTTCGTACGCACTGGCGGTTTTGTTGACTACGAAGGGGATACCTTTACGGCGCCTAGTAGCTCGGTGGTAAAACGTCGAAGAGGGGATTAAGTTGTGCAGTACCTGCGCACACTATCTACTTGTATTTCAACTATCTAACTATCACGGTTATGAGATACATCCTGGTCGGACAGCGAAGTCTTAGTAAATAATAAGGTCCCGTTTATACCCTTTGGGTATGGAACCCTAAAAAGAGGTTTACTTGAAGGTAATATTAATTTTGGCCAACAATAAATATTTTAATGGAGTTTTTCATACAAGGTAAAAAACAGTAATTTTTTAAATCATTTTTATTTCAACCTACCTACAACACTTCCAAAATTTTTCAAAATTGAGAAAACTATAACGACAATCAATTTTTTCGGGTACCGAAAGCGTGTCACACAGTGTAATTCTTGACAGATTTAGTAAACTACTACGCTATCACTAATAATAAATTAACTATAAACTAATAAATCAAACTTGGTAATGCGTATAATGGCATGTCTGGCAACCATTAAAGATTGCGTATCGACAACATAGTAACATATACTGTATAATGCTGTATAGTGGGACATCCGATCGTTATATTAGTCTTATTATCTGGAAGATCAAGATCCACTTTGCATTTTCTTACGTCATGTTACATTCACACCCCAATTAAGTTTTGTTATAAAGCATTAAATAACGTTGCTTCATTAAAAAAAAAGTCAACATGTGTTAACAAAATGACTGTCCTCACAACTCTCTTCTGTCCCTTGCTTGGTCATCGTCCATCGATTATTCCTTCGTTCTTTCGTTTTCTTGATTGCCCAAGGAATCAATGACTATGATGTCATTTTGCATATACATGACGAACTCCCAAATACCTAAACGATCAAACAAAACAGCTCGACAAACTGTCATCTCCGTTCCCGAGCTCTAGTCTATCTCTGTTCTAAATTCATCAAAAATCTCCCCAGAAAATCGTGATAGTGTAACAGACAGACAAAGGGGCTTTCGCATGTATAAAATATGTCGCTATAACATTTATAAACTTAAAAGGCAAATTGTTATATGTGCAATATATCCGATGTAAGGTTTATTCATGGTAACGTGGCACTGTAGTAAAAGTGTCGTTCTCCTTTTTTCAGTCTACCTCTCATTTCATCATCACGACCCTTCAATGGCCCACTGTTGAGCCGGGTCTCCTCCTCAGAATGAGGAGGGTATTAGGCCATAGTCCACCACGCTGGCCCAGTGCGGGTTGGCAGACTTCACACACCTTAGAGAACTTTTTTTTAGGGAGCTCTCAGGAGTGCAGGTTTCCTCACGATGTTTTCCTTCACCGTTAAAGCAAGTGATATTTAATTGCTTAAAACACACATAACTCGGAGTCAGAGGTGTGTGCCCAGGATCGAACCTCCGACCTCCCGAGTAAGACTTGAAGTCTCAACCATTGGGCCATCTTGTCTGCCTTATGTCTCATTTGCAAGTCATAAAAAGCTTCCAAGCAAGCAATAAGGTCTAGTTTACATTAAATTCTACCTCTACTACATAGAAGCTAGTTAACTACAAAACCATTAAAATTATGTCTTAATGTTTACTGCACTATCGAGTGTAGTAAACTCATTCCAAACTAATAAAACTGGTCAAGCACGAGTTTGATTCGTAACACTAAAGGTTCTGTACTTTTAACCTTTGTAGACAAATTAATTCAGAAATTTTTCGAAAAACTTAAATACAAGCTTTTACTACTTATGGTAACAATTCCATTTACCATTAGCCAGTTACAGTATATCATTTGGATACCAAGAAGTAGACGAAATGACTAGTCCACCATCTTGGGCCGTCCGACATATTGGATTTAACTAACATGCATTATCGATCTAAATTGAGGATACTGTTTCTAAATTCAGTAACAAGTTTTTAATTTTATTTTAGAATATATTAACTATTATTTGGCCATATAGATAACCCTAAATTCTTGGTGGTAGGGGATCAGTACCCCGACTGGCTTGCGACCACCAGCATGCGAATTCGATAGCCAAGTGTCACTGACGCGTTCCGGTTGAGCCGTATGTTCACTAGGAGGGGGAGGGGTAAGTCTGGGTTCTTGTTCAGGGTTCACTGAAACCGTAGCATTCTTCTCTTCACTTCCCTTCCTCACTTTATGCTCGAGGTGGTAACGAATCGGCAAAATAAGAGTCACGCTCTTGTATGTGCGATGTCCATGGGAGACGCTGGCCACTTACCATCAAGTGGGGCGTCTGAACAAAATTCTAATAACTTGCTTCTTTTCTTGGATAAATTTGGTTGAGCCAAATAAAAAAAAAATATACAAATTTTCACGTCTCCATTTGATGCTTTTTTTTTGCTATACTTGGGAATAAAAGGCATGAATTAAAAAAAAATATATTTTTGAAATGGTTAATCAGAGTCAATACATCAAAGGGCTCTAAAAATTTCTAGTATATTCTCGTTAATTTATTATTATTTAATTCTATAAAAAAAATTGTGGTTTGAAGCTCTTTAATATTAGGACAGAAGCAAAATCTAGTTATTGTTACTATTATACCTGAAAATGAATTAACCAAAATCTATAAATCATGCAACAGCTAATACGAATAATGGAGTGTCGGGCACCCAGTCAGGCACTAAATCTTGCGTGTACACCGCGCGTCGTGTATCGACGGCCTAACAAGAGTTTACATGTTGCAGTCGTGGTGTGGAATCAGACTACTCGTAAATAGTCACGAGGATAAATAATATAAATGTCGTAGAGACACACTTTTGTCATTCAGACGAGTGTTGTACATTTTGAAATTAAATTCAACCTGTTTAAATTGAAATTAAAATATTGCCTAAAAATCGCTTACATTAGCCATTTGTCCTCGTTTCGTCAATATAAATAAATTAAAAAAAAAAAAAACGGGTTTCACGTTCGGGAGTGCCGACAGAAGTGAAAACATGAACATTATGCATTTATGTATATTCCCAAAGAACAAAATTCAAAAAAACTGAACTGTATTATTGAGATCTAGCTTGCATACGGCGAGACCTGAACGTGTCACAGGACTTTGGAAAGAAAATTTAATTCAATGGTTTAAGTAACCCAAAGAACAAAATTCAAAAAAACTGAACTGTATTATTGAGATCTAGCTTGCATACGGCGAGACCTGAACGTTTCACAGGACTTTGGAAAGAAAATTTAATTCAATGGTTTAAGTAACCCAAAGAACAAAATTCAAAAAAACTGAACTGTATTATTGAGATCTAGCTTGCATACGGCGAGACCTGAACGTGTCACAGGACTTTGGAAAGAAAATTTAATTCAATGGTTTAAGTAACCCAAAGAACAAAATTCAAAAAAACTGAACTGTATTATTGAGATCTAGCTTGCATACGGCGAGACCTGAACGTGTCACAGGACTTTGGAAAGAAAATTTAATTCAATGGTTTAAGTAACCCAAAGAACAAAATTCAAAAAAACTGAACTGTATTATTGAGATCTAGCTTGCATACGGCGAGACCTGAACGTTTCACAGGACTTTGGAAAGAAAATTTAATTCAATGGTTTAAGTAACCCAAAGAACAAAATTCAAAAAAACTGAACTGTATTATTGAGATCTAGCTTGCATACGGCGAGACCTGAACGTGTCACAGGACTTTGGAAAGAAAATTTAATTCAATGGTTTAAGTAACCCAAAGAACAAAATTCAAAAAAACTGAACTGTATTATTGAGATCTAGCTTGCATACGGCGAGACCTGAACGTTTCACAGGACTTTGGAAAGAAAATTTAATTCAATGGTTTAAGTAACCCAAAGAACAAAATTCAAAAAAACTGAACTGTATTATTGAGATCTAGCTTGCATACGGCGAGACCTGAACGTGTCACAGGACTTTGGAAAGAAAATTTAATTCAATGGTTTAAGTAACCCAAAGAACAAAATTCAAAAAAACTGAACTGTATTATTGAGATCTAGCTTGCATACGGCGAGACCTGAACGTGTCACAGGACTTTGGAAAGAAAATTTAATTCAATGGTTTAAGTAACCCAAAGAACAAAATTCAAAAAAACTGAACTGTATTATTGAGATCTAGCTTGCATACGGCGAGACCTGAACGTTTCACAGGACTTTGGAAAGAAAATTTAATTCAATGGTTTAAGTAACCCAAAGAACAAAATTCAAAAAAACTGAACTGTATTATTGAGATCTAGCTTGCATACGGCGAGACCTGAACGTGTCACAGGACTTTGGAAAGAAAATTTAATTCAATGGTTTAAGTAACCCAAAGAACAAAATTCAAAAAAACTGAACTGTATTATTGAGATCTAGCTTGCATACGGCGAGACCTGAACGTGTCACAGGACTTTGGAAAGAAAATTTAATTCAATGGTTTAAGTAACCCAAAGAACAAAATTCAAAAAAACTGAACTGTATTATTGAGATCTAGCTTGCATACGGCGAGACCTGAACGTGTCACAGGACTTTGGAAAGAAAATTTAATTCAATGGTTTAAGTAACCCAAAGAACAAAATTCAAAAAAACTGAACTGTATTATTGAGATCTAGCTTGCATACGGCGAGACCTGAACGTGTCACAGGACTTTGGAAAGAAAATTTAATTCAATGGTTTAAGTAACCCAAAGAACAAAATTCAAAAAAACTGAACTGTATTATTGAGATCTAGCTTGCATACGGCGAGACCTGAACGTGTCACAGGACTTTGGAAAGAAAATTTAATTCAATGGTTTAAGTAACCCAAAGAACAAAATTCAAAAAAACTGAACTGTATTATTGAGATCTAGCTTGCATACGGCGAGACCTGAACGTGTCACAGGACTTTGGAAAGAAAATTTAATTCAATGGTTTAAGTAACCCAAAGAACAAAATTCAAAAAAACTGAACTGTATTATTGAGATCTAGCTTGCATACGGCGAGACCTGAACGTGTCACAGGACTTTGGAAAGAAAATTTAATTCAATGGTTTAAGTAACCCAAAGAACAAAATTCAAAAAAACTGAACTGTATTATTGAGATCTAGCTTGCATACGGCGAGACCTGAACGTGTCACAGGACTTTGGAAAGAAAATTTAATTCAATGGTTTAAGTAACCCAAAGAACAAAATACAAAAAAACCGAACTGATTGAGACCTGATGCTTACGAATTTTCGATCAGTTCTCGTGTCCTGACGCTTACGAATTTTCGATTAGGTCACGAGTCCTGACGTTTACGAATTTTCGATCAGTTCTCGTGTCCTGACGCTTACGAATTTTCGATTAGGTCTCGTGTCCTGACGCTTATGAATTTTCGATCAGTCTCGTGTCCTGACGCTTACGAATTTTCGATTAGGTCTCGTGTCCTGACGCTTACGAATATTTAATTAGGTCACGAGTCCTGATGCTAGTTTAACATTTTTTAACCCTTTACAAAAAAAGTACACAACTGCACAACGCCGCTAAAGAAGTTTTCACTTTAAAAAAAAGATTTGGTCCTTGTAGTGTTTGCGACTGTATTTCTAATCTACCCACACTGTCTCTTGCTCATTGATATGTTAGAGCAGATGCCAATTGATATGTGTTGTGTGTGACGTATACACTACAGATCCGAAGATCAAAAGCTTATATCTCCTAACTATTCAATCGTTACACATAATAGAGAGTTACACAAAATTTAATTTACAAGTAGAGAGAATGTTTTTATCATAGTGTAAGTGAAAGTGTAACAAAATATAGCGTTCAATATAGTATAAATTTCATTTCCTGAAATACGGGCATTTTACTAATATGTAATCTAAACGAGCATAAAGTCTAAAAGGTATGTTTCTAATTGAGACTACGCACAGACAAGGTATTCTAGTTAATTCAAATCACGATCTCAATAAAACCTCATTACCACATTACCAAGTAAACCACCATCAAATCGATACAATAATTATGAGAGAAACATCGTCCAACAATTGGGCAACACTTACAACAGTGAACAAGTTGGGAACCGGGCATTTCCATAAACACCGTGTTAATATATCTAGATTCTAGCTGCAACACGGTCTGGATCCCTTTCACTGCCCCTCTTTAATTAACGCGCACGTTAAGGCCAAGTTGCGTTGCGCTTTGATAACGGATGGCAGTCGGTGTACGCACAACCACGACCATTGTTACATTATAATAAAATTGGAAAGTTTATTGACCACTATTACCTTTTACGGGAAATAATTATTCTATTAAAGTTTAGTATTTGATGTTTTAAACATGACTTTCACCAACTACAACTACATAAGAAAGTCATATACAAACACGATAAAAAAAATAACGCAGTAAATTTTTTTTTCAGTCAGTGGAACAAGTTTCTCTAAATTTTTAATAGATAATAATGTCTCTTATTTTTTTTTCTTTTTCGACAAACAGAGGAGCTTCAGTAGGTGAGTGATTCAGGCGTTGGATTTTTTTTTATATTTGACAGTTGGCAGATGACTCTAGTCCACCTGATGGTAAGTGGCAGTAGAGTCCAAACACGAAGGCGGCCAATAGAGTTGCTGAATGCATACTGAACTAGCCGCCCCGACCTCCCACCCGCAAGATGTCTCTTCACGCCTCGTTTGAAGGACCCCAGGTTATAGGAAGGAGGGAACATGAGGGAACGTCAAGGTGCCGGTAGTGAATGTGAATTAATTCCACTTTTCATTCACGATCATGAGTTAAAATCCCAGTCAGTCCTGACGTGGCTCACTCCTAACACAAGCATTTAATATACTTAAGGAAAAATTAATACTGCAGGTAATCGTTTTTCTTCATGTTCAGTTAAGTTTTTCATGCTCGCATTGAATATCAATTAATTGAATGTCAATCAGTTAGTTAAAATTTTTTTTACTATTTTTCCATAAACCTCCTTATTTTGTAGACAAATCCAAAAAATAATTAATCACAATCTCAATCCAAAATTGTTGAATCATAGATTGAATATAGATTCTAAACATATTTTACACATATCACCGGAACAATTTAGTATTATTCATTCGATCAAACTGTTTTGGCCTGACACGACAGATAACATATAATTTTTAATCTAGATCAGGTGTACCCTTAACAAGTCGTTGACAGCAAATAGATACCATAAATAAACAACAATCATTAACGACCTTACTAACTAGATCCTGTACAATATCCGGATCGTCATGACCTCGACTTTTCATGACTTGTCCACACTTTGCATTGTACTACAACCAGATTTTGCAATAGACAGTAAATGATTAATTCTCACAAAATAGATAATATCTGGTTAGGAGCATTGATAAGATATCTGTCACTTACACCAGTAATAGTAGGTTCGATTGCTACTCATATTTTATAAATAGATGTACTACAAAAAACCGAGTAAGTGCGAGTCGGACTCGCGCACTTGTATGGGAGCCCCCCTTTAAATTAAATATTTAGGGGCAAAAGAAATACACATTTTTTTTATGATAGTTAAGGGACAAACGAGCAGACGAGCTACGGTCAAGATCAATCATAGAAAATGGCCACCGTCGCCCATGGACATCAACAAAACTAGAGGGTATCTCTTGTTTTGTCGATGCGCTGCTGCCTCGAAGATAGAATAAGATGGGGGGTGAAGAGAATACTGCTGCGGTTTCATTACACCCTTAGCAAGAAAGAACCCGATGTTCATAGGAACCGCAGCATTAATGGGATGGGAGAGGGAGGAGTAGATCTGGACCACATGCGGCTCGGTCGGAACGCTTCAGTGACACTTGGCGTTGTCAGTGTCGGACTCGCGTGCTAGTGGTCGCAAACCAGTCGGGGAACAGATCCCCTACCACCAAGGGGGTCCCCTAACGGTATTTGTGAAAATTTAAACTGTCTAGCAATCACGGTTCATGAGATACAGCCTGGTGATAGACGAGGGGACGGACAGAGGGTCCTTGTAAACGGAACCCTAAAAACGGCGAATATTAAAATTCGGAAAGAAGAGAAAGAAAAAACTCACTATCTGTCAAATTTATTAGAATCCGCTCTCACTCACTCCTAATACGATGTAATGTACACCTCTCTCTCACTCATAACATACGCAAAGTTAAATAAACAACACTGACTGGTGTGCGTTGAATGTTGGGCAATTACCCTACATTTTTATTGCCATTATAGTGCTCATTTTGCATACTTTTAATTGTGATAATGGCAACACTAGTTGTGATGTTGGTAGCACTCGTTTGAGTTGAAATTTTCTTTTGAATGTATGCCAACTGATAAACATTAATTGGTCAAGAAGGTCGGTTAAGATACCTCAATCAGAGAAGGGTCGATAAGAAATAATTTAATACTATTTTTTCAGTATCAACATACGTACAATACAAAACGAGTAAAAGTTACTTGATAATGTATCCGGATCATCTTGACCTCGACTTTATTTAACATGACCATATTAAACAATGTACCGCAACACATTTCTATGATCGAAAAAAAGTTTACTCCGTTCACATGTAGAGTTAAAAAAAATATTATTTTCAATCAAAAAAATATATTATTAGTAAATATTAATACATAATAATTTTCTCGTGTCACAATGTTAGTTACCATACTCCTCCGAAACGGCTCGACCGATTTTTATGAACTTTTATATGCATATTCTGTAGGTCTGTGAATCGGCTACTATCTATTTTTCACCCCCCTAAATAAAAAAGGGGGGCCCACCACAAATTTTATGGGAAAACAACGTTTGCGGGGTCAGCTGACTGACTTAATACATATCAACGCCTAAACTGTAAGGGTTAGAAACTTGAAATTTTGCACAAGGATTTCTTTTATAACGTGGAAGAGCACTAAGAAAGGATTTTTGAAAATTCACCCCCAAAGGGAGTAAAACGGGGATGCAAAGTTAATATGGAACTTTGTCGTTTTTGAAGTTATTCAAATGAAATTCAGTATGAAGGTTCTTCATTGAAACTCATGAAACACGTGTAAAATATTTTTTCAAAAATCATGCCTTAAGGAGGTAAAAGGGGGGTGCTGCAAAGTTAGTATGACTACCTCTTAAAATTATTAAATATGTCTACAAACGATCTACTGTAGGCCAATATATCAAATACTAGCCGAGATAAGAGAGTTAGGGTAAGAAAGAGTGGGGCACTCCTATGGGTCGTATTTGCCATCTTTCAACGTTGCGTTGCAATAAACAATTTTAATCGCAATCAATATCACTATATTTTATATTTTAATTTATATATGAGTAACTCCCAGAGACATAACGGACACACAGCACGACATGCACTTCACCCCCACGCCGCTAGATGGCGTACGAGCACACTCATTTGTTTACTTCGCGATAAAACATAGCCTATGTCCTTCCTCAAGCTCTACTTTACCTCTCTATGATATTTCATCAAAATTGATTCAGTGTTTTATGCCTGATCGCGTAACAGACAATACAGACCATCTATCCGGCAACAGATGGCGTTAGTAGTATATTATATCGCAGTGTCGTTTGTTTAGTTTGTATTCTTAAGTATTACCTACGTATCTTAGAAGTTAGGAAGTTAGATTGTTAGCTCACCAAAATGTCTGGATCTGCGTCTCGGTGTCGGTGATCTACGTTTCAGGCTGAGGTCTACAGGCTCCGACTGTATGGGCGGCTCGCATGCCTAAAAAAAAAACATTCGTGTAAATAGAAAATAATTATAATAACTTAATGTTATGAGTCTATAATACCAATAGGAGCCAAAACATATCATAAACTAATGCACGTAATTGGATGCGGTTGTTGCTTACATGTCTTAGTTAAAATATAGACTTAGTGTAATTGGAAATCAGATGTCGGATTTTAGACATTTAATCACATTTTAGACCAGCGAGTATAGGGCGGGTAGACAGTGTTGCCAACTGATCCATTATCTAGTAGCTAGATCAGTTGCAAAAAGCTATATAGCTAGTAAATGAGTAAAATGAAAGTAAAAGTAACTTGATTTATTGTTGAATTTTATAATAATAAAAATAATGTTGACACAACAAAAAAATATAACATAAACATATAATAACTACTTTATTGGGTAAAATTAAGTGAAACCCTAAAAATGTGTTAGATTGAAAAGTTGCTAGAAAAGGTGGGTAAATAATCTAGCCACCATTTCTTTTGGTTTGTAGCTCATGGATTTGTAAAAATAGCCAGAATTAGCTACAAATTTGCTAAGTTGGCAACACTGCGGGTAGACTACTATAACAGCTTATTATACAAGAAATAATACTACATTAGATATTATAAAACATAGTCTCACTTTGCGTCTGTTTGTCTGTTCGCGATACATTCAAAAATAACTGAACATAATTCCACCAATACAAAGTAAATGATAAGGAAGGTTTAGGTGCAAAATTTATTAAGGTTTAGTTTAGTTCTACTAACTGTGCGAAGCCGGGGCGGGGCTGCTAGTATCTTTAATTAATTAGTCTAATGAATAAAGATATCAATTATAAAGTTTAATAAAGTTTCAAAGTTCCGTGATTGTAAAAACGTTTATCATATTTGAATAAATTATTCTTAGTCCTTTCCGCTGTGCTCCCATCATACAATTCATTTAAATAAAAAGGTTCCCAAACCTAATTGACCCCCTTTCTGACACAAAAGAAGTAAGGTAGTTTTTTTCCAAAATCTTTTTTCTTTTATGCTGACCCCTTGAGACTCGTTATTATTTAACGTATAGTTATTTCGTCATATTATAATATTGTGTTGGGTTAGCCTTTTGTTGGGTTAACCTTATATAAGCCTAACCCTAAGCTTGAATAGAGAACCTGGCAAGTGCGAGAGAAGTGGAGGCGAATATTTCAATTGAATGAAAGGATCCTCTAAATCTACAAGCTTGGTCACAAGACCCAGGCACTGCTTGGATTCCATCTCCAGATCGTTTCGTACCCGTAGCTTTCATGATAGAGTATCCACTGTACACATAAGATGCTTATTAAAGGTTGTATATTTTACCTATCTCCCTCCTTACATTATCACAGCATTATTATGCTAAGTATTGTATGTATGTGTATATCATTGTAGCTCAAACCCGAGAAGACCTATTGCGGCATATAAAATAGAATATTAAATATATTAAATCGCTCCCAGTTAGACCATACGCCGTAAGGTCGGGATGGGTCGTGGCTTGCGCAAAGGACGTCGTGTACCACGCCTTACTACCACTTACTGCAGAACACTAATGTAACTTATATCAAGTTTTCTTGTATTGAAATAGTTTATTGGTAATAATATTATACTTGTTTGTTTCTTTATCTACTATAAAATCTAGAATTAAAGGACTCTAGACAAAAACCTAGTTTCATAAATATTTCTTCTGATAGAAAGAAACACTATTATACATATATACATCACGACCCTTCAATGACCCACTACTGAGCCAGATCTCCACCTCAGAATAAGGAGGGTATTAGGCCATAGTCCACCACGCTGGCCCAGTGCGGGTTAGCAGACTTCACACACCTTTGAGAACTTTTTGGGAACTCTCAGGAGTGCAGGTTTCCTCACGATGTTTTCCTTCACCGTTAAAGCAAGTGATTAACTGCTTAAAACACACATAACCAAGAGTCAGAGGTGTGTGTGTGGGGGATCGAACTCGGACCTCCCGAGTACGACTTGAAGTCTCAACCACTGGGCCATCACTGCTTATATACTATTACTGATTAACAGATAGTTTATTTAGTTTCATAGACCTTATATTTTATTTTATTTATTTAACATGAAATATTTTTACAAAGCACAGAAATCAGTTAACGGCTTAATCATGGACATTTTAATATTCATTTTGGAGACAAAAAACAGCAAATAAAAATAGGTTGAAGTTCAAACAAAAATACATATATTAATTAGGGACAGAATAACGTAATCTAATTCTAGACAAATAACGTAATCTAATTCTAGACAAAAAATTGTAAATATAAATAGTTTCACTCGACAAAAACATTAAAAATTAATCAACAGATTTTTCGAAAACACGATTTTTGTACAATTTAATCATCTGCTATCAATTGCACCACACATCAAACCAAGATGGCTCGTGCATATGTTGCTCAAAGGCCGATCGTGCGCCACGCCTTCGATGCCACTTATTAGATCTTAAATAAGATTTAGATGGTTTTAATATTAATTTAAGACATTAGCGTTTGCAAATCCAATTATATCAACAGCGAAATAATCGTGAAAATGTCTGTTTACGTTATAAACTCCATGAAATACTACCTTTATCGTTTTTAGGACTCCGCACTGAGTCTGTTACGTGGCCTATGCAGCTATGAATGACTGCATCTTTCATAACCGGATAGATTGATAAAAAATATAATAAAAAATGACATTACTTACTAAAACTAACTATTTAACATCCTGCTTCTCTTAGGTTTTAAAAATATGAAGGTATTTTCAAATAACCTTTAAAACATTCGTCTCTTTTGGGGTTTGCACTTTACAAACAATTACGTACCAAATTTTGAAATTTATTAAATTAATTTTAATTTTAATCTAGAGGATAATAGAGATCAGATAGTATCAGTATAATAATATAATTTTGGAACATAATCGTATAAAAGTAAAGGTTTAAAATAGCGGAACAACCGCTTAAACTCGCACCACACAACTTTGAAGAAGCTCATCGTATTTATTATGAAACACCTCGATCGTGTAAAGTTGACATGTAAAGACATGAATAATAGTACAAATGTTTCGATTCACACCTTAAGGTAAACTTTACAAGATTTATCTATTCAATAACTAAGTAAAGAATTGAAATCTGTTTAAATTTTATCAATTTATTTTACTTTTAATTTAAAAATAACTATCAAATAATGCATTTTCATTTCATACTTTAACCAGTGGTAGTATAGTAAAGCAAAGACCCGTAAGAAAATCGAAAAATAAAAAAAAGTCAAATTCGTACTTGGTCGAACTCTATAATTCATAAACTCGTAACATCATTTTTTTCGATTCACATAATCTTACCATTTCTCTAATAAAGGAAACACATTGTGGTAGATAATACCATAGAGACCATATACGCGTGTAATTATCAACTATATATACACACACGCGTACAGACCAATGTCGGGGACTTAAGGAAACTCTCACTTGACCCGGTACCAAACATTTACATATAAGACATTAAAAAACAACAATATTTACTCTACCAAACTTCATGTCAAACTGACGTCTATCAATCATGACGAAACCACTTACAAACGCTATCGACAGTGTTGCTAGTACAATTAAAATTATCAATTCGCTTACACTTCCACCATACCTTGAAGTTTTAGAGCGCCGCACACGATTTACGTAACCGTCAGTCGTGTATCACGCGGCAGTCAGCTCGCCACACCCGAAGCTCAGATATTAACAAGTAAATCATCAATAACTATCAACTAAAAGATTCACACTATAATTTATGTGTCCTATTTATTACTTTAAATAGAAAGACTGCATTTTAGCAAAGATCAAAAACGAGATTTTCAAATTATCTATCATCATCATTATATGTATGAGTATACTTTCCAATGTTGGTTTTTTATAGCTAGTCTCTAAAACTACAAGAAACAGGACAGTCATGGACTGCTTTATACTGCTTATAAATCTGTTCTCATAATATTGACCTTTTAAAAATTTTAACTAGCAGATAAAAATTTTAACGAGAGCTCTTTAAATAAAGACTAAAATAGATTAATTAAGATTTTAGACACAACTTTTAACGTTTTTCTTACATAGAATATAGTCAAAAAATAAATCTTTACATAGTAAATCTTTACAAAAAACAATCTTCTGTACATAAAAATTACTGGAGGGGTAAAATGACAAATGATGACGATTTCACTTCCACAATCTTACTGATCAATCTCAAACATAAGAGAATCCGAAAATACAAAAATACTTTCGTTTTTATTTCAATACACAATCCTAAACTAATTTATATTATATGCAACATTCGATACTATTACATCATAGTCATGTCAAAAGTCAGGGTCGAGAGCCAGTATAAA
Organism: Limenitis camilla; assembly: GCA_905147385.1. Taxonomy (NCBI): domain Eukaryota; kingdom Metazoa; phylum Arthropoda; class Insecta; order Lepidoptera; family Nymphalidae; genus Limenitis; species Limenitis camilla. The sequence continues at coordinate 2,197,154 of LR990252.1, read as the reverse complement.
ATAATTAATAGGTATTAAAAGACACTCCGCTCACACTCGCACCACACCAACATATTGAAGAAGCGCCATCATTTACGCAAGCGATCGTGCAAGCGTGCCACGCCCGAGGTTGAGATGTAAAACTTATAATTGTGTGTTATAAATAACCTGTTTCTCCTTGATTGATACTATGTTAGACTTACATGGTTAACATATTCTATATTTATATATTAATTACTAGCTGAAATGCCTTTGCTTCATCTAGCTGTGTTTATGTAAGAAGTTTATTCGCTTCGCAGAGTTAACAATATTTTTGTCTAATGTCACCAATGGAATATTAAAATTTAATTAATGTTTACTTTTTCTAATTAGTACCAGTTTTTTTTATGAAATGTAGAATTGTATTCTGTTTGAGGTGAAATGGTTGGAAGGTACCAAGGCTCTGGGAATGAAAATGGGTTAAATGGGATTCTCACATACTAAAACCTCTCGGGAAATCGGAGGAACAACATCTGCTGTTCAAAATTGTCTTTTTTAAGATTGCTTTGATTTCTTTTTATTTCTCAGCCCAGTTTAACTACTTAGGTCTCTTCCTTTAGTGCATCTTCCTCTTGTTGCGATTTCATCTCTCGATTGGACTGCTAGTTGGCAGTGATTCCGTACTCCAGCCATGATGGATCTTCATTCAAAGTAGCTACTCTTCGAGACTTCGATGCCTATAAGCCCTATTCATAGCCTACCAGAACCATCACAAAGTAATCAATGAACTTTGGTTTAATTTCATTTAAAAAAATATATTATTTTTAATTTATTAAAGCGTTGTTAATGTTTTCGCATTATTTCATCCACAAGCATGTCTATGAAATTAAACGAACAGTTTACATCTACATTCTATATCTTTTCGGTTAAAGCGCATCCTTTTACGTAGAGATCGTGCTGATCTGCCACACCCAAGGTAATCAATAACATAAATAAGATAAAACTAGAAACGAACACGACGTCGTTTTCATTAATGGCAGATGATTTGATTTTATACAATGCAAATCCGTTTGTGAAATAAGATTATATTCTTATATCTTTGAATATTGGATGTCGGCAATCAGTAAGGGTAGGTCTTGAATCTATTTTTTGGTTTCTCTACTTATTTTCCATTTTGAAAAGCCATGATTCACTTTCAAGATCATTCTTCTGGCCTGATAATATTATAAATGATAATTTAGAAAACTGTATATGCATTTAATGAAATATAAGTATCATTTTATAATCATAATGACTCAAACTTAATCGCTGTTACTACCACCACGCCAGCATACGTGATCAATGCATTATTAGGTAACATAAGCCAAGATCGTAAAGTGCCTTTTAAAACTAATCAACAATAACCTCGGTTTAAAAATTACATATTTAAATAAGAACTAACAAAATCAACTTGCAAATTTCTAAATTTAATTGTCCTTCTGTGTATTATTTGTTCTGTAAATTAAAGTGGCAATCACAGGTGGATACAATCTGTTAAAAGTTAAATAGCACTTTACAGGTTAAACAAAGTAGCAAATTTTCTAGGGAAACTCAAACGTCTGGACGTAACCTTATGCCAAAAGCTCAAAAACGGTGGTCTTATACACCGTTTTATTAAATCTGGGCTGATCGGAATGCTGTCAGCGCCATTTTAAACGCCCATATTTTTTTACCCGTGAGACAAAAGTAGTCATCAAAGACGCTAAAAACCTAATATTGATGACAGGATTTTGATTTTTTTTTTATGATAAATATAAGGGACAAACGAGCCACCACCTTCCATCAGGTAGACAGACGGTCAAAGTGGCCACCGTCGCCCATGGACATCGACAAAACTAGAGGGTCTCTCTTGTTTTGTCTATGCGTTGCCGCTTCGAAGATAGAGGGAGGAGAGGGAGCGAAGAAAAGACTGCTGCGGTTTCAATGGAACCCGAGCAAGAACCCGGTGTTCACTGGAACCGCAGCAGTAATGTGATGGGAAAGGGAGGGGTAGATCTGGCCCACATGCGGCTCGACCGGAACGCGTCAGAGACACTTGGCGGTCGGATTCGCATGCTGGTGGTCGTAAGCCAGTCGGGGAACAGATCCACTACCACCAAGAGGGTGCTGGGTTACTCAGCTCTAACGAGATGCTCGGCTCTCCCAGCGGCAGAGGGGAATAGTATTCTAACCCTCACGGGGAAATGCATTTGATTTGCATACCAATTGCTTTTTACGGTCTCCGCTACATCATTACCAAATTTCAAAAGTGTCGCCATTTAAATTTTATCAATTTTAGGTTTAATAACTGACTCTCTGAAAGCTAACATGTCCTTGGTCGTGGAAGCATCAGAAATCTCACAACAAATAAGTAATAAATTAATTAAAACTATAATATTTATAAAATCGCTACAAATGCGACCAAACCCTTTTGAAGATGCTGGTGCCTGGTGCATCGAGTTGCGTAAAGCTTTCAAACGTGCGCCGGCGCCACGCCCGTTACTATTGCAATATGCTGCCATACTTATATATCTTATATATTACGTGAACGAAAGAGGACATGCATATTGCTTTAACTAAAATCTAAACGCTATTAAATAGCTGTGAATGGGGTACCTGCCCTAGGGGCCTTTTTTCTAATACTTAAGGGCTCATTTAGATTATCAATAACAAAAAAATTGCTTCCATTTATATCAAATAGTTGTCTAGTTTTTCGATTTCGATTAATTATAGATTCATAGATAATTCATAATAACTGAATGGTCATTTTTTTCCCCAATTCTTAGGAGTAAAAGACGTGAAAATATTTATTGTTGTTTACTTTATTGAAAAGTGTCATTCATCGAATGTTGTCAGGAAATGTCTTTTATTCTCCTCTATACTGAAGATTTCTTTTTAGATTTTTTTTGAATTGGTGGATCAATATAAATTTTTTTATCTATTCTATCTCTAGTAATAAAGGGCCATAGAGTAAGGTAAGGTACTGTAGTAAGCATGAAGATTGGTTGGAGATAAAACTATACACCAGGCTGGCAGTTCAGAATAAGAATAAATGAATTTAAAATGATAAAGACACAATCCAAAATCTTCAAATTAAAAATTAAAAAAAAGCTAAATTTGATTTTTCTATACACAGAATTATTTTGCACGATTATAAAATTAAAATTTGGAATTTGAATTTTATAATCAAATATCTGAATTTGGATTCTATTTTCAATTCATAAGCCAGAGATTTTAGATTGCGATTGATTATTAATTTCGGCCGATACGGAACCATAGTATAGAATAAGATACTTTCTTTCTCTAAGATTATTTTGCACAGCAATAAAGAAGACATTTTGTATATCTGCATCTACAGTAATAGTTTGTTTCCTAATAAGTATTATTCAAGATTAGGTAAGCATTAAGGTTATTTTTGATGACATGGAGGACAGAACAGCGCCGCTTTTGGTGGTAGGGGATCTGTTCTCCGACTGGCTTGCGACTACCAACATGCGAATCGTCAAGTGCCTCTGACGCGTTCCGATCGAGCCGCATGTGGACCAGATCTACCTCCTCCCTCTCCCATCCCATTAATGCTGCGATTCCAGTGAACATCGGGTTCTTGTTCAGGGTCCACTGAAACCGCAGCATTCTTCTCTTCGATCTCCAAGAGGTACTCTCTAGTTTTGCTGATGTCCATGGTCGACGGTGGTCACTTTCCATCAGGTGGACCGTCTGCTCGTTTGTCCTTTACCAAATAATTGCAAAAAATCTGCTCACGTAATACTTGAACGGCCCCTAAAGCAACAAGAATCAAGGGTTAGTCAGTAGTTGTCTTATTAGGAGACATCGTATCTGACATTTCATCGTTACGAAACAACTGTCAATAGAGTATTTGTAACAAACGTCCAAAATATCCAGTGAATTTGACGAGTCACGAAGCTGACTTTGTTGCTAATCTGGCGTGACTTACCGCTGAACTGATAAGTCCTTGATATTATAACTTAAGGGTCTGTAAGACGTTTGTTTATCGCGTCGATCCTAAAGTTGTGAGTCAGCTATGTGTAGTTGAACTTAATACTATTGAATTTTTAATTCATTTTTATCATAAGGGTACTGTTACTCATGCTAATTACTAGCACGAAAACATACTGTTATTAAGCGTGCCTTTTAGTGGCATAGTGGATAATAGCACGCCGTGCTATCTCTTAGCATGCTAGTTAATGCAGGGGTGGAAGGGAGAAAGGTAATAGCAAGTGTGAACATGGTTGCTTAATGAGCATGCTAGTATCGATCATGTTTGCAAGGTGCACGCGCTTCCTATTCCTTTTTTTCCTCTCTCTAGCTGAGAGAAGTTTTTGGATGCATTGCATGCTCAGCAAAAGTATAATTTTATTCAGGTCCATGCGGATGGATGCTGATTTTCCATAGTTTGGTTTGAACTGGCAGAGAGTATGCTAATAAATGGCATGCGTATTGGAGTGTTTGCTTTGAGCATGCTTATCCAGAAGCGTACTTAAAACTAGCATGCTTATTGCTAGCAAATATAAACAGTTCACAAGCATGCTCATAATAAGCATACTTATAGCACGCTTTTAAACATGCTTTTGAGCATGTGTAACAGTAGCCCAACTTCAGCACGAGTGTACAAAATCGTTGTGATAAGAGAGATGATAAAAAAGAGAGTGAGATAGTGGTGTAAATACTACATACTTTAACTGACCATTTTATTTTTCACACAAAACGGGACATGGACAACAGGACGGAAGTCTTTCAGACATCCTCGGATAAAAAGAAAAAAATCAAAATCAAACAAAATATTTCTTGCAACAAGCAAATCATAGTGAGGCCAAGAAAAAGTTCATGTATCTGTCTTATTGTCGACAACGCGGTAATTATTGCGCGATTATATCGGAAAACGGGACATTTTCAAACTTACTTTCGGGACAACGGGACAGACAACCGAATGGAACTGTCCCGTTCAAAACGGGACGTATGGTCACTTTATACATACTACGCATTATAGAACAGACATTCAACAAAAACAGTGGGGAAATAGTATATTCATAGTTACGGATGAAATGAAATGAGTGAGTGAACGGCTTGAATACACCCCAGCGAAGCGAGAGCCGGCTAGCATTTTATATAAACGTCCATATCAAAAGAAACATCCATACTTCATTTTTAAATGAGAAATAAAAACATAAGGCTGCGTTTCTACCAACGATGTGTGAGGATGTGAAGCGAGAGGTACGAACGAGTATGTGTTTTTAAGAACCAATAGGAAACATCCTTCGCTATAAATCCTCGTACATCTCTGGTGGAGACAGCTTTAACGAAGCTGGTACATAAAATATAATCGAACTTCTGGCCATGCTTCTGTCCTTCATCATGTTCATTTCAAGGCATTATCATCGATTCACAGTGTAATTAGAGTAATCTTACTGATCTATGCTTAAAGATAGATAGACGTTGTTTACGTTTCGAGAAGACAGAGGAACATATCTGACAAAAGAACCGCTCTGTTGGCTTATCAAGGTCATGTTTCTTCAATCTTAAGATATGGAATTTATCTTATAGGGAAACTCAATAAATAGTGGAAAAAGTAAGCCTCGGTAAGGTTCTCCGCTCAGTAAGGTTGGTTAAAAAAATATCCAAACATCTACAAGAAGAAATAAAATACGTGTACCCCCCAAGAAGGCTTCAGCTGTTATCAATAAGTTGTTATAGCCATAAATAATAAATTACCAAATACTATGATTAATGAAATGTGCTATTATAGTGTAAATGAATATCTGGATGACAAAATTTAATTATAATAATTGACATAAAAATATTTGACATGAATTTAACTATGAGATACAATGACATCATAATTAGTATGAATAAAATCATAATAGTTAGCAACACCGTTGATAAATCTATATTCGAGGGTAGTACTATTTATGTTATTCTAGGACTATATAACCACTGTTCCGACAGATTTGAGCCAGTTGTCAAAAGGAGCTCGCCTGGTGAAGATTAGCTGTTACTGAGTGATATCTGTGCCATGTAGATGACATAGTTGTAAATATTATTATTATTGGACTTTGATATTAAAATAAATTAAATTGATATTGAACTACAAATGAATAATATATCGGGAACGACTAAAAGATTAATCGAATCGACATCGCCATCTATGGCGCTATTGGAATATCAATTATCACTTCCGTCGCGTCATGTAAATATTGTCAAACGAGTAAACGATTATCGAATAATCGGATCGTCATCGGCATCTATGGCGCTAGCGTAAAATAATAATCACTTCCGTCTGCCCCACGAACGACAATTGACTCGCCGATTTAATTCCTAACTATAAAGGGCGCCATATTGGACTTGTGTGACGTCACATAGAATATTAGCAAAATATAGGTAACGTGTATATGTTTGATTGGTATGTGCGTAAAGAAATCCATTTTCACAGGCCGCTGGTCGCCGGCCGCCACACTCGAGTTGTTTAGCGCTGCGATGTGCAAAACGTCGATATCAATTATTCATAATGTTTCCTAAACGGTTTTAGTTAATTACATACACAACGATATCCACCTATTATACCTATATATGTATATTGTATATTTAATATGACTATATTACACATATATGGTTTGATTAAACTTTGTTTAAGTCGTCTTTAAAAGCCTACACCTCGGTCACAAGTCCAAAGCACTGTTTAGGTTCCTGTCGTAGTTGTTAGAGATAGATTATTTATCGGTTTAGTACCATGCACCTAAACCTTTCTCATACATGGGGGTGGGTGTGTCATTGCTTTGCATTTTTGATGACATGTTGATGTGGGGGGGGTGATAACATCATCTAAAAAAAATTAACACGCATCCCTGCTCAGAATAAGGAAGAAGAAAAATGCAAGCATCAGTATACATAAGTGCGGGGGGAGGGGGTTATTATAGCTTTGCTTACTTTTGCTGACATGGGAACATTATTGTGAACAAATAGATTTTCAAATATAGAAGAGAAATTAATATTCTATTATAGTAATAAAACATTAAATGAGTAGCAAAATTTGGTTCCAGTTTAGTAGTCTTTCCAATATGGCGGCGTAAGGACGTATATATAAATTAAAATGTATATATAAAATATTATGTTTGTACGTTGCCTAAATAAATAAATTGGAAGTTATTTGTGCAATTAACAGCTAATATACGTTATTAGCAAAATATACAATATAATTACGCCTTCAATGTAAATTGTATTACAAAGGGTTTCTGGAAATCAGTCAAGGCTTTTAATTCTGCACGATATCTTCGACGATAACGTTGCACTGTAATAACTGAGGGTTGCGACCCAAGTACAAGTTTAAACAACTCTCACAAAAATCCCATTTCTTTGTTGGTTCATTCCAACTAAAACATATGTGATGACGTCACACATCCAGCGGAATAAGATGCCTTTTTTAAAGCAGACATCGCTTTCAAACGTCGTCTTTCTAGAATAGAATAAATTTCAAAATTGATTTCAACCATATCGGGGTCGTATTTTAAAAAAAATAAAAAATACGTGACCATTTATTTTTCTTCTACTTTCATATAAAAGCAGAACAAAGTAAAACAATCGATATAAGGACATGTCACATCACTAATAGCCAATAGGCGTTGCTTGGGCGCGGCGACTTTCGTAATATCCGATGCGAATGATCTGTACTGCGGAAAATAGAAATCGCTACTACAATTTTATACATTACTATAATACTACCATAGACAATTAATATTTTGTAATAAATTAGTATTCGCGGGTAGTTCTTCTTATGTTATTGATAGTAGACAATATATAACTTTCGTTCCGATATGACTGAGTTAGGCTACTGTTACACATGCTCTAAAATAGCATGCTAAAAGGCGTGCTATAAGCAAAAAATAACCACTATTTTTTTTTTGAGTCTCGAGTGAAAAAATGTTAGTTTTTGATGTTTTAAGAACCCTCTCCAAAGGACATTAAAAAAAATTTTTTTCAAAGGTTGCACCAAATTTTTTAAAATTTCAAAAATGGCCAAAAATATTTTTTTTTTAATTTATTAGTACATTACTTTAGATTTTTTCAAGCGACCATTTAATATTCAAATTTTAATTTCATACATTTTTTTTATTTAGTACAATAATAGATAAATACGCCACAAGATAAACTAAAAATCAAGCACAATATAGGAAACATATTTTTTTTAATATAATAACTTTACAAGTATCGGAAATTTTCGTTTGTAACCGAAATTTTAAAAAAATTTGAGCGACCTCTTAAATTTTTTTTTGATCTGTCCTTTGGAGAGGGCTCTTAAAACATCAAAAACTAACATTTTTTCACTTGAGACTCAAAAAAAAATAGTCAGACTTTTGCGCCACCCTAATGATCATGCTAGTTGTAAGTACGCTCCTGAATAAGCATGCTCAAAGCAAACACTCCAATACACATGCCATTTAATAGCATGCTCTCTGCCAGTTCAAACCAAACTATGGACAATCAAACAGCCATCTTAAATCAGAATTAGAAAGATTAAAGATAGCACGACGTGCTATTATCCAGTATTTTATTTATTTATTTGTTTTTTTAAAGATTACTAGTATTCCCTTTACCCCTCCAACTAAGCTAAAATGCTTGTGCTAGGAGTGGGCCACGCCAGTAGTCCAATGTCCGAGATTTGAACCCACAACTTGTTGATCGTGAATCCAACGCCGGAACCACTGAGCTACTGACGCTTCAAATTGCTCAATAATAGCATGCTTTCGTGCTACTAATTACTAGTAGTTAAATCTTCTTGATCTTGTTTGCAAGGCACGCGCTTCCTATTCCTTTTTTTTCTCTCCCTAGCTGAGAGAAGTTTTTGGATGCATTGCATGCTCAGCAAAAGTATAATTTTGTTCAGATCCATGCGGATGGCTGTTTGATATTCCATAGTTTGGTTTGAACTGGCAGAGAGCATGCTATCAAATGGCATGTGTATTGGAGTGTTTGCTTTGAGCGTGCTTAGTCAGGAGCGTACTTAAAACTAGCATGCTTATTGCTAGCAAATGTAAACTGTTCTCAAGCATGCTGCACATTAAAGTAGTGAGACTAATAGTGTAATGTTGTTGGGTGGCGTGGTCGTTACTATTTATAAATGACAAATCAATAGATCAATTATATAATATCTGTGGGTAGATCTAGCGTCAAATTAGCTCTATACAATGGTATATCTACAATCTGTAGTCCTACATCGGATAGCGCTTTCAGATTGCCGTACAAGGTAACGTCGTGGAAACACCATAAAAATAGATACAGCTTTTGTACAAAAACATTCACTGGCGGAAACTAACGGATGCAGAAAGTGTCTCCATTAAATGGGCGCTAATAATAAATAGTAATGTGCACTACTTGCATTATTTTTGACTGACTTTGATATGAAGTCACTCGTCAAACTGCCACATATCAATCGATACTTAATTAATATATTATAGAGAAGGTAAACCAATCTGGAGTAGTTTCGTAAAAAAAATCAAATTCTTACCTGAATAGAGTTGGGCAGCACGGCGCCTTCGCGGCGCCCCGCGCCCTCCCTTTCATCCTGTAAAAAAATATTAAAGTGTCATAGACCATTTACCACTACATACACACAGATACATAGACACACATAGACACACACACATACTGATGTGATTATCGAGTATTATTAAAATTAGATTAAGTTAATAAAAGCTTTACTGAATTTCTATACTCTGTTGCTTATTATTTTGTTATTCATATTGATCTATTATAATATGGATACACAAAACGTACCCAAAACTCGCGCACGTAATAATTATTTTGTTCTGTCTTTCGATCTTTAAATAAATGATTGTAAATAATAAATGGTTATGAAATGTCTCTACATAAAAAAAATCTGTCTGTCTGTCCATATGTTCATCACGCATAAAAACAAGGAAACCCCCTAGTAGATGGGATGTGATGTGACAGTCAGTCAGTCAGTTACAGTGAGATTCATGGAAAATGTGTATATATACGTGTGGGTTTTATGTGTCTGTGCGTGTAAATTATACCGATTCTAATAATAATTAAATATCTGGAGGAAACCTGCACTCCTGAGTCCCCTAGAGGTCTCAAAGGCCCCTCATTCTGAGGGGAGACCCGGCTCAGCAGTGGCTCATTGATCAAAATTATTTGACGGGTGAAATAATTTTGGGGACCTCTGTTTTAAATGCGAAAGAAGTAAAACTGCCGCTTAGCTGTAGGTTTACTTCTTTCGTTTGCTTCCCATCATTCCCTTCCCATGCCAAATCGACAAATTTTTAACCCCCCGAAAGACAGATTTCAGATTTTTTTCAAAAAGTTACGAATTTTTGAAAAAAATACCTTTTTTTTTTGAAATTGCTAGAAGTTTTTCAAAAATTGACAGCTTGGGACCGTTTTTTTTTTTTTAATTTTTGTTTTTAATTGTAGTATTAAAAAAATATGAAAAAATTTCAGAAGCTCAGATGTATGAAATATTTTGTTTTTTTCGAAAAAAACAAGAAAAAACCGGCGTTTTTTTTACTCTTTGAAGATGTGACGACAATTGCTTAGATTTTTTTTTTTGGTTAAAAAAAATTAGTTTTTTAATTTTGCCATATTTGATTTCCTCGTATAACCTCATATTCAGTTGAATCATGCATACATAGGGACAGACGACGGGACGGGACAACGGGACGGTGTACCCCCTAACTAGAGACCGATGTTGATACGACTACTACTTTAAGACGCTGATTGTGAGTCCATAGTATAATAGGTGGATGGATGAGGAGTGGTTAAGATTTAAACTGAGTGAGAAAGGCAATAGAGGCAATGTCCACAATTTGCGTACTACACGTACAATCTCGATGGTACTGTTTTGGTACACGGTTTATGCGTACATTGCTAAATACTCAGCATGAGAAGCGAGGGACCTGCGCGCACTACTGGAACCTTTTATACTAGCACTAACATCTGCCCGTGGCTTCTTCCAACATTTACTTGGTACAATAATTTATTCATCCCCATTAATTTAAACAGTCATTTTAACCCATGAGGGGACGTGTTAGAATACTACTCTCCTCTGCCGCTGGGAGAGTAACCCAGTACCCCCTTGGTGGTAGCGGATCAGTTCCCCGACGGTTGGCTCTTGTTCAGGGTCCGCTGAAACCGCAGCATATTTTTCTTTACTCCCCTCCCCATTCTCTCTTCGAGGATTCAACGTATGGACATCGGCAAAACAAGAGAGTATTTCTTGTTTTGCCGATGTCCATGGGCGATGGTGGCCACTTACCATCAGTTGGACCATCTGCTCGTTTGCACCTTATCTGCTATAAAAAAAAGTCATATTTCTAAACATAGTCCACTAACTCGATAAAAAGTATCCTATATGTTATATCTGTATGCAATATTCCGTACAAACTACCTTCTTCCCACAGGATCTTAGAATAAAAAGTTGCCGATATGTTGATCCAGATTTCAAGATATCTCTTAGGCGGATATTTTTACCCGTGAGTTAAAACGGGACGGGACGGACCCCGCTGCCGCTGGGAGACCATCTCGTAGAACCGAGTAACTCAGCACCGCCATTGGTGGTAGGGGATCTGTTGCCTGTTCCGGTCGAGCCGCAAGTGGGTCAGATCTACCCCTTCCCTCTCCCATCCTATTAATTCTGCGGTTCCAGTGAAACCGCAGCATTCTTCTCTTCGCTCCCCCACTCACTCTATCGTCGATGTGGTAACGCATCGGCAATACAAGAGATACTGTATAGTTTTGTCGATGTCCATGGGCGACGGTGGCCATTTTCCATCAGGTGGCCAGTCTGCTCGTTTATCCCTTATCTATCATTAAAAAAAATCTCTCTCTCAGGGGTATGGTTCAATCCATAGTTAAGAGTGAGAGACATCAGCAAGGACGTAGTCTTTTACCCGTGAGGGGACGGGTTAGAATACTATTCCCCTCTGCCGCTGGGAGAGTAACCCAGTACCCCCTTGGTGGTAGGGGATCTGTTCCCCGACTGGCTTGCGACCACCAGCATGCGAATCCGATCGCCAAGTGTCATTGACACGTTCCGGTTGAGCCGCATGTGGGCCAGACTTACCCCCTCCCTCTCCCATCCCATTAATGCTGTAGGTCTAGTGGACACTAGGCTCTTGCCTAGGGTCCGCTGAATCCGTATCATTTTTCTTTTTCATTCCCCCTTCCCACTCTAACTTCGGGGATGTAACGCATCGACAAAACGAGAAAGTGTTTCTTGTTTTTCCGATGTCCATGGGCGATGGTGGCCACTTACCATCAGGTGGACCATTTGCTCGTTTGCACTTTTCCGATGCCCCGAACGAAGCAGCAGGTAAAGGGAAGTACCCTTTACCTGCTGCCTTACCGTACCCTGAGGGTTCCCTAGCGTATGTATGGTACTGCTAGTGGAATCACAGGAGAGCCTCATATAAAATCCCCCACGATAGCGGGGGTATGCATAAAGTAGCATTTCCAAGTGACACATCTCAGTTAATCTTCATCAAATAAAAAAAAAAAAAATTGATAAATTTTGCAACACCTAAACGAAAACCGCAGTGCGTAAACAACAAGGATGAGGGACAAAGAGAAAGGGCGTATAAATAGAGCAATTGATCGCCGTCCTTGTCGCACGCACAGCCCGGTGAAGGTGTGAAAGGGACGGCGAATGGCACCGTGGGAACTTAGCATTTGCTTTCACTTTGCGTTATAAAAATATGGCGCTGAAGATTTGAAGGTTTAGATTTTGTATCTGGATTGCAATTTTGTTACACTGTTACAACTCATACTGTGCTTGGGGCTTGTGACCCTGATGATGAAAGTAACCTGCACTTTTACTAGCCACGCAGATAGAAGATCAAGAGAGTCAGTGAGGGAAATGAAAAAAAAGCTTTACACAAAATAGGAAATCCGGTTGAAAAAAATTTTTGCATGATAAGCGGCGTCCATATTATTATATGTCAATGCCACTTCATACATAGTCCAGATTAAGTAAAAAAAAAATAGATTAATTTAAACATATAGAATTTACATAAAACAATAAATTACATTTTTTTTAATTTCACAAACTACCCTCCGACAGGCACCTTCGACGAATAAGTGGAACTAGACACACAACGCCTAGAAATATTCCAATCAAATGACCACCCATTTGAACATTTGGGTGGACTTCTAATTTAGTACCTTGCAGGCGCTTTACACAGTTTGATGTAGTGTGTGTAATTGAAAACGAATTACTCGTATAAAAGTTATTTATCTGCCAAAATTATTAACCAATCGCAATCCAAAATCTTCGGTTTCTGGATAGAAAATAGAATCCAAATTAAAACTTGGAATATATTTTAAATTTATAACCTAAAATCTTCAAACAATAAATCGAAAACAAATTTCAAATCTGTTACCGAACCGTACGGATTATTAATTTCGCCGTTAGTGTATATGTCGATAGAGGCCACTAGAGGGCGCTAGGGGGAGTTGTGTTTTAGCAGTGTGTGACGACAATATAACGCGTATACGCAATAGGGCGGAGAAGACGCCGTGAAGCTTTTGGGGGGCTCTTGAAGCTAAAATAATAATGAGATTCGAATAAGAAGTCATCAAGATTTTAAAAAAGTAATTGTAGACAAGGGGCGCAATACAAAACCTACTTGGCAGATTTTTTTTTCCGTCTTCATGTATAGACGCTCATAAGTATTTGGCACGACTTGGCTATCTGTTTATAAGGCGCCATCTAGCGGTTGTCGTCGTTAGTGTATAAGATCCATTAACCTTCACCCACTTTGAAACGAAGACGCCTTTTATTCTTCTCTGCTAATCGTGAATCAAGTTATTACTTAGATCATTCAAAGTCACAACAATAAATATCTTTACAGTCGCTTCCCTCAGTCTTTTTAAACTACGCGGTATTTTAATGCGGTTTTCCAATACAATCGCTTCATTTGACACACTCAGCGAGGCTAGGTAAATGAAGAGATTGGTTCTTAACAAACACATCCCTAGCTACGCATCCTCGCACATCTCTGGTAAAAACGCAGCCTTAAAATCTCCTCCCCAGAATAGAGGAGGGGTGGGAGGGCCAATAGTTATGTTCACGTTTGCCAATATAAAAACTCCAGTGTTTGCAAGTTAAGTTAATAGAAAACCATAATAACAATCGAGTTTTCGGGTATCAAAATCGTGTCACACAGTGTAATAGACAATATCACAACGAAAATTAAAAACAATACATTCCGGTCGTGACCTTAAAGTGTACTCAAACATATAATCACTGTACATCCTCGGAAATCCCCAAATAAGAGGTAAACACGTGATGATATACAACGTGAAGTGATTGCAAGGCCGAGAAGCTCCGCCTGGTGATGGATGGACAGGGATGCGTAATAAATATAACCGATTCATAATTAATTGGTAACACTAGTTGAGATGAGTTATTTTTTATGGCAGTTAAGGAGCAAACGATGGTAAATGGCCACCGTCGCCCATGGACTTCGCACACACTAGAGAAAAAGAATCTTAAAGTTTCAGTGGACCTTGAACGAGAACCCACTAGAACCGCAGAAATAACGGGATGGGAGGTGGAGGGGTAGCCGTTGTTGCGTGATCGAGTAACAACCATCTCTCTCTCTGCCGAACCTTATCCCCATCGTTTAGGGTTGGCTTTAGTCCTCCTGGATTGTCTCAGGCCTTCCTCGCATTTTTAGCAAGTTTCTATAGCGGCGGCAATAACATGGTGGCTTTCCAAGAGATTTCTTTTTTTTCTTTTAGATTGGTTTTACCCGGAAGCTGTCACGCATGTAGGTATTTCAGGGGCATGTTATCTATAGTCTAGTATATCCTCATGCTATTTTTTTAAAGATAGATAGAAACGAGCAGACGGTCCAACTGATTAGAAAGTGACCAATGTTTCCCATGGACATCGATAAAACTAGGATATCTCTTGTTTCAGAGTTGCGTTGCCGAAGATAGAGTAGGGAGGAAGACCAAAGAGAAGAATGCTGCGGTTTTAGTGGAGCCTGAGCATAGATACCAAATGCGGCTCAACTGGAATGAGACACTTGGCATGCTGGTGGTCCCCTATCACCAAGGGGGTGCTGGGTTACTCGGCTCTTAAGAGATGCTCTCCCTGCGGCTGAGTGGAAATAAGTATAGTAAGATTACAGATGGCGCTACTGTTCTCTTGTATAGGTAAAAATAGAAATGAAATGTTTAGAGTTTTTGCTATATGTATAATAAATACTTACCATGTAAACCATTAAGTGCCTTTTGCCTTGATTCTTGTTACATCTGTGGTGATCATCAACTGTAAAAAAACTAAATATTTTTAGCACTGGCAACTTTAAAGCAGTGATGGCCCAGTGGTTGAGACTTCAAGTCTTACTCCAGAGGTCCGAGGTTCGATCCTGGGCACACACCTCTGACTCTGAGTTATGTGTGTTTTAAGCAATTAAATAACACTTGCTTTAACGGTGAAAGAAAACATCGTGAGGAAACCTGCACTCCTGAGAGTTACCTAAAAGTTCTCAAAGGTGTGTGAAGTCTGCCAACCCACACTGGGCTAACGTGGTGGACTATGGCCTAATACCCTCATCATACTGAAAAGGAGACCTGGTTCAGCAGTGGGTCATTGAAGGGTTGTGATGACTGACAACTTTAAATAATCTAATAAAGTGGATTTGGATGATATTTTGTATAAAGATATTATATAAATAATTCTGAGCTAAGTGCCATCACCCAGGTACTGCTATAAATATAAAGAAATTGTGAGTCTTAAACCACAGAATATAAATTAGACAGACTATAATATGTTGTATGACTGTAGCTTTTTTTTTAAATAATATAATTAAAATGGCCATGACAGTGACTGCATATACTTAAAGTTAATTAAAAAACTTTATGAAATGAATTTTTGAGCTATTAGCAAACTTAGGGGATCTCCCCTAAATTGTAAGGAGAATATAAATCCATACAGGAGATTTTTAGGGGGTAAAATGTTTTGGGGTTTTATTATATTTATTTTTTTAAATTATTTTCAAGTAATTATAATAATTTTATGGGGTTTTGACTTAATGAGAGAAATATTATTGAGAATTGGTAACACTGCTTTGATAGCAATTTCACACATTAAAATATCACGATTAGATAGTAAAGTTAAAGGAGAAATTTAATTTATTTTTCTGGGTATTAATTAAATATAAAAAAATACTTACCAATAAAAGATATCCATGTTTTTCAACTGGATTGTATATATTTTCATACATTGTATAACCTAATCTAACTAAATCTAATACTGGCCTTAATTAAAAATTACTAGTTTACTTTACATTGAAATTAATTGAAAAACTTATAAATTATAATTAAGTTGGAATAAACATAGTTATCACAGTTTAGTTATATACATTGTGTTGTGCAGGAGATATCTGTAACAAAAGAAATTACCTTCAATTATATTTATTATACAAAATTCTTGTATTGCGGTGTTTGTTACCAAACTCCTCCAAAATGGCTCGACCGATTTTTATGAAATTTTTTGTGCATATCAGGTAGGTCTAAGTATTGATCAACATCTATTTTTAATATCCCTAAATAGTAAGGGTGGCCCACCCCAATTTTTTTTAGATTTATATAACAAAACAATGTTTGCAGGGTCAGCTCGTTATAATGTAGTATTTGACCTGGCATAGCTTTAGACTGGGTTCCGACCAGATATGTGTGAAGATGTGTTGCAACTATTAAAAACAAAGATAGGAGTGGATTTTTTAAACCAATTTTATTAAATCCTCGTATTTGGTATTATTTATTTATCACTGACAAATGTCATCTTTAAACTCTTCTTCCATGGAAGAGTTTGAACATCTATCATAATAATTACGAAAAATTATAGTTTTTAACTTAGATTTTAATAGTTTCATTAAGTCCAACGTCATTTGAAATAAATAATGTTCAATTATTAGGTAGCTAGGTTGAGAGAATAATTAAATGAAAAAACTAGGTTAATTTAAAACAAAAGAGTAATCCTCATTTAAAGATCTTCCTAGACTGAAGACTTGGTCAAATTAAAAATGATAAAATACTATCTATATATGTGTTTTTTATATGATTAATTTTATTATATACTGACTTCTGAATACATTCTAAAACTTATATAAAAATAGAATATAAAAATAGAAATGCCTGAGCCTACCAAAATATAAAAAAAGAAATTTTAATACTCTGTCTATTAAAGGTGTTAAAAAAAATATTTTTTATAGATAATTCAACCAATTTAGTTGAAAGTTACAACCAACGATTAAGTAAAAAGGAAGTATTACGCACCTGTATCTGCGCTGTAATTACCAACAATGTATATTGCTTCAATTTCACATTTTATCACGAAGTTTATTCAATAACAACTAGTTGAATCTAAACAAAAAAATTGACACATGTAAATATTTTCGTCGAACTGTCAATGTCATGATTACGCGATTAACTTAAGAAGCACCTATATAGTATTAAACGACACATTTTTAATGACCGCTTTAAATGTGTTGTGTTATATCTGTCATAGATAATTTTTTTGCACTATTACAATATATTTTTTCAGCCAGTATTAATTATTAATTTTAATTTAGTCAGTATTAATTTGTAATTTTTATTAATTTTCACTCAGTATATTTTTAGCATGATTTTGGAAAATTTTCGTTTTTTTTTCGAGTAAAGCACACGGTCCGCTACACTCCCGCGCCCGCGGCAGTCTAACACTGCATAAGTAATGTCCGCTTACGGCGGCCGGTTTGCTTACAATGCCATAATCATTACAGGGATAATTACGGATAAAACTGCACTCCTGTTTAGAGGTCGCATTCAATTTGCTTTTTGTTTGACCTACCTTTTGTTAACAGGCTTTGTGACGGTTAAAATAAAATCTACTGTGAAATGATCGGACTAACTGAACCGATACACATTTTGTCACTCGTATTTTTATGAATAAAAACAAAATAAAAAGAAAACACGATATTAAACGTTTTCTAAATTTATTATTCAAACGGTCAGAAAATGTCTGTTTGTTCGCAATAAACACCAAAACTACAAAAAGTATAAATTAATTAATTAAATAATCTAAAATGCGTACAAACTAACAAACACACCTTCGCATTAGTATAACAAGAATGTATTATTAATTAGATTATTCAGTGACAATTCAATTAAATATGTGGTCAAGGCTAATAAAATGATTATAATTACGATAATAATGGCACTTTTTTTTTAAATTCTGCCTAATAGAAAAAAATTGTTTGTTTTTATTTTAATAGTCTTATAGAAAGCGTAAAATACTTCAGAAAATTTAATTTGTTTTTTACAGTTATTTTATGGGTATCAAAATCATTCAAAGGTCAAGCAAAAAGAGTTTTCAACATTAACGGATATTTTTATCTCAGCGAAGTGAGGGATCTAAAGCTCTAGATCTAGCTAAGGATCAAATTGATTACATTATTATACTAAAACCTAATCTAATCAGTGTGTAGCTTTTAC
This sequence comes from Limenitis camilla, assembly GCA_905147385.1. Lineage (NCBI taxonomy): Eukaryota > Metazoa > Arthropoda > Insecta > Lepidoptera > Nymphalidae > Limenitis > Limenitis camilla. Next base: position 2,178,662 of record LR990252.1, on the reverse strand, counting down.
AATACATATGTACAGAAAACTAATAAATTTTTATAAAAGTATAGAATAAAAGTACGAGAGAAAATTATTTAAATTTTATTAAACAATACAGTTGGATATGAATTACATTGACTATTTTGATTTTTTTATAGCACATTTTTATGTTCCAGATAAAAATTTCTTTCCAGTAATACTTTATCAAAAGTTCTTTTCAGAACTACCTCCTTAGACTTTTCCGGACTATGTCCAACCCTGTGAAACCGGGACTATCCGCTATAAATTGTAAAACAAATTGGTGCGCCATCTATTATCCAGTAGTTAAACTACTAATTTACACAACGTACGTACACTAAGTAAAAACCAGTTTTATGTACCATCTATTGTCCAATGGCTGTACTACTTACTTATACGGTTTCTGCGCCATCTATTATCGAGTAGTTACACTGCGAGATTACATAAAAATATTACATTTCTCAGACCCAAAATACTTTATTTAATTTAGACTTATTTACTAATATTTTGTATTTTTCGCTAAAAAAACTTACTAAAATTTAATTGGTAAAAAAATGACAATCTGGATAACTGAATAGTTAAATAAAACAATTTTACTCTTAACCATATTTATTGAAAATAATTTCTACGTATTATTATTCGATTGTTTATCTTCTACAACTTCAACATCGGCAATTTTCCTTTTCTTCTTGTAATGTTCTATTCGTTCTTCTAATGTCGCTGCAACAAATAAAGTACTATTAATTGATATTCATTTGTTCATAACGCCAAATTTTAAAATTAAATATGGTTCTAGAAAATTTTAATATATTACTCTAAGGATAAAAAACACCTTCATTCCTTTTTTTAAAAAAAAAGAGAAGCAAAGATTACTTACAACAAGTCTCCCTTTTTAACAACGGCTTATAAACTCTAGGCTTGACTCCATGTAACAAACATTCGGTATATGCTGTAATGCTGTCCCTTTCACTCTTATCAGGATTATCTTCCATCTCTTTCTCTCTCGTCACATACTGGTATATACCAATTAAGTTTTTGAGACAATCTTTTATCATTGTAGTTCTGAAAAAAATAGTAATTTTTAATTTTTGAAATACGTGAAAAAAAAGAAACAAATTTTGAATTTCGAATATTAATTATATATGTAATAGTTTTATAAATTTTTAAAAATATTAATTAAAGTCGAATTTATTTTTCTTAATATTTTAATCATCTTAGAACGAACAGCAGCAATAAAAATACCTCAAAGACGTCAATAGATGGCGCTAAGAATAAAAATTGATGTTATTCGACAAATTATTGAAAAATTTTTATACAGCTTACTAATATTATAATTATCAAAATTGGATGTTTGTTGCTCAATCACACGAAAACGGTTGAACAGATTTCAATGAACGTAATACATAATTATTTAATACGTAATTCCTGCGGGATAATCCAAATATAAGAAACTGCGATTTCATATACTACTTACGCCATCTATTGACGAATAGGTGGTCTGGCTGTCTGTTACGCAATCCCGCTTAAATCACTGAACCGATTTTAATGAAATATGATAGAGAGATAAAGTAGAGGTTGAGGAAGGACATAGGCTATGTTTTATCGCGAAGTAAACAAACGAGTGCATGTCGAGCTGTGTGGCCGTTATGTCAACAACTTACTTAACACTATATATAGTCCACTCGTTCTGCAAGTGGCAGATAACATTCCTCAACTCGTCCACGTCGTAATACCATTGCCCGTCTAGATCATAGGAGCAGTGAAATAGATTTAAAGGAATGTCCAGCGCCATATTGTATTGAGGTTTCCTAAAATAAATAATTTTATTACATATAAGGATTTAATATTTTAATTTAATATAATAATCAAATAAATACATACATTAAATAATATTTAAAAAAAAAATTAATTTTGCATTCATTTTTTGCGTAAGCGTTCGCTACCCTTTACGGGCGGCATCAAGGAGAGCCCCCTGTTTGATGCGCCATCTATTGTCAAGTAGTAGAACTACTAATTTTACACATACAATACACTAAGAAAAACCAGTCTGGTGCGCCATCTATTGTGAAGTAGCTGAACTACTGACTTACACGGTTTGTGCGCCATCTATAATTGAGTAGTAGAACTACTAATTTTACACTACGTAAAATATGTAATTTATTCAAACCCAAAATACTTTATTTACAATTGACTATTTTACTAATATTTTGTATTTCGTAAAAAAAAAATACGAAAAATCAGTTTCAAACAAATAGACAATCTGTATAACTGAATAGTTAAATAAAACAAATATAATCATAGTCATATTTATTTAAAAATGTGACTAAGACATAACGCATCGATAAAAAAAAGGAGTCAGACAAGGAGGCATACTTTCCCCGCTTCTGTTCAATGCGTACACGGAGATAACAATCTACGGTATGCGGATGATACTACCCCTATTGCCACTAGTAGAAGCAGCATGGAAGAACTTCTGAGAATGAAAAGTGTCAGCTCAGTTCTTGGAGTCTCCTGGACTGAATTACGAACTCCATCCTCAAGGAGATTAGCTTCAATGAGTGTCTATCCACTCAAGAGCGCAGTGGGATCCTAAAATGATCCAGGAGAGTCGAGGGTAGGAGACAAGGGGGAGATCCCCTACGAGCTGGGCGGACATGACTAATTGAAATCTTACCTTGTATTTTTCTCAATATCCAACAACTCCTTAACAACGTCGGGAGACTCCTTCCCCTCCCCCACCAGCAGCAGCACCCCCATGATGCATCTGATCTGGTGCCACAGGAACGCGTTACCTTCTATGTTCAATGTGTACATTGATGTAGCTGGAATTAGGTGACTTCATGTATAGTCAAGAAATTACCGCATCAACGATAAAATTCAAATATTTTACAACAGGTATGAGTAATTCAGTATAATTATATTTTTTGATACTGAATTACTTGTACCTATTGTAAGAAATCTTTTCCCCAACAGCTCTACTAAGTAAAGTCAAGATATTACCGCATAAACAATGAAGTCAGATATAGTTATATTACTGGTACTGAGTTACTTGTACCTATTGTAAGGTAACATTTTACCCAACAGCTCTACTAAGTAAAGCCCAGATGTTACCGCATTATTCGGAAAAGTTTGAGAATGAGACTGAAACTTTTGAGAATTGGATATTTTTCACGATAAAAAAAAATTATGACAAAAATGACCCCCAAAGAACCCTTTGGTACTTAACACTTAAATATCCGATTTGGTGGTAGGGGATGTTTTCTTAAGATGTTAATTCACTTACGTTCATCACAATCCCTCTCATCCACAACTCTTATATCCGCTTGAATGATTTCCCGCGTAAACTCAGTGACGCCATTCCCGACGTCCATCTTACAAAGATGGCGGAAGTCGTGTGAACCAATGAGGTGTTTGCACGCGTCTCTCATTGCTTGGACGTTGAGCGACGAACGCGGGAAATAGTACTTGTATTGACGTTTCTTACAATCAAATCTAGAAACAAACATTACAAGAAACGATTTATACTCTGTGCATTTTATTAATAGTTTTTGACAGCTCACGTCACGTTACAATTTCATATAAATAATATTATATCTCCTTAGTGTTGTGCTATAGATAACGATGACAGTTGTGCCATAGATTATAAATAATCGGTAGATTTAAAATTAAATAAAATTATTAATGATTGTTTAAATGTTTTTAACTCACAAATAAACTCTGATCATTTGCCTTCAGTGTGACTGAATGAATGAACAAGTAAAGGAATGATTGTGAGTGTTTTTAATTTGCAAACAAACATTCTGATTATTTACCTTCAGTGTGACTGAACGAATGAACAAGTAAAGGAATGATTGTGAGTGTTTTTAATTTGCAAACAAACATTCTGATTATTTACCTTCAGTGTGAATGAACGAATGAACAAGTAAAGGAATGATTGTGAGTGTTTTTAATTTGCAAACAAACATTCTGATTATTTACCTTCAGTGTGACTGAACGAATGAACAAGTAAAGGAATGATTGTGAGTGTTTTTAATTTCCAAACAAACATTCTGATTATTTACCTTCAGTGTGACTGAACGAATGAACAAGTAAAGGAATGATTGTGAGTGTTTTTAATTTGCAAACAAACATTCTGATTATTTACCTTCAGTGTGAATGAATGAATGAACAAGTAAAGGAATGATTGTAAGTGTTTTTAATTTGCAAACAAACATTCTGATTATTTACCTTCAGTGTGACTGAACGAATGAACAAGTAAAGGAATTATTGTGAGTGTTTTTAATTTGCAAACAAACATTCTGATTATTTACCTTCAGTGTGACTGAACGAATGAACAAGTAAAGGAATGATTGTGAGTGTTTTTAATTTGCAAACAAACATTCTGATTATTTACCTTCAGTGTGAATGAACGAATGAACAAGTAAAGGAATGATTGTAAGTGTTTTTAATTTGCAAACAAACATTCTGATCATTTACCTTCAGTGACTGAACGAATGAACAAGTAAAGGAATGATTATAAGTGTTTTTAATTTGCAAACAAACATTCTGATTATTTACCTTCAGTGTGACTGAACGAATGAACAAGTAAAGGAATGATTATAAGTGTTTTTAATTTGCAAACAAACATTCTGATTATTTACCTTCAGTGTGAATGAATGAATGAACAAGTAAAGGAATGATTGTAAGTGTTTTTAATTTGCAAACAAACATTCTGATTATTTACCTTCAGTGTGACTGAACGAATGAACAAGTAAAGGAATTATTGTGAGTGTTTTTAATTTGCAAACAAACATTCTGATTATTTACCTTCAGTGTGACTGAACGAATGAACAAGTAAAGGAATTATTGTGAGTGTTTTTAATTTGCAAACAAACATTCTGATTATTTACCTTCAGTGTGACTGAACGAATGAACAAGTAAAGGAATTATTGTGAGTGTTTTTAATTTGCAAACAAACATTCTGATTATTTACCTTCAGTGTGAATGAATGAATGAACAAGTAAAGGAATGATTGTAAGTGTTTTTAATTTGCAAACAAACATTCTGATTATTTACCTTCAGTGTGACTGAACGAATGAACAAGTAAAGGAATTATTGTGAGTGTTTTTAATTTGCAAACAAACATTCTGATTATTTACCTTCAGTGTGACTGAACGAATGAACAAGTAAAGGAATGATTGTGAGTGTTTTTAATTTGCAAACAAACATTCTGATTATTTACCTTCAGTGTGAATGAACGAATGAACAAGTAAAGGAATGATTGTAAGTGTTTTTAATTTGCAAACAAACATTCTGATCATTTACCTTCAGTGACTGAACGAATGAACAAGTAAAGGAATGATTATAAGTGTTTTTAATTTGCAAACAAACATTCTGATTATTTACCTTCAGTGTGACTGAACGAATGAACAAGTAAAGGAATGATTATAAGTGTTTTTAATTTGCAAACAAACATTCTGATTATTTACCTTCAGTGTGACTGAACGAATGAACAAGTAAAGGAATGATTATAAGTGTTTTTAATTTACAAATGAACATCCTGATTATTTTCTGTGAGTGTGAATGAATGAACGAGTAAACAATTGATTGTTTGAATAATTTTAATTTACAAACGTGTCCTGATTATTTTTAATCAGTGTGAATGAATGGATGAACGAGTGAATGAGTGTTTATACCTTGCACTAAATTCTAGATCATCGGGCAAAGGCATCCAGGCCACAGCCCTAATCTCCTTCGGCAATAATCTATTTAATATTTTACAATACGGCATCTCTGTTGATATCTTTTCATTTTGCTCTTCTGGTGTTAACTTACTGCGGAGAGTTATTGATATTACCTGAAAAATATGGCAACACTTAAATTATTAATAATTTTATGTATTGACCTATAATATTATGGACGTTCCATCATTATAAAAATATAAAGAAATATGTGCAATAAAAGTAAATAAATACAAATAAAGTGACAAAATAGAGAGTTTTGACTGTTTTTTTATTTATTTTTGTGTTATTTATGATGTTGATAATGCTATATTTAACTTAATAGAATTGAAATATAGATAGAAACTAATATACCTGTGAAAACATTTTTGAAATCCGTCAATAAATGATTGAGAAACACATTATTTAAATTTACGTATTTTAGCGCGGAACGATTGTGGGTCTGTGACGTCATCTCACCTATAGCCGCACCAGAGCGCTTGCTCTGCTTGTAGATGTTTTACGTACAACTGTTAATTGATTATTTATAAGTAGTGTTGTTTTTATTTTAGCATTTTCTTCTTCTTTCTTTTTTTTTCATCCCATCGCCACCCAATGCTGAGTGTAGGCCTCTTCCATTGCACTCCATTTCATGCGGTCTTGAGCCTTCGACATCCAGTCCTTCCCTGCTATCTTAACCAGGTCATCGGTCCATCGCTTTGGTTGCCTACCCACGTTTCTGTATTCAGTTCTTGGTCTCCACTCTAGCACCTCTTTGGCCCATCTAGTGTCATTCCTGCGACATATGTGGCCCGCCCATTTCCACCTCCTAAGAGCTATGACTTTTGCTATGTCTATAAGTCGTGTTCGTCTCCGGATCTTTACCTTTCTTATTCTGTCTCGGAGAGAAATACCTAACATGACCTGCTCCATAGCTCTCTGGTTGACTTGGAGCTTGTTGATGACTTGCAGGGTGAGCGTCCAAGTCTCGGCTCCATATATCAGGATGAGGAAGATGAATTGCTCAAAGGCTCTGCGTTGTGCACGTCGGACAGCTTACCGAACGCACCCCATCCTAACCGTCCGTTCTTTTCTAGGCTCATGTTTTGTCCTAGGTAGACATACTCTTATTTTAGCATAATGGAAGAATATTTCGTAAAAGGACGTTTTTTTTAATTTTTTAGCCACAGCCAGTATTATAAATAAACAAAACACGACACTAGAGGCGCAAATAACAGCACGCAAATAAATGTATACAAGAGTATACGCGCCGGGTCGACTAGGTGAAGTGACGTCACACGCTGGCCTGCAAGGCGCAACTTTAAAGTCGCATAACTTTTTCATTAGTAGAGATATTTTAATGATTTTTTCAAACATTTGTTTTATTTTACTTTAATTTTTTTATACATGGAAACTTCTTCATTCAATAAAATAGAATAATAAAAGAAATTAGAAAAAAATATAAAAAAAATATTTGAGTAGTATTTAGGATTCAGTGCAACATTATAAAGGTACCCTCATGAGAACTGTCACTGAATAAAATGCAGTTGGACCTGCCTTTATGTTTTGGAACTCTTTTGCACTTGTAGAAGCTACTTCTGAGTCTATAGTGTAACATGTCATCGGGAAGAACTAACAAAATGCCATCAGTAATGGCAATCTTTATAATTATAACCTTTTTAGAATTTAGTACTATTATTATAAATTCGAAAGTATGGCAATACTTATGAATACATACTAAACAAACGAAACTGCGACTTAATATACTACTTACGCCATCTATTGACGGGTAGATGGTCTATCTGTCTGTTACGCAATCACGCTTAAATCATTGAACTGATTTTGATGAAATTTGGTACAATGTTGGACATGTGTTATCACAAAAAAAACTTTAAAATACAAACTAATCAAATAAATATGCGAATACGCCATCTATCGACAAAGTGCATGTCGAGCTGTGATTTTGTTGTTTTGGGAATTAGTCATATATAAATTACGTTTGTGTTAGAAATTAACATCTCGCGAGATTTGAATGATATGAATGCATATTGAAAAACAGCGATATTAAATGGAATTTTGGGTAAACGCAACGTAGATACTGCTACTGAACTGATAAGTAATCAAATATGATCTCTAACAATTATGATAGAAACCTAAGCAGTGCCTTGAACTTGTGACCAACTACTCAGGCTCTCTGTTTAAACCCAAAGTTAAACTCATATAAACCTAACCTAACACACTGTAAGGTACTCACGTGACCTGCAGTACATCGAACAGCACTAACACAACACTGCACTTAATACTTTCACTAGCACTAAAATAATAATGTCGACTATCAAAATATGCAACTACTACCCTACTCCAGCAACATAGATGGTGATGACAATTCAATTATTCAAGAACAGTTTACTATTCTCCGACAAATATAAAGAGATTAAAATGTAGAATTAAACCTTGTAACCAGAGACAATTAGTATATACATACAATTTAAAACATTACCTGTCCAAAAGCACTAACTCCTTTATCCGTCCGTCCACATCTGTGGTACTGGGAGGTTTCTCTCTTGTCTATTAAGCAAGATTTAATAAGAGCTTGGAATAAATAATGCTCTATTGTCTGAGTTGAATCCTCCTGAACGGCAAGCCCTTGATAATCCCATCCGAAGTACATAATGTGGAGGAGCACTTTACGGTAGTGACATCTGAAAGTTGACTTTATTTAAAAATAATATTATAAGTATATTTTTTGTTGAAAATTTACATAATTTGCGTAAAGAGTATTAAAGGGATCCTTGAATCCCCCAAAGTGTGAATCACTATAGGTCGGCATATGACCGTGCCTCGCGTGATGTTAAGTAACCACATGGTCTATGATGGAAACACACCTTCAAGACACCAATATTGTACCTACCAAGAAACACAGATTCTGGCAATTGTTCCACATTTTTGGGATATTTTCATTGGGAAATATTCAGAGAATATCCACCAAATGTAAAACTTTACACTAACGGTACAGGAGGAATTAAAATGTACAAAGAACACACTCCCTGAAATGTATCCATACCATTAAAAATAAATATGTAGTAATAACTTGTGACCAATGCTTGGGTGGAGAATGAATGAGGGAGCGATGAAGGATTACAATATACTTCTGTAAAGCGAGAGCTAGTTGTTTAACATACCTATTTACCATTGGTACTTACTTAGTAAAATCAAATTTCTTATTGTTCTTCTCCACATTAGTTCCACTGCTTTCTAAATTTTTACTAATAATATTCTTTAATTGTGAATTATGAGCTTCTAGTTGAATTATTTTATCCACTAATTCCTGTAACATAAAAATTAGTAATAAGACTTTGGTGTCTTAGGTTGTGTTACCACCAGAATTGAGCAAGGCTCTGCTTTCTATAGGTTCTTGACAAACACATACTTCGCTAAACATCCTCGCTCATCTCTACTAGAAACACAGCCTTACTTCGGGGAACTCAATTCTTTTGGTGACTCTGACTTTTCCGAGTGGTATTTCTTATGCAATTAACTGTGAAGGAAAACATTGTAAGAAAATTTGTATCTCTGAGTTCTGTTGATGTTCTCTGTCTGTGTGTGCAGTCTGACAACCCCCTTGGAAAGTGTGGTAGCCATAACCAGTGATTCCCACAGTGTTAACACACAATATTAACTCTTAAGAGTCAAAGAAGTGATAACTGCAGAGTAACAGCTTCTCACAAACTTACTTATTGGGGGTTGATGAGAGAAAGGAAGAAGGGTTCTACAAGGAATCTTCCCTAGAACTGGATGTTGTGTACTGTTAATACAAACAATATTAAATTGTTAATTTTAGGGAGAGGGTACACAAATATAAATCAAGTAAAACGAAAGCTTAGGTTAAAAAGTTTGGGAAAATAATATTATTTATTAAATATGGTTATGCCAAAAAGTTAATAAAAATTTATGTACGTTTTTATCCATATTGAATAATTCTTCTCTTGATTGCTTGCCTTTCATCCTTTTAGGGTTTGGAAGCAATTTCTCTGGTCTTTCAGCCATTTTCCATTTAAATTCTAGCCAACCAAGAAAGTATTTACACTATTTTGTAAACACACACAACTCACATAAATCAAAATGTCAATGGCAAAATTGACATTTGACAGTTGTTAGGTGTAGGCATGTCGATTAGATATCGATCAATCGAAGAATCGATTTCTCGGGGCGAATAAGAAACGAACTTTATCGATATGTAGCACCGAATCGATATTTCACCATCAAAAAATTATTTACAGTAAGAAGAATGTATTCAACATGAAGAAATGTACAATGTACCTAAAAGAGTTCATCACGAGTTAATATCGACTAAGTAGTCTGTTGGTATCGCTTTTGCTTATACATCTACTCTATACTTCATGATACACTAGCCGGCAGCTAACTTTAGGTCTGAAAAAAAAAAATTATGGGGCAAAGTTGCTCATTGTGAGCGTGCTACATTCCATCCGTGTCTTAGCAGACGCGCGGAAACTGAAACGCTCTGTTCTCGCCCCGCGCACCCCACTAATAGTGACTTTTGCGCACTCAAGGTCAAGCCTATACTTACGTGCCGGTAGCTATCCTCAAGGGTTTTCGAATCCTAGTAAACTCGACAAGTCGACACACTGTTGTTTCTCAAAAACTTAGACGTAAAGCCTCGGGAACTATAAGCTATTTTATATCTATATCTATACTAATATTATAAAGAGGAAAGATTTGTATTTTTGTATGTAACAAATAAACTTTAAAATAACTGCACCGATTTCAAAATTTCTTTTGCCTGTAAAAAGCTACATTATCCCTGAGCAACATAGACTATATTTATTACTAGAAAAACTTAGAGACCCTCAGAAATTCTTACTAAAACCAAGGTGCAAAAAAATTTGCCATAAAATGTCTTTCATCGCATGCTCTGTGGAAAGTATTGATGATAGAACAAAAAAATGTTCTGCAATATTATAGAACGTATCAATATCTACAAAAAACTTCGCGCGACCATATGTCCAACTATTGTAGTTATGTCACTAAAACTACTTTTTTACAATTTAAAAGTTGATGGAAATGCCTATCAAAATTAGACCATGTTTGTCTACCTTTGTATTATTAATTCTTATCCAAAAAAAATATTTCGTATTCAAGACTGTTCCAATACCTGTTGATTACTTTTAAATTAAAAATGTCAATATAAGCAAAAAATACATGCCGACGCGACGGGCCGGTGTAGTTCAGCGCAGCGGGAGCCAAAATGTTTAAAACAAAATTATCCACCCGTGTAAAACCGGGATGGGCCCTAGCGGCCCAGACTTAAATTTAGAAATAAATGTCTTTTTTTAAACCTGATACTTTGGTGAATCGATTTAAAAATCGATCTTTTTCAGCAAGTATATATATCTCTCGTTAGGAGTAGACTAGAGATGTGCTTAAAATAGTATTGTTGATCAAACCATTAGTATAGTCTGTACTATGTAATATATAAAATATATCTGTATGTTTGTTCTCACTGAGATTCTAATCCGATTGTCATGGAAAACGTCGAATTTAAATTAAATGTCTAATTTATAAAATAGTAAATGTATTTATTTCAATATAAATTCTTTTCTTTACAATGAAGCAAAGAAATGTCTTATTTTACAATGCTGGTTACATTTTCATATTCATAGACTATTAACCCGGCTTTGCTCGCTATGGGTAAAATTTACCTAGCCGTATAAATTTTTGTCTATATTTCTTGATAAGCCAATCACACCGCGCCGCGCTTCTAGGTAACTTCAAGTTGTGCCTATTACTTGGTACTCGCGGCTCGACAGTCAGTTCGCTCGACGCGCTTTCGAAAGGGGGGACGTGTAAAGTGAGTATGGGTATTTTTCACCCGTAGCGATTAATACTGATACACAATTTTTGAAAGATTAATTCTTATTTTCTTTTTGTAATTAGACCTTAATATGGCGCGCCATGGAGTTTCTGATGAACATATCTAACAGAATTTGGAACAAAGTAATAGTAGTTGCTCTAAAATTGATGATTTTGAAGAGTTCAGCGAACGCAATACAGACTCACCAAGTTCCCCGACACTGGTTATTATCGTGGAATATTTAGAAGACGTCCCTCTAAGTATCTTACGACGTGGTTATAATGTAGGCATGGATAGTACAACTCAGTGGAAAGTAAAGGAACCATCTCAGCGTGTTCCAACTCGTTCACATAACATCGTGCTTGAAGCACCAAAGCCAAAATAGATGCTAGACAATGTCTGCATATTCTTCATGCACGGAATCTACTTTTTTCCAACGATGACGTACAATTGATTGTTGACTGCACAAATACCGATTTGATTAAAATGAGTTAAAGATTCGTGCTTCCAAAGCTGCCAGATAATGTTATGCAGAGAGCATTCTTTGCCCGTATGTTCTAAATGCATAAAGAAATTTCAATAATCATTTGCGTTTTATTGTAATTTTATTTTGTTATTTCAAAGTTGATTTTTAAAAAGTAAGATATAATATAATTATGTTCCTAAGTAACAATTATGATATTTGTATAAACAATTAAGATATAAGAGTTTTTAGTAGTAGTCACGAAAAAAAATGTTACTTTCGCCATATAATTATAGCTTATATCTGAATGTTTAATAAATACAGTTAGCAACGATAACTTACTTTTATTTAAAATTTAACTAAACATCCTTTAGGTATAAACACATTAAAAAATATTTATAATACAAAACAACCACTAGGTATACGATAAAAATATGGGTATTTTTCACCCATAGCAATCAACTGTAATAATTTACAGTCACCTTTAAAACTGAATACGTAATCCCAACTTAATATTATAAATGCGAAATTAACTCTGGCTGTCTGTTACGTTTGCACGCTTAAACCACTGAAACAATTTTGATGAAATTTGGTACACAGATAGATTAGAGTTTGAAATAGAGGATGAAGTGCATTTCGAGCTGCGTGACCGTTTAAGTCTTAGGGAATTGATTTAGTCGTAGTCGTAATTTAAGCTTTTTAACCATGAAACTAATAACTTCTTAACTTCGTACTTTTTAAGGGGATATATATTTAGGGTTTACAAATTGGTTGTTGGCAAAGACAGTTCTGTTTCTGGATACAGGTGCTACAGCGTAATTTCGTCTTTTATTGAGAATTTTGTGATCTGGAATACCATAGGTGATTACAGATTCAGCTAAAGCGTTATATATTCTAAAAAGTAAATCAGATGGAGCAACATTTCGTAAAATTTTGAATATCCATATTAACTTTCTGACTCTGTTTGCCAATGTTTCAATATGCATATTCCAAGTCAATCTATGGTCTATCATAATACCCAGGTATTTAATGAAGGATACTTTTTTAATGTCTGCACAGCTACATGCAAAATTTTGTTTATTACAATTGTGAATTTTAATATTAAAATCATTTTTTGGTTGTGTCTTATTGTAAATCGAAAAGCAAATATAATTTGTTTTACCTGTATAAGTTATGTCACCTAAAATCAAAATTAAAATGTAAATATGCAATAATGCGATGCATATATATATGTCGGAGCATAGTAAAAGATTATCGATTAATCGAATCGTTATCGTTGTCTATGGCGTTGGAGTGGGGTAGTAGTCACTTCCGTTGTTTTGACAGTCTCTACCCTCGACCCTTTATATGCGATCGACAGTCTAACTGAAGTCTTAGTCGTGCGCGGTCTCTCTAGAAGTGAACATCATCTAAGTAGTGCTAGTGCTAGTGATAGTGTCAAGTGCAGTGTAGTGTGGAAGTGCTGTCCAACTAAGGTCACGTAAGTCCTTACAATGTAATAGCCACGTGGTTAAGTAAACACAATGTTAGGTTAGGTTAGCCTTGTGTTAGATTCGGTTTATGTGCGTTTAACCTTGGGTTTAAATAGAGAGCCTAGCAGTGGAGGCGAGTGTTGTAATTACTTAAAGGACGTCCTTAAGCCTACACCTTGGTCACAAGTCCAAGGCACTGCTTAGGTTTCTCTCGTAATTGTTAGAGATCATATTTGATCATTTATCGGTTCAGTAGAAGTATCTGAGTTGCGTTTACCCAATAGTCCATTCAATACCATCACCCCCTTTTAGTGTTCCCCAATATTCCCCATCTTCCTCCTTCCATCTCCTTTCACATCGTTTTAAAATCCCCGACATATAGCAGTACAGCAATATCCAGGTGGCATCGACTAGTATGAAATAGTAAAGAGGTTTATGCGCCATAAAAGTATAAATATAGTTTGACCTGACCCAATCCAACTGACTTCAAATTGGACTCTATTTTTAAATAACCAATGAGATTCTATTCCGGTCATGTTTAAGTATTCAAGTAGTTCCTTACCCACGCGTTATTGGCTCTAAAATTAGATATTTGTTATATATTTATGAGATATTTGTTTTCCTTTGTGAATGGACACACCTGTGAGAAATATTTCCTCGATTCCTTGAGGTATTGGGTAGTTCGCGAACGACCTAGTTCATAAGAGCGCTCCTTTGGGTGAACTATACGAACTAGTTCGTCGACGATCTCGCTCTTAGTTATTTTTAGTTCTTATATTTTTTTTAAATCAAATTATTTACTTCTATTGATGCTCATAAATAATAAAAATAAAAATGGTGGTTTATTTCTGACTGAAAAAATCGATATATAGTTATATATTTAAATGGTGATAGAAATATCAATATATTGTTCATAAACAATCGATGGTTTCTCCTTTATTTAAAAAAAGAACTCAAAGAGCGAACTAGTTGATTGCTAACTGAAAAGAGCGCTCTTTTTGGTGACCGATTAAGCCCAAGACTACCTGAGTCACCATTTTGTGTTGCCACTTCCTTATCAGTGTTACGAACTCTGAAAAATATTTCTCCCTACAACTTAAGTCAAAAACACTAAGTTAAAAAAATAAATTTAAATATTATTTAATTAAAAGTAAAAATAAACCGTATGGATTTTTCCCCCCTACATGTTGGGGTTAGTAACAGTGATCATTATTATGTAGATTTCGTGCAATATGAATAATATTATGTTATACTTTAAACAATATTAGTCGTGACTATAAATTTGAATACATTTATGATGATAATATTATTCATGAATATCTGAATTTCTACTTTTGATAGTATAGCGACTTCGTCCGCGTGGAACAGTGTCTTTCCCTATTGATATTTTACACCCTTGAGGGTAAAACTTTTACAAACTTTGAATTTCATATATATTTATATCATCAAATCAACAGCCTACAAAATAAGTTTCAAGCTTCTAGCTCTAATAATGACGATACTTCCAAACAACTTTTCATCCCCCCTTTTAACCTCTTACAACCCTTTTTTCTCAATAAAAAGTAGCCTATGTCCTTTCTCAGGCTCTAGACTATCTGTATACCAAATTTTATTTAATTCGTTTCAGTAATTTTGGCGTGAAATCTAGGTAAACTATGATTCATGAGTTAGCAACACCGTTTATAACTTTTTATTCGGAAGTAGTTTTATTTTATTTCAGTTATAACTGGTTATAACCGCATAAAAATTTATAATAAGACAGTATATGATCTCTGTTCTGATGGCTTTGAGCCAGTTGTCAAACGGAGCTCGTCTGGTGATCATTAAAGCTGTATAAATGGTGATGAATTTCGTGAGTGAAATCTCTTTAATCTGTATCCCATTAGAAAAAGAAGTTTTTACCAAAGCACTGCTTAGGTTACTTACTCTCGTAATTGTAAGAGATCATATTTGATTATCTATCGGTTCAGTAAAGGTATCTACGTTGCGTTTATCCGATAGTCTATTCAATATCATCCCCCCTTTTAGTATTTTCCAATATCATCTTTCACGTCATTAAAATTCCCGACATACATAACATATCATATCTTAATAAAAATGGAGGTTATTTTTATGAATACTAACAATCAAAGTATTTGTCCGGTAACGAAAGTAAAAAGCCTTTCGTTCCTATCCTGTACGGTTTTTGATTCCAATAACTTCAGTTGGATAAATAAAAAAATATTGGATAATTTGTATCGATATATCGGATTAAAATATTGAAGCTAAAGCCTCGATGTTCGATAAACATCGAAACAACAATATCGATGTCAGCGAACATAGATATTTTTCCACACATCGTCATCAATAAATAAAACAACTATAATATAACATGACATTTTTAATTAAATCAAAGAAATTATTAAAAATTTAAAACATTAGGGCGTAGAAACACATTATAAAATCCAATACTTTTTGTCTAAAGATTTAAAAATAAAA
Source organism: Limenitis camilla (assembly GCA_905147385.1). Taxonomy (NCBI): domain Eukaryota; kingdom Metazoa; phylum Arthropoda; class Insecta; order Lepidoptera; family Nymphalidae; genus Limenitis; species Limenitis camilla. The sequence goes on along the minus strand of LR990252.1, from coordinate 2,162,687 downwards.
ATAATTGTAAAATATCTCACCGCAAGTTGAAAAATAGTTATATTGTGTAGTTACTTACATGTTGCTAATATAAAGTTTGGTGTATAAATTTTCAACGGAACGACACACACTTCACTCATAAACAAGTCGAGAACGATCAAGACATAGATTTTTTCGATATATTCCGATTATGTGTCCGTGCTGTCATCGATGATACTTAATGCAACATCGATGTTAAATCATCGATATTTTATCTTCTAACATCGTGCATCCCTAGTTCAGCGAAAACAGTGAACATCACACATGCAAAACGAAGACGAAGTCGCAGTATTATTTACTAGTACTAAAATGATGAAACACAATGCACCGACGTCATATTTACGTGATTCTTCCATTTCATAATGTAGACAGACAATCAAACTACTAATATCTGCCCGCGGTTTCGTTTGAAATGGATTATTGAGTCCAAAAAAATTAAAAGACAAAACTATTCTTTAACAGCTTATGAAAAAATCGTTCATGTAATGAACTGTCCCTGATCCCACAGGATCTCTACTTTTTGGGATAAAAAGTAGCCTATGTGTTAATCCAGTTTATAGAGTATTTGTATGCCAAATTTCATTGAAATCTGTTCAGCCGTTCTTCAATTATTGCAATTTCAATCAAATATTGTAATAAATAAAAAAAAATAAAGGAAACAATAATGCATCGTTTGATTTAAGTGTGGCAACATTATTAACTATATGGAAGAAGTAGTAATTAATAATTGTAGCACTTTGATGTAAGCTTGATGACTTCGATTACTAATAAAAAGATACACAATCAGCGTTAAAAAATGTATCAATCTAAAGACCACCCACTTGAATAGGAATATTTAGTACTAGCGGGCTGCCCTCGCTTCGCTCCGGGTATTTAAAGCAATATTATAATTGATGTCCTTAAATTGTCACTCTGCAATTGTATAGTTGTTTGAAAAAAGAGAGAGAGTAAAAAAAAGTTATAAAAAGAAAATAATAGAAACAAAAATAAAAGAAAAGCGACAGATGATAAAAGAGGGAGGACAGAGCAAAAATAAAATTGAATAAAGAGAGAGATAATCGAAAGAATGATAGTGAAAAGAGACTGATCATTCTGAACAGATAAAAATAAAAATTAAAGAGAGTAAAAAGAGAGAGGACGAGAGACACTGTTAGTATTATAAGAGGAAGAGACGGAAAAACTATAGACTTCTCTCAGTGAAAGAATTTTTAAAATCGGATTAGTAACAACTAAATGGCCATATTCTATTAATTAAAAAATGTATATGGCAACACTATATCACCTTTGTCAGTCACGAATAGTGCTGTATTCTATCTGTGAAATTTTTTTTTAAATCGGATTTGTAGTTCCTGAGAAACCCTTCAATTTACAAAATGACCACCTTATGGCACTTAAATGGCCATATCTTTTAAATTAGAGTATTTATGGCAACACCACATAGCCTATGTTACCCAGTCTTATAATATTCGCCGGTTTTATTTGATGAACTTCTAAACGAGTCAACTTAGCATTAATATTCGTCATCTCAGACGAAAAAATATAATTTTTTTTTGGCCCACCCCAAAGGTTTTAAGGTGAGTATTCTATAAAAGTTGTTAGTGTGTACGTATCGTTAGAGGTCACTAGGGGGCGCTAGGGTGCTATAATTCAATGCTCATTGCACAGAATAGTAATTTCTTATGCCAAAGTTGCCATGCGAAGTCTTCCTCACATACGAAAGAGAGAGAGTGAGAATCGTGTCATTTATCATAACCCTCATTTTGAAAATGACGAACTTTCATACAAAGTTCAACCCCCTTTTCCTACTTTAGAGGTTAAAATTCCAAAAAATCCTTCAGGATCGCAGCCCCTGTTGTTTTGGACTGTTCGTTGATCCGTGTTGGAAAACTTATAAACATCAAAGAAATAGGGATTGTTAAATAACAACGTCAACCGTCACGATAAAATCATTATGATTGCATCGCAAGTATTATAACCGTAACTCTGAAGGTCTGATTTTAAAGTATAACCACTAAGAGGATATTCTAGTCAAGCCATCACATTTAAAAATATAACAAATTGAGGCTAACCGGCAGCGGGAACGTGGTGCAAGCTATCCATGGGACTCCAAGGAGAGGAACTTCCTCACGATACTTGTCGTGGCCTTTAACCCAGCCACCTAACGCGAGCCTCTTAAGGTGTTGATCGAGGCTCTTGGCCATTAGCACAACGACTGCTGAGTCCACATCCCACAAGTCAACAATCTCATCAGCCAAGTTAAGATATTTCATTTGTTTATCTCTTTCAGCTTTCACGAGATTCTCGTCATGCGGGATGGTGACGTCAACAATGATTGTGCAGCGCTCCGATCGATCTATCATCATTGTTATGGATATTATTATAATAGCATCAAATGGGAAACAACACAAATGACCTTATGTTTATAATAAATAATTCAGAACAGAGCGAGGCGCGACGTCTTCACGTCATCAGGACATTATTTTTACACTTGTTGAAACACTTACATTTCGCTTTCCATGAAAAAAGAATTTATGTTTTAATGTTTTTTAAACGTATTATAAATGATGGTATGACGTGTATCGATGTTATAATGTACAATCTCACTATTGGTTTGTGTACATTACAGATAGTGACGTCACCACTGAATAAAATATTATACTACCAGTTTTATTGATAGTGTCAGCATAGTATGTGCACTATGGATGAACAGTTGGCAGTGCCTTGGACTTGTGATCAAGGTGTTGGCTTATGTTTGGTCGATACCCGTACCGGGTGGTGGGAAGGGAACCATCCCCCATATGCCATTATCTGCTGCTGATGATGCTGCTCTGGTGGCGGTTATTGGAGAGGATCTGTCGTAGTGAGGGCTATGCTCGGTAGCGAGCAGGCGTGGGAAGCAGTGGTGGCCTTTGTCGAAGCCGTCATCACTGCGAAGGAGGTAGCAGAGAGACCCCGGGAGACTGAGCTGAGGTGGTGAGGTGAGTTGTGTGTGCTGAGTGACGTGTGTCCAAGGGTAACAGACGGGGGTTTCTGTTGCCCATGGGAAGGGCCAGTGCAGTTGTGCGCCCCTAGGTGTTTCAGGAGCGGCACTTTGCGGAGGATTGAGGGGGATACCTATCTTGTCCCCCAGAGTAGTGTCCAGGTGAGGACAAGCGTCGGTAGGTTGCGGTGCGTTTCGATCCCGTGGCCTGCCATTTCCAGACGCTGTGTAGGAACACCCCGGATGGTTTAGCGGATCGGGCTACCTCCTTCAGAGGTACTTTCTTGCTGCCTCCCTCAGAGACAGTTGCGCCAGCCCCGCATAACCTTTCCAAGTCGCCGATGTGTATGCTTTTACAACAGGATCCCAGAAAACGTTCAAAATTGTTCTATAGGAAAATTTAAAAAGTTAGTTAAAAAACGTTTGTGTGACAAAGGCTATTATAACATTAAAGATTTTTTGGAAGATGTCACGCCTTGGGAATGATGCGTTCGCTCCAGGCTTTCTCAATGTATAAATATACTTGTTATAAAAATTGGCGTTTAAAAAATCAAAGATAAAAAATATCCAAAAGAAACAGTCCCGCTGAGTTTCTTGCGCCCATTCTTCTCAGGTCTGGGTTAGGTCGTTTCCGAAAGGGTGGTAGATTCCGACGTTCAATAAGAGAATGTAAATTCCAACATTGAATAAAAAATTTTGACTTTGACTTTGACTTTGAAGGTATCTGTAAGTAGATTCCTCCGGGTCAACAAAAAAAAAGGTGTTGGCTTATGTAATTACTGTTATATTACTGTTTCTAGCTAATAACTAATGATTCTAATGCACATTCAACGTTGAACTATTTCCTATATATATACTAACTAAAGATAAACAATACCTAGAGTAACGTCAAACCGAAGACAAGCTTTATTTCTTTTAAATCACAACTACATGACAATTACAACTTTCGCCTCCACCGCCTAATCTGAGGTTAAACTCACATAAACCTATTTTTTTAATGTAGGAAATGCATTTACGCATGCCCCTTTAAGGGGTTATGTGGCACTCCCAGCGATAAGTGCTGGACTACCGCACTAAAACCCATCACCGTCCGTGCCGTATGTTAGGCGCCGCAGGAACGCGTTAGCATACTACTGCGGACGCCTAAGCACGACGCACATGGGCTCGCTTTACCATGCACCTAACCGAAGGGGGATGACAGGATATGTCTACTGAAACACCCAGCCCCCGGAGGAGTCAGAAGCGACCCGTACCTCCGGCCACCGGACCTCCCATTTTTAAAGTTAAATCCAACCGCCGTCTGCGACGCCCAGGGTACAAACGTTAGAGTTTAAGGGCCGCGCCCGTCACGCCGGCGCTCCACGACCTCCGTGCCCAACCTAGGCGCAAACCTATGAGCCGGCCGCTCAAACGCTCCCCCCCATTCCAGATTACGCTACTACACCGACACAGGAGTAGACAGCAAAACATCCAGCGCAAGAGACACTCGCGCTTGCGCGAGCCCACAAAGTAGTGGGCTTTTGAGAAGGTTTACGCAGCTAGCACCCCCAAACTAACATAAACCTAACCTAACACAAGGCTAACCTAACTTAACGTTGTGTTACTACGTTTACCAAGTGACAACTGCACTGTAAGGACTTACTTGACCTTAATCGGACAACATTATCCAGATAGTGTCACCAGCATATCCAGATAATATCCACTCCTTGAGAGACCCTGCGTAAGACTAAGATCACAGTCCAATTATTGACTGTCAAAAAGATTAAGGTGATTATTATTTTTCTCTAGTAAAAATACGATTCGATAATCGTTTCCTCGTTCCCGATATGAGGTGAATTTAAGTAACACAAAAGACTTATGTTATTGTGACTAATGCCAGACATGTCTCATACAAATTATCATGAGAGGTTATCATAGATAGTCATAGTTATGTTAATACGACGCCTCTTTAATACGACGCCCCCTAGCGCCCTCTAGCGACACACACACATAATAACATACTATTACTGACCACTATGATGTATTTAATCCTTACTACCTTACTAATATTATAAATGCGAAAATAACTCTTCTGTCTGTCGCGCTTTCACGCCAAAACTACTAAACCGATTTAAATGAAATTTGGTATACAGATAGTCTAGAGCCTGAAAAAGGATATAAGCTACTTTTTAATGCAAATAAATGGTTGTAAAAGGTTGAAAGGGTAGGATGAAAAGTAGTATGGAAGTATCGTCATTTTTAGAACTAGAATCTTGAAATCTATTTTTTAGCCTGTTAAATAATATAAATAAATATCACATTCAACTATTCCACGCACACGACGTCGCGGGCACAACTTGTATTAATAATACAGGTGCTGTATGATACTAAAATTAAATGACTACCTAAATGTTCTGAAATACATTTGACGCTGACAATGTATCTAACTTTTATTACTGATCAAAGTAATACAGTTAAGAAGACACGTAATCAGTAAGGTAAACCAGTGTTGCTAGCATAAAAGTGATACCAATTGTTTTATCTGTCAATCAATCAAAGAAACATTTAACATAAATAAGCATCAGATGAGTTTGTCTGTTAGCAAATTTGACAGCCATTACCGAAACAAATCGATACTTTGTATATCAATCATATTACAAATGAGTTGGGGAATTACATTTTACATAAAATGTTGTTGTTGAAATAATTATAGTATTTACATAACTTTTAAAAATTTTGAACGCGTTAATCTCAGGAACTACTGGTCCGATTTGGAAAATTCTTTCAGTGTTAGATAGCCCATTTACCGAGGAAGGCTATAGGCTATATATCATCACGCTACGACTAATAGGAGCGGAGCATCACGCGGACGAAGTCGCAAGGGTCGGTTAGTGCTTTATAAAGTACTAGTCGACCCGCGCGACTTTATTTATTATAGGACTACCAACATATCGGGGTATAGTTGGGGTAGGATAATAATAAAGACGACTTGTTGTCACTTCTGTCGCGTCATTTTAATATTCGACGACTTTAGATAGCGAGTAAACGATTATACGAACATAAGATACAGTTTCACATTATTAATTAAAAATTGATATTGACATTGATATCTAACTGTTCTTACAATTACAGGTAATCACAGCATGCTATTTGTTACAAGTTATACCGGTACCTGAAGTTAAAGGCAAACACACAACACACACATACGTATATTCACGCAACACATTCATACATAATTAAGTTAATTATATTTTAATCTTTAGTTTAGTAATTTAATATTATTTAGTTTTTATAAGTATTTTAGTGTATTAATTCAATACTTCTTCCGCGGGTTGCTCCGCTCCTATGGGTCGTAGCGTAATGTTATGTAGCCTATAGCCTTCCTCGATAAATGGCCTATCTAACACTGAAAGAATTTTTCAAATCGGCCCAGTAGTTCGTGAGATTTGCGCGTTCAAGCAAACAAACTCTTGAACTTTATACATAGTATAGATTAGCAGCGGAGGCACTAGCTGGAGTGTGTATGTTAAAGTTGGGCAATTGCCTTACTTTTTTGTTACCAATACAATAAAATTGAATAGTTATTACCTATAATACATGGCCATCACGAAGTATCCGATTCATCTCACTCACTCGCTCACTCTTCTGTCTCACTCACACCTTGTACACAATAACTAACACAACGATTTGGTGCAATCGTTCTGAAGTTATGCGTGCACATACACACATAGATAATCTCTTCTGTGTGTCTCTAAAAATACTCCAAGTTCAATTCACTGAGTAATCTCTTTGAGTGAACATAGTCTGAAGTGGTGATAGTGAAAATGTAATAATAGTGTTGTGTTGTTGATGTTGAGCTTCTCTGTTATAATTTAGGAGAGATCGTAATATTTAAATATTTATTGGTTTAGTCATCCTTGCTATCCTATTCCATGGTTTTAAAAAGAGGTATTAACAAAGAGTCAGTTACGCTCTTTCCTTGTACGACGGCTATATTGTGAGTCTATAGTATTATAAATCAATGTAATGGAACAATCTTTTGTTAAAATCAAGATCGATACATAATTTTATAATATACGCTATATTACCTAATTATAGTAAAATTGTCAATCGTGTTTTATGCGCAAGTGTATCAACGGTAAAGCCACTAAATTACATGCTTGATACTAGTGATGGGATTTGTAAAATTTAATATCGATATTGTATTTAATTCTATTTTTGTAAAAGACAAAGTAATTGATATATGTCGGAGCAAAATATGGTAATTACTGTGTAAGCCTAAAGTTAACTTATATTAACTAAACGTTGTGGTAATTAGTTAACACATGGTAATTACATTGTAAGATACTTAGGTGACCTTAATTGGACAGTAATGCCAGCACAAACACAACACTTCCGCTAACACTATCCAGAGACTCCTTCACTCCTTGAGAGACCGCGCAATACTAAGGCTACTGTCAGACTGTCGAGGGCATGTTAAGAGTCCTGACTTTCAAAAGTTGTTTTGACAGTTTCGACCCTTGACCCTTTCTATGCCATCGACAGTCTGACTGAAGTCTTAGTCGTGCGCGGTCTCCCAAGAAGTGAAGTAGTGTCTGAATAGTGATAGTGATGTGCAGTGTTGTGTTAGTGCTAGGAGTGCTGTCCGATCAAGGTCACGTGAGTACCTTACAATGTAATTACTAGGGTGATCCAAAAAAAAAAAATTTTTTTTTTTTTTTTTTCAAACAAGCTCAAAAGTTTCGTTTGGGTGTAAAAAAATTACTGTGAAAATATGAGCTCTTAATATTAATATTAAGGCTGTCCTCATCGCATTTTTTTAATTCCCATAAGAATAACATGGGAAAATTTTTTTTTGCTTCTTCTGATTTTTGTACCGTTCAAACGACTGATTGACTTATAAATTGCTGTTCTAATCTTTATAGAGAATTGAACGCTCTACAAAAAAGGTCTGATAACATTTTTTGATTTGTCCACGCGTTCAAAAGTTATTCAAGATCAAAGTTCAATTGTTCAAAAATTTGATCGAATTTTATAAATTACACCAAAACTGTTGGTTTCAGAGTCGAAATAAAAATCAAATTTTTTGTCAAATATAAATTAGACTTCTGATACATGTGGTCATCGGAAAAAATAGATTGAAAAAAAAAAATTGACTCGGTGGTATCACAAGAAGCTTGCAGAAAGATGAAGGAACATTTGTGGTATTTAAATGACGAGTTGGCCACAATATCATTATTTGATGACAATGTTCCGATCTATATTAAAAAGAAAATGCTTTATGCTATTAACACTCGAGAGGGCTCTACATTAATGGAGCAGCGATATCATGTAGAGGATGTAAATTTAAAATCGTTATTAGATAACGATTTAAGCGACTTTGTTTCGAAAAACTCATTGGAGTTATTTAAAAAATTTGATTTACCCTCTGATTTCATAGAAAAAGATATTTCTACATGGCCTAATGATAACAGCTACAAAATATGTCTGAAATTTTTCAAAACTTTGAAAGTAACGAACGACGTTGCTGAACGGGGTGTTGCATTAATTGAAGAATATAACCGCTGCCTGACTAAAGATGAAGAACAGTTGCAGTATTTATTGCAGGTTGTTCGAGGCCATCGACAACGTTTTCCAAATTGTTATAAAAAATCACTTCAATCATAAATATTTAATGTAAACAGACAAGCAATTTCTTAAGCAAAACTTATTAATAAAATGAATGTGAATATAATAACAGAATAAAATTGTTTATTTTTTGATTTATTGCGAAAAAAATTCCTTAAAAGCATCATATTTTTTTGATTGAACAAAAAAAAATTATTGGTCAACATTTATCAGAAGTCTAATTTATATTTGACAAAAAATTTGATTTTTATTTCGACTCTGAAACCAACAGTTTTGGTGTAATTTATAAAATTCGATCAAATTTTTGAACAATTGAACTTTGATCTTGAATAACTTTTGAACGCGTGGACAAATCAAAAAATGTTATCAGACCTTTTTTGTAGAGCGTTCAATTCTCTATAAAGATTAGAACAGCAATTTATAAGTCAATCAGTCGTTTGAACGGTACAAAAATCAGAAGAAGCAAAAAAAAATTTTCCCATGTTATTCTTATGGGAATTAAAAAAATGCGATGAGGACAGCCTTAATATTAATATTAAGAGCTCATATTTTCACAGTAATTTTTTTACACCCAAACGAAACTTTTGAGCTTGTTTGAAAAAAAAAAAAAAAAAATTTTTTTTTTTTGGATCACCCTAGTAATTACCTCGTCTTGTGTTAGGTTAGGTTTATGTGCGTTTAACCTTGGGTTTAAACAGAGAGCCTAGCAGTGGAGGCGAGTGTCGTGATCACTTAATGGACGTCCTTAAGCCTACACCTTGGTCACAAGTCCAAGGCACTGCTTAGGTTTCTCTCGTAATTGTTGGAGATCATATTTGATCATTTATCGGTTCAATAGGAGTATCTACGTCGCGTTTACCCAATATTCCATTCAATACCATCACCCCCTTTTAGTGTTCCCCAATATTCCCCATCTTCCTGCTTCCATTTCCTTTCACATCGTTTTAAAATCCCCGACATACATATTTATTAACTAAACAATCTTTCTAATATTAATCACATTTTTGTTTCGTCTCGTTTCGTTTCAGGCAAGAAGCTATAACATAATAGGTTTGTATGGGATAGGTAACAAACAAACTTACCTATACTCTTACTTGACCTACCCAATATGATTGTGTTAAATAAACACCTAGATCCTATGGGTCGTAGACTCCTTTTTACCTCTCATCGATCCCCAATTTTGTCTTGTTTGAAGTGTCACTAGCTCAGTGGCTCAGGCGTTGGATTCACGATCGATAGGTCGTGAGTAGGCATTTAGCTTAGTTGGAGGGGTTAAGGAATACTAGTAGTATGTGATCCATGCTGCTAGTATTCTTTAAAAAAAATTGTCTCCCTATTACTCGTCGTAGATCCTTATGGATCGATATATTCGTAAACCACTTTTGGTGCCATTGACCTGAATAAAACTATTTGTACCGAAGATCAATAGATATTAGAATAGATATTATTAGTTTACACTCATAAATAATATGACTGTGTAAACAAACATTAGTTGCGTTTGGCATTCATTGATGTTAAATAAAATAGTACAAATAATTACTGTCTGCGAGGATTTGGAGCTTGGAACTGATCCAGATAAAATGTACTATTTCTTAATTAAATCCATCTAATATTTTACACCTAAATAGTCCATATGTAAATACCTCAGTGCATTTTCTACCCGTAAGGGGACGGGTTACAATACAATTCCTCTCTGCCGCTGGGAGAGCATCTCGTAAGAGCCGAGTAACCATATAACAGCACCTCTTGGTGGTAGGGGATAGGTCAAGCCGCATGTGGGCCAGATTTACCGCCTCTCACTCCCATCCCATGAATGCTGTGGATCCAGTGGACTCTGGGCGCTTGCTCAGGGTCCGCTGAAACCGCAGCATGTTTTTCTTCACACCCCCTCCCCACTATCTTCGAGGATGCAACACATCGACAAAACAAGAGAGTATCTCTTGTTTGCCGATGTCCATAAGCGAAGGTGGCTACTTCCCATCAGGTGGACTTTACAGGTGGATTGCACCTTATTTAGCATTAAAAAAAATTATTCGACTCTGACGGCTTAATTGTTTAGGGAAAGCAGTTGACGTTACTCCCAAGTAGACCCGTATAGCTTCCTCCTTATAGACAAAAACTCGGCTCGAAAAAAATCGCACTATACAGATCATTTCATGAACGTGTACACTGCGGTATAAAAGTACGAAATTCACAGAATCTTTAATTATTACTTTCAACTTCAAATTACTAAAACCCTAGTTTTGTTTTTTTGTGTTATATATTATAAAATAGCACATAATAAATTTAGTAAGTAGCAGTAGCAGTAACAGCAGCAGCAGCATTAAATATTTAATTTAAAAAAACGTAATTAGCTTTGTACGAATTTAAAAAAAATAGAAAAATTATTAAAGTAATATTTAATCAAATATCGATATTTTTCCTTCATTACCAACACTAGCTGTCACTCAGCGGCCATGTTGGATAGTTTATTTGAAAATCGAATGCCGGTGGAAACGCGCGTAAATGTGGAATTATAACGAAAAAGTTTTACTGTTTGTTGAATAAGTGATTGTGTTTATTGGCTTTGCAATCAGGTTAGTTTATTTCACGCTCTGATTTTAAAAATAGAATAAGGCAATTTAATTTCAAAAGTAGAATTATTTTTATGGCCATTGTGATTTAAAAACAAATACAAGTAATTGTTGTACATAATCTGTGGTTAGTTTTTTAGTCTTTTATGTTTATGTTGAGTTTTAATTTCGCGCTATGATTTTATATTTGAATAATGCCGTCAAATTTCAAAAATGGAATTTTTTCATTGTGTTTTTAAAAAAATTGTAACTAACCACAGATGTTTTTAGTTTTTTAGTCTGTACCTTATTTTTTTTTATAATATATTTAAGGTTTAACTTACTAAATCTATACAGGGTTTTTAGTTTTGTTGTTTTTCTATTTTTAGGGGTAATGACTAGCTTTAGGGGAAAATATTTTTGAGAGTTGGTATTACTGGTTAAATTTTTTTTTCAACACAACACAGCCATCACATATATGACATAGGTATTTATTACATAGACATAATATGTATGAGTGTATGTTTTTCTGTTTTTTATTATAATTTATTTATTATCTGTAGTAAATATTAATTGAACTTTTTTAGTTCCTAAATTGTTGTTTTTTTGAGTATAAAATTTTTACTTAACGCATTAATGTATAGACCAGTGATTTTCAAACTGTAGTTCATAACCCTCTAGGGGATCGCGAAGCTGTACTGGTTGCGGCCAATAATAATAAGAAGTGTAGGATTAGATATAATATAACAGTGATCCTTAAAGTTATTTATATCGATGACGAGTTACAGCATAAAAAGTAGCAAGAATGAAAATAGCTGGTATAGACACTAGATAGTGCACACTTTTTTCTTTATATAAACATTGTTTAAATTTGGAATTTGTGTCACGTCTGATTGCTAACAGTATAGAACTGGTCTGTGTCTGTTTGGTATTATGTTTTTGCATGCGTCGTAAAAAAAGTAGGTTTTACAGCAAACACAGTAAAGAGAGGACGGGTACAAGACTTAATAAGAAGTTCAGATTTCACTCCTCGATAAAAAAAAATGACTGCGTGCAAGGATGAGTAGCGAGGGATGTGTTTGTTAAGAACCAAAAGAATTTTTTCATTTGTCACACTCTGAGCTAAGTGATTCTAATGATCCTTATTATTCCCCGTGAGGGGACGGGATAGAATACTATTCCCCTCTGCCGCTGGGAGAGCATCTCGTAAGAGCCGAGTAACCCAGCACCCCCTCGGTGGTAGAGGATCTGTTCCCCGACTGGCTTGCGACCACCAGCATGCGAATCCGACCGCCAAGTGTCATAGACGCGTTCCGGTCTAGCCGCACCCCCTCTCTCCCATCCCAACGATGCTGTAGATCTAGGATCTAGTGGACTCTGGGATCTAGCTCAGGGTCCGATGAGACCACAGCATTTTTTCTTCTTCACTCCCCTTCCCCACTCTCTTAATCTTTGAGGATGCAACGCATCGACAAAACAAGATAGTATCTCTTGTTTTGTCGATGTCCATGGGCATGGGTGGCCACTTACCATCAGGTTGAGGTAAAAAAAAAAATAACTCACTCATCAATAATTCTAAATATGTAAATTCAAAATTGGAACATGTATTCATTCAAGTATTACGCAAGCAGAATTTTTATCATCTACCCCCTGTCCTTCATGTTAGCAAAATACGACCACACACTTGGTGCTTAGTGCTTACGTCATAAGTGATACTTGAACGACTTGAAAGAACTTTTTACCAATGATATTAATAGTCTCGAGGTTTCTTACGCTTCTTCTCTTAGGTGTTTTATGAGATTGGGGTGGGGTAGTACTAGAGATGTTGATGTTTAATGTTAACGTTTAGTTTAGTTGTTTTTACATAGTATTCCAGGGATTATTCACATTCTAAGGGTTTTATCTTAAGAAAAGGACTTATTTATTCGTCTATCTGACTGTCACCTGACCCCGAGACCCTGACATCTGAGAAAATCAGAAAGGAATCAAGATCCTTAATTCTACCTCTACGGAGTTCTCAGTCGATAGATCGATTTTTTATAAGATTAGTCGGGCTAAAACACCGACGTGAAACACTTTACTTTGTACTGTAATCCCATTCTCAATTGGCCACTTAACTGAATGACTTTCATCTGGATTTGGCAGATCTAGACTGTTTCTAGGAAACCATTAGGCTATTTACTGATTTGTCTATAAATATCTTATTTAACTGAATCTGAATCATCGATTTAGGTATTTATTATTTTAAGGATACCGTTAAAGCAAACATTTAAAAGTCCAAGTGCGAGTGAGACTCGCGCACTGAGGGTTCCGTACAAGTTGAATTAAGAGACAAAGTTAACAGAAAACTGTTGTCCTCATATATCAATGTAGGGCGCAGTCAGTTTACCAACAACAATTAACAGCCGTATCTTATGATTACGTTCATGTAGAAGTTTGATTTCCATGCAGCTTCATGAAAAAGGGCCCTATTTTCCTTTACTTGTGCTAAAAGTCTTTGCTTCATGCTAATTTTCATGTTTTTAAATTAACGGGAAGTACCCTACAATTTTATTAACCATATAGTCGACCTGCGCGACTTCGTTAGCTTATAGCTCCGCTCCTATTGGTCTTAGCGTGATGTTATATAGCTTATAGCCTTCCAAAATAAATCAGCTATCTATCACTGAAAGAATTGTTCAAATCGGACCAGTAGTTCTTGAGATTAGCGCGTTCAAACAAACAAACTCTTCAGCTTTATATATTATATATATAGATAAACCCTCGTATCTTTTGACTGCTTCCCACGTGGTCTTTTGACAGACAGACGGACAATGATGTGCTTCTATAAGGGTTCTTTATTCCTTTAAGGGTACGGAACCCAAGAAATCATAAAATGGAATTGATGGAAAAGTTTAAAAATCCTAATAGATTGATTGGAATGATTCTGTTTTACATCAATAGTACAAAAGAATGGTAAAACATAAACATTTAATACCCATGTGTTTCCTGTACCTGATTTACGTCTAACATCTATCTATAAATAACTAGATACACAGTCCCTTACAAGCTGTATTTGGATTGTGCGTATATGCGGCAATCCAAATTAACATACGTCCTGTTTTGACCTTCAAAAAAAATTAATACAAGGTTTCGCGTGAAAATTCAGTAATTTTTTGGAATGAAAAACAAAATGGCCGCTGTATATAAAGCACATGTCTCACAAGGCATTATGAGGATTAGGATGATATATTAGGAGAGGGGATTGATATCCACCACTGCACAGCAATACGTATACACTTCCAATTAAGTCGGAGTCGAGCTGTGCCTGGGTCTTGAGACCCAGGAGCAGGTTTAAAGAGCTCGTTCTTAATATATTAACTCTCACCTCCATCACTCGACCTCGCCAACTACAATAGATATGAAAGTAAACTTTCGTGGACCCCAAGAAGGGTGACCCTAACCACGACACAATAACACTAAACTCCATGTACACTGCGCGGAAACACCAGAGAGTCCAATCCATCGCACTAAAGGTTATATATTGTCTACACGTCGGTATACTTGACATAATATAAAATGATCTATCTGCCACTACTACTTTATAAATGGTGTTGCTAACATAAGTATTTGGATGTTTGTTTGTTACTCAATTACGCAAAAACGGCTGAACTGATTTCATTGAATTTTGGCACACAGATAATTTATAACCTGGATTAACCTTTAGGCTACTTTTTATCCCTGAAAAAATCAGAGTTCCTGCGGGATTTTATCTATAAACAATTTATTGAAAATTAAATATTTTGTATACACGTGTTATATGTTGAGGCTAACTGTGTATCTAGTAATAAATGATCGAAGGTGTTCTCTTCTATATAGTTAATACGTCCATGAAATACAAGGACAATAAAATCGATTGAAAGCGAAGCCACTCGTTAATCTTGCCTCTAAATGCATTATACAATATTACGATGCATGAAATCGAATGCACATTGAAGGGTTACCATTATTGTTAGAACAGTGTTTTCCAAACTTTTCTATACCATAGAACCCTTGGTGGACAATTTGGGTTAATAAAACCTAGTAGTGCCGTTAAACTTTATTTCAATGCAGTATATAACCTCTGTTCCAATAGACTTGAGACAGTAGATAAACAGAGCTCGAACGCGAGCTGTTGGGGAGTAGCGACCCCTAGGGGAAGGTCCTGTTCCTCATCCTCAGCTTGCCATTACTGGCTGGTTGTTGTGAACATTGACGAGTAACAGATCCCCTACCGGTTTGCCTTAACCGGCCAATCAGAGTGGAGCCGCGAGAACTTATGTTCTAAGGACATATGTGTCACGTAAGTGGTTAGTTGGCACGTGAGGATCCCCTCGGGAGGGACCAATGTAATGAAATAAATCCATATAGATAATAATAATAACAGTGGCCTTGGTAATAGCGAAGTAGTATTTGGAGCTTGCTATTCAGGTGTAGGTTTACTGAACTCCATTGTATCTTCACAACTTTGCTGGTGAACGAAAACCGAATCTCAGAGACAGTACGTAACTCCTTCCTGCATTTACAAAGGAAGTTACATTGTCCCCAGCACCCCCTTGGTGGTAGGGGGTCTGTTCCCCGACTGCCAAGTGTCATAGACGCGTTCCGGTTGAGCCGCATGTGGGCCAGACTTACCCTCTCCCTCTCCCATCCCATTAATGCTGTGGGTCTAGTGGACTCTGGGCTCTTGCCTAGGGTCCGCTGAATCCGCATCATTTTTCTTCTTCATCCCCCCTTCCCACTCTATTGTCGGGGATGCAACAAAATGAGAGTTTCCAGCACTATATGACATTGATGTACCTGTAGTTGAACTCATCTCAGCGAAGCGAAGACGGATCAGCTAGTAACAAATAATTAACATTTAACATAAATTACTTATTCATATACCAATTTTTTTGTGTATTGCCAGTGTACAAAATCAAGGTAAAAATCCTATGTGTTAATTAAGGCTATAAAGTATCTGTGTGCCAAATTTCATTGAAATCTGTTCAGCCGTTTTTCTGTAACAAACATACAAACTTTTACATTTATAATATTAGTAAGATAGACCTAAACAATACAATATTTTAAAAAATAAAACAATATTAATAATTTCACGAGCAGATTTAAGAGAGAGAGAACAAGACCCCTTATATCTAAATAATCAAAAACTTTGGGAAGCGCTGATTAGTCGATAATTTGAGTGAATTCTTGCACACGATAACCTTGCGTGACTAACACAAACAGTAACAGCAACAATACCACTTCCGATTGGTTTTGCTCTAATCAACTGTTTCTCTTACGGTAATCGTTATTATTAGAAAATATTCGACCTTCACTCGCTTCTCTCACTCACTCACTCACTCAACTATTCATTCATACTCTGGCTATTTTATAATATCTTCTGTCTCACTCACACCTTGTCCTAACAATAACTATGTTATGCGCGCACATACGACCGAAATAATTAGTCTTTTTATTTATATAGATATACTATTTGTAGGGATATAGTGATGGTTTGGATAGCCCAGGTACTGCTCTACCTTTAGACACCTGGTTGATTCTACTTAGAACGGTATTAAGAAAGGGAAAGGGCAGATTGCTGTTCGCTTGTGAAACAGCAGCTGTTACGCTCTGATTGTCGTTGTTGCTATACACCGAAATTAGTAAACAATTACAATTTAAAATATTCATTCGAAATTCAAATTTTTGTATATAAAATTTAAATTTGGAATGTATTTTCTATCTTAACTCTGAGGATTTTGATTTACAGGTTGAAAGTAGATTCCAAATTTGAATTTAAAATACGATCATTTGAATATAGATTCGATATAAAATTCAAATTTGGAGGATTCTGGTTTTATAGTGTATAGAATCGAAATTCAAATTTCGGTATATAAAATTCAAATTTGGAATACGTTTCCTATCTCAAATTTGAGGATTATGATTTAGCGCTTGAAAATAGATTCCAAATTTGAATTTAAAATACGATCATTTGAATTTGGAATCTACTTTCAAACATGAAGATTTTAACTAATCAAAACTTCGCCTGCCCTTCTTTCTCACAGGAACAGTGCTTTTTATCGGGATAAAAAGTATCCTATCTATTAATCGACTTTCTAAGGTATCCGAGTACAAAATTTTATGCAAATCGATTCAGCCGTTTTAACGCAATGCGTGCACGAAGTCACACAGATTGACATGCACTTCATCCCCTTTTTCAAACTCTTAAAGCCTTTTTTACGCAAAAAAAAGTAGCTTATGTCCTTTCCAAAGGATTAGACTGTCTCTGTACCAAATTTCATCAAAATCAGTTCAGTGGTTTAAGCGTGAAAGCGTAACAAACAAACTACTGAAGAGAATGCGGGTCTGCAAGAATAGTACTCGTATATTAGACGTGTGAATACGCGGGTAGGTGATTAAATATTGACAATATATCGATT
The DNA here is from genome assembly GCA_905147385.1 of Limenitis camilla. Taxonomy (NCBI): domain Eukaryota; kingdom Metazoa; phylum Arthropoda; class Insecta; order Lepidoptera; family Nymphalidae; genus Limenitis; species Limenitis camilla. The sequence continues at coordinate 2,145,090 of LR990252.1, read as the reverse complement.
TGACTCCTGGCATTTCCTTTGGAATCGACATATGGAATTCATTAAAAATTCATGAGTTTTTTGTTTCATTGTTAATTATTTTGTTATCAATTGAAAATGGCGTCTGATAAATCTTATACTAATATATAAAGCTGAAGAGTTTGTTTGTTTGAACGCGCTAATCTCAGGAACTACTGGTCCGATTTGAAAAACTCTTTCAGTGTTAGATAGACCATTTATCGAGGAAGGCTATAGGCTATATATCATCACGCTACGATCCATAGGAGCGGAGCATCACGCGGAAGAAGTCGCAAGGGTCGACTAGCGATATGACAAGAAATAATTGTGAACCGTTCAAGTATTACGTAAGCATTAAAGAGGGGTGGGGGGATCCTTGATTTGTTTATTTTTGATGACATGACGGATGGGTGAGTCTGCATGATGAAGATGAAGAGATAGAGTAATATTGGAGTTTATTCAAATTCATAATTCCACTAACTCAGCCATTGACAAGTCAAAAGTGATTGAGGAAAATGAGTTCCAAAAAATATATTCGTTTATACAATTACGAAAATCCACGAAAGATCCGAAGACAGAACAAACATATTTGTTAATGACATTTGTATGAAGATCGTCGATTCCTTAGCGAAGGGAGGTACATCGTTAGTAATATGTTTCAATATAAAAGCACAACATACATCGAATAAATATCGATTTGTGGCCTAATTGCCGTAATTGTGTTATGTTACTTGATGGATACAAATTGCCGTTACTAGAATAGCTTTTATTTGTTTTAACTATTTATTTCCTTATATAGCTACTAGAGCATAAAGAGCTGTATCTTTCATATCTTCTTACTCGATTAATATTATCGTGGAATATAAAATTCAATAGAGTTAATACGATAAAATGTAATGTACAAAATTCCAGTAATAATATTGCTTTGCTTTATAACATACGCACAGCGCCATCTATTGGTCACATATGAAAATAATGACGTACGTTTTATAATTTCTTCTGATGACCCAAACTAATTAAAACCAAGCTGATTTATATCGATTTTTAAATCCCGATTCAACACTTCCTTTGCTTTATAATATTAAATACAATAAATACACCTAACGCCATCTATTGAGCATATATCTGTTATTGAAGCAAACAACTTGAATAGAAACGAGTACAGATATACATTCAACACTTTCATATACTCTTATAACACGTGACGCTATCTATTGAGCAAATGTGGAAATAATAATTAATTATTGATTAAGCAAACAATGAATTGAATTGACTCGTAAATAAATCATACGTGAAACGCCATCTGTTGAGAGATAGCTGTAATAAAGCAAACAAAACTATCTAACGCCATTTATTGAGTGAACATGTTTTAAACCGTTTACCAATTAACATTAAACTTTTACCCAAGATATGTTTATGTTGTGTTTTAGTACATCTACCGCCATCTATTGAGCAAAAATCTTTGAAAATTCAAAATTAATTATACAATTTTTTTTATAACTTTTCTCTGCATTCAACATTTTATTTTGCTTTATACATCTATAGTATATATAACGCCATCTATTGAGTAAATTTCTTTTGATGATTTAAACCGAATAAGGTTTGTTTAGAATTTCATATTTAACTTTTATTTTTAAATAAGATCTTATAATTAATTTAACGTGTTTAGGTTGTTACAAAAAACAGGAAATATTTATTAATTATTTTTTAATTCTTGATTCTTATTTTATAAACATAGTATATAATATAATATATATAGATAATAAAACAATGTTGCCTGTACTATATCTGATTTAAGCGAGGTTGATTTGTTGATAATTGAAAAAAAAATTATTAATGCGTTGTATGCACAAACCCTTCTGCTTGATACCTATATCATTTAGGACGCCGCCATATTGGATTTGTGAATCATGAAGTTTTTTTTATTTCAGTGTACAATGGAAAATGACCATGAATCGCTGGAAGAGTTCAAAATCAAGAGAATATCAAAACTCTCTCAAGCACCGAAAGCGATACAGCATTTAGGTCGGAGTTTGGAAAGAGTTGGCCAAACCTTGGACCCAAGTTTCTTAGACAGAATTACTTTTGAGAGTGAAAACTTGAAAAGTTATAGCGAAGCATCTTCTAGAAGAAATAGTGATGATGGTGGAAGAGCTAAACGAGAATTTAGAGAAGGTAAGTTAATTTAACAAATAATATAAGACAGCTCGACATGTACTTCACCCCCACGCCGCTAGATGGCGTACGAGCACACTCATACTAAACTATGTTTTTCGCGATAAAACATAGCCGATGTCTGTCCACACACTTTAATCTATCCCTGTAGCAAATTTTATTAAAATCGATTCAGTAATTTAAGCGTGATTACGTAACAGACAATACATACCATCTATCCTTCGATAGATGGCGTAAGTAGTATTTTATATCGCAGTTACGTTTGTTTAGTTTCTATTCTTTAGTATTACCTACGTTTCTTAAGAGCTACTATATGTTAAATTAAATAAATTAGAAAAATAAATCAATCCCCCCCCCCTCCCAAACGTAACAAACAATAAATAAAATTTATTAGACTTTACAATTAAACATTCAAAAATTTATAATATTAATAAATCTATTTCTTTTAGCTGATTTGGAATATAATTAGTGTCACAATTTGATTCATCATCCCAGCCCAGGCACGCCATGCTGGGTCTCCTACTCAGAATGAGTAGGGGGTTAGGCCATAGTCCAAAACTCCTTCCCAGTTGGAGAACTCTCAGGAGTGCAGGTTTCCTCACGATGTTCTCCTTCACCGTTAAAGAAAGTGATCTATAAACAAATAACTCATTATGTGTGTTTGTGTGAGGGGGAGGGAGGGGGGGGGGTATTGGTATTGACCTCAGACCTTCTTAGAAAGACATTCAAGTCTTAACGACTGGGATATCACAGCTTTTCGTCTAACATGAAATGTGTCTTTCCCGTACTGATTCTAACTCAGGGGTTTTCTCTAAATTTAGGGGAAAAATCTATCCTCTGCATTTTTTATATATTGGGTTAATTTGGGGTTATATAATTTTTTTTTTAAGTATTAATTTATTATTTTATTTATTTTTTCAGATGGAACTAGCTCTGAACCCCCAACAGCTGGTATAACCAATCACAACGCGTGGAACGACCTCGCCAGTTCCACCTCCACCACCCGCACTGAGCTGAGCATGTCTGATGGACATGTAGATGATCAGGTCACTTAAAAATAATTATATATTATGTTGATACTTAAGAAAAGTTTATAATTATAAAGGATTTTCAATTGAAACTTCATAATTGAGGAAGATTTATTCAATTAGTCTGATTAAAGTTTATAATTGAAAACGATTTATCCATCTGTTTGAAAGTTTGGAATTGAAAAGGATTGATTCAATTGGTCCGTTAAAAGCTTGTAAATGAAAAGGATTTATTCAATTAGTCTGAAGAAAGTTTATAATTGAAAACGATTTATCAATCTATTTGAAAGTTCGTAATTAAAAAGGATTGATTCAATTGGTCCGTTAAAAGCTTGTAAATGAAAAGGATTTATTCAATTAGTCTGAAGAAAGTTTATAATTAAAAACGATTTATCCATCTGTTTGAAAGTTTGTAATTAAAAAGGATTTATTCAATTGGTCTGTTATTAGCCTGTAACTGAAATGGATTTATTCAATTAGTCTGAAGAAAGTTTATAATTGAAAACGATTTATCCAGCTGTTTGAAAGTTTGTAATTAAAAAGGATTTATTCAATTGGTCTGTTATTAGCCTGTAACTGAAATGGATTTATTCAATTAGTCTGAAGAAAGTTTATAATTGAAAACGATTTATCCATCTGTTTGAAAGTTTGGAATTGAAAAGATTTATTCAATTGGTCTGTTAATAGCCTGTAACTGAAATGGATTTATTCAATTAGTCTGAAGAAAGTTTATAATTAAAAACGATTTATCCATCTGTTTGAAAGTTTGTAATTAAAAAGGATTTATTCAATTGGTCTGTTATTAGCCTGTAAGTGAAATGGATTTATTCAATTAGTCTGAAGAAAGTTTATAATTAAAAACGATTTATCCATCTGTTTGAAAGTTTGTAATTGAAAAGATTTATTCAATTGGTCTGTTATTAGCCTGTAACTGAAATGGATTTATTCAATTAGTCTGAAGAAAGTTTATAATTAAAAACGATTTATCCATCTGTTTGAAAGTTTGTAATTAAAAAGGATTTATTCAATTGGTCTGTTATTAGCCTGTAACTGAAATGGATTTATTCAATTAGTCTGAAGAAAGTTTATAATTAAAAACGATTTATCCATCTGTTTGAAAGTTTGTAATTAAAAAGGATTTATTCAATTAGTCTGAAGAAAGTTTATAATTAAAAACGATTTATCTATCTGTTTGAAAGTTTGTAATTAAAAAGGATTTATTCAATTGGTCTGTTAAAAGCCTGTAAATGAAAAGGGTTTATTCAATTAGTCTGAAGAAAGTTTATAATTAAAAACGATTTATCCATCTGTTTGAAAGTTTGTAATTAAAAAGGATTTATTCAATTGGTCTGTTAAAAGCCTGTAAATGAAAAGGGTTTATTCAATTAGTCTGAAGAAAGTTTATAATTAAAAACGATTTATCCATCTGTTTGAAAGTTTGTAATTAAAAAGGATTTATTCAATTGGTCTGTTAAAAGCCTGTAAATGAAAAGGGTTTATTCAATTAGTCTGAAGAAAGTTTATAATTAAAAACGATTTATCCATCTGTTTGAAAGTTTGTAATTAAAAAGGATTTATTCAATTGGTCTGTTAAAAGCCTGTAAATGAAAAGGGTTTATTCAATTAGCCTGAAGAAAGTTTATAATTAAAAACGATTTATCCATCTGTTTGAAAGTTTGTAATTAAAAAGGATTTATTCAATTGGTCTGTTAAAAGCCTGTAAATGAAAAGGGTTTATTCAATTAGTCTGAAGAAAGTTTATAATTAAAAACGATTTATCCATCTGTTTGAAAGTTTGTAATTAAAAAGGATTTATTCAATTGGTCTGTTAAAAGCCTGTAAATGAAAAGGGTTTATTCAATTAGTCTGAAGAAAGTTTATAATTAAAAACGATTTATCCATCTGTTTGAAAGTTTGTAATTAAAAAGGATTTATTCAATTGGTCTGTTAAAAGCCTGTAAATGAAAAGGGGTTTATTCAATTAGTCTGAAGAAAGTTTATAATTAAAAACGATTTATCCATCTGTTTGAAAGTTTGTAATTAAAAAGGATTTATTCAATTGGTCTGTTAAAAGCTTGTAAATGAAAAGGGTTTATTCAATTAGTCTGAAGAAAGTTTATAATTAAAAACGATTTATCCATCTGTTTGAAAGTTTGTAATTAAAAAGGATTTATTCAATTGGTCTGTTAAAAGCTTGCAAATGAAAAGGGTTTATTCAATTAGTCTGAAGAAAGTTTATAATTAAAAACGATTTATCCATCTGTTTGAAAGTTTGTAATTAAAAAGGATTTATTCAATTGGTCCGTTAAAAGCTTGTAAATGAAAAGGGTTTATTCAATTAGTCTGAAGAAAGTTTATAATTAAAAACGATTTATCCATCTGTTTGAAAGTTTGTAATTAAAAAGGATTTATTCAATTGGTCTGTTAAAAGCCTGTAAATGAAAAGGGTTTATTCAATTAGTCTGAAGAAAGTTTATAATTAAAAACGATTTATCCATCTGTTTGAAAGTTTATAATTAAAAACGATTTATCCATCTGTTTGAAAGTTTGTAATTAAAAAGGATTTATTCAATTGGTCTGTTAAAAGCCTGTAAATGAAAAGGGTTTATTCAATTAGTCTGAAGAAAGTTTATAATTAAAAACGATTTATCTATCTGTTTGAAAGTTTGTAATTAAAAAGGATTTATTCAATTGGTCTGTTAAAAGCTTGTAAATGAAAAGGGTTTATTCAATTAGTCTGAAGAAAGTTTATAATTAAAAACGATTTATCAATCTATTTGAAAGTTTGTAATTAAAAAGGATTTATTCAATTGGTCTGTTAAAAGCCTGTAAATGAAAAGGGTTTATTCAATTAGTCTGAAGAAAGTTTATAATTAAAAACGATTTATCTATCTGTTTGAAAGTTTGTAATTAAAAAGGATTTATTCAATTGGTCTGTTAAAAGCTTGTAAATGAAAAGGGTTTATTCAATTAGTCTGAAGAAAGTTTATAATTAAAAACGATTTATCAATCTATTTGAAAGTTTATAATTAAAAACGATTTATCAATCTATTTGAAAGTTTGTAATTAAAAAGGATTGATTCAATTGGTCTGTTAAAAGCTTGTAAATGAAAAGGGTTTATTCAATTAGTCTGAAGAAAGTTTATAATTAAAAACGATTTATCCATCTATTTGAAAGTTTGTAATTAAAAAGGATTGATTCAATTGGTTTGTTTCAAACTTGTAAGTAAAATGTTGTGAATTATTTTGATGAAAGTTTATAATTTGTTATTTGAAGGTACCCTACCGTCGTCGCAGTCACGACTCAGCGTTGCCAAGCACACCCACAAACAGGTCAACTTGGAGATCAGCTGATAGCCTGGCTCCAGATTCAGCTTTTGGTACTTCCTTGGCTGATATCATGGAGAGTCCAGGGAATAAGGTAGGTTGTTTACTACTTATAGTGTACAGAGAACAGTTTTTATAGGTCTAATATAATTTCAAATTCAGATTCGTCTTCGAGATGATCTTAAATCACCAAGAGATAGTTCAGAAGAACGACAGGCAACACTAAACTGGCGCATCGTCAAGAACATAACTTGTGCTGCCGTTGCGTTTAAACACGATCCAACTTTACCTGGAACACCGTTGCCTGGGTTTCAGGTACTCAATTCCAGTTATATAATATATTATAAACGCGAAAGTATCTCAGTCTGTTTTCTACGCTTAAACCACTGAACTAATTTTGATAAAGATTTGAGCTTGGCAAAAGACATATGCTAGTTTCATTGAGAAAAAAGCGACATAGGAACATAGCGACGTAGAAAACTAACTACCTAACGATTTAGTAAGCCTCAACCTAGCCACCTAGCGAACGAGCCACTTAGCGACCTGGCCACCTAGCTACGTATCCACCTAGCCATTTAGCTACATACCCACCTAGCTATCTAGCCCCCTAGCGAAAAAGCCACTTATTGACCTGACCACCTAGCCACTTAGCTACATAGCCACCTAGCTACCTAGGAAAGAGCGATATATTGAACTAGAACATAACGAGCCATCTAGCGACGTAACGATATATGGCCTAAATAAATAATCAATCTCAATCCAAAATCTTTGGATTCTTAATTTAAAAAAAACAGCTAAAAGTTTGCGAGTCGGCTAGTATATTATAAATGCGAAAGTATCTCTGTCTGTCTGTTAGGCTCTCACGCTTAAATCACTGCACCGATTTTGATGAAATTTGGTACAGAGATAGATTAGACTTTAAGAAAGGATATAGGCTACGTTTTGATGCGAAAAAAGGCTTGAAGGGGTTGAAATAGGCAATGAACTGCATATCGAGCTGTGTGATCTTTTGAAAGCTTTCTCATCGGCGTTTGATAAGATATCCCATTCCTTGCTTCTTAATAAGGGGGTAGTTAAAAAATATACGTCATAACGTACCTTGTGGACGCAGCCTTGTTTTATGAATTATTATTTTCAGTCCAAACCAAGCAGTCAAAACTCAAACTATAAAGATGAGAGGAAGTCATCGATACCTAATGCTATGCCGCACTGCTCTAACAATAATATCCAGAATGAGAAAGAAGAAAACGTTGGAGAGACTAGTTTTGAAGTAAGTATCTTCTATAGCTCATATACAGCTATCTCTCTCTCACACACACCCGTCTGTCTGTCACCAGGCTGCATCTCATGAACCGTGATAGCTAGACAGTTGAAATGTTCACAAATGATGTATTTCTGTTGCCACTATAACAACAAATACTAAATATTTAAGGGGGGACTTCCAGACAAAAAATGCGACTCCAACTCGCACTTGGCCGATTTTTAGAAAAAAAATAAAAACGCGCGAAATAAGTAATAGATCATATTAAAATAGTTACTGAAATTTTTGTCTGTTATCTGTTTCTTTGTGTACGTATCACGTTAAAACGACTGTACCGATTTGAATGAAATTAGGTATATAAATACTTTATAACCTAGATTAGAAAATAGGATACTTTTTATCCCAATATCCCAGGAGTTACTGTGGGATATGAGGGCTTTATTCGTGTAAGAATTGTATAATCTATAATTGTTATTTATGATCTGTCGTATGTCCATGTATATGATTCAATAATATTGTCTGGGATTTCCTTCCTCCCTTTGTCTTCATGTCGAGTCGTCTCCTTTATATAGATTTGTCTAAAATTATTAAATGTGTATCAAGTCAATCTATAGTGTTCTTTACCCTTCTCATCACAAAACAAAAATTTTTTAATTTACTTCTACTCTGCAATAGTGAATAATTGTTTTTAATATGAGACGGACATTTCTTGGACTGTCGTGAGAGTAAAAGTAAAATAGAAAAGGATGACTACCTAGCCACTTAGTTACATATCCACCTAGCGAACGAGCCACTTATTGACCTGCCCACCTAGCTACGTATCCACCTAGCCACTTAGCTACGTATCCACCTAGCCACTTAGCTACATACCCATCTAGCGAACGAGCCACTTAGTGACCTGACCACCTATCTACGTATCCACCTAGCCACTTAGCTACATACCCACCTAGCGAACGAGTCACTTAGTGACCTGACCACCTAGCTACGTATCGACTTAGCTACATATCCACCTAGCTAACGAGCCACTTAGTGACCTGACCACCTAGCTACGTATACACCTAGCCACTTAGCTACATAGCCACCTAGCTAACGACCCACTTAGTGACCTGACCACCTAGCTACGTATACACCTAGCCACTTAGCTACATAGCCACCTAGCTAACGACCCACTTAGTGACCTGACCACCTAGCTACGTATACACCTAGCCACTTAGCTACATAGCCACGTAGCGAACGAGCCACTTAGTGACCGGACCACCTAGCTACGTATACACCTAGCCACTTAGCTACATAGCCACCTAGCGAACGAGCCACTTAGTGACCTGACCACCTAGCTACGTATACACCTAGCCACTTAGCTACATAGCCACCTAGCGAACGAGCCACTTAGTGACCTGACCACCTAGCTACGTATACACCTAGCCACTTAGCTACATAGCCACGTAGCGAACGAGCCACTTAGTGACCTGACCACCTAGCTACGTATACACCTAGCCACTTAGCTACATAGCCACCTAGCGAACGAGCCACTTAGTGACCTGACCACCTAGCTACGTATACACCTAGCCACTTAGCTACATAGCCACGTAGCGAACGAGCCACTTAGTGACCTGACCACCTAGCTACGTATCCACTTAGCCACTTAGCTACATAGCCACCTAGCGAACGAGCCACTTAGTGACCTGACCACCTAGCTACGTATACACCTAGCCACTTAGCTACATAGCCACGTAGCGAACGAGCCACTTAGTGACCTGACCACCTAGCTACGTATCCACTTAGCCACTTAGCTACATACCCACCTAGCTAACGAGCCACTTAGTGACCTGACCACCTAGCTACGTATACACCTAGCCACTTAGCTACATAGCCACCTAGCGAACGAGCCACTTAGTGACCTGACCACCTAGCTACATATCCACTTAGCCACTTAGCTACATACCCACCTAGCTAACGAGCCACTTAGTGACCTGACCACCTAGCTACGTATCCACCTAGCCACTTAGCTACATACCCACCTAGCCGACGTCTCTATACAGCGGAATGAGCCTTATTTGTTAAAGCAAAGACATCGCTATTTAACCATATATATGACGTCATTGGCGTTTACGACTTTTTCGACTAGAACTATGTGTCCATTTTTTTGTTTTTTTAGGGTCTAGACCCAAGTTCCCTAATGTTCCGAGATGGCAGACGACGTATAGACATGGTGTTGGCGTATGAGGAAGAAGATTATGGTGTTATGACTGAAGTTGAAGCGAGAAAGAGAGATTATAGGAAGACTTTTCAGGTAACTCTCTCTTTCTTTATACTAATTTTATGATATTAAATGATCATTAATGCAAGTACAGTGTTGCTAGGCTATAAACTGAAAGCTCCCACATATGACGCAATGTTGCCAGACTCATTTAATGTCTAAAGCTATTTCCAGGAAAACCTCATCAAAGAAGGTCTAGAGTTAGAACTGGAGAACAAATGCCTCTCCTTCGATGGCAAGACCTGGTTCCTGAAGATCCACATCCCCTGGAAGACTGAGATGCGACTCGCAGAAGTGATTGGCATGAAGTTGCCTACTAAGAAGTTTGTTACCGTTTCTGTGAGAGCGTGGGTGAGTATACATTAATGTAAAAAGACGCCAAGTCTTCATTTGTACAAGCTTTTATTAAATTTGTTTAAACAAATGTTGTTGACTTTTTAGTCAATAAACCTTTTAATAATATGATTCTGAATACAATATGGCGGCCACTCAATTTTATTGCACCCTAAAATACGAAAAATTAGTAAAATTAGGGACAACCGCGCACAAGTAGAAGCTTGCTGGTCCCGATTTTAAGATTTTTTTTTAATTTAAGTAAAATAGTCAGTATGGTGATAAAAGGAACTGTACTCACAGGTTTGCTGCTGGATCTTGCATATTTTAGGGCCCCTATTCACCAAACATTATCACTTTATCACAGTTCGATGTGACCTATTTTATAAAAAAGCGGAGGGTAATTGAATATAGTAAACAAATTCCATCAATTAATTGAAATTCGATTAGATAGAAAAGAGATTATTTGAGATCTACATATTTTTTATTTGTTTGTCTAAATTAAGTACGTCTTGTAGTCTCCGACCGCAACCGAAACTTTCTTACAAGGATCATGTTTTGAGGGAAAAATAAAGAAAACGCTTTTATAATTAATTAGTCTTTATTTTTTATTCTTAAATTATATATATAAGTTATTTTTTAGTCGTGACATGATTAGGTACGTGGACGCGGCTAAATGTCTTCGTCGCTTGGAATTTAACGCTGAATTACACCGATCGCAGCGGACTCCTGAAACTCACGAATGTAGTTTCAGTTTCGGTCGTAGTTTCAGCAGGTTTGCTGCTGAAACTGAATCAAAACCGAAACATTTAAGTCAAATGCACTGCAAGATTATACGTTCAAAAAGTTCGGTTTTTACTCGACTTGGCGAATTGACTACTGTGACCCCTGCGTTAATCGAGTAATTTATAAATAAGACTGTCTAAATGATTATTTACAGAGTGAAGAAGCCTTGTCTGAAATGGTCCAAAATTGGTATACAAAATGGCGTCGAAAATGGCTCGATATATACGAGTATAAACATTCGAGGATTGAACCTGAACCCTCTTTCTATACTGCCACGGAGAAGCCGGGGGTGAGGAGGGAAGAACAGTAAGTATTATACTAAAATATTACATTTTTGTTTATGTTTTTAATTGTTGTGTATTTGTAGCAACAAATTTACCAAGGCAGGCCCAAATTTGTGACGATGAATAAAATAAATCGATGAAGAAAATGGCGTCGAAACACGCTTTTCAAACGTTCCTGCCTCTTTATCACAGTTCGAGAGAGAGAGTAAGAAGGGAAATATATGATGGATACATAAAATATAGTTTTTATCGAAAGTGTATGAGCGCTTCTTGATTGGCCGACCCGACACGATACCGGCCCGGCATGTCGTCGCAGCAAGCCTCTTGCTGGTGTCAGGCCGCCATCTTTATACATGTGTTGTGTACGCACGCTTCCATGTAAGCGTGCTAGTAAATAATCAAAGATATCTTCTTTATTTTATTTTAGTTTATTAGAGCACAAACAGTTTACAATATATCTTATATTAAAAAGTAAAAGTATACACAGAAACCAATGTAGCTGCCATTTTCAACTGATATAAAAATTAGAAATTGGATGAACAAATATTAACACACAGCAAACCTTATGGGGTGTACAAAACCCCCAAACACGTGAAGCTGGCTGGGCCCGGTTTCAGCTTCTTTAAATTAAGGGTTATGATTCTTGTCAGTTAGGTAATAAAGGCACACAGTACTCACAAGTTCTTGATGATTTTGAATCTTCTTTGGGCATGCCCGTCGCATCACAACACAAAATACCACTAAATAGTTCGCACTTTACCACCAGTCCGTTTTCGTCAGGGAAGGGTCAATTAACTAGACCTTGGGATAGCACACACAGGACACGGGATACTATTAATCTTAAATATAGTAAATACATAGCTGGCGTGTCGGTGTCGGTGTAATGAAGAATGTAGCGCCCGATATCGTGTCGGATCGTCGCGTCGTCGTGTATGATATTTTATAGTTTGTAAGAAAATACTTTCATACAACTTTTATAAGTTAACAATCTACACATATAACCTTTCTTTCAGGTTCTTAGTAAAAGATAGATACACACAATTCTCCCCGGCGCAGCGAAGTTTGTTAGTGATGCAAATATTGTTACGAGCTAAATATGACAACACTGATACTAAGGTACCTTTTACAACTTAATACATCTTGCTTCAAATTAAATTAACTTTCAAACAACTAAAGCTTCATTACAATTGGACCGTTATCTTGAGCGCTACGATACCACAGACAGACACACGTCTATCTTTAAAGCTAAGCAACGTATTTTGATGCGGTTTTTTTTAATAAATAGAGTGATTCAAGAGGAAGGGTTATATGTATAATACATACATAATATAGTAGAGAAACACTGAAAATTTTAGAGGTTTCTAATGTGATGCCGTAAAAAACACATTTTTTGCGCTTACTTTGGAAATGCTGGCTGAACCCTACGAGATAGATCAAAATAATGTACTACAGTATTGTACACCCTAAAAAGGTCTACAAAAAAGTCCGCGATGGTATATGTCTATCACTTAGGGATAAGCCACAATAACCATTTTTTATCCTTTACTTTTTACGAGAAATAATGGCTTATTTACGAAGCGATTTTAAACAATACAGCATTAATATTTATCCAATTAGGTACCTTAAGTACATTGTGCATTTAATATAGATCAATATGGCCCTTTACAGCATGTAATTTAAATGAATATTTTCGAAGATATTAGTGATTCAAAATGCAGGGACATAACGGTTGCGCGGCGCGTGCCTATGACAACATGTTTGTGTTGTCTCATGACACACAGCTGTAAACATTGTATATATTTATTTAGTATCAGTATCGCGTGTCTCTTTAGTTAGTTTAAAATAATACAGATATATTTATTTAGTATCAGTATCGCGTGTCTCTTTAGTTAGTTTAAAATAATACAGATATATTTATTTAGTATCAGTATCGCGTGTCTCTTTAGTTAGTTTAAAATAATACAGATATATTTATTTAGTATCAGTATCGCGTGTCTCTTTAGTTAGTTTAAAATAATACAGATATATTTATTTAGTATCAGTATCGCGTGTCTCTTTAGTTAGTTTAAAATAATACAGATATATTTATTTAGTATCAGTATCGCGTGTCTCTTTAGTTAGTTTAAAATAATACAGATATATTTATTTAGTATCAGTATCGCGTGTCTCTTTAGTTAGTTTAAAATAATACAGATATATTTATTTAGTATCAGTATCGCGTGTCTCTTTAGTTAGTTTAAAATAATACAGATATATTTATTTAGTATCAGTATCGCGTGTCTCTTTAGTTAGTTTAAAATAATACAGATATATTTATTTAGTATCAGTATCGCGTGTCTCTTTAGTTAGTTTAAAATAATACAGATATATTTATTTAGTATCAGTATCGCGTGTCTCTTTAGTTAGTTTAAAATAATACAGATATATTTATTTAGTATCAGTATCGCGTGTCTCTTTAGTTAGTTTAAAATAATACAGATATATTTATTTAGTATCAGTATCGCGTGTCTCTTTAGTTAGTTTAAAATAATACAGATATATTTATTTAGTATCAGTATCGCGTGTCTCTTTAGTTAGTTTAAAATAATACAGATATATTTATTTCAGATGGGTATCCGTAGATTGCTGAACGACGGAACATATTTAGCTTGTTTTCCGTTACATGAGGGTAGACACGATGTGGATATGGAGGATAAAACGCAATCAGATAGGCGGGTAAGGATAACTATCAACTTCTCTTTAGTCATCTCATTTCTTTCTGCTAGTTATTGCTCTGCTATTGCTTTATTACTTTACCTTTAGCTTTAGGATTTTTAATATTTCTTAAGTTCTGTATTTCTTATTATAAAAATCGGTCAAGTGCGAGACGGATTTGTGCATCTAGAGTTACATAAAAATAGGACTCCTTTTCACCATTCCATCCTTTCTTAGCGTTCAATATAATAATTCAAAGATTAATTTAAATAAATTAAGTTTAAAATCATTTAGATTTAGAAAAATTAAAATTATATAAACTACCCCCACTTTTATGTGGGAGTCTTCCAAAGGTAATAGTAGACTGTACAGTTAAGATTCTGAAAGACACGCGGTTACTATTTTACTTTTACTGACAAATAACGATTAATTATCTTTGCTACAATAATAGTAGAGTGAAATAATAATGTTGCCATGTGGTAGAAAAAAATGTTAAATAATTTTTTTTTCAGCTCCTGTACTTAGAATGGGCACGCCCTTGTAAATGGTTTAAGAAACAACCTCTATGGTTGATTCGGAGGTATTTTGGAGAAAAGATTGCGTTGTATTTCTGTTGGCTTGGATTTTATACCAAAATGTTGTACGCTCCAGCTATTGTGGGTACTTTGTGTTTCTTCTATGGCTTGGCTAGTATGAATTCCAATGATAATATACCGAGGTAACTATTTGAATTACATTTACACATTGAAGGTAGACACATAAAATTTTTGGCACACCATGTCAGTAGAGTAAGAGTCGTGGGCAGAAAGTAGTATGCTAGTGTCTGTAACAGTGAGATGTTGTGTTTCGAGCAAGTGCTATGTATAATGTACCCACAGGGACACTAGGTGGCGCTAATGTAGAGTTGTTAAAAGTAAATATATATAACAAAATACGCAATAACGCGAAAGACACCCACTTTTGCCTTTATAATAATACACACGCAGCGGAATGTTAAAAAAAACTACGCCATCTATTGGTAAAGGACATCCTCTACAATATAATAATACCAAAACTATATATCACGATATAAAATGAATATAGTGCCTTCTATTGGCTATTATAGTACTAAGCCGTACATATATTTTTGATGACATTCAAACATTATATCATACAGCGCCATCTATTGATGAGAAGAAGCATTTAGATTTTTGAATATTATTTGTAATAACAGCTGGTTTATTGTAAGCCACAAGTAATACAAAGTAAATATAGCGCCATCTATCGGTGAGAAGAATCAGTTTGATTTTTGAATATTATTAGTAATAATAGCTGGTTTATTGTAACCAAAAGTGATACATAGTAACTGTAGCGCCATCTATCGGTGAGAAGAATCACTTTGGGTTTTAAATATTATTAGTAATAACAGCTGGTTTATTGTAACCCCAAGTAATACAGAGTAAATAAAGCGCCATCTATCGGTGAGAAGAATCACATTGATTTTTGATAGTATTAGTAATAACAGCTGGTATACTGTAGCCATAAGTAATACAAAGTAAATAAAGCGCCATCTATTAGCGAGTTAACTAACTACGATTGTTATATTAGTAAATATTGTTATTTATTTTTCAGCAAAGAGATCTGTGACCAAGCAGGTCCGGGCAACACGACACTGTGTCCTCTATGCGACAAAGCGTGCCAGTATCAGCTGCTGTCGGACTCGTGTCTCTTCGCCAAACTTTCTTACTTATTTGATAATCCTGCGACTGTATTCTTCGCTATTTTTATGTCTTTTTGGGGTAAATTATTATGATAAGTTTTCTCCGTAACTCCTCTTTCTCGCCCTCCTTCTTAATTTTCGTTCTGTTTTCGTAAGTGATGATAACAATAGATTCTCTAAACTCCTCTGGATTTCTCTCATCGCCTATAAATATATTTTTCTCTAAAATGATGATAACTCTTATATATTCTTTTTGGTGATTATTTAAAATAAATATTTATTTTAATTGGATAACCAATGAGTACAAGTTTTTAAGTGTATTTGAAATTTCCAGCAACCACATTCCTTGAATTATGGAAAAGGAAACAATCAGTATTAAGATGGGAGTGGGATTTGGGAGGAGTAGACCAAGTAAGTATAAATATCAAATATTGTTTATACTCTTAACTTAAGAATATTTTTTGTTTGTCAAACATGGGACTAGATGGCGTTGTTTCCATTTTAAACATCGTTTCATCACATAAATCTCGTGTCACAAACTTACGGTGTTTGTTATCGAACTCCGAAACGGATTGATCGATTATAATGATTTTTTTTAAAGATTTTATGTGGCAAAACAACGTTTTCTTTTTAATAACGTCATTCACAATTTAGTTTTACAAAATTTTTTTGTTTCCCAACATAGCATTAGATGGCGCTGTCTTGATAACTTGTTTAAAAACGAAGATATATTTGATCAAGACTTTCTTTTTTAGGAATTTCGTAGGAAATAAATTAGTGTTAGCAACACTATGTGTTTATAAAATAGAATGTTACCTACCTGCTGTATGAATTATGTCTCAATTTTGACTTCTGTTGTTAGACCACTTTTTCAAATTAGTAGCATTAATAACAGTAATAATTCTAGCTTTATTTGGTAGCACAGCTTACTGTAATCAAATTAGAAGAAAAAAAAACGATAGGTTATGGTTTTAAATTATAGCTAATTTCATCATCTTTAAAATAAGGTAACTTTCAAATATGTGGATAACATAAAATCAAAAAAAAAAGAGTTTCAATGAACTCGTAAAAATACGAGATTTGAAATTTTAAAATGGCCCCCTTTCTTTCTTTGTCGATAAAATTAGAAGTACAACACGTGGGTAAAATATCGGTAATCCGATGTATATATGATAACACACTGTATAATTACATTATCTGGGTAAAAGTTTTTGTTGACTCATCAGATGTTTTTTTTATGCAATTGTAAAAGAGGTGGCGGAAGATTAATCTAGCACTTACGGCATGCTTATATATAATACTTTTAAACACCCAGCAGTACTTATGGACGAAAATCTACGTTTTGAGAAACCTAGATTTTCGTCCATAAGTACACCTAGTTTTTTAACTTCTGCAACACGTTTAATACGCTCAGGACTATGTCTGGGACTCTAGAAGCTATCTGATGCTCTTGTCTTCGCGTACCCATAATCATATGTTGCGTTTTACCAGGATTTAAAACCAAATTGTTATCCTTAGACCAATTTTCTATACTACATAAATCCTTAGATTGATGGCTTATATATATAGTTGTATATAGTCTGCATATATGTGATAATTACAGTGTCTTATTACTTTGATTATATCTGAACTATATAACATAAAAAGCAGGGGACCCAAGATAGAGCCCTGAGGAACTCCCCTCGTTACTGAGGATCTCGTCGTCGTATCTACATTTTCATGCTTTAATTCGACATATTGCTTTCTATTAATCAGATAGCTATTAAACCAATCGACACTGCTTTGTTGGAATCCATAATATTTTAATTTGGACAGCAACAATTTTGTATCAAATAATCAAATGCCTGAGAGTAGTCAAGATAAATACTAATAGTTCCTATATCTTCATCTTAAGCTGTGATAACATCATCAACAGCTGTCAAAGCTGATGCTGATCATATGGGAGTATGTTGTTAGTTTCTGTTAACTGGATGCACAATCTTTTCCAATATTTTCGATAAGAAAGGCTGGTATTGGTCGAAGGTCGTTCAGATTGCGACTGATGGTTTAGTAAGTTATATTATACTTTAAGGATGAAGACCCTCGACCAGAGTTTGAGGCTTCAGTGAAGACATTCCGAATAAACCCAGTGACGAGAGAAAAGGAACCATATTTACCAGCTTGGCAGAAAACCATGAGATATGTCGCTACAAGCTCCGCTGTATTGTTTATGGTAAGAAATAATCTTTATCTTGTAGACTACATTCATTATGTTTTCAGTTAAGTTTATATGTATCGGAACTAGATGGCGCTGTTACACAAAGATTCTGATTCGCGTTGGTCAAGATGCTTTATAATTTATATAAGGAGTATAACAGGGTTTATTGACCTACAGACCTCCTTCCTTTACCCAAGAATTTCTGCCACCTGGGCTGAGAACAAATATCTTTAGACAATTGCTTAAGCCACAAATATAAAATTTGTACTATAGTTTTGTTTTGTGATAACAAAAATACTTACAAAGAAAAGATTTTTCTGCTGATTATCTATGGTGATCAACAAATCGCTAGTTCTGTTAAACCTCTTCCCTCATCCTGCCAGGAATCGTTCGATCGCCCGCACGATTTATATGGTTCACTATTTTGGTGATAATGGCTTACATGTAAAAGATTGATATATGGTGTCCAGGGCTTTATTGTAGGAGTATTTAAGATAAACATTTCCATCACACATTATATACTTGTAACTCCAACGGTTTTTGCAGCACACGCCAGAATAGCTCGCAGAAAGGCTCATTTTTTTCTACTCACTTGACATTTATTGGTATATTTTGGGTAATTCACACTACTTCATTATAAATTATAGCCTACGTGTTATTCTGATGTACAAGCTATATTATTGGAAAGTTTCATTAAAATCCATTCAGTAGTTTTTGCGTGAGAGAAACAAACATACATCCATTCTTATGCAATTAAATATATTTTCAGATAACGATAGTAATGGGTGCAGTTCTAGGCACGATAATCTATAGGATATCTATGGTGTCTGTTATTTATGGTGGTAGCGGATTCTTTCTGAAACGTCACGCCAAAATATTCACCGCCATGACAGCTGCGTTGATTAATTTGACCATGATTATGATTTTGACTAGGGTAAGTTATTCACTGTTCATCAACAACAAGTTACTTTAGTTAAATGAAAAAGTTTGAAAGTCAGTCATTCCTTCTTTCTCACACACTATTTCTCTTGACCGGTTTATTTTCGGCACCTTTAGATTCCTAACGCCATCTACCATATTAACGACACAACTGTTTACAAGTAATATATTTATTAAATGTCTCCTAACGCCATCTATTATTATAGAACCGAAACTACTGACTAATAATCTATTATAGACTCGGTATTATCTATCATAATGACTTTATATACATTCTAAAAGTGATAAACTTTATTTTAAATTATTATAATAATTCAATTACTATTTAAATTATTTTTAAACAAACTCCTAACGCCATCTATTATTATTATATATCGAAATTTATTATATAACAGATTAAATTCTACATATAAATAAATACATTATTTTTCGACTAGTCTAGTACCGCCATCTATGAATACAGTAATAAAAATATTATTGGATAATTTGTTTATGCCAGTTGGTACTAGATGGCGCTAAACTAAATTAATCCTAATTGACAACATTTCATTTTTTTACATATCTATATGAAACTACAAGAAAAATAAATGCTCACGTATTTTTTATTTTTTTATAATAAAATCCTGGTTGAAATTTAATCTATTCTAAAAAGACGTAAGCGCCAATGACGTCATATACATAGTTGAAAAGCGATATGTCTGCTTTATCCGCCGTATATGTGACGTCATCAAATATTGTTTGCCTTTATTGTTTTCTTCAAGTATATTGCTTTTTTTCTAGATATATGGAAATGTAGCAGTATTTTTGACGAATCTAGAAAATCCCAGAACACAGACTGAATATGAAGATTCTTATACGTTTAAAATATTCTTCTTTGAATTCATCAATTTTTATTCTTCACTTATTTATATTGCCTTTTTTAAGGTAAGTAGAATTATATTTTCTTCTATATTTTCAGCTACAAATAAAACTACAGACTACAAAGTATTGCCAACTTGATTTTAATTTCTGGCTATATTTAATTTCATGTTTTTTTATTAATAAATAATAAACTGAGGTAGGGCACAGCAGGAAACTTCCTGCTCAAATATGGAGCAGCCCGACTGGGGTAGTACCTCGACCTTCCAGAAGATCACAGCTAAATAACACTACTCTAAAGCAGTGTTGTGTTCCTGTTGGTGAGTAAGGTGACCAGACCTCCTGGGGGGATTTGGGGATAGGGTCGGCAACGCGCTTGCGATGCTTCTGGTGTTGCAGACGTCTATAGGCTACGGTAATCGCTTACCATCAGGTGAGCCGTACGCTTGTTTGCCGACCTAGTTACATAAAAAAAAAAAAAAAAAACAAATTAATAATAAAAAAATAATTAGAATCCAAACACGATTTTATAATTTAAAAAAATCCATCTAATAAAAACTAGCTAAAATATAGATTTTGTACAAAAAAAAATAACAAAATTAAAAAGGACATTTAAGTGTCCAAAAAGTTCTTTTATATTTTTTTCTTCCAACAAAACTTATTTTCCAACATGGCCGCCAATGCATTTTATGTTCTGCACAAATTCTGAAATAAAAAAATCAGTCAGTCAGAGAAATGGCTACAGACTAATAATTCATGGCGACCATTTTTGTTCTATTTTTTGTAATCTTTTGAAATTAGGCTGCGTTTCTCTGGTTCGTTATCTCTGGTGGAATGACACCCTTAAAATATACGACATGGCATTACTGGAAGATTTATAAAAACTCCTTTTTCTAGGGACGCTTCTTCGATTATCCAGGAGATGATCAAGCGAGAAAATCGGAGTTTTTCAAACTAAAAGGCGACATTTGCGACCCAGCTGGATGTTTGTCTGAATTGTGTATACAGCTTGCGATTATTATGATTGGGAAGCAGTGCTTCAATAATTTTGTGGAGTTGGGATATCCGTGAGTATATCAACATACATCCAATAATTACAATGTAACGCCATCTAGTGATGGTTTGAGGTACTAGTATGCCAACATCCATAACAATGTAACGCCATCTAGTGACGCACTGGTATGCCAACATCCATATCAATGTAACGCCATCTAGTGATGGTTTGACGCACTAGTATGCCAACATCCATAACAATGTAACGCCATCTAGTGACGCACTGGTATGCCAACATCCATATCAATGTAACGCCATCTAGTGATGGTTTGACGCACTAGTATGCCAACATCCATAAGCAACAATGTATTGCCATCTAGTGACGGTTTGACGCACTGGTATGCCTACATCCATATCAATGTAACGCCATCTAGTGATGGTTTGAGGTACTAGTATGCCAACATCCATAAGCAACAATGTAACGCCATCTAGTGATGGTTCGACGCACTGGTATGCCAACATCCATAAGCAACAATGTAACGCCATCTAGTGATGGTTTGACGCACTAGTATGCCAACATCCATAAGCAACAATGTATTGCCATCTAGTGCCATCACGGTTTGACGCACTGGTATGCCTACATCCATATCAATGTAACGCCATCTAGTGATGGTTTGAGGTACTAGTATGCCAACATCCATAAGCAACAATGTAACGCCATCTAGTGATGGTTTGAGGTACTAGTATGCCAACATCCATAAGCAACAATGTAACGCCATCTAGTGATGGTTTGACGCACTGGTATGCCTACATCCATATCAATGTAACGCCATCTTGTGATGGTTTGAGGTACTAGTATGCCAACATCCATAAGCAACAATGTAACGCCATCTAGTGATGGTTCGACGCACTGGTATGCCAACATCCATATCAATGTAACGCCATCTAGTGACGCACTAGTATGCCAACATCCATAAGCAACAATGTATTGCCATCTAGTGACGGTTTGACGCACTGGTATGCCTACATCCATATCAATGTAACGCCATCTAGTGATGGTTTGACGCACTAGTATGCCAACATCCATTAGCAACAATGTATTGCCATCTAGTGATGGTTTGACGCACTAGTATGCCAACACCCATAAGCAACAACGTAACGCCATCTAGTGATGGTTTGACGCACTGGTATGCCAACATCCATATCAATGTAACGCCATCTAGTGACGGTTTGACGCACTAGTATGCCAACATCCATTAGCAACAATGTATTGCCATCTAGTGATGGTTTGACGCACTAGTATGCCAACACCCATAAGCAACAATGTACCGCCATCTAGAGATGGTTAGAGGTACTAATATGCCCAATTTCGTTACTACACCCCTCCCCCCCATTCTAGTAGTCTTCAACATATTTAACACATGTATGTTATAGTAGAGAAATCATGTAAAGCTGGGGCGGATTACTAGTCACAGCGTATATATAAATCTTAATTAAACAGGAAACTCCACAACTGGTGGCGTCAGAGATCCCACAGAGCGGTGACACGGGACCCTAGTAAGCCCCACATGGCCTGGGAGCAGGACTACCATCTACAGGATCCAGGAAGATTGGCGTTATTCGATGAATATTTGGAAATGAGTAAGTACCCACTCTTTCTCCCTCTACTCGAAAATTCTAACAATATCTTGAAAAGACTAACTTGACTATTTAGCTAACACACGTATCGTGGATCCCCAATTCTTTTTTCTTTTACGTCAACCCCCTGTTACTCTTCTTCGACCCTTTGAGGTCTATAAAACACTTTGGGGATGACTGGTCATATGATCTGTAGTCTATCTTCGATTTTTAATATCAGTATTGGTGAAAAGAATCGATTTTTTCAGATTCAACGTTTCCACCAGAGACGTGCGAGTGTGTAGCGAGGGATGTTAAGAACCAATAGAATCCCTTAACCTTACCCTGTATATTTATTGTCACATTTTCATTGGCAGTCCTCCAATATGGGTTTGTAACGTTATTCGTGGCGGCGTTCCCGTTGGCACCACTGTTCGCGCTGCTCAACAACATAGCGGAGATACGTCTCGACGCTTACAAGATGGTGACGCAGGCGAGGCGCCCTCTAGCTGAGCGAGTGGAGGATATTGGAGCTTGGTGAGTGCTCTCTACTTATAATGCTTTATCCATCGCCATGTCAGTCAATGTTTTATAATAGTTATTTCTGTAAAAAAAATTGTATTGTTTGGTTTGGATGGTGGAGTTTGTTGGTCAAATGAGTGGGAGTAAAAGGGGCAGAAGTATCACTCAATTGATTCACTAAAACAAATCCCTGGAGGTTAGAACTTGAACACTTCAAAATAATGGGATCCAGATCAGCATTTTCCAATCCACAATGCGCCATATTAGCCAGCATTGATCACCTCACCACTGACTATACCATAGACCTTATCCATGCTGGCTGGCCATGTTGGCTTTATTTGCCTGCCAGTGGAACAAATACTGGAGTGTAAAAGAAACTCTTAAAAGTCATGGATATGTGCTTACTGCCCACAATGACCTACGCTTGCCAAACATGGAAATTTTCATCAAAAGCAAAAAAGAAGATAGTTACATGCCAAAGAGGGATGGAACGAAGCATGATGAAAATCAGGAAAATACAAAAGATGCAATATCTCAAGCCCAAAAGCTGAAGTGGAAATGGGCCGGTTATATTGAAAGACTACGAGATGGAAGATGGACATCTCTAGTAACAGCTTGGAGGGGTTCAGTGGGAGCGAAGGGGTGAGGCAGACCTTTGGCACGCTGGTCAGATGACGTGGTTGGCTGTTAACTGCAGCCTAACAGCAAAAATGGCATTTTCTGGAAGAGGCCTTCACCTCATAATGGGGGTCTGGTGTAAAATTATATATCAATAATTAAATTTGTATCCAGTAACCAGATTTAAAAGGCTTTTTTTTTTGTATATTATTTTATTTTTTGCGCACGACTATTACGACACAGACTGACACAACTGATTCAATTTAAATTGTATCATTGTACGAAATTAAAAAGTTATTAAAGCGGTCCCTAGACAACCATGCAGCATGATATGCGTTACGTGCTGTCATGCATGCATGACCGTTTAATTATTTTGATTGATGAGATGCAAACTACGTGCTGGCAGTTGATTGATAATTCCTTTTATTTTTCATCCTGCAAGCTTTAACTGACATGCACGCATGATCGTTTAGAATGGTGCATGTCATGCAACAGCTCAGTTTGTTTCTCGGCAGTGTCGATGATGGGCACGATTTAACTTCTTTTTAATATCTATGTATAAAGATTGCCTCGAACTATGGGACTCAAAAAGAATAATATATATGGATAAAATCAAGCGAACTATTTCATTAAACAAAATAACAAACAATTTGAAAAAAATCGGTAAAGATTTCACAGGGGAGAAATTGAAGCGCAAAATCAATATATAGCGTTCAAATTTTAACAGAAAACAAAGTTTAAAGTTTTAAAACTTTGTTTATCTAATAGGTTTCTTCTTAAATCGTTTTGATAGTTATCTGTTTTCATGGTTTTTACTAAATACATACATTTAGGTACTGAGTATTTATTTTAGATGGACCTTAATTGTTTCTTTTCCTCGCTTCGTGGCGCTATTTTAGGGACAGCAATATCAGCTGAGCTAAAACTGTAATAATTCTATTTTTGACACTAACAACCATTTGACATTTTGAGGTTACCGCCCGGTCGTGGTGTTAATTAGACATCATTTTCACCATGGAACCGGGTCGTTTTATATTGGATGTCTTTCCAGTAGACAAGAAGACTTCTTAAAGTTGTATTTGATAAATGCGTGACATTTTCGAGAATGTTTTACTCTGCCGCTGTGAATATTGCCTGCGTCGGATCACAATACGCGGAACCAGTTCACACAAGCATATGAGGGTTTCAATAAAAGAGAGGAGGATAATGCGAAACTTTTTATGAATGATATGCAAATGTATTGTCTGGTAGCGATCGAGGCTAAGGAAAACTGCGGCTGGACTGAAAGTGCGTGCATGATTCACGTAAAGCGCAACGTAACGCATGTCATGCTGCATGATCGTCTAGGGACCGCTTAATTTCGCCTGCACAGACACATATAAGTGCAAAAGTGTTACTTAATAAATTATTTTTACTTCTAGAAAATTCCTTTCCATTAAAAAAGTTCATAGTATATTCATGATCAAGGTTTGGACGCCATTTTGAGTAAATAAATATAAAAAAAAATAGTTGCTACAGTTGTAATAGGCATTCTCTACAGTGGAAAAAAAATCATTTTTTGGTGACCGTATTAATCGATTTTAAGTAACAATAAATCGATTATATATAACATTTTATTGATTTTTGTAAATAACGCCATCTTGTTTTATCGCTAGATGATAGAAACGTGATTTAAATTTTCTGGTTTTTTTTTCATCACTCACATCTCCCATCTCTGCTCTCTTCTATCCTATCTCTCCATGTATTGTATTTCTTTTTATTTGTAATCTGTTCCAATTTTTTTTCTAGGTATGGAATACTGAGAGGCATAACATACGCTGCTGTTGTTTCAAATGTAAGTTACTTTTATACTTTAAAAAAACCGCTTTTTTTTATTCTCTTTTATTGTATTTAACTAAATTAGCCCTATACAATTAAGTGTCAATTTTTTTTTAATTTCAGGCATTTGTAATAGCGTATACCAGTGATTTTATACCACGTATGGTATACAAATATGTATACTCACCAGACAACACATTAGCTGGGTATATAGACCACTCTTTGTCGTGTAAGTTGATTATATCATTACATATTAAACTAAATCCCTCCCCCTAATCTGTCTGTATTAAAAACTACTGAATAGATTTGCATGCAGTTGTCACTAACAGATGGAGTGAATTATAAGGGCTCTTTCAGTGTGTATAATAGAAGGAGTGGTGCATGAGGAAGGTTAAAGTGTAAATAATAGACGGAGTGGTGCATGAGGATGGTTTAAGTGTATATAATAGACGGAGTGGTTCATGAGCAAGGTTCAAGTGTATATAATAGACGCAATGGTGCATGAGGAAGGTTTAAGTGTATATAATAGACGGAGTGGTGCATGAGCAAGGTTCAAGTGTGTATAATAGACGGAGTGGTGCATGAGGATGGTTTAAGTGTATATAATAGACGGAGTGGTGCATGAGGATGGTTTAAGTGTATATAATAGACGGAGTGGTGCATGAGGATGGTTTAAGTGTATATAATAGACGGAGTGGTTCATGAGCAAGGTTCAAGTGTATATAATAGACGCAATGGTGCATGAGGAAGGTTTAAGTGTATATAATAGACGGAGTGGTTCATGAGCAAGGTTCAAGTGTGTATAATAGACGGAGTGGTGCATGAGGATGGTTTAAGTGTATATAATAGACGGAGTGGTGCATGAGGATGGTTTAAGTGTATATAATAGACGGAGTGGTGCATGAGGATGGTTTAAGTGTATATAATAGACGGAGTGGTTCATGAGCAAGGTTCAAGTGTATATAATAGACGCAATGGTGCATGAGGAAGGTTTAAGTGTATATAATAGACGGAGTGGTTCATGAGCAAGGTTCAAGTGTGTATAATAGACGGAGTGGTGCATGAGGATGGTTTAAGTGTATATAATAGACGGAGTGGTGCATGAGGATGGTTTAAGTGTATATAATAGACGCAATGGTGCATGAGGAAGGTTTAAGTGTATATAATAGACGGAGTGGTTCATGAGCAAGGTTCAAGTGTGTATAATAGACGGAGTGGTGCATGAGGATGGTTTAAGTGTATATAATAGACGGAGTGGTGCATGAGGATGGTTTAAGTGTATATAATAGACGGAGTGGTTCATGAGGATGGTTTAAGTGTATATAATAGACGGAGTGGTTCATGAGCAAGGTTCAAGTGTATATAATAGACGCAATGGTGCATGAGGAAGGTTTAAGTGTATATAATAGACGGAGTGGTTCATGAGCAAGGTTCAAGTGTGTATAATAGACGGAGTGGTGCATGAGGATGGTTTAAGTGTATATAATAGACGGAGTGGTGCATGAGGATGGTTTAAGTGTATATAATAGACGCAATGGTGCATGAGGAAGGTTTAAGTGTATATAATAGACGGAGTGGTTCATGAGCAAGGTTCAAGTGTGTATAATAGACGGAGTGGTGCATGAGGATGGTTTAAGTGTATATAATAGACGGAGTGGTGCATGAGGATGGTTTAAGTGTATATAATAGACGCAATGGTGCATGAGGAAGGTTTAAGTGTATATAATAGACGGAGTGGTTCATGAGCAAGGTTCAAGTGTATATAATAGACGCAGTGGTGCATGAGGAAGGTTTAAGTCTCTACTACTATGCGTTCACGAACCATTGCTATCTGTTTCAGTATTCAACACATCAGATTATCGTGAAGATTGGGGCGCTGATGAGAACGAGGTAGATCCTCCAGTGTGTGCGTATAGGGGGTACAGGAACCCCCCAGACCATACTGACCCCTACGGTTTATCTCCTCATTATTGGCATGTCTTTGCTGCCAGATTGGCTTTTGTTGTTGTTTTTGAGGTAAGAAATGAATCGCACTCGCACCTCTCAACATGTGATCGAAATAATTCAAATTTTAGTTACTGAGTGTTTTTTTTCAGCACGTCGTATTCGGTCTGACAGGACTGATGCAGCTCTTCATACCAGATGTTCCTACGGAGCTGAAGACGCAGATACAGAGAGAAATCCTCCTGGCCAAGGAAGCGAAGTACGAACACGGCAGGCGACGACTTTCAACGGAATACAGACAATTAATCAGCCAGACTAGTGATAATAATAATGGTAAATTATAATTGACAACATTTCATATTTAACATATCTATATTATTATATATGAAACTAGAAGAAAAATAAATGGACACGTATTTTTTATTTTTTCAAAATATGAGCCCGGTCATGGTTGAAATCAATTTTGAAATTTAATTTATTCTAAAAAGACGTAATCGCTAAAAGACATCATATATGTATGTGACGTCATCGCATATGTTTTTTAAACTCAGGACAGATAAATAAAGAAATGGTATTTTTTTATTTGTGTAGAATACTGATAGTTCGTAAGTGTTGCAAGACCTAGAAGCATCCCTTCAAGGGAACATATAGAAATTAAATTTAAAAAAATAGATGTTGATTTTAAGATCAAGTAGGCATTAAGGCAATTGACGTCACTGATAAAAAACATCAGTGACATCAGTTACCTATGTGATGAATAAAGATATATTCATATATGATTGTGTATACATGTGTTAAGTGGATTTTTAAAAAATACGACAGCTGTCGCTGCTTTTTTCTCTATTATTATTCAATAATGAAAAAGGTATTACACCGTACAGGACAGCTTTCAGAATTCCATGTCAATATGACCGCTATCAGTGCTTTCTTCTCCGTTTTTATTCCATAAGGGGAAAGGTATTACACCGTACAGGATAGCTGTCAGAAGTCTATGGAATTATGCAATTCTAAAAATCGAGAAAAATCCATGGAATTTATTAAACATACATAATCTGTTAAAATCGAATTTTAAAATGGCGTCTCAACTTTAAGTTGTCTATGATAGTCTATTCGTATTAATATAATATTAATTTGCAGGTCCGTATGGAAGGTCGGTAAATATGAAAACAAAAAGGGGTTCTGTGGGTCTCAATGACGGTAGTGACGGTAAGTATTATTAACTTTTTTTACCGCTCGAAAAGGCGAGCAAAACTGATAATCTTTATAAGGATGTGTTTGTTAATAACCAATAGAATCGTTTCTACACATCGCAGAAATATATTGTATTTTTTTTATAGATGGTAATCAATAAAGATCTTCAACTTGACAGACGTCAGTGTCAGCGTCAGCATCAACCAGTGAGAGGAAGTATTTCAAACTATTTTGAATTTCGAATGTACTTAATATGCCGATGGTAGAGGAAGGGTTCTCAAACAGCATTAGATGGCGCTACTGTACCATGACTTGTTTGAAACATAGACAACATATAACTCAGCTGTACTTGTAAAATAATTATCTTTGACAGATACACTTGCAGTGACATTGACAAGTGACAGAGTGACAGATTAAATATTTGCAGATTTTTTTAAATTATTTTTCAGATTCACCAGAACATTTCCTGACAAAAATAGGTAAAAAAACAGTGTTGATATCATTAAATGTTTCAGGTGTTTTATTATTATTATTAATAGATAAATACTCATTTAATTTATTTAAAAAAAAACAAATATCAGAAATTTTATTAATGTAGAAAATTTCTTCTCGTGATTTCTTTCTTTTTCTTTCACTTTCTCATTCATTAATTTAATATCATTTACGTACACAATTTATATCATACTATAGACAAGGCTGTACAGTGTAATACCTTTGGCTTTTCTATTATAAAATAAAAACAGAAAAAAAAATTACGTCAATTCATATTGTATGTAAAAACTAAACCTTCTACAAGGCTGAATGGTGCAATACCTTTGCCTTTTCCATTATGGAAAAAAACAGAAAAAAATGATTATAAAAACATACAAAAAAAACAATTTATACTGTATGTAAAGAATTAACCTACTAAAGACGAGGCTGTACGGTGTAATACCTTTGTCCTATTCCATTATAGATAAAAAAAACAAAAAAAATGAAATTTATGTCAATTCATACTGTACGTAATTTATTAACCTACTAAATACAAGGTTGTACGGTGTAATACCGTTGCCTTTTCCACTATGGAACAAAAACAGTGAAAAAAAATCATACTGTGAGTGAAAGAACCGAAAAAAAGTGAAGGCTGTCAACTGTCACATTACGTCATCGATTGACGTACAGATAACAAAAGGAATTATAAACAAAACAGCACTTATAACACAGTAGCGCCATCTATATTTAATCTCATGCGTTATTTTATCCTTATCTCTAGTGTGTATGGTATTTTAGGGTCCAATTAACTTAATATTGTGTTCTCTATATAACTAGTCATAGTATCAAGGGTAATAAATGTAATTATATTAAATACTCGAATAATGTTATTAATGTCTAGAAATATTAGTGTTAAGGTCAATAGATGGCACTTTTTTATAATATTGTATGTGAAGAGAAATTATTATGTTTACTGTTTTAATTTTTGTATTTATATTCTAAAATTTCTTGTATTTCGCTATAAATTTAATCAAAATTTTTTTTGTTAAATAACGTTATAAACATAAAAAAACCGAGTTAAATTCTGTTGCCCAGGTAATTATAAAAAGCAGTAACACAATTTGTCGTTATCCCGTCTTTTTATAATGGAAATTTTACAGCGCCATCTATTGACGAGTAGCGTAAATTCTTTTAGACTTATTTTCTGTATAAGAATTCTCATATTGTAAGTGTATGTCCTAAAATGTGATATTAGTTACTAAAATATAAGCACAGTATTTTTTATTTATTAATTGTTAAAATTAAATAAATATTATTTGTGTGACCAGACTTAAAAAAATCATTTTATTGATACAGATTTTGTTTTGTCTGTACTTTCAATATCTGATCTGATAATCTCTTTTTATTATTTCTGTTTAGATAAATCTCACTTCACTTGTGATACTCTGTGGTAATAAAGCAATCATAATTGTAAAAGGTTTTATTTATTTATCTGCTTTCCTCGCTTCTCTCAGATTCATTCCCATTAAACTACGGAGGCTATAATTATGATGTAAGTATAGAATAAAGCCGCGTTTCCATCAGAGATGTGCAAGAATGCGTAGCGAGGGATGTATTTGACACACTGAGCGAGGTATATGATACTTTTAGTTTTTAACAAACACATCACTCTCTAAACATACTCGCACATCTCTGGTGGAAACGCAGCCTAAATGTGGACAGATTAAAAACTTAAGTAGAGTTTTTGAATCCAAAAAATCAATTTGTTGCAATCTGAACAATATAACCATATAGCACTTGTAACACAGTAGCGCCATCTATATTTTCATTGTAGTGAAGTTGAGTTAATGGATTTCTCATACCAAAAAATCGATCTTAAATCTATCATCATCACGACCCTTCAATGGCCCACCACTGAGCCGGGTCTCCTCCTCAGAATAAGGAGGGTATTTGGCCATAGTCCACCACGCTGGCCCAGTTGCTAGTTGGGTTATCTGGAAAGTGTCAACTTCTGAATCTATTTATTTTCTACTCGAAAAGATCGATTTCTGACTCGATTTGGGTTGCAATTTGAATTAATTTAAACTTTGCTATCCCTAGCGCCTTGACACTCAGTGTTGCCCACCTTACGACCATACGTGGGGAGTAGAGTTGCGCTGCTTCTGCTACAACATTAAATTATTTTATTTTATTTTATTTTTAAAATACATATACGAACAATATACCTAATATGATAGTAACTAATATTATACACATATTTAAAGTATTGGTGGCGCCATCTATTATCAATTATTGGTAACTCAAAATGTATGAAAATAACACAATACTTGCATGTTATTTGTTATTAAAATATTGTGTAAATCAAAGAAAATATAATATGCCTAAACATGATACAAACACATGTTAAACCTTGTTATTCTTTCCACAATAACTATTGTGATAAACTGTTTTATCTTAAGTTATCAGTTAACCTGACATTACATAAAATGGCGAAATTAATTTATAAATTTAGTCTGACGCTGACCGTCGTAACGAGCAGACACATCAGCGTTTTAAATTAAAGAGAATAGGTAAGTAAATATCAAAATTATAATTATAAGTTTTGTGTCTAGCAGATGGCGCTGTACGTTAATACTATGAACACGTATTCTTATCTAGGTTGTGAAGGTTTCCAATAGATGGCGTTATTAATAATTTTCATATAATCACTTGTATAATATTACTAGTCTACCCACCCTACTTCGTCCGTCCGCGTGTAGCTCCGCTCCTATGGGTCTTAGCGTGATAATATATAGCCTATAGCTTTCCTCGATAAATGGGCTATCTGACACTGAAAGAGTTGTTCAAATCGGACCAGTAGTTCCTGAGATTAGCGCGTTCAAACAAACAAACTCTTCAACTTTATATATTAGTATAGATTGTAACTAATAAGGATATCTGATGTGCGAGAGGAGTGTTTGTTAAGAACCAATATAATTAGTTCATAGACCTAACCTCTCTGAGTTTGTCAAATGAAGCGATTCTATTGGAGATTTGATTACAGATATCTATTGAGCACGCAGCCTAAAACGGTATTGGATGTTTATGAGGCAAAATTGCAGTATAAAACTATAATAGTTTTTAATTAGTATTGTATTTCAAAATATTCATATTTAAAAATTTATTAAAATTCCAGACAGGCAGACAATCACATGAAAGGCAGCCAATCTCCAGACACACCGACAATTATGTAGAAAGTCTCTAAGCTTCCAGACAAACTGCGGCAAAACAATATATTTATATTATAAGTATTGTATTAAGTAGTATGAAGTTTAATCTTCTGCTGTCGTTTTCTTCAATTCTGAAGGTCGGCCTTCCATCTCGTCCGGTCCTCGGCTTCCTTCAATGCTTAAGTTACAGGAGTAGCGGCTACTTGGCCACACCAGCGATTAGGTCACGAGCAATGTGTCTAAAATAAGCAAGAATTCATCGGTAGCATATTGTTGAGTATTAGTTCTCATGGCAGTTCATGATATGCGGAGCATCCTCCCCCAACACAACAATTCTAGCGCATATTTCTTTTTTCATTAATTGCTCTTATCGTCCAGGATTCCGCTGCGTACAGGAATATTGAGAAAACTAAAGTCTGGACAAGTGTTTTCTTGGTAATATTAGAAATATCTCGCTGTGCCATATGCATGTTATTTTCCCCATAGCTGATTTGGCTCATTGTATCCTTCTTTTGATTTCCTGTTCACCCCCTCCCTGATCAGAGAATAGATAAGTGTGTATATTTAATAATAAGCAAATAAATAGACAGTAATGAAGTATATTTGTTCCAGATGTGGTTAGCAATGTTTATCCTATATTTTATGGGTTTTGTCTTCTTGACAGAAGCCACCAATGTTACCACACCAGTAAGTAAATCATTTTATATAAGACTAGCCAACCTGCGTGCAATAGAAGCTCATTGCTCCGTTCCTATGGGTCGTAGCGTGATATTAAATAGCCTACCGCGATAAATGGACTATTCAACCTTAAAATAATGTTTCAATTCGTACCAATAATTCTTGAGATTATCTATATAATATTAGTATAGATTTCACAACCTATTTTTTTTTAATTTACCATGAAGTTGGAATAGTGCTAGCATAGTCTAAACCGTCTGTCTTTACTTCTAAACAAACTCAATTGGAACTTCTTTCTAAGACATGAGAGATATAACATTTTTTATGTAGATTGGCGTGGAGACAACAACTATATCCGATGCATCCGAGCCAACTACACTCCCGCCAGACCCTCTCCAGACTATAGTCATCAAAAACAACTCACCAGCATTCTCAATGTGGAGGCACCCAACGGAGCATCCGCTGATGAAGGTCCACGTCTTCAATTACACCAACTGGGACGAAGTCAAACTTAATCCGTTTGAGAAACTACACGTGCTAGATGTTGGGCCTTATGTTTATTCGTAAGTATAAACAAATAATATAAAATCCTCACAAGGCAGACAACCTTGTAACGCTACTCACTTTCCAGGTAAACCAACAATCGTTTAGACGGCTTGTAATTATATTGTAAGGCAGACAACCATGTATATATTAAGTAGCTTACTTTCCAGACATTGTCAATCATACAGACCGACAACTGTATACAGTATTAAATTGAATCAGGCGTTACTTTGCGGAAATTCGTCGGTCTTTGCCACTGTATACAGTTTCAGAGGAATCAAAAGGTTACCTTGCTATGATCCACGGAAATCCGATGATCTGTACGGTGCCCCCGAAGAGTGTACAGCCTGCAAAAGACGACAGCCAGACTCGTACGGCACAACCCAGAAGAGCACACCTTCCACAGAGTTAGGTTACAGATCTTCGGATTTCCGCGGATCACAGCAAGGTAATCTTTTGATTCCTCTTAAACTATATACAGTGGCAAAGACCAACGCTATAAAGTAGATCACTTTCAATACAGAAACTTAGTTATTTTCCAGACTGGCCGACAACGTATAGAAATTCTGGCACTTTCCAATTTCAATTCCCACGAATAATTCACACACTAAACACATATACGGACAATTGTCAATTTTCTGATAAAAAGAATTGAAATGATTGAAAAACTTTATATATTTACATCAATGAATACAATTGCTGAACTTTTTCTGATTTTATTATCACTACCAGACAGCACATAGAGCGGGTGAACGTCACCTTTGACGAAGACAAGCTGACCTTCATAGAGAAGTCCAACTTCGTGTTCCAGCCAGACCTAAGTCCAGGATTCGCATTTGACAAGATATGGGTCCCAAATCTGCCTGCAATTGTAAGTTTCTATTTTTTAGTCCTAGAGCCTAAGAGAACCAGTAACCACCACGGGTGTACTTTATCTTCAGTCTGATTCTCCAGGGCTCTTGGACTATTCAATTTTATATTATAAAAAATAGTAAAAACCAGAGATTAGTGTATTGAAGAATGGATTGTCTGACTTTCTATGTGATGGTCTGTCTGGATGGAAAGTAATATGTGTATCGTTCCGTATGGAAACGATTGTCGATCTGTCTGGAAAACTGACATTTATTTTTTAGACATTTATTTGTCAACTGTATTGGTGGATTGAAATTAATTGAACTTTTATATGATTGTCAGTCTGTCTGGAAAGTGACTGATTGTACTTAAGAATGCACATTTGACAAATATTCAATGTAACACTGTCCGTTATGCTTTCACGCTTAAACCACTGAACTGATTTTGATGAAATATGATATAGAAATAGATTAGAACTTGAGAAAGGTTAGACTACGTTTTATCGCGAAAAAAAGGATTTGAGGGGGTTGAAATAGGGGATGAAATGATGATGTTGGTAGCATTGATGTGAGTAGTATTTTTACTATCTCTGAATGTTGGACAACGAGTATTCTAGCAGCAACGCTGAAGCACTGTGTCTTACTGTTAGTCTGCGTATGACTCCTATTAATTACCAATATATATCTGTTCTAGACTATAATAGCTATAGCGCGGGATATGTCTGGATTGGTTCAAATAGCAATATCTAATGTGCTCTCTGCGTACACAAATCACAAGGAGCCATTTTTGCAACTTCCTGTTCACAGGTTTGTATATTTTTTTAAGTTCTTCCCTTAGGTGTCTTCTTAATACATACAATATAAATATGAAAGTGTGTATGTTTGTTACTCAATCACGTAAAAACGGCTGAACTGCTCATATGCTCCTTATTATCCCAGAAAAAACATTGAGTTCCTTTGTAATAATAATAGAATGTTTATTGTCATAAGCTCCTGATTATTTCAATTTTACAAAAAATAAAAAAGTATGTGTGATAAAGACATAGGGTTAAAAAAGGAAGGGACTAATAAAAGTGTGGTTTTTTTCTGTTGCGAACTTAACCCTAAATTTTGGAAATAATGTAAATGGTGCTTTTTTTTAGATTAAAAATCAAAATAAAAACTTTTTACAAAAACACCCAATCTGGCAACCCTGATGTTTTTTTTGTGGATGTGCTTATGCACGAAACATTCTGCCAGTGTCACGTATAATGAAGAAAAAACGGAGGAGACTGCGCGGTATATTTGTCGAAAAATTTAACCACTTTTCCCTTTATATCTTTTAATTTGAGGGTTACCAGCATTAAGGAAAAATATTACCGCGTATAATATAGTAGAAATAAATAGCAAATACCCTGTTCTGTTCAATAGTTTACAATACAATGCAATACAACATAATATTCAATAGATTTAAGTTACATTCCATTCCGTTCTGTTCTGTTCTTACCAAGCAAATAATCTTTATCTTATTCTAGGTTTCTTTGGGGATATGATGATGACATTATCAAAATCCTAAAACCATTTTTAGTAATGGCAACTCAAGGACCACCGTACTTGAACTATGAGAAGTTTGGTATTCTAAATAATGTAACGTATATCATTTTAAATATTAATCTTATAATGTTTGAACGCGCTAATCTCAGAAACTACTGGTCCGATTTGAAAAATTCTTTCAGTGTTAGATAGCCCATTTATCGGGAAAGGCTATAGGCTATATATCATCACGCTAATACCAATAGAAGCGGAGCTACACGTGGACGAAGTAGTACTTAATACATATAGATAAACTCCCCAACCCCATATCAGCAAAAGTAAACAATGATCCTAACTCCTCTGTGCTTATATAAATACTGATGCATGCTCATCATTTTGAGCATGTTCTCCCCTCCACTATATCATCAAAATAAGCAAAGGAGAAGCCTCTCTATAATGCTTACGTTATACTCGAACGGCCCCAAATGAAATCATCTAAACCTAAAACAAAAAAATGTATAGTGTTAATTATCATGTTGGCAACACTAATATAATAGCTCTGAGTATCATTTGATTTTAGATGTTGGCACAAGCTGAATATCGTTCAAGTGTGCCAACATAAAGATAAAAAGCAAACAAAATAAATACGCCGCCATGACAGAAATCAATATTTATATCAATAACAATATCATATCGTTGTCTATTCGTCTGATTGCCTCCTCTAGTAGTTTTTGTGTACCGCCCCTATCTATAATTCATTTTTTCAAAATCTTGTCATTCTTCACTCGGCGCGCTCTATGAACCAACCTTTATTAATCGAATAATCATCGTCACTCTTTCATGGCCCACTGCTGCCGGGTCTCCTCATCGGAATGGAGGGATGGATTAGGCCATAGTCCACCACGCTGGCCCAGTGCGGGTTGGCAGACTTCACACACCTTTGAGAACATGAGGAACTCTCAGGAGTGCAGGTTCCCTCACGATGTTTTCCTTCACCGTTAAAGCAATGCGTTAGAACAGAAGATTCTGCTTTAGTTTTCGGTTATTTGAGACCACCTATTTACTATACTGGCGTTCAATTTGTGATTAATCAAATTTTTTGTTAAATTGGTTTCTGATTTTCATGACCTCTAGAAATATATAAAGACATTTTTCAGAGAAATGATACAACGTCCAACATATATACTCTCAATAATGGTGATGGTGACATAAATCGCATGAACATCTTAGAAGGAATCGATGGTAAAGAAGAACTGTCATACTGGTCAAGTCCTGAGTGTAACAGGTATGATTTAAAAATTATTAATTGGTTCCTGGTCCTGGTCCTCATCTATATCTTTAGGTACTTAATCCATACCCATCATAATTTCCAAGACTAAGAGAGAAGGAAGTATCATTTCATTTGATTCCACCATTTTAAATATAGGCAGAATCATGCCTATATTTAATAAGGAATCAAATAGGTTACCTTGCTATAATCCGCGGACTTCTGAACTAACCCCCTCTTACGGCACAACCCAGAAGAACCCAAACCAGGTCACACCACACAAGTAGATTATCAGAAGCATCTTCAGGAGCGTCACTTGTAAAGATGCCTATATTTGAACACCAAAAAAATAATTAAACAAGAAAATGATTTCTGTGTTATTGCACCCCCTCCAGTTGTTTTTGGGACCCCTGTCTATACTTTAAAATAAAATTACAAATCGATGACGTCCTCTTTGGCCCAAAAGTAATGATATTATATTTTCATTTTGGCGTCCCCTAAAAAATTCACGGCGCAAATATATAGTCAGTAGTTCAGTACCGGTTCCTGACGTGAAGAATTCACCATCAACAGGTAATGACTTTCATCCCTCAACTACCTACGCTGATTTCTTCAAAAATTACTGGATCCATCCTGCGTATCGGTATAGTTGGGGTAGGATAATAGTGAAGGCCTATAATTAGAGTATAATGATAAAGAGGACTTATTGTCACTTCTGTCGCGTCATTTTAATATTTGACGAATTTAGATAGCGAGTAAACGATTATCAAATAATCGGAACACGAGCGACATCTACGGCACTTTATTCAAAGATTTTTGATAGCTTCAAACTAGTAATCGATTATCGATTAATCGGAACCCCAGCGCTATATTTCCTATTTGTTGATTTACTTCTCCTCACTAGTAGAGGATTCTTTATATTCCCCTACTGACGCAGTACACTTTAGTCTCTCGACAAGTCTGTTTGAGTGAACATCACCTGGAGTTGAAGTGTAACAAATAGTGTGTCGTTATATCACGGATAGTGGACCTCTCGGACTAAGGATCATGTGAGTTCTTACATCTTATTTATTGTGAGTCCCTACATCGTATTTAGATGTGTTAACACAAACTTAGGTTAGGTTTATGTTAACCTAACCTAAGACAATGAAACTTGTCAGTGGAGGCGAGTGTCGTAATTACCTAAAGGAGCTCCTTAAGCCTACACCTTGGTCACAAGTCCAAGGCACTGCCTGACTTCCTGTTCAAAAACTACTGAATCGTAATGGTTCGGTTCAATCATTCATTCAAATCGGCCTTCTCCTCTGACATATATATAATAGGAGAAGCTGAGTGACTGACATATCAACGCAGGGCCTAAACTATAAGGCCTAAAATATATTCCTTTTATAACGTAAGCGAGCACTAAGAAGGATTTTTGAAAATTCACCCCCTAAGGGGGTAAAACGGGGGTTTCAAAAGTAATCCCTTAGGGGGCTTAAAGGGGAGTGCAACGTTAGTATGACTACATCATGAATATGTCTCCTGTAGGCTAACATAACTACCCTAATATCGCAAACGAAGTTGCGGGTAAAAGCTAGTCTAATATATATGTCGGAGCATAGTAAAAGATTATCGATTAATCGAATCGTTATCGTTGTCTATGGCGTTGGAGTGGGGTAGTAGTCACTTCCGTTGTTTTGACAGTCTCTACCTTCGACCCTTTATATGCGATCGACAGTCTAACTGAAGTTTTAGTCGTGCGCGGTCTCTGAAGAAGTAAACATCATCTAAGTAATGCTAGTGATAGTGATAGTGTCAAGTGCAGTGTAGTGTGGAAGTGCTGTCCAACTAAGGTCACGTAAGTCCTTACAATGTAATTGCCACGTGGTTAAGTAAACACAATGTTAGGTTAGGTTAGCCTTAGGTTAGGTTAGCCTTGTGTTGGATTCGGTTTATGTGCGTTTAACCTTGGGTTTAAACAGAGAGCCTGAGCAGTGGAGGCGAGTGTTATGATCATTTAAAGGACGTCCTTACGCCTACACCTTGGTCACAAGTCCAAGGCACTGCTTAGGTTTCTCTCGTAATTGTTAGAGATCATATTTGATCATTTATCGGTTCAATAGGAGTATCTACGTTGCGTTTACCCAATATTCCACTCATTACCATCACCCCCTTTTAGTGTTCCCCAATATTCCATTTCCTTTCACATCGTTTTAAAATCCCCGACATATATTTAAAAATATGATTCATATTTCAGCATTGAAGCTTCGTACTCCACAAACTTCCCGCCTTCTCTGTTGGATAGAAAGTCGACTTTATATGTCTTCATACCAAGCTTGTGTCGACGAATGCCCTTTGAGTATATAAAGGACGTGGAGGTAATTTTATTATAATCTATTTAAATTGCATCATGGCATGTCAGTTGTGCTAATGCAAAGGTTAGGGGCCTTCATTAATTGCGTAAGACGATTTAGGAAGGGAGGGGGGTCGACCATGTCTCATTTTTTCCTATAATAGGGGAGGAGGGGGTCAAAAACTAGCGAGAATAGTCTTACGTAATAAATGAATGGCCCCTAAGAAGTAACCATATAAATACACCGCCATGACAAATATCATTATTATGACATTGCAAGTAATCAAGCAGTAACACTATAGCTCTGTCTATAATCTATAGCTTTTTAATTTAAACGCAAGAAATCTTCCGAAAATAGTAGTAAACAGATATTACATTGCATTGCATCTAACTACATACTCTGGCACCCGCTACTATGAACATACTATTTCCTAGACTAGACCTAGTTCAGAAGAACGTCCTTTAGGTGAACTATACGAACTAGTTCGTCGACAATCTCGCTCTTAGTTCTTATATTTTTTTGGCGTCCGCTTTACGTGGGATGCTTGTTTCATCCATACTTTTTTTCTGTAGTGTTTTATTTTTAATAAAAAAATCGATATATACTTTATACTTAAATGGTGATAAAAGTATCAATATATCGTTCATATTTCTAACATCGATGTTTCACTTTAGAAAATATCGAATTTTTTATGAACAATGTTGCATTCCTATTCTCTATTTATAATTTACATTTTTACTAAATTATTATCGATACTAATTACTAAACTAAACAACTCCACATTCATCATAATTTACTATAATATTATTGAGCCTATGGTTGATTGGTTAAAATAAACTTTTTATAATCCCATAACCAACAAGACTGAAGTTGACTCTTATACTAATATATAAAACTGAAGAGTTTGTTTGCTTGAACGCGCTAATCTCAGGAACTACTGATCCGATTTGAACAATTCTTTCAGTGTTAGATAGCCCATTTATCGAGGAAGGCTATAGGCTAAATATCATCACGCTAAGACCATTAGGAGCGGAGCATCACGCGAATGAAGTCGCAAGGATCGACTAGTTTTTAATATAAATGATTTAATTTTTTAATAGACATTTAAAAAACTTGCAATAATTTTAATAATTTGTTATTCCTTTATTTGTTATTGTAACTAAATTATTTAAAAAAAAAAACTAATAAACTAACGAACTAAAAAGCGAACTAGTTCGTCATTGGATAACGAACTAAATTGAGCGCTCTCACTCACAGTGCAGTTGCTCTGAAATTATGCAGAGTACATAGATTACATTACATTATATTGCATTGCATTGCACTCCGGAATAATATAGCTTTATATTTATTTATTCAGATGGATGGAGTGACACTTCTACGTTATGGCATCCCTCTTGATGTGTTCGATGATGTTAAAGGCAAACCAGAAAACAAGTGTTATTGTGATGAACTTGGGAACTGTCCTCTGAAAGGCTTGCTAAACGTCACTCAGTGTGCGTGGGCTATAAGTAAGTATAAACTCAAATTAACATTAAAAGACGGAGAAAGTGTCTCCAGTGTACCCAAAAATAGCTATTCAGTGACGTAGAAATGGCGTCGTAAAACGCAAAACTAATGTAATATGAAATTCCTATAACTGTCGTTATATACATATTGTAGCAACGTGCTACTTTGTGGACTGTATTTATGAAGAAAAGGAATGCCTTCGACTTCAATCTCACGCTTCCAAATAGCAAAAGAAGTCTACTCACCAGTTTTGCAGACTGCTACTCCTGGAGCCGGCTCCAGTTCCCCTTCAGATATTTCTTAAGCGAGGTGCGTGGCACACGGTACCGCACCGCCCGTTTGAATGTTCTCTTCTAACGAAAAAAGGGCGGCGGGGGGGACACAGATTATACAGGGAATAGGAAAGCGGCGCGCTGGTTTGAGAGCGCGCAACGCCATCTAGCTGCGGGGCGAGCAAACAACTCTCACCATTCGTCAGCGCAAGACTGAACACATATCATACTTAATCTCTCTAGTAGATATAGATTGTAGTATCTGAAACTTGTACGAAATATCCATTATATGATTATTCGATCATTCGATCGTTCGAATCGTTGTCGTCGAAACCACAAGAATTCTGACTAAACCATAAGACACAAAAAACTATAATCATAAAAAAGCTCACGCAATCACAAAAAAACTATACGAAAACAACTTGAAGAAACCAAATAATCACAAGAACCACGAACGCACAAACCATACAATATCACAAGAAACTATACGAAACCACACGATTGTCTTGGTTGCCTCGATTGTCTCGATTCGATAATTCTATCATTCGATTTTACGATTATTCAATCATTGTACGAAACTAGTTCGAAATTAAAATAAAACTAGTACGACATTAGAACGAAACTAGCATTAAACTAATCGAAACGTTTTATACAATAATAATATAATTATATTTAACTGTAATTTGTACAAAACTTGCGAAAACATACAAACATGTGCTAAAACATATGAAAGTTTACAAAACAATGGGAAAACGCATCACGCAGGCAAAGTCACGCGGATAGCTCTCACTCACTCTTCTTCCTTGGAGTTGTAATAGAAGTAGAAGGTAATCAAGCAAAATTGAAATGAAGTAAGGAAAGGAATTAATACCATTATATTATACTAGAGGGCTGCCCTCGCTTCGCTCCGGGTATTTAAAGCAATATTATAATTGATGTCCTTAAATTGTCACTCTGTAATTGTGTAGTTTTTCATTATTTGAAAAAAGAGAGAGAGTAAGAAAAAGGTATAAAAAGAAAAATAATAGAAACAAAAATAAAAGAAAAGCGACAGATGCTAAGAGAGGGAGGACAGAGCAATAATAAAATTGAATAGGTAAAGGAGAGAGAGAAAGAGCGAGAGAGATAATTGAAAGAAAGAAAGTGAAAAGAGACTGATCATACTGAACAAATAAAAATAAGAATTAAAGGGAGAAAAAAGAGGGAGGATGAGAGACAATGATAGTATTATAAGAGGAAGAGAGATGGAAATACTATAGACTTCTCTCAATGAAAGAATTTTTAAAATCGGATCAGTAGCGACAAAATGGCCATATTCTATTAATTAAAAAATGTGTATGGCAACACTAAATCACTTTTGTCAACATACAAATATACAAACAATCAAATCTTTCCTCTTTATATAATAGTATAGATATAGATATGTCAGGGATTTTAATGATGAGAAGGAAGGAGGAGAGGGGAAT
This sequence comes from Limenitis camilla, assembly GCA_905147385.1. Lineage (NCBI taxonomy): Eukaryota > Metazoa > Arthropoda > Insecta > Lepidoptera > Nymphalidae > Limenitis > Limenitis camilla. Next base: position 2,102,441 of record LR990252.1, on the reverse strand, counting down.
ATTGGACAACACTAAAAGGGGGGATGATATTTAATGGACTATTGGGTAAACGCAACGTAGATACTTCCACTGAACTGGTAATGATAAATATCAAATATAATCTCTTACAATTACAAGAGAAACCTAAGCAGTGCCTTGGACTTGTTACCAAGGTCCAACACTCGCCTCCACTGCTCAGGCCTTCCGTTTAAACCTAAGGTTAAACTCACATAAACCTAACCTAACACAAGACGTGGCAATTAGATTGTAAGGTACTCACGTGACCTTAATTGGACAGCACTAACACAACACTTAACACATTCGCTAACACTATCTAGAGACTACTTCACTCCTTGAGACACCGCGCAAGAGTAAAACTACAGTCAGACTGTCGAAGGCATATAAAGGGTCGAGACTGTCAAAACGATGGAAGCGACTACTAACCTACTCCAGCGCCATAGATGGCGATGACAATTCAATTATTCGATAACCTTTTACTATTCTCCGACATATAAAAGCTTTTTTCTTACTCTTTTGCAGCTCCACCAATTGAAGCTTTGGTATCGTTACCACATTTTCTCAACGCTGATCCTGTTTTAAGGGAAAATATAGGTGGACTCAATCCAGATCCTGAGTTGCATCACTCATATCTAGATATACATCCTGGATTAGGTGTTTCAGTTAGGGGAAAAATTAGGTAAGTAGTATTGCGTGAATAAACTAACTTACACCGCCATCTTTTGAAATGTGGGTTTACAGAAAAATGTTAAGGATAACCTGGAGAGAGAAGCTACGAAACCAAATAGTGTTGCAAGGAATTAGGAAGAAGGTTAAAGGGCATTTAAAGACGAAGGATAGACTACATAGGGCATATAATGCGCAGTCCCAAATATGAATTGTTACAGCTCATAATCCAGACTTTTCTAGGGAAGAAGAAGAACATCTTGGCATACAAAAAATGCAACGTTCCCTATTTAGAGCTGCTGTATCAAGAGTCCAAATGGCCATGATGGTCTCCAACCTTCGATGGAAGATAAATTCCAACTCTTTGTCTCTCATCATCATCACGACCTGTCAATGGCCCACTGCTGAGCTCCTCCTCAGAATGAGGAGGGTATTAGGCCATAGTCCACCACGCTGGCCCAGTGCGGGTTGATAGACTTCGCACACCTTAGAGAACTTAAGGGAACTCTCAGGAGTGCAGGTTTCCTCACGATGTTTTCCTTCACCGTTAAAGCAAGTGATATTTAATTGCTAAAAACACACATAACTCAGAAAAGTCAGAGGTGTGTGCCTGTGTGGGGGATCGAACTCGGACCTCCCGAGTAAGACTTGAAGTCTCAACCACTGGGCCATCACTGCTTTTATTGTGTATAAAAAAATTTGTGATCATTTTTTTCAGCTATCAACTTAATATCGAAGTAAGGAAATCAAATTTATTAAGAGATCAACTAAATGGTTTAAAAAATGGATTAATTTTGCCAATTGCTTGGATTGAGATGGTAATCATTTTATAAATTATCCTTATTGTCCTTAATAGAGTATATAATAGATGGCGCTACTGAGCTCTAAGGTCTTATTTAAAGTTAAATAATAGCGTAGTACATATCATCATTATTTATTTAATTAATTTTGTTGATAAAACATTTTCTACAAACATATCGCGTTACCGGAATATTCACAGGAACCCAAGTAGTACCTGCAACGTGTGACTGAGGTGTAGGTTTACCTTTCAAATATACGTAACCTATATAGAGTTTCTAAAATGATCTCAAGACGCCATTTTCTTATGAAAGACGATCAAAAGTCAAAAACCAACTTATTTGATATATTTTAAACGTTGCACGTGTTGTCTATGGTTAAAGAACTTATGGTACAGCAGCGCCATCTATATTTAATTTAATTTGAAAGACGTTTTTATATAGATTTACATTTTTTTTGACATTAAATTGCTGGTGTTATTTATTTCTAGAATGTTCCAGAGTTACCAGAAAACGTTCGAAGTTTAATATTTAATTCAAATTCAACTACAGCAACACATGAATCTCCATCTACTGTATGATATTATAAAATAATGACCATATTAAATATTGTCATATATTATATCAAATAAAATATAAAAAGTTTTAGATTATTCTATCATTGCATTCAAAACTATTATTTTTATCTATACTAATATTATAAAGAGGAAAGATTTGTATTTTTGTATGTAATGAATTAACTAAACTACTGGACCGATTTCAAAAATTCTTTCACCATTAGGAAGCTACATTATCCCTGAGTAACATAGGCTATATTTATTACTAGAAAAAATTAGAGATCCTCAGAAATTCTTACTAAAACCAACCCAAGGTGTAAAAAAATTAGCCAGAAAATGTCTTTCATCGCATGCGCTGCAAAAAGTATTGATGATAGAACAAAATAATGTTTTACAATATTATAGAACGTATCAATATCTACAAAAAACTTCACAAGACCATATGTCCATCTATTGTAGTTACGTCACTATAATTACTTTTTTACATTTTAAAATTTGATAGAAATGCCTATCAAAATCAGACCGTGTTATCCATACCTTTGTATTAATTCTTATCCAAATATATTATTCGTATTCAAGACAGTTTCAATACCTATTGGTTACTTTTTGAATGATTAAAATCGGACATTCTCTTCTCCTTCTAATACTTTAATATACAGATTTGTACTACGTAATTATAAAATGATAACATTTTTAAATCATTGACTTCATGACCTCAGATAAAACTAATTTGTCCTATAATCATGGAATTTTATTTCTTCATTATTAGTATTATATATCACAAAAGCTTTTAATGTGTTATTTTATAACTGAAGAGTTTGTTTGCTTGAACGCGCTTATCTCAGGAATTACTGGTCCGATTTGAAAAATTCTTTCAGTGTCAGATAGCCCATTTATCGAGGAAGATTATAAGCTATAAAGCATCACGCTACGACTCATAGGAGCAGAGCAATAAGCTTCTGTAGCGGGCGCTGAGTAAGTGGCGATAAAATGAAGAAAGTTTCAGCTTCTTTAGAATTGTATTACAGTTGCCTATGCCAATCTCTCTAAACATTTTTTTTTGCCTCAGCGAAGCGAGTTTAATTATAATGAAGCAATTGGTTTGGAAATATTGGTCTGACGCAAATACTCTATAAATATTTCCCATTGAATTAAGGAACCTACACACAACACTTTACTATACCATACAAGTGTTAACGATGATTGTATGTATGTATGGAATGTCTGTAGCTCTGAATACTGTGAAAATAAATAATATTAACAAGCCAGACAACATCAATATCGGTCTGCCCGTCTTTCTAAGTAAGCTGCTGAGTTGAGTCTTCACGCTAGAAAAAATTTTTTTTTAAAAACAATCTTTTATTATTGGTTAATAAAATAAATTAGGTAACACTTTATAAGTTCAATGTAATTTTTAAATCTTCCCGATTTTATCACAATCCCAATTTTAAATAAAAGCCTGTAACATTTTGATGATATAATTAAGAACATTTAGGACCTTCTTTTTCCTCTTGCTATCATCAAACAAGAATACGAATCAAATGTGTCCAAACTCGATGGGGTTGCGTCGTTTAATTACGGAGTTCCTATCCACCTTCCAACTCCATCATCAGATCAGCTCAATGTCATAATAATATTGCATTTTCATCCGATTTGTATATTTAACTTGCCAGATTTGATTACAGACAACGGGACAGGTGAAACTAAATAAAAGCTTGTAGTAAGTAGGACTTCTTCTAGTTATTTCGAAATTAAATAGTTCGTATTGGATTATCCTTGGAAATAGTAAAAATCAAGAAAGGTATGATCTAGTGAGCGGCTTTAGGGGTCGACCTGGGTACCATAGAATATTAAAAATATATCGAACTTACTAGTGAAAATTTATTCCTTTTGACCTGTCATTACATAGTATAAAACAAAGTCGCTTCCCGCTGTCTGTATATCCCTATGTAGGCTTAGATCTTAAAAACTAACCAACAGATTTTGATGCGGTTTTTTTAAGAGATAAAATGATTCAAGAGGAAGGTTTATATGTTTAATACATGCGTAATATAGTAGAGCAACTGATAACTTTAAAGGTTTGTGTCTTACATTGCAAACGCTGGCTGAACCCTACGAGATAGATCAAAACAATGTACTACAGTATTGTAACCTTAAAAAGGTCTACAAAAAAGTCCTCGATGGTATATTTCTATCTCTTAGGGATAACCCACAATAACCATTTTTTATCCTTTACTTTTTACGAGAAATAATGGCTTATTTACGAAGCGATTTTAAACAATACAGCATTAACCCTTATCCAATTAGGTACCTTAAGTACATTATGCATTTAATATAGATCAATATGGCCCTTTACAGCATGTACTTTAAATGAATATTTTCGAAGATATTACAGATTTAATACTAAACTGAACGACTAGTTCAGTATAAAAGAACATTAGAATATGACACGCCAGGGGCGCCTAGATACCTAAGACCGGCAGGAGTACAGTGGATAGGCTCCCTTAATATATTCACATCCTAATTTGAATTTTAAATATTATGTCTAAATAATAATGTGTGCAAACATCGTGTTCATTTTCCTTGTCTGTTCATAAACAAATTACGAATAACTTCGTTAGACACTTGATTATATTTAACTATATTTTATAATCTACTAAAAAAGTAGAAGAATTATCAAAACCGAATCAATAATTCTATTCCATCTTATACTAATAAAGCTGAAGAGTTTGTTTGCTTGAACGCGCTAATCTCAGGAACTACTGGTCCGATTTGAACAATTCTTTCAATGTTAGATAGACCATTTATCGAGGAAGGCTATAGGCTATATATCATCACGCTGCGACCCATAGGAGCGGAGTATCACGCGGACGAATGCATTGCATAATAAGCTATTCCATATTGTTAATTAAATGGAGTTAGTCTATACGCAGACTAACTACTGTGGGTGATACTTTAGACACAGACCAACAGCATTACTGCTAGGATACTCGCGATGTAATAATCATGATTTCTGTCGACACATATATATACGGAGAGACCAAGGTGGTTCATTAAAAATCCTAATCCTAACTAATATTATAAATGCGATAGTAACTCTGTCTGTCTGTCGCGTTTTCACGCCAAAACTACTAAACCGATTTAAATGAAATTTGGTATACAGATAGTCTAGAGACTGAGAAAGGACATAGGCTACTTTTTAATGCGATAAAAGGGTTGTACGGAGTTGAAAGGGGGGATGAAAAGTTATATAGAAGTATGACTATTCCACGCGAAGCCGCGGTCACTCGCGATAAAATATTTTTACTTCACCTGTCTTGGTCTGGTCTTTAAGAAGTTCGTTTGTCACTTTGTCTGGACCTGAAGCTTTTTCTATTTTCTGAGTCTATAATACGAGTAGCTTTGTCTTCTTCTCTGTAGAGTATATTTGGATCAGTATAACTTTTCCTGCTCTTCGTTGAGGTCTGACTTTTGTTTGTTGTCTGGATCAATAAAAGGCCATAGAAATTTTTTTCTTATTACTGAAAATTTAAAAAATAGTTGGCCACAAAATGATGAACCTACTTTTAGTATATATATATATATTCATGGGTCATGTTAGATCATATTTTTTACTGTAACTACTAATATTCATTTCCTTGTTTTCATTTAGTTGCCTACGAATTCTTCTTCTTCTTATTTTATGGCCTTCTACTGCAATTAGCAGCGGTTTTTATGCCAATGTCAATGTAGAAGAATATCGAGCCTTAATAAAATTGAACGGTGGTGTAGTTGTACTTTCTTCTTTGGATTTACTTTCTGAAGAGTTTGTTCAGAACTGGATATACCACTTTATTGATTTTTCTTTAAAAAAATGCAATTAAGACAGATTGTTCGGTGTCTTTATTATACCTGCAACCACACATAAAACTATCTACAATTAAACCATCACCTGTATTATTAATTATTTACAGCATTATATAAATAGGAGGAACACACATGATAGATAATTATTTTGTTATGACTAAAGTAAACACACCTAATTTTTTAGTATCTTATAACCTAATATTATTCATTTTAATGTATTTACATAGAATCTTTATTATACAGGGGTCAGAGAAGGAAAGAAGAAAATGAAAATTAATGTTCTTCTAATTTTGGTATTAAATGTCAAAAAGACACTTGTTGAAATTCTACCTTAAATAACAGGATTAGCAATAACTGTATTATATACAATGTTATAATAGATAGGAAACTGAAGGGCTTAAGGCTTGAGAATAGTCAATGTTTGGTCTATGAAAGTACTTGTCAAACTGCAGTGGATTTATATCATTTGAAATTATGTGCGAGGATGTGTACAATATGTTGTTGTGACTTTTTTCGTCCTGTCTAATGATTATTAATGTTATCGTCTTATACGGAGAGGTCAAGGTCTTGTTTAATTTATAATTTAAATTAACCCTACATTATTTATTTTTTTATTTGCAAAATATGATGATCGTCATAAGGAATATCCTTAATTATATATCTACAATTATATTTATATATATCCTTGTAAGCGTAATGGAGAAGTTTCATGACGTCTATACGCAGAGTAACAGTATGACGGCTTGAAAGAATATCCTCTGGGGGTTATACTTTACACTCAGATCAACAGCATTACTGCCATCCATTATCCATTTATGTAACACTAACAATAATAGCAACATTCTTATTACTTTATATAAAATCATTTGCAATACAAGCGTTTAAAATCAAACCTGAGTAAGTGAGAACTGGGTAAGCGAGAAAGCCCTCTGACCGGGGCCCCTTTCGGCTCAGGGCTCCTGGAATATTGCTGAAATGCCACCCTATAGTTAAGCTACTGAATACACCTCACTTGTTCCTTGAAGTTAATAACCAGTCAAGACAAAGAACTGTCAGTCTGAGAAGTTGAGTAGTTAGTTAAAATTTGAGATTTATGTGTAAGTGATAAGTAATGATGACTTACAAACTATGTTAGTATTTATTTAAATACCTCATTCCCTTTGCCACTTTAATAATGTTGTAATAGAGAGAAGAATCGTACCTTTGTGATATAGACCCTAGAATATAATTAGAGCTCCCATTTTGCCCTCCTTAAACCTCTATAAGTGAGGTACATAAAACCTCTATAAGCGACAGTTACACGCGTTTTGCTATTTATGACTCATTATTTTTCGAGAGACTCTCTCTCTCTCTCTCGAAGACGATATCGTTCAAAACTGTGTGAACTCGTGTACACGTTTTGGATAGGTGGAGGAAATTCCAACAAAATTTCTTGTTTTAATGGAATTTCCTCCTCGCATTTAATGATGAGAAGGAACGTCTTTTAACAGAATTCTAACACTCACCTCCACTTATTATTTAAATTAAGCATTTATGTTCAGATATTATTTCAATAAATATGTAATAACATACACATATTTTGCTTGTTGTTACTTTTCTAAGCTCTAGTGTGTCTCACAAACACACTTTTACTGATTATGTCTGTTTGTAAGACTAAATAAGTTAGTAAGTAGATTATTATACAGACAAACGTGAACAATAGGGTCAATAATGTAGGTATGAGTGTACGGTCAATGATCCCACTTGCGTGACATACTAAAGCTGATATAGATAGGGTTGCCAGATGTTAATATAGCGCCATCTATTGGAAGAACAATCTTGATAATGAAATTGAAGGGTTGTGTCAATAAATTAACTTACAGCGCCATCTGTTAGAAAATAATGAAACTTACGAATAATTACAACACTGTCCAATAATAGACGTTTAATCTTAATATAGCGACATCTATTGGACACCACAACCAAGATGATGAAACTGAAGTGTCGTGGCATGAAACTAGTTTACACCGCCATCTATTGGACACCACAACCAAGATGATGAAACTGAAGTGTCGTGGCATGAAACTAGTTTACACCGCCATCTATTGGACACCACAACCAAGATGATGAAACTGAAGTGTCGTGGCATGAAACTAGTTTACACCGCCATCTATTGGACACCACAACCAAGATGATGAAACTGAAGTGTCGTGGCATGAAACTAGCTTACACCGCCATCTGTTAGAAAATAATGAAACTTACAAATAATTACAACTCTGTCCAATAATAGACGTTTAATCTTAATACAGCGACATCTATTGGACACCACAACCAAGATGATGAAACTGAAGTGTCGTGGCAAGAAACTAGCTTACACCGCCATCTGTTAGAAAATAATGAAACTTACAAATAATTACAACACTGTCCAATAATAGACGTTTAATCTTAATACAGCGCCATCTATTGGACACCACAACCAAGATGATGAAACTGAAGTGTCGTGGCATGAAACTAGTTTACACCGCCATCTATTGGACACCACAACCAAGATGATGAAACTGAAGTGTCGTGGCATGAAACTAGTTTACACCGCCATCTATTGGACACCACAACCAAGATGATGAAACTGAAGTGTCGTGGCATGAAACTAGTTTACACCGCCATCTATTGGACACCACAACCAAGATGATGAAACTGAAGTGTCGTGGCATGAAACTAGTTTACACCGCCATCTATTGGACACCACAACCAAGATGATGAAACTGAAGTGTCGTGGCATGAAACTAGTTTACACCGCCATCTATTGGACACCACAACCAAGATGATGAAACTGAAGTGTCGTGGCATGAAACTAGCTTACACCGCCATCTGTTAGAAAATAATGAAACTTACAAATAATTACAACTCTGTCCAATAATAGACGTTTAATCTTAATACAGCGACATCTATTGGACACCACAACCAAGATGATGAAACTGAAGTGTCGTGGCAAGAAACTAGCTTACACCGCCATCTGTTAGAAAATAATGAAACTTACAAATAATTACAACACTGTCCAATAATAGACGTTTAATCTTAATACAGCGCCATCTATTGGACACCACAACCAAGATGATGAAACTGAAGTGTCGTGGCATGAAACTAGCTTACACCGCCATCTGTTAGAAAATAATGAAACTTACAAATAATTACAACTCTGTCCAATAATAGACGTTTAATCTTAATACAGCGACATCTATTGGACACCACAACCAAGATGATGAAACTGAAGTGTCGTGGCAAGAAACTAGCTTACACCGCCATCTATTGGACACCACAACCAAGATGATGAAACTGAAGTGTCGTGGCATGAAACTAGTTTACACCGCCATCTATTGGACACCACAACCAAGATGATGAAACTGAAGTGTCGTGGCATGAAACTAGTTTACACCGCCATCTATTGGACACCACAACCAAGATGATGAAACTGAAGTGTCGTGGCATGAAACTAGTTTACACCGCCATCTATTGGACACCACAACCAAGATGATGAAACTGAAGTGTCGTGGCATGAAACTAGCTTACACCGCCATCTGTTAGAAAATAATGAAACTTACAAATAATTACAACACTGTCCAATAATAGACGTTTAATCTTAATACAGCGACATCTATTGGACACCACAACCAAGATGATGAAACTGAAGTGTCGTGGCATGAAACTAGCTTACACCGCCATCTGTTAGAAAATAATGAAACTTACAAATAATTACAACACTGTCCAATAATAGACGTTTAATCTTAATACAGCGACATCTATTGGACACCACAACCAAGATGATGAAACTGAAGTGTCGTGGCATGAAACTAGCTTACACCGCCATCTGTTAGAAAATAATGAAACTTACAAATAATTACAACTCTGTCCAATAATAGACGTTTAATCTTAATACAGCGCCATCTATTGGACACCACAACCAAGATGATGAAACTGAAGTGTCGTGGCATGAAACTAGCTTACACCGCCATCTGTTAGAAAATAATGAAACTTACAAATAATTACAACTCTGTCCAATAATAGACGTTTAATCTTAATACAGCGACATCTATTGGACACCACAACCAAGATGATGAAACTGAAGTGTCGTGGCATGAAACTAGCTTACACCGCCATCTGTTAGAAAATAATGAAACTTACAAATAATTACAACACTGTCCAATAATAGACGTTTAATCTTAATACAGCGACATCTATTGGACACCACAACCAAGATGATGAAACTGAAGTGTCGTGGCATGAAACTAGCTTACACCGCCATCTGTTAGAAAATAATGAAACTTACAAATAATTACAACTCTGTCCAATAATAGACGTTTAATCTTAATACAGCGACATCTATTGGACACCACAACCAAGATGATGAAACTGAAGTGTCGTGGCATGAAACTAGCTTACACCGCCATCTGTTAGAAAATAATGAAACTTACAAATAATTACAACTCTGTCCAATAATAGACGTTTAATCTTAATACAGCGACATCTATTGGACACCACAACCAAGATGATGAAACTGAAGTGTCGTGGCATGAAACTAGCTTACACCGCCATCTGTTAGAAAATAATGAAACTTACAAATAATTACAACACTGTCCAATAATAGACGTTTAATCTTAATACAGCGACATCTATTGGACACCACAACCAAGATGATGAAACTGAAGTGTCGTGGCATGAAACTAGCTTACACCGCCATCTGTTAGAAAATAATGAAACTTACAAATAATTACAACTCTGTCCAATAATAGACGTTTAATCTTAATACAGCGCCATCTATTGGACACCACAACCAAGATGATGAAACTGAAGTGTCGTGGCATGAAACTAGCTTACACCGCCATCTGTTAGAAAATAATGAAACTTACAAATAATTACAACTCTGTCCAATAATAGACGTTTAATCTTAATACAGCGACATCTATTGGACACCACAACCAAGATGATGAAACTGAAGTGTCGTGGCAAGAAACTAGCTTACACCGCCATCTGTTAGAAAATAATGAAACTTACAAATAATTACAACACTGTCCAAAAATAGACGTTTAATCTTAATACAGCGACATCTTTTGGAGGACGCAATGTATATGCTGAAATTGTACGGTAGAACACACAATGTCAGTATTTACGCCGCCTTGCTGTACAATTTTACGTTGAGGTTTTTCCCCCAAATTTAGGATAATATTTCTGGTGGGTTTTTTAGGAGTGTTATATTTTAACCTAACCTAACATTGAGTTTGCATTACCACGTGGCAACTACATTGTAAGGTAACATGATCTTAATCGGGTAGCACTCCCTACACAACACTTTCACTAGCACTACTCAGATAATATCCACTCAATTCCCTTCCACGGATGAGGTAGACGGAAGTGATTATTATTTAACTCTAGCGCCATCAATGGCGATGACAACTCGATAATCGTTTACTCGTTCCCACATACATAATAACTAGATAGTAATCTCGTTTGTTTGTTTGAACGCCCCAATCTCAGGAACTATTGGGCCGATTCAAAAAATTCTTTCAGTGTTAGATAGCCCATTTATCGAGGAAGGCTTTTGGCTATATATCATCACGCTAAGACCAATAGAAGCGGAGCTACACGAGGACAAAGTCGCGCGGGTCGTGTATAATATAAGAATGAAGACAAAAATTTCGGCAACCCTAATGACGAATCAAAAGATCAAATTGTCTCTTCCTGTCAATTTTAGTCTAGATTTAGCCAGATATTGTTCTGGAGTAATGAGTAATGACAAGTATGAAGGTTGTTTGTGTGAATATATGTATTATGTTACTCAAATATTTCTTATTCTCCCAGAAAAAATGTATCGCCTGTATGTATGTACGCGCAAAACTTCAGGACGAGTGCACCAAATCGTTGTGTTAGGTATTGTGTACAAGGTGTGAGTGAGACAAAATAGCGAGTGAGTGAGATGGTGGTGTACATACCACGCATAATAGAATAGACATTTATTTTTATGAAATAAACGTAATAAAAAAGGTTTTATAATAAAACATAAATGAAAACATCATACTCAATCTGATAGCTTTTTTTGTAAATCGATCAGATTCCAGTCTTTTAATCAGAATAAAATAGATTATTTAAATATAGTAAAATAGATTAGATTTTATAAATTAAATAAATCAAAAAAAATATGTCAATAATGACAACCGGGTGTAAGAAATTAAAAAAAAAATTCTACCCACAAAGGCACAATTTAATGAAATAATTAACCCGACGCTACAACGACGAGTTGTTATAAGTTTAACGTGTGTGTTTGTTTGTGGCATTGTAGCGCCTATAATAACGGACCGAATCTGATGAAGTTTTATTTGTTTGAAAGCTAATTTAATCTAGATGATTCTTAGCTATGTATTGTGAAGATCTGTTCACCCGTTTGGAGACTATCAGCTCATTGCTCACTTGGGAGCTGCCTCACAATATTCATATATTGACAACTATAACAATCTCGTATATGAAGCTTTTTGCATTTTAAAAGTATTTGTTAATCCCAGAGATAACATAAATGGATACCGGAAGTTTTAGATTAACTAGTATTATTGTTTTTTATTTTTTTTAATGACATATGCTATTTTTTTATCCCAAAGGAATACACACAGGTTTTAGTCAAATAAAAATATTATGTCTTTTTTAAATTTGACTAAGTCTGCGTGTAGCTCCGCTCCTATGGGTCGTAGCGTGATGATATATAGCCTATAGCCTTCCTCGATAAATGGGCTATCTAACACTGAAAGAATTTTTCAAATCGGACCAGTAGTTCCTGAGATTAGCGCAATCAAACAAACAAACTCTTCAGCTTTGTATATTAGTAAGTATAAGATAAGTAGACTGACATTGATAATTCATAATAAAAACATAATGTCCTAAAAAAAATTTTTTTTTTTTTTTATTTAAATATATAACAGTTTAAAATGTTTTCAATAATATTAAAATAGTAAAAAGAAATTCCATAAAAGATTTATATTTTTTTAATAAATTAGAAGATTTATAGTCGACATTAATTAATAAATCCCAATCCGAAATATTTGGATTATAGATTAAGATACATTCCAAATTCAAATTTGTACATGGAAAATTCAAATTTGGAATCCATTTTTAATCTATAATCTAAAGAGTTTTTATTGCGATTTATTATTAGTTTCGGCGGTATACAATTTATTTCAGTGGAATAAAAATGGAATTCTGTCAACATTCAAAGTTAATATATAAAATTCTCGTGCGTGGTGTTTGTTACCAAACTCCTCCTAAACGGCTTGACCGATTTCTATGAAATTTTTTGTGTATATTAAGTAGATCTGAGAAGAGATCGTTAACTACTTTTTACACCACCAAGTGATAAAGCCCACCTAAAATTAATTTATTAAACTAGAAATGATCCGTAAATATCTTAAAATCCTTTTTTATTTAATTCGTCATCGATCCCTTGGAATATAGTTGCTTTACTAATTGCTTAGCGAAGCGAGGGCAGGTAGGGCTGGTATACAATAAAAAAGACAAATTTTAAAACGGTTTTTCCTCCACTTAATGATAAATGATAACCTACTGTTAAAACAATCGGTTGACCTAAGATTACACAACAGTCTCACTGCGACCGCCACAGCGAGCACACGCTGGCCCAAAACGTGTAATGTGATGGATCACCACGACCTGGAGAAGACGACCTCAGCGTCGCTGATGCTGCCTAGAGAAGAGAAGGAGAAGGTGGTGATCATTGCCCCTAATCATGGAGGGAAGATCTTGATAAGAGAGGACACGATCATGGCCAACTTGCCCGGCTGTGCTGGTTGTGGTAGAACTCAGTTTGCTTGTGCTGGTGTTAAGAAGAAGTGGTCGGCTCTCTGCTGGGGAAGGCAGTCGGATAAAAAGTATTATTGCTGTAAGTACTTTTTTTTATATTTTTATAAAATAATAGTTGCAGTATGAAAGTTAATTATGTTGATCCAAAACTTCTATTAATATTGATTTTATTAAAAAAAAATTTTTTTTGACTAACAATAACAAATTGCATTACTTAGTCGAAAATTTTCAAAAAAAAATTTTTTTTTGCAAGAATGATGTTTTTTCTGTTAGCAAATATAACATATATTATATTTAAATTATTTTTTCTTACATATACAATAACATAAACACTATACTTTTATAATACATAGGAATTAAGTGATTTTAAATCCTACTTCACTAATTTATAGTTTAATAAATAAATTAAATTCTAAAGCTATATTAATAATACAAGAAATTAAAAACAATAAAATTAAATTAAATGGGTGCAATATTGATACAAAATATAATACAGAAGTGTTTATATACAATCTTCACAGCTTTTTTGTCCTTAGACAACACAAACATGTTGTCATAGGCACGCGCCGCGCAACCGCTATGTCCCTGCATTTTGAATCTGTAATATCTTCCAAAATGTTCATTTAAATTACATGCTATAAAGAGCCATATTGATCTATATTAAATGCACAATGTATTTAAGGTACCTAATTGGATAAGGATTAATGCTGTATTGCTTAAAATCGCTTCGTAAATAAGCCATTATTTCTCATAAAAAGTAAAGGATAAAAAATGGTTATTGTGGGTTATCCCTAAGAGATAGACATATAACCTCGCGGACATTTTTGTAGACCTTTTTAAAGTGTACAATACTGTAGTATATTATTCTGATCTATCTCGTAGGGTTCAGCCAGCGTATGCAATGAAAGCGCAAAAAAAGTGTTTATTTACGACATCACATTAGAAACCTCTAAATTTATCAGTGTTTTTCTACTATATTATGTATGTATTATACATATAAACCTTCCCCATGAATCACTCTGTTTATTAAAAAAAATCGCATCAAAATCCGTTGCTTAGTTTTAAAAATCTAAGCATTCATACGAACATACAGACAGACACAGCGGGAAGCGACTTTGTTTTATACTATTTACTTACTGACTTGCATTTAATGTAAGAAGAAACATCATAAATTCTTCATCACCCTTTCATTACTTCTTTCATCATATAATTATATAATTTTGTACGTGTCATTGAGTTACTAACTCACTAAACCGACTTTGATGACATGTGTAGGTTTGAGTAAGTTCCTGATGTATTTAAATTCACAATTTACATATTAAAACGTCAAAAAAAAAGCTTTTTCTGTTTCTAAAATCTGTACAATCGTCCTTTCCTTCATAAACTATAGTCTATTGGTGAAAGCCGCATGAAAATCTGTTCAGCGATTTTTGAGTTTATCCCGAAAGGAAAGACAGAAGCGACAAAGGATTTATCTTACTAATTCTATAAATATGAAAGTTTGTATATTCAGATGTTTGTTACTTAATCACACAAAACGGCTGCACGGATTTCGATGAAATTTGACACACACATAATTTATAGTTCCTGCAGGATAATAATAAAATGTTTATTGAACGCCTAAATATTGTTATCGCTACATAGTATAAAACAAAGTCGCTTTCTCTGTCCCTATATCCCTATGTATGCTTAAATCTTTAAAACTACGCAACGGATTTTGATGCGGTTATTTTTAATAGATAGAGTGATTGAAGAAGAAGGTTTATATGTATAATACCATCCATTAAATAGTGGAGAAATACTGTTATTTTTGAGGTTTCTAATGTGATGTCGTAAATAATTACATTTTTTCCGCTTACATTGCAAACGCAGGCTGAACCCTTCGAGATTTATCAAAATAATGTACTACAGTATTGTACACATTGAAAAGATCTACAGAAAACTCAGCTATGGTATATGTCTATCTCTTATGGATATCCCACAATAACATTTTTTTGTCATTTACTTTTTACGACAGTAAAATCGAAGCGATTTTAACCAATACAGCATTAATGCGTATCTAATTAAATACCTTAAATACATTGTTGATTTAATATAGATCTATATGGCCCTTTACAGCATATGATTTAAATGAATATTTTCGAAGATATTACAGATTTAAAAATTGCGGGACGTAGCGTTTGCGGCGGTTCCAGCAGGAAATCTTCATGGTTTAGGGAAAGAAGAATTCTGGCCACAAATCAAAACTACTGGATAGATTTCATTTTCAGTGAATGACATAGACTATATATTTTATACCCGTGCGAAGCCAGAGCGGGCCGCTAGTACAGTAATATATTGATTTCTTTTATTAAATCTAAGTAGATACACGTGTTAAATTGTACCCGTGTGAAGCCGATTAGTTTTATCATAACATCAAGTGAGGATCATTAAATTTGATGATTTCTCCATCGCTGATTAATTAATTTGTTAATTTTGTCAATTTATTTATTTTCTTTGTACAAAAAAAATATAAAATTGAATTGAAAACTGTTCCTTTTTAAATTAGTTCATCCTTTCATCATTAATTGGAATCAATATTTTTTACTTGTGAGGGGTTAGAACAAGAACTCAGTACCCCCATTAGTGGTAAGGGATCTGTTCCCCGACTGGCTTACGACTACTCGTACCAGCATGCAAATCCAACCTCCAAGTGTCTTTTTTAGGGACCACAAAAATGTCACTATAAAATCGGTACATTTGTAAAACAATTTTTTTTAAACTGTTTAGATTAGTCTGGTGGTCTATCATGTAATTGCTTACTTAATAGTATGAACAAAGTCAAGGTATTTCTCAAGGTCTAACGCCTCGGTTATGCGAGTAATTTCTTTAAAAAACATTAAGTTGCATAATATCCGGTGCATTTATGTACATACATTAAGACATTCTATTATATATTTATACACTATCACATGCTCGTTACTTTGTCTATATGAAATTAAGTATATTCATTCATTCATACTTTCATCATTATTTCATTTTATGTTATGAAATAATGATGATCATTTATTCATTAGTGATTTTGTACCATTTCTCATTTATTCATATCTTTCATTCGTTAGTTTATTTGTCATCCATTTATTCATTTATCACTCTCTTATATCTGCTTCGTTAAATAAATTATTCATCCATATTTATAGTCTTCATTTATTCAATTACAAATTCTCATTATTAATTCGTACAACATTTTGCTTTCATGCATTCTTCCCTTATTCATCCTCCATTAGCCGTTTCATTCATTGTTATCTGTTTCACGCATTATATCAATTGATTTCCCCTCTTTTTGTTCGTTCACGTTTTTTCACCGGATTATCGTCATATCTCAACCAATGTACACAAAACCTTAACAAATTATACACATAAACCTACCTCATGAATCATTCTGTCACTAGTTTTTCAGTTTATCGCGAATATACAAACAGACGCAGCATGGGACCTTGCTTTATAAGATGTAGTGATTTCTTCAGTATATTGTTGTTTTAAAATTGATTTACGAAATCATCAATATAGCAAGGGCTTCTTTATCGATGGTGACCATCATCACAAAGGTCGTTAATACCCAGAACAGTATATCAAATGAAATTGTGTAACATGTTTGTCAAACTGTTGCTAATTAGTTTTGTATACATTAACGCCTTGAGAGGTCGACAAGTACTTTAAACGGATAATTCATAAGAAAGTGTGTTGGTTGGTTTACTCTTTGAAGCTTTAAAAGGTGAACTAACTAGGTAGGTATTAAATATATATTTATGCGTATTAGAGATTAAAAACTAGTTACGTCGTTACTGGTTCTTCCTACGCATTTACTGGAGAGTGTTGGTCATGATTTGATGGTCTACGTCAGCGGATACAATTTGGGATAAAACATTTTTAACTGGCATCCAATTTAAATGAAACAAAGCCTATATTTTAAGTTAGACTTGCAGAAATACAACTGAAAATCATATACAATTGCGTGCTGTACTTTTAGCGTGATGCTTAAACAAACCTGTAGACACAGACAAATACTTACAATAATAATGTTTTGACTTCTATTGTTGTTACAAAAAACCTTCATATTAAATTTTCTTAAATATCTCATCTTATGTGAAGGCATTGACAGTTATAATTTTGTTACACGTATCCCATATTTCGAAAAAAAAGGTTTCTGTATTTCGTCGATCAGGGTACAACGTACAAAGTTAAATTAATTTAATTTAATTTTTTCATAACATCCGTTTGGATAACCCTTTTATTCTACAGGAATTGTGATTTTTCTGGAGTAAAAAGTATGCTATTTTTTAATAAAGTATCTGTAAGGCAAATTTTATTCAAATCTACTAATGTTTAGTTATGCATCGCTACGAACTCTCCGCCATAGCTTCCATTAGAAAAGGTTGTCTGGAAGAAATTGCTAAAAGCGATAAGACCGCCTTTGCACACTCGTATTTATATAGTTAATAGTCGACCCGCGCGACTTTGTCCACGAGCTCCGCTCCTATTGGTCTTAGCGTGATGTTATATAACTTATAGCCTACCTCGGTAAATGGTCTATCTAACACTGAAAGAATTTTTCAAATCGGACCAGTAGTTCCTGAGATTAGCGCGTTCAAACAAACAAACTCTTCAGCTTTATATATTAGTAAGTCCTATTAAGTCTGTAATATTGTACTTATTTTGTGTGCAATAAAGTATACAAAAATAAAGACAGACAAAATTTCTAAAAAATGAAAGGGTGATGAATAAATAAAAGGGTGATGAAGTATTTCATGTATCATGAATAAATAATTACCATGGGAACCTAATAACTAGTTATTGTATACGGGTTTTTTCTTGGTAAAAATATAAAACCGAATAAAATAAAAAGTAAAATTTAGTTTTCCTTATAACTAAATTATATATTTTAATTATATGTAATAAATTATGGCAAGTATGTATATTTGTATCATTAAATAAATGGTTTTACGCTATTAATCGATAATTATACTAAACCAAATAACACGAAAAAAGCGTCCAAAGATACACATAAATAAATATTTTAGTTCTGACTTCCGATCTTTCGTATATGTTCGGAATAATCTAAACAAATGTAACTCATATATTTGTCTCTTTCTAACTATTAAGTTCGACTGATTTAGAGATTTTTTTTAATATTTTATGTTACTTAATTCAATTGTGAATAAAACATTATAGAACCACTCTTATAAAGACAGACGCGAAGTGGCTAATTGTGCGATTCCACCAGGGATGTGTGAAGTTGTTAAGCGACGGATGTGTTTGTTAAGAACCAATAGAATCTCTTCATTTGCCACACTAAGGTAAGTGAAGCGATTCCAATGGTCCCTAATAAACACATCTCTCACTACATATCTTCACACATTACAGGTAGAAACAGCCTTAAATCCAACTCCAACCAGGATTATGGATCTCTCATGCCTTGGACATTTTTAAGCACTGATTACTAATCATCATCACGACCCGTCAATGGCCCACTGCTGAGCCGGGTCTCCTCCTCAGAATGAGGAGGGTATTAGGCCATAGTCCACCACGCTGGCCCAGAGCAGGTTGGCAGACTTCACACACCTTTGAGAACTTTAGGGAACTCTCAGGAGTGCAGGTTTCCTCACGATGATTTCCTTCACCGTTATAGCAAGTGATAGTCTTGTGTGTGAAGTGATAGACTTGAAGTCTCAACCACAGGGCAACCAATATTATTAAAACCAATATGAAGTGACAACCATCACTCGTTTTTATAAAAATAAATGTTTACATAGACAAGTCACGCACAACCTCTACTAGTTTACTTAACGCATAACTTATATAAAACCTAAATAAATAGAGACGCTAGGGTTGCCAGAAACAGCCCCCCCCCCCTCCACGAGGGCGGCACTTCTTCATAGGCAGCAAAATGAGGCTATTAGAGAACTCAAAAGCAGTTGTTGAACTTGTTTGTTGTCACACTTTTATTTGCCCGTGTGGGCACGGGTTAGAATACAATTCCCCTCTGCCGCTGGGAGAGCATCTCGTAAGAGCCGAGTAACTCAGCACCCCCTTGATAGTAGGGGATCTATTCCCCAACTGGCTTTCCACCACCAACATGCGAATTCGAGCGCCAAGTGTCTTTGACGCGTTCCGGTAAAGCCGCGTGTGGGCCAGACTTACCCCCTCCCTCTCCCATACCATTAATGCTGCGGTTCTAGAGAACTCTAGGTTCTCGTCCAGGATCCTCTAAAACCGCAGCATTCTACTCTTCATTCCTCTTCCTCACTCTATCTTCAAAGTGGCAACACATCGGCAAATCAAGAGTCACTCTCTTGTATGTGCGATGTCCATGGGTGACGATGGCCACTTACCATCAGGTGAACCGTCTGCTCGTTTGCCCCTTTTTTTCGATGGAAAATGCAGTTAACGCAACACAGGCGCACAGCCAGAATACCCACTAAAAACCATCGCTCCCTCACCGCTATAATGTAACGAAACGGGACCGCTCGCGCACAACCGGGTCGTCCCAGCGTATAATGTCATTTTCATATTTGCCATTTTATAGCAGGAGGAAAGACTGCGCAAAGCACTCCCTACTCATCCCCTGTATACTTCTGCGTGTAGGAATTGTGAGGCCTTCTGCCTCACGCTCTCGCACTTTTCTTCCTTCAGACCCATTACTGTCTCGCAAAAGGAAACCATTATCATTTATCATGCAGACCGACACCTCTCACTGCTGAGCATAGCGTTCACCACACTTACCAGTGATTCTGCAAACGAGTTTTTTAAGGGCAACTTAAAGCAGCAACTGCATCTAGTGGTTTTTTGTTTGACCGGGAAAACTGCATTATTACTGCATGCGGGCACAAAAACAAAAAGAGCTTTGGCTCCAAACCCATTCATTTGAAACCTTTATCACGATCTAGATCCGCCATTTTCTAGTGACAGCCATATTGATGGATCTCCATCGACCTGGCTGCAGCTAACGATGTTTAATAAACATGGACAACAGAAGTAAAAACATTTGCTGTTAGTAGACGTTAAAAATAGTCGTGGATAGTTCGCGAACGACCTAGTTCAATAAAGCGCTCCTTTAGGTGAACTATACGAACTAGTTCGTCGATGATCTCGCTCTTAGTTCTTATATTTTTTTTAATCGAATTATTTACTTCTAGGGATGCTTATGTTTCATCTATACTTGACTACTTGTTTACTACAAAAATAAATGTGTAATTAATAAAAATTGTGGTTTATTACTAATAAAAAAAATCGATATATACTTTTATATTTAAATGGTGATAGAAATATCAATATACTGTTCATAAACATCGATGTTTCACTTTTGAGAATATCGATGTTTTTTTCGTTTATTTATTATTTTTACTAAATTATTTAAAAATGAACTAACGAACTAAAAGAGCGAACAAGTTCGCCATTGGATTTTTAACTAAAAAGAGCGCTATTTTTGGTGACGACTAGGCCCAAGACTAAATTTAGGAAGCATTAATTTGAATAAGGTTTAGGTTTCAAAAGTTTAACTGTTACATTTGAATAATATAGCTTTCATTAAGTCCATGAGTTACTCTTGTGTATGTGCGTTAGTCCGATTTTTTTATGAAATGTAAAGACGGCGACTTCATTGTTTTAACAACCCTATTACAGATCAATTTGAGTATTGACATTTAATATTTGATGTTCGAGTTTATTATATTAAAGAAGCGATGACAAAAATGTATATCTTTCTCTCTCTTTGCTTTATTACAGAAAGAAAAATACGATTTCGTATTTATGACATGAAATCCGTCTGTTACGCTTAAAACACTGAAATTTCGTGCATAGATAAACGAGAGCTTGAGAAAGGCATACATAAACTCATTAGCTGTGCCCGCGACTTCGTTCACGTTTATCCCCTATTCCCTAATGTTATTGCACACCCTTTGTAGGGTAAAATTTTTACAAAATTGAATGTCATATTTATTTATATCGAATCAAGCTTCTAGCTCTAATAATGACGATACTTCCATACAACTTTTCATCACTCCTTTCAACCTCTTACAACCCTTTTTTCGCATTAAAAGTAGTCTATGTTCTTTCTCAGGCTCTAAACTATCTGTATCATCACGACCCTTCAATGGCCCACTGCTGAGCCGGGTCTCCTCCACAGAATGAGGAGGGTATTAGACCATAGTCCACCTCGCTGGCCCAGTGCGGGTTGGCAGACTTCACACACCTTTGAGAACTTTTAGGGAACTCTCAGGAGTGCAGGTTTCCTCACGATGTTTTCCTTCACCGTTAAAGCAAGTGATATATAATTGCTTAAAACACACATAACTCAGAGTGTGTTTTAAGTGTGTGGGGGATCGAACCTCGGACCTCCCGAGAAAGACTTGAAGTCTCAACCACTGGGCCATCACTGCTTATATATAGACTATCTGTATACCAAATTTCATTTAAATCGGTGCAGTAGTTTTGGCGTGAAAACGCGACAGACAGACCGAGTTATTTTCGCATTTATAATATTATTAAGGACTAGTCGACCCGCGCGACTTCGTCCACGTGTAGCTCCGCTCCTATTGGTTTTAGCGTAAAGATATATAGCTTATAGTCTTTCTCGATAAATGGACTATCTGACACTGAAATAATCATTCAAATCGGACCAGTAGTTCCTGAGATTATCGCGTTCAAACAAAGTCTTCAGCTTTATATATTCGTATAAGATTAATTAATGCAAAATTCATGTCAATAAGTTGAGGACAGCTTTTCGATATTTCAATAGGCTGATTTGACAAACATACATACATACATTTTAAGATAAATATAAGCTTAAAAACAAATGTAATATATAAACTTGTTTATTAACACAGCTTTATCTTTCACGTGACCATCAGTGACCATCACCACGCGTAAAGTCTTATCATGTGTTTTTTTCTAACATTTCAATATTCATTTATCTCAATAGATAAAAAAAAAATTGTAAACAGATTTCTTGTAACTTATATTCAATTGCCCACCACCAGACGGAAGCCGAGCAGTGCCTAGGGCTTTTGGACCCAGGTGCAGGATTAAAAGGCCCTTTTTTTACTAATAGTGTGTCATCAAGTGGGGTCGTAGGCCTGTGTTGCCAAGTTAATATTTAAAACCTCCTTTAAATAATTTAATTACGCTTACTCGAATAAATTATTCTAATTATATTTAATATCGATATTTTATAGTATTAATATTTTGATAAAACCTAACAATTTGTTGTGTGACTGTGTACTTTGACCATTGATTATAAAAATGTCGGAAAAATGTCTCCCAACTACCCTACTATAACAATATTTATAGATGCGACAAAAGACGACGAGATTTTCCAATAAATTATATCATAGTATACCAAAAATTATCATTAAAAAAAAATGTATGTCAATAATATTATAATTATAATTAAAAACTAATATTATAATTTTGTAAGTATCTCTTAACAGGGATGTCTATCCGAGATCGATTAATCGGAGACTTGATTTTTCAAGACCAAAATAAATCGATCTTTTAAATCGATATACATTTAGCACTGAATCGATATTTTACCCTAGAAAATCGCCATCCGATTTTTTTCTGTTATTTATCTAAAAATCGACTAAGATTTTTGTTCTTGCGTGCTTATGCGTGTGTATGCGACCGTTTGCGTGTGTGTGTGTGTGTGTTTGCCACGATTAAACATTAGTCTTGAGCCTAGTCGGTCACCAAAAAGAGCGCTCGTTTTAGTTCGTTTTTCAATGGCGAACTTCTCGTTACTTCGAACGAACGATTAAAATCGTCTTTTATTTAGTCTTGGGCATAGTCGCTCATCAATGAGAGCGATCTTTTTAGTTCGCAATCCAAAAGCGAACTACTTCGCTCTTTTAGTTCGTTAGTTCCTTTTTTTAATGATTTAATAAAAATAATAAATAAAGGAAAAAAACATCGATATTCTCAAAAGTAAAACATCGATCTTAGAAATATATAGTTTATGAACAATATTTTGATATTTCTATCACCACTTGAATATATAAGTATATATTGTTTTTTTATTAGAAATAAACCACAATTTTTATTTATTTAAAAATTTATTTTTATAGAAAACAAGTAGTCAAGTATGGATGAAACATAAGCATCCCTAGAAGTAAATAATTCGATTTAAAAAAATATAAGAACTAAAAAGAACTAAGAGCGAGATCGTCGACGAACTAGTTCGTATAGTTCACCTAAAGGAGCGCTCTCTTGAACTAGGTCGTTCACGAACTATCCAAGACTATTGGATTACATTATAATAGAAGCGAAATATTTTTTTTATTTTATCATGAGCAAATATATATTTTTATTTAGTTTAATGAATAAGGATTAGTGTGAGTCATGTAAGAGAGTGAGTGAGCATGCGGGTTACGACAAAACTCATTATCCAACATGGCCGCCACCGTATCAACTTTGACCTTCGAAAACTTACACAAATATTAAATTAACATGAATACTTACATAAACATATAAAATAAAATATAATTATCTACAAATAGTTATATATTACTGCGTATGACAAATCTTCTAGGAGATAACATATTTTCCAACATGGCCGATATAGGTATTTTTATAAATGTTTAAGATAGTACGATCAGACCATTTTTGTTTTAACAACTCAGTGATAAACAATCTGTGTAACATAAACAGATAAAAACAAAAACTGTCTGTCTGTCAGAGCACATTACTGATAACCTCTTGTAGTATTATAGAGTACAGTTTTATTACAAAACCAAACTACTGAAACTGATCTTCTAGAATACTTCTAAATCTACTTCCTCAATTATTAACGAATATATCATAGGGATCATATGCAAAACGCGATGATTGAAATACAGAAATGTCGGAAAGATGTCTTTTAACTTCCTCAGCTATAACAATATATATAGATACGACGACAGACAACAAGATTTCCTAATAATTTATCAAAAATTAATATTGTTTAATACTTCACGTCAATTCGTTACGTTGGACGCACTAATCTCAGAAAGTACTGGTCCGATTTAAAAAATTCTTTCAGTGTCAGATAGCACATTTATCGAGGAAGGCTATATGCTATATATCATCACGCTAAGACCCATAGGAGCGGAGCTACACGCGGACGAAGTCGTGCAGGTCGACTAGTTACTATATAAAATGACACTAGCTGTGTCCTGCAGTTTCACCCGCTATATTTTGGATAATTCACACTATATCATTATAAATTATAGCCTATATGTTATTCTGATGTGTAAGCTATATTATTGAAAAGTTTCACCAAAATCCATTCAGTAGTTTTTGCGTGAAAGAGTAACAAACATACATTCTTATAAACTTTCGCGTTTATAATATTAATAGGAAGAAGGATGCGTAAATAATTTGATATTTCCAAATAATATATAATTTTGACATTAATGAACATTTATAGATACTGCGCCATCTATTGACGGATAGATGTTGTCTGTCTGTTTCACAATCACGCTTAAATACCTGAACTGATTTTGATGAAACTTGGTACAGAGATAGATTAGAGCTTGATAAAGGACACAGGCTATGCTTTATCGCGAAATAAACAAATGAGTGTGCTCGTACGCCATCTAGCGGCGTGGAGGTGAAGTGCACGTCGAGCTGTGTGACCGTGTATAATAAATCAAGCAATAAAATATAAAACAATAATTTTCTGTTTCAGCTCTGTTACTCCTGTCGACAACGTTCGTAATAAGTCTCATCGGAACAATATTCTTCTGTTTCACAAACACCATCAATAATGCGATACTATCGGTAAGTGAACGTATTATACAAAAATATTAATATAACGCCATCTATCGGATGCATACACAACCTAAATAAAAAACATTAATAGTTATGCAATTAAATATTACAAAGTTACTGAACTTACAAATAATTGCTAACCTTTTGTTCTATATTAAAATATAATATCTCATAAAATAACCTGAGTATGAAATGAAACTTCATATATTATTTCGTACTGACCTAAAAGTCGTTTCATTCGGGAACCAGAATAAAGAACGAAATTAATTTCAAAATATGTAAACTGTTATTATTTAGATAAAAAAATCGAAAAGTTTTCTTATCAAATTGTAAGAAAATATGTAAAGAAACCGAGTGCGAAATGAAATTCCATACAGTATTTCTAACTGACAATTTCATTCGTCGCGTGTCTATAATGGTCATAATTTACTGACTGAACTGAATCAGCCTATAAATATAAATATTGTATGAAATTTCATTTCATACTCGAGTTTCTTTTTTGTTCAATTGTTAAGCGTTAATATTGGTTGTGTAAACATCCAATAGATGACGTTGTTTCCAATTTAATTTAATATTTTTTTCCAGAGTATGATAATCAGAAACAACTCCCTGGCGTTCTCAATGTGGAGGCGACCAACAGTCCATCCAATGATGAAGGTCCACGTCTTCAATTACACCAACTGGGACGAAGTCAGATATGATCCGAGAAAAAAACTACACGTTCAGGATGTTGGACCTTATGTTTATTCGTAAGTATCTTAAATTATACATTTACTACCCTACCTGCCCTCGCTTCGATGAAGTATTTAAATGGTTCACGGTAAGGGTTTGAATTACCATGCAAACTTTCATCCCTTATTTCAACACCTTAAATTTTTTTTTTCGGGATAAACAATATCCTATGCTATTTCTCAATTTCTAGTCTATCTTTTTTACAAAATTTTATCAAAACCGCTCCAGAAGTTCTTGAGTTAAAAAGGATTGGTTATAAACATTCCATGACATGTTATGTGACTAAGTTGGAAGGAAATTCCTAATAAAAAATTTTACCTGTTTATCTCTATAATAGAAAAACCGGATAAGTGCGAGTCTGCCTCACACCGAAGGTTCCGTACAAACTGAAAGACAAACTTAACTATGTAATTGGTAATATATTATTCCTATACATCGACATAGTTCACAGTTAGTCACTAATTTATTAGTTGTTTTATCAAATATTTCTTTATGATTTACCGGTCTATTTGCGTTTCTACCAGAGATGTATGAGGATGTGTAACCAATAGAATCGCTTCATTTGGCTTTCTTACCAATCATGAAAAAAGTTTGGACAGATAATAAACTATTATGTTGACTTATAAACTTAGTCAGGTCAGATGAAAGGTTGAATTATCTAAACATTTTTAAATAATACATTTTATAGCATACATTAAAAATATGTGCACCTGGGACTTGCGACGCAAACCCCAGTTTAATGGAACCCTTTATAAAATTCTCTTTATTCTCACCTGAACTCATTATGATACTAATATAGAAATATTTAAATTATAATGAGCATGATCTCAATAAAGTGATTATGTAAGATTGTAAGGGTTCCTGTTTTTCCTTTTGGGATACGGAACTCTAAAAATATGAGGAAATAGTAGCGATTTATGGAAACTATGAGCAATAATGTGAAGCATGTAATGATTTGTTTTAATACAGTTGACAAATGGTATGAGCAATTCAAGATGTCATTTCAACTTGTAATTACTTTTAAATTACTTACAAATTAAAATAACTATAGTTTTCCTTAACATTGGAAAAGACTGGAAATTGAACACTTGATGAGTTGATGGAAAGACTAAAGAATTGGAGGGGATTACCTTCATTAAAATCCGTTCAGCCGTTTTTGTAAATATCCAAAAATACAAATTAGACCATTTATCTTCTTTCCCCTTAAATCTTATACTAATATATAAAGCTGAAACGTTTGTTTGTTTGAACGCGATAATCTCAGGAACTACTGGTCCGATTTGAAAAATTCTTTCATTATTAGATAGGCCATTTATCGAGGAAGGCGACAGGCTATATATCATCACGCTACAATTAATAGGAGCGGAGCTATATGCGGACGAAGTCGCAAGGGTCGGCTAGTCTCTAATAAAACGTGTAAGTACGAAATAACACTTTATAATATCGAAAGGAAAAAACTACGAAAGCTTTCATTCCGAGAATCAGAAAAGCAGTTATATACTCCGTACGAAATAATTTTTTTACTTTTTTTTTAAATTAAGTTATTACTTTCGAATCTTTTCTTATTCTTAATGGTTTACTTTCAAATTGTAGGTTCTAACCTAAACTAATCGAGTATGAAATTAAATTTCATATATTATTTCGTACTGACATGAGAGTGAGCTACAATATTTTTTTACTACCTAAATTATTAACAGTGTACTATAAAAAAATTAAGTTAAAAAATTGTTGAACTGTAATAAAAAAAATTGCTTTAAAAAAAAAGTGCGATTCACACACGATAGAAGTGAAACTTCAGTAAATCGACAAAAGAATGAGATGAATATACAGGGTGGAACCAGACTACTTCCGAAAACTGAAAGTGGGTGTTCAGACAAGGCTTCTGAACATTCACCTGTAGAAATTATGCGAAAAAAAAAATCAATGACGTCATCATTTTTTTTTTTTCTTTTTCGACCAGGTACGAGTAGTATAACGTAACAGTATAGTATTTTTGTGTATATTTAATTAAATTAAGCTCAAAACTAAAAAAAAATGAAAACAGCAATGTCTTGCGATCGCCTGAATCGACCGCGAGCGGGAGGTGACTCACCTGCGTGCGGCCAGCGCTCCCTATCAGCTGTTCAGCTGTCCTTCACTCATGGATCATGTAATAACTTTATGACGAAATTTAAAACTTTATGTAGAGTAAACTTAACTACCAAACAAATAATAATAAAATGAACTCACCTAAAGATTCTACAAACCATAGTCATACCCATAGACCCTATTTATCGATGGAAACCGCGGTTTAAATTTAAATACCTAAGTTGGTACCTACCTACTGGAGTAACATCATAGTACACTACCCAAAGTAGTCGGTTAACCACTTATGTAAAAGTACTAACTACAAATTACGGTTTACAAACTTTTCACACATCACACATGTCAACTAAATACCCAGCACCTACTGCAAGAACATTCCTCAAACACAAACTAAACTAAATTAAATTAAAACATTAAGAAATGTATGAATCGCGCCAGTTTACTTATTACGAGTACGTCTCTACGTATTAGTACCTTTGACAAGGTCATAGATGCCGACAAAGCCTCCCGAAAAAAATGAATTTTGATTCGTATAATCATTTCATTCATGTCCAATGTCCGGGATTTGAATCCACGACCTATCGACCGTGAATCCAACGCCCGAACCACTGAGCTACTGACGCTTCTGAAACTTAAATGCGAATAATTAATTATTATTCTTTATTTCATTTGATATTTACATTTATTTAATTAAATTACTCAAATGTCTGCCGCAGTATCGAAAAAATAATGGAATTTTTTGGCAAGGTCGTGCAACGGGTTGAATGTTTTGGTACTGGATTTTTCAAAGGATGCCGCCACTACATGTACCTGTGTGCGGTTTTCTTTCTTTAGGGTAAATACATTTTAGTCTTTAGTCGTTACTCGTTATTGCAACGTGCTACGGTGCTAGATTGTACGTTCTACTCGCAATTTAATTACTAATGCGTAAATCGCGAAAAATTATCCTTAGTTAATTTTTTTAAAGTGTTTTTTGTGACTTGATTATTCAATAGTTTGTGGATTAGTTAAGTACAGCAGTTTTAAGTGTTTTTTGTGACCTGATTATTTAATAGTTTGTCAATTAGTTTAGAACAATAGTTTTAAGTTTTTTATCATAATGTTCAGTGTTCGTGAATACGGACAAATGTTGATGAGTTATGGAATGGAATTAAACACGAGGGAATGCCTCATAGTGCGAAGAGCCAAGTTGTGTGTATGGAGATGGGAGGAGCTGCGCTCCTCTCATCTTCGAGCCGTTTCTCATACGTTACAGAAACTAGGTAAGTACCTAGATACTTAAGGCAATCCACTTTTATCGTAATTTTATTTGAAATTATTTAATAATAAAGTAACACCTAACTAATTTGGTAGAAATTTACACGTGTGATTTATTATTCTATTTGCCTAGTGGGTGATAATATGTTAAAGTTATGTTGAGTATACATTGCTTGCTGAAGATAGTGACTATTATTTTCAAAAGATGATTTTGTTTAACAAATTGCTGCCCTCGGCTATACCAAGGATTTTTTCGGTCATAAAGGGGGTTCTTCTATCCCCCCTTTCAGTTTTCGGAAGTAGTCTGCTTCCACCCTGTATATAATAATATAAAATAGTATGTTTATTTCTGTCTCATTCTTTCCTACACATTTTTGTATTTGTGTTATACCTGTCGTTTTGTATATTTCTGTCTCATTCTTTCCTACACATTTTTGTATTTGTGTCTCTTACCTGTCGTTTTTTTCGTTGCATCCGGTTTGAAATCACAACGATTCTAAAGAAGTTTCACTTCAAAAAATCTTAATTTCATCACATATTATAAATTATTTAATTATACTAACAATTCTACAGTACATAATATTTCAGAGGTCAATTCGAAATATTGTATAAAATTTCATTTCGTACTGGCCTTGAATTTCTCAAGGTCAGTTTATGTAGCAGCGTCTTTAGAAAAATAATAAACAAATCGTGGCGCCATTTTGTAACAGATAATTTAGCAAAATGGCGATTACCTCTGAAGGCATATAAAAACAACTTTATCTGTATTATTGTTATTTATAGTCCGAGAAAGTTCTCAACAATTGAATAATTATCAAAGGTGATTGAAAGGTGACTACTTATTGAATGTTATTAACAATTATAATGCCCTCGTTTCGACGAGAATTCCATTTAACCCATTTAATTGGATCGAATCTATTCGATTGATATCGATATCAAGGTATCGAGAAATACCGTTTCATGTGTACTCATTGTAAGCATTATGAGTGCGTTGCCATGGTTACGAGATTGTAATAAAACAGATAATGCTTTGGCCGGATATCCGGCTACCGGCTAAATCCTGGCAGATGCGCGCGATTATAATAATAAACGATGTCAATAACTTATTGTGATATGTTTTGTCTTGTGTAAAATAATGAGATTTTTTTAACTCTCACTATCCGGAATCCGGGCGTATAGTGAAAGCAAGGCCCAATAGCCCGGATACCGGATAATTACCGGATATCCGTTTCATCTCTAATATCATTACATAGTATAAAACAAAGTCGCTTCCCGCTGTCGTTCGCTATGTATGCTTAGATCTTTAAAACTACGCAACGGATTTTGATGCGGCTTTTTTTAGTAGATAGAGTGGTCCAAGAGGAAGGTTTATATGTATAATGCTTGCACCTATGTCCAGCCGGGGCGGGTCGCTAGTATATTATATAGAGAAAACCCATGAACATTTCGCTATCTATTCTCAGAGTCCACAAACAAACAGTTATCAATAAATACTATCATTGTACAAAGTCCTGATTTAAATGTAAAATTTCTGCAATTATTTATTGTGATACTAGTCGACCCGCGCAACTTTGTCTGTATCAAATAAGAGTGAGAAAAGATACAATTCTGAAGGAGCTGAAACTTTCTTTATTTCATCCTCGTATACTCAGCGCTTGCAACGGAAGTTCATTACTCCGCTCCTATGGGTCGTAGCCTAATGTTATATAGCTCATATCCCTCCATAATAAATGAGCTATCAAACAATAAAAAAAATTTTAAATTGAAAGCAGTAGTTCTTGAGAGTAACTCGTTCAAACAAACATACTCTTTAGCTTTAGTTAGTATAGATTTGACTTCAATCATTCGCGATTTACTCAAAAACTACTGAACGGATTTTAATACGGTTTTCACTATTATACAGAGTGATTCATGACGAAGGTTTATGTGTATAATTTGTCAAGGTTTTGTGTAAATTGGTTGAAATACGATTTTTTTTGTTAAAAATGTCGTCTACATTCACACAATCATCGTAATCATTTGTAATAAATGATGTCTTGAATAAGTGAGAGAACAATTACAATATCTCAGCGAAGCGAGGTCTAATCAGCTACTTATAAACATGACATAATCTAAACAGACGACTCAATGATCTCATTTAGTCTTAATATCTGCAACTACGTAGTTGACCGATAATTCTGCAAATTTATATTAATCTATAGACTAAGAAATCTTATACTAATATGTAAACCTGAAGTGTGTTTGTTTGCTTGGATTGGATTTGTTTGCTAATCTCAGGAACTACTGGTCCGATTTAAAAAAATTTTTCAGTGTTAGATAGCCTATTTATCGAGGAAGGCTATAGGCTATATATAATCACGCTATGACCAATAGGAGCGGAGCTATACGTGAACAAAGTCAGGCGTGTCGACTAATCGCTTACACAAATCTTTTTTGATTGTAACTAAAGGTTTTATATACATAAATATGTTAATTAGTGACGTTATTCTAAATCTAACATTGCTGACGGCACAAGATGGCGGACTATATATTTTTGTGCACGTTATTTGAAGTTTGCTGAGAAGAATTTCTGAATTATTTTATTGACTAATAAATCATTTAAAACTAACATTTAAAATAAAATCACTCTGTCTGTCTGTCGCGCTTTCACGCCAAAACTATTGAACCGATTTCAATGAAATTTGGTATACTGATAGTCTAGAGCCTGGGAAAGGAGATAGGCTAATTTTTAATTCGAAAAAAAGGGTTGTAAGGGGTTGAAACTGGGGATGAAAAGTTGTATGGACGAATCGTCATTTTTAGAGCTAGAAGATAGAAACTCAGTTTGACTTTTACAAAAAAGTTTGTAAAAGTTTTACAATCAAGCCTGTAAAATAACAATAGGGAACTATTTCATGCGGACGAAGTCGCGGGCACAGCTAGTAAATAATAAATCAAAGCTTTATTACGTAAAAACAAATAATTTGAGTAAATACTAAAATTAAAATATCTAAAGCTTACGCAATTAAGGTAAAAACAATATTGTAAAGTTTACTTATTATAATTATGATAACAAATTAAATTTAAAATTATATTTTTACTGTGAAATTCCACACTAAGCGAGGTTGTTTGGTGTAACAACAATTGTCAAAGAATAAAGAACAGAAAGACGGTACTAATTTATAGACATTTTTTAATTTTTAATTTCTTTACTATTAATCAATTTATTTTGATTTTTATTTTTATTACATAATTTATATAAGAGATCCTAGGAGGAGAGAGGAAATATTAAAGGACACTACAAGTGATATTGAATGGACTATTGGGTAAACGCAAGGTAGACACTGCTAGTGAACCGATAAATAACTAAACATTTGATCTCTTATAATCATGAGAGGAAGTTAAGCAGTGCCTTGGACTTGTGACCAAGGTGTAGTCTTAAGTAATTAAATTACTCGCCTCTACTGCTCAGGCCCTCTGTTCAAACCTAAGGTTAGGTTAGCCTACCGACATACAATTCTAATTACATACACATTGTGCATGTGTATACATTCAAGGATTTATTTCTTTAACAATTCATTATTCTCTTCTTTATGTCGTTTCCTCATGTCTCAGGGTCGTGACCATCATGGTCAAACTTCTCTCGTCTTCCACGCGACCTACTACTATAAGTTTTTTTAGGTTATCCGGTTCGCAACGGGCCACGTGACCGAAGTATTTGAGTAGTCGTTGCATACAGATCGTTGACAGACGGGTTCGGATTTTCCGTTCTGAAAGCCCTCCATGAAATGCCCAACATTTTACACCAGCACCACATTTCGAAAGCATCTATTCTTTGTCGTATGCCAGCCTTGTACGTCCAGGTCTCCGAGACATATTTAAATATGGAGAAGATTAGGTTACGCATGACTTTAATCTCGGTGTTTTGATTGATGCTACGATTCCTCCATATCTTCTCTAAACGCTTCACTGCTGTTTTTGCCATCTGGGCTTTTCGTATCAGTGATCCTAAGTACACAAACTCCTGGACTACATCGAGAGCTTGCAATTCATGGGTGCCTGTCATTGTTCCGGCTCTATCAACGAACATCGTTTTGGGTTGGTTGATGTGTAGTAATTAATTTAGTTATAACTATTTATGAGTGGAAAGACAAACTAGAAAATTTAGAGGCAAAGAATGAGCCAATTTATAAAAACATGAGGATTTTTAACGTTTAAAGTTAAGAGATTGGTGTCGAACCAATTGGCAAGGGTGGACAAAGTTTTTTCAGCTAAAGATGGAGTAGGAGTCTTTAAAAATAACATTTTTTTTTTATCTTAATTTAAATGAGCTATTGCGACCATGTCACTCTGTTAAACTGTTAACATAAGTACTTAAAAAAAAATATTATAAATTAATTCTAGTCTTAAAAATACCCTCTACCAATTTATAAATTGTTCTTGACTTAACAGAATTAGGAAAACTGAGTAAGGAGATACTTTTCCCTACAAGATGGAAGAACTTGGTAGAAAGGATATGATCTCTCTATTGACATGCGCGAATGGGTGTATTGGTATTAGAAACTTGACATTCCGGGCGCTTACAGACTGACCGGGTGTCTTTAGTAAGTTTTTGTACTTAACC
Source organism: Limenitis camilla (assembly GCA_905147385.1). NCBI lineage: Eukaryota > Metazoa > Arthropoda > Insecta > Lepidoptera > Nymphalidae > Limenitis > Limenitis camilla. Next base: position 2,068,284 of record LR990252.1, on the reverse strand, counting down.
AAGGTAAAACCATCGCAAGCAAAGTGGTAGTTATTATTACATACACAACATGATACGGTTTTTTTTTATGGTAGATAAGGTGCAAACGAGCAGATGGTAAGTGGCCACCATCGCTCAAGAGGGTATCTCTTGTTTTGCCGATGCGTTGCATCCTCGAAGATAGAGTGAGAAGGGGGGGGGGGGATAATGGGATGGGAGAGGGAGGGTTATAGGGTTGGCCCACATGCGGCTCGACCGAAACGCGTCTATGACACTTGGCGGTCGGATTCGCATGCTGGTGGTCGCAAGCCAGTCGGAGAACAGATCCCCTACCACCAAGAGAGTGCTGCGCTACTCGGCTCTTACGAGATGTTCTCCCAGCGACAGAGAGGAATAGTAATCTAACCCGTCCCCTTACGGGTGGTAGTGGTTTTTAAGTTTGAGCATTTTCACATTACTGTCTCTCAGAGTTAAAGCGGCTGTAAGCACAAAATGAAAAATTTCAAGGTACGAGTATAAGTTTCGTGCTCTATGAGCAGAGAGACTAAGTTGAATTTATTCGCGTGCACAAACGACAACGTCCGAAGAGTGTATAATTAGACTAATCCGCCATTTTGGACCGTCAGCCATATTAGATTCTTTATCTGATTAAACCTAACATACAAATTAAATAAGAGCTTGTAAAAAGACAACTAGCAATGTTTCATTGGTTTGTTTATTATTGTTGTCTATTGGAATAATTGACACATCCGTTCTAATCACCAAAGATAATTCCAGTTCCTGAGGCAACAGATAATAAACTTATCGTTTTTTACTGCTTTCCTCAAAGTGAGAAGAGATAAAAATATAAAAAACTATATATCTCTCTCTCTCTCTCCATTTAACAACACTCCAAATAATGTTGAAGGTTTCTAAACACTAGAAATACCTATATTATTGTAAAGATTCATCAACATCCATTCAGTACTTTTTGCGTGAAAGAGTAACAAACATCCATACGTTCTTACAAACTTTCGCGTTTATGTGGTATTGCCTTATATGTTATAATTAAAAAGATATGGCCATTTAAGTGTCATAAAGTGGCCATTTTATAAGTTGGTCATTATCACTAAAAGTACTATACCGATTTTGATAATTCTTTCGCAGATAGAAAGCTACATGATCGCTTTATTTATTTAGTATTGCCATAAATATTAAAGTACAGGTAGTCGGATATTAAATGGCAATTTTTAATAAAGAAAGTAATCCCAGGAACTATTAAACACAATTATTTTGCAATAAATAAGACACAGGTAATGATTTTCTCTCTCTTTCTATCTCGAATCCACTTCTTGACGTGGAACTAAAACACTGGTTAGTGAAGCTTATTATATAATTATTAAACAAAACTTATTACTCATTTATCTAAAGCGCGATGTAACTTAGCACTAACGCCAACTAGCGGCAGACAAACGAGTTAAACGAAATAAATATATACTAATATATAAGGCTGAAGAGTTAGTTTGTTTGATCGCGCTAATCTCAGGAACTACTGGTCTGATTTGAAAAATTCTTTCAGTGTTAGATAGCCCATTTATCGAGGAAGGCTATAGTCTATCTATCATCACGCTAAGACCAATAGGAGCGGAGCTACATGCGGATGAAGTCGCGCCAGTCGACTAGTCTATTATAAAAATTCTAACCGATTTGTTTATATTTATTTTCACAAACTACAACCCCTTTACTCACTTTATGTGGGTAGTAGTAATCATTATCTATAAGGTCAGACCCAAAATGCGTAATCCTTTCTGAGGGGGTAGGGGATCTTCAAAATACCACGTTTTTGGTCACGCACTCAATATCTCGTGCTTTTTAGAGCTTATTATCAAATATGGCGCGCAGTGTTTAGCTCTTAAAGTCACAGGTGGCAACACTGACATACTTATGTCAGCTGATTTAGAACTAACTGATCTGTTGTACATTTTAACTATTTATCGGAAAAAACTGGTTAATATCTTCTTCTTATATATAAAATTCTTGTGTCACAATGTTAGTTACCAAACTCCTCCGAAACGGCTCGACCGATTTTTATGAAATTTTGTGTGCATATCGGGTAGGTCTGACAATCGGTCAACATCTATTTTTTATACCGCTAAGTGATAAGGGTGGCCCACGGTGGCAAAACAACGTTTGCTGAGTCAGCTAGTACTGATATAAAAAAGACTATATTTATAAGTAATTTATTTTTATTTACGTGAAAATTTTTAGGGGAGGGGATGACAATGTAGAAATGTAAAAATAAAAAATACTAGAATCACTACTAAATTAGACTATGGTTAATACTCGAAACGACGACGAAATGCAGGATTGCCGTATTTGTGTACACATCACGTTAAAATGGCTGAACCGATTTGAATGAAATTTAGTACACGCCTTTTTTAGAATGTGAATTAAAACATAGAAAACTTTTTATCCCGAAAAAAAGCACCGTTCCCGCGGGATAAAGTCTGAAGCTGATCGACTAATGAGAAATACACTCTAATGGCGCTAATATCATGAAATAAATAGTTTTATCTATCGTTTTGTTAACAGGCAATACTTGGAGAGGGTGAACATCAACTTTGAAGGAGATAAGCTGACATTCCAAGAGAGAAACAACTTCAAGTTTCTACCAGAATTGAGTGTAGGGCCACATTTTGATAAAGTGTTTGTCCCTAATCTACCTTTGTTGGTAAGTATTAAAAGTGTTTATGTTTGAATGTTTGTTACTGAATCACACAAAAACGGCTGAACGGATTTCGAATACTAATAGGCTACTTTTATCCCGAAAAAATTCATAGTCCCTGCAGGATAATAATATAATATCTATTGATCGCCTTATTTGTCTTGTATATAATAAACAACATATTATATTTTCTTGCTCACACACAGTTTTGTATTTGCATCATCCCTATAATTTTCATTTCTTCTCCCTCTCTCTCTCTATCTTCTTGAATCTTTAAAAAGCTTATATATTTTTCAAACAAAGACAAATCCTTAAAAGCTTCTAACATTATAATATAGATATTTACAATATTATAAACATAAAGTACTAAGTGAAAAGAAATAGGATTACAAAAGCAATATCAATATCTCTGTTTATCAAAAAACTAGTTACAGATGTCCACGATAGCTATTGTTATGATGTTGGCAACATTGATCTGAACTGCTTTTTACTCACGGGAGTAATATTCTAGTCAACAAGCAGTCACTGTCAATGATATCCCATAAATGCTTTTAATATAACCTTGTTCCTTATTAACATCAATTTGTCTCCAGTCATTTAACTTATCTATATGTTTATATTATACTGATGGTCGTTTTGACCCCACAACCCGAAAGATAAAAATACTGAGATATAAAAAATAGTGTTAGTGGCTTCAATAACATTACGAAACCTAAAAAAAAATTAGCCTTTGTAAAAGTTTATAAAGATAAATAAAAAAAATTAAAATAGAGTTAAAAGTGGATGTGCAATTTATTTCTGAGAGAAAAAACAAACTGTTACTATTTTACTTTAAGGAATTTGACAACGTTTGGTTAGTGTTGCCAGAAAAAAATTATAAATAGTGTTATTATTTAACTTTGCTACAATAATAGTAGAGTAGAACAATAATGTTGCCATGTGGTAGACAAAAATATTAACACCTACAGTGACACTGAGAATCATGTAACTCTGTCTGTCTGTTATGCTTTTACGCTTAAACCACTGAAGCGATTTTGTTAAAATTTGGTACAGAAATAGACTAAAGCTTGCGAAAGGACATAGGCTACTTTTTATCACAAAAAAAAAAGAGAATGTGTTTATGAGTGAGTGAACAAGCCTGAGTCTAGAGTAGATAATACCACGCGGACGAAGTCACGTGAGATTTTACATTTACCTGAGATTTTTTACATCGTATCCTAAAGAGGTTTTGATGAACTCTAATCATATATCTTCATAAATAGTGGTGTTCTCAAGAAACCAATTATAAACGAGTATTGCTTACTTGCTACAACACTAGCGACTTGGTTTCGCTTTGCTTCGGTATTTTTCAATACCTTATTTTTAAGAAGACAATGCTAAAAGAATAATTGTTTCAAAATTCTGATGGAATAAAGGATTTCCTTCTCTCACTCTTTCTTTATCATCGGTCAAGTCAAGGCCAAGTGGCCCAGGGAGGCGATGAAATAATGTAGGCACAACGTCAGAATTCGAATAAATTAGCTCATATTTATGTGGACTTCCAATGAGAGCCAAGTTCAGTATAAAGTATATGCATCGTCTTCGCAGACAAAAAATTGATATCCATAAATGAGACAAGTTCTGTGTAAAAAGTTTTAAAATTCTAGCTTCAAGAATTTGCAACATTCTACTAAATTTATTTAACAATCTCTTGTATCTTGGTATCTGTACAATATTTACTACTTACATAAATTCTTAAATGTATGTATGTATATATGTAGGCATATTATGTTTATGTATTGTTCATATACCTGTTTATGAATGTATATTTAAGTTGAAGTGTTTGATTTGGTTATTATTTTTAATGAGTGCGCCTACCGTTTCTTTTTTTTTATTAATGATTCCTCCACCGCAAGGTTGCCTGGAAGAGATCGCTTTGAGCGATAAGGCCGCCTATTGTACATATATTTCTTTTGTGGTGTAATTTTTTGGCTTACTTTTGTAATATTTGGTGTACAATAAAGTATATTTATTATTATTATTAAATTTCAACAGACAATTATTTACAAAATGAAATTATTTCACATGAGATGAAATTTTAGCTTAAGATGTGACTTGGCTATGTCAAATATCAAGTTTCTGTGTCATCTAGAAGTGGATTAGGTTATGGGTCTAAATTGTTAATACAAATATTAAATTTTTATATATCAATAACTGTTTGAGCTACATTAATAAAATTTTGGATTCTAAGGGACTTTAATAAATGTGCAATGTGTTCAAGTGTCAGTAGCTCAGTGGTTCGGGCGTTGGATTCACAATCGATAAGTCGTGGGTCAAATCCCGGACATTGGGCTACTGGCGTGGCCCCTGACACAAGCATTTTAGCTTACTAGGAGGTTGTAAGGGGAATACTAGTAGTAGCTAGTAATCTTTTAAAAAAATGTGCCAAATTTCATGTATGTAGGTTTATTAAACTCCGAGATACAACAAAATGGTTCATGTAAATATACCTACGGCAAATGCACCTCTTCACTTGGCTTTGACACGCTGTCGCATGTCTTGATTAGAAGGGTTAGAATAAAGATTTTTAAATTATGATTATTATAATTTTTTAACATGTTTTAGGTTGCTGTGGCAAAAGCAGCGGATTTGCCTTACCTGGTACGAATGACATTATCTACACTATCGTTTGCAGCTGACCACAAAGATGCATTTATTGAACTTCCAATACAGAGGTAAAATTAATCAATTATATTTTTTTTTTATTTTACCAAATTTCATCAAAGTCGGCTCTGTGGTTTAAGCTTGAAACAGCCAGTTACTTTCGCATTTATAAATTTAAAATGACAATGGGATGATTTGTTATTTTTTTTAGATTCCTTTGGGGTTACGATGACAGAATCATCGATCTGGTAAAACCAATCCTCAGTCTTAAAGGAGAATTAAATTTTGAAAAATTTGGACTACTCGTTACTGTAAGTAAAACTTCATCTATACTAATATTCTAAAGAGATAAAGTTTGTGAGGTTGTAGGGGGTAATCTCTGGATCTACTGAACCGATTTTAAAAATTCTTTTACCAATAGAAATACACATTATTTGTGTGGGCTATATATTAACCTGAAAAATTAAAAGACTTTACTGTGGTAGTCGAATTTATGAATCTAGCTATAAAGTAGCTAAGCTGGCAACACAGGCTATTGCGGTGCTTCGGAATCTTCACATTGCTTCGGCATTAATAAAACTTAACTAACTGATGAACTCTTTTGAACTAATATTTGGTCATTTTTTTAAAAACAGTACCACAGCTTAAATAACTGTAACCCGTATAACATAATAAACCACGGACCTGAGATTAGTGACACTGGAGTAGGTTTAAAGAGCCATTTTAGATAACATTTTACCCCGTGAGCGGACGGGTTAGAATACCATTCCCCTCTGCCGCTGGGAGAGCATCTAGTAAGAGCCGAGTAACCCAGCACCCTCTTGGTGGTAGGGGATCTGTTCCCCGACTGGCTTGCGACCACCAGCATGCGAATCCGATCGCCAAGTGTCATTGACGCGTTCCGGTTAAGCCGCATGTGGGCCAGACTTACCCCCTCCCTCTCCCATCACATTAATGCTGTGGGTTTAGTGGACTCTGGGCTCTTGCCTCGGGTCCGCAGAATCCGCATCATTTTTCTTCTTCATTCCCCCTTCCCACTCTGTCTTCGGGGATGCAACGCATCGACAAAACGAGAAAGTGTTTCTTGTTTTTCCGATGTCCATGAGCGATGGTTGCCACTTACCATGAGGTGGACCATCTTCTCGTTTGCACCTTATGTATTATAAAAAAAACACACACTTTTTAAACCTGTATGACCTAAAACATTAATTCGACAACATTGTAGCAATTTTGGCGTATCTGTCTGTCTCACTCGCTGACACTAATAATATATATTTTCAGAAAAACGGCACCGCATCAGATATATTTACCATCAATACCGGAGAACATAATAAAAACCGTATGAATATAATAGAGAAGTTCAACGGTGACGCGAAACTGTCGTTCTGGGGAAGTCCCGAATGTAATAGGTGAGTTGTTAAGAAACAACACTATATATACATCGTCACTATTATATAAAGACCAAGGACTTGATTGTTTGTATGTTTGTTTGTTGCTAATAGGCTCGAAAACTAGTGAACCTATTAAGACAATTCTTTCACCAATTTTAAGGATTTCTCTGGAACTACAGATCAGATTTTAAATATTCTTTCACTGAGAAAAGTCTATAGTATTCCCGTCTCTCTTCCTTTTTTATGATTTCAATCTCTCCATCATCTCTCTCTTTTTTCTATTTACTTTTTATCTTTATCTCTATCTCTTTCTCTGTTCATTCTGTTTTTTTCACTTCCTTTCTCTCTATTATTTCTCCCTCCTTTATCTATCTCTTTTTCATTATCTTTACTTATATTTTCCTTCTCGCTCTTTTACTTTATGTCGCTTTTCTCTTTTTTATCTATATTTTCTCTTTAGTCACCTTTTCTCATCCTCTTTCTTTCTTTGTTCAAATAATGAAAAGCTACACAATTGCAGTGTGACAATTTAAGGACATCAATTATAATATTGCTAGTCTAGTTATAAATTCATTTCTACTAATATTCTTATTCATTCTACAAGGTGTCACCCGAAGTTCTTTGACTGTAATTTTTTAATCCATTAAAAAATACTTTAATTTTGCATTTGGTTTGGATTGCTCGATGTCTAAATTTTTCGTAATTATGTCAAAAAAATGATATAAGCCAAGTGATAACCAAGATTTATTGCTTACCATTTCTGGCAATAGGTTGAATTTCTAACGCTTGTTCCTTCAAGAAACCCACGATTTTGGATCAGGTCACCTGTCCTGACGCGAATTTAACATTTTTTAACCCATCTCAAAAGTGCACAACGCCGTTAAAGTTCACTTCAAAAGTCTAGAACAGTTATATCGGATGGCCAGTACCAATCAGAAAAACGAGCGATTAAGCGACCAGAACTAAACTGAATGTTAAAACAGAAATGATATTTACTGCCATTTTGAAAAATTATTTTTGTACATCTATTTTAATGTTCTTTATATTAGATTTGTTCATCCAATTCTGACGTTCATGTTGTTAAGAATATCCTTTTTTATATCTCTTTTAGCTTAATTATTTATTCGCTAACACTGATGTATTTCTCATACACAACAATGTTGCCAACTATTCAAAGAAAAATTAAAGAAACTTTATATCTCAATGCGCAATGGAATCAATAGCCAAAATTGCGGGTAGTCTCAAAAGACTACAAGTTGTTTTTGATTTGGAGGAACGTCGTTAAATCGAAAGGTGTTAAATAAAATGTATGTTGTATTATTGAGAAGTAATTAACATTAAAACATTAAAATAAATCCCACTGAACATATAACATTGTATTATGTAATGAATGAATGGACGCAAAGTAGAGTATCGTAGGTCAAAGGTTATCACAAGAGATACAGCCCGTTGTTGCTTAAATATTTTATTGCATGTTGTTCATAAGTCATTATTATTGATTTCTGATTATTACTTGTTCAATTTTACGAGTTCGGAGAATTTGTTTGATGTTTTTCTAATCTTTGGAATTACTGGACTAATTTTTTAAGAACTTTGATTGGCAAGTAGACTTTGATTGAGAGCGACAAATTGTAATATAGATAGAATCTTGTAATTAAATTAAAGGCCCAAAATTGATCCTTGAGGGACACCAGCTTGTGTCATCTGACTCTGTGAGTGACTCAGTTATAAAACGTCGAAACTTAAATTAATATTTCTAAGATATGTTTATATTTGATTCGTTAGTGATAGTAGAATATTAGTAATTACTAAATAGTAGGTAGATCCATATGTCACACAATATCAAATGCCTTTCTATATTCTAATAATTTGTATGCTCTATTATTATGCATTTGAAATTTTGTTCATTATGATTAGAAATAGTTAAACCTATGTACTGTGATTGGTATATGTATCTCAGCGAAGCGATCAGCGAAAAACAAATATAAACGCCCTCACTTCGCTGAGCGTTAACAAGGAAAATTTTTGTACAGTTATAAATGTTATTATTTACAGCATAGAAGCATCAGACGGCACAATCTTCCCACCATCGATGCTGGATAAGAAGTCACCCTTATATATCTTCTACCCGAATTTATGTAGACGACTGCCTTTTCAATTTATTAAGGAAGTTGAGGTGAGTATCCCTTTTTTATATTTAATGTAATCGTCAATTTTTTGTTATTTAAATTGGGATAGAAAAAAATCTGGAAGATACAAGATGAAGTAACATTAGTAACTTTAATATTAGTAAAATAATATTCCTACCGATCTTCTTCAGGATAAGTCTTGTAACACAAATGGCGTTAAGATAAATTTAAAAGAGAAGCGAGGGCAGTTTATCTTGTAACATAATAGTCAATATAAATTAAAAATTGAATGACTATAAGTACCAATTTCAATCAATAGATGGCGTGCCCTGTAGCTAACTATATCGAAAATAGTGTTATTAATATTGTTTGTACGCTTTATGATTGTGAGACGATAAAACGACGTATGTAACAATATGGATTCCCCTGACATAGCCATGAGTAATTTCCTGTCTAGCGATCGTTATGAAGCGAAATTCCAAGATGCAAACATAAATTTTGGGGAAATCCTCAATTTTTAGTTTTGGAGTGGTGGTTTTGGACTACAATTAACACATTATCTATTTCAAATAATGGCTAGGAGTACCAAATTAATCAATAGTTTTTTTATGGTAGTTTAGGGGTAAACGAGCAAACGGTCTACCTGATGGTAAGTGACCATCGTCGTCCATGGACTCTTGTTTTGTCGATGCGTTGCCACCTCGAAGATAGCGTGAGAAAGGGGAATGAAGAGAAGAATACTGCGGTTCCAGTAGAACCCAGCGTTCACCAGAACCGCAGCATTAATGGGATGGGAGGGAGAGGGGCAAGTCTGGCCAAGTCTACCATCAAGGGGTGCTGGTTTACTCGCCTCTCACGACATGCTCTTCCAGCGGCTTAGGGGAATTGCATTCTATCCCGTATAGATGGCGTTACATAATCCATGAGGAACGGAAGTAAGGATAAATGAAAGGAATAAAATTATTTCCATTTCAGATAGCAGACGGAGTACAGCTTCTACGCTACGGGATGCCTAAAGATGTGTTCGATGACCCAGAACATAATCCAGCTAATGAGTGCTACTGTGAAACTGATTCTGGGACTTGTCCTCCGAAGGGTATTATTAATGTCACTGCTTGTGCTATGGGTAAGACTCTAATCTATTCAACCCACCTATTTTAGTAGTGTTGCCACTTAGGTCATACACACTTTAGCCTAAATATGACCAGAATTTGACTTATTAATTATTAATAATTTTTTTCTCTTTAGTTTATCTTTTTTCATTATCTCCTTCATTCCCTGTCTCTATTTATATTTTCACTCTCCCCTGTTCACTTTTTCTCTCTTGCCTTTTTCCTCTCATAATCCTTAATTTATTTTTATCCTTTTTCTCTCTCATATATTCTCTTAGCTGTCTCTCTTTCTTTCTTTTATCAATGATGAAAAGTTACACTTTTACCTAGTGACCATTTCGCTTTCTAGGAATAAAATATTGACAACAGACTAACTGACCTAACTAACTTACTAATGTTCTCTTACAGGAGCCCCAGCATTAGCTTCTTTTCCACACTTCCGACATGGAGACCCAAGTTTAACAAACAAAATAGATGGTCTAAATCCAGAGGCAGATCTAGAAGACTCGTATCTAGATATACATCCAACATTGGGAATTGCATTGAGTGGAAAATCTAGGTATATAATTTATTTATTTGATAGTCGATCCAGCGAATGACGTCACGATTCAGTAAACATCATTTTGTTTCGTTGAACTTTAATAAATTTCTTACCGAGAGCGTTGCTAGCCGAGGTGAGCCGATTGCGATTAGAGGGTGGGGGGAAAAGTTGATATAAATTGAAAGAGGGGGAAGGTGCGGAAAGTTTGGGGCAAAGAGTATATAATTTTTGGGGTAACTTTTTCCTCTAGGGGGGGAGAGTAAAGTAAAAATAAAATACATATATATAGAATCCATTAAATTTCTTCATAAACAAAATCAATTTTAATAAGCAATAAATCGATAACGCTTGAAGGCATCACTAACTCCTCACAACACACCAAATATTAATGTTACCATAGCACTGATAAAAAATATAATGTGAATGTTGCCATGTTAATTGTTAAAAATGCATAATTTTTCACAATGGAAAATTGTTTTTTTACAGCTTACAAATCAACGTACAAGTGAAGAAATCATCGGCTTTTAGTTCTTTAAGCTTCTTAGAAGACGGCTTGATACTTCCGGTCGCTTGGATTGAAATGGTAATAATTATTCTGTTTTAATTTCCACTTTTTTATCTGTACTAACAGTCTTATATTATGTTGCCAATATAGGAATAATTCCCAGATTTACGGGTAATTTATGGTAATCAAATAGATTGTTTTTCCATAATATTTTAAAGACATTATCGATCTATTAAATCTGTTAATAAATATTTTTTTGTCACGAACTGTATCTGTTAATTTAATATTAAGTTTTATTTTATTTCATATCACCACTGAGTACATCTGAACTAAATATTAAATATATACTAAAGTAGTGTGTTTTAATTAAAAATAAATTATAGTAATATTTAACAATACTAGAAAGGACATGACCACCTTCCATACATCATTGGCCTACGAACGGAATAACATGTCATCATAACGATAATTACTCATTTATTTTTAAACTTAAGAATCAATTTTTACTAACTGACGGACACTCGGAGGATTTTGCACATATTTTAAAAAGTACTCATTATAATTTCCTGCAAATCAGACTCCATTGAAATCTGATATCATCAATGTTGCCACGGGTGTATTAATACCCCCCATTGTACTCCTGTCATGCACTAACTAAACGAGCTCAGTGTATTTTGCGCATAAACAAGATTTTAGAGCGTGCTATAAGTTTTTTAACTATTACCAAATAATATAACATTTCGTTTTGCCTATAAGTTTAATAAAAAAACGTTTATTTACGCTTATTTCTTACCAGAGAGGAGAAGCTAGTTACGGAATAACGAAAAGCTCGTGTCGCACACACGGTATTGTATACCCATATAAAAAGTCATAAATAAAATTCAACTGTTGATGTTCAAATTGATAGGCAAATTGCATCACAAAATATTTTACTTCGCTGATAAGCGAATATATTATAATTTTACTATTGTTAAGACAATACATTAATATATCTTGACAAACACCTATTGATTGATCTAAAAAAAATGCAACGTTATATTTATATATGATTAAAAAAATTGATTTTTTTGATTTTTAGAACTAAAAATGTATATAACAATTTTAATTCTGTAAGTTTTTTAGGTTATGTGAATGTTAAAGTCATATTTGTTGTTATAATTTTTTTATTACTCATTATTTAACGATAATCGGGTAGTGATAAAATAATCTTTAATATTTAAAAAAATTAAAATGTAAAAAAAATCTAATTTAAGCTTAAGTAATATATAAAAGAAGAAAAAAAACTTTGTTATTGGTGCCATATATCTCTAGACGTTAATATTTTTTAGGTATTTTAACGCCAAGGTCCTTTTGTAGTTTCACGAGTAAAAAGGGGGGTATTATTACAGCCTTGGCAACATTGATGATATCAGACTTAAATGGAGTCTGATTTAGCGGAAATTATAATGAGTACTTTTTAAAATGTGGCCGAGTGGCCGTCAATTACTAAATATTGATTCTTAAGTTTAAAAATAAGTTAGTAATTTTAGTTATGACATTTTTGTTATATCATTTTATTCATTTCGTAGGCCAATTTGAACATTGTCCTTTATGTGTAAATGTAATTGCGTAATATATGAAGTTGTTTGTTTGTTTGCTTGAACGCCCTAATCTCAGGAACTACTGGTCCGATTTGAAAAATTCTTTCAGTGTTAGATAGCCCATTTATCGAGGAAGGCTATAGGCTATATATCATCACGCTACGACCAATAGGAGCGGAGCATCACGCGAACAAGTTAAATTATATAACCGGCAGTTATTAGAAATAATACAGGAATTAAAATTACTACAAGCATTTAGTTGTTATCAGAATACATTATCTTAATTAGTCCGCCATCTTGGCCCGTCCACCATATTGGATTTAGAATACGTCATTCTATACACGATAACCATGCACGCAAACACTGCAAGTTAAATAAAAGCTTATAAATTTCCAGGGCCTGGAAGAACTACCGGAAAGTCTCCGATCTCTTGTATACCACGGAACATATTCAACAGCAGCAGCACAACTAGGACTTACAGTTTTCTGCATATTAGCTCTAACCGTATCATCTATCTGTTTGATCGTCATGATTGTTAGAAGGAGAAGGAAACCTTGCGCCATTGTGAAAATATTACCAGCGGATGTTGAAATGAAATCTGCGCTTTCATGATTAATCGTATTTTATATAATAAGACATAAGTGTACAAATAATTATTGTAGTTGGGCTAAGAACGGATATCTACAAATAATATTTTTTTGTATAGTTATATGATGACTACTTCAGACTCAAATAAAGCAAAACTCATGGACACTCCACAGAATATCATTATAACCAAATTACTTATTTTGAGGTTATAATTTGTTAAAGCAATAACAAAAGTACGTTTAGCGTCGGAAAGTAAAAAGTATATTAAGAAATAGTATATACATTAATTACTTAAATTTATTGGTAATCTTTGAGACTAAAGTAATCATTGAAGATACGCTGGATCCTCATACAAGTATCATGAGTAAAATGTCCAAGGTCTGTCCATAAAAATATCTATGTATACTAGATTAGTCTTAAATACAATTTTTTGAGACGCCCTCTATGGCTGCGTTTCCTCCAGAGATCAGTGAGGATGGATTTGTTAAGAAGGCTAGTTTAAAATGTCAATACCAAATTATTATCATTTTTTTCTGTATATATATCGATATCTTTTTTTCCCATTTATTCATCCCTATTGTAAAGTGAGATGACGCCTTTGAACAATCTTCGTCCATTATTGTCTATGATCCAAAATTGCTAACTAATTCGTTGTACAATGGCAACACTTTGTAGGGTAAATTAAATGCTACATTAATTTACCTTAGATTAAGCTCAGAATTAAAATAAGAGTTTAGATTAATGTATTTAGGTATAAAAAATAAAATAAGTATATTTTTACCGTTTTGATGTTGCCAATATTGATAGTTATTTTTATTAAATGAACACTCTCATAATATTGCCAGTAATATGAATACTTTTGAATATTTATTAATTAATTTTATTAAATCAATCCAGTGAATTGGATAGGGTCGCAAAATATCGAATTATTAATATGAAATAATCAATGTATTAAATATTATATCTTTTTCTTTTACTTTAAGTCAGGAATTAGTGACTGACATCAGCAAAACAAGATATACTGTCTTGTTTTGTCGATGCGTTGCATCCTCGAAGATAGAGTGGGGAGGGGGAGTGAAGAAAAAAATGCTGCGGTTTCAGGAGAGCCTGAGCAAGAGCCCAGAGTCCACTAGATCCACAGAATTAATGGGATGGGAGAGGATAAGGGATGGCCCAAATGCGGCTCGACCGGAACGCGTCTATGGCACTTGGCGGTCGGATTCGCTTGCTGGTGGTCGCAAGCCAGTCGGGGAACAGATCCCCTGCCCCTTAGCTGCTGGGTTACTCGCGTCTTACGATACTCTTTTTGTAGCCTCTGTGGTCATATACTGATGTGATAATATATTACAGCATATTAATGTATCTATGACTGTATACGTTGTTTCTATTGATATGTAGTGTATTAAGTTAGAATATTTAGTTTTAATTAATAATGATCTGAACTATGAGTACAAAAAATTAAGACTATAATTTTTTTTACTCCTTTGGTTTCGAATAAGTTTTTCTAGAATTCGAAGTTACCACATTTAGTGGTATATCAGATTACTGGTAACACTGACAGCCTATGTATGTACTTTTTTTATTTTATATTGTCTTTGGTATTCAAGTACTAAATAAATTTGAAACAAAAACATTTCCAAATGTTATTATCTTGTTAGTCCAAGATCCAGTGACAATCAGACCTTCGTTGTTTTATAAAACCTGAAAGTTTAACTATAAAGTTTGGATCACCTTGCTTTATCATGAAGGTCTGGTCGCCGCGGGCTCTTCCTATAGTATATTTTTTATATTAATAAATATATCGTGTATGATCTCCTAATAACAAGATGAACATCTTTTAGATTTTCTATATTTATAATAATCATAAACAATTTTGCTCAAATTATTACATAATATAACAATAAAGAATATAAAAAGATCTGATTATAATTGAAAACTTTACAAAATTGCTTTGGTGTCTGAAATATAATGTTTAAAAATCCATATTTCTTTGAATTTATTTCTCCCTATCATCGTTTCCTTAAAGAAACACTATGCTTCGGCCGATCTTCTTGAAAGAGAGAGAGAGAAAAAATATAAAGAAAGAAAGAGAAATAAGGAAACGAAAAGAAGAAGGGAGACGGGAGTATTGTATTTTTAAAATCAAATTAGTATTAACAAAATGGCCATATTCTATTAAGTAAAAAATATATATGGCAACACTACACCACAGGATGTCACTCAGGAATATAATTTCTATCAGTGAAAGAATTTTCAAAACCAGATCTGTAGTTCCAGAGAAAACCTTCACTGTACAAAATGGCCATGTTTTGGCATTTAAATGGCCATATCGATGAAAGAATTTTCAAAATCGGTTCAATAGTTCTCAAGTCTATTCGCAACAAAAGAACATACAAACAATCAAATCTTCCCTCTTTATATAATAGTGTAGATGTAGATTATAAAATTATCAAAACCATAGGTAACGAGATTTGTATAAAATACCAATTGAATGAGACTTTAACACTACAGGTAATACTGACTTAATAATATTAGAGAGAAATGATACTCTGACTTCTGATGATAACAATCATGTATTTCTGTAAACTTAAGACTATATATACAAGAACTTAAAACTAGAAAAAATATGATGAACCAATGAAAACCTTAAAATTAAATCTGTGAACCAATTAAAATATGTACATTATTGACTTGCTGATTGGAAGTAAAAACATTAAAAATTATTATATTTACAAATTAGATCAGCGAATAATAAGGGCTACATTAATTTCTATTACCAATCATAACAGCTACATTATTGCGGGGAAGAGCGGAGAGCGCCTCTGGAGTTGCAGGGGGTTGTCGCGCATGCGCATTAGCGATCTCACGCTATGCGAACTAAACCCTCGCGCCAGCCGTTCCTGCGCACATTCGGCTTGATAATTATTATCTCAAAACGCAGATAAAAAATTTTACGAGATTTTTGAGACAATGTTTAAAATTTTAAAATACAGGTTAATACGAGTTTATAGCTTACTAACTTATATTCTGAGGTAAAACCCTAACATTACTGGACTAATACTCGTTTCAATCATAAAATATATATATAAGTTTTTATGCAGGTATGTATTTATGTGTAGTATATTGTAGTTATTATTACTTATAAAACTTATTTCTAATCATCTTTTGTGCATGAACCGCTTTAGTTAATAAACCAGACTGAAAGAGATCTCTTCTAAGAGATAAACAATCCTTCATACATTAGTTTTCATACCTACCAATTTTGTATATATTGGGAACGACTAAACGATTATTGAATAATCACTTCCGTCTGCCCCACACGTGGAGGGAAATTTTAGCTAATCTCATCGCTTTATATTCTCGTACCAGATGATCTCATATCATATCATAGACAGTGGAGCTCACTCGTGGTCTCAAGGAGTGGATAATATCTAAGTAGTGCTAATGAAAGTATCAAGTGCAGTTTTGTTTTGAAAGAGGTTTTTATATACTTATCAAAAATAAAAATCATATACGAAGAAAAAAAGGGAAATTTATAAAATAAAATAGGGAATGATAAAACTTAGACCTGGCAACACTGCAGACAACTGCTTGACAGTTGCTCCGTCCATAAACAAAATCTAGCCTTTCTCAAGTTTGTATTTGATCATGGCGGTCGGTAAAAATAAAGGCCTATCGAAAGGCGGCAAAAAGGGTGTTAAAAAGAAGATGTAAGTTCGAAATAAACTTACAAAACTATAATTTGAACTGTATATATTGTTGTTATTAAATATTAAAGATATATGAATGGTGATGTTAGAGATATTTGTGGATAAAAATTGCGTGTCTCGTGTCATTCATTTTATTTAACATATAAAACTTAGATATTTCTGATTTACAATAATGTTTTAATAGTTATTAAAATTGTATTGTGTTGAGTTTTACACGTGTATATATGTATTTATTAAATAAAATAAAATAGGTGAGTAGTTGTTTGAGGTTATATTTTAACTATATTCGTTTTCCAGTGTAGATCCGTTCACAAGAAAGGACTGGTATGATGTTAAGGCACCCTCGATGTTTACCAAGAGGCAAGTTGGGACCACCCTGGTCAACCGTACTCAGGTTAGTACTTCATTTGTAATTTTGAGGTTATAGTTGTTATTACAATTAAGTTTAATATTATTGTTGGTGCTGTTTTATTACAATTTATATTTAACTAGTCGACCCGCTCTGATTTCACACGAGTGCAATGTATCACGTGTTAAGTTTAACTAAATCATTTTATTATAATAAGGTTATAAAATGTCTATTACTCTATAAATACCTGAATATACCCCTAAAATGTTAATACAGTAAACAGTGAAATTAAAACAAGTAAATAACAATGAACTCAATTCCATTATGTGTAGACAAAGTAATCACCAGTCTCCACTGTTCTTAAAGTTCTTACTTTTTAATAAACTGGTTAAGTTTAGCGATCAAGCAATATGAGCAAATACACGTAAATACTTTTAGTATCAATACTTTGAAATTAAGTATCAAGTAGGTATGTATTGATCAAAAGTACTCTTACCTGTCGCACAGTCCAGCTTTTCAATAGCAGAAATCGTAACATGCTTGTAGTATTTGGAAAAATTGACAAAAGCATCAAATTTGGAGAACATATTGACATTGGCAGAATTACTGCTAATTAAAGCGGTATAAAAGCCAAGAGAAGAAGAAGAATATTGACTTTTTTTTCATAAATTCTTATAATTTTGTTCTTATCAATTAAGAACACCAATACTTAGTTATTGTTTTTACTATAAATTTTTCAAAAACTGTTCAATATGAGTATTGATACTGGACGACTGATACAGTATCGAGTTAAAGTATCGATACCTGAATGTTACTGTTTTATCCTTAATTAAATATCTATATTGATAGTTGTGTAATTAAAAACAATCTAATGAAATTTTATCCCTAAAAATACACTGTCTAAAACATCCTTGAGTTGGCATCAGTGCTATAATTCTATGCAGGGAAAGTCACCGACAATCCATACAAATAAATAAAATTGGAGTGTCTGTTTTGTAATATTAAAATAACCGCTTCTTACTGAGTGCATAAGGATGTATATACATACACGGTACATATACCAACAACTACATTTTTTACAATTTTTGTCTGATTGATGGGACCTTAAGTGGCAGATAGCTGATGTAACAAGGAGTAACTTAGGCTATTTAACATCTCGCTACGACCCATAGGAGCGGAGCAACACGCGAACAAAGTCGCGCGGGTCGGCTAGTTATTAATATGTTTATGATACTAAATGATGATCCACCTAGCTCGCAATGACACAGAACTGATGAAAACATTTGTTCCCTTTTGATTTTACCGCTGAGTATCAAGACTATTTGTTTAAACAATTTTAATATATAAACAACAGACTAAGACTTGTAAATGTTTCAGGGAACTAAAATTGCGTCGGAAGGTCTGAAAGGACGCGTGTTTGAAGTCTCCCTGGCTGATCTTCAAGCTGATACTGATGCGGAAAGGTGAGGTGGTAATAATATTTTATATGAGAGATTTTGATACAATGTGCATTTGGAAAATAAAACATTAGATTGATTAAGAGGAATTGTTTATTGACTGCTCAGGAAGAACTCTTCATACTATTTTGCGTGTCCATTTGCCAGGTGGCAAAGGTCCTCCAATCTTCTCCATTCTGACCTTCCTATGACAACTCTACCCCATGTTATTCCCACTACTTGTCTAATGTCGACGTCTCGGCTTCTGTGGTCTACCTTTCTTCCTCACTCCATCTCTAGAGTATCCTTTCCCCTGATCATGTGGCCTGCCCATTTCCACTTTTAACCTTATTTTCAGAGCTATGTCCTTGATCTTAAGTCTTGCTTCTAATGCTGCTCCTCTTAACTTTGTCTTTTCTTTTGATCCTAGTCAGCAGACCAAGTGGGCGATTAAAAAAAGTCGGTTATTTTTGTGTTACTATTCTAATACCAATCAACTTTCAATTAATTAAATTAAAAATATTGATGAGAAATGGTTATAATAACTTGTTGAAATATCTAGGCCTGTCTAGAACAGCAGTAAATTCTATAATGACGTGAGTAACAAAAGCTGCAGATTATACCAAATTTGCCATTGAAATGGGGTCCCCCAACGTCACAAGCTCTACTTGCACCTCTCTCTTCTACACAATGGACCAGGCACCTGTACAATGAATCCATGAAATGCTAAGAAGATTACTTTCTTATGTATCTCATACCTTATTTCCAGGTCTTTCCGAAAGTTCCGTTTGATCGCTGAAGATGTGCAGGGTCGCAATGTGCTCTGCAACTTCCACGGCATGGATCTCACCACTGATAAGCTCAGGTATTTATATATTCTTATCAATTTTGCAGCCCAGCTATATAACAGTGATGATCGCTATTATATCGTTTCAAGCTGCATACAGCACAGCTGCCACAAGATGTAGCGCCTTTATAGTTATCTGTATAGGCCCTTCTTGTCGTTGCAACATTTCCAGCTATTACTGATTTCTATATTATCATAAAAATTAAAGTTTGTTCAAAAAGTTCCTAATTTTATGGATCCAATTAAATAATACTTTCACGGATGAAAAGCTACCCTCTTAATTCCTGCCTTTTTGCAGGTCAGAAGGTCTGAAAGGACTCATGGCTGGAATATATTACAAGTAATATATATCTTTATTTTAATTGTTCTCAGGTGGATGGTCAAGAAATGGCAGACCCTTGTCGAAGCCAACATTGACGTGAAGACCACAGATGGGTACCTGCTCCGAGTGTTCTGTATCGGATTCACCAACAAGGACTCCCTTAGCCAGCGCAAAACTTGCTACGCTCAGCATACTCAGGTATGTAACATGTGAACTGTAATGACATTCATAATTTCTAACTCTTCGAGTCCTTTTTCGCAATGAAACATTGTCTATGCCTTCTTCAAGCGTTAGTATCACTGTACCAAATTTCATCCAAATTGATTCAGTGGTTTAAGTGATAATGTGTAACAAACGGGCAGTTACTTTATAATATAGTACTATGAAGTTAAAGTATTAAAATACAATTTCTGTTTTTTTTTTTTGAATTTTGAACAACTGATAAACATTAATCAAAGAAGTACTGATTTCTAGCAGTTTCTTAGTCTTTTTTGTACACAGAATTTTTTTTAAGCAGATTTGTTTGATTTATCATGTTAAAGCTTCTCGGCAGGGCACACTATTGTTCACCTGTTACCAAGTTTCTGTATATCATGACGTTTCAGTCGTTTGATGTAGCTGATAGTTGCATACATGGTGGACAGGTCATTTAGTTCTACTATTTTCTTTTATTGCAGTCCAGCTATATGAAGGAAACCTAATGTCCTTTATATCGTTCAAAGCTGCATATATTGTTTGCTTCCGCACAATTGTATATCTTTTTACACATTATTAAGGTGTTTTGTGTCGTTGCTACATGTTATAAACATATAAAATAGGGGTTTATAGTCTATACGCAGACCAACAGTATGATGACTTTACTAGAAAATAGTTTCTAATAGGTTTATTCTGTACAAGTATATTTCATTGCTCTGTTTATGCCTTTGTCTTACAATATAACTATGTGTTATACTTAGGTGCTTTTTTTTTTTGTGACAATTTTTTTAAATTTACTCCCACACAGAAACTTTGTGAGAAATTCCTAAAAAAAGTTCCTGAAGATTTGAGAAATGACTGGATTTATTTTTTCTTCAAAATTCTACAGCTCAGAGTCATTTTATGTTATAATCTAAATTTATAAATCAATGATAATCAAGTGTCCATTGCGGCGTAATCGTAACTCGAACTTGCGGTGTAGTAGGGGTCACTAAACCCTAATAATTTATGAGCTGAACAATACTCATCTATTCAAGCCATGCTGGCTTTGGTGAACTAAAACATTTTAAACAACAACCTGCATCTGAAAAATGGCATCAAAACGTGCAGAAGTAACCTAACCTAACCTAACTACTAATATACTACTTACTCAATTTATTGACGAATAGATGGACTGTATTGTCTTTTAGGCAATCACGCTTTAATCACTGAATCAATTTGGATGAAATATTTATCATAAAAAAAATACATAAGAATACTTAGTAAACAAATGAGTGTGCTCGTACGCCATCTGTGTCGAGCTGTGTATCTGTTACATCTTTGGGAATTCATATATAATTTCATTTTGATTATAGGTACGCGCAATCAGAAAGAAGATGTGCGAGATCATCACCAGAGATGTAGCAAGTTCCGAACTCCGTGAAGTGGTCAACAAGTTGATCCCTGACTCCATCGCTAAGGATATCGAGAAGTCGTGCCACAGCATCTATCCTCTGCGAGATGTTTGTATTAGGAAGGTGTGTATTACTGTCTTTGTCTCTTCGTGTGACCAACAAGGTCCAACTTGACCCCAATTATTTTATTTTATATATATAGTAGATAAAACTCCAAGAGATGCCATAATTGGAACTCCAAACAACGACATAAGGCCCCCTACATAATTAAAATTATTTTTTAAATATCAACTATTCAAGTGTTGTTATTTAGTGTTGCTATATGTTAGAATGAAAGATGATTGATGTTCAAGTATAATTTAATTCCTTATTATTAAATATTAAATGACCTCAATAATAGAAATGATCCAACTTGATTCATTCATTTTACTATTTATAATTGAATATATCCCTATTACCACATATATGCATGTTTACCTATTACTCGAAGACGCCTAAACCAATTAGGAAAATTCTTTTGTTGTTTCAAAACATATATATTTCTCAGATTGTCCCATTTAAATTACATCGAAAACAGTTTAGCGGTTTTTTTTTTCTAATGAAACCCTTTTTTTTTATAAAAATTCATTTTAACTGTATTAAACCCCTTAAACCAGATGATCCACACTACCTTACAATTGTAATCCATGTGATCCCGTAATTGATATATTTCAAATAAGCCGTAGATGAGAAACATTTTGTACTGAAGATTAATTAAAATAATCAATGGGGGTTTGGGTTCAAACCAACAACCATAGAACAATTATATCGTTAGGGTTGTAATTTTTTTTTATTCTATATGATGACACACCTAGCTCGCAATGATACATGCATGATGAAAACTCATGTTCCCTTTTGATTTTTATCTGAATTAATAATCCCTATCATGTCGACGAACACTTTAATTCCAATTCTAATACGAGAATATTTCCAGGTGAAAGTGCTCAAGCGACCAAGGTTTGAGATCGCCAAGTTGATGGAGCTCCACGGAGAAGGAGGCAGTGGCAAGCGAGGAGAGGTTGGGGACAAGTCTGAACGTCCCGAGGGATACGAACCCCCCGTGCAAGAGAGTGTTTAAATATATGATTGAAAAATGAGTTTGATTTGTTTTGTATTTAATTCTTTAAGTATTCAACCCACCCAATTTTTTTAATTATTTCTTAATCAATTTTTTAAAAATAAATGATCTGATATTTGAAAAAAGATGATAAAAAAGAGAAAATGCGAGAGATTTTCTATCACTTTATTAAAACAAAGTAAAGACGTAATAAACATAAAAATGAAAGAGAGATGAAAATACATAGACCTCTTGGTGAAAGAATTAAAATCGATTCAGTAGCTGTAAAATGGATGAGTGAAAGAATTTTCAAAGTCTGATCAAGTTTCCTAATACTTTATTCAGTTTATTGGCCACATCGTTTTAATTATGGCAACACGATGTAGTGTTGCCATAATTGAAGACTGTCACATTGAAGTTGTATAGCGTTAAGAGATTTTTAAATCGGATCTAGTTTAAGAGAAAACCTCATTGTACAAATTGGCCACTTTATGGCAATATAATTGATATTTATGTCTATGGGTTTCTATTGGTGAAAGAATTTTCGATACCGCTTCAGTAGTTTTCTAGCCTTTTCGCAACAGACAAATCTTTCCTCTTAAATAGTGTATGACTATAAATAAAGAATTAATTTTTCTTCTATGACATACTAAAATCTTGTGAGTTGGAAAAAAAAGTAAATATAATTTATTTAATACGAAAATTTGGTAACAACTCCATCTATTGTTGTAATTACGCAAGTTCAAACCTTTAAGTGACATCGTACATATTGTTCTTATCAGATAGTAGTATTAAAATAAATTGATAATAAAAGAATATCGTTTCAAATAATTAAAATATATTCTCCATAATAAAACATTAATGCTAATAAATTTTATTAAATAGTTTTAAAAATTACTATATTTACCCATGTGTCCAATAGATGGCGTTACGTGTAGTGTAACTTTATTTAGTAAAAAGGCAGTTGTGATAGTAAACACTTTGTTTTCCAAAAATTTTTATTAAAATTGTTTTATTATAATTAATTAAAACTCTATGGCTTAAATAAAAAAAATTAATTTTCCAAGAAAATTATTAATCTAGCAAGGCTGTATGTGCTGTGATATTTGCTTTTTCGGATGTGACAAAAAAAATAACTGTCAATGTCATGGTTAATGTCACATGTTGTGACGTCACGTCGCCGGCACGATTCGACGGTCACGTACTAACAAAATCTATCTTTGCTACAATTTAATAACGAGCGGCCGCGTTTTAATGTATAAATATAAATGGGCGTTATCTGTATCATATAATATTGTGGAGTGGGAAACATTGTTATAAACGTTCGCAAATGTGATTAAAATTAGTTGATAGTGAAAAATGGGTGCTAAAGTGTCCAGAACAGATTTCGAATGGGTTCATACGGAGGAACCTCACGCTACACGCCGGAAGATCATCCTAGGTATTTAAATATTACGTCACTTATAAATAATAATTAGTTTAAAAAAGTTGAGCAAGTTGATGTTTCCCGCATTCTAGATTTTTTAGACCGGTCTAGAATACTGATGATTATTGAGCAACATGGAAAGGGGGTTCAATGGGTCAATACTCTCACCCCTTTCTCCTGACCACCGATTTGTGTAACAATATTATAAACATTTATTAATATTTGTTTTTACAATTTTACAGCTGTACAATATGAGATATTTAATAAATAATTATGCATTTCTGCAAACTGAGAGTATTATTAATTTTATTAAAATTAAAAAAAGCCATGGAATATTAATTAAATTTGTGTCCAACTACTGAAATATGGCTTCCCTAGCTTGGTCTTTGATTTTAGTGGTTTTTTTAGAGACACAAGCTTAGTTTTTAAAAATATTTTGTCCTTGATGTCTTTTAACAATTTTAAATATCTTAATATAAAATATGAATTTCATAAAACATTTATAATTGAAAAAAACTGATCTTTATTTAGAATATAAATTACAATTTTCCTCAAGGACACAACTATAATAAAATCGTGCTTATCAAAATAACTTATGATTGTACGCAACATTTAAATATATATATTTTATGATTATATAAAAATATTACTTATTATTAGTGATATTATTTATTATAGACTTTAGACTAGGCTGAGAACTTTAGTGAACTCTCAGGAGTGCAGATTTTCCTCAGATGTGCAGATTGCTCCTCATTCTGAGGAGGAGACCCGGCTCAGCAGTGGGCCATTGACGGGTCGTGATGATTAGACTAAGCTGAGCAATGCTTGAAACTTGTGCCCTAGGTATAGGTTTTAACTAACATGAAACTGAAATAATAAAGACTAACATGACCAAATATTTACTGTTACAAGTAATATTATAGTCCAAGATCCTATAGTAACCTGAGGTTAGTTATTTTCCAAGCAATGAAATCTATTGTTTATCTATTACCTTGGATTACCTTCCAGATAATCAGTATGAGTTCTTGATTAATCAATTAAAATAGAATAATTGTTACCTACTTACATATCTACATTTAGTAATCATTTCCACTGCAGTGTGACGCACAAAAAGGAAAATCACTCAGTATGTGTTGACGATTATATCATTAAACATAATATACTGATCAAGAAATCAGCTTCAGCATTTCATAACAGTACCAATTTACTAATATATTGCTATCGGATGAGAGCATGTAAATATTCGTTATATCAAGTAATTCATTAAATTGAGGTTAGGTTGGTTAAAAATTGTTATAAAGAGGTGAATAAAAAATTGGCGTTTAAAAAATCAAAGATAAAAAAGTAAAATATCCAAAAGAAACAGTCCCGCTGAGTTTCTTGCGCCCATTCTTCTCAGGTCTGGATTAGGTCGTTTCCGAAAGGGTGGTAGATTCCGATCTTCAATAAGAGAATGTAAATTCCAACATTGAATAAAAAATTTTGACTTTGACTTTATGTCATTATTATCAACATCATCTGGGTGCAATAGTGTTGAGCCCCCCTTAAATATTTATTTTATTCTGTGTTTAGTATTTGTTGTTATAGGGGTAACAGAAATACATCATTTGTGAAAATTAGAACTGTCGAGCTGTCACAGTTAATGATATACAGCCTGGTGACAGACAGACGGATGGATGGACAGCAGAGTGTTACTAATAGGATCTTGTTTTTACTCTTTAAGTATTGAACCTTAAAAAATGATCAAAAACTACTTCTATTCTCGAATAAATAGATTTTCTAATTCAGATATAAGTATCACCTGATGGTATTGAGATCTTTGACTATAAATATAATAATCATAAATAAAGTAAATAACGACAATCTTCAGTAGACATTGTGTCATAGCGTGAAGGTCGTATGACAATAACAATGACTGTTCTGCATCAATTCTTAGGAAAAACACTTCAAATATATATTTAGTTATTTTTATCTACATTTGTTTTCATTATTCTATTTATTAATCACAGGAAATTTAAAGATACCCAACCTCACATAACTCAAGTAGGTTTAAGTGAAAATTTTATTTTCTAAATCCTCTATGACCATTCATTATATTTATTGGAGAGTTCGGGGATCTCCACAAAATATAACTAATGCCTCTCCTATGGCATTAATACATTATTATAAAATTAAATCTATTCTGCTCAACCCCTCCTTGAGCAATGGACTCCTCCAAGCTTTTCCATTTTATGCGGTCCAATACTATTTCCCACCACTTATTGCCGGTAAGTTTCTTAAAGTCATCTGCACTTAACTTGCAACGCCCGACTCAGAAAATCTATTGCCTCTGTTTTGTTGTGAATTTCAATATTTCTTGTTTTCTGACTTCTTCTTCTGACTCCAACATCGACCTTTCCATACCTGCCTGACAAATACTTACTTTATTTTTTAATTTGTTAGAAAATATTCTTTCGATAGCCATAAAAGAGACATGGCATAAGGCAAGTGTCCATGACTTTCTTTTTATGATGGAGTGGTAATCTGATGAATCTTTTAAAAATCTTTTTAATGCCCAGTATTTTTTTCCACCTTATACTGATTCGTCTTTTGATGTCATATGTGTTGTTATTTGTATTGAAAGATCTGTTTTCCTAAATATATGTAGTCATCCACATTGTCTATTTTGGTATTATCAATAAATATTAGAATTCTGTAATTATTTGTAATTTTGTTAAAACATAACCTTATAATGCACTAAAGACGAATGGAATGAAGTGTACTAGGCTACAGAAGAAAATTGTGCCAAAGTTGTGAGAATATCCACCAAGTGGGAAGATGCAATTCTAAAAAGAAAATTCTGAAATGAGGATGTGCAGGTCATATTTTATGAAATCAGACAGAAAAGTGGATGGGGAGAGTGACAGAGAGGATGTCTCGATACAGAGCTAAGCGAAAGAGAGGATGATAAATCAAGAGATGGTCCGATAGAAAACTGCTGTTTCACTCTGGTCAAGGACAAGGTGCCCGGGAACTTAACCTGATTCCTGCCTACAAACCCGACCGAAGCCCCATCCGTACATGGTGGACATTCCTCGGATACGTACCAAGTGCTTTGAGTCCACCTTTGTTATTAGACCACTGCGAAGATGTGGAACGATCTGCCGGAGTCTGTATTTGCTGAAAAGTACATTGTTGGTGCTTACAATTGTAGAGTGAATAGGCACCTTGTAGGTATGCATGCTCCATCCTACACCGTGTCATCCTTTCAGGCAAGTCATGGTCAAACGCTGACCTAAAAAGCTAGAGAAAGAGACAAGTGTTAAGAGCTGGAGGAGACCTTTGTACCTAAGTACACGCTGAGTAAAGATTTTTGAATCGAGTATCAGTCCTAAGAGACTGTGGCTCAAGGTTTTCTCTTTTTTTAATGGTAGAAAAGGTGCAAACGAGCAGATGGTCCACCTGATGGTAAGTGGCCACCATCGCCCATGGACATCGACATAACAAGAGAAAAAATGCTGTGGTCTCAACGGACCCAGAGCTAGATCCCAGAGCCCACTAGATTCACAGCATTAATGAGGATGGGATTGGGTGGGGGTAAGTCTGGCCTAAGTGCGGCTCGGCTGGAACGCGTCTATGACACTTGGCGTTCGGATTCGCATGCTGGTGGTCGCAAGCCAATCGAAGAACAGATCGCCTATCACCAAAGGGGTGCTGCGTTACTCGGCTTTTACGAGATGCTCTCCCAGCGGCAGAGGGGAATTGTAATCTATCCCCTCCCCTCACAGGTTTTTAAAAGCAATGATTTCTCTTCTTACTGCGCATAATAAGGCTCCATAGCCTATTATGGCATATTAGAGAAAAGGAATAAGATATGAATCCTGCTGTAAACTAGGCAACATTCAACAAAGTCTGATATTTGTCATGATGTAAGATTTTTCATGACTTAATTTTGTTACTTCAGACAACTATGAACATTCAAAGCCTACATCTGAGTTCATCATGCATGTTCTATATACTCGGCTTTTGAATAATTGTTTTTATAAACAAACAAGTAGATAACAACAGATTTTTAACAACATTTACATGTTTGTGTAACAATTTAAAAACATGTTTAAGTAAGTTTTGAATCTATTTCGTATAATATTAAAGTTTGTTTTTGTATGTACGTTTGCTGAGTTAAATTCAGGGGCCAAATATTTTAACTGCTGTTAGCTGGACTGTTGAAGTATATTAATAGTAGGGATCACAAAGGAAACAAAAAGTAGTATAAATTAGGGGTTTCGAAAAAAAAATTAAAGCTACGGGCTAGAAGTTTTAGGGGTAGGAATGCTGTTTTTATTGGTAAAGATTATTAAATGGGCAAAGTCTCCCGATTTACTTAAAAATAATAAAAACAGCAAAACTTTCGCGTTTATAACTTTATTAAGATTTTAATCCCATCTAATGTATCCCATTCTCAGCATGTAGTTAACTACATGAACGCTCTAAAATTAGCGCATGCGTTCGATGTAGTGCTGAAGTAGTACTAATGAAAATTAACAGGTCTAATTGAGAAGCGAACGTGGGAATATATCATAATATTGAGCAGTACACAAACAACATATACGTATCTATGGGATATTTTGCTTCAGCCCAGGGCTTTCTTGATATTATACTAAATATATTTTAGGCGGGATAGCGTCGCCAGGAAGGGAAGAAAATTTTTCTTATAATTAAATGTTAAAAACTAGAGGGGTGAGCCTAGCGCGAGCTTGGGGCTAAGACTGACTCCGTGAGGCGATGCTTCTACAGTCCTCGGTCATCCACTCCATCCACTCTCACGGAGTCGGCGAATTCCGGGACGCGTAACATGAGTTACACCACCGTTAGGATTCCGTAACTTACTCTTGTAGGTGACCCCTAATCAAAATTGAAAACAAATTTCTAAAAAACAATATTTTAATAAAAATGCCCAGTCCTTCACAAATACAGGTCATCTAAATTGAATATGATTGTCGTAAATAAACGAAAATAGATTTTTTTCGGGTTAGGTAATTGGGCAGGCACGTCCAATTTAAAGTCTTTTTTTTGACCTGGTGGAATCTATTCAACAGATACTTGTCAAGCTTGGGAAAGGTTATGCGGGGATGGTGTAACTGCTTCTGAAGGAAACAGTCCAAAACTGGCGCCTGATGATTGCACTCAACGGTAACTAGGAAAAGCCCCCAAATTTTCTGAAATGTCAAAAAAATGGAAGCAGTTATTTTGTAGAATGTTTATTACTTTGGATAATTAAACAGATACAAATTGTAGACAAATCAGCTCTCTGATAACTACTCGGTCAGTCAAAAAGTCTCAGTAGCCCACAGCCTCAAATATTCCAGACCCAAACGGAACACAAATGTCTTAGAAAGAGGATTCATTTCAGTAATTTTTGCCCCGTGGGAGGACTTGAAAGGGGACCTAAAAAAGTCATAATATGGTCACTACAGATACAGACCCAATATTAATAGAGTTGCTGAAACAAAAACCATGATTGTATTTGTTTAGCTTATTAGATAAGCCTCTAACTTACTCAAGAGCTCCATAAATTTAAAATCCTCTTGGCGCATAACTATACTCAAACATAACTGCCGAAACATTAATGAGTGTGCAGTAGGACATCTGCTACCAAATAGATGGTGATGGATCACTCTTATCATAATCTAAATTGCGTTACAATTAAGATAAGGTATCAAAAACGTGACTGTTTAAACGCACGTAGTCTAGGTTGTGAGAATTATCGTTGATGACTAATTTGGAATTATTGAATAATCTATGATTTATTTGTTATTTGGAACACTAACAGGAAAGTACTTCAAGCTAAACATAATATAATTACTATACAGTATACTGTAGAAGTTTCCTAATTATAGGTGTACACAACAACAGTTAAGTAATAGCTACATTTATAACATATCGGAATCATAAGTTTAGATTAGTGTTAGGTTGGCCTTGGGTCAGGTTAGCCTTAAGCTTAGTGGGCAGGGTCAAGGTGGAGTCTTCACATAGTATGTGGCAGGGCAGCCCTTACACCTACATTTGGGCACAAGTCCAAAGCGTTGCTTAGGTTCGTGTTGTAATTGAAAGAAATCATAATGTTTAGTTGTTAATCGGTTTAGTAGCAGATTCAATATGCATCATTCCATTTAAATCATTGTATCGTCTGGTCGTTCTAGCAATTGGTGTATATTTACCTTACGTAGATTGGTTCCGGATAATGACTACACCTATATTTTTAATTGTAAAATTGCCTTGTAAACCTGAATTATGGTCACAAGTCCAAAGTACTTTTTAAATTCCTCTTAAGTCATTATAGTGATAAGGGGAAGGCAACTAGCGACGACAAGTATACTAAAACCAGGTTGAGAACAAAAATATTATCTATATCAGAATTTAGAAGTTTAGTCGAACATGTTAATCGATCGTTGGATAATACCCTGGAGGAAGGCGACACCGACCATTCTATTAGTGCTGCATTTCCAGTGGACTCTTGGTTCATGCTTTGACTGACTGTAGAATATTGAATTGAATCAGGCGCTACTTTGCGGAAATTCATGATTTAAAAGTAATGAAAAGGTTACTTTGCTATCAGTTGTATTTGATGAAATTTCCCTTAAATCGGTTTAGTAGCAGATACAATAAAAAATGTAGGTCTAATTATGGATAGTTCCTTTTGTTGGTTACCTCAGATATCATCACATTAGTCGTAGGATCTTTACATCAATTGGGTACCTGAGGAGGTGGAAATATCTTATACCAATTGAAACAAAAATTTGCATTGCCAATTCTCTTCTTATTCCCATACTTGAGTATGCTGATACTTGTTACACAGATTTAAATCAAACACTACTAGACAGGTTGGAGCGACTGCAAAACTTGTGTATCAGATTCATATTTGGTCTCGAAAAGTTTGACCATATATCACAGTTTCGCTCTAAGCTGCAATGGCTCACAGTACGGTATCGGCGTAATCTCCATACTCTATCACTCCTGTATACAATTCTCCACAACCCACAAGCTCCAATTTATCTCAGAGAACGCTTCACTTACCTTGGCTCCGATATCTCTCTTCATTTGTGACTACGTTCTCACGATGATAACAAACTCAAATTCCCCCCTTTTTCATCACAATGTTATAAAGAATCTTTCACGTATAAATCTGTGGAACTGTGGAATGAATTACCAACTGAAGTTCGTAAGTCACCATCCTTAAACGTGTTCAAAACACGTGTTAAAGGTCACTATTTATCCAAAACAAATGATGAGTATATGTATATTTGAGATAGATAGATATATATATTATGTATGTATTATATATGATTAGTTATGTACTTTATATGTATATTTGTATTATAGTTTACTAGCTTTTACCCGCAACTTCGTTTACGATATTGTGGCCTACAGTAGATCGTCTGTCTGTCTGTCACCTATTTTGAAGTTGGTGTGACATGTTGTGTCGTGCCGTAGTTTTTGTATTTAAATTTCAGTACATTTTCTCAAAAATCTGTGAATGCAGTTCAGAATATCTTAAAAAGTTATGGATGGTCTCCTAGGAACGTTTTCCTGTAACTATAACGGTTAAGGTACCTGCCCTACCCGTCTCAAAAATCCATCCTGTATAATGTATATAGATTAAATATCATTATTGTAGTCATTTATTAGTTATAATATACCCGTGAGGGGACGGGTTAGAATACTATTCCCTTCTGCCGCTGGGAGAGCATCTCGTAAGACCCGAGTAATCCAGCACCCAATTGGTGGTAGGGGATCTGTTCCCCGATCTGTTAATGCTGTGGGTCTACTGGTCTCTGGGCTCTTGCCTAGGGTCCGCTGAATCCGCATCATTTTTTTTCTTCATTCCCCCTTCCCACTCTATTGTCGGGGATGCAACACATCGACAAAACGAGAGAGTGTTTCTTGTTTTTCCGATGTCCATGGGCGATGGTTGCCACTTTCCATCAGGTGGACCATCTGCTCGTTTGCATCTTGTCTATTATAAAAAATAAAAAATATATATATAATTACGTAGGTTATATTTTGTGCGCTACCACTATATATAATTGTTCTACGGTTTCCTACGACGAGATTGCCTGGATGAGATCACTTTTAGTGATAAGGCCGCCTTTGGATGCTATTTTAATCTTAAGATGTCATTTCTGCAACTGTATTCTTCATTTATATTGTGTGCAATAAAGAATTTATCTATCTATCTATAATCCGCGCAATTTTTTTTATATATATCCACGTACGTTTTGTTCCTAACTTGCAAGTGACGCTTGTAGAGTTAACTAGTCCTGAAGATGCTTCGGTTACGAAGCGAAACGTATGAGTTTAGAAATTAGTTGGTAATTTCTTTTCAAATAAGGACTTTACGATTGTTTGTGTAAACATTCGTCAACGTCTTATTTCCACCAATAACATAGTATGGGTTGGTTCTGTTTGTTTTTCTATATCTAAGCAATCATCTGAAATATTAATAAATTGTTGAAGACTCCGTAATTTTCCACTCCACGATGAACTTTTGACCTTGTTGCCATGACGCATGCGTAACTACAATAGATCTAGACGTTTCAATGTTTATGATTGACAAACAATATTCCGTGTGTCCCAAAAAAGACTTACGCACAGTTAATAATGATCTGACTAAGTTAAATTATCCCTTGCAAATCCATCCTATGGGGCACTTTCAAGATGGCGTTTCTTAGTTATATTAAAACAGAAAGCGCGTAGTCCCCAAGCGTCATTAGCCTAGGCCTTGAAAAAAATTGAACTTACTACAAATTTGATTTATAGTAAGTTCCTCGTCTGCAGGCTGCACAGTCCAGGATCGTGCGCGTCAATTTGTCAGCTCTACCACCATATTGTAATGCCACTACATTCGTAGGTATACCAACATATCTTATATAATTGGTACCTAAGGACAGCTTATGATGTGCTAGCTAAGATACATAAGCTCAAGGTGTACATCTGAGGTTGCAGTGGGTTCCATCACATACTGGGTTACAGGGTAATGAGGAGGCTGATAGATTGGCAAAGCAAGGATGTAGAGACGGTAAAGAAGTTAAATTCAAGGTTCATTATTCGGAATTGTTGCCTAAATATAAGTTGAGATGCTACGATAAATGGAAGGAATATTTTAATAAAATATCGTTGGAAAAAGGCATTTGGTACAAGACCATACAATCTGAGCCCCCTCATATACCTTGGTGTACAAACACACAATTGTCGAGAAAATTAATTGTAATTGCTCATAGAGTAAGGTCGGGACATATATTGGGTAATAATTTTAAATGTTTGATGGGTAAAGTGCAATCTCCGATCTGTGATGTTTGCCACAGAGTAGAAGACGTTCACCCTTTGTTAGTAGAATGCTCTCGGATTGAGGCTTTGAGAAATGCATTTATTGAAAAACATCGTTTGAATGATTACACGTTGGTGTATTTCATAGTATATTAATTACTCCGAATTCGGGAGAAGCGTGTGAGCTGTTCAAAGTTTTAGCTTAGAACTTTATTTAGATTTTTATGTATTTGCTAGATAGTATAGGGCACAATAGGGCTGGCATACATACAATATGTAAAAGTTCTGACTCAAAACTAGAATTTAAAAAAAAAACGATTAAATTCATTGCACCTGTCAGACTAAATGATTAGAACTGTGTGTTTAATAAAACTTTCTTTTTTTCAGAAAAGTATCCAGAAATTAAAAAGCTGTACGGCTTCGATCCTATGTTCAAATGGGTGGTCACTGGGATGGTTTTGGCGCAGTTCGCGGTGATGCCCTTCGTGCCGCACATGAGCTGGCCTGTACTGCTGATAGTCGCATACTGTTATGGAGGTGTTATTAATCATTCACTTATGTTAGGTAAGTCAGATATTTGATTATAATTTATTTCCTTGGTGGAACCGAATTATATTTCTTTAACGCGTTCAAATCAAGCCGCATGTGGACCAGACCTACCCCCTCCCTCTCAATCCCATTATGCTGCGGTTTTGGTGGACCCGGGACATGTTCAAGGTCCGCTGAAACCGTAGCATTATTCTCTTCATTTCATCTCGGTAACGTATCGGCAATTCAATAGAATCTTGTATCATCGATGTCCTTAGGCAACAGTGGCTACTTACCATCAGGTGGACCAACTGCTCGTTTGTCCTTTAACTGTAATAAAAATAACTGTCCTCATATGAAGTTTCATAGATCTTTTTCCTAATGAACTTTTGACCTAGAAAGTTCTTGAAGTAATTCAATTCAGCTTTTACCTTTTAGTTTTGTATTGTCGTAACGTCGTCTTGTATTGGAGTGTCTGCTCCTTTATGAAAGATAGGTTGCTAAAAATAACATGTCCCATCAGTCTATTCTTGTGTTAGTGTTAGAAATATAAAAGAATTTAAATGAAACTAAATTCGATCAGGATAATAGAAGCTGTTGTACTCATAATGTTCCACTATCCAACTACTTATTATATCCATTCTTAGGAGTTTAGTTTGTCTCACTTAGACGTCTAATTGGACATCATTTAAGTAATGGCAATGTTAAACAAATTGCGATTAGACTGTGGCAATTTTGTTTAAAGTGACATAATCAGACTAGATTTTGATGGTAGTTAATCAAATCAAACATTTTTTTAAAACTTTACCGCAATGTAAGTTTCCCTATGATAGTAACGAGAAATGTTTACGGTGTTTTAATTATATCAAAAATAATTCGAAAATTGCCGACTCTGTCTACAATCATCAATGTTTACATCAACATAAATATTACCTATAAATTAAAGAAATACTAATAATTCTTTATTAAAAGATATAGAAACGTCACAAAAACCAGAAAACACTTTACATTCAATGAATCAAGTCTGTAACAACACCATAATCCATAAGATAACGTTTTACCGAAAATTCAAGGATAAGCCAAAGCAATTCGAATATAATTATAAAAGGGAAAAACAATGTTAAATAACTTTTGTAGCAATAGAGGATTCGGAAGGAATTTATTTATTTGCTCAAGCATGGTCAAATACAGGTTTTGTTTTATTATTAGGGTCGCCGCACGTTCTGCCAATGATGATTTCAGTAAATAAAATAATAATTAAAAATAACGTCACATTTTAATGTTTGTTATATCTTGTTTATTTAACACAAAAAGCAATAGTAATAATGAAAACAACAATAACACAAAAAGAACCTTCAAAAAGCTTTAAAAGTTGTTAATCCAACAAAACACTACAACAAATAAATAAATTAAGATAAACGTTGTCTTAAAAATCTTTTACCAATTCCTATCAAAACTATGCTTGCGAATTCCCTCCTTTTATCTATTCTCGATTACGCGGATGCAAGTTTTATTAATCTTACGGAGAATGAACTTAATAAGCTTGAGCGGCTTCAAAATATTTCAATTCGGTTTATTTTCGGCCTATGAAAATATGACCATGTTTCACAGTTTCGTTCTAAACTCCAGTGGCTCCCTATACGTCCTCGCCGGGATATGCATATTCTCTCTCTTCTGTACTGTGTTATCTAACCCGAACGCTCCTTCTTGCTTAAAGGAGAAATTTGAATTTACTGGTTCCCCCACTAAGTTACGACCAACACGATGCCTTATGCTTAGAACTAAAATTTTCACAAAGTCATTCACTGTACAAGCTATAGCACTTTGGAATAATTCACCACATAGCATAAGTTTAACAAAGTCTCTACACATTTTTAAAAAATCCGTTAAAGACTTATCTTCTGTCGGAAAATCGATGATGATCAATATCAAGTATTTCGAATGTCCATAAAAGGTAATAAGTATTTTGAATTATGATCTTTGGAGTTGTCTTTTTGCCTCCATTTCGTTGTTTTGCCATTCCACAAATAGAATTATTCCGCTCCATTTTTCTAAAAATGATAGACAGATAAGTGTGACTAAATAATTACATTATTCAAAATTCAGAAAGTGATTCCCCGGTCACCGAAGTAGGTTCAACATTATATAATTCTACTCTCTAATTTAAATCCGCTCATTATTTGTACTGCGGAATTCTGAAAGGATCTGCTAGAGATTTCCAAATAGGTACAACATCAGTGTCGTCAAATGCAGAATTAAAAGATCTTTTAGGCAGACGTGTCCCAACCTATACCGGATAGTATCTTAACATCAGCTAACACACAATCTACTATACAATTAGTAAAAACAGAATACTGAGGCAAAACAAAAATGTTTGTCGGCTATTTTGTTAATTAACTTACAATCTCCGCATATTATGATGATGATATGCACGTACCACATTGAATTCAAGTGGCTATCGAGATTCGAGAGAGTATAATTACCCTCACGTGTGTTATCAGGCTGATAAAGTAACAACAATACATGTGTAAATGGTTTGATTATGATATCAGATATGTTAACGCGGTACTCTTACCTGACAAACGATAAAGATTAATCGCTTTTTAATATGACAATATCGAAAAACATTTATGGGTCATTCATATTTGAGCCTATGTATCTCATTAATTTTTGCGATAATTTTAAGTTTGTAGAATGTTTTTTTTAATATTTATATATTAAGAAGAGATTGGGCACATAAATGTACCTTGTGTAACACCACATAATAAAATAGTTAATGTTATATGCATTATAAACAATTTACAGAAATTAATTTATTTAATAAAATTAATATAACTTTAATCTGTATTATTAACAGGATAGGCGGAAATTACACAGTACCAAGTGCTACGAAGACATTCACCGTATCGTTGGCTCTACGTGCGTCACTTTCCAATTTTTGGGTCACACTTGTTGTGTGAGAGTAGTCCCTAACACTAGTACTGTAACTGAGCTAGGCATAGATTAAAAATTTGATAGAACCTAGATTTCAATGTATTTCAATGTCTGCTATCATCCAATCTTCACTGACTTGGTTTGGCTCATCAATAAAATGATCAGTTCATTAGTTTTTTTTTATTTCAACATAATCCAAACTAAAATAGATAGCTCTTTATCGATATAAACGCAATCGCGTATATCATTTGTTATCTGAATGAGGTCGAGACTTTCATAAAAATTATATATTATTTGGGCTATCAGTAAGAAATTATTTGTGTTAGTCATAAGGTTTTGGATTTTATTACGTGTACGTTATGTCATCGAGCTCGTGCTCGTCTCAAATAACTTTGACTGTTCCTGATCCTTTTTTTGGGTCTTCTAAAATTATTGGATTTTACCTGTCAACCTTAAAGGAATCCTGTTAGTGATGGTGCAACACTATTATGTCCTCAGTAAAACACTCGAGATGTAAATGCAGTTTATTTGTTTAAGCAGAATTTTTTTTCCATTGTATATTAAATGTTTGCACTATCGCGAGGCACTCTTACGTAGTCCTCCTATTCTATCCTCCTACCTTCTTTACTGTTTTCCCTAACTCTTCTCCTTTCCTTGAATACCAATCTGTTATCAATTGACTACATTTTTGTTGGTCAATTCATGTCAGGATATCTGCTTTGTTAACTCGGCACTCCTCACCCCACTTCGCGTTGAAAGATGTATTGAGTACACTACTTCCAGTGCACACTATTTTAAAGATTATGTTTACATCATTTTTTAATAAGAGACTTTCTTTTACAGCGATCCACGAGATAGCACACAACCTTGCCTTCGGTCACAACCGGCCGTTGCACAATCGATTATTCGGCTTCTTCGCGAATTTACCAATTGGGATACCGATATCTATTAGCTTTAGGAAGTATCACTTGGAGCATCACAGGGTAAGTAGCATGTCTTTTTTAATGAGACCTCAACCTTTGATAAGGGTAAGAGGGCCAGGTTAGAAACTGTATTCCATCAGTCCATCTGATAGTTTGACCACGATCATATCTGAATGGTAGAATATTTGGCAACATTCTAAGCCAATTGGACGAATAGTTCTTGACAAAGGATACTTGTATTTTGAACATCTAGGGTCTTACCCTAGAGAAATGCGTCATCAAGCTGGAATTGAATCAAATGAGTTTCATTAATCTGTAAAAGATCTACAGACTTGAATAAGACTGTTAGTTCACAAAGAATTGATTTAAAGAAAGCCAAAATTATTTTTTAACTGTATTTTTAAAAACTGTCGCTCATTAAATTTTTTTTAGAAAATGTCTTCTATACTCCTTTATATTCAGATTTTTTTTTCACCATTTTTTTAGTACCAAGGCGACGAAGTAATAGATGTCGATCTACCCACACTAGTAGAAGCTAAGCTATTCTGTACCACCGGCGGGAAGTTTATATGGATACTATTGCAGCCGTTCTTCTACTCTCTACGACCGCTAGTAGTCCGACCGAAGCCTCCAACGCCTTTGGAGGTCATCAATCTCATTATACAGCTGTTTTTTGATGCAATTGTTATTAAAGTATTTGGTAAGTACTCAAAAAATTATAAAAAATAAAGAAGTGATCGAGCAAGAGCCCGGTACGACCAGACTTTCGTGATTTTATAAAACCTGAAAGTTTTTTCTGTGTTCTCTAGGAGAGATACAAACGATCCCCAACTATGAAGATTGAATCAAATATTTTTAGTTATAACAATTTTTAATGTGTCTGACGGTATTTTAATGTGTGAGTTTTAAGAAATTGAATATCACTTGCTTTAACGGTGAAGGAAAACATCGTGAGGAAACCTCATTCCAGACTTCTGAGAGTTCCCTAAAAGTTCTCAAAGGTGTGTGAAGTCTGCCAACCCGCACGGGGCCAGCGTGGTGGACTATGGCCTCCCCTCCTCACTCTGAGGAGGAGACCCGGCTCATTAGTGGACCATTACTGGGTTGTGATGAATAAGTTTAAAGGTGTCTGACAGGGGGTTGCAACTGTACTAAGCGTTTGACAATGGACGACGTGGTTTCTAATATTATTCCAAATAAAATATATAAAAACTGAACTTTTGTTACCTTTCAAAATTAAGGACAACTCAGAAACTTTCAAGTTTTATAAAGTAACGAAAGCCAGATTGTCGCCGTATCTTGGTCTATAAGGAAAACTTACAATTTTTTTTATTTCTTATTGATGATAGTGAAACTAATATTTTTTATTTTTAGGTTGGAAGGTAATTGGATATCTATTAATTGGGTCACTGCTGTCGATGGGAATGCATCCAGTTGCAGGTAATATATAAAGTTAAAGAAACGGCTTATATGTAGAAGAGAAATAGATACACAGTTTTATTTCTCTTACAGGTCACTTCATATCAGAACACTACATGTTCCGTAAAGGTTTCGAGACCTACTCATATTATGGTCCTCTCAACTGGATTACCTTTAACGTGGGTTACCATAACGAGCATCATGACTTCCCAGCTGTGCCTGGGAGTAGATTGCCTGAGGTAAGTCCAAACCCTTTAAATGACTATGGATTTTTCTACTCATGTTCATACAAATTTATTTATCAAGAATATCCCGTGAGGATACGGGATAGAATACAATTCTTCTCTGCCGCTGGGAGAACATCTCGTAACCCAGCACTCCAGGTGGTGGGGGATTTGTTTCCCGACTGACTTGCGACCACCAGCATGCCAATCCGATCGCAATGAGTCATTGACGCGTTCCGGTTGAACCGCATGTTGGCTAGACTTACCCCCTCTCCTTCTTCCAATCCCATTAACGCTGTGGATTCGATGAACTCGGGGTTCATGCTTAGACTCCGCTCAAACCATACGATAAAACTTTTATTTTAAATTACTTTAGGCAAGATAATAACCGAAGGTTGTATTTGTAATCGTAAGCGATAAGAATATTAGTCATTCCAATCGAAACATATCTTTGTAATACGTATTAGTGAAACTAATCAAATCGTATATCATATTAGTCATAGCAACAAGAACATAGGTTTATAACGGGCACACAGCACGACGTGCACTTCACCCCCGCGCCGCTAGATGGCGTACGAGCACACTCATTTGTTTACTTCGCGATAAAACATATCCTATGTCCTTCCTCACGCTCTACTTTATCTCTCTATCATATTTCATCAAAAATGATTCAGTGTTTTATGACTGATTGCGTAACAGACAAAACAGGCTATCTATCCTTCAATAGATGGCGTGAGTAGTATATTAAATCTCAGTTTCGTTTGTTTAGTTTTGTATTCTTAAGTGTTACTTTCGCAATTATAATATTAGTTAGGATTAAGGTGTTGATGGTGACCACTATCCATTATGAAGTAACAACAACAACAAATATATTTTATTTTACACCATAAAACATACATACAATAAGACAAATAAAAAAAAGTAATGACGCACAACAGGCGGCCTTATTGCTAAAAGCGATCTCTTCCAGGCAACCAAGATGCTAGGATATTAATCCACAGAAATATGGTAGGTGGTGTACTTGCTTACAATATATATATATATCGGAAACTAATTAAAATAAGGATATAGATGGATGGCCTATCTCAAAAGCTATATGGGCGCAACACGGTCAGGATATAACTAAACTTTACGATTTCTTACTATTATGACAGGAACTATTATGACAGGAACCCAAGCAGTGCCTTGGACTTGTGACCAAGGTGTAGGCTTAAGGACGTCCTTTAAATGATCATAACACTCGCCTCCACTGCTTAGTTTCACCGTCTAAACCTAAGATTAGACTAACATTAACCTTTTTTTTTTTTTTTTTTTAACGCTGGAAATGCCGCCTTATGCATACCCCCCGCTGGCGAGCGGGAGGTTATGTGGGGCTCTCCTTGGTGCCGCCAGCCATTGGGCTAGCAGCGTTCAAGGCATACCCACTAAAACCAGCGATACCCTCCTCCGCCTAATTGAGACGCCACGGGAACGCTTTCGCAAACAACCGTGACGCCTCGGCGGTCGGCCCGATCTACGCGGGCCGGCACTCTCAGAGGGGCTCCCAGGGTACTAGGAGTGGCTCCCCTCCGTCTAGCGACTCCGACTACGACGGCGCGGCCGCTTTCTTTCCTTGGCGGGGGGGCTTGCAATTCTTGCCCCCCATTCTATGGCCCGACGGCTTCCCTGCGTCCGCGCAGATTGCGCAGCGCATTGTGACTGTGCAGAGAGCCGCCTTGTGCCCCTCTTGGCCGCACCGGTATCAGAGATCTGCTCGGTTTTTCGGCGAAGGGCAGAGGGCTTTGGTATGACCTAGGCCCATGCACTTATAGCAGCGCATGGGTAGGTCATCCAGTATTTGGACCCTGGCGGAGCTCCAGCCGACCAGGATCCTCCCCGCCTTGGAAAGCACCTTAGCTGTGTCCACGGGGCAAGAGATGCGCACCCCCTTCATCCCTGCGCGGCCGGTCCACATCTCGCCTACGCGCACCGCCTCTGCCGCACAACCGCTCGCTCGCACGACCGCGGCAACCATCTTCTCTTTGGTGGCCGAGTCGTCGAGCCCATCCACCCGGAGGTTCACGACCTTTGTTGGTCGTGTCACCTTCACCACACCGTCCAGGACTGTGCGCAGTCTCTCCGCCAGGGTCTCCGCCTGCTCGGGCGTCTGCCCCTTCGGCAGCTCTAGCACCCGAGCCCCGGTCTGAGCCTGGCGGATCCTCATACCGGGACCTATGCCCAGCTCCGCAAGGTCGATACTCATTGCGGCTCTTTCCAATATATGGGCATAGGTGACTCCCTTGTTCGCCGCCTCAGGATGCAGCGTCAAGACGACGGCCGACGTACGAGGAGCCACGAGCCTCTTCTTTGCCGGTTTGGCAGGACCTTTTTTCGGTTTCGGCGCCTCAGCCGGAACCACCTTCTGGGATGGAGAGTTTTTTGCCCTCCTGCGACCGCGCCGTGCGACCGTCGCCCAGCTATCGCCTTCATGCTCAGCTGAAGGCACACTCGCCGGCACAGCCTGTGCCGGTTCCACCGTAGTCGGCGGAGCCTCCAGTACGGTAACCGCCGCTTGCTGGGGGCTCTTCTTTTTCCCCCTCTTTTGAAGAGGGGCTGCTGGGGCACGGTCGGGCTGGGATGCTACGGATGTGAGCGCAGCTGACGGAGCCAGCACCGCCTGCCTCCTTCTACCAACCGCGAGTGGCGGTTGTATGTTCGGCGTCATAAGCAGCCGCTCCTCGATCCTGGACAGGCGAGTTTCCAGCATCGAGGCGATCGCTGCTTTCAGCTCCTCTGCCGCGTTTGCCACCATGCCGGGCGACGAGGGTGCGGCTTGTTTAGGGGAACTCAGCCTCAAGATCCCTCCTGTACGCCAGGGACTCGGCCTTCGCGTTCTCGAGCTCCCTGCGTAGGCGAGCGTTGTCGACCCGAAGTCGACGAACCTCTTCCGCCTAGGTTCTGTCCGCCAGCGCATCCACGATCTCCCTCAAATTGCTGGCGGACTCCTTCAGGATCTTTACATAGGTCCCCTTGAGGTTCCCGGACTTTTTAGCAAGCTCGATAATCTTGGATGCACTCCGTCCGGCATCCGCTCGCAGCTCGTCCGCGTTCTTCAGGGTCGGATCTCTTTCGGATATTGCGTCAGAAGTGGAGGCAATATCCGACTCGCTAGGGCCTTTTGCCGCAGCTGGAGTTGGCCTGCGGAAGGTCCTAGCCCGAAGAGAGCGCTCAAAGGCTTCCTCTAAGCCACCACGTCCTTTAGAGGCCACCTTATCCTCGGTTTCGGTGTCCGAGTCCGAGGATATAAGAGGCACCTGAGGACGGCGCCGTCTAGTCCCTAACCTTATGTCCTGTGTACCAGACTTGTTTGTGGTGCCACCCGCATTCTTTGCAGGGTCAACTGCTGCAGCCAATGCTGCTTCGTTCTTGGAACCCGACATGGGATTCGCTTCTTGGTCCGTCTTTTAAAAACACCTAGTGTGCCCCGCTCTACCTACAACCCAAAGGGGAGGGAGCTGGGGAAGGAAGACCTTTGCGTGATTGCACACACTGAGGATACCGCACTAGCACACTTCAGCCACCCGCCTGCCACTCCGTTACGGTGGTCAGGACGGGGCCCAGGGGAAACGACGAGGACGTATGTGCTTCTGAACCCCCAGACTAACATTAACCTAACCTAACATTAGGCTAACTTAACCTAAGGCTAACCTAACCTAAACCTAACTCACACCTCCGACATATATAAATATATAATACATACACTACATATACTAATAATACTAAATATAGTTTACATACACATACATATATACACATACATGAAGTAAATACACAACAACTATATCTTTTGCTTCCACTATTGTCAAGCATCATCTTCAAGGTGGCAACGCATAGGATATACAAGAGAACGCTTTCACGCTCAAGCACTGAACTGATTTTAATGAAATTCGGTACAGAGGTTTACTAGACATGAGGAAAGTATCAAAGCTGCGTTTTATCGCGAAAAGAAGTGTTGAAGGGAATAAAATAGGGGATGAAACGAAACGTGTCGAGAGTCTATGATCATCTTTGGGCGTTGAGTTATAAAATGTCTTTGGGTGTTGAAAATTAAAATGCCTTTGGGCGTTGAGTTATAAAATGTCTTTGGGCGTTGAGTTATAAAATGTCTTTGGGCGTTGAGAATTAAAATGTCTTTGGGCGTTGAGAATTAAAATGTCTTTGGGCGTTGAGTTATAAAATGTCTTTGGGCGTTGAGTTATAAAATGTCTTTGGGTGTTGAAAATTAAAATGTCTTTGGGTGTTGAAAATTAAAATGTCTTTGGGTGTTGAAAATTAAAATGTCTTTGGGCGTTGAGTTATAAAATGTCTTTGGGCGTTGAGTTATAAAATGTCTTTGAGTGTTGAAAATTAAAATGTCTTTGGGTGTTGAAAATTAAAATGTCTTTGGGCGTTGAGAATTAAAATGTCTTTAAGTGTTGAGAATTAAAATGTCTTTGGGCGTTGAGTTATAAAATGTCTTTGGGTGTTGAAAATTAAAATGCCTTTGGGCGTTGAGTTATAAAATGTCTTTGGGCGTTGAGTTATAAAATGTCTTTGGGCGTTGAGATTTAAAATGTCTTTGGGCGTTGAGAATTAAAATGTCTTTGGGCGTTGAGATTTAAAATGTCTTTGGGCGTTGAGATTTAAAATGTCTTTGGGCGTTGAGATTTAAAATGTCTTTGGGCGTTGAGATTTAAAATGTCTTTGGGCGTTGAGATTTAAAATGTCTTTAGGCGTTGAGATTTAAAATGTCTTTGGGTGTTGAGATTTAAAATGTCTTTGGGCG
Organism: Limenitis camilla; assembly: GCA_905147385.1. NCBI lineage: Eukaryota > Metazoa > Arthropoda > Insecta > Lepidoptera > Nymphalidae > Limenitis > Limenitis camilla. The sequence continues at coordinate 2,024,202 of LR990252.1, read as the reverse complement.
TTGAGAATCAAAATGTCTTTGGGTGTTGAGAATCAAAATGTCTTTGGGCGTTGAGAATCAAAATGTCTTTGGGCGTTGAAATTTAAAATGTCTTTGGGCGTTGAGAATCAAAATGTCTTTGGGCGTTGAAATTTAAAATGTCTTTGGGCGTTGAGAATCAAAATGTCTTTGGGCGTTGAAATTTAAAATGTCTTTGGGCGTTGAGAATTAAAATGTCTTTGGGTGTTGAAAATTAAAATGTCTTTGGGCGTTGAGAATTAAAATGTCTTTGGGTGTTGAAAATTAAAATGTCTTTGGGCGTTGAGAATCAAAATGTCTTTGGGTGTTGAGAATTCAATAAAATAAAAAAATATTTGGGTGTATATCTATCTCTTTCTAATGATATTATCAGTAAGATAGTTGAAATAATATGAGTCACCTCATTCAAGTAGGTGATTAATGCGGACAGATGTTGCAGTCACGTAAGTGATAACAGTAAGTGGTGATAACACGCTTAGATATCGCGTCCGCCCAAAACATTCTAACCTACATAAACAATTATTATTATTAAGAAATTAAATCTGGCTTACATCTAGCACGATGGGAATGTGTCTACAATATTTGATATTTAATTATATGTTACCCTCCTCCGTCATTCAATCGTTCTCCTCATGTCTGGGGGTCTTGACCTCCATCCATGACTAGTCCTTACGATGGTACGAGAGCATCGTAGACGGAGGACTCGAGTGTGTTGCGGATCTGGTTAGACCAACGCATTGGGGGCTGCGACCCCTTAGTCTTTCACTTTCCACTTTGCCGGTGACCATTAGTTTCTCAAGGTTGTTCTTCTCTTTCAACTCGAGGATTCTAGAGGATGATGGTAGAGATCCTAACGCTGTGACTAAGACTGTAATAGGATACTTTTTATCCTGGAAAATGGTTTTATATACGCCTGAAGATATTGTTGTTCAGCACAGTGGCGTAGCGTGACAGGCTTTCTTAGGGGGTGGCAGAGTTATAAATTCTCTGTTTAAGTTAATTAAAAATAGTTTTATTTGTCTAGCCTCGATCAATGTCGAATGAAGGGATTCTATTGTTTCTTAACAAACACATCCCTCGCTTATCTTGATGGACACGCAGCAAATACTAACGGTTGTTTAAAATTACCAAATTAGTTTCTATGTTATGGTTAAAAAAATTTACTGTTACTAAAAAATTATTAAATAGAAGAGGGTAGGAGTAAAAAATTATAAAGCTTCAGGACACATTCTTATAAATGTAATGGACCATAGGGGTAATAACTTTCAAGGTTAAAGACTTTTACGTTTTCCACCCGTGAGGGGACGGGTTAGAATACAATTCCCCTCTACCGCTGGGAGAACATCTCATAAGCCACTTGATGGTAGGGGATCTGTTCCCCGACTGGCTTGCGACCACCAGCATGCGAATCCGACCGCCAAGTGTCTCCGTGGGCCAGATCTATCCCTCCCTCTCCCATCCCATTACTGCTGCGGTTCCAATGAAAACCGGGTTCTTGCTCGGGGTCCATTGAAACCGCTCTCCCTCCTCACTCTATCTTCGAGGCGGCAACGCATCAATAAAACGAAGAGATATCTTTTAGTATTGTCGATGTCCATGTGCGACAGTAGCCACTTTTCATCAAGTGGACCGTCTGCTCGTTTGTTACTTATCTATTTTAAAAAAGAATTACAAAATCCACAACTCCACTAAATTTGTCAGCGCCCACGCTACGCCACTGATACAGCATTCCTTAGGAAATGGTGGCGACAACTCTTATCAACGTTTGTCATTAACAAACATTTGATTACACGATGAAAGATTAGTATATATCTTATAAATAGATTAAATCTTTATTGCAGAACAACAATAACAAAGAGTATTACATAATATGTTATTGCTAGAAGCAATCTCTCCCGGACAATCCTTGGCTACTTGTTTAAAAACAACGGGATAGTGATAGGAGGTGGCGCCATCTATTCTCAACGTTTGTCGCTACCAATTAAATAGTATAGACATACCCCCTCCCTCTCTCCCATCGTGAACTGTGAGCTCTTTCTCAGGGTCTTGTCCGCTGAAACCGCAGCTTGGCTCTTCGAGGATGCAACGCATCGACAATGTTCATGGGCCAAGGTGGACCATCTGCTCGTTTGAACTTTATCTCCATAAAAAAAAATAGTTAAAATAGTTTGATTTAGTTAGGAGGTAACGCCATCTATTATCAAATGAAAGATTTTTTAATGTCCTTAAGCATTCTATTGGAAATATTAATCTGTAATTAAATATCAGATTAAGAGTCAAATCATCCAAAGTTCAGATATTTTTTTTTTAATTTGCTACATATTTTTTTCAATATTGTCGTGTGTTACATTTGTCGGAACCAAATTAAAAAAAAAATGAAATTGATGACCAATCTCAAAAGCTATGGACGCAATGCGGTCAGGATATAACTAAACATTACGATCTCGCAATATTCTGACAAGAATCCAAGCAGTTGGACTTGTGACCAAGGTGTAGACTTAAAGACGTCTTTTAACAAAATTCCAACACTCGCCTCCACTGCTTAGTTTCACTGTCTAAACCTAAGATTGGACTAACCTAACCTAACGTTGTGTTTACTTAAACACGTGGCAATTACATTGTAAGGACTTACGTGACCTTGGAGAGCACTTCCAGCACTACACTGCACTTGACACTATCACTAGCACTACTTAGATAATATCCACTCCTTGAGACCACGAGTAAGACTGAGCTAAACTGGCTAGAATTCCCCTCCACGGTTAGAGCAGACAGAAGTCATTTATATTCTACTCTAGCGCCATAGATGCCGTTTAGTCGTTCCCGATATATTTCTGTCTGTCAGTGTGCTGTTAGGAGTTTGTCAATACTGCCTTCGTTTTCTCCACTTGTTCAAAATATTAAGTTTTAACAATAACTGTCGTGACATCGGCAAAAATAATACAATCTTGATATAATGTACAAATAATAATGGACCCAATATACTTCCTTGTGGAACTCCATACCTATTATATTGATACTTCGAGGTGAAGTTCTTTCTCGTGTTTTTATGGACCATAGACACATTGTTCTCTATTCTTCAGATAGCTTTGATCCATTCTAGAGCCTCCTCTAATACCATAACAATATATTTTCAAGTGCTACAAAATCAAAGGCTTTACTCATGACTAAACATTTAGTTGAAATGGTTTCAAATTCATTTGATAGTTTAGTGGCGCCATCTATTTTTCAGGTGAAGCGCATAGCGCCCGAGTTCTACGACAACCTGCCCCAACACCACAGCTGGTCCTCCGTCATCTACGACTTCATCTTCGACCCTGACATCGGACCCTACGCGAGGATCAAACGCAAACACTTCGGGCTAGAGAGCTAATCACAGGGCTGTACCTATCGAATATTTTATACGTTTATATTGTACAGTAACTGTGTCTTTGCTTGCATTTAAATGGCTGTATTATGGAGGGTAGTTCAAATATTTCCCACAATGGCGCTAGTGTAGTTGAGGAATTTAATTTAACATCTATATTTGTTATGAGCTCCAAAAAGTCACAAATAATTGCTTTAAATAATTTCTAAAATTCCATGTATTTGCGCCATAATACCTTGTTGCTACAGTAGCGCCATCTATGTGTAATTCTTTTCGAAGTACTCATTGTACTGACCCTCCTTTTTTAAATGTTTTAAAAGCTTTGTCATTTTTAGTCTGTTGAAAGTTAAATTGTATTGACAATTTTTTTTACAATATAGATTGTACAGATTGTATTTTTTGTAAATTAAGAGTGCTGAATAGACAATCAATACAAAACTAGATGTTTTGGACCAACGCCTATTCTGCTTACTCTGTTTTTTAATTTAATATGTAATTTGATGTTTAAGGTAAGTATATTGTTAAACTCATAAATGTAATTATAATAAAGTTTATTATTTTTTTTTTAATTCATTCTTTTATTAACCTTTCCAAACACTACACCCACCCCCTATCTGCTACATGAATATATTTAAACTGATAGATTAACATATACAAGTGGCGCCATCTATTATCGAGATGCTATTATAATTCATACAATAGTATTTAAGCATGAGTTTACTAAAATATAAACAAGTGGCGCCATCTATTATCGAGCAGTTATTATAATTTATATATAGGTACAAGTACGCAGTATTTACTAAAAAATTTACAAGTGGTGCCATCTATTATCGAGGTGCTATTACTACTAATTTTAAAATCATTAAATAATTAATTTTAAAAGTTAAACTAGATTATAAATGTAACTGTCCGAATCGCTTTCACACCTAAACTACTAAACCGATTTTGGTGAAATTTAGAACAGACGTAGACTAGTGTTTAGGAAAGACACAAGCTACGTTTTTCGCAAAAATGGGTTGAAATAAGGAATAAATAAAACAATTATATAATACAAATAGACATTTATTCCATATATAGTTAAAACCCAATACTACTTGACTCTCTTCTGCTGCCTCTGCCTGTATATGTCGTTGAGTGGCGGCGCTGTGCCTATGGAGTCGTCGTCGGAGTCGTCGCCGGCTTTCCGTCTGCGGCCCTGGAACCACACAGTTCAACATATGTACCGGTAGATGGGGCTGATTTAATTCTGAGTAATCCGAAGACTAATTGACAATAAACGACTTTTTTCTCTGAAAACATTAAAACTAAAAATGGAATAAATTACAAATTCAAATTTAGAATCTATTTTCGATCTGTAATCCAAAGATTGAGATTGTATAGTTTAGACGAATTGTCAAAAAGCTTTTGTTTAAATTTAAAATTACAAATACGTCCGATAGATGTCGCTGTTGATGAAATCGAGCTCTACAATTATTAAATATTATAAGTGAAACTACTGTAATTAAAATCCAAATGGGAAATTAATAAATATTATATCGCTAGATGTAGTTTTTCATGACGCGATAGATGGCGCTGGTTGTATATAAATAAAAGCGTCCAATACTACTACTAAAATTAACTGATTTTGATATTATTTGTGTACTCAGTGCTATAGATTCATAACTGTATCGGTAGATGGCGCTGATCAAGTTCTAGTACTCTTTTATTCTTTGGATTGGTAGTGTGTGTGTGTGTGTGTGTGTGTTGGTACCTTGGTGTGCACAGCGGCGAGCCCGTCGTCGTCCATGATCCAGTGCACAGAGCGCGCCAGGTCGAACAGCTTCACGTCGCACCCGTTCTCGGGGCTCGGGGCTGGCGCTGCACACACACAGACACATCAACACTGACATATCATACATATACGACATTTAGACAACTAACCATCTGCCTGACTGCCATATTGGTTTGGATGTCACTTAGCTAGCCATGTATAACAAGAGTGTCGCTAGCCGAAGCGACCCAATTATGTAGAGAAAGTGGGGGGGGGGAGAGTCTGCCATATTGGACTGACTGCCATATTGGTTTGGATGTCACTTAGCTACCCATGTATAACAAGAGTGTCACTAGCCGAAGCGAACCAAGTATGTAAAGAAAGAGAGTGGGGGGGTCCGCCATCTTGGACTGACTGCCATATTGGATTGGATGTCACTTAGCTACCCATGTATAACAAGAGAGTCACTAGCCGAAGCGAGCTCATTATATAGAGGGGGGAAGGGGAGGAGACAATTGTGAGACCTCGTGTGTGCTTCTCCTTGCCTCGCTTTTATAAGTGACGTCATACAGTTTACGTACCTCTGTCGGGTAGTGAGATCATGTTGAAGATCTGCATCAACTTGTCCACGGCCACGAAGGGTCCCCGGAAGCTGGAGGGCGGAGGCATCATGGTGCAGAGCTGGGCTGCAGCGGACGGCATCGGGAACGTACCACCTGGAACACAGTAGTATTATATCGCGACCGAGGTGTCGCTGTCATCTCGCTTCCCGCCTAAATTGAGTTTGACAGATGTCAATCGAGATTCAAGTATCAACTTTGTGCTCAATAGAAGCTTCGGCCGCCGCCATCTTGGAAAAAGGGATGCAAACACCTTTTTCGCGATATCTCGGAAACTATGCGTCTTACAAAAAATTCGTAAAGACATAATTTGTAGCAAATTGTTTTGCCTACAAATATGTTTATATAACTTTTTGCCCTAAATTTAAAATTAAAAAAGTTATAGAACAAAAAGTTCTCACTTTTTTGCTTGTATTGACCTCCCACACATGTCCCAAAAATAAAATTGCGTCCTCTAAAAAATGCAATATTCGGTCCTTAAATTGTAACATTTCAATGGACTATAACAGTAATTGTTTTTTTATTTTTACTCTACTCTCTCTCTCTCTCTACGAAGTTAAACTAATGCGATAATGTAGAGGAAAAAAAAAACCCACAACTTCGCGAGTAGAGAGTAGTGTAGAGAGGCTTAAAGAAGCTGAAACTTCATCCGCGTGTAGCTCCGCTCCTATTGGTCGTAGCGTAATGATATATAGCCTATAGCCTTCCTCGATAAATGGGCTATCTGACACTGAAAGAATTGTTCAAATCGGACCAGCAGTTCCTGAGATTAGCGCGTTCAAGCAAACGAACTCTTCAGCTTTATAGGTTACTCACCAGGTATGGGATGCTCTCCAGGTAGCGGGTTGGACTTAGGCTTGTACGGGATCATCTGGCTCGTATCCGGACGGGCTATATCCTTATTAGGATCATTATCCCTAAACAAAACATGAAAAATTATATATAAACTTATTAAGATTTTCACTTTTGATGAGTTTTTCGAGATTAATTTTATTTTTTTATGGTGGATAAGGTGCAAACGAGCAGATAGTCCACCTGATGGTAAGTGGCCATCATCGCCCATGGACATCGACAAAACAAGAGACACCCTCATTTTGTCGATGCGTTGCATCCGCGAAGATAGAGTGGGGAGGGAGAGTGAGAAGAGAAAATGCTGCGGTTTTAACGGACCCACTTGGTCGGATTCACATGCTGGTGATCGCAAGTTAGTCGGGGAACAGATCCCCAAGGGAGTGCTGGGTTACTAGGCTTTTACGAGATGCTCTCCCGGCGGCAGAGGGGAATAGTATTCTATCCTGTCCCCTCACGGATAGATTCAGATTTATTTCACCACTAGTCGACTCGTTCCGAGGTAGTTAGTATTAGCCGACAGACATATTTAATAATTAGAGGTAGTCATATTAACTTTGCACCCCCTTTTAACCCCTTAAGGGATGATTTCCAGAAAAATATTTTACACATGTTTCACGACTTTCAATGAAGAACTTTCATAATGAATTTCATTTGAATAAATTCAAAAACGGCCAAGTTTCATACTAACTTTGGACCCCCGTTTTACCTCCTTAGGGGGTGAATTATCAAACATCCTTTCTTAGTGCTCCCCTAGGTTATAAATGGAACCCCTATGCAAAATTTCAAGTTTGTAACCCTTATAGTTTAGGCCCTGCGTTGATATGTCAGTCATTAAGTCAGTCGGCTTCTCCTTTTATATATATAAAAAATGTACATACTTCTGTCCCAGGATAACAGCAGCCAGCTCAGGTGATATGCCTGCCAGGGGTCCACCTAACGCCCATGATTTGTTAGACATGGAGGCTACCTGGAACCAATAATATTACGTAGAGCCAACAGGAGACACCAACCAACAAACTCTTCAGCTAAAACTAAAGAACAGATACTCGCCTCAGTGTACCCGATGGACTTCAACTCAGCGATGCTGCAGGGGTAGAGGTCCAGGAACTTGTACCTGTCCACCAGCTGAGCTGTCTCCTTGCCTTCGAACTCTTTGATCTACAAACACATTGAACATTAACATGACAAGCTTGTGCTCTATTTTTTTTTCTATATTTAAAATACCTCTTATGTATACTCTTATATATTTAATGATTTATTGGCATAAACCCTTATATTTAAAGTTAGAAGGAAGCCGGATGGTGGAAAACATCTACAGTGAATAATTAAGTGAGTGCATATCAGACCCGTCATCTTATTTTATATATATATGTCGGAGAATAGTAAAATACAATCGAATAATCGAATAGTCATCGGTATCTATGGCGTTGGAGTGGGGTAGTAGTCACTTCCGTTGTTTTGACAGTCTCGACCCTCGACCTTTTATATGCCATCGACAGTCTGACTGAAGTCGTGCGCGGTCTCCCAAGAAGTGAAGTAGTGTCTAAATAGTGATAGTGTTGTGCAGTGTTGTGTTAGTGCTAGGAGTGCTGTCCGATCAAGGTCACGTGAGTACCTTACAATGTAATTACCTCGTCTTGTGTTAGGTTAGGTTTATGTGCGTTTAACCTTGGGTTTAAACAGAGAGCCTAGCAGTGGAGGTGAGTGTTATGATCATTTAAAGGATATCCTTAAGCCTACACCTTGGTCACAAGTCCAAGGCACTGCTTAGGTTTCTCTCGTAATTGTTAGAGATCATATTTGATCATTTATCGGTTCAGTAGAAGTATCTGCGTTGCGTTTACCCAATATTCCATTCAATACCATCACCCCCTTTTAGTGTTCCCCAATATTCCCCATCTTCCTTCTGCCATTTCCTTTCTCATCGTTTTAAAATCCCCGACATATATATGTCGGAGAATAGTAAAAGATTATCGAGTAATCGAATCGTCATCGATATCTGTGGCGTTGGAGTAGGGTAGTGGTCACTTCCGTTGTTTTGACAATCTTAACCCTCGAGCCTTTATATGCCATCGACAATCTGACTGAAGTCTTAATCGTGCGCGATCTCTCAAGAAGTGAAGTAGTCTCTGAATAGTGTGATCAAAGTCACGTGAGTACCTTACAATTTAGTTTCCACGTCTCGTGTTAAGTTAGGTTTATGTAAGTTTAACCTTTAGTTTAAACAGAGAGCCTGAGCAGTGGAGGTGAGTGTCTCGATCTTGGTAACTGCTTAGGTTTCTCTCGTAATTGTTAGAGATCATATTTGATCATTTATCGGTTCAATAGGAGTATCTACGTTGCGTTTAGCAAATATTCCATTCAATACCATCCACCTCCTCCCGTCTCATCATCATTAAAATCCCCGACATGTATAATTCAAAAAAATTACGAAAAGCAAAGAACTCAGTATAAATATCAAGAAGACTTTCGATACCTGTATTCTCATCACATACGCATATGCTTCCCTGCATCACATATGGCTGCGAAACCTGGGCCTTGACTAAAAATCATAGGGACAAACTTGCTAAATGCCAAAAGGCCATGGAGAGGAGCATATTTGGGCTAAAACTAAAAGATAGAATCCGAAATATCTATCATCATATTATCGCGTATTGATACATCAGAAATGAAGATGGACCGAGCACCTATTATGTTGCAAGCAAAAGATATGGAGTAAACTGGTGACAGTCTAGTATCCAAGAGATGGTTCTAGGAGCCGAGGTCGCCAAGTGAGAAGGTGGGAGGATGATTAAAACAGACCTTGGGGACCCATTGGTTAAGTATACATACTGTGATCGCAGAGTTCGGAATAACAGGCTTATTATTATTATACACACACACACACACGGCACAGTTTAAAATCTTAAAGTAAAATTACAAGTTTTTTTAAATTTAAAAAACGGTTTTTACCTTTTCCAAAACAGCTTGTCTCCGTTTCTCCACTTTGACAATACTGACTAGATCTCCAATATTCGATTCGAACTCCAGGAACCTATTCCAGATGTCCACCGAGCTTTCTGGCTTTAGACTACCGGATGAGAGCACTCTTTCGAACAGCACTCGAGTGTTGTTGTCCTCTGAAATGAACAACAAAATATTACTAATATCTCCCAAAAATGTTTAAACGGATTTCAATGTAAGGATAAACCATCAAATGACCTGTTTTTAGAACTTACCATTAAGATGCGACAAGTAATCGATATAGCAGAGAATATATTCAGGTATATGAGAGAACTTCTTGAGCCCCAACTCGAAGATCCTGAACGCTATGTTCTTGTCCTTGGAGCAGTAGTACTCCATCAGGGCCGCTGCCACGAACACGTGGTAACGAGATCTAGAATAATAATACAACACTAACTCAAACAAAACTGTGTTTTAAAAAGCTATGTTAAACTAATGCTGCAGAAAATATTGATCTTAATGAAGTTATTAATAAAAAAGTTAAACCAGATACAGATGATAAAATAATAAAAGAAATAAAAGAAAGGTAGGAAATAATAGTCCAAATAGATTACCATGAAATAGATATTCCGAACGACATATATTACATTAATTTGAAACTAGCACCCTCTCTCGCTTCTCTGAGGTGTATTCAAACTGTTCAATCACTCACTCATACAACCATGAATCATATATCGCTCATCGTTAAGGCAACGTTCGTAAGAAACATTTTCTCAGACTTACTGCAGCAAATCCAATTACCACGAAAGTATTTTTATTTGTTCGGATAATATATAGCCTATGACACTTACAAATAATGCGGCTTACTATTGATATAAGAGTTTTCGAAATCAGTTCAGGAGATCTAGAGATTACCCCCTACAACCTCACAAACATTACCTCTTTAATCAAAATAAATACCTAAGTACATCTAACAAAGAAATACGAACAGTCACACATATTTGGATGAAAAATCAATAATCTTTTATAGATTTCCATCAATAGCAACGACACCATTCGGGTCAGTGGTCCTCTGGCAACATTAAACCCTATTACTAAAACTAAATAAACTACTAGTATTCTTAACCCTTTCAATTAAACTATAATGCTCGTGTTAGGAGTAGGCCACGTCAGTAGTCCAACTTATCGATCGTGAATTCAACGCCTGAACCACTGATATAATAACGCTTAAAGGTTCCAGGAAAGTAGAAGATTCATAGGATCACTCAAAGAACACACACACCTAAATCTATTAGCGCTCATTGTGGGACACTACCGCAAGCATAACAACCAATATCAGATGGTATTTTCGGTCCTCATAATTATAGAATTAATTCTTTACTTACCGCGGATCCTCTCTAGCTCTCTTAAATACAGTTCGAGCAGTTTTGATTCCTTCTGCACGTCGAGCAAACTTCATGTATTGCACGTATGCCAGTGTAGGTTCGATATCTTCCATATCCAGGTAACGAGTGTATACTTGATGTACCTAATAAATATAAATTATTTTAGACGTAAAATTGAAAGTGATAACTAGATTTCAGTCTATATTTCACTACATTACAGTGTTAAGACTAAATTGATAATTTTCTAAACAAAAGTCATAACATTATTAGTTATATTTAAGATAAAATGAATTAATTACCTTATTATAGTTTAAACGACTCTCTTCATAATCAGCATGAGCAAAATGTAACAAGGTAGACTGTTTCAACGGACCACTCGTCGCTCTTTCATATACAGCAGCAGCTTCTTCAGAAAACAGACGAGCAGCGTTTGAATCCTTTGAAGAAAAACATAAAAATGAAACTTTAAACAAACATGTCCCAAAATAGACTACCTTGAGGTACACCAACAAATGATTGAAAGAATAAATTGAATTCAAATATATAAACTACACGAATTCTATTAATGATTTCTATTAACGTAAATAAGAGAATTTTGTTAACTATAACGATCATAAAATATAAATCTGAAACAAAACTGATTGTTGTAAAGTTGCGCTATATAGTCAAAGGCCTAACCAAAATCAAAATTGCTTCTTGTTACTTACCCCCTTTTCTTGCAGTAATTTAGAGGAGTGATCCAGAAACTGCGCTGCCTGATGCCACACATCGGGATGGTGGGCGAGACACAAGAGACACTGCTCTATCGCGAACATTACGCGACGAGCAACGAGAGCCGTGTCCTCAGATCTTAAGGGGTTTGATCGCTCCCATAATATATATTTCTTCCATAATTCCACCTAGAAAATGTTATTTAATTATTTCCCAACTTCAGCTTATAAAGGGTGTCTCAGTAAGAGTGCACTTTTTAAATTTAGTGTTATTTTTTTTTGTGCAAGGGGAAACTCTGATATTTGCCAGCTGTCACATAATGTGTTTATTCTGATTATTAAAAATGAAGCGCTTTACGAAAGAACAACGCGTTATATTTGTGAAAACTTATTACAAAAAATTTGGTTATGCTGAGATCGTTCGCAAACTTCGAAGAAATTTCAGTCGAGAAAGTGCACCTAATGTGTCAACCATTCGAGGAGTGGTCAAAAATTTTGAAGAAACTGCGTCAGTATGGACAGTAATACTCCTGTGCGTACCGGTAGGTCTCTGCGATGCGATTTAACGCCGTGCGATGTTTTTCTTTAGAGTTTTCTGATATCTCAGGTTTATGCAAATAAACCCGAAACAATTCCTGAGAGATCCAATTTCAAAGACACATTGTCTTTGAAAAAGTCATGAAAAATTTTATGACAAGAGTAATGGCCTATCATCAGAGCCGTGGGGGCCATTTGAACATGTCTTCTTTACAATCCAAAAAAAAAACCAGAACGCTCTCAAAAAATATGTGTTTAAATTTTAAAATGAAAAAGTGCACTTTTACTGAGACACCCTTTAGTACTTTCTGGAAACAAATGGTTACCTGTTTCATTTCTTCCCTATCGACATTAGGAGGAGTCGCAGGCATATTCCTATTTAACCCTCGTGTCACAGTTTCTAATTCCTTAGCAACCCGCCTTGCATTCATGTATTCACGAGATCGTTCCATTGCCATACGTTCAGCTAAAAGTAAAATGCAACAATCTTTGTAAATGGTATCCTTTAATGCATAATATTCTAAAACTGTTATAATGAAGAACGTCACTCACCAATAATAGTATTAATTTCTTGCTCGAATGCGATATAATCCTTCCATAATGTTTCGATTCCAATAATTGGTGTGATTATAGCTCTTTGATAAACCTGAAAAAGTACTATATGTATAGGAAAAAACATAGCCATTAGTTCCAAGTTCTTTTAAGCATTCCTTGATATAACATCCAGCATCTGTACGTTTGAGCAAAAGTAGTGGGGATAGTTGCGCATTGTAAGCGTACGTGCCTATATTGGTAGTTCAATCCATAACATCTACAATTTTGACTAATAGTAAGCCCGCGGGATCAGCGTCGTCGCGCTCTTCCCGCTCCTAACTTCTGCGTATTCAAGGCTAGAAGTAGATTTAGATGGGGGCAGCAATACCCCCATGCATGGGAGCTTTTGTGTACAAGTAATCTAGAAATTTCCTCACCTTTCTAACAGCAGAAATTTTCTGATTTTCAGCATAAGATCCAACAGCATCAACAGCTTTCAGGAAAGTGACATAATCGTTCCATATTGGATAAGCGTGGATGTCTAGACCGATTTTGTCTAGAGCAAAATCGTATGCTTGGGCCATTTTCTCCCTGTTAGCATATTAAAATTAAATTTATACATCCTCTTCAGCCATAAAGAAAAACATTACAACAGTATAATATATTATCAAGAAAGGTCTAGATATATTCTACGATTTAAAAGACATCAATACTTACTTAAAAGTGGGTAACATGCACTTCGTCTCCTTTACATAATTGAGGTATAGCCTCCACAGCTCAATGTTCAGTATCTTCATCAGACACCTCTGAAACAACTGGTGGACCAACGACAGTATATTTTAATAACTAATTTATCTGTAAACAGTGCTTAAGTCAAAAAGTCCCAGGCATCAATTAATGGACCAAAATCTTTATCCTCCATTATGTTCTTTATAGTGAAGACACATTTAATAATATACCCCCAAGATATAATAATAAGTGTGTGGTGTTTATTTCTTTCTCTGCTTTTACCTTTTGCATGTTCGGTTTTACCTCTAGTCTTTACTTCAGTTTTAATGGCAATCCTTAAATTCGCGGATTAAATACCTTTTGGTTAATTCTACCTACCTTACAGAGTTTTAACAAATTGACATAACAATTATTTAATGTTTTACGACTTCATTTTGTGGCTCAAAAAGTCACCTTTTTTAAATTAAAATCTTTAGATAAACATCCTCATAATAAAAATGGACCTAAATGTAACCCTGTGGTACACCAAAATTTTTCAAATGGTTAGTGTATATACATCAAAAAAAATCTAAGCAAAATGTCGTCATCATAAAGCCATTAGTGGCCCACTGCTGTACTTCGGATTGAGTAGTATAGTCCTCCATGATGGCCAAGTGTGGGTTGTCAGACTTCACACACTAACAGAGAACATGGAGAACTCTCACGAGTGCGGAGAATTAAGTAATTAAAAGGGTACAGGGTTATTAAGGAAAATCTGCCTTTATGACTTTATCATAGTACGTAGAAGATTGATGTGACATAAAATTAAAAAAAAAAAAAAATTTTTTAGCTATTTATCTCAAGGGTTTTTAATATTTTCAAAAGTATATATTATTCCTTAGTCTATGTATATAAAAGTTAATTGCTGTTCGTTTGTCTCGCTAAAACTCGAGAATGGCTGGATTGATTTTGCTAATTTTGGTTTTGAAATATTTATGGAAGTTAAGGCAAGGTGAGAAATACTAAATCGATTTTGATAAAACTTTTACTGTAGCTTAGTATAAGTTTAATAATGTAAGTTTAAGTAATGGTTGTGTTAATTGAAAATAAATAGAGAGAGAAATAGAGAGATGGAGAAAAAAAAAGGTTTACATTTAGTTTTTTTATATAGTAAATATAAAATTTAACAAGCGCCGATATTTTTTTTTCTAGACTATATGAGTAAGACATTTTTTAATCTACTAAAGACAAGGCTGTACAGTGTAATACCTATGCCTTTTCCATCATGAAATTTAAGAAAAAAAAACATATTGCTTAGACATTTTTGATGTGTACTATTTTATTTTAGGTTTTAAAATCGATTTGTGCATCAATGTCAATCATAATTTTAAAAAAATTATGGCTATGGTGCCGTTCAAGTATTACGTAAGCATTAAGGGGGGCAGGGGGGGGGGGCTGGCGAGCCCGATGGCGAGATTTGATGACATGGGGGATGAAAAGCAAAAAGATGCACATTGAAACATGAATATCCCGGAATTTTTATGTAAGCTCAGGGGAGGGGTTACTTTTGCTGACATGGTTGCAAAAAATCTCCATACGTAATACTTGAACTTTTTAATATTGTTGTAAAAAATTAAATTAGTAGGGAAAATACATGTCAAAAGTGATCTTTAAAGACAAGTAATTTTTTTTTTAATATTTTCTTTCAAATTATTTTGCCAAAAAAATCACCTCCAACATGTCTGAACACAGACACCCTAACTGAGAAAAAAACATCAATTCAGGATTGCTTTTATTTATTTTTCTTAAAATTAAACATTAATGTCTCATAGACAACTTTTTATGGCATTAAAAGTAAATATTTATAAGTATCACAGACAACTTTTTTTTTTAACTCAACTAACAACCATACTAACCTTCTCTACTTTTTCAAAGTTTCTCGCCTTCATCTGAAAATAAATTACAACGAAATAAATAGATATAATATGTTAATAATTATTATTGGCAACACTGATTTGAGTAGTACTTCATTTTGAAATATGGCACAACTGATATACTTCTTACTGTTAGTTATGGTGATGGCAACATTGATTTGAGAAGCACTTTTTTTCATCATTATTATTATTACATTGCAAGTAATCTAGCTGTAGTGCTATAGCTCTGCATTTAAAGTATAACCCTTCAGGAGTATAACAAATATTTAACTCTCTACCCACCTCCTGTTCAATATAAATCTTCCAGTACCGACCAGTTGTTGGAAACGCTGAGATCAGCTTCTCATACATAGTTCGAACTTCATTTATAGGCCTCGTCTGTGCTTCTCGAATTAATAACGACCAAGAGTCAACATCATATACATTAGCTTCTACAGCCCTTTGTGCTCGACTCAATCTTTCATTTCCCCAATCCTGGAAAGAAAAAATTACGCTAAATTTAAGGATATAGGCTTAGAAAACAATTAGACCCTTGCAACTATGCGCTCCTATTGGTCTTAGCGTGATGATATATAGCCTACAGCCTTCCTCCATAAATGGCCTATCTAACACTGAAAGAATTTTTCAAATCAGACAAGTAGTTCCTGAGATTAGTACATTCTAGCCTCAGATCAAATAAAAAGTTAAGATGGAGTCTATGCGAACAACATAGTGAAGCATGACAAAAGTACGGAAAAACATACGTAAGTAAATGTGAAAACCAATATTTTTAATAAATTAAAATGTAATTGAGGGTATTGCTAGGTAAACAACAAGTGTTGTCATTATAAAGCATAAAGGGTAAAGTAACATGTGCAAGTACTTCCTTAGAGAATTGAACACTTACATTTTACACATTTTATTTATTGAGTGATTTTATTTTAGAAATATTTCCCATTTCCTTTCCACTACGTCCACTACGTTTTACCTACACCTCGCCCAGTTCCTAAAACTGTCTGCCAAATTTTAAAATTGTATGTACCTATGTTTGTATATTTGCACCGACTTCAAAAGAATTGACGGCATATTAAAGTACTTCAAATTTTTAAAAAGATTAAGATTTTCTCTCTTTTTAGTTACAATATTGAAGTCGGTTTAATTATTTATTGTAATTTATCAAATTATAAGTACCTCATTTGATTTTATTTTTGTAAAATTAGGGTAATTTCAAATATGATAGCAACACTGGCCCCTGCACCACATGTATACAAAACCGGCTTCATTACGCTGTTCGTAGGACTCAACCTTAAATTTTTATTTGATCTGTGATTCAAGCAAACAAACTCCTCAGCTTTATATATTAGTCTTATCCCAGTAGAGTGAGTTAACACGTAGGATGTCTTTCAATTGACTTTACACTCAATTCAGAAGTTTTACAAATTGTCAGCAGATACTAGTCCTATTTAGTATAGGGCCATTTTAAATTAACATAAATATTATTTATTTAAGTGCTTCATTATACTTTAATATACCAAAGGTAAGCAAAATACTAAGTGTTTGAGCACACAGAAAGAAACTAACAATAAAGTTTTAGGTTTCAGTTTCATAATAAAGTTTAGAGAAGATGTAAACGGAACATATTTTAATACTTACAATCTCAGCGTTCTCGTCAAAAAATGCAGCCATATCAAACGCTTTCTTCACGATATAACTACTTCAAAAATTAATACAAAATTGATTTCTACACATTACATTAATAATGTTACACACATTAATAATACTATTATTATTAAAGCCGACAATAAGCAAAAAGTAATGCCGCAGTCCTCATTCAGAATAATTAAGTTGACATTTGACATGCTTGACTTTTTTTTCCTGCTTTTATTCCAGAATGGAAAGGCATAGGTATTACACCCTACAGCCTTGTCTTTAGTAGGTTTGACACAAAGACTAAAAAATTATATCCTCGTTATTTAAGTTGAAAAAAAATCTTGTTTTTCAGTTTAAAAACCATTTAATTGTTAATTTTATAATGTAAGAGAAAATGCAACTCTTTGAATAGTTAGAATAAGTCGATTATTTTTTAGATAATCGAATTTTTACAAATAGATTTATTTTATACAGACAAAAATCGATTTTTCCCCTCGAAGTCACATCTTTAACAAAGACATAGTTCTTTGGTTTGATGATCGATAATAGGGATGTGAAAAAATAATCGTTTTTTTTTTAACAAATATATTACCCAACTTTTCTTTAAAAAAATAGGTAAGTTATGCGTTGTTGTATTAAACCAAAGTAGCCAAACTACATTTAAATCGAATTTTAAATACAGCTCCATCTGTGCGATAAATGAGAAAATGTGTGGCCACTAGTAAGTACATCCTAGCCCCGTCATACAATCATCAATAGTGAACGTACAAACGATAATGTATAGAAATTAATTAATTTAAGAGAATAAAGATCTTCGATTAAGGGGTGCAACTTAAGGATGAAATTTATTTAATTATTTATAAATAAATAAGAAATGAACAATCAATTTTTATGTTCAAACAATAAGTAACAAACGACGAACAATTAAATTTTTTTTAAAATTATAGATTAAAAAAATCATATGTGGGGCTAACTTCACTGAGCTTACTAAAAAACCGTATTAAGTGCATATATTTTTTTCTTCTCTGTTTTTATTCTTTAATAGAAAAGGCAAAGATATTACACCGTACAGCCTTGTAGACAAATAATAACTATTATAAGAAAAATATAACAGTGTAAATAATCTAATTAGTTTTCGATGATTTTGTAAATTTGAAGAAAAGAAAAAATAAAAATCACATAAATATAACGACCATCGATATCTTCATTTTAATATCAAACTATCATCTATAAATATCGATATTTTATCGACAGTCGCAGTCCTACTAAATATTTGGCTAAATCTAAATATCGATTTCAAAAAAAAGTTTTTGAGTAGGTACCTATATGATACTGATAGCATCAAAGTGGAATAAAAATTAATAACTACAAAATAACAATAACAGTGTTGTAAGATTAAGAAAATAATAATAATATGTTTTAATTGAATCAACAACAAAGGTGTATTCTACCTAGTGATTATATACTCTTTGTATTCTACTAATCAAAATGTCGAGCAACGACGATGGTTCCGAGGCTCCGAAACCCGATACAGAATTCAAGAAGCCCGTCCTAATTGGACGTATGGGTAAATTGCCCAAAAAAGTTCAACCAGATTCTGAAAAACCCTTAGAGAGTAGCAGTAAGGATAGGCCTAAGAAAAAACTAATAGTTAGAAGTGGCTTCCCACCTATGAAAGATATTCCAATACCTTATAAAGAACCAACATGGTCTGGTTTATGTCCTGAAGGTGAGTTATTATCATGTGAAGGTTACTGAATAAGAAAAATGCTGAAGTGATATTGATAAAAGTTTTGTAAGATTCTCATGTGTTTTGCAGTTAAATTATTGTCTTGTGAAGTTTGACCATAATTACGCTACAGTAAAGTATGAATTGATAGTAAAAGTTTGCACAATGTGTAGCTTGACTAGAACAGGTCAAATACGGATAGTTAGACTTGATGAGATGTAATTACATTGCTCATGTTACATCTAGTTATCCATAACACTTTGAAAATTCAAAAATGTAAGAATATTTCAATATCTAGCAGTTTGGTTATAATATTTGAGTAACCCAGCCGCTCCATTCGTGGTAGGGGATCAGTTCAGAGACTGGCTTGCGACCACCGAGCATGCAAATCCGACCGCCAAGTGTAATTGCCGCATATGGGCCAGATCTATCCCCTCTTCTCCCATCCCATTAATGCTGCTGTGCCATTGAAACCTGGGTCCACTGAAACTGCAGCATTCTTCTCTTCGTTCCCCCATAACTCAACCTCTGAGGCTACAACACATTGTTAAATCAAGAGATAACTATCTGGATTTGATGTCCATGGGCAACGGTAGCCACACTTTCCATCAGGTGGACCATCTGCTCGCTTGTCCCTTATCTATAATTATAAAAAATATATTTATATACATATGATGGATTACAACATATCTCTCATTATAGGTTCAGAATATGGCTTGGAAGTGTTAAAGTCTGGTATGATAGTGGACAAGATGGACATCACAAACAAACCTTATTATGTATTTGGAAGATTTATCAATTGCGATGTTATTATGACACATGCAACTATATCCAGGTAATTTATTAACTAAATTATTTTAATAAAACATAAGCAATGGAGCTGTAAGTTAACGATTAGGGTGCTGGGCAGAATTAGTATCAGCTCCTTCTGAAATAAATCCAACACCTTACACAAAAACGTCACATCAATGTTATTCAAATTTCACTCTGATCTTCATTCTGGTTTTTGAAATGGTCACCAGTGCTCAAGATCATGACTGTGTGTGTGTCAGAGCTGATTTGACAGTGCCAAGGACTGTTTTGTAAAAATAGCTTTTCAATATTTAGGGCATTGTAACCTCAATGCAAAATTCCCGGATTACAGATCAAACATTTATGATCACCTCTGTCTTTCTTTTCTAAACTGCTCATACAGAATTGTGTTTAGACAAATTGTGGACTCTTGATCTTGTTGATGTTGATAAAAAAAATTATGCTTCGACTCGGCTTAGCTGATTGTTTATCGATGAAGAGAATGATAATTAATCATTTTTTATAGGCACCATGCTGTTCTCCAGTACAAAGCATTTGCAGAAGTAGGTGAACCTTCATCAGGCTGGTATCTCTATGATCTCGGCAGCACTCATGGCACATTCCTTAACAAAGAGAAAATAAAACAACACCATTATGTAAGAGTTAGAGTGGGACATCAAATCAAATTTGGGACTAGCACTAAGACTTATATTGTAGTGGTAAGAAAATTCATTTCTTTTTTTAATATTTTTGACAGTTAAAGTTTGTATGTTTAGATGTTTGTTACTCAGTCACCCAAAAATGGCTGAATTGATTTCATTGATATTTGTCACACAGATACTTTATAACCTGGATTAACTCATAGGATACTTATTATCTCGAGAAAATTCAGTTCCTGTGGGATAATAATAAGATATGTTTACTGTTGTAAGAGTTTGAATATTTTAATTAGCAGAAACATATTGAAAATTAATTTTTTTTTGATAAATCTAAGTATCATATGTTCGAAGCTATTTATTAACTTATCATAAACTTCTTGTCATTATTCCCACTTTAACTCACTCATCCTTTTTGGAACATACCATTCCCACCAGGGACGCGCCAAACATTTTCTGCGCCGTCGTAGTACCAAATACTTATCACTCATAAGTATATAGTTCAAGACCAGAATAAAAGGAATTCTGTCTTGGCCCGCGTACAATAATTTGATTGGTCCCCTCCAGTAGTTTTTGGCCAACGATCATAGAAAAAAAGTAGATACAGTAATACGCGTCTAATAGTTGACGTTTCTGCCCGGCTCAAAAGTATGGATAGCGGCTTCTTATTTTTTTAAATTAAATTTTATTGCATGTAAATAATATTCTTACTAACATTGAAATTCATTTGAATATATTGAAAATGAACTCTATGAGTCTATGGAATAAACCAGTGACATTTTATTATTGTGAACAATGTTTGTTGTATGTAGAATTTTAAAGTGTTATATTTCAGAAACTATTGATTTCTGCAGTTCAAAATTTTGTGAGTGAGTGATTCTAGTGGGCCTACACCTATCTCTAATAAAATTTTAGAGCGAAACCACTGCGTCAGCAGTTGGAAAGGTCAGGTATAATTTTTTTTTCTCCCCCCATAATTCCGAAAATATGCGTCAGCGGCAAGAAAAAAATGGGGGGATCGATAGAGGGGACCCCCATCTACCCTAATTACTACCCCTCCCCTCCATTCGTAATGTCAGCACTTGGAAAGTCCAGCCCTAACATTAAGTATAATACAAAAAAAAAAATATGTGCACGTCAAATTCACTGACCGAAAATTCTGTACTAATTGTAATGATTTTATAATGAAATGTTTGCTAAACATGGTACTGATTAAATATTAAGGTATGCAAATATTATATACACACAAAAAACCATTTTAATAATAAGTAGATTTAATGTGGTAGTACAAAAATATTGAATTTAGGATTTTAAAATAATTATTAAATCAATTGTCGTTGTTAAATCAATTGAGTTAAATATTTAAATAATAGTTTATAAAGGATCAATTAAATAGCATATTTTCTAATTATATTTACTGATAGATTTTTTCTTCTAACCATGTTATGGTATCATTCAAAGATTTATTTATGTCAAATTCATATGTCATATCACTTATATATGGTATAATTGTCATTATACCATGGCCGTGTTCCGAAATGCACTGGAGCACTGTAGGGTGTGACGTCACTTCAGTACACTGGAAAGCTGTTCCTTTGTAGTTAGCTACACTGGACCACTGTTTAAAACGGAACAGCAGACCAGTATGTATACTGTCATCTGTCAATGTCATTCATGTTTAAAGGTTTCTTTGATAATATTACGATTTTACATTTTTTTATAAGGCCCGATTTCTAAAGATAACAATTTAAATAATTATTTATTATCAATAGTACAAGCATCAAGCGATCAATTCTTGACCCTGTTGATCACGTGATCAAAACACTGGGACCACTGTAGCTCGGTAGCTCCAGTGGTTTCACTACAAAAATGGCGTCGATTGATGACGTCATGGATTTCCATATGATACTGCTCCAGTATACTGACAGTTATAACGGAACACATTTCTGACCACTGAGAGCACTGGCCAATGCTTTCAGTGTATTTCGGAACACGGGCATATATAACTCACACTACTGTCGTAGTGTCATCGGCAAATAATGATTGATTTTTTAAACACATTACACACACATTAGTATGCTTCCTTGTGGCACGCCAGAATCATTACTCCTATAGCCTGGTTAATACGTGTTATTTGTGCTTAATTGTTTGGCCAGGCCACTGTTTTTTGTTTTCTATTAGTAAGATATGATTTTAACCAATTAAGCATTAAACTACAAAACTCTCGAGTTTATTTAATAGTTTTTCATGACTCGTAAGTTTGCGCTTCGACTGTAATTTTCATCATGCCGTACTTTTATTAGGTTAGCCTTGTGTTGGGTTAGCCTTTTTTCAGAAAGATGATGATTTTGGTAGTCTATTTATGTATCTATACATAGATAAATGTGAATATGTTCCACTGAACCAATTTTAATGAATGTGGTGTCAATAGATTCATAACTGGGTGACTAAACCCAGGGTGACATAGGCTATATAAATTTCATGATTTTTATGACGGAATTGAACCATTTATCCTCCATTTTTTTCGAAGCCGTCTCCACTTTATCCAACTTGATTAAATGTTTGAAATTATAAATTTTTCATATCAAATATTGTATTTGAAGAGCTACTCACTCATGAAATGTAATACCAGTAGCTTTATTGTGCTTCCTAGTATCATTTTTACACGATTTAATGACGCAAGACGGCATTTTTGCAATATTTTATGACGCTAAACTGACAGCTCTCGCACTGACGGTCGAATGCCGACTAACGGGCGATGCGCGGAGTTTTTGAATTAAGCGGAGTTTCAGTGGGACACGAATCGGGCGTACTTGCGGTATCCTCTTTTTTTCTATGATCGTTGTTTTTGGCGCCCCTGTCTAGAATTACTTTAAGTCACAAATATGTAATGAAAGAGGTGAGAACAGAAAAAACGGAGATTGAGTCCTTATGCAGGAGCCGCCGCTTGTAGCGCTTTTCGGACCCACATTGTTTAATACGAATCATATTATATTTTCATTCTGGCGCCCCCTGAATACTTTGCGGTGCCTTTTAAGCCCTGGTTTACATATGGACGGCGCGTCGCTAATGCCCACATAATTATAGAAGTGTGTGTTCTTTTAATCTGTATCAGAATGACAGATTAACATGTATAAAAATAATGAATGGACTACTTTTTAACATGGAGAAATTTTTTATATTGGAAGTAACAAAAATAACGAATTCTGTGGACTTTGATTACACATCAAGTTTTAAATACAGTGTTGGGAAATGAAGGTAGATTATAATAAACCATTTACTAACAGACATAAATCGTCTATTATAGAGAAGTTTGTATAGAAACGGATTGTTTAAATTAAAACAATAAAGTGTATTTTTTTATACTTTTGTAAGATAAAATTTTTCAATTAAGGGCCCAGATTTCGATATCGAAGGTGAGTCGGAGCTGAGCGTAACAGAAATCCAAAAGCGAGCTCAAAACATGAAGATAGAGAAAGAAAGAATGATACAACAAGCAATAGAACAGAGGGAGAGGGATAGACTTGAGGAGGAGAAGAGAAGAGAGGAGCAGGGTATTGATTGGGGGATGGGTAAGTAAAAATTGACTATAAACATTGCGTTAGAGAATGACCACCATTGTGACCTTATAATCCAATCCCCCTTTACCTCGGCTATAGGAAAATAATACAGCCTAATATCTATTTCCTTTCATCTGGCTGTTTTGTCTTTGGCCACACTCCAACTCAAAGGACCATATATGATCCTTCGAGCCGGAGTGTGGTGGCATATTTAATTTCTAAACCAAAAATCAACAGGTGAAGATGCTGAAGATGAAGCAGATTTAACAGAGAACCCATATGCTTCAACTGCCAATGAGGAGTTGTACCTGGATGATCCTAAAAAAACTCTCAGAGGGTACTTTGAGAGGGAAGGCCATGAATTAACCTATGACTGTGAAGAACGAGGTGTTGGCCAGTATATTTGTAGGTAAGATCACACTGTTAATTTCATTTTGACAAACCAGGACTTTTTTTAATAACTGATAATATACTAAATGGTCCATTTGTAAGTGGATTCAGTGGATTCTTTTTTGGTTCCTTAATACTTTCTTAATTGTATTAAGGAATTTGTTTCCCATTTCCCAAATTACATTTTCTATCTTGGTAGGTGCACTTGTATTTAGGTTAAATTTACATTTTTATTTTCAACGCACCAAAAGTTATTACTACCCTAACCGCAAATTTCATCCTCCTATTTTCTTAATGATAGAAATTGCTTTTACGCATCCTCTCTGAGGGAGAGAGGTATATGGGACTTGCAGCGATAAACTCTGAATACCCACTAAAAACCATCGAAACCGAAGCTTATATGCTCATTCATGGTGCCCGACGTTCAGGTGAAGGGCCTAGCCTCTTCAGCTCGTCGCGGAGAACTTCTCCGAGGCTTGACTAGGAAAGCTGAGCCATCCCTCATGATGGACTCGCTAAAAGCTGCCTCTTTCAGGCCTTTTTTCGCGATCAAATGTAGCCTTATGTCTTTTCTTAACCTCTAGTTAAGTTCAGTAGGATTAGGATTTGGGATGTCTTAATATTTCATCTTAATACAAAGATTGTTATTTTTAGAGTGGAATTACCAATGGACGATGCGAGAGGTAGACCGGTTATGGCGGAAGTGATTCACAGAGGGAAGAAGAAGGAAGCTGTTGTAGCTTGTGCTTTGGAAGCCTGCAGGATATTAGACAGAGCTGGCTTGTTGAGACAAGCTAAACACGGTAATTGTAATAAATAGTTGACAGACGATTCCCATTGGTTAATTTTAGGGGCCGTTCAAATATTAACCTCACCAAAAGTATGCAAGGCCCAAACTCCTCCTCCCTATGCTTACGTAAACATTGATACATCCATTTTTCTTCCTTATTCTGAGTAGATGTATTCACGTCATGCAGACCTCCCCATCCCCCATGTCATCAAAAATAAGCAAAGCAAAAAACCCCCTTCCTCCCCGCCTCTCTTTAATGCTTACGTAGTACTTGAACGGTACCTTACTAGTTACTACTACCCCCTCCCATCCCTTTATATTTTCTTTGAGTAAAATTTACTATGGCGTAGTAGTAGCAGTAATCTCTTTGAGTGAACATTATCTGGAGCGGTGATAGTGGTTTCGGATAATGGCCACAAGTACATATTTAGTTATGTTCATACAACCTTAGGTTAGGTATGTGTTAGGTTAGCCTTATGTTAATCGTAAGCCTTATAGCTAGGCAGTGTAGGCGAGTTGTAAAAGACACTATAGTTTATATATTATTTGTAGAATCTCGTCGCCGAAAAGAAAGAAATTGGGGTGCGGATGACTATTACGACTCTGATGAAGACACCTTCCTAGATAGGACGGGGAATGTGGAGAAGAAACGGCTAGCTCGTATGGAGAAGCATGGAGTAATCCAGACTGAAGCTGATACACCTATGACTTATGATGATTTGGTAAAAATTTGTTTTTATTGATGCCCAAAATTTTCTACATTAATTGCTCATCCTATTCGTGCTCTACCTCACCCCCTAATATTTAACTACATTAAGTTATTAAATCAACATCTTATGTAACCCTCAATAGCTTAATCGGTGACAGCTTGTCACTTTGACATACCTGAGGATAGTGTCTATATAAATTATCAATATTCCAATAAAAGTTACTGAATATTTCAAACAAATCACTCAAATAGTTCACAGCTGAAATCATCATCAAACTCCGATTCGGACTCGCTGGAGCAGTCTTGTAGATTTATAATCAGGTCCTCGACTCGATTAAATTAGTAGAACCATTAGTTGTCGCTATTTCCCAATAAAGTATGATAATTGTCACTATACATTTGACCGTCTTAAATACGGTATTTCATAGGCGTGTTTTGCGATGACAGTTGTCATCGATCAGGCTATATTGGACAGAGTGTAATTACTTTTACACTTTGTTACTACTTAACCCACTACCCAATTTCAGGGTGAATCTCCACGTTTTTAGCAAAAGTATTTGGGGTGGTTACTGGGACACAGACAGACATAACTGTCCTTTTTAAAGCAAGTATTAAAATATAATTTTTATCCACAGACCAAGAAAGTATCAGAATTACAAATCAAAATAGAATTTGAAGAGAAATCTCTAGAACAGCTCCGATCAACACACAAACAGATAAAAGAAGAGAATATGGAGGTCGATGATTTAGATGAATATATGAATTCCTTGGGGAAGCAGGGTCAGAGCATGGCGGAGAAAGCTGAAATATCTAAGACTAAGGTAAGACTGTGTTCTTCACTACATTGACACACACACCAACAACTTGGCAAGTGTTTTAAGCAATTAAATATCACTTGCTTTAACGGTGAAGGAAAACATCGTGAGGAAACCTGCACGAGTGAGAGTTCCCTAAAGTTCTCAAAGGTGTGTGAAGTCTGCCAATCTGTACAGGGCCAGCGTGGTGGCTATGGCCTAATACCCTCCTCATTCTGTGGAGATTCCGGCGCAGCATGGGACCCCCCCTGGTGATAAATAGTAAACAGGCACATCGAAACGTGAATGAGGAGGGAAAAGAATTCATGCATCAATGTTTACCTATTGGAGAAGGGGTTAGGGCTTTGCTTACTTTTATGGGAGGTATATATGGTCTTGGTGGCTATGGTGATAATGTGGCCTTGCTTACAAAAGTAAAAAAAGCAAGAAAAGAAAATTGAAGCTATATTTTCAATTTTTTTTTCTTGCTTTAGTTCAGTTTAATATATAGTCTACGACACTCACATATGATGTGGCTTTCTATTGGTATCGGTTCAGTAGATCCAGAGATTACCCCCTACAACCTCAAAAACATTTTGTTTATGTTCAGATGTCTATACAGAAACTTAAAGCGGAGTTGTCCAAAACTCAACGGTTAGCAGAATTAGCCAGGCCAGCGCATCTACCTCCTATTATAAAGAAGGAGGACTCAAAGATGGCTGTTAAACAAGCTAATTCTGTTGTCTATGGGAAAAGGTATGGTATTTTATTATTACTAGCTGACCCGACTCGCTCATTTATTTCTATTAAATTTCTATTCTATAATTCTTAGTATGTCACCATCATCTCACTGGCTCTCTCACTCACTTGTTGTCATACACAAACCTTGTCCTGACAATACTAGCTGACTCGCCCTCGCCTTCCTGAGGTTATTCAAACTGTTAACTCACTCATTCATTTCCATCCAATGTCTATTCTATAATGCGTCGTATGTTACTGATGTGCAGTAGTCACCATCATCCCACACACTCGCTTGCTCTTCTGTCTCACTCACTTGTTGTCTTACACAAACCTTGTCCTGACAATACTAGCTGACTCGCCCTCGCCTTCCTGAGGTGTATTCAAACTGGTAACTCATTCATTTCCATTCAATGTCTATCCTATAATGCGTAGTATGTCACAGATGTGCAGTAGTCACTACCATTTTACACACTCGCTCGCTCTTCTGTCTCACTCACTTGTTGTCTTACACAAACATTGTCCTGACAATACTAGATGAGCCGTCCGCCAAGTATGACAGCAAAGTTTATGTATGCAAAATTTCATATGTTTTTCAGGATAAAACTAAAAGAAGACCTTGAAAAGAAACCAAAAGAAATAAAAGAAAGCAAACAAGATGAAGCGGAGTTTATGGAAGAAATGGATTCAGATGAAGAAGCAGGACCTTCTAAACATGAAAAAGTACAGGAAGAAGAATCTAAAGATATATCAGAATCACATGAAAAAGTGCGCAAGGAAGAAACTGAAGATATAACAGAAGTAATACCTGAAAATATTAAAGAAGATGAAAAAGATAAGAAAATGTATGGACCTATGCGGCCTCCGGACAATTATGTGGTACCAGAAGGGTATTTTGAACAAGAAACTGATAGGGATTTACCGGAGATCGAAGAAAAAGAATAAATAAACATTTATGACTATTAGTAATATTTTAAGCTGTTGTAACCAGAGATGTAAGCGAGAGATGTTTTTTTTATTTTAAACAAGATCTCTTGTTTTGTTGATTCATTGCATCTTCAAAGTTAGAGTAGGGAGGGGAAAAAAAATGCTGCGGTTTTAGCGGACCCTAAGCAAGTCCACCAGATCCCCAGCATTCATGGAATGGGAGGGGGAGGGGGTAAGTCTAGCCCACTTGTGACCCGACCGAAACATCGGTCAGATTCTCATGCCAGTCGGGGAACAGATCCCCTACCACCAAGGGGGTGCTGGGTTACTCGGCTCTTACAAGATGCTCTCCCAGCGGCAGAGGGGAATAGTATTCTAACCCTCCTCCTCCTCTCCTACTCTCACGGGTAAAATAACATGATGTAATATCATTTTTAAATTTGAAAACATTTACTTAATGTTTATTTTGAATTTTACAATTAAATTTATATTAATAATGTGTTAAATTAGATTTATTTTTGATAATAGTGTTTAGCTTCCGGATGCACTTTTAATGAGTAAACATAATTCATTAGATTAAATATAATATTAAGAGGGCTCCCTCGCTTTTTATCCTTAAATTGTCACTCGACAATAGTGTAGGTATTCTTTAATCTTTAGCTTTATGTATTATTTATAATGGAAAAGAGAAAATAGTGAGTGAAAATATTGTAGATGTAGATCTCTCTAAGAATTTTTAAAAATCTTATTCATGTAAAATGTATAGGACTATAATCGCCATATCTTTTTAATTATAATATTTATGGCGACACCACATAACCTATGTTACCCGGAAAGGATGTAGCTGAGCCTTCGCTGTTCTTTATATAATAGTGTGGATTAAATGTTATTAAAGAAAATAATTCACAATCTTTTCTACTTATTTTCTTTACTGTCAGGGGGTAATAGTAACTATATTTTTTATTATGGCTTTTGATACTGCCTAATGAATTATGAGGAAAAGATTGAATCACTAAGTAAGGCTGATATTACACTATCATATATATATGATTATAGTATGAGTCATATGACAGTGTAACATCTACATTTGTCTATGAGCATAGATAAGGGATCCTATTTGAAAGCCAGCAAACAAGTAGGATCACATCCATATGTGACTTGTTACATAGTTAAACACGACTTCATCTATTTGGTGATATGTTTTGCAAGACTTTTTTATCTTTCGATCTAAGTTTTATTAGAGCATGAGTTAATGTTATAGACCCGTCTTTCAGATTGCCGTCCTACCCATGATCTAATTCACATTAGTCTTTTATTTCTAGTTTTATTTTTCACTATAAATAAAAGACCAGAACTAAGACTAAATAAAAGAAGAACTGCATTATATAAATGTGACCATAGAACATATATATGATAGTGTAATATCAGAACCTCTTTTTAAGTAGAGCTGGATGGGTTTATGGTAAGTAAATTATTGTGTTAATTTAATTAAACAGTTATTAATTTTATATTTTTTTTCACTAACTATAATAGTAATTTGTAATTATCTTAATAAAATACAAAGGTTTTGTCTTACTTGTAAAGGCTTAATAAATATTTTCCACAACAAAGAGTATTTTTATTATATTATTTATTTTTCTTACTCATCAACTCTAATAGAGAATTACCTGCATGGAACCTAGAAAGTAAACAATACAAAAAATAATACTTGGTAAAGTATTTTATTTTGAGCCATCAAAAACAAAAGAAATTTTATTTAAACATACCGTTTATTAGTAAGACTTAAATTTAAATATATTTACATACATAAGTCCAAACCGAAACAATGAGAACATTTGAGGTTATATTAACTATCTTGTTGAAACAGTTGCTTCTTTCCTCGCTGCGTCTTGCAACAGCTGTGTGTCTACTTCATCAGCAGGTAACTGGACGTATCTCACAACAGAACCACGAATAAAACAGTTCTTTACTGAAAGCATATGAGGATACTTGTCGGGATCAATGACGCTGATCTCGGATAACTTTATATTCAGGTACTGGTCCACGGAGTGCAGTGTTCCACAAATGCTGAGGTCATTCTTTAGTTCTACTACCACATCTTTGCCGACTAGTGATTTAAAGAACGAATAAAACAACATTTTTGTTTATTCTAAATAAGTGAATTGATTAGCGGCAAACGGTAATCAAAAATATTGGATTTTTTTTCCTGTTTTTTTTTCCATA
The DNA here is from genome assembly GCA_905147385.1 of Limenitis camilla. Lineage (NCBI taxonomy): Eukaryota > Metazoa > Arthropoda > Insecta > Lepidoptera > Nymphalidae > Limenitis > Limenitis camilla. The sequence continues at coordinate 1,993,910 of LR990252.1, read as the reverse complement.
ATGCTGAAGGCAAAGGTATTACACCGTACAACCTTGTCTTTAGTTTCATTATAATCTATCGAAATGAATAGTTTTGTAACTCTATGGTAAATTATCAGTTCCACTTTGATACATTATATTGATTAAATACATATCACTATTCTTGAAGTCCATTTATTTTATTTGACTGACACCTGTGTTTCATTTTAACTCTGTGAACACAGAACAGCCTTCTGTAATACCGACCAATCAAGAACCGCCCCGGACAACTGTGTCTTACGGTTTACAAATCTATCGACGGTTCATAATATCGCAACATAGATTTTAATTTAACGACAATTTCGCGGTAACATATATATTTCAGTTTTAATCACTATAAAAGAATAGAATCATATTCATATTTAGAAATATTTGTATCTATTTTGACATTTTTAACATCAAAAATATAAATTTATTACAGTAACTTTAATAATAATAAATATGTTTGCACCTGATAACCGCTCGACCCATTTATATAATTGGTTTAATTGCTGTCGTAATTCACTTAAAATTGCATTATTTAAATTGGTTTAAAAAATCTTCCTCCAAATTTAAACTTTGTTTTATTTAAATATCATTCAAGACATTTGAACAGTTTTAGTCTAGAGAAACAGGGATAGGTCGATTTTATTTATGTACCCATACACTATATCATTTGGGATATTTTAGATACAAGTATGGTCACACTTAAGTAATGCTACGAATAGTGTTTGCTATCGAACTCCGAAACGGTTTCACTGATTTTTATGATCTTTTTTTGTGCATATTTTGTAGGATTGAGAATAGGTCGTAGGCTATTTTTTAAACCCCTAGGTGATAGGTGTTGCCCACTGGGAATAATTTTAGTCAAAACCACGTTTCCCGAGCCAGCTTATAAATAATAAAAATTACTAACATATGCAACTATGTTCACGTTTCTGTGCCGAACATTTATATTCAATCAACAACAACGCGCTCATATTTCTTAAAATATTATTAAGTTAATTCAAACAATAGATATCAAGTGGATTATTGTTCCATAAATATCAAAAATCGATAGAAAATGGATTCCTATTTTAAATTCATGTATAATAAATTCAAATTTAGAATCTATTTTCATTAATCCAAAGGTTTTGTATTGAGAAATATTATTAATTTTGGCCGCTAACGGCGCTTTATTTATCCATAGACAAAAACAACTGAAACTTTAATAAATGAAAACTGAGGATGGTTATAATTAAATTAATATGTAAAAATAATTGTTTTATTTACATATTAAAAGTTTTATTATTGTTGAAACAATCTGTAGTATTTCCAGAACAATATTATGTATTACAAAATATTTTTTACCTGTACATACCAAACTGAATGAGTGATCGGGGTGAATGAAAGAAATCAATCAATTTCAAAAATCAAAAGATTTTGTACCGTCGGCTGGGTAGGGTGATGTGTCGTTGCGGGTTTTTATTTTCCTTATATTTTACAATAACTATACCCTATTACGTAGTTTGTGTTAAAGTGTAACTTCCTCTTATTTTATTTGTTTTTCGTGCTGTGAACAAAGTGAGTGACCACGACATATTGTTGTACCAACGCAAAGTTCCACGAACATTTTTACGTTGTAATTACATTTTATCGGACATTCTTATCATAATTGTTTATTCCGCTGCAACTGGTGGTAAATCACGTAATTTGTGCAGGTGAGTGATTTCTGTAGCTATTAAGTTATAATATTGTCAACGGTTTTTTTTTGTTGTGTAAAATTGTCCAATGAATGTTGACTTAATCCTGGCAGTGTTAACGCTGTCTCATTAAAAAAAAATCCTAGTGTTGGGCTATTTTTTTTATAAGTTCATGGGCGTTGGTAACCAAGTTGATTGAAACTGGCTGTCTGCAGTCTGACCTTTGGTACGTGTCAAAAGTCGGTTTAAAAAAAATAATTGACATAAACAATGATCACAAGATTTTCAAAAAAAGAACTATTTAATTCGCAGGAATTGTATATGTACTTTCAGAGAAATACAGGCTTATATTGAAATTGTATACAGTAGACATTCATTAAAGAGAAAAAAAAACAAGAGTATAATATTAAAATTAGTTAAAAATGTATAATTAAATAAGCAAGGTAGGATTGTTTGTAAGAGGCCTATAACTGCATCCCATTATTTTTGTATTTCGTTGAGTTATATGTTATGAAAGTATTATTTCGTGTAATGTGCAAGACACTCCATTGTTTTGATTAAAAAATTTAGTGTTTTCCTAAACAATTTTGTCCATAACTTACATAAATGTTTTAGATATAAAGTGTGAATTGTAAATATAGTAGAGGCTTGACATTTAATATCAAGGTTGTTAGGCAACATTACTTTCAATATTCATATAGATAACTCAATTTCTCTATTACTTATTACTAAATTAATTTTATTGAAGTTGATGTAATATTATATAATTAGATAGGTATTTGAGCCTATGTAATTTTAATTCAATTATGAATTAATTCTATTAAATGTAATATCTGTAATTGTATATTAGAGATTTGACATGATCCACATTGTTTAATGGATTAAGACTCCATTAAACTGTGTGGATGTGGATGTTACAACAATCAACTTAATGATTGCCTAGTTATGCCATTCCTATGACAACCAAACCACAATTGTTGTTGTGGTGGAAATAAATACAATTCCCCTCTGACTCTGGAAGAGTATATCGTAAGAGACCGCCAAGTGTCTCTGACGTGTTCCGGGCGAGCCGCATGTGGCCATATCTACCACTACCTCTCATCCCATTACTGCTGCGGTTCCAATGAACATCGGGTTCCGCAGCAGTCTTCTCTTCGCTCCCCCTCCTTACTCTATGTTCGAGGCGGCAATGCATCTCCAAAACAAGAGATACCCTCTAGTTTTGCCGATATCAATAGGCGACGGTGGCCACTTTACATCAGGTTGATTGTCTGCTCGTTTGTCCCTCATCTTTTATAAAAAAAAAACAGATGCTGTAAGAGGTATGAATTTCTATACAATTAAGAAAATTCTTCCACAAATAGAAAACCATACTAATTCAAAACTAGTCGCTGTCCTGGTTTTCTCCAGGAGGGATGTAAGAAGTGAAATAGAACTAATTTAGATTTTCTACAAACATTTTTTTCTCTGTCCATTTGTATGTCTGTTTGTATGGGCTAATCTGCGAAATGACTGGACCGATTTAAATTACATTTTGTACAGTGGTAGCTTATATCCCTGGTCAACATATAGGATAGTTTTAATCCCGGTAAATTAAAGAGTTCCCGTGGGATAGTTAATAAAACTGTAATTAATTAAACAATATCAACATAATCAACAACTTATGATCTTAATTTGCTGATACCTTATGTTGCCGGTTAAATAATGTATATTATAATAAAATTTATTAATCCCATAAAAACAGTGTCTAACAGGCGTCTTTCAATGGATTTATTGTCGCACTTTACAATAATTAATAATAAATACCATGCGGAAGAAGTTGTGGGCATCATCTAGTCTATACATATAATAAAACTATATTACTATATATGACAAACTCCCATACACACTCTCACCCCTATATAACCTTCACTATATTACTACATCACCACAACACTATATTACATTAAAATTGCTATGTTGCTTTATCTGTTACTCGTAGAAAAATGATGAGAAGGGAGGAGAGAGGTGTGATACAAGGGGGAGTGATATTGAATGGATTAATGGGTAAACGCAACATATAACATAAATATTCAAATATAATCTCTTACAATTACATGAGGAACTTAAGCAGTTTAAGGGAGCCCTTTATTCAATTTAAACACTCGTCTCCACTGCCCAGGTTCACTGTTTAAACCTAAGGTTAGGTTAACTTAAGCCTAACTTACGCGCCAACATAAACTTTCAACATTTTTTGCCAAAATGACATAAACCTCACTTTGCTTGATAGATACTGCATCCCTTATTTTATCTCCATACCAAATTTCATCAAAAATGATACAGTGGTCTAAGCGTGCAGGTGTGGTTGAGACTTCAATGTCTTACTTGGGAGGTCCAGGAGGAGGAGGGAGTGTTTTAAGCTATTAAATATCACTTGCTTTAGTGGTGAAGGAAACATCGTGAGGAAACCTGCACTCCCAAAAGTTCTGCATGTTCTCAAAGGTGTGTAAAGTCTGCCAACACGCCCTCCTCATTCTAAGGAGGAGAACCGGCTCAGCAAGATGACATAGATTACGTAGCTCGTACAAAGGTACAGCCATTTAAGCAAATATTACTCTCTGGTTCAAAGTACTGGTATAATCAGTATAGTTAAATGTAGTGAATTGTTTATCTACCCTATCTTATCTTTGAGGAAGGTACAGATATTGGTGCAGTAATCTATTTTATCAGTCAAAGCCATGGATGATGGAATACATTAATAAAATTTGTTATGGTTATGGCTTCTTGGCTTTGATGTTTATTAATATTCTGTTAGCCAGGTAATGAGAAAAGTAATCAGAAGTGGGATAAGACCTTTGTCTTTGGTTCTATATGTTACCTTAATCTTATAAAACCTACAAGGTAGCTTAACTAATTACACTCAAGACTACAGTAGTACAAAATCCAGACAGAAGCCAGCAGTGTCTGGGGTTTGCGACCCAGGTGCAGGATTAAAAGGCCTTTCTACTACCAGTAATCGCTCGACCCACTGACTCTAATAGTTAACACTACTTCACCCCCTCATCTGTTCCCACTTGATGACAGGTGGGGTCGTAGGCCTGTGTTGCCAAGTTAATATTTAAAACCTCCCTTTAAATAATTTAATAACGCTTACTTGATCAAATTATTTTAATTATACCCAACTATATTTTATACTTATTTACTACTGAGTTATTTTAGATTAACTATACTGTTTTAGATGACACATTGAAAACTTGTAGATTTGGGTTAGGTAATAGGTTATTACTCTGACTCGCTGACAGATATTGCATAGTAGTTTAAAAAAATACTTTAGCCGAGTAGTATCTGAGCAATGAGACTCATGAAGAGGTTTAAACTTCTCTTTTATTATTCATAAAATCTTGATTTCACTGCTCGATATTAAAGAGCAACATTTCACTATAATTTAACAAATGAAATGACTAGTCATACTGCTGTGAAGTTATCATAATATTCTTAAATTGTAACATTTAAAAAAAATATTGATTTTTAATTTTTTCTAAATAAATACGTCATAAACAAAGCACGTGAATGTTTAAAATATTATCTAAATATAGATTATAGAGATTAATTCTAAATGAATATCTATCAAGGTTTGCTAATAACACATTTTTGTGCTGATAAAAATGACGTCATTATCTATAGACAATTCAAATACGCCCATCACTAATATTTATTGTTTTATTCTTATAACATGTATAGTATCAGAGAAGGGATGTTGTTTACCGATTTTTATTCCAGTTTAATAATTGAATCAATTGATTTATGGCATTGTAACTGGACAAAAGCATAAAATTTGGAGATTTTCACATTGACATTGGCAGAATTACTGCTATCAAAAGCGGTAGAAAAGCCATAGACAAGAGAAGAAGAAGTACCTTTTTTTGTAGTATGCATTAAAAATTAATAGACTAATCATTCTTTTTTTATTTCTTCTATCTTTTTCGTACCACGACAGATACTTGAGTTGAATGTAATACGTCGATTTTTGACGCCCATAGATAGAACTACTTTAAGTTACAAGTATAAATAATCTGTGCTAGTCCCTGAGGTATAAAGTAAAAAAAAGAGCTCTTAAAGTATACATGACTTACTTGACTTATGCCCCTAGATGGGGCACAGGGCGTCACCATCCACTAGGTCTTAAGCTTCGCGCTTTATTTCGCTCCAAGTTTTCCCAATAGTCTTCGCTTCATCAACGATAGTCCGCCGCCAGGTCTGTGTCTTCCTTGGGGTTTCCAATTAAAGAGCTTGCCTCGGTATATTGCCTGGATCCCTTCCAAAATGTGATCTATCCAACTCCATTTGCGTTCGATCTGTTGGGCCATCGAGACTTCATTGCATCTTTTCCAAAGTTGTTGGTTGAAAATTCTGTCAGGCCAGTAGATACCGAGGATTCTACGAAGCCATCAGTTTACAAACACCAGGAGTTGCTGCGAGATGTTCTTGGTGACCTTCCAAGTCTCACACTCATACAGTAATACAGATGCTGTTAAAGAATTAACCTACTAAAGACAAGGCTGTACGAAGTAATACCTTTGCATTTTCCATTATAGAATAAAACTAAAGAAAAAAAAAAGTAGTTGCTGTCATGAGCAGCATCTAAACATCTGATTGTGTCCGCTTGAATGGTTTTTGGCGCCCATAGAACTACATACTTTAAGTTACAAGTATATAATATAATCTGTGGTGGTCCCTGTGGTCAAAAGCTAAAATGAAAAAAAAAATCGAACAGATTTGAAAAAAATTAAAAGCGAGAAAAAAGTGTTCTTTAAGTCATCTACTTAAAGTGGCTGTCAAAGGAGTAATACTTTTGCATTTTCCATTATGGAATAAAAAGAGAGAAAAAAAAGTAGTTACTGTCATAGGCAGGCAAGTACATATATATATAATCTGTGCCAGTCCCTGACGTGAAAAGCGTAAAATAAAGAATTCTTAAAGTATATGTAGTCTTTGTCAAAGAATGAATTTACTAAAGACAAGGCTGTAGGGTATAATACCCTTGTCTTTTCCATTATGGAATAAAAACTGCTGTTGTGTATATATAATCTGTGCCGGTCCCTGAAGAAAAAAGCAAAAAAATAAAGAGTTCTTAAAACATATGTAATAACTGTCAAAGGATTAAGCTACTAAAGACAAAGGTATTACACCTTTGCCTTTTCTATTATGGAATAACAAAAAAAAAATCCATTATGGAATAACACCAAAGAAAAAAAAGTTACTGTCATAACACCCCTAAATAGAACTACTTTAAGTCACATGTATATATAATAATCTGTGTCGGTCGATAAAACCTCTTTTAATATTATACTGTTGTCTGTGGTTGATTGTAATTGTTTTATAATAGCAGATCCGTTACATAATGATGCATTAGAAAGTACTAATTGCTTTTACAAACAGAACTTTTCCCTTCATAGCTTGATGAATCAATATATATAAAATGCTTTGTTAGTACGTAAATAGTTTTCTCTATCACCATCAACCCCAGGGAGGGAGGGAGGAAGGTAACCTAACCTATGAGAGTTTAGTCGCGGTAGGTGGAAGTCTTTTTCTAACGCGTGAGGACTTCTGAGAAGATTTCAAAATTATAATTGATCTGGAATGTTCTAGAAAGTTCCGAAATGTGTAAAATTTTTGTAATCGATTTAGAATGTTCGAGAAAGTTCTAGAAATTTCTAGAATGATCTAGAAAGTTGATTGGCCCATATACACCGCATGTTTAATGGCCGAATAAGTCAATATCGAAAATAGAAATATATTTTTTATAACATTAAACATGCGATGTATTTTAACTCGAGCAACGTCGGGTTTCGCTGCTAGTTATTAATATTCATTAAAAATTTTAAGAATAGTAAGACATTTAAATATATGTAGATATTAGAGACTCCGATCCCCAATTCTTTTTTACGTAAACTTTTTGTAACTAATCGACCCTTTGAGGTCGATATAGACTTCTTTTGGGTCAGTGGAACCTCTACTACACCGTTAGGTGTAAGTGTCGTTTATGAGGAGGAGGGTAAGTTAATATAAATTTAGGAGGATGCCTTTTCCCCTTTAGAATTCCTGAATTTTGATATAAAATTCGAAAAGGATAGCTAGCTACTTTTTGTTGAAGGAGAGTAACCAGAGATGAGCGAGGATGTGTTTGTTGAAACCGGATTCTATTGGTTTTTAACCAACACATCTTTGTTGGAAACGCAGCTTTATCTAATATCTGTATATATAAAAGATATTTATGTAAACTTAATGTTAGATATCTGTCTGTATTTTTGTTTGCGCATCACACACTACTGCACGAAATTTAGATACGGTTTTCACAGTTCATAAAAATTATAATACTGTGGTCATTAAATTAAACTCAAAATTTAATTCCACTAAAATCACAATGTGACGTCACGTCGTGTACGACGCCATATTTGATATTTTGGTAGAGTATTGACACAAATAATTAGTTGATAGTGATAATGTAATCACTGACATATAAAGGCGATTGTTCCACAAGACGTGACGTCACTCAAGACGCCATGACAGTTTCGGATTCTTAAATTGTTTAGAATTTTCCTTATTTACAATTCAAGGACGTAGTTCAACAGTTTTGATGAAACCTTACCAATAGTATTCACTAAGCTTATTAAAAGGGCACAACCCACAACTGCGTGACAGACCAAACGCAGTTTGACTAGTCATTTCGTAGAGTATATTATCTAGTTACAAAAAGTAAGTTGTGATGAAATTGTCACAAACAAAATTGATATCTAGGTACTATTAAGGCAGTGTATAAACTATTTTATTTTTCACTCAAAACGGGACACGGACAACGGGACGGAAGTGTTTCAGACATCCACGTGTGAAAAAAAAGACAAAATAAGAAAAAGAAAATGCAATTATTGGGTGCGGTAATTATTGGGCGATCGGAAAAGGGGACAGTTTGACCGAAACTTACTTTGGGGACTACGGGACCGAACCGAATAATTTCAATTGAGTAGAACAAAAATTGAACGGAAATTCAATATTACTGGCCATCATGTCGGAGGCAGCATAAATGATGACAAGTTTAAGTATAATATATTCAGTTCATAAAAAGTGACACACATAATCAACAGGTTCTCATTCTTATTGTAATGCGATTGTTCCCACACGACAACGGTAACTAGTTCGATGCCCGTTATTACTATTACTCATACTCGGGTCGTTACCACTTCACTCACTCACTACTGCCGCTTAATAATTAAGTATATACTTCCCCCCCCCCACACCTCGCCCCCAAAGGGCCTAGAAGACAGTTAATATCACTAGTACCTTTTATTTTATTCTAAGACTGTATATGACCTCTGTTCCGATATACTTGAGCCAGTTGTCAAACGGAGCTCCGAAGCTAGCCTCCTGCTAGCTTCGGAGTCCTTGTGACCAAAATGCAGGTTTAGTGCGTTCCTTGATATGATCTAGATTCTAGACACTCACCGTTCACTCTTTGACATTTCTGCATGAGGTGATAAGAAATACCTTGCATCACCAAATGTATAATACTTTAAACTTAATAAACCTTCTTGGTGGTCATTGGTGGTGGTGGGATCTGTTCCCCGACTTGCTTGCGACCACCAGCATGCGAATCTGACCGCCAAGTGTCATAGACACATTCCGGTCGAGCCCCATGTGGGTCAAACTGCGGATCTAGTGGATCCAGGCCCCTTACTTAAGGTCCGTTAAGACCGTACCATTTTTTTATCGTCACTCCCCCTTCCCACTCCATCTTTGAGGAACGCATCAAACACCGGCAAAACAAGAGGTATCCTTGATTTTGATGCAATGTGATACGGAGATACAAAGTACAGCTTGAGGAAGTACATAGGCAATGTTTTGTCTCGCAACCACTATCACACAATTTTTACAGACTAGCATCCTTGACGCATGTATGAACTTATTATCCTTCCTCCTTTTCTGCCTGTGTGAGACACTCGCTAATTTACTCACACTCTATCTAGACTTACTCACTCTTTGTTTTACTAACTCCTTTCTGCCCCACTAGTTTGTCATCATCATCTGTCTGCACCTGTTCCCATTATCTGGAGTCAACTCTCCTCATCTGTTTCCTTCAATCTAAGCCATTTAGAGCGGTTGCCTTTAGATCATTTTGGGCCGTCATTAACCAGGTGGAGGGGGTTTTCCGTGTCCACGCCGCCGGTATATCCAGGGTTACTCGTGCCATGTGGTCTTTATACCTTCCTCTTCCATTTTCGTTTTTGATTTTGTCGAGATCCCTTTAGTTATTGTTTTCGGGATAAAAAAGAGTCAACATCAACACAAGGGTTGACCCCTTAGAAGTTAGATTTTTTTGCAATTCTAGGGGACCGCCGCTCTAATATATAGTTTAATATTAATTTCATCTTGATATGTCCATGTATCCCTGAGTAAAAGAGTACTGAGAAATTAAAGAGACAGACAGACGGACAACGATGTGCTCTTAAGTGATCAAGGAGGGATCCTTGCTCTGCTTACTTTTAAATAACATGAGGGATGGGGGGTTTATGCATGATAATTACATTAGCGATAAAAAAATTAAACACAAACTTCAAAACGTGAGTGTCCCTGTTCAGAATGTGGAGGGAGAAAAATGCATCTATCAATGTTTACGTAAGCATAAGGAGAGGTGGAGTTAGGGCTTTGCTAGCTTTTACTGACAAAGGGGGTGAACATAGGGGAGAGGGGGTGAAAAAAACTGCTTACGTTATTACATATGAACCTCTATAAGGGTTCCTTTTTTCCTTTTTAAATACAAAAACCTATAAAGAGGTCAACTACATGAAACTCAGCGAAGCGGTGGTGGTTAGCAAAATGTATGAAAACAGGAAAAACGTTCGATGCGAGTGTCTTGCGTTGCAATAATGGTTTTGTTCACGTAGACTATATTTAGATTTGGATACGGCATTTGTTGCTTTACTAACTAACTACTAACTTAGGCTCCTTTTATCTTATAACAATAATGCTCCAATAAATAAAATAAATGTTTTAAATAATTTTTATATATTGTAATAATAAAAAACAGCAAGAAACTCCTAAATCCGCAGTTGGTGATCTTGCGCTCGCATGCGAAATGCCGTCATTGAGAAGGAAAGAGAGAAAAAAGTCATCGTGTCAGGCTAGGCTAAAGAACTAATCGCTGCCCTACAGCCCATGCTGATCCCTTTGTGCCATGTGACAATAAAAAAAAAGGTAGTTTACATGCCGCTCTCGTGTATCGCACGATTTGCAATACAAATTAGCTTCTTTTTAATTTTGTGCACCAATCCAGCTAGGATCTGCGGCAATGTTGCTAGCTAGAAGATCAATCTGAAAACCCCCTATAGATAGTTATTCCATTCACCAGGTATATACCTCATATTCCAAGTGCACCCACGTGTAGACCTCATAAAGTATGGGGAAATCCTAAACCATCCGAGATGATGGAAAACTTTCTTAGGAACCATTATACTTTTTTTGTGTTATCAACTGTCCATAGAAATAAATAAAATTGGTACTTTTTTTTATGCGGATCACGCCACTCATGTCAGGATCATTTCATTGTATTGGAGGAAAAAAATCAGAGCAGCAGAAGTTAGTCAAATTAAATAAAATGTTTTATCATAAAACATGACTGAAATGACAAAGTATCTTTTGGAGTCAATACTTATACACTTGTCACATTTACAGTCAATACTAGGTGGGGATTCCTCATTGTGTCACAACCGTGAGGGGATGGGTTAGAACACTACTGCTGCTAGGGCATCTCGAGTGACCCATTGGTGGTTAGGGATTTGTTGAGCATGCGAATCCGCGCCAAGTGTCTTTGACGCGCTCCGGTCGTGCACCATGTTTTCCACACTTTCCTCTCCCTCTCATTAATTTCAATGGTCTCTGGGTTCTTGCTCAGGCTGCACAGAAACCGCAGCGTTTTCCTCTTCACTTCACCTTACCTTCCTTCTATCTTCGAGGTTGCGATGCATCGGCAAAACGAGCTTCTCTTGTATTGCCGATGTCCATGGGCGATGGTGGCCATTTAGCATCAAGTGGACTGCCAGTTGGGGCAAAAAGGTGCTAGAGTGGATACCGAGATCTGCATACAGAAACGTCCAGGCAACCAAAGCCATGGACCGATGACCTGGTTAAGATAGCAGGGAAGGAGGCCTACACTTAACATTGGGTGGCGATGGGCTGAAAAGAGAGAAGAGGAGGATTGTCTGTTCGTTTGTGCCATAAAAAAAATATTAATGACGCATCGTAGAATTAACTCGTCCATTACTATCTGCGCCACGTCGCTTTTCTATACACATTTGCATGCAATAGTGTTTTTGCTTTGTTCTCTGGTTTACCGACTTTTGAAAGTCGAGGTTCTTACTTGATGTTATCTGTAATTGCATGTTCTTTAATTGTTCGTGAACGTTACGTGAGGCTATTCATTTGCTATATTAATTTATTCTAATACAAAAAAAGGTAAAATTTGTATGTTTTGATAATGCAGCATTACCAACATTTAATTGCCCATTTTATTTTTCATTCAAAACGGGACACGGACAACGGAACGGGATTCTTTTAGACATTAGTGACGATGATAGTCTCACCAAAAATAGAAGCAAATAATAATCACATCCTTGCTGCTGGAAATGCAGCTTTAAAGTAGGAAAGGATACTTTTTTAAAATGCTCAAATACAGTTAGGTGCTGTTCAAGTATTACGTAAGCAGAATTTTTACAATTACCAACCCTGTCGTCCCCCATGTCAGCAAAAGTAATCAAAGCCCTAACCTAACCTAACCCCCCGTCTCATGCTGTTGTAAACATTGCTGGGTGCATGTACTTTTACTTTTTTTTTGGCGACGGAATCACCATGTAGACCACATCTCATCAAAGATAGCGAAGCAAATACCCCCATCCCCCATTAGTACTAACGTATACATGAACCTTACAGTTGGAAAGGATAAATGAAGGATGTTTAAACAATAACCTTTAAAAATATATTAATAAAAACGTCACAAATACAAACCAATAGAATAAATTAATAATTCAGTAATTCTTTGGAAAATATTGCATAATTATAGAATAACATACAAACCTTGAAATATTTTAAAACTGGTTTCGTTTACATATATTAATATACTTATTAGTTTTATACTCGATTCTATTCGATACTTCATGTGTTCTCAGTGTAAGCTTAGATCTTTAAAACTAAGCAACGGATTTTGATGCGGTTTTTTATAATAGATAGACTGATTTAAGAGGAAGGTTTATATGTATAATACATGCATAGTATAGTAGAGAAACACTGATAATTTTAGAGGTTTCTAATGTGATGTAAATAAACACATTTTTTTTTCCGCTTACATTGCAAACGCTGACTGAACCCTTCGAGATAGATCAAAATAATGTACTACAGTATTGTACACCCTAAAAAGGTCTACAAAAAAGTCCGCAATGCTATATGTCTATCTCTTAGGGATAACCTACAATAAACATTTTTATATCCTTTTACTTTTTACGAGAAATAATGGGTTATGTACGAAGCGATTTCAAACAATACAGCATTAACCCTTATCCAATTAGGTACCTTAAATACATTGTGCATCTAATATAGATCAATATGGCCCTTTACAGCATGTAATTTAAATGAATATTTTGGAAGATATTACAGATTCAAAATGCAGGAACACAGCGGTTGCGCGGCGCGTGCCTATGACAACATGTTTGTGTTGTCTAAGGACAAAAAATCTGTGAACGTTGGATATAAAGACTTTTGTAGTATATTCAGTATCAACATTACACCTGTGCGAAGCCGAAACAGACAGATTAAATTAAAACATCTTGTTAAATGTGAAAGTGTTAAATTACTTTTACAAACTTTGATTGAATTCGATAGACGCAATGGAAAGTGAATCGTTTTTAATTCGCCCAACAGCAGTGGTTCCCAAACCTTTGTCATAGAGGATATATTATGTAGCCCCTGCATGGCTAATATTGCTGTGTATGGAATGAGTAATCATCATAAATAATGACATAGACGGATGTAGGTAAATTTTGAATACGCAGACTATGCTTTTGATCTATATTGCAACTATCGATCAAGGATTAACAAATGTTGCTAAACCTCTAAATCCAATATGGCGGACAGTCAAAGATGGCCGAGTAGTTATTTCAGTCACTCCCTGGTATCAATATTGTAGGTTTTTATAACTTTAATGTTTGTGGCATTGTAGCGCCTAAGATAATGTACCAATTTTGATGCGATTTTATTGTGAAGACCTGGTCACCCGTTTGAAAACTATCAGCTCATTGCTAACTTGAGATGCGTGACTGAATCTTCTGAATAATTTAAATACCAATCCCTAGATCCATATAATAGTATGAACGTCAAGCTCAAGTCCATCAATGAAGGAATAATTAGATTAACAATACCTCATTGTCTGTCCGTTGAATACAAGTTAGTACAGACAAAGACAGGATGTGGAGCTAATAAATTTTTAATGTAATCTCTGGATCTTCAGTAATTTGATCTGTATGACTTATGGTTGTTTATATTATAATACTAATTGATACGTGATACTTATATACATCTTTTCACCCCCCCCTTTCAACCCCTTACAACCCTTTTTATCGCATTAAAAAGAAGCTTTTTCAGGCTCTAGACTATCTGTATACCAAATTTCATTTAAATCGGTTCAATAGTTTTGGCATGAAAGCGCGACAGACAGACACAGTTACTTTAGCATTTATAATATTAGTACGATAGATTTGATACGTCCAATCATATATGGCTTCCTCCTTCCTACTTCCTCTCCTCTCAACTCTCTCCCTTTAATTCTCAAATATCTTCAAGGCTCACTACTATGAGTGTTATCATTTCCATCAAAAGATAGATTGTCTCCGTCTGTCTGTCACCAGGCTGTATCTCATGAACCGTGATAGCTAGATATTCACAAATGATGTATCTCTGTTGTCCCTATAACAACAAATAGTAACCACAGAATAAAATAAATATTTAAGGGGGGCTCCCATACAAGAAGCGTGACTTTTTTGCCAAATACAAACCCTTTGTGCACAAATCCAACTCGCGCTTGGCCGATTGTTTTCTGTGTCCAACGCATAAAGTATTGAAGGGAGGTGAAGTTTCTAAATATCAGGTGGCGGTGCTAAACAAAATGTCGACGTTGGGGATATCAGTTTAGTGGATAATTATATGGAGTGTTTCCACATAATTAGGGCCGAAATTAACAATCAATCTCAATCCCAAATCTGATTGAAAATAGATTCCAATTTCAGTTGTATGAAAATTTCAAATTTGAAATCTGTTTCAATCTGTATTTTGAAGATTTTATTGAGATTATTATTTTCAGCCGTTAGCCAGCTCTTCACAAAAACTGATTGATTGTAGGTCTGTAAATACTTTGTATAAAAATCTAATTATAAAAAAAGTTCACTTAGATGGAAATAAATATTATGGCTGAAATAAATAAGTAATCTTAACCCAAAATCTTTAAATTGAGGAGGAGGAGGGGTCACTTTACTTTTTTTATCGCCGACGTAATCATCATGCCCTTCATCCCCCATGTCATCAAAATTAAGCAAAGCTCCTGCACCCTTTAATACGTAATACAAATGTGAATTTTAATCATAATCCAACGATTTTGGATTGAGATTAATCAATAATTTCGGTCGTTAATGATGCGCTTGCATTGAATGAAATTTGGTTTGCTCATGGTTTCAAATAATATCCCTATCAAAGAAAATTTCCATATTCATCTCAGTTCCATTTAATTGGGATTAAACATACAAACCGAAACTATATCAATTATTGAGATGAATTCGCTGACCTGAAAATTTGATGAAAACTCATTTTGGGATCTATTCTAGACCTTATTGTAAGGGGATAAGGTATAAAATAGTTCGTATACAGATAGTAGGAATCAGAAAATGACGTATATGGACTTATTAATACTGGATGGACGCCAAATTTTAGTTTGAACGTCCATGTACAGTTGACCCGCTTGACTTTGTCCGCGTAAGAAGTATATGTTAAATTCTCTTCTCAGCCCATTACCACCCAATGCTGTGTAGGCCTCTTCTGTTGCATCCCATCCTTAGGGTGTTGAGTCTGTTCTGCCTCGAACCTAACAACGTCCGCTTCATAGTTCTCTAGGTGACTTGCAGAATGACCATCCAGGTTTTGGCTCCTTATATCAGGACGAAGAGGATGCATTGCTCAAAGGCTCTGCGTTTGAGGTTCATAAGTATATCACCTTTGGCCACGTCAGACAACTTACCGAATATGGTGGTCTATTTCACATCCTTGTCTGTTTTTTTTTAGAATCATGTTTTGTCCAAGTTAGACATCTCTTCAACGTTTTGAATGGCTTGTCCTTGAACAGTTTTTGTCCCATCCTATCCCATGGGAATGGTGTTTTTATTTGGGATAACAAGTACCCTGTGTGTTAATCCACCTTCTAAAGTATCCGTGTACCAAATTTCATTCAATTCTGTTAAGCCATTTTAACGTGATGCGCGCACAAATACGGCAACACTACGATTTTGTACTATCTATAGATAGGCTATAGAAGGATGTTGCCTTTAACTGTACAACATGTTCACTGTATGAAATCACTTGAAAGACAGTCTCGGGTCCCGGAATTTGAGGTACTTGAGGAGTTAGTCCAGTAATCAGTTATAGTCCCTTATAGTTCGAAAAATTTTTAAGTCCGTATTTACCACGTGTACTTAGATTTAACAAATAAACATTAATTTTTTATCCCGCAGGAACTATGATTTTTTCCGGGATAAAAAGTAGCCTATGTGTTAATCCAAGATGTAAAGTATCTGTGTGCCAAATTTCATTGAAATCCGTTCAGCCATTTTCACGTGATTGAGTAACAAACATTCACTTTTCAGTTAAGTTTTCCTATTTGTTACGGACATGATAAGTTTGGATAGATAGATCTGAGAATTACACCAGGGTTACAAGCCCCAAGCACATTTGTGCCTTGCCAGATACAGTTTAGTTTCAAATAGTCGCTGTCCTATGAGTCATATTTATTTTGAAACCAAAATACTGAGGTCTTTATACGGAGAGGAATTCTGTCGTTAAATGCTCAACGAGCGTTTCGATGTTGATAGGATTTGTGGCCAGAAATAGATCGCTTTATTTGTTCTTATATGTTCTTACTAGTGTTACCGATTGTTGTCCATTGCTCGGTATTATTGACGTTGTCTGTCTGTCATCTTTATATCGAAGTAATCAAAAGATGCTACTCGCAGGGGAATCAAAATCTATATGATACTATCCATTGAGCTAGAATCATAGAATTTAGTAATAAACTACATCTTACAGCATAAAAAAAAGGTAATCGTGTCACATAATAAAAAGTTATTTGCAGTTGGTAAAATTACTGTTACCTATGTTTATGTATGGGGACAACAGTTTATCGACGGCAAAGTTAAGTTTGTCTCTCAATTTAAGTAGTGCACAACCTTCTCGAAGAACTCGCACTTATCCGAATTTTCTTTACTTTTTTTCCACATGGCAACACTATTTATTACTTTTTCTGACAACACTAACCAAAGGTTAGGTTAGGTCACCTATGTTTATGTATGTGGACAACAGTTTATCGACGGCAAAGTTAAGTTTGTCTCTCAATTTAAGTAGTGCACAACCTTCTCGAAGAACTCGCACTTATCCGAATTTTCTTTTTTCCACATGGCAACACTATTTATTACTTTTTCTGACAACACTTACCAAATGTTAGGTTAGGTCACCTATGTTTATGTATGTGGACAACAGTTTATCGACGGCAAAGTTAAGTTTGTCTCTCAATTTAAGTAGTGCACAACCTTCGCGAAGAACTCGCACATATCATAATTTTCTTTACTTTTTTTTCCACATGGCAACACTATTTTTTTTTTTCTGGCAACACTAACCAAAGGTTAGGTTCGGTCACCTATGTTTATGTATGTGGACAGCAGTTTTTCGACGGCAAAGTTAAGTTTGTCTCTCAATTTAAGTAGTGCACAACCTTCTCGAAGAACTCGCATTTATCCGAATTTTCTTTACTTTTTTTTCCACATGGCAACACTATTTTTTTTTTCTGGCAACACTAACCAAAGGTTAGGTTAGGTCACCTATGTTTATGTATGTGGACAGCAGTTTTTCGACGGCAAAGTTAAGTTTGTCTCTCAATTTAAGTAGTGCACAACCTTCTCGAAGAACTCGCACATATCCGAATTTTCTTTACTTTTTTTTCACATGGCAACACTATTTATTATTTTTTTCTGGCAACACTAACCAAAGGTTAGGTTACCTATGTTTATGTATGGGGACAACAGTTTATCGACGGCAAAGTTAAGTTTGTCTCTCAATTTAAGTAGTGCACAACCTTCTCGAAGAACTCGCACATATCCGAATTTTCTTTACTTTTTTTCTACATGGCAACACTAATTATAATTTTTTCTGGCAACACTAATTAATGGTTACATGTCAAATTCATTAAAGTAAAATAATCGCATCTGAATCTTAACCGCACACTGCTCATTATAGAAGACTCCTTGAAAATGGGGGTAGTTTATATGTCTCTAGAAACTTCGAAACGCCTTACGCGTTCATTAATGTAGTGAAGTCTTATCAAAATTCGTCTAGCAGTTGTCCAGAGTAAGGGAGAGCAACTTTCTTTTGTACTATGTGTCTAGGAGAAAGTAAAAGTATCGAATAAACAAACAAACGAAATGTTCACATATGTGCTAATGCTAACCCACGCCCACTCCCTGCTTTATCCGGCCATCGAACTGGTGGAAAGTAAGCAAAGCCCTAACCCCTCCCCCCCTAGCCCTAACCCGTCTTACGTATACATTGATGCATGGTTGTTTCTCCCTCCTCATCCTGAACAGGAATATTCAGGTTTCGATGTGCTGGTTTGCTTTTTATCGCTGATAATGTATGGTAAACTCCAAGTGGGGACTTGGGAAGGTTATACGGGGTTGGAATGACAAACCTACCCCCCCATCCCCCCCACTCCCCTTCACGGTTTTGATTGACAAAAAGAAAAGGTATCAAGATGATGCATCCCGTATGACTTTTTACATTTTCAACAACTACCGTCATATTTCAACAATTTTACGTAAATGATTCATGAAATATACAGCCAAACCTTCCTCAAGAATCACTCTACCTATTGTGAAAAGCGCATGAAAATCCAATTAGTAATTTTTGAGTTAATCACGAACACAAATAGATACGGCGTGAGATGTTTTATAATAAGCGGTGATAGTGTAATGATTCTTTTAAAAATTCTGGTGGGGGGTCAAAAGGTAGAAAGATTCTTGAGAGTAGATATATATATGTATATATATATATATATATATATATATACATAAAAAATGACAAATTGTTAAAATATGCTCTACATTAGACAAATAGCGTGCCAAGTAGAGCATACTCCGATGACAGTTTCCGTTGCTTACATGCTCCACTGCCGTTGATGATGTCGTATTCGATGCTAAAACACTTTATTTATTTTTTACCTCGCTTCGCTAAGATTTGCATACTTTTTTATTACATTATTAACGAGGTCTTTCTCAGACTCTCAGTAAAATTATTTTTAATCTGAATAGGAATTTGCTTTAGAAAATGAGACAAACTGAATGAATCAATTGTGCCGACGAAAAGATAAGAGGTAACGAAATAAATACTCGTGATGGAGTAATCAAGCAGTAATGCTGCAGTTCTGTGTCTAACGAATAACTCTCTGATATAACTCCAGCTAGCACCCTAACTGCGACTCCTGAATCTTTTATTATTCGAAAAAAAATTGAAATCTCTTAAAATAAACAAGCAACTCTAATATCTAAGTTTTCTTAATCCACAAGTTCTCTGGTCCATAAAACCTTAAATACCTCAGTGAAGCGAAGGTTTGTGATAGTTGGAATGTTATCGTGTCCATCAGTAAACGTTCAAATAGCTAAATTTATAATAATAACAGAATAGATCTAATATAATAGATAAATACTGCTCTGGGCTGTTTCTGAATTGAAAGTGAAAGTGAGTTACTTAAGATCTGATACACCATCGTATAATTGATCTTTCTGCTCTTGTGAGAATAATAGAAATGCTATTTCCAATGAAAGTGTAATAAACAAATTTTAAGCACCTAAAGAGTCCGGTATAAAAGCCAAGTTCGTACGATTTTTTTCTGAAGAGTTAAACGCTCACGCAGATCTCAAGTTAGAAATGAGCTGATAGTCTTCAAACGAGTGACCAGATTTTCAAAATACCTAGCTGAGAATCATCTCTATTAAATTAGCTTTTAAATAAATAAAACCGCATCAAAAACGATCCATTATACTCGTACTCGCGTTAAACTCGGTCCACCTGATGGAAAGTGGCCACCGTCGACCATGGACATCGACAAAACTAGAAGGCGTCCCTTGTTTTGTCGATGCGCTGCTGCCTCGAAAATAGAGTGAGGAGGGGGAGGGAAGAAAAGCCCTGAGCAAGAACCCGGTGTTTATTCGAACCGCAGCAGTAATGGCTCATACGGCTCGGCCGGAACGCGTCAGATACTCAGCGGTTGGATTTGCATGCTGGTGGTCGCAAGCCAGTCAGGGAACAGATCCCCTACCACCAAGGGGTTACTACATATGATCATTTCGATATGATTATTAGAAGATCACAATAGACTTCCAAGGTACTTTTTTGTAGCCATTGTTATCAAATTCTGCGTAGTCATTTCACAATTAATAGATATCCGCTCAAAGTTTGGGCTTGGGTTAACCTAACCTTTAGTTAGAACGGAGGGCCTGGGCTGTGGAGGTGAGTGTTGTAATTACTTAAAGGAATTCCTTATTCCGTTTACCCAACAATTTATTAAATATCATCAACCCTCCTCCAACCTGTTTCCCTCCTTCTCTTTCTTAAATCTCCATATTATTATGACCTGATATCCCACAATGTAATCATTTTCAAGTTTCTTACAAAATTTGCAAATCATTTTGTAGCACTTCTTAGTACGACTGAATTGTAATTAGATATATCACTACATAGTGTAAAATAAAGGCACTTCGCACTGTCTGTCTGTCCCTATGTATGCTTAGATCTTTAAAACTACGCAACGGATTTTGATGAGGTTTTTTGTAATAGATAGACTGATTTAAGAGGAAGGTTTATATGTATAATACATGCATATTATAGTAGAGGAAGATACCGTGCGAAGCCGAAGGCGGGTCGCTAGTAAATACTAAATACCATGAACGGAATATTATATAATATAACTGAAAAAAGAGACTGTCCTAGTGTCAAATAATAGAGAACTAAAAGCTTTTAACAATTATTTAATTATATGTAGCAGCACTAGCTTAATTGTTAGGGCTTTGGTACATGACCTAAAGGTTGTGGCTGCGTCGTGGTTTTAGGGGAAAGGGATAGCTATTTAACTAACTCTTCGAGTCTGAATTTTTATGACATCAACAAGGGCGCTAGGGTAATGATTGCACACGAGCGCTTCATAGGTTAAAATCGCCTCCCAACGAAAGGGTTGAAATAGGCCCCTATTACTGAGACTCCGCTGTCCGTCCGTCCTTCTGCTCTTCACTAGACTAAAACTCATAAATCGTGATAGCTAGACGCTTGAAATATTCACAAATGACGTATTTCTATTGCCTCTATAACAACAAACTTCAAGCGCGAGTCCGACTCGCACTTGGCCGGTGAACTATGAAATTTTTCTCTCATTTCTCAAATATTGCTGTCGCGTTAGAAATATGTTTCTTAATGTTTCCACATAGTTAGGGCTGATATTAACAATGAATCTCAATCCGATTTTTTTAAATAGTATCCAATATATGGACAGTAATGTGAATAACGCTCGCGGCATAGTCGATCTCTCTCCACGCTACAATGGCTACTAATCGATTCAAATACTAATATTGTTTCATTCACTTTTAATATTTATAACTTACATTTCTAATTTATAGCAAACACGTTATATGTATCCAAAGATTTTGGATTGGTATTGGTTATTAACCCCCCAAAGAAGAAGAAGAAGGCAGTTATTTTATATCAAACTAGCTGCTCCCCGCGGTTTCACCAACTGTATCTTGGATAATTCACACTATATCATTATAAATCATAGCCTATGTGTTATTCTGATGTGTAACCTATATTATTGTAAAGTTTCATCAAAATCCATTCAGTAGTTTTTGCGTGAAAGAGTAAATAACAAACATACAATTCTTACAAACTTTCACGTTTATAATATTAGTAGGACGAGCCGACCTGAGCGACTTCGTTCGCGTGTTGCTCCGCTCCTATGGGTCGCAGCGAGATGTTAAATAGCCTAAGTTACTCCTTGTTACATCAGCTATCTGCCAGTGAGTCCCGTCAAAATCGGTCCAGCCATTTCAGAGATTTAATATATAAAAAGAAAGAAATGCAGTCTAACAGTAATATCATGGTTACTATGACAACGGTTACCATGACAACAGTTTTATACACAGATTAATCTAAACTATGAGCGGATTCACTCTAATCTGAAACTAGTATGTCTGTTTGTCGCGCTTTCACGTCAAAACGACTAAACCGATGTAAATGAAACTTGGTATACAGATAGTTTAGAACCTGACAAAGGATATGGGTTACTTTTTAATGCGAAAAAAGGGTTTTATGGGGTTGAAAGGGGGGGATAAACTTATTGTTTATGCTGTCGATTCGATATAAATAAACATGACATTCAAAGTTTGTAAAAGTTTTACCCTCAAGGGTATAAAATAACATTAGGGAATAGGGGATGAAACGTGGACGGAGTCGCGGGCACAGCTAGTAGGTATCGATTTTGACGTAATGCGATTCGTTTCGGTTCATCATTTTTATTACACTAACTTCCTGTCGCGCCTTTGTCTTGTAATATTAATTATTAGAGACAATAATAGATTGACAGCGGAATTTTTTTTTCAGTAAGAGGCAAAGGTATTACACCGTACAGCCTTGTCTTTAGTAGGTTAATTGTTTATTTATTTAATAGTAAGGTCGAAGTCTTTAGTTGACAGCGGATGGCGATTTTTAAATCGAATCACTACAAAATTAATCGATTCACAAAAACATCGAGGTTAAAAAGATCGATTTTAAATCGATTCGAATTGTAACAAAATAAATCGATTTACAAAGCCGACATTAAAAAGATAGATTCTTCAAAATTCTACAGTTGATTCAGAGAAATCGATTCTTCAATTAATCGATCTCGGTTCGCCATCACTACGAACGCCATTTTGATTTTTGACTCCGGATATAATACAATTAAGTTGTGTCTCAGATATTGAAGTTGTTACCTGGGTCACAAGCACCAGGTACCATCTAAAATGCTGTACACTCTTACTATTAATATTATAAATGTGAGTGTATGTTTGTTACTCAATCACATAAAAACGGCTGAACAGATTTCAATGAAATTTGCTACACAGATACTTTATAGTCTGGATTAACATATAAGCTACTTTTTATCCCGGAAAAAATTGTAAATCCTGGGATAAATTAAATGTTTTATCTATAAATCAATATAACTTGAGTCTTTATATTAGACTAGTGTAGCTCCGCTCCTATGGGTCGTAGCGTGATGATATATAGCCTTATAGCCTTCCTCGATAAATGGGCTATCTAACACTGAAAGAATTGTTCAAATCGGACCAGTAGTTCCTGAGATTAGCGCGTTCAAGCAAACAAACTCTTCAGCTTTATATATTAGTATAGATAACAATGAGACAAGTTCAAAACCTCCATTTTGAAGGTAGTGTGTTGTTTTTATCATTCAATACAAGTTTATATATTCAAGGGTAATGTTAAAGATAAAATTGGCAATTTAAAAACTATCTAAGGTCCTATTGAGGTCGAATTATTCAACATTCAATTGCCTCGCTTCGCTGCGCCGACCTGCGCGACTTCGTTCGCGTGTTGCTCCGCTCCTATGGGTCGTAGCGAGATGTTAAATAGCCTAAGTTACTCCTTGTTACATCAGCTATCTGCCAGTGAAAGTCTAGTCACAATCGGTCCAGTCATTTCAGAGATTAAAAATGTTGTTTTGGTATATGTACCGTATATATGCACTTAGTAAAAAGCGGTTATTTTAATATTACAAACAGACACTACAATTTTATTTATTTGTATGGATTAAAAATTAAATTATTAATAACATACGAGTAACGCCATCTAGTAATGAATTATAACATTAAAATAAAAATTAAATAATTTTTATAATTTTTGTAAATGTTTTATTTGGAATAGTTCCAAATTATTATGCGAAAAATTAAGTATTAATTTAATTTTAATTATTAATTACTATTAATTTGCATATTTTGATTTTAGCAATCTGATTATTTTTTTTATTAATAAAAAGTGTATTAATTTAATAAAAATACAAAAAAAAATTGTTTGTGTGTACTTACTATATAATAAAAAATCTACTGTTTAGACATTTTTAATATATTTTTAAATAAAATTAAACATCTATGACGTCATAAAGTCATTAAAAATATAATAATTTTATTATGAAATAAAATATGAATGTACGAAATTACTCAATTATTAATAATTAAATTGCAACGTGATTTAATTATTAAAAAACAACACTTAGATTTTTTTTATAAGATAAATAATATATCTATCTCTTTTCTTTACAGGTGTGAAGAGGGAAAGGGCACTCGATCATCAGTGTGCGCTCAAACGCGGTCGAGTCAACACGAGTTTAGTGTTTTAGTGCAGTGATTGTGTGTTTAGTGCAAACAAAATTCTGTTCCTCAAAAAAGTTCCTAAATAATGGGTAGTGTGACGAGTGAATTGATTAGTGTAACGTGGAATTGATATTTATTATAAAATCGTGACAGCGCCATCTATTGAGGAGTAGCAGTATGTCGAATAGCATGTGGTGATGGAGGCTGGGTTTATACCGGTAGGGGCGGCGGGGAATGGCGGTAGTGGTCCGCCTCCTGCCGTCGTGACGTCTGCACCTAATGTGATTCGGGCTCCGGGATTGAAGAGGGGGAAGATGGAGGAGGCTATTTCTGATCGGGTGAGTAGCGCCATCTGTTATTGAGTAGTTGTAAGTTGATAATATTTTTCATACAAAAATTGTGTGACAATTATTTGTGGAATTTTTGGTGATTTATGTTTTATCTTAATTCTTTTTTTTTTTTAATTAAAATACATACTTTTTTTTATGCTGTCATTATATGATAATCTTTTTGTTGTGCTCTTTAGTTTCTTCTAGAGCCTTTGATGTTGAAAAAAAACACCAAAGAAATTCGAACTATAGTTTACATCACAAGTTCCTATTTTTCCAATTCTCAAAACCTTGGGGGTCGATATAGACCACTTTGGGAATCATGTCTTTACATCAGTGATTTCCATAGTTTTCTATATCACAGTTTTAGGAGATATACAGCGTTTGTAACAAACGTTTTCTCCGACTTACTGCAGCAAATTAGACTACCACGAAGTCTTCATTTTTCGGGCTTGCTATAGGTAAAATAATTATCAAAATCGGTTCAGTACATTACCCATTACAACCTCACAAACATCTAACAATTGCACAAGTCACATATTATACGTAATATATAAAGCTGAAGAGTTTGTTTGTTTACACGCTAATCTCAGGAACTACTGGTCCGATTTGAAAAATTCTTTCAGTATTAGATAGGCCATTTATTGAGGAAGGCTATAAGCTATATATCATCACGGTAAGACCAATAGAAGCGGAGCTACACGCGAACGAAATCGCACGAGTCGACTAGTGTAAGTATAAAAACAATTAAATGAGTGACCTTCATCGATAAAGTAATGCATATACAATCGATTAGCTAATTATATGCGCTATTAGTGACACTAACAGTATGACGGCTTGACTAGAATATCCTCCTGGGGTTACACTTTAGATTCAGACCAACACCATTACTGCTAGAATACTCACAATATAATAATAATTATTCTTTCGTGACGACGTATTTATTTTGCAATCCCTACTCCTCCTATTTGTGTTCAAGGAACTACTGGTCCGATTTGAAAAATTCTTTCAGTGTTAGATAGCCCATTTATCGAGGAAGGCTATAGGCTTTATATCATCACGCTAAGACCAATAGGAGCGGAGCTACACGCGGACGAAGTCGCGCGGGTCGATTAGGGTTGATATACAATAGTATTGAGGCGTTCAATAAATTATTATTATCCCGTAGGAACTATGAATTTTTCCGGGATAAAAACTAGCCTATGTATTAATCCAGGTTATAAAGTATCTGTGTGCCAAGTTTCATCGAAATCCGTTCACCCATTAGCTGAGTAACAAACATACAAACTTTCACATCCTATACCTATAACTATAAAACAAATTCGGGCTTATTCGAACATTTATAACTCGAGAACGGCTAGACCGATTTTGGTAAAATTTAGCACACAAATAGACTAGAGCTTAAAAAAGGATATAGGCTACGTTTTACCGCGAAAAAGGGTTGTAAAGGGTTGAAATAGGGGATGAAAGTGTATATAGTAGTTCGTCACATACATATTAAGAAATATGTTGAAAATTAAAAAGTAAAATTAAATATAAAAATAAAATTTGAATATATGCGAAGTCAGGCTGGTCGACTAGTTTATAATATTAGTAAGATTTCTTCCATATACCAAAAAATTGTTTTAGCAAACATTTAATTTAAAAAGTCAAACAGAAGTGGCATACGCGCTGAAGTCTGCCAGACTAGACTAAAGCTGTAAACTGAGCGAAGGAAGGTAAATGTAGCGATCCTATTGGTTCTTAACAAACACATCCTTCGCTACACATACTCACACGTCATTAGTGGAAACACAAGCCTAAGATTGGCAACATAATCCTCGGGGGTAATATTATAGTCATCAACCATTGATAAGAAATATTTATATCGATTGAGTTTATACGACACAAACTGATTCAATCTACATTGTCCCATCGACAACCACAGACACACTATAAGTTCTAATAATTTGTGATATTACAGTGTTGCTATTCCATTAAATTAAATTACCATTATTATTGGTTGGGTAAAGAAAAGGTATGGTGGATTACCTGGTTCGACCCGATGTCATCCGTAAGAAGCGTCCGGAAGACAAAGCCGTTAGAAGGCTTGACTCTTATTTTCGGCTACCCACCAATGTTAGGAAAGTTAGGATTAATTGATAGGGGGTAGATGGAAATAGATAATACTTTGTAGACTATACTACAATTTTTATCGTTCTCTCAAGGAGTGAAGTAGTCTCTGGATGGCTTTACTGTTGTGCAGTGCAGTGTAGTTGCCACATCTTGTGTTAGGTTAGGTTTATGTTAACTAACCTTAGGTTTACAGTGATCCCTTTATTTTGCACCGACATATATAATGTTTAAAAACACTGTAAGTTGGAGGGTGATATTGATTGGACTATTGGGTAAACGCAACGTAGGTAGTGCTTGTTGCTTGCTGCTAAGCAGTGCCTTGGACTTGTGACTAAGGTATACTCTTAAAGAGCTCCTGTATTAAACTGAAACACTCGCCAGCACTGCGTAGTTATATATGTCAGAGGAGAAAGCCGATTTAAATGAATTAAGTGATCGAATATCACGTGCAGGCAGTATATTGGACTTGTGACCAAGGTGTAGGCTTAAGGGATCCCTTTATGTAATTACGACACTCACCTCCACTGCCTGGTCTCACAGTCTGTCTTAGGTTAGGTTAACATAAGGCTAATCTAACCTAACATAAACCTAACCTAAGGTTGTGTTAACACAAATACAATGTAGGGACTCATAATAAATAAGACGTCAGAACTCACATGATCCTTCGTCCGAAATGTCCAATATCCGTGATGCGACACACTATATTTGTTACACTTCAACTCCAGGTGATGTTCACTCAAAGAGACTTGTCGAGAGACTCAAGTGTACTGCGTAAGTCGGGGAATATAAAGGGACTAGACAATGGTAGCAATGCCCCTCCACTAGTGGGGAGAAGTAAATTAATCGATAATCTTTTACTCGTTTGAGACTGTTAAAAATCGTTGAATATTAAAATATCGCGACGTTAGTGACAACTAATTTTTTTTATCATTATCCTACCCTAATTATAGCCCGACACGGCCTTCACTAGTATCCTACCCCAACTATACCCCGACATATATATATAAAATATTTGTGTGTGAAAACTGATGCCATTTCTAAGTATTAAGTTCTAAGTGATCTCCCACTAACGAGTAACGAGCAACGTTAGCTCAGTACAGCTCCTCCCGCCGCGGCATAGACACGTCAAAGAATTTATCTACATTAGTTCTGTGATTTGTGTGTGTTTGTGTGTTCATGTGTATACAGTACCATTATAAGGAAACTTACGGTTTTGAGGACAAATCTTTTGGAGAATGGTGAATTTGCTTTTACTGATTTCTGATTGAGTAATATTAAGTTGTATTTGTTGTTGATTTAACTATGGAGGGTATTTATAAATATTATATTTAAACAGATAAAGACCTGATTATGTATACGAATCATAAAAAAATAACTTAATTAATAACTTGTGTATGAAATTTAGAACCTTTACTTAGATATCTGAAATATTTTTGAATACTTTTATTGTTAAGAAAAACATTCGATAATTTTTTACAATGATTTTTTTTCTTTAGAATAATCAATACTTAGTGTTTTTTTAAAATAAGTTTCTTCAAAAAATTCATACTTTTCAAGATATGAATTTTTTAAAATTCGTCAATCGTCAGTACAAGTATTACCTTTAGTTATATACCTATTTACATAAATTTTTGAATATCGTTTTTGGGTCGAAAACCATTCGATACATTTTTGCAATATTTTTTTTTCTTTAGAGTAATCAATACTTAGTTTTTTTTTTTAAATAAGTTTCTTCAAAAAATTCATATTTTTCAAGATATGAATTTTTGAAAATTTGCAAATCATCACTGACAAAACTACCTTTGCTTAGATATTTTAATATATTTTTTGTTACAAAAACCATTAGATACATTTTTGCAATATTTTTTTTTCTTTAGAATGATCAATACTTAGTGTATTTTTGAAATAAGTTTCTTCAAAAAATTCATACTTTTCAAGATATGAATTTTTGAAAATTTGCAAATCATCACTGACAAAACTACCTTTGCTTAGATAATTTAATATATTTTTTGTTACAAAAACCATTCGATAATTTTTTCTAATATTTTTGTTTCTTTAGAATGATCAATACTTAGTGTATTTTTGAATTAAGTTTCTTCAAAAAATTCATACTTTTCAAGATATGAATTTTTGAAAATTAGCAAATCAGCACTGACAAAATTACCTTTGCTTAGATATTTTAATATATTTTTTGTTACAAAAACTTCGATAATTTTTTACAAAATTTTTTTTTTAGAACAATCTATACTTAGTGTATTTTTGAAATTAGTTTCTTCAGAAAATTCATACTTTTCAAGATATGAATTTTTGAAAATTCGCAAATCATCACTGACAAAATTACCTTTGCTTAGATATTTTAATATATTTTTTGTTACAAAAACTTCGATAATTTTTTACAAAATTTTTTTTTTAGAACAATCTATACTTAGTGTATTTTTGAAATTAGTTTCTTCAGAAAATTCATACTTTTCAAGATATGAATTTTTGAAAATATGCAAATCATTAATTTGTATTCTTCTTTAGTAAAATTACAAAAGTCCTTTGCGTTGTTTAACCAAATAACTATCATTTGTGATTCTAACCTAAAAAAATATATACTTAATCTGCTCTTCTATGACGTCATAACAATTAAGTTTTTACTTCATCTATTTTTTATAAAAAAATTGGTTTATTTATGAAAAAATTCCGATAAGAAGATTGGAACGAATTATAATTTAAAAAAACATTATAACACAAAGAATTCCTTATATTCCAAGTAAATTTGTTGTCATAATATACATCTGTCTGTCTGTTATCATTGTCTAAAGGCCGCGCAGGTTAATGTGAGATAATGGGGTCGTTTCTGTTAAGAAAGTCAAGTACATGTAATTATATTTAATTATTTTTACTTACAAAAACTCAATATACAATTCATGAAAATCTCTTTATTTGTTGTGTGAATTACATGAAAGTCTCGTTATTTGTTGTGTGAATTACATGAAAATCTCGTTATTTGTTGTGTGAATTACATGAAAATCTCGTTATTTGTTGTGTGAATTACATGAAAGCCTCGTTATTTGTTGTGTGAATTACATGAAAGCCTCGTTATTTGTTGTGTGAATTACATGAAAGCCTCGTTATTTGTTGTGTGAATTACATGAAAGTCTCGTTATTTGTTGTGTGAATTACATAAAAATCTCGTTATTTTTTTTATGATTTTGGTAGTACTACTTGCTTTCCAAAATTTTTATCTGACACGATTTGCATATATATACTTTCCAGATTAGATTTATTTAATAATTTCACTCCACAAGTAAATGAATGTGTTCCGCCATATAAATATAATTAATGGATTTTCTAATATAATTCACTTTTATTTAGAATTATATTTTTCTGTCTGTGACGTAGCGTCCAAGATAATGGACCGATTGTGATGAAGTTTTATTTGTTTGAAACGTAATTTAATCTAGATGGTTCTTAGCTATGTATTGTGAAGATCTGTTCACCCGTTTGGAGACTATCAGCTCATTGCTCACTTGAGAGCTGCCTCACAATATTCATATATTGACAATTATAACAATCTCGTAACCATGGCAACGCACTCACATCGCTTACACTGTACACATGAAGCATCGAATAGAAACCAAAGGTCTATCTTGTGTCGTGTCGTGAGGTACGAATATAGAAAACAATGTCCCATAGTAATTTACATACTGTATCTGTCTGTATGTATTTGTATTTAAGATGGCCTCTTTACTGGAAACATGTATATTGGCTTTCATTATCTGTGTTTGTTTTGACTAGTTCCATGTTAAACATTCAATATGGCGGCTTAAACAAAACTATAGATTCGCGGGTAGTAACACTTAATTTTTTTGAGAAATCATCTAGTAATGGAATAGAAGTGTTACGGTAACTTGGTACTATAGTTTCAACCGCATTCGGCGGCGTCTACTAGCTTAGAAAGACCGCTGAATGCGGTTGAAACTATAGTACAAAGTTTCACCGTTCAACATAGCTTTAAAATGACTTATTACCACATAAGTTTCTATAATACAAATAGTTATTAAGTTAGTCAGTTAAATATTTTCAATATATTATATTTATGTTATTGAAAGGACATTCCTCAGGTGGGTTTAATGGTTTAGTAGGCAGACATTTTGGTGTCGTTAAGGTCGCGTATTATGTTAATTACTGCTATTAAATACTAATAGTTTGTGGGTTTGTCTGTCACAGAGTAAACACAAATATTTCTAGAACATTCCCTATAAAATCCATTATCTTTAACACAACCTAACTAATATGTTAGACAAAACGCAAGTGTGATTTAGTATACTACTAACGCCATCTATTGACAACCACGCTTAAACCACTAAACAGATTTTTATAAAGTAGAGCTTGAGGGAGGACGTAGGCTATGTTTTATCGCGAAGTAAACAAATAAGTTACGCCATCTATCGACGTGGGGATGAAGTGCATGTCGAGCTACCTTTTCCGTTTGAGCTTCTCAATAAATTTATATACTTAAAAGGGAAATTGTAGGAAAACCCATGAAATCATGACCTATTACAGTTCACTTCCTACTGCTAGGGCTGAGACCTAGAAACAGCCGTATATAGATCTGTTTGTTTGTACGGAAGAATAATTACCTCATTGTATATCGATTAGGACATCCTCAGCCATATGTATATGTTAATTTTCTAATTACTATTGTAGTTTACTTGTAATCCATACTAATATTGGTGCAATATCTATGTCTTTACATAGTAGGTATATAACAAAGTCGCTTCCTGCTGTCTGTAGGCAACGGATTTTAATGCGATTTTCACCATTAGATAGAGTGATTCAAGAGGAAGGTTATACATATATATAATCCATGCATATTATATGCTAACAAAAGCTATCGTATATTTAAAAAAAATATAAAAATCTATCAATTATCCATTCTCTCATTCTTTTATCATCCAGTAGTTGTTGCGGATCCAATTTTTCCACATCTTTTGATGCGGATTTTAAGAGGTTCATATCCGCGGATACGTATGCAGATGCGGATCTGTATAAAAAAACTTAAGTGTTGGGTTGGTAGGGTAAAAAAACACAGTATTATTTAGCCTTTTTTAATTAATAATAAAGTAGTGAATGAACTACTATTACTAATTAATTATTTTGGTAATTAAATTTAAATATTGGAGCATTATATTTAATGAAAAGTAGAATGGCCGCCACATCCGCGGATGCGGATGCAGATGAGGATGTCAAAATCGATGCGGATGTTCCGCGTGTGCGGATACGGATGCGAATATTCGCAACATCCCTATCATCCAGGGTTATTTGATCCGTGAGATAGGTTGACATTAAGTTCATACAATAACCTCCAAAAAAAGACGTTCAGTTTTTTTTCCATTCCTTCTTCCCTTCATTACTATCAACCTTTAAAAACTTGACAGAAATTTGATCTAAATTGGTGTTGCCTGTTGTTGTTTGAGTTTGAGGAATGAAATTCGTCACATAACTTCTTTGTAATCTAAATTAACATATTACTTTTTGTTCCGAAAAACAATGAGGGATAAAAAAGAATAATTAACACAAAAGTAGGTACGTTATAGGAGAATCATGATTGGATTTTGATATATTTTAAAAATACCCCTCCGCCCACTGATTCTACAATATATTTCCTGCTCTTTAAGTACGGAAGTAGTCTTCATCATTATCATAATAAACTTGAAAGAAAGAACGGATACAGTATCGCAGGTATCAAGATAGAACTTAGCCTATGTCCTTTCTCAAGCTCTACTTAATCCTTATATCATATTTTATCAAAATCGGTCTTGAGATTTAAGTGTATCAGACAGACAAAGACTGATCCGTCAATAGATGGCGTCAGTAGTACATTAAATCGCAGTTGAAATTATAACATTAGTTATTATTAACTAGCAGGATATAAACACAATTGTACTAACACTTAGCAAACATAGCAAATTTAAATCTTAATAGTGAAATGACATCACGATCTCAATGCGCATATTGTTGACTTTATGCTCTTGTATAATTATATGATATTGGTTTATATTATTTTAATGAATATCTGTTTTTGCAAGTGTCTACTTATGCTGTGCCATGTTTGTCTACTGTTAGACAAATATTATAAGTAAAAAATCTCTCTACTTTGAGTTTAAGCAGTGATGTGATGATGCCCCCCACACGCACACACCTCTGACTTTTCTGAGTTATGTGTGTTTTAAGCAATTAAATATCACTTGCTTTAACAGTGAAGGAATTGTGAGGAAACCTGCACTCCTGAGAGTTCTCCATGTTCTCAAAAATGCGTGAAGTCTCCCAACCCGCACCGGGCCAGCGTTGTGGACATGACCTATTATCCTCCTTATTCGGAAGAGGAGACCCTCTGGAGGACATTCTGTTCTCTCCGATTAGTAGATTCTCTTTAAAAGCTACTTATATCAGAAAAAGAGGTCCGTCGTAAAAAAAATGGGTCTTTACCTTTGCTACAATACCTCTCTCTCTTTCTTAATCCATCACATCCATGTCATATGTCTAATAACAAGGTTCCCTTTATATGGTACATGTACTGAAAACACATATAAGCCTTACATCTTTAGGCTTTAGTGCTCCCCTACAAATTCCCTGTGCTAGCAGCAAAAAATATTTTAAACTCTGGTAGAGAAAGCCGCGTTTTAAACTATACTCGCATGAAATGAAAGGTAAATGTCTGGTCCCGTGAGATTGGTGGTTCAACAGCGAAGTTTGAATTTTTATTTTCTATATTACTAGAACTGGTAAAGCTTGTTTCAAAAATTTTATTGGCCTCATCTTCTGCTTGTCCGCTTGTCCTTCATCATTAGTTATTTACCCCTGAATAGAAATGTCTGCCTTGCTATCAGAACCTTCAGAATCTAGTGAAGTGACAGTTCCCTATAGTTTTTAATTCAGTATAGCTCAAGTACAGCTTCCAATTTAACGGCAAACTCATTAAGATTTTGGTTTGCTTGTTACCTTATTGTTATTCCAAGAAACTACTACTAGTCCCTTTAGTGTCGTTATATACAATTTACACTGCATGAATATACAAACAACGACGGAATGGTGGCAAGAAATAACCGTTGCACAGCAGTTAACTAGATTGTAAAATTACATAACTTAAACTATGTTATTCTGTACATACTTGCATTGTAATAGCGCGTGCCATATCATACTGTGCAACTAGTGACCCTTTGCTGATTTTGTTATTATGTTGGATTTTAGGTAAAATATTAACAGTTTTGTTATCTTCTTCGGTATTGATTTTATCGTCAAAACATGGAATATTTTGTATGTTTTCTTATTTATTTTGTATATAGTATATTGCTTCAAGTGTTTCAGGTTAGCCGTTAGCAAACTTGTTGTCTTGTCCATTTGCCATTTTTTTTTCGTTTCAATACTTTTTGCTTATTAGACATACACTACTTCCACTAACCTCCATTTACATCTTACGAATCCTTAATTCTTTTCTGTGCTATCATGGACCTTTTGAAAGATTTTGATTTACGAGTTAAGACCACTTGTACGAATTAAGTGTACAATAACTTTATTGTAGACTTAATTCGTACAAATGTTACGAGACGGAAAAAAATATAAATCAATAAAAAAAATGAAAATTCGACTCATGTTCGACCTTCTCCAGGTCCAACAGGATGCATCGTATAAACAAAATGAGATAAGTGCCGCTTAGATCATAACTATCTGGGGAGGCAAATTTGCTCATGTGGGTGTTAATCACCTGCCAGTTTAACTCGAAATATGGACAAAAATACTGCGAGAATATTCCAATTTCTCTCAGGTCTTGGAACATACTAGATAGGCTACAAAATATACCAGGAATTTTGAAAACCCATTACAAATTTTTAAATCCATTCCATCCATTACAAAGTTTCATTTGAGATTAGCGAGAAGATATTTGTTAAAATTTTTTTATATAAGTCATATGCGAAATGTTTTTATCTAGCCAAATCAAAAGTAGTCCACGTTCACGCAACGCCAGTACCCACCAGACCGTGGCAAGCGAAGACTGCGAGTTATGCACTACGTGAGGACATCTTCAAGGTCGTTAATGCGGGGATATGAAAATTATGTGTTTTATCATCAGCACTAATTATTAATAAAGACAATCAATCTAATCTATGGTCATCAACACCATTAGTTTCGGACGAACCTTTATTATCTGTCGCAACAGATCCATGAGTTTTAGGTGTTGCAGATAATAGGATAGGATTAAATACGCTACTATCCGAAAAGAGCATGGCAACAAATGATAAAATATGCATGGATTGTTGTTTAGAATAATTCAGACATTTACTATTACTATCTATCGCGAGTGTAGCCTCTGGTGTTCCTTGGGGATCACTACTTTCTCCTACTGTTTGGTGTCTATCTAAATGAATTTTAAGTTTTTCATTCTCTATGTTTTCCAGTTATATATTCTTTTAACTTAAAAATACATCATTATTTTCTGTGTTAAATTCTAATATCTGATTTAGTTTGCCAAGATATTTAAAGAGGTGTCCCTGGTGTCTTTTGGAAAAATAAACTCTATCTCAATGTCTCTCTCATTTCAATTTGGGTCTGTCTAAACTGAGTTCGATGCGTGTTTTAAGCAATTAAATATTACTTGCTATAACGGAGAAAGACATCGTGAGAAACCTGCATTCCTGAGAGTTCTCCATGTTCTGAGAGGTGTGTGGATTTTGCCAACCCGCACTGGGCCAGCGTCGTGGACTATAACCTAAAACCTTTCCGAATCTTTTTCTTCTTTCCGGAGACCCGGCTCAGCATTGGGGCGTTAACGGGTGATGATGATGATGTGAAGCATTTTGTTTTCTTTTAGACTCTGTTTGAACTCTTAATATCCTGAAGATAGATTTAAGAATGCAAAAGCTAATTGTAAAAGTTTCATTCGTCTTCGGAAGTTCTTAACAATTTCTATGTGCTTACACTTTTGACAAAGGTCCAATGTTCGCGATGTTTCCGCTCCAAATAACTTTTTTGATCTTACAGTCTTAATCGCAGTATACGGAGTTATTTCTGTTTTGACATAATGAATATAGTGATGTGACATGTGACCTATATAATTTATTGTTTTAGTTCCATCATGTCATTAATAGTTCACAGAGAATAATGTCTTTCGATTTCCGATTTAGAAATTATTTTATATGGGTTTATACAGTAGTATTATAATATTGTTATTCTAATTGAAAAAAAATAATTGAATCAATCAATTCATAACTCAATGATTTTAAAATTGTACATTTTTCAATCAAAAATACATTTGCTTTAGAAATTCTGGACAACAGCGCCACCTATTGTATAGTTAGCATATCATTTTATCTTATTTCGAGTAGACAATATATTACTTTCGTTCCGATAATATTGAGCCAGTTTGTCAAGTATATTAATGTATTGACAATAATAGTGTAGTGTTGTGTGGTGGCGTGGTGTTAGGCCTCCATTATCGAGGAGCACGTGAGTAATGTACTTTATTATTCTAATATTCGGTAGCAAGGTCGAGCGATGGAGGGGAGAGTTTGTGAATAGTAGAAGACGTCTTTAAACCTGCTCCTGGGTCAAGTCATCTAGATTACATATTAATGTTGTCGTTTGAGTGTTATCTACTTGTAGTAATTATTGCGATTAATTAGGCGTATAAATAGTTGCAACACTGACTAGAAAATAGAATAGCTGAACCGATTTCTGTTATTTTTTGTATCTTATTTGTGTGTATATATTAGGGCAGCACGTTAACATGTCAGGACGGAAGACATGCGAGTACGCAATATACGTAATTGTATAATTTGGTATTGTAATTGCGTCGTAATAGTGTTAATAAAAAGCGCCGCGTAACACTTAATAGCTGTTACGGTGAGCATCGACATGGGTGTGGACTGTGGAGGTTGGTAGAGCATGTGGGATTGTTATTAATATGATAGAAGAATTAGAATATTAATAGTTTAATATTTTCTAAATAGATTATCACCTTCCTTGTCAATGACAAACGACTAAATTTTTTTAGAAATTCAGTAATTATGATTTATTGGAATCCTTTTAAACTTCTTTTGCGATTATTTCATTTCTTCATCTTACTGATGTTTAGATAATATATGTTAATATACGTGTTGTCGTCAGCTGATAAAAAATCTAGCACAGATTTGTGTGTAATATTTACAGAGATGATATATGAGGAATTGTATGACATAGGTTATTTTTTATTTCCATCTACACTTACATCATGAAGCGTAGAAATTTTATATATTATGAACTATAATGCATGTATTATACATATAAATCTTCCTTCTCTCTTTAATTACTTTGTCTATTGGTGAAAACCGCATTACTATCTGTCGCGTAGTTTAAAAGATATAAACAGCGTTAAATGACTTTGTTTTATACTATGTAAAGATAAAGATACCGCTGCGAAGTTAAGGCTGTGTGACTAGTGAAATATGATTTGATTGTGATAACAAATTGAGCGTATTATTAATACAACACGAGTTTACCCGTTTGTATAAACACGATTAAGGCGACCTTCGTTCACGTTTTTGGCTATTGTTGTTCTGTCAAAGACATTACTTATATGGGATGCGTAGGATATACAGATTATGAGGAATTTGGACTCTAAAATAACGGTTTTAGAGTCCTTTTTAGAATGCCATAAATATGTAGGTCTAAGGTTGAGTCGATTTAGTGTTTTGAATGATATAATGTCTGTTTGCAGAACGAATTTGCGGAGCTATTATAAATGTGACACTGATCTGTACCTGTTTAAAACAACAGTGCGTAATCTTTACAAATATATAGGAAAGTTTTGTATTTTTGTATGTAACGAGTAAACTAAAAAACTACTGGACCGATTTCAAAAATTCTTTCACCATTAGAAAGCTTAATTATTCCTGAGTAATATAGGATATATTTATTACTACAATTTATTTTAGATATCGTCAGAAATTCTTACTAAGATCAACACAAGCGGCAAAAAAATTAGCCATAAGATGTGTTTCATCGCATGCGCTGCAGAAAGTATTGATGATAGAACAAAAAAATGTTTTACAATATTATAGAACGTATCAATATCTACAAAAAACTTCGAGACCATATGTCCAACTATTGTAGTTATGTCACTATAACTACTTTTATACATTTTAAAAGTTGATAGAAATGCCTATCAAAATCAGACATCATGTTTCATCATACCTTTGTATAAATTCTTATTATTTCGTATTTAAGACAGGCAGGAGCAGGATTGGGAAGTCCTATTCATAAACTCTCACCTACACTACTTTACCTCTTAAGCTAATATACCAAAGTGTCACGTGGTTCTGTATAACATTAGACACAACATAATTTGAATAAATTTATTTTGAATAACTATTAAACTAAAAATTTTAATTACTCCCCATTGAAACTCTACTTTAATACAGTCACTAAGTATCGATATCTACACTACATCGATTTGGAAGAATCGATATTAAGTTGTGTAAGTCGATTTTTTTGTATTGTTGAAAACAAAATATTATATATTATTCATAAAATGCAAAAAAATGATGGATATAATATACACTGTTATGTACTTTAAAAAAGATTGTTACTCGATTCTATTCGATACTTGATATCGAAAGAAACATCGAGAAAGAGTTGCCATGGTTACAAGATTGTCATAATTGTCAATATATTAATATTGTGAGGCAGCTCTCAACTGAGCAATGAGCTGATAGTCTCCAAACGGGTGACCATAACTTCACAATACATAGCTAAGAATCATCTCGATTAAATTACCTATCAAACAAATAAAACTCCATCAGAATCGGTCCATTATATTGGGCGATACGATGCCACAAACACACTGATGAATATTTTTAATGAGGTTTAGTGTATATTCTATTTAGCTACAACTCAATACATAAATAGGTCACCAGAACCTATACAGGTCACATCACTATTTCTATTTCAGTATAGTACACTTAACAATTTTTGATACTTTAGTAAGTCAGCAACATTGTCTTAATTGTTCTGAGGTAGTCGTCCGAATGACTTCATACAGTTAACATGGTCGTGTAAGCCCCACACGATAGGTATTGCTGTACTTATGTAATATAAGTTATCTGTTCGTAATATATTCAACAAATAGTACTCATACGCACAGATTATAAAGTGTACAAAAAGATCTAAAATTACGCAAGTCAGGCTGACGTAACGTGAAGATGTAATCGTATTGGTAATTGAACATTTTGTGTTAGTGTATGTAATTTATTTACTTCACCTGCGTCACATACGAAAGAGAGAGAGAGAGAGAAGATTAGAGAGAGCAGAGTGTAGGCACCTATAAAACAATTCTAAAGAAGCTGAAACTTTGTTTTATCGCTTTTTACGGAGCACAATTTACTTAAGGTGACTGATGCTCCGCTCCTATGGGTCGTAGCGTAATGTTATATAGCTTATACTGTTCCTCAATAAATGAGCTATCCAGCACTAAAATAATTTTTTAATTGGAACCAGTAGTTCCTGAGATTAGCGCGTTCAAACAAACAAACTCTTTAGCTTTATAATATTAAAAGACTGGTCGACCCGCGCGACTTTGTTTACGTGTAGCTCTGCTCCTATTGGTCTTAGCGTGATGATATATAGCCTATAGCCTTCCTCGATAAATGGGCTATCTAACACTGAAAGAATTGTTCAAATCGGACCAGTAGTTCCTGAGATTAGCGCAAACAAACAAACAAACTCTTCAGATGTATTTATTAGTATAGATATAGATTATAAGATGGCGACTGTCTTTTTACATATATTTTTTTTCAATAATATCCAGTATCTTGATAATTTATAACATCTGTCCTGTTAGATGTGAGGCAGTCTGACAAGTGATTTCACACAGTAAATAATAATGTAGTTTAGTATCGTGAAGCTATGTCCTATTTGATATATTTATTATCTTACTTAAATGTTGGACAACGAAGTCAAGTAGTGTTGGAATCTAAGAGACTTAAACCAGCTCCTGGGTCTCAATCCCCAGGCTTTTGCCCATGTTATTATAGTCTTTTCATCGTTAGTCAGTTTCTTGCGTATAGTTATGTTGCAGAAATAACCAGTTTGTATACAAACAAGACACAAGGTCAACATTATAATTTAAGATTAATCTTATTATAATAAATATTGCGACATTATAAAGCAAGAGTTTATTTCAATTAATCATTACTGTACAGTGCCTGGGGCTTGTGAATCATATGTAGGTTTATAGGGGACTTCCACAAGTCCACGAATTCACTTACAAACTTTCATCCCATAGCCTCTAGTTAGCCTCTTTTCGTTATAAAACTTAGCCTATGTCTTTTCTCAAGCTCTAGTCTATCTCTGTTCCAAATTTCATCAAAATCGATTCAGTGGTTTAAACGTAAAAGCGTAACAAACAGATAGACGTAGTTACTTTCGCATTTATAATATAAGCTAGGATTATTTTGCGACAAAATCTCTTACGAACAAACGGACTTGTTAATTATATACTACACAATATGCCTAACAATACTATACTAATTAATGATAAAGGGAGAGGGCTGTAAGGGGTCGTAAGGGGTTGCAAAATACATTTAAGTCAAGGGTCAAACAACAATGCAAAGGGTTGTTTTGTTCTTTTGCTACCTTATTGAGCTGTATGAAAGTGCTAGATGATTCTATTGGTTTAATAATACCCCCCACTCGCTTACCTATTTGTAAGCTTTGTTCATTCACTCACACAACTATGAATCATATATCTCTCATCGTTAAGGCAGCGTTCGTAAGAAACGTTTTCTAGACTTACTGAAGCAAATCCGACTACCACGGAAAAGTGTTTTCATTTTTCTGGTTAATGTATATCCTATGACACTCACAAATAATGTGGTTTTCTATTGGTAAATGAATTTTCAAAATAGGTTCAGTAGATTACCCCCTACAACCTCACAAACTTTATCTCTATATAATATTAGTATAGTTAATGCAGGGAGAGTTTGGTCGTAGTTAAAAGGTGTAGTAAACTTGCTCTTGGGTTTCCAACCCTAAGCACTGCTCGAATATCTGTAATCTTTTTTTATATACATATATATTATACACAATTTTTTTAAAATGATTTAAATTCTAGATTTTCGTAAAATTCAGAGGCAGGCAATTTTAAAAGCAATCACATGGTCGGTTGCGCTTTCAAATGTCAACATGGACCTAAACGTATAAGGCTGCGTTTACACGTAGCGAGAGATGTGTTTGTTACAAACCAATAGAATCGCTTTATTTGACACACTGAGTGAAGGTGGGATGGGACTGCACATTTAAAGGCCTTACATGGAATTATTTAATGGAAATAATAAAAAATCTATTACTTAACAAGTGTACGTACAACTTTGACCTTCGTACACCCAACGATCAATAAAACCAATTTTTGTCCCAAAAGACACAACAACGAGACCAGATAACGACAACCAACGAACAAACAACGACAAAATCTCAGACCAACCCGACACCAGACAAAATTCAACTAAGCCTGGCCTTAAGGTCGGTCAGATCCGCTTCCACGGTGTAGATCCAGCGATACCTAGGTCGACCAACGGGTCGTCTCCCATTCCGCCATCCCAAATATGCTTTTTTAACTCCGCGATCCTCCCCCATCCTTTCGACATGGTCAAGCCATCGCAAACGGTGTGCTTTAGTTTCACCGATGATATCAGGTTCAGCCACGATTGCTGCCATCCTCTGTTCTTATCGGGCCCAGGATCTTACGAAAGATCTTACGTTCAGGTCCTAGTTGAGCAGATACAATATAATTATTAAATAACTTTGTGATGGCGCTGGGATCGAATTAATTCTTAACAACAAGCTAAGACGAAAAGACTATATTTTTTGTACATACTTGTGTTGCTGGTAGCAGAGCGTAGTTTCAGTGTGCATAGCTGCTTATTCGCGTTAAATACTCAAAAACTACCGAACTGATTTTCATGCGGTTTTCACTATTAGACAGAGTGATTAATGAGGAAGGTTTACGTGTATAATTTGTTAAGG
Source organism: Limenitis camilla (assembly GCA_905147385.1). Taxonomy (NCBI): domain Eukaryota; kingdom Metazoa; phylum Arthropoda; class Insecta; order Lepidoptera; family Nymphalidae; genus Limenitis; species Limenitis camilla. Next base: position 1,952,000 of record LR990252.1, on the reverse strand, counting down.
TTTTGTGTAAATTGTGAAGATAATTATTAAAAATGTCGGATGTAGTCGCACTGCCAACGTTTTAAGATGTTTATTACATGTGAAGTTAATATGGTTTACTAGTCGTGTAAAGCCGGGTAGTGTAGCTTGTTTCTGATATTATTAGCACTAATAAATGCATACAAATACGCATGATCGATCGCATTTCACTTTTAAGACTTTCTCGATAGAGTGATGTGCGTTCTGAACAATGGATGTGAGAGTATCGTAAAATGTTATACGTGAAACTGTTATTTACTGGCAACACAGAAGAGAGCAACAACTTGATATTATATATGTTGGCGAAAACATTTTTACTTTTTTTAATTTTGGACAACTGATCAAAGAAGTACGTCTAGTCAACCCTTCACTGTTCCTGAATGGAATAGTAGAAAGAAAATCCAAATGGTAATAAAAATGTAAATTAGATGCACAATAAAAATCACAATCAAATGGCTACCCAGTGTGAATAGTTGGGTGGACGTTTGGTTTTGTAACCACTTCAATAGTCATACACGTCTTATTTTCATATATTGTATAAATATTGTAGATGATCATTAGGCTTTTCTACTAGAGATGTGCGAGGATGTGTACCGAGGGATGTGTTTGTTAAAAACTAATAGAATCGCTTCATTTACCTAGTGTTTGACAGATGTTATAGAGATATAATTTCGAAAGTAACTAAAGAAATGTAGGAAATACGCCATCTATTGACGGATTGATGGTCTGTATTGTCTGTTAAGCAATCACGCTTAAATCACTAAACCGATTTTGATGAAATTTGCTACAGAGATAGATTTGAGCTTGAGGAAGGACATAGGGTATGTTTTATCGCGAAGTAATCAAATGAGTGTGCTCGTACGCCATCTAGCGGCGTGGGGGTGAAGCGCATGTCGAGCAGTAACTTAATGATCGATGTCTATAAAAAGATAAAAAACATTAATTAGCTAGTCCACGTCAAGTTGCCATTTTGAGCTGAGCCCAAAATGGTAATGTTTCAATATGGGCGCGTATATCCGGTGTACGGAACTTCCGGTTGCTGTCTGGTTGTTTAACGGTTCTTTTAATACTTAACTGAGTAAGTTCATAATTTTTTTAAGCATCGCTCGCGCTTTTTGTATGCCTATATCTCTTAAACTACTCAACGGATTTTAATGCGGTTTTCACCAATAGATAGAGTGATTCAAGAGGAAGGTTTATATGTATAATACATACATATTATAGTAGAGAAAGTAACCGTGCGAAGTTGTTAATTAAATAATAATTAAGTGACAGGTAAATAGAAAAAAATAATATATGCAAAGTGTAACGTAATAGATAAAGAAATAGCAGACCGGTCTAAAATGAAGAAAAAACTACAGTAATTAATAGAAAGTACATTCTATGTTAGTCTTATTACTTTAGTTATAGCTGTACACTGGTCAACACAGATTTTGATTTACCTTACTAATAATGGGTATTATAGTTTTTTGGTAAGTTTGCGTTTCTAGAAAATTCATTTTCATAGAAAATTTTAGAGTATTTCGATGAGTAAAGTCTGGATGCTATTTTGCGAGTACCATATAGTCCCAATGAGAGAAGGTCTACTAGTAATTACTGACGAGGTTGAGGAGCAATTCAATCTCATCCGATTCCAACCCCGCATAACCATCCCGAGTCCCCCCTTGGGATGGTATCTGTTGAGCACATTCCACAATACAGTCAATACAGTGGACTACACGACTTTCCGCCAAACATTGAATCAAGAAAATGTCTTTTTTGTTGACCTTTGTAATCAATATTGAATTTTTAATATATTAAAATGTTGATTATATAAAAGTCATAATGGAAGTTTTTTGGTTTCTAACACTAATGAATTACCTTGCGATTATTAATAGAAGTAATACCTTCGTTATTACTTCTATTAATTAATAAAGAAGAGAAGAAGATGTATTATATACGCAGACTTACAATATGACGACTTGAGTAGAATATCCTCCTGATGATTATACTTTACACTCAGAGCTTCAGAGTTAATCCTAGAATACTCGCGATATAAAATCTAATTATTCAGTCGTGACGGCGTATTTATTTTGCAACCCCCACTTCAGCCCTACCAACCTCAAATAACAGAATGCTACTCAAATTATAAATGTTGCTAACATCATAATTAACACTTCCAATTCTTGGGATATCAAAACTATAGTTTTTCTATTAAATATCTCGGAAATGGAATCAAAGCTAAGATACCAGTTATATATAACCATAGACTTCTTTTGCTAGAAACTCCTGTTGGAAGATGGATCTTTTTTCCATTTCATATAAAACTGGTGACCTGACCTTCCTCTTGAATCCTTTATCTATCGGTGAAAACCGCATCATTTTAGACACTGTGTTTAATCAGTGAATGATCTTGACTTGTATAGGAAATACACAATGATACGTTGTATCAAACAACTTTCTGATCTGCTTGGTTTCCGCTGTATGCGGAAACTGAGTTTTCTATATATGATCTACAATATAAAATAACTTTAGATATACATACTGATATTATTTATATTTTTTCTCTGCGGAGATAGAGTGAGGATGGTGTGAGAATGCTGCGGTTTCAGTGGAGCCTGAGCAAGAACCCGGTGTTCACTGGAACCGCAGCATTAATAGGATGGGAAAAGGAGAGGTAGATCTGGCCCAAATGCGGCTCGACTGGAACGCGTCAGACACTTGGTGGTCACAAGCCAGTCGGGGAACAGATCCCCTACAACCAATGGAGGTTCTGGGTTAATTAACTCTTCAAGGATTCAAGAGGAAGGTCAGGTCACAACGGAATATTATCAATTGGGAAACTGGAAGAGTCAGAGATCGTAACTTCAAGTATAATCTCATTTATAATAACATTAATATCAAAACTGATCAGGAAGTAGCATCCACGTTTGAAAAATATTTCTCTGACATTCCAATCTCAACAACTTGTTCTCTCATTTCATCTGCCAGCGTTGCTGAATCATTATTGCTAGAAAATGTTAAAAAATGTGATGTACTGTTCGAATTTAGTACTGTCAACAGTAAAGATATAATTAAAACATTTAAAACCCTAGATATGAAGAAAACAGCTGATATTTGGGGTATTTCTGTTAAAATAATTAACTCCATTATTGATGCCATTGCACCGTATCTAGCTACTATTTTCAATACTTGTATTAAACGTGGCGTGTTTCCTGACCTGATGAAGCATAGTAAAGTAACGCCTATATTTAAATCTGGATGTATAACTGATCCAAATAATTTTCGACCCATCTCAGTATTGCCAACGCTTAGTAAAATTTTTGAAAAACTAATTTTAAACCAAATGTTGATTCATTTTAATTCACAGAGACTTCTCCATGTGAAACAATTTGGTTTTACTAAGGGTTGTTCAACAACGGATGCCGGTGTCGAATTAATTAAGAATATCTTCGAGGCCTGGGAGGAATCACAGAATGCACTTGGAATATTCTGTGACTTATCTAAGGCCTTCGATTGTGTACAACATGCGACTCTGGTCAGAAAGCTGCGCCACTATGGCATCAAAGGAACTGCGCTCGACCTTATGAACTCCTATCTAAACAATAGGGTTCAAAGGGTTGACGTGAATGGCAAGAGATCTCCTGGGGCTCGTCTGGATATGGGGGTCCCCCAGGGTTCTATTCTTGGACCATTTCTCTTCCTCATTTATATAAACGACCTGCCAAACCTTGTAGAAAAAAAGAACAAGATAGTATTGTTTGCTGATGACACTTCACTAATATTTAAAGTGAAACGCTATCAAACTGAATATGACGATGTAAACAATGCTCTCTCTGATATTGTACATTGGTTCAGTGCTAATAATCTAATGTTAAACAGTAAGAAAACTAAATATATAAAATTTACGACACCCAATGTTAAGAAAATAGAGAGTGGTGTATTTATAAATGGAGAGGAGTTGGAACCGGTGGAATCTACCGTATTTTTGGGCATCACTGTCGACTCTAAATTGCAATGGGGCCCCCATATTGAGAGGTTGGCCAATAGACTCAGCTCTGCAGCATACGCGGTTAAAAAAATACGCCAATTAACTGATATAGACACGGCTCGTTTAGTTTACTTTAGCTACTTCCATAGTATAATGTCTTACGGCATTCTACTTTGGGGTAACGCAGCCGACATAAACACGATTTTCATACTGCAGAAGAGGGCTATTCGCGCAATCTATGGTCTCGGCCCTAAAATATCTTTAAGAGATAAATTCAAAGAAATTAATATATTGACTGTTGCTTCACAATATATTTTTGAAAATGTTATGTATGTGCGTAAAAATATTAATGATTTTATTAGAAATAGTGACTTGCATGACATCAATACTAGGAACAAACACAAACTTGTTACTCCTACTGCTCGATTGAGTAGAATTAGTAATTCTTTTGTTGGGCGATGTGTATGCTTTTACAACAGGATCCCAGAAAACGTTCAAAATTGTTCTATAGGAAAATTTAAAAAGTTAGTTAAAAAACGTTTGTGTGACAAAGGCTATTATAACATTAAAGATTTTTTGGAAGATGTCACGCCTTGGGAATGATGCGTTCGCTCCAGGCTTTCTCAATGTATAAATATACTTGTTATAAAAATTGGCGTTTAAAAAATCAAAGATAAAAAAGTAAAATATCCAAAAGAAACAGTCCCGCTGAGTTTCTTGCGCCCATTCTTCTCAGGTCTGGGTTAGGTCGTTTCCGAAAGGGTGGTAGATTCCGACGTTCAATAAGAGAATGTAAATTCCAACATTGAATAAAAAATTTTGACTTTGACTTTGACTTTGACTTACGAGATACTATCCCAGCGGCAGAAGGGAATTGTATTCTAACCCGTCCCTTCAAGGGTAGAATACAATTCCCCTCTAGAGTCTCAGTCTATTTTAGAATTCTTTAATATTTTGATTGTTATCTACACAGCCTTCAGAAGGCAATAAGCGATAATTCAGTACGCGTCTTTGAAGTATCAGTTCAGATTCACGATCGATAAGTCGTGGGTCATATCCCGGACATTGGACTGCTGGCGTGGCCCACCCCTGACACGAGCATTTTAGCTAACTAGGATGGGTAAAGGGAATACTAGTAGTATGTGATCCATAATGCTAGTAATCTTTATAAAAAAAACTTAAGGACTTCTGTAAGGTCTCCGTTATGGCCCCTACGTCCTTGCGTAACATAGTGCGAAAACATTCGCTCGTCTTCGTAGCGTCGCCGGTACGACTCGCACGTGTTTTACCACTGTGTTACAGCGGGAAAATACGTGCACAGCATAGATTATAATCTAACATAACAAAGTAGACTAAGCAGACTAAGAATAGGAAAAAGGCTTTTTCCTATTTTACAGTTATAGTATAAACTATATATTTTAAAATCTTACAATTTACCGATACACATGTTTATTGCTTCTACCCTACAATTAATAAGTATTCACTAGTTGAGTATTACTATATATAGTTAACGCCTTTCTCTATTAAAATGTCATTACAACAGCAATTTACCTAGATTCTAAATAGTATAAAAAACATATAAAGCAAGTGATATCGAAAGTGACGTTACACTTGTTAATGAGAAACCGGTTGCAACTTTAGAAGTAGAGCTTCTCAATTTATACATGTACTAGTCGATCCGCACGACTTTGCCTGCGTTACAAAAGAGATAGGATTAGAGAGTGTGGCCTAGACACAATACATACAATTTTAAAGGAGCTGAAACTTTCTTTGCTTTATCTCATGGATGCTCGTCTCCTATCCTATGGAGTACTGTTCTCATCTCTGGGCTAGTGCACCTAAGTATCAGCTTGAACCCTTCGATCGCATTCAACGAAGGGTTGCTCGAATTGTCGGGGACCCGGTGTTGCATTCACGGCTGGACCCCTTGGCACTGCGTAGAGACTTATCTTCCATTCCACGTACAATCAACTTAAGGAATGATCTACCTTCGGCGGTATATCCAGAACATTACGACATGGGGACCTTCAAAACTCGCGTATATCTCCACCTTAAAGGCCGGCAACACTCCCGCAACTCCCCACTTATTGCAGGAGTCCGTCCGTCCGAGTCCGCGTTCAACAAACAAACTCTTCAGGTTTGTAATAATCTTATATATAAAATTCTCGTGTCACAATGTTAGTTACCATACTCCTCCGAAACGGCTCGACCGATTTTTATGAAATTTTATATGCAGATTCAGGAGGTCTGAGAATCGGTCAATATCTATTTTTTATACCCCTAAGTGATAAGGGTGGCCCACGGTGGCAAAACAACGTTTGCTGGGTCAGCTAGTACTAGTTTAGATTAGTCGGAATTACTATTCTTTTTCTTCTTCCCAGAAATATTTCTGCTATGCCCCTCTTACTAATTAAAGTAGGAACCTATTAAGTACTAACTTAATTACTTTACACTATGTTAACTGTACAAAATCACTTGGATCTACCTCAGAACTTTCGGGGATAGATTTTATATCTTGCTTTTATACATTATAAGGCTGCGTTTACACATGTTCGAGTATTCGTATAGGAGCTTCAGAATGTCTTAACAAACACATCCCCCTACGCATCCTCGCACGTCCCTGGTGGAAACGCAGACTTAGGCTAAACTATAAAATTTCAACTTTTAGGTAATGCTGATTGCATTGGTGTGTGGGTGTGTGGAGAGTAAAATTGTTACCAGCTTTTGATCCTTAACCATGATAAAGAAAGGGATAACCCTTAGCGAAAAACATGGGCACATTGGATTTACAGTTAGCAACTCCGTTGATAACTTATATTCGCGGGTACATTTAATTTTATTTCAAGACTATTTAACCTCTGTTCCGATAGGCTTGAGGAGTTGTCAAACGGAGCTCATCTGGTGACAGTTATGGCTGTTCAGTGGTGACACACAACAGACAGATATGATGTAGGCTTAATAAATTCAATGTTCACGTATTAATATATTTCAAATACACAGTCATTAAGCAATAGATACAATTGATCGGGGCAGCGCGACGTGACGAGCGTGGCGCACGAATTCGATTCTCGTGCCACACCTATGATGAACTATATTGATTGCTGCTTTAGATGAGCTTATATATTATCTGTATTATCATTGTGTAACTATCCTACTAATATTATAAACGCGAAATGTTTGTAAGAATGTATGGATGTATGTTTGTTACTCTTTCACTATAATATAGCTTACACATCAGAGTAACACATAGGCTATATTGTAAACGATATAGTGTGAATTATCCAAAATATAGCGGGTGAAACCGCAGGACGCAGCTAGTGCAAAATATGACGTCTTTATTGTAGCATGGAATAGTGGAAGTATCAGGAAGATATTTTAACTGATGATACTGTCAATTATAACTGACTTTTATTTGATAGTTTACACGTCACCTTACTTGCCAGTCAGTGCTTAGAAACTTCAAGTATAGTAATTTTCTTTATTTGATTTGATACTAGGTCGTTGAGTCGTTGATCATCAACACATAAGCTAGAGGAGACTAATGTGTCCAATAACATGATTTTTTGTACAGGTTTCAGAAAAATTAACAATCAGAATCCTCTTTATGTATGTTAGACGCGACTAATGTAGGCTAGACGAGATTAATGTGCACCAAAAGTAATTTTGTTCAGGATGCTCAAGAAGATCTGACAGTTTTATTTTTTCGGATAGTCAACTTATAGGCTAGACGAGATTAATGTGCACCAAAAGTAATTTTGTTCAGGATACTCAAGAAGATCTGACAGTTTTATTTTTTCGGATAGTCAACTTATAGGCTAGACGAGATTAATGTGCACCAAAAGTAATTTTGTTCAGGATGCTCAAGAAGATCTGACAGTTTTATTTTTTCGGATAGTCAACTTATAGGCTAGACGAGATTAATGTGCACCAAAAGTAATTTTGTTCAGGATACTCAAGAAGATCTGATAGTTTTCCTTTTTTCGGATCATCAACTTATAGGCTAGACGAGATTAATGTGCACCAAAAGTAGTTTTGTTCAGGATATTCGAAAAAGATCTGATAGTTTTATTTTTTCGGATCATCAACTTATAGGCTAGACGAGATTAATGTGCACCAAAAGTAATTTTGTTCAGGATGCTGAAGAAGATATGATAGTTTTCCTTTTTTCGGATCATCAACTAATAGGCTAGATGAGATTAATATGCCCCAAAAATAATTTTGTTCAGGATATTCTAAAAAGATCTGACAGTTTTATTTTTTCGGATCATCAACTAATAGGCTAGATGAGATTAATATGCCCCAAAAATAATTTTGTTCAGGATATTCTAAAAAGATCTGACAGTTTTATTTTTTCGGATCATCAACTTATAGGCTAGACGAGATTAATGTGCACCAAAAGTAGTTTTGTTCAGGATATTCGAAAAAGATCTGACAGTTTTATTTTTTCGGATCATCAACTTATAGGCTAGACGAGATTAATGTGCACCAAAAGTAGTTTTGTTCAGGATATTCGAAAAAGATCTGATAGTTTTATTTTTTCGGATCATCAACTTATAGGCTAGACGAGATTAATGTGCACCAAAAGTAATTTTTTTCAGGATGTTCTAGAAAGATCTGATATTTTTCCTTTTTTCGGATCATCAACTTGTGGGCTGGATGAGATTAATGTGCAATTTTTTTCAAAATTTTTGGAATATGCAGTGTCCTTTTTAACATGTTTTATGTAGTTAAGATGCTTAATGTCTCTGGACTATCTTTCCAAATTCCTCATGGAGAAGAGGTAGTTATAAACATTTCAATCGCCTCTAAAGTTACATTAGGGCGCAGAAAATGTTTGTACACTCGTTTTTATTATAACAAAAGTAGGTTAACCTGTTCTATTTCAACACAAAAATAACTTAGGCATTCATATAAATTAATGAAAGACTTTAATCCAACGAAACACGTCATTTCAACTGCAGTGCTTGCTGCTGCGGTACTCTAAATATATTTGAATTTGCATCTACCTTCGTATTTGTGGAAAAACTGGACCAATGTAAATTCGTTCTCAACCAGCGCATAATTTTTTTATTTTGGGTTTAACTATAATTGGACTCCTGAGAGTTCACAACGTCCTCAAAGGTGTGTGAAGTCTGCCAACTCGCAGTCTAAGAAATATATCCTGTTTTACCCGAAGAAGGTTGTTGAAGATCCAAAGACAGTGGTGGGGAGTGGATTTCGGAGCAGAACTTATACTATTTAAAGTACGGGCTCTCTTTTATGAAAAGCTATTTCCTCACAATTTAGAAACAAGTTTCAATTGTTAGAAAAAAAGATCTTGCTTGATTTGCATCTTTACACCTCTCACTTCCTAGACTCCATGTTTTTTATCAAGTCCTAGATCGCTTAGGTCCTTATTGCGTAACTCGAAAGGTATTTTATTATGTTTAGTTCTAGACAAAATAAGCAATACAATTATGTCTGTTGAAACATTCGTACGACGCCGGGAGGCAATCATAGATCGAGAAAGCGTTTCAATTAAGCGGTTTCTCTGGTGAAAGTCGGTAAAGGGTGTTTGTACCTTCTATGGTATGAATATCGATATGATTCTACAACAGACAAGTATAAAATGTAACTGGTATATCGAAGTAATGTTTAGTAACAAAAACTGTCTGTCATTTGTTGTGTTACCCTCTCTTTATTTACAAGAAGTTTTATTAGAAGCTTTTGTGACTTGTGACGGACATGTTACAAATATTCAAATGTCACCTACCTAAAAAAGCAATCAATCAATGCATTAGTATTCGTGGGTAGTTTCTTTTATTTTATTTTAAGTATACCTACGTTTTGACAATGTATACCTTTGTTGCGATAGATTAGTCAGTCTCTCTGGTGTTGTCAAGCAGTGTACTTGGGAATTAGTATTATAGTGTCGTTGTTAAGTTCACTCTTCTTGAGTTCCAAGTAAGTTTCTTTATTAAATACTGTAGTTAGTGTTCAGGCAGCGGAAGGGAGTGTTGCATTATTTGAAAAGGCCTTTAACCCTACACCTTAGCTTCCTATCAAAATTGCATGAGAATGGGTATCATTTCTCTATCATTCTCTGACAGAATTAATTTAAGTTTTACGTACCGATATTACAACATAAATCTCTACATATTCGGATATTGGAAGCCCATTGACCGTTTATAAGTTCCCACATCGCTAAAACCTTTCAAATACTTGACCTGAACAGTGTTTGATATTACTACAAATACAGATCCTATTGCTCCGTTGATAAGGTCTATAATTGTAGTTAAGTTTAAAATACCAAAGCCTTACAATGTCGATCGTGATTTAGTTTTAAGATTCGTGTAAATATGACGAAAGTATTGGTGCTGTGATTTGACCTATTACGGAGCCTTTGACCGTACTTATTGGTGGTATCTGTCAAATCATAGAGGTAAAGTTTATAAGATATGTTTATTTCAAAGCTACATTATTTCCTAGCTTTTTATAATATTCATAAATATTATGACCTCTCTGAAAAATTGCATTTTAAATTTGATCAAGAGATCACGGATCTGGATTTTGCATTATTTACGGTCGAAATAATATTCAATATCAAACCAAAATCTCTGTATTATGGAAAATACATTCCAAATTCATATAGGTGTATGGTAAATTCAAATTTGGAATCTATTTTCAGTCTGTAATCCTTGAAAAATGTATTGCTACTGTACAAAAATTAAAGCATTTATTTTTTTTTTTGTAAAAATCCTATAATTCTTTGTTATATTATTTTCTACTCTTTTTTATCTCTGGCCTTAAAGTATGAAATAAGATTATAACTTCCATAAGCCGACGCTGTATCATGTAAGCGTAAAGAATTGATTATAACGTTCTCGCAAAAAGTGTTAATTTCCTACGGCCTTGCTCAATGTTAGATTTTCATAGGAAGTGGTCGGCAACGTACGTTACGTAGAGTAATGTGCCTGCGCAGTTTTTGATAGGCCCCAAAGTTTTAACCAATCATACCTACTTCGATAAAAACAGCAATAATAATTATTCTGTCTGTATTCAGTTGGTGTTAATGTGGTAGTCGACGATAGATTATATCTTTCTTTACGAGGAAGTAATTGTGTAGTGTATGCATTTTTATTGTCCCATTCAATGCGTGCGCACTTTGTCAGACGTACGATAACCATTGGCGGGAGTGGAGGTCCTAGCACTAGCCCTATGTTTAAAAAGTTCGTTGCTGTGTTCTTTATGTATAGAATTGTTAACGCATTGCCTTTTTATTTATATTTTGCCTATGTATGTAAGTTTGTAGTAAGATTGGTATGTTACAAATATCTTACTTCGAATTCCCATTCAATTTAAGACACTTAAAATATCAATTGCAGCTATACAGTTAAAAATAAGCGTGGAAAGTAGTCTATAAACGTACCGTACTAACTGATATTAACGTATCACCGATATTAGTCACTGGGTCACACGCGATATCTGTTACCGTAGTGTTAAAGACCGTGAAAATTATTTAGATCATTTTTGACACGTGTATTGAATCTGAGTATTGTTAAGAATAAAGGACGTCGATGTATCTCTTGTATCTCTGAATGGTGCTTAAATTAATCCAGCTGTAGCTTTAGACAAGCAAACAGACAATTAGACGAATTGAGAAAAAGTAAAATTTGCCAAGAGACCATACGAAAATATTTGGTCCTAAAAAGTACGAGCTTAATCAATTCAATTTACATTTAGAGAGTTTGTGAGGAGATTTATCAATCGGAAGATTTATAATGAAAGAAATGGTTTTATAACAGCTTAGCAAAATTTAAAAGTTCGAAAGCATTTAGTTTGTTTTGATCTTCAAAACCTAAAAAACCAATAAGTTTCCTTATAGTTTGGTAGGGCTCACTACTTTTAAAATTTTTAGGTCTTAATGGTTGTAGATACGCATAATTTTACCATTCTTAAGTGTGTACCACTAACAGTGGTAGTGCAGTGAGAGTGTTTGACACGTAAAGTGCAGTGAAGTGACATACCTATGTAAAATGTTAAAATGGCGTTTATTGGACCCAGGAACAGTACGCCCGTTATCAGAGACAGTCTGCATATGCCAGCGTATGAGGTAAGTTTTAAACTAATATGTTGTACCCTACAGATTTGACTACGTTTCCGCTTCATTAAAGCGCCTACAATACATTGCGGAAATTCTCCGATATTGGGCGTTGCGATTATTTTGTTTATTTTCTTCACTTTTGTCCTTCTAGGTTCAATGTTAATCTTGATGTACTCGTACATGCGCTGAATCTTAAACCGCGTCATACTTTACCGGCAGCCAAATTACGTCCAAAAACAGCACTATTACGAAAACGTAGACCAGCACATTTATTGATAGGGCGATCTTCCTCCTTGATATGGAAGGAACACTTTGACGAGAGATCGTTGACTAATGATGATATGAGTAGGTATCAAATTACTATAGCTTTTAGACTTCGTTCCGGACACAATGATATGGAAATTACAAGCACCTGTCTGTTTAGAATGTAACAAAAATGAAGATGTTATTCACATAATGGCGGAGTGTGTCCGAAACGAAGCTGAAAGATCTGATTTGTTATTCAGATATAATTGTAATCTAACAGATATAGGCCTTTATAACAGCATTCTGGCCTTTCCTGTATCGGAGCAGGTTAATATGTTATATAATTTGTAGAAATAGGTTTAAGACGTAGGAATTAATTTTTGTTTCAGTTGATTTAAGTTACATTTTAGTTCTTTATAATTGTATATATATTTATAATATATAGATACACGTCCGTCATCCGTCTAGACTTCACACTGGCTTCACGGAAGACCAGCGCTGACTCTGCTTAAACAGAATTAGCTAATGCTGAGTGAAGACCATTTTGGTAACACAGAAACAGTCTTTAAATTACTAAAGCAAATTAGTTATTTAAGTCATTTTTTAACATTTGATACTAATATTTATTGCAAGCTTTTCTGTGTATCTGTTGCCAAATAAACGTTTCTTTCTTTCTTTCTTTCTTTCTATATCCTATGGGGGTGACATGATCACTAGGTGACCATACCCCTTTAAAATAAAATAAAGATAAAAAAAAGATCAAACTCTGATCTCCCGAGTAAGATGTGTTATTTCGCACAGAGGCACATACTTCTGACCTCAAGGAAACATCGTGAGGAAACCTGCACCCCTGAGAGATCCCTAAAAGTTCTCAAAGGTGTGTGAAGTCTGCCAACCCGCACTTGGCCAGCGTAGTGGACGTACCCATTCTGAGAAGAAGACATAGGCTTAGCAGTGGGCCATTAATGGATTGTAAAGATGGTGATGATTTTTCTCCAACGATCCCATGGATACCAGCAAAGTTCAATAAACGTCACATCAAATTTAAGTCCAAAATGTTACATGATATATATATCAAATTTCCCGTAACTCACATTACGGCTAGAGGCAGTATTTAACAGGTTAATCTATTCTTGTTTAAGTTTGACCTTTGACCTTAATTCATAGGCATGGGCGTAACGATCCAATTCTCGACCTTTGCTCTCTTACTCTACCTTTTATCGCGATACTTTAAATATGATTAAATGTAAGAGATATGTTCTGAGTAAAATTTCCTAATCTGTTTTTAATGACAGGTTGAGTTGTTCAGAAGAAATATGAAAAACATTTATCTAATATAACTGCTATATATTTAGGACAGATACGAAAAATTTAAATTAGAAGGAGGAAGAAAAACAAGTCCTGAACTTGTAGAGTCGGTTAGAGTACTTTGTACGTCTGTAGCTGGTCAACTCATCCGGAAGTCATGATCTTAACGCAGGTAGCATTTCCCTAAACAAAATTAGCACGAGCATCCGGTGAGACTCCGACTGTGATTACATAAATTGCCAGCATTCTATCACGTCTTGGAGTTTGTTCACCTTCGCAGTTGGTGCAGCCGCGCAGAACGGTGACGTTAGTACTTGCCTAGATTTGGATGGACTATCCCATCTGTCTCGATCGTTCTGAGGTAGACTTCTAAGTGATTTGATACAGTTACAGTAGTTTAAAGTAGTACAAGAGTTTCGGTTTAGTGACGTGGTTAAGGTCATCTTAAATGAGGTTCATGTAAGTTTCCTTCATTTTCTATTGCATTTAAACGTCGGGCAGCTAAGGGTCTCAAGGTCATTTAATTTGTATTGTCTGCTTGGCAGCTAAGAACGAATTTTCTATATAATATAATATTATTAAGGAAAAACGGAAGAAGCCATAAACGAATTTAAAGTTTATAATAACGCTTAAAGTTTATTGGTTTACAAGATTAAAGTTTCATTGTCTGCAGTATTACAGTAATCTACTTATGTACTGCAACTGCCCTCACATCGCTTAGATGTTAATGAATTTACGTATGATGTACAAATCGTTAAAATTAAAATAACAATTGCAGAATCAATCTGATCTAATAATAAACATGATGGAGTTATTTACTTTGAATCAGTTGTTATTTCACTGACACCTACATTCGACTCGAAGTCGACAATTGATGATAAACATTATGTATGTATGTTGACATAAATGTTTGTATGGTAGCAAGAAAGGGAAGGAACTTATTGCTGTATTTCGAAAAATCTAAGAATCCAAGTTTAAGTAATCACAAAAAAGAATTTAAGTTGGAAGGTTAATCTCCGTAATGTTCAGACTTCCTTGATGAAGATTTCACAGATTCCTGTTAATAATTAATTCGATCCCAGCGTCGTCACAAAGTTATTTAATAATAATTTGTATCTGCTCAACTAGATGGCGCTGGCGTAAAATTATATCGCGCTATAAATAAATTCATGCCAGATGATATTGAGTTGAATTCTGGTGTCATGTTGGTTTAGTGGTATTTGGGACAAAGTTTAGCTTTTTTACAAAGTTGTAAATTCCTCTTATCAATTGAAAGGACATCTCAAACCTAAGACTAAAGGTGTCTGCCCACTATCCCGTAGCATACCATGACCGTACTAGGACCGTTTCGGACAAAAAACTATTCTTTGTATTGAGAAGTATGAGACTATGCCCACTAGACCGTTCCGTCACCGGCCGACACCGTAGCGTACCATGCACGGGCCGTCAACTATTTGTCGGAGGGAATATTTTGCCGGTGCGGATACGCTACGTGCATGGCATGCGACGTTGCCAGACCGCTGCTCGCAGGCGGCTACACGGTGACTGAGCGGGGAGTATGACCGTTACAAACCCGTTTTAAATGCGTTGTAGCAGCGTTGCTCCATTGCCAGTCCGTTCATTAGTTCAACGCGAGGCGTGAATGCGTATAGATGTGTAATAATGGAGGACGAAAAACTAATAGAATGTGTACGTAAATATGAGTTTATATATAATTTACAACATCCGAAGTATATGGATAGTGTAAAAAAAGAAAAGGCTTGGAAGGATATTTCGGAGCAACTAAAACAACCAGGTATGTCAATTATTAAGTATTCAATTATCGTTTATTTATTATCGTTAATTTAATTACAAAGTAGATATCCAATCTAATTGCCCTTGAGTCGTTTGGAAAAAATCGGCAAATTTATTGCGTACTTCAAAAGCAGTAGAAACTGCATTACCTCCTTGGTGTCTTAGGTTGTTAAACTGTACAGGAGTATTAGTTTCCGTAAAGGATACAGTTTCGCCGCGTCTTATGAAATTATGCAATATGCAAGTAGTTAGTACAATTTTTTCGGCATATTCTGGTTTTAAATGCATACGTCTATTATAAATACGAAATTTTTGACTTAAAATTCCAAAAGCATTTTCTACAACACGACGTGCACGGCAAAGGCGATAATTAAAATGGCGTTTCTTGCTATCGTTTATGGATTGTTGTGAGGGATAAGGTCTTAGAAGATTGTTTTTTAAGGGGAAAGCTTCATCTCCTAATATTACACACGGTGCACTGACATTAGTCCCCGGCAAACATCTATTGCTGGGGATATTAACTTTATTTTCGAATATAGCTCTGCCCATTTTTGATTTTGACAAAATACCCCCATCACTGTCTTTACCGAAAGCTCCAACGTTAACAGCTATGAAGTTATAATTAGCGTCAACTAAAGCCATAAGTACAATAGAAAATGTTTTTTTATAATTAAAATACAAAGAACCACTGTTTGGTGGTGCTAAAATAATAACATGCTTTCCATCTATAGAAGCTACACAATTAGGAAAATTCCATTTATTCCAAAATTCTTCTATATTTTTTTCCCATTGTTCGATTCCAGGCGTCGGCATACTTTCTCGCAGTACATTTTTTATTACAGCATCACAAACTTCTAGCACAGCACGTCTCACAGTACTGATTCCCAAACGATAACTAAAAGCAATGGTTGTAAATGAATCGCCTGTTGCTAAGTACCTGCAAACAAAATATCAATATTAATCGTGTAATTATTTTTACAGCTGCAGCTTGCAAACAAAGATGGCAAGGGCTAAGGGATGCGTACAGACGAGCATTAAATAAGAAAAAAGGCAAAAGTGGACAAGCAGCAAAAAACATTAAAAAATGGAAGTATGAAGATGAAATGGCTTTTGTTGCTTCGTTCTTTGTCGAGAGAAAATCTTTAGAATCCGTTGAGCTGGCAAGTGACGATGAAGAGTCACAGCCGAATAGCGATACAGGAACTGAAATTCAGAACCATCACTTCAACAATGAGATCGATAATACTGTTGATGTTCCTGCTACAGAAAATATTACAGCCACCGAAATTCAGAACGAAGATGACAATACTGCCAGCAACAAATCCTCACAACCACTACTCAGTCAAGCAAAAAAGGCCAAGACAATAAAGAGAGGTAAAATTCAACCACCACAAACAGCATCCGCTGTATTGATGTCGAAATTGTTAGAAGCGCAAAATAAATCTCCACGACAAGATGATGAATTAGACCGATTTTTTTTGCATATATCAGATACAGTAAAGAAGTTTTCTCCTTACTTACAAGCCATCGCAAAAAACAAAATATTCAGTTTAGTTTCCGAAATGGAGTTACAGCAGCTCGCACCACCTAACTTTGCTACAGCTACACCACAGTATGCCTATGCTTCATCTCCAGCGTCGACTTCTTCGAGTGTACAAGCGAGTGCTACACCTATGCCTCCGTCTCCTGAGCTTTGGAACACTAACGAGTGGCATAATAATAATCAAGCATAAAGCTTTACCATGAATACTAGATCAAAAGTTGATTAAATATTAATAATAAACAAATTGTTTTTTACTTACCGTAAACACACAGCAAGTTTTTCTTTAGGTAGCAGGCATTCTCTAAAGTTTGTGTTTTGTTTAACAATGTCATTTTCAATTTTTTTCAGCAAATCGTTAAATTGGAATGTACTCATTCGGAAGTACTGAAAAAACTTTTCTTCGTCATCAACTAAGTGCCTGAATAGTGTCCAATATTCTCCTTCCGTTTTGCGTCTTTTTATAGAATCGTGAATCCAGTAGCGTCGAGTGTTTTTTGGGCATTCCTCTTCCTCTTCATCCAAAATGATAGCAATCATTGCTAGTTGTTCAATCGTTAGTTTCCTTATAGCCATAACTATTTCAATATTTCACCACACGCGTCTACGCAACACTGATATTTGTACGAGAATGAACCGATGCTTTACGAGCGTATTGAAAGGATTCCTGCCGTGTTACATACGGGCATCATACAGATTACATACGGGTTGTAAACGGGTTCAGAACGCTGTCGGCCCGCTTCAGTGGGCAAAATAGAGCGTATAGGACTGCTTTCCGTGCCGGAAACGTTCCTAGCACGCTCATGGTATGCTACGGGATAGTGGGCAGACACCTTAAACCTAAAGTAATATCAATGGCGTTTGGCTGGCATTTGCTTCAATACCTTTTTGGCTCCCTTCTATATTTACGTCAACATTAAACAAACTGTAGGACACCTCTTTATCTTTTGTCTCACAATTTGACTGATTGCGTCCTTGACTCGTTAAAGTCCGTTAGCTACCAGATAATGGTCTGTAGCAAAAACTTGGTAACTTTATATTATTAATTAGTTACGGACTAGGAAATATTACATTAATAAAATCTTAGTACGTTGTAAGTAGTTTTTGCTAAAGTACACATATATTTACTTTTGTGATTGTCAGTATTTCAGCTTACGTTTTAGCTTTATAATGCTCTAGACTTTTGATATAAGTTCCGTTGTCCTCCGCAACCATTTTTTTTATGGTAGACTAGCGGCCCATCCCGGCTTCGCGCGGGTGGAATATTATTTTTAAAAATATATTGGCTCTCCCGCATTTCGGTGCCCCCTCTCTTGCCGCTTTACTCGCTGCGCTGCGTCGCTATACTGGCCCGTCGCGTCGTCGTGTATTTTTTGTTTATATTGATATTTTTAATTTCGTAATATCTTTTGAATGGAAAGTCCGATTTTAATAATTCAAAAAGTGATTTACAGGTATTGAAATAGTCTTGAATATGAAATAATTTATTTGGATAAGGATTAATACAAAGTTATAGAAAACAAGGTCTGATTTTGATAGGCATTTTTATCAACTTTTAAAATGTAAAAAAGTAGTTATGGTGACGTAACTATAATAGTTGAACATATGGTCTCGCGGACTTTTTTGTAGATATTGATACGTTCTATAATATTGTAGAACATTTTTTTGTTCTATCATCAATACTTTTTGCAGCGCATGCGATGAAAGATATTTTATGGCACCTTGGGTTGGTTTTAGTGAGATTTCCTAAGGATCTCTAATATTTTAATTATTTTAGCCTATGTTACTCAGGGATAATGTAGCTTTCTAATGGTGAAAGAATTTTTGAAATCGGTCCAGTAGTTTTTATGTTTATTCGTTACATACAAAAATACAAAAATACAAATCTTTCCTCTTTATAATATTAGTATAGATAAGATGTAAACGAGCAGATGGTCCACCTGATGGTAAATGGCCACCATCGCCCATGGACAACAGAGTATCTCTTGTTTTGCCGATGCGTTGCATCTTCGAAGTTAGAGTGGGGAGGGGGAGTGAAGATAAAATGCTGCGGTTTCAGCGGACTCCGAGCAAGAGCCCAGAGTCCACTGAATCCGCAATACTAATGGGATGGGAGAGGGAGGGGGACCGAAACGCGTCTATGACACTTGGCGGTCGAATTCGCATGCTGGTGATCGCAAGCCAGTCGGGGAACAGATCCCCTACCACCAAGGGGGTGCTGGGTTGCTCGGCTCTTACGAGATGCTCTCCCAGCGACAGAGGGGAATAGTATTCTAACCCATCCCCTCACTGGTAAACCATGTCCAACATCAGTCACATTAGCTTCCAATAAGACTTGTCTTAATCTATACTAATATTATAATAGGTAAAGTTTGTGAGTTTGTTGAGAATATTCTCTGGATCTGCTGAACCGATTTTGATAATTCTTTTACTAATAGAAAGCCACATTATTTGTGAGTGTCATAGGATATATATAAACCCGAAGAATGTAAACACTTTTTCGTGGTAGTCGGATATGCTGCAGTAAGTTGGAGAAACGCTGCCTTAACGATGAGATGTATGATTCATAGTTGTGTGTGTGATTGAACAGTTTGACACCTCAGTGAAGCGAGCGCGGGTTGGCTAGTATTACTATAATCTTCTTACATTTATAATTTTAATAGCACTTACGTATTTAGAATCGTGAATAGCATATTTCATTGAAGATTTGTGATTATCATGTAATATGACGTGGTGAACGTACGAACCGTATAATTACGTTATTAAATAACGTAGTAGGAGTTTCTTAGAACCTTTATTACATTTCTTATGGACTTTTACATCCCCTCTGACTTCTCCCGGTGTGTGAATCAAAGACTTAAACGCTCATGCAGCTCGACATGCACATGCATTCATCCTGTATTTCTATCCCTTCAAGCCTTTTTTTTCAGGATAAAACGGACCTTATGTCCTTTCCCAAACTCTAGTCTATCTCTGTAGCAAATTTCATCAAAATCAGTTCAGTAGTTTAAGCGTAACAGACAGGCAGAGTTACTAACTACTAATAAGAATTTAAGGGATAACTATTTATTATAATCTGTTTTTATTACTAGCTAGTCCTGGAGCTTGAGATTCTTTAACACTTCTGTAAACACTTGCCTATACTGCTTGATCTCATGATCCAACATGGAACGAAGCTAACATTAATTATTTAAATACACATAACGTAATCCTACTAATATTTTAAACGCGAAAGTATTTAAGAATGTATGTTTGTTGCTCTTTCACGCAAAAACTACTGAATGAATTTTGATGAAACTTTACTATAATATAGCTTACACATCAGAATAACATATAGGCTATAATTTATAATGATATTGTGTAAATTATCCAAAATATAGCGGGTAAAACCGCGGGGCGCAGCTAATTCTTAATAAGAGTTAAACCATTTTACAAGTTATATGACTGTAAATGTTTTGAAACTACTAGTCAAACTATCGTAGATGTATTAGAACTGAGCTTGTAAATGGTTAAGCCAGAGTCAACGGTGTTTCTAATATTTGCAAATATATTTATTTATTATTCATAACTCATTTATAAGCAAAATTATAAACATTAGTGACGCCATATTAGATACTCTTCATTGTAATGTCTTGATCTTGAACTTGCTGGAAAATCATTTTATATATCTAAAAATCTGTATTGAAACCTCTTGCATATGATTGCTAAACAACCAGACAGACAAACAAATAAATAGACAGACAGACTTCTTTTGCGAGGTTTTCGTCCACTCTATCTATTAGTGAAAACCGCATTTAAATCCGTTGAGAAGTTTTATACTATGTAAAGATATATAGAAATGATTGAAACACAATTCGGTCAAGTGTGAGTGGGTTGTTTATTACGAAACTAGGCTGTTTGCTAAGTGCAATGAATATTCAATGGTTTTGGAGATAAGTGAGTGTGTCAAGGATGGACACTGGAGAGACACTACGTTGTTGACAATTCATTGTTGACTTAAATATTACACTTTGCTGCGATGTTTCTATAATTTATTTCACTTTGCCGGCTCTTAGTCGAGCTTAGCTTTCGGCACTCAGACAGACAGAATGACTAGTTAATACAATCCATTTTTTTTTGAAAGCAGAAACTATTGAGTATCTGACTAACTCTTTCTAGAACTTAGTCGTCAGCACTTACTCGTAGTTTTGTCGAAGTGCTGACGACTAAATCAGTGAGATTGCTGACTTTTAGCACTTCAGACAAATGGACAGGTTTACCTATTTGACTTGCCAAAAGTAGATATTTGGGATGACTAATCATTTTTTTTGGCGACGAGTAGTCATCTCTCTTCAGACCTTAGCCTTCAGCACTTCAGACCAAGAGCGTCGCCAGCCGTGGGGAGCCTTTAGCCGGAAGAACTGCCCCTAAATGCCAAAAGCACATCATAAATTAAACATTTTAAGTTCTTAGTTTTCACAATAACATGTAAATAATTATGGTTAATATATCCGTTGAATTAAACAGCAGGTTGCGGTCAATGATGACAAATACTCCCACAAGCGCACAAGCGCCCACAAAGCGACATTCCATACAATCCGTACAGTCCGTACTACAGTGCTGTGTATGGTATTTGCAGAATGTGTAACAGGTTCGGTTCTGTACATAGACCTGTGAATCAATCTGGACACTTGTACAATGAAATTAAACCTTAAATAGCTGCTTACGAGTACGAAGTTAAAAAGTGATTATTTTATTGGTTAAAAAGCTTAAATGCATGCATGAATCTCATTGTAACGAAAGAGTGTCAGGGGGTCTCCCTGATACAGGTTTTTTCATACTTAAGGGGTCTCAATCATGTTGATCTATGTAATTTAAGGAAACGAAATATACGTACAACATATAACATCAATAGAAACTAAAGTAAGTTTTAAATGTGTGACTGTCTTTCTATCCGTAAGTTGTTACACATATCACGTAAAAACTACTACACGAAATTGGATTCGGTTTTCACAGTTGTATTGCTGTAGATCGCTCTTAAAATATAAGCTTTAATTTTATTTAAATCGAATTTCAGGAATAGTTTTGTCTTTATATTTATCAAAAGATATTCCTGTTGATACCTCATATTTTGATATTTTAACACTCGCAAGGAAATCAAAATATTGTCGGGAAATTTTGCTCATGAATCAATGTACTGCACAAGTAACACTTTAGATGGAAATCAAGAAATATAACCAAAAACAAAATCCTTCACAATGGAGTCTCAGCATATCGACATCACACCATTGTACAGCTATAATGTTCATCAGACGAGCTCCGTTTGAACAACTGGCAAAAATCTATCGATCAGAGTTAATATATTGTCTTGTTATAGATTGTTACGTGGCAATAACTAAAATAAAATTATAGGAATAGCAAGAGGAAAATCTCTGTGATCATGACCTTTGTCGATGCATGGGTTAGCCTGTGGAAGATTTTTAGTTGTTTTTTTTTAATGATTTATTAATGGTAAATAGTGGTGTCTAAGATTTAGATGTAAGTATGCATCTAAATGCTTAGATTGGATACCCCGGGACGGATAAAGAAAGACAGGTAGATCACGTTTAAGATGGGAATATATCTCTAAAGAAAGGTATAGACGTACATGTAGAAGAATGGGGAAGGCCTACGCCGAAGAGGCGACATCCATAATCAATAAATATAAAAATAAAATGGATGTAAATAAAAATTATTTTTTGTGCACCTAAATCTAGTATGTATGTGTCTTTTACATTGTGATTTTAAACTAAACACTAAACTATAAAAAGTCTAGAACAATTTAACATACCTTAGATGACGTTCACAACACGATCATCTCCATGGAATAACAATGGCTTCACCCATAGAATAATAAGTACTTATTGGAAATACGTGTGACTGAAGGTCGTGCTTAACGCGATGGTATTTAGACGTTTTAGATATATTTAACTGTGTACTCGTACGTTCGGCTATGTTTTTGCCTAGTTTTTTTTTACTATGTGTACTTCTGTGTTAGTTAAACTTTGTCGTCGGCAGGTTTGTCTTACATGTTACGACGATGAATAATTTTCGTACTGTGTGTGGTTATCTCTTCAGTGTTAGTTAAACTTTGTCGTCGGCAGGTTTGTCTTACATGTTACGACGATGAATAATTTTCGTACTGTGTGTGGTTATCTCTTCAGTGTTAGTTAAACTTTGTCGTCGGCAGGTTTGTCTTACATGTTACGACGATGAATAATTTTCGTACTGTGTGTGGTTCTCCCTTCAGTGTTAGTTAAACTTTGTCGTCGGCAGAATATGATATATGATTAATATTGGTTGTGTCGCATTTTTATAGCCACAGAAACTTTTAATAAGACAAATTTTCTTTAAAAAAAAATTATTTTAACTGTTAAAACTACATGCAAAGGAACGGCAAAATCGTAGCAAGTATCTAAAATATGTTACTTTGTTTTGAATACGAAGCCTTAACAATTGAGGAGTAACCCAATCATTCGATTAAAGTGTTACTAATCGATTACAAGCGAGCTCTAGAGACAATAAGGATCATAACACATTGTTATATACTTGACTAGGGATCCGCCTTGACTTCAAAATTCATTTTATACTATGTAAATATGTTGCTGGCCTTTTGTCGCTTCCCTGAGAATATATTCTGCATTATCTTTCTATATTGCCTGGCATGAATGTCAATATGTAATCCAGATTTGAGCGAAAACGGTAAATGAAGAGTAATTATTTTATTTTTTAATAATATTTTTTTTCGTATAATTTTCATATCAAAGGTTTATTCGTGTCTGACAATGTCAAGTTTATTTCTCTTTATTTTTAAAATCTTATTTTTTTTTATTTTTTTTAATAAATAATAGTGAATAAATTACTATTTAGTGATAAAACATGAACTTTCGAATAGTAAAAATTAATAATCGTAACGGAAACGCGCTTTCACTAGATTAATCGATGGTTAAGTATGGTTTTAGGTTTTTTTAATACCACTTTTATCTTTAGTTTCTGTTTTAGCCATATTATTAACGCGAAAGTGTATTAAAAAATTTAATGCCTTCCAAATTCATTATTTATGGGTAGTCAGATGATAAAGAAGGAAGGAAGGACGGACTGTAGCTTAGATAAATCGCGCATCAAAATATTTTAGCACAAGTAATAAATATGTCAAGTCAAACATCGTAAAAAAATTACATCATATTTGTGTTATGCAAATTTGAAGGTCCACGTGATGAAATGCTAGAAGCTAGAACCGTGTCAAGACAAGTTAGCCCACGCTGATTAGATTAAAAGTGCTTTCTCTTTCAGTGTAAATACTTATGGGTTTTATTTACTACTTGGCAGAGTCCTACACTGACTAAACCCTGCTAACAGAATTCAGTTTTGAGTAGCCATCATTTTTGGTTCAACACATGAACTAAAAATAAATTAAGTTCTAAATCTTGTTAAAGTAAAGGGTGTTAGCAAAACTTAGTCGCCAGCAGTACGACCATTCTTTACAGCACATAATAACCTCCACGATCATGATGTTGAAGTGAATTAATTTCATTTAACATCTATTTTTTTAAAGATTAAAATTGGGTTAAGAAACGTTCATATATCTCAATAGTAACTTTTTTATGGCAATTATATGTTATCTCGTGGTTTTCCAACGTTGCGATTCGTCTCAGTGAAAGTTGTTCAAGTCATTGACACAACAGAGTATGCACTTGTTACGTATTATAATTAATAACAAATAATTGATATAATTGCATGAATAGCTCTACTTGTGTCAGACACTGGGTAATTTGAATTGCCAACCTGTTTGTTGAAGGAAAAAGTGTTCTTTTATACGTATACTTATTTTATGTAACACAGAACAACTTTAAATTCTTTTAATAATGAAATTGGTTTTGGTCTGTAACTGTTATGTTTGATCAACAGATAGACAAGCTTTACAAAGTCAAGGAAAGTTAAATATAACCGGTTTGTCTTATATGTATTATGATTCCGGTCCAAGTGTTAGTTAATGCCTACTATATAACTTTTGAAATAAAAATAATCGACAAGTAGTTGTCATCATCATCACCTTAACGTTTAGAAGTCCGTTATTGCAAAGCTTTACAAAGTCAACGAAAGTTAAATATAACCGGTTCGTCTTATATGCATTATGGTTCAGGTTATCAAGTAAGTAAGTAAAGCTGAAGAGTTTGTTTGCTTGAACGCGCTAATATCAGGAATTACTGGTCCGATTTGAAAAACTCTTTCAGTGTTAGATAGGCCATTTATTGAGGAAGGCTATAGACAATATAACAACACAATACGACTAATAGGAGCGGAGCATCAAAAGGACGAAGTCGCGAGGGTCTTATCTTCTGAAATCAAAAGGACGCGTATGCTTACAAAGTCAATCAAAGCTAGATATAACCGGTTTGCTTTTTCTGCATTTATCCGGTTATATATAAGAACAAAAATCCTTTTTTATAAAACTGTTATCTAAAGGTTATAATTTAAGTCCTAACAAGTGCAATGGAAGGACACACACACACAGTTCCTGTTATTTATGGCCATGCCAGAAAATCTGCGATCATAAGATAGTGATGTTAGCCTTAATAAGTGACGTACATCCTTACAAGGTCACGAAAATCTAAATATACTATATTATAATAACATTCTTTCTTAATATATGTACTTTTGCGAGAGAAGTTGAGAAAAAAAGTTGAAATATTAGCCTTGAAAAGTGCGATGCGGCAAGGGCGTTTATCGTTATAAGGTTACGGAAAGTTATATACAACCGGTTTGCGTTACGTATACCGTCGTTCCGGTTATATCTTAGAACAACAATAATCCTTCTTACTAAGTACTTTAACGAGTGAAGTTGAATTGAAAAGCTAGTAATGTATTATAGCCTTGGAAAGCGCGATGCGGCAAGGACTCATCTTTACAAGGTCATTAGAAGGACACACGAGGACTGGTTGGCCTTTACAGAAAATCTGAAACATCTGAGACTTTGTACTAAAGGAAGACATGAAAAAGAATACATTGGGAGTTTTTCTTACAGTGTTTTTAACATTTCTTTACCCTTAGTCGGTTGATGCTGGAGATTGGTCTTTTGTAAAAATTAAAAATATCCATTTTGCCACAATTTCGTCGTCATTACAATTTATAACTCTTAATAGTGGAGATTTTCTTACAGTGTTCTTAACATTTCTCTACCCTTAGTCGGTTGATGCTGAATATTGGTCTGTTGTAAAAATTAAAATATCCATTTTGCCACAATTTTGTCGTCATTACAATTTATAACTCTTAATAGTGGAGATTTTCTTACAGTGTTCTTAACATTTCTCTACCCTTAGTCGGTTGATGCTGAATATTGGTCTGTTGTAAAAATTAAAATATCCATTTTGCCACAATTTTGT
This sequence comes from Limenitis camilla, assembly GCA_905147385.1. Taxonomy (NCBI): domain Eukaryota; kingdom Metazoa; phylum Arthropoda; class Insecta; order Lepidoptera; family Nymphalidae; genus Limenitis; species Limenitis camilla. The sequence goes on along the minus strand of LR990252.1, from coordinate 1,925,640 downwards.
CGTCATTACAATTTATAACTCTTAATAGTGGAGATTTTCTTACAGTGTTCTTAACATTTCTCTACCCTTAGTCGGTTGATGCTGAATATTGGTCTGTTGTAAAAATTAAAATATCCATTTTGCCACAATTTTGTCGTCATTACAATTTATAACTCTTAATAGTGGAGATTTTCTTACAGTGTTCTTAACATTTCTCTACCCTTAGTCGGTTGATGCTGAATATTGGTCTGTTGTAAAAATTAAAATATCCATTTTGCCACAATTTTGTCGTCATTACAATTTATAACTCTTAATAGTGGAGATTTTCTTACAGTGTTCTTAACATTTCTCTACCCTTAGTCGGTTGATGCTGAATATTGGTCTGTTGTAAAAATTAAAATATCCATTTTGCCACAATTTTGTCGTCATTACAATTTATAACTCTTAATAGTGGAGATTTTCTTACAGTGTTCTTAACATTTCTCTACCCTTAGTCGGTTGATGCTGAATATTGGTCTGTTGTAAAAATTAAAATATCCATTTTGCCACAATTTTGTCGTCATTACAATTTATAACTCTTAATAGTGGAGATTTTCTTACAGTGTTCTTAACATTTCTCTACCCTTAGTCGGTTGATGCTGAATATTGGTCTGTTGTAAAAATTAAAATATCCATTTTGCCACAATTTTGTCGTCATTACAATTTATAACTCTTAATAGTGGAGATTTTCTTACAGTGTTCTTAACATTTCTCTACCCTTAGTCGGTTGATGCTGAATATTGGTCTGTTGTAAAAATTAAAATATCCATTTTGCCACAATTTTGTCGTCATTACAATTTATAACTCTTAATAGTGGAGATTTTCTTACAGTGTTCTTAACATTTCTCTACCCTTAGTCGGTTGATGCTGAATATTGGTCTGTTGTAAAAATTAAAATATCCATTTTGCCACAATTTTATCGTCATTACAATTTATAACACTTAATAGTGGAGATTTTCTTATAGTGTTTTTAACATTTCTCTACCCTTAGTCGGTTGATGCTGAAGATTGGTGTGTTGTAAAATCTAAAAATCTATTTTGCCACAATTTTATCGTCATTACAATTTATAACACTTAATAGTGGAGATTTTCTTATAGTGTTTTTAACATTTCTCTACCCTTAGTCGGTTGATGCTGAATATTGGTCTGTTGTAAAAATTAAAATATCCATTTTGCCACAATTTTGTCGTCATTACAATTTATAACTCTTAATAGTGGAGATTTTCTTACAGTGTTCTTAACATTTCTCTACCCTTAGTCGGTTGATGCTGAAGATTGGTGTGTTGTAAAATCTAAAAATCTATTTTGCCACAATTTTATCGTCATTACAATTTATAACACTTAATAGTGGAGATTTTCTTATAGTGTTTTTAACATTTCTCTACCCTTAGTCGGTTGATGCTGAAGATTGGTGTGTTGTAAAATCTAAAAATCTATTTTGCCACAATTTTATCGTCATTACAATTTATAACACTTAATAGTGGAGATTTTCTTATAGTGTTTTTAACATTTCTCTACCCTTAGTCGGTTGATGCTGAAGATTGGTGTGTTGTAAAATCTAAAAATCTATTTTGCCACAATTTTATCGTCATTACAATTTATAACACTTAATAGTGGAGATTTTCTTATAGTGTTTTTAACATTTCTCTACCCTTAGTCGGTTGATGCTGAAGATTGGTTTGTTGTAAAATCTAAAAATCTATTTTGCCACAATTTTATCGTCATTACAATTTATAACACTTAATAGTGGAGATTTTCTTATAGTGTTTTTAACATTTCTCTACCCTTAGTCGGTTGATGCTGAAGATTGGTGTTTTGTAAAAATTAAAAATATCCATTTTGCCACAATTTCGTCGTCATTACAATTTATAACTCTTAATAGTGGAGATTCTCTTAGTGTTTTTAACATTTCTCTACCCTTAGTCGGTTGATGCTGAATATTGGTCTTTTGTAAAAATTAAAAATATCTATATATTACCGGAATTTTGTCGTAATTCCAACACTTTTTTTAATTTTATTTTTTTTTAATTTTTTATTCGTTGAAAAAAAAATGAAGTGACTTAACATAGTAAACATTATCTGAAGTGATGATTTATGAACTATCGTCCTTAAGCTTTCTTCTGGGTGATAAGACCCAGGTGCTGTATAGAATCGGCTGCTTTTTATCCTAAATAGCCTTGATCCACTAAAGTAAAGCCTTGGCAAGTGCGATGCAAGGACGCATCCTCGCAAGGTCATTGAAAGCGGAGACGACCTCGGTAAGGACGACCGGTTCTACTTGTTTGTGTCTGTATCGGGTTAGTTCCTGTTTTGGCTTACGTGGATGAGATTCACATTATCCACCAGAGATGAGCCTTTACCTAACCTTGCTGAAAAAAAATGAAGCGATTCTATTGGTTCTTAAACATTCCTCGCTACACGCACATTTCTGGTGGAAACGGAGGGTAATGGGAGTTAAATATTATAGTCAAGAAGTCTTAAGTTGTGCTTCCTGATCATCAATCAGGTCATCCTGAGCTGGTGCTGCGATCCGCCCTCGCTTCGCTGAGGTGTATTCAAACTCACTCACTCACACAGCTATTTCTCCGATTTAATGCAGCAAATTCGACTACCACGGAAAAGTGTTTTCATTTTTCGGGTTAATATATGGTCTGTGAAACTCACAAATAATGTGGCTTTCTATTGGTAAAAAAATAATCAAAATCGGTTCAGTAGATCTAGAGATTTATCCCCTACAACCTCACAAACATTACTTCTTTATAATATTAGTATAGATATGTTTGGCGTCTAAATTATTAGCTAGTAATGCTTCTCTATGTAATGTTAATAATTTAAACGTTGGCAACACTGCATTTAAAACATTCTATGGAAGTTTTAAAGTAGATGCCTATTACCTACTACGGATGTTCCTAATTGATGACTTGTTTTTTTAATCACATAGTCCTTGTAGAAAATGCGGGTACGTGACATCATTTCTATCTACGTCTAACATACTTACGACCGTGCTTGGGGTTTGAGACCCAGGAGCAGGTTTCAAGACGTCACCACGCCACCAAGCAATAATACACTATTACTCTCACTACTTTAATATGTACTGCGCCACATCACTTGATAGACTAACTCAATCATATTGGAAGGAAAGTTATATATTGTCTACTTTTTTAAACTATGGTAAACACTGAAATTAGGTGTAAATATGTGTACAAGGTTCTCACTGAACAAACATCCTAAACACCTTGGTAGGAAGGGCATTGGTTTACTTCATTGAATATAAACTATTACTACTATTGTAGCGAGGGATGTGCTTGTTAAGAACCAATAGAATCGCTTCATTTGACACGCTGAGCGAGCAAACCCATCTAAATCGAAAATAGATTTTAAATTTGAATTTGGAATCCATAATCAATTTTCAACTCTTCACCTAGCAACACCTTTTATTGTATTCCAAGACTGTATATAACCTCTATTACCTCTTGATACACTTGAGCCACTTGTCAAGCTCGCCTGGTAACCATTATGGCCATTGTTATGTGTAACGTATACACTATGCGAGTGAGGGGATGGGTAAGAATACTATTCCCCTCTGCCGCTGGGAGAGCATCTCGTAAGAGCCGAGTAACCCAGCACCCAATTGGTGGTAGGGGATCTGTTCCCCGACTGGCTTGCGACCACTAACATGCGAATCCGATCGCCAAGTGTCAGACTTACCCCCTCCCTCTCCCATCCCATTAATGCTGTAGGTTTAAATCCGCATTATTTTTCTTCTTTATCCCCCCTTCCCACTATCTTCGGGGATGCAACGCATCGATAAAACGAGATAGTATTTCTTGTTTTTCCGATGTCCATAACACTATAATAGCTCTGACATATCAGTGAACAAGAGACAGTGTGGGTAGATTATACAATAATAGTTATTATAGTCACAAACACTACAGCCTCGCTGTGGTGTGGTCCCATGTAGATAACACATGTGTACATGTATAAATGTATTTAAGCGATAATTATGTATGTAAACACAAACGCCTCTAAAAGGTGGTTATGTTGACACATTCGTTGTGATAACAGCAATAACATGTTAACACTCGTATTTTGTTACGATTTTTACCAAAGATATGTTAGCAACACCGTTTATAAATTAGTAATTTTATATTATTTTATAATTAACTAGAAGACCTGTCCCGGCTTTGCCTGGGTGCAATATAACACGTGTATTTAGCCGTAACCGCTATGTCCCTGCATTTTAAATCTGTAATAACTTCGAAAATATTCATTTAAATTATATGCTGTAAAGGGCCATATTGATCTATATTAAATGCACAATGTACTTAAGGTACTTAATTGGATAAGGGTTAATGCTGTACTGTTTGAAATCGCTTTGTAAATAAGCCATTATTTATCGTAAAAAGTAAAGGATAAAAAATGGTTGTTGTAGGTTATCCCTAAGAGATAGACATATACCATCGCAGACTGTTTTGTAGACCTTTTTAAGGTGTACAATACTGTAGTACACTATTTAGATCTATCTCGTAGGGTTCAGCCAGCGTTTGCAATGTAAGCGCTTGTAATGTTTATTTACGACATCACATTAGAAACCTCTAAAATTATCAGTGTTTCTCTACTATATTATATATGTATTATACATATAAACCTTCCTGTTAAATCACTCTATCTATTAAAAAAAACCGCATCAAAATCTGTTGTTTAGTTTTGAAGACCTAAGCATACATAGGGACAGAGGGAAGCGACTTTGTTACCAAATCTAACTAATAATGTGTTTATGTTGTCCACAGATCAAGTTGGAGACAGTGTTCGGGCTGACGGTCAGCAGCAACGCGGCGCTCGACTGCGACCCCAACACAGAAGTCGTTGCCTATCCAGCTGGGTAAGTTTAAAAAATTGTTACATACCGTTTCATATGTACTCCGTGTAAGCAATGTGAGTGCGTTACCATGGTTACGAGATTGTTGATAGTCTCCAAACGGGTGAACAGATCTTCACAATACATAGCTAAGAACCATCTCGATTAATTTACCTTTCAAACAAATAAAACTTCATCACAATCGGTCCATTATCTTGTGCGCTACAATGCCACTTATAACACCCCATCATATTATATTAAGTTTTTCTAGTAAATTACTGTAAAGTAAAGAGATATTCTACTATAATAAATCACAGTTTGCCAGGTTAAAGTTATCTGTCCGTACGTGCGAGGTCACTAGGCCGCTGGGGCTGTTTGCGTCGCGATTACAGATAAAGTTGCGCCTACACTGTACTTCATTTTTATAAAGTCACATTTTAACGGGATCGTATTATCCCTGTGGCAACTTTAGCAACCACAATACATTACACTCCACATCACATTATGAATATCATACATTACAGTATATTTACATTTATATATTTACACTACACAAAATTCATCTGATTACATTTTATTTATATTATTATACATTATAAACACACAAACAAACAAAATTTCAATTAATATTTTGTAATAATATTTTGCGCGTCGTGGAAACGAGCCGCTCCAAGCGCGGTGCATTTTTTATACGCATGACGTAGTGAAGTAGTAGCAAGAATGCAACTCCGGCGCAGCGGCCTCCAGTCGGTCTTATGCACCCACGCTTACCGCTTGTCGCTTCGTAATTTTAATTATCTACAACGCGCTTTGTTTTACATGTGTTTTCTCTTGTCCTTGCTGTGCTCTGTCCCTTCTGTTGTAATCTTTTGTCTAGTGAACTTTTGTATCTTGAACTTAAATAATAAAGTGATTAGATCGTTCAGTGTTGGACTCTTATTACGTAATATTAACCACCATCACATACCGCTAAATTGGTGACCCTGTTTGGACACAAACATGAGCAGCAGTGATAGTGCAAAATCGTGCGATTCTAACATAACTAAGCGCAAACCACGTCCGATGCAACGTGTCCCGGCTCGTTCACACGATGAAGTTTTCAATGTTGGAATACGACTGCCACCATTTTGGCCGGAGGATCCGGAACTATGGTTCGCACAGCTCGAGGCCATATTCGCGAATGCTGCCATAGAGGATGACGCAGTCAAATTTAATTTTGTAATCGGCAACTTAGACCAGCAGTACTCACGCGAAGTGAAGGACATATTACTTTCACCGCCAACTGCTAATAAATATGACAAGCTTAGAACAGAACTTATTAAGAGATTGTCAGCTTCTCAAGAGCGGAAGGTGAAGCAGCTCCTCATGCATGAGGAACTCGGTGACAGGAAGCCTTCACAGTTCCTGCGTCATCTGCAGGACCTCGCAGGGCGAAACGTCCCCGAAGATTTCCTCAGGACGATTTGGAGCAGCCGGTTGCCACCGAATGTCCAGGCGCTTTTGGCATCTCAACCTCATGTTTCCCTGGAAGCACTTGCAGATTTGGCCGACCGAGTTCAGGATTTAGCAGCGCCGTCTCATAACGTGGCTGCTGCGACAGCGGCACCTGGACCCAGCCTGCAGTCGATGGCGAGTGAGATCGCTGAGCTGAGGAAGATGGTCAAGGACCTCACGATCGAGTTGAGCAGGAGACCCCGCTCGCGTACTCGCCAAGACCGTCAAAATCGAAGCCGATCATCAAGGCGTTCCGATTCAGCTTACCGGAGGTACCCAATCTGCTGGTACCATCAACGGTATGGCAGCGATGCGACAAGGTGTACCAAGCCCTGTGACTTTGGAAAGTCGGGAAATGCTCAGGGCGGTCGATAATGGTGACCGACGATTGCCCTAACACTTCCGGTCGCCACACAACTTTCCATCTCATCACCAAGACTGATCATGTCATGGAAATTGACGATTGCCCGAATCTGACTCCAGGACGACTATTCGTCGCAGACCGTAGGACGAAGACACAGTTTCTCGTGGACACTGGCAGCGACCTCTGCGTCTTCCCTCGGTCAGCGCTACGCGAGCAACGTCACAAGACTGATTACCAACTGTCGGCGGCTAACGGAAGCATAATAAATACCTACGGCTACGTAAATTTTAATTTAGACTTAGGCTTACGTAGGGATTTTCCGTGGCGCTTTATTGTAGCTGATGTAACAAAAGCCATAATTGGTGTAGACTTTCTTAGCCACTATAATTTGTCAGTAGATTTACGCAATAAAAGACTGCTAGATAACATTACTTCATTGTCTGCCGTAGCTACTGTATATTGTAATGCTAATGCTTGTGATGCTTATTCTATTAAGGTCTTGTGTGGAGATTCTCGTTTCCACGCAATATTAAACGAATATCCTGATATCACACGACCATCAGGCACGCCACACAAACCTACACACCACGTCACACACCACATTCGCACTACACCTGGTCCACCTACATCTTGTTCCCCACGCAGGTTAGCACCTGACAAACTCCAGATTGCCAAACGCGAGTTCGAGTTGATGCTGAGCAATGGTACGGCACGCCCTTCGGAGAGCTCTTGGTCTTCTCCGCTTCATCTTGCGCCCAAGAAGGACAACGGATGGCGACCTTGCGGTGACTACCGTAAGCTAAACTCACGGACTATTCCGGATATGTACCCTATTCGGCATATCCATGACTTTGCCCACAATATTTCAGGTTGCCAGGTCTTCTCCACCATTGACCTGGTAAAGGCATATAATCAGGTCCCTGTGAGCGAAGAGGATATACCGAAAACCGCCATCACTACTCCGTTTGGCCTGTATGAGTTCCCCTTTATGACCTTTGGTCTGAGGAACGCAGGTCAAACTTTCCAAAGGTTGGTTGACGAAATGACCCGTGGGTTAGACTTCGTCTATCCATATTTAGACGATTTTTTGGTCTTTTCCAAAAGTGAGGCCGAACACGAAGCCCACCTCCGCCAGCTCTTTGGCAGGATGCAGAAATACGGCATGCTTGTTAACCCAGCAAAATGTGTCTTCGGTGCCAAGGAAGTAACTTTTTTAGGTTATCGCATTTCAGCTGAGGGTACCAAGCCACTTGAGACTAAGGTCCAAGCAATCAAGGATTTTCCCACACCTCAGACAGTAAAGCAGCTTCGACGTTACTTGGGGATGCTGAATTTTTATCGGCGATTTATACCTCAAGCTGCAAAAATTCAAGCACCCTTGAACGCTCTGCTCACTGGTTCGGTAAAGGGCTCACATCCGGTAGACATTACCGGCGACGCTCTTACTGCCTTCAACCAGAGCAAAGAGAGCCTCTGTCAAGCTGCACTCCTAGGTCACCCAGATGCACAGGCCAAGCTAGCTCTAGTGTCAGATGCATCTGACCTAGCCATGGGCGCCGTCTTTCAGCAGTACAAAAACGGGGCTTGGCAGCCTCTAGCATTCTTCTCTCGCAAGTTGAGCCCGTCACAGCAGAAGTATTCTCCTTACGATCGAGAGCTCCTTGCGATATACGAAGGCATTAAACACTTCCGACATATGCTAGAGGCGCGTCACTTCACGGTCTATACTGACCACAAGCCACTGCTTTACGCTTTTCACGAAAGGAAAAGCAGTTGCTCACCACGTCAGTTTAGGCACCTGGACTACATAGCGCAATTCACCACAGACATTCGACACATTTCCGGCAAGGACAATGTCGTTGCCGATACTTTGTCTCGTGTTGATGAATTGCAAAGTCCAGTGGACCTCGAAGCGCTCGCCAAATCCCAAACTTCAGACCCGGAAATGGCACTCTTACTTAGCAGCGAATCTTCGCTTCGCTTAAGTAAGGTGACAATAGAAGGAACTCGGTCTGCTTTGTACTGCGACGTGAGTACCCCTTCGCCGAGGCCTTTCGTCACCAAACCATTCAGGCGACAAGTCTTTGACAGCCTACATTGCCTTAGCCACCCAGGCTCAAATACGACTGCCAAGCTAGTTTCGCAGCGATACGTGTGGCCAGGCGTGAGAAAAGACTGTCGCGAATGGTCACGAACATGTTTGGCATGTCAACGCGCCAAAGTGTCACGACACGTATCCTCTCCTCTAGGTACTTTTGAGCTACCTCGAGCTAGATTTGCACATGTGCATATCGACCTAGTAGGGCCACTTCCGCCATCTCAAGGTTACCGATATTGTTTGACGGCTGTGGATCGTTTTACTAGATGGCCAGAAGTAATCCCTATTGCCGACATCACAGCTGAGACAGTAGGCAAGGCATTACTGGCAGGGTGGATATCCCGATTTGGCTGTCCAACAGATATTGTGACAGACCGCGGACGTCAATTTGAGTCCGCGCTGTTCCAATATCTGTCTAAGATAGCCGGGTTCCACCATCGCCGTACCACCGCCTACCACCCAGCTTGCAATGGTCTAGTGGAACGATTCCACAGACAACTTAAAGCGGCAATTATGTGCCATGCCGACAGCAATTGGACTGAATCATTGCCTTTGGTCTTGCTCGGCATCCGAAGCGCGTTAAAAGAAGACCTAAATGCGTCTTCCGCTGAACTCCTCTACGGGGAACCTTTAAGACTCCCTGGCGAATTTTTTAATAGTAGTGCAAGCGGTTCCACTGACATAACCGATTTTACGACCCGCTTGCGCTGTTTCGCCGAAAAAGTTCGCCCAGCCCCAGCTTCACGCCATGCCAAAAATAAAATTTTTGTGCATAAAGACCTCGCTTCCTCCACCCATGTATTCCTCAGGGAAGACGCGGTGCGGGGATCATTACAACCACCTTACACGGGTCCTTACGAGGTTGTACAAAAGGGGGATAAAGTTTTTACTTTAAGAGTCAAAGGAAAAGAAGTATCGGTGTCCATAGATCGCCTAAAGCCGGCGTATATGGTCACCGAAACCCTAACACCCATTCCGGACAATACCAACCTGTCAAATACCAAAAATCCCGACGTCCGGGTTACCCGTAGCGGTCGCGTAGTCCGGTTTCCTGATTTTTATCGCCCGTAGGGACGGTCTCTGGGGAGGAGTGATGTGGCGACTTTAGCAACCACAATACATTACACTCCACATCACATTATGAATATCATACATTACAGTATATTTACATTTATATATTTACACTACACAAAATTCATCTGATTACATTTTATTTATATTATTATACATTATAAACACACAAACAAACAAAATTTCAATTAATATTTTGTAATAATATTTTGCGCGTCGTGGAAACGAGCCGCTCCAAGCGCGGTGCATTTTTTATACGCATGACGTAGTGAAGTAGTAGCAAGAATGCAACTCCGGCGCAGCGGCCTCCAGTCGGTCTTATGCACCCACGCTTACCGCTTGTCGCTTCGTAATTTTAATTATCTACAACGCGCTTTGTTTTACATGTGTTTTCTCTTGTCCTTGCTGTGCTCTGTCCCTTCTGTTGTAATCTTTTGTCTAGTGAACTTTTGTATCTTGAACTTAAATAATAAAGTGATTAGATCGTTCAGTGTTGGACTCTTATTACGTAATATTAACCACCATCACATACCGCTAAATCCCTAAAGCGCTATCGTTGTTAAAATGCCCATAAAAGCTAACTATTCGATTTTTTTACGATCGAATTTTAAGGGTGAGAAATTTATTATGCTACTAGCCGACCCCTAAAAAAATATAAAGGACAAAGAGGTCAGTATCCGCATAAAAACTAAGACATTTAATACCTGTATACTGCCGTGCATCACATATGGTTGAGAGACGTGGTCCCTTACTGAAAACCATAGAATGAAATTAGCAAGATGCCAAAGAGCAATGGAGAGAAGTATGTTGGGATTAGGGGTGTTGCGAATATTCGCATCCGCATCCGCACACGCGGAACATCCGTATCGATTTTGACATCCTCATCTGCATGCGGATTTTAAGAGGCTCACATCCGCGGATGCGTATGCGGATGCGGATCTGTATGATATGAAAAAAGTGGATCCGCAACATCCCTAGTTGGGAGTGAAACTCAAAGACAGAATTAGAAACACAGGAATAAGACAAAAAACTAAAGTTAATGATACTTGCTCGGATAGATCACCAGAAGTGGAGCTGGACTGGTCACATGCTGTCACTCTCTGGTACCCAAGAGATGACACTAGAAAACAGGGTCGCCAGCACAACGATGGGAAGAAGATGGTCAAGGGTAACATGACAGAGATCAATGGAGAAATTTGAAGAGAAAGGGACACTGAATTGAGGGACATACTTTAAAATACAGTTTATCTAGAATTATGTAAAACCCTCATTTAGAAATGAATGGCTAATTTATTTATTTAATTATTTACTAGCTGACTCGCCCTCGCTTCCCTGTGTATATTAAAACATTCAGTTCATTCACTCACACACTCATCTGCACTACATTCATTCATACTCTAACTGACTCTCGCACATCAGAGATAACATTTTTTTAGAGGTTTGTTACTCAATCACGAGAAAGGGCTAAACAGATTTCAATGAAATTTTGGCGCATAGACGCTTTATGATCTGTATTAACACATAGGTTACTTTTTATCCCGGAAAAATTCAGTGTTCCTGCGGGAATATTTTTATATTGCAATACATTAAAATTAAATGTTTTTAAAGCCGGGGCGGGTCGACTAGTAGTTAATAAAGAAATGTCTTATATGTATAGTGTAAAGGCGTCTTAAACACAAGTAGTTCTAATATACTACTTCCGTGGAAGCGATTGCGGAGGTAGTTTAGGAAATTGCTTCTACATACTGCTTCGATAGTTTTATGAATTACTAGTTGATTTACCAGGCGATTACCAAAATAAACATATTTTATTTTTATCTTACAGGAACCGAATTTTTTCGGGATAAAAAGTAGGTTATATGTTAATTCAGATTATGAACTATCTGCGAACTATTTCATTGAAATCGGTACAGCCGTTTTTGCGTGATTGAGTAACAAAAATTCACAATTATAATTAAAGTTGTTGAAGGGATAGATTTTTTGATAAATACATTTTAACCCTACATCGCTACATAATCTAACTGTTCAACTTTTTTACAATCAAATTTTAAATGTGAAATTTGGTTTGGGGTTATGTAATATATTGGTCTATGCTAGGGATGTTGCGGATACACTTCCTTCCACATCCGCGGATGCGGATTTTAAGAGGCTCACATCCGCGGATGCGGATGGTTGTTAGGGTACAAAAACACAGTATTTGTTTAATATATTTAAGGGGGGGCGGGGGGGGGGGGGCGGTGACGGGTGTTAGGTACGCCGCGGGCGGAGGGGTCGTGGGTCAGTCGTAATGTAGTATTGAGAGCGGCGTACGCGTGCGATATACTCCCCCTGTTGATCCCTTTATTGATTAATAATATCCCGAGTCCTGTGTGTGCTATATCTCCTAAACGCTAGTTAATTGACCGAAAACCGACTGGTGGTGAAGTGTGAACTATTTAAAACTATTTGTGTTATTGTGTGAAATGTGTAATGGACATGCTCAAAGAAGATTAGAAAAAAGATAAGAAATCATCAAGAACTTGAGTACTGTGTCTTTATCGCCTAACTGACAATAGATAACCCTTAATTTTTAAGAAGCTGAAACCGGGCCAGCTTCCACGTGTGTGGGATTTGTACACAGACACACAGAGTATTATTTACCCTTTTTTACTTACCTTTACTTACCTTTTCGGACTCCAGTCTGTTTCGCAAGGGTTCGTATATTAATCCGCGGATTTTAAGAGGCTCACATCCGCGGATGCAGGTGAGGATGCCAAAATCAATGCGGATGTTGCGCGTGTGCGGATGCGGATGCGAATATTCGCAACATCCTTAACTAGACTACTTTAGACTCAGATCAACATGTAATCATAATCCCTTTAGTTATCCCTTTTTCTTCTATTGATGTTTATCAGTAGGCCAACATTCAAGAAAGCTAATATGATCATATCAATCCTGCCAACATTATAATTAAAACTAGTTTATTGTATTCTCCGGAAATATAAAAGGAATATTTTTTACTGATTTTTTATTTTGAAGTTTGTGCGTATTTATTAACTAAATTCACAAATATTATCATGTAAATGGTTTTTTCTTTCAATGAAATGACATGTAGTCTATCAGTCAATAATTGGCGCCAAACCACATTTATTCGTCTTTTTGACGAATGTTACCTTTATTGCAGTACAGTACATATTTAAGTAGTGGGACTAATAGTGTTGTGTTGTTTTGTGACGTGGTGCTAGGATTGCATATACATTATAGAGGAGCTCGTGAGTAATGCACTTAATTATTTTAATATTTAATATTGATGAAGGTGAAAAATTACGGTTATAAAAGCTCTTTAAACCAGCTGCTGGGTCCCAAGCCCTAGCTAATACATGCATGTATGTAGTAAATATGCAAATAAATATAATTTATAAGTAATCAGATGTACACGTACATCGCAGTGATTGCATGAAGGAAACTAGTTCAAGTCAATTTACTTAACGACTACCGAGACTTGATTGCGACGCATCGTTCACATGGATAACATTTGGGTCATCATTACCAGCAGTAAACCCATAGGAAGCTCTACACTAGCCAATAGTCGATATCGCTAATTCAAAAGATCTATTACAGAGGCCAAGGTTACTCAATATACTAATATATAAAGCTGAAGAGTTTGTTTGTTTGGACGCGCTAATCTCAGGAACTACTGGTCCGATTTGGAAAATTCTTTCAGTGTTAGATAGCCCATTTATCGAGGAAGGCTATAGGCTATATATCATCAAGCTACGACCCATAGGAGCGGAGCTACACGCGAGATTGGGACTCACGCGAGATCTCGCAAGTCTATGAATTACAATACCGAGACTGGCAGTTTTGTGTTTATTTTTTTTAATGGTGAATAAGGAGCAGATGGTCCACCTAACAGTAAGTGGCCACCATCCTCTGGTTTTGTCAATGCATCATCGAAGTGGGGAGGGGGACGGAAGAAAAAAATGCTTTGGTTTCAGCGGACCCTGAGCGAATGCCCAGAGTCCAACGATCGCAGCGTTAATGTGATGAGAGAGGGGGTGCGGCTCGACCGTAACGCGTCTATGACACTTGGCGGTCGGAGGTCGCAAGCCAGTCGGTGAACAGATCCCCTACCACCAAGGGGGTGCTGGGTAACTCGGCTCTTACGAGATGCTCTCCCAGCGGCAGAGGGGAATAGTATTTTAACCCGTCCCCTCACTGGTTAGAATTGTGTTGTTTATTCTTGCAAATAGTCATAATATTTCAATAAATAAGGTAAAAATAACAAGAATTATAGGTATTAAAAGCAGTGATGGCCCAGTGGTTGAGACTTCAAGTCTTACTCGGGAGGTCCGAGTTGGATCACCCACACAGGCACACACCTCTGACTCTGAGTTATGTGTGTTTTAAGCAATTAAATATCACTTGCTTTAACGGTGAAGGAAAACATCGTGAAGAAACTTGCACTCCTGAGAGTTCCCTAAAAAAAAGTTCTCAAAGGTGTGTGAAGTCTGCCAACCCGCACTGGACTATGGCCTAATACCCTCCTCAAGGAGAAGAACCGGCTCAGCAGTGGGCCATTGAAGGGTGGTGATGATGATGAAATAAACATTTATTTTTACGACTTTTTTTCAATAAACTTTTTTGTAGTAAACTTTTTACGGATTTATATTATTTATCCCGGCAAAAATCGGCGTTCCTGTGGGATAATCCTTACTTCCTTACTAATATTCTAAATACGAAAGTAACTCGTGTCTGTCTGTTGCGCTTTCACGCCAAAACTACTGAACCGAATTAAATGAAATTTGGTATACAGATAGTCTAGAGCTTGAGAAAGGACATAGGCTACTTTTAATTGCGAAAAGGGGCTTGTAAGGGGTTGAAAGGGGGACGAAAAGATGTTTGGAAGTATCGCTATTCCACGCGAGCACAGCTAGTAAATAAAATATATTTTCATTCGCGCAAAGCCGGTGAGGGTCGACTAGTACCTATATATAATGAGGACAGACAGACAGCTTCATTATAACCCAAAAAGTATAATGAAATTATACCGTAGTATAAAGTTAAGCTCTTCTCAAAGTCGGTCGTCATGAGAGTTGCTCGCGTAGGTCAAAAGCTCTACTTTACACGCGAACTTTATTATACATACCCTCATTGCTAGCAACACTTTTGATGATTCGATAAATCTACAGCAGTTTGACTAGTAGTTTATATTAGTTTAATGTGAGTGGTGTAGGCGACAGTTTCTTTATTATTTATCGCTATATTTTACATTTTAATTTTCAACATCAACATAAAATTCGACTTGCACTTTAACCCCCTATTTAACCCCCCCAAGCCTATTTTCCGCACTAAAAAGTAACCTATGGCCTTCCTAAAGCTCTAGTCTGCTTCTGTACAAAATTTCATCAAAATCGGTTCAGTAGTTAAAGCGTGAAAGCGTAGCAGACAGACAGAGTTGGAGTTACTTTCGCATTTATAATATGAAATTGTGTTTTTCTATGAAACCAAGATGTGACGTCACAATATGTCTACAAACTACCTAAGAGGGTCACTGACGGTCATTGACGTAATACTGATGTAACTTTACCAATTGTGTGTCTGTACGTCACACATCCGTACCCTTTAACTGATGTGAGGTGAGGACGTGAACGGAATTCATTATTAGTAAACAATAACATATCCAGTAACGCACACTCGCCTCCACTGCTCGACCACACTCAATAAAGTTAACTACTTGTGATTCTCATTAAGAGAAACTCAACACTTAAGTAAGACAATATTAATTCTATGAATTTACTAGTCAAGCTGCTTCTGATGTGTGAACGTTTTAATCTTGGGTTCTAAACCTGCTAATGGGTCACAAGTCCCAAAACTATCAATACTACGTTGCTACGCAAATAAAATTTGGTTAGTATTCAAAATACAAGTGTATATTGATTTAAAGGAGCGTCCGTCGGGACACACCCGTCTGGCGCTCCCAACCCCTATCATTATATACTAAATTACTTTAAAACATCCCCTAGCGAGGGGTCGAACCGGGCCCTTTGGATCGACGTCGAAAAAGGGAATGGGTTTATGCTTTTTTATGAGTTTTCTATACGATAATTAAGCATGAATTAGTTATTCATAATGAGAAATGTACATCTGTGAGATATTCACTGTGAGAAATGTACATGTGGTATACATGTGGGAGGGAGGAGGGGATATACTACAAGGGAGGTACTGCTCCTCCTCCTTTAGTCGATAGCTCATGACTGAGCATCGTGATTTTCACGACAAGTTCGATTGATCCGCTTCGATCTTCTCCGCAGTGTATTGCCTTGGAGACCTTGGTCGGATTAACGCTTTAGTCTTCGGCCTCTGGATCATCTACCCTCCACTTTACCCACAACTATGCTCGAAAAAACCTTGACAACTTAGAGAAACCATGAGTTTTTTTAAGTCATGGTTTCTCTAAGTTGGTTGGGTTGGTTGGGTTTTAACACCCTTCGTCACCCTTTGGCACATTGTCAGGAGACGCGTTATGGTTTCTCTAAGTTGGTTGGGTTGGTTGGGTTTTAACACCCTTCGTCACCCTTTGGCACATTGTCAGGAGACGCGTTATGGTTTCTCTAAGTTGGTTGGGTTTTAACACCCTTTGTCACCCTTTGGCACATTGTCAGGAGACGCGTTATGGTTTCTCTAAGTTGGTTGGGTAGGTTGGGTTTTAACACCCTTTGTCACCCTTTGGCACATTGTCAGGAGACGCGCTATGGTTTCTCTAAGTTGGTTGGGTTGGTTGGGTTTTAACACCCTTTGTCACCCTTTGGCACATTGTCAGGAGACGCGTTATGGTTTCTCTAAGTTGGTTGGGTTTGTTGGGTTTTAACACCCTTTGTCACCCATTGGCACATTGTCAGGAGATGCGTTATGGTTTCTCTAAGTTGGTTGGGTTTTAACACTCTTCGTTACCCTTTGGCACATTGTCAGGAGACGCGTTATGGTTTCTCTAAGTTGGTTGGGTAGGTTGGGTTTTAACACTCTTCGTTACCCTTTGGCACATTGTCAGGAGACGCGCTATGGTTTCTCTAAGTTGGTTGGGTTTGTTGGGTTTTAACACCCTTTGTCACCCATTGGCACATTGTCAGGAGATGCGTTATGGTTTCTCTAAGTTGGTTGGGTTTTAACACTCTTCGTTACCCTTTGGCACATTGTCAGAAGACGCGTTATGGTTTCTCTAAGTTGGTTGGGTAGGTTGGGTTTTAACACCCTTTGTCACCCTTTGGCACATTGTCAGGAGACGCGCTATGGTTTCTCTAAGTTGGTTGGGTTGGTTGGGTTTTAACACCCTTTGTCACCCTTTGGCACATTGTCAGGAGACGCGTTATGGTTTCTCTAAGTTGGTTGGGTTTGTTGGGTTTTAACACCCTTTGTCACCCATTGGCACATTGTCAGGAGATGCGTTATGGTTTCTCTAAGTTGGTTGGGTTTTAACACTCTTCGTTACCCTTTGGCACATTGTCAGTAGACGCGTTATGGTTTCTCTAAGTTGGTTGGGTTTTAACACCCTTTGTCACCCTTTGGCACATTGTCAGGAGACGCGTTATGGTTTCTCTAAGTTGGTTGGGTTGGTTGAGTTTTAACACCCTTCGTCACCCTTTGGCACATTGTTAGGAGACGCGTCTTGATATTAGTTTTTGCAAGATGGATACATAAGTTCGGTGTGCTGTCCAGGGTATTCTCAGATATAGATACTGCTACTGAACCGATAAATAACTAAACATTATGATCTACTATTACGATGGGAACCTAAGCAACGCCTTGGACTTGTGGCCAAGGTGTAGGTTTGCAAGGTCTTTTAAAAGAATTCCATCTCTCGCCTTTTGCTAAGGAGTCAGTTAATTACGAACTCACAGCCATGTTTAAGCCAATTTCTACATAGAAATGTACATTTGTTATATATATTCATAGATAGAAATGTTTATCTATGAAATATTTATATCCTATCTATATTTACATCCTCGAGATATTCGAACTTACCTTATACTAATATATAAATCTGAAGAGTTTGTTTGTTTGAACGCGCTAATCTCAGGAACTACTAATCCGATTTTAAAAAATTCTTTCAGTGTTAGATAGCCCATTTATCGAGGAAGGTTATAAGGGTATATATCATCACGCTACGACCCATAGGAGCGGAGCTACACGCGGACGAAGGTGCGCGGGTCTATCGGGAGATATTCATAGAGAGAAATGTACGTTTATAAGATACTAGCGCCTACCCGCAACTTCGTTTGCGATATTAGGGTAATTATATTAGCCTACAGGAGAGACAGCACCCCCCTTTTAGCCCCAACATTTTACCCCTGTTTCATGACGTCCAATAAAGAACCTTCAAACTGAATTTCATTTGAATAACTTCAAAAACGGCAAAGTTTCATATTAACTTTGCACTCCCGTTTTACCCCCTTAGGGGTGAATTTTCAAAAATCCATTGTTAGTGCTCCCCTACGTTATAAAAGGAACCCCTGTGCAAAATTTAAAGTTTGTAACCCTTATAGATTAGGCCCTGCGTTGATATGTCAGTCAGTTAGTCAGTCAGCTTCTCCTTTTATATAGAGATTCATAGCGGGAAATGTATCAAAACTTAAAATGCTTTTTTATCAAACCTGTATCAAAACAGTTATACCCCGGTCTCGAGCACTGAGTCACGAGGTCCACGGATAACGGAAGAGGAAGTCGTAAGGTCTACGAACTATAACTCATTGAGGACCGTTATTATGGTTTAGTTGACATTGTCGAGACGTTTTAAACATTATTACATATACAATATAAACTCTATATACCGTCCAATGAGTTTGCATTTTAAAGTTTGTTTTTAATCCTAACAAAAAATGTAAAAGAAGCCAACTCTCGCAATGCATATTTTTATTTTCTGTCAAGTCTGTTATTTTATTTAATACTATCACCTGCTCTTGTTTCGCTGAGGTGTATTTGAACTCTTCTCTCACTCACACAACTATGAATCATTTTTCTCCGACTTACGATATTTTCCGATTAAGAATAACCTCTGCCGCTGGGAGAGCATCTCGTAAGAGCCGAGTAACCCAGCACCCGCTAGGTGGTAGGGGATCTGTTCCCCGACTGGCTTGCGACCACCAGCATACTAATCCGACCGCTAAGTGTCTCTGACGCGTTCCCCTCCCTCTCCCATTCCATTTCTGCTGCGATTCCAATGAACACCGAGTTCTTGCTCATGGTCCATTGGAACCGCAGTAGTCTTCTCTTCGCTCCTACTCTTTACTCTATTTTCAAGGCAGCATATCGACAAAACAAGAGATACCCTCTAGTTTTGTCGATGTCCATGGCCGACGGTTTCCATCAGGTGGACCGTCTGCTCGTTTGTCCCTTGTCTATCATATAAAAAAAAATGCATATGACACTCAGATAACGTGGCTTTCTATTGGTAAAAGAATTTTCAAAATCGGTTCAGTCGATGCTGAGATTACCCCCCACTACCTCACAACAAGCATCAATCAGCAAACATCATTATTTTTTTTTTTAAATAATGATGTTACTAACAATTGACTTGGTAATGTTAGCAACACTATTTATAAATTAGTGCTCGCGGGTGGTAGTAGACAATATATAAAGTTTTATGCGATAGATTAGAATCAGTCTCTCTGGTGTTTTCGCGCAGTGTACATGGAAGTTAGTATTATAGTGTCGTGGTTAAGGTCACCCTTCTTGAGTAGGTTCAGGCAGGGAAGGGGAGCGTTGTCTTAGTCGCAAGTCCAAGGCGCTGCCCGGCTTACATGTGTATACGTATCCTCTCTCATTTCATGACAGTAATAACATGCTTGATAAATTACGATTCCTTTTTTTGTTATTACTTCATCAGCGTTTTCTGGGAGCCCATCTTTTGATGTCTCCTGATCACCTTAAATTCAGATATATATGTGTTATTCTCACATCAAAATCACGTTAACGACTATTTATACTTACATACCATGTGAATAAGGGGAAATGTGGGTACATTATAAAATTATAGTTATAAACAAACACTACATATCTAATTAAAATCAAGTTAATATGCCATAAATTACATCGAGAAAAGGATGTTAAGGCATGCACTTTGCTCGACTTGGTGAACACACTGCCGTGCCCCCAGATGGAATTCATAATGTATATAAAATAAGCTACAATGCTGTCAGGTTATGAGTTTAAATTTCCCTTAGGAATTGCTGAATAATGAACAAAATTTAACATAACCTTTATAAGATATTTACCCTCTAACTACTCGTCAAACTGTTACCATAATAAATACATTAAACTGTAAAACCGTGAAGGTGTGATACGTTCAAGTATTTGCTTAAACAGTTCGTGAGAAACGCCGAGTATACGTTATACATACTAAATAAGGTTTACCATAGATTGTACAGTTTTACGCAGCGCCATCTATTGGTGCAAGTTAGCATGTACGACGTGCGCTTCACCCCCACGCCGCTAGATGGCGTACTAGCACACTCATTCGTTTACTTCGCGATAAAACATAGTGTAAGTCCTTCATCAAGCTATAATTTATCTCTCTATCATATTTCATCAAACTATGTTCAGTAATTTAAGCGTGATTGTATAACAGACAAACAGATCTATCCGTCAATAGATGGCGTAAGTAGTATATTAAATCGCGGTTCTTACCTGTGTTTATTGTTTCAGATGCACTGTGGTTCTGTACAACGTGCACAAGAACAGACAGTCGCACGTGCTGAACGCGTCTAGGAAAAGCGTCACGTGTGTCGCCTTCTCCCCCGATGGAAGGTATCTCGCGACGGGAGAGTGTGGACATGCTCCTGCTGTACGGGTTTGGGATCTACAGGTAAACGCTCACACAGCTCGACATGCATTCCATCCCCTAATCCAACCCCTTCAAGTGTTTTTGTTGGCCTATGTCTGTTACCAAGTACTAGTCTATACCAAATTTCATCAAAATAGGTTCAGTTGTTTAAGCGTGAAAGCGTGTCAACTAGACAGAGTTATTCTTATTTTTTTTTCACTTCCTTGTAAGAAAAAATAAGACATGGTCGAACCCCCTTCCCCCCCTAAATCATCTTACGTAATTAATGAATGTCCCCTAAAATAATTGTACTCAATGAGTTTTTAATTTTAAATAATACTTGGACGTAATGGAATACATTATCACTAATCATGGTACGTCTACTCGACACTAGATGGCGTTACACGTGTTGGTGTTGATACTATATATAGCTACTCGCGGTATTGTTATATATGTCGGAGCATAGTAAAAGATTATCGATTAATCGAATCGTTATCGTTGTCTGTGGCGTTGGAGTGGGGTAGTAGTCACTTCCGTTGTTTTGACAGTTTCTACCCTCGACCCTTTATATGCGATCGACAGTCTAACTGAAGTCTTAGTCGTGCGCGGTCTTCCAAGAAGTGAACATCATCTAAGTAGTGCTAGTGATAGTGTCAAGTGCAGTGTAGTGTGGAAGTGCTGTTCAACTAAGGTCACGTAAGTCCTTACAATGTAATTGCCACGTGGTTAAGTAAACACAATGTTAGGTTAGGTTAGCCTTAGGTTAGGTTAGCCTTGTGTTAGATTCGGTTTATGTGCGTTTAACCTTGGGTTTAAATAGAGAGCCTAGCAGTGGAGGCGAGTGTTGTAATTACTTAAAGGATATCCTTAAGCCTACACCTTGGTCACAAGTCCAAGGTACTGCTTAGGTTTCTCTCGTAATTGTTAGAGATCATTTGATAATTTATCGGTTCAGTAGAAGTATCTACGTTGCGTTTACCCAATATTCCACTCATTACCATCACCCCCTTTTAGTGTTCCCCAATATTCCCCATCTTCCTCCTTCCATCTCCTTTCACATCGTTTTAAAATCCCCGACATATATATGTCGGAGAAATTAGGAAGAGGAGAGATAGTTGTAAGCTACGAAGGCGATACGGTCAGGAGATAACTAAATAATATGATCATAAGAGAACCTGGGCATTGGGATAATAAGGATATTCCAATGCCCAGGTTCTCTTTTTAAACGTAAGGTGTAACTCACATAAACCTAACCTAACACAAGGCTAACCTAACGTTGTGTTTACATTACAACATGGCAACTACATTGTAAGGTACTCACGTGACCTTAATCGGACAGCACCCAACACAACACTTTCACTAGCACTACCCAGATAATATTAACTCCTTGAGAGCAGTGTTGCCAACTTAGCTACTTGAGCTACAAACCAAAAGAAATGGTGGCTAGATTATTTACCCACTTTTTCTAGCAACTTAGCCAATAACTACTTTTTTTGTTGTGTCAACATTATTTTTATTATTATAAAAATTAATTTTATTACCAATTATTTTTATTTATATACGTTCAACATAAATTTAGCTACTTTTACTTTCATTTTACTCATTTCTAGCTACTTTTTGCAACTGATCTAGCTACAAAGATAATGGGTCAGTTGGCAACACTGCTTGAGAGACCTCGCGTAAAACTAAGACTGCCATCCGATTGTCGAGGGAATATAAAGAATCGAGACTGTCAAAACGACGGAAGTGGTTATTATTTTACTCTAGCACCATAGATGGCGATGACGATTCGATAATCGATAATCATTTACTCGTTCGTAATTGAGTGACATAGTCAATTGTTTGATTAAACTTTTAGGAATAAAAAAAAGAGTAAAAATTTAGGTGTAACGCCATCTAGTGTCGAGTAGATGTACTAATATTATCCATACAAATAAATAAAATTAGAGTGAAAAACCGCTTCTTACTAAGTGCATCTATTGTTCCGACTAATCTCTGAAATGGCTGGACCGATTTTGACTAGACTTTCACTGGCAGATAGGTGATGTAACAAGGAGTAACTTAGGCTATTTAACATCTCGCTACGACCCATAGGAGCTGAGCAACACGCGAACGAAGTCGTACTATTAAATATATTTTTGTACGTTCCAGGATCCAACCGCATCTGGAGCGGTACAGATTGCTGAGTTCCCAGGACACACTCATGGAATTACCTGTGTGGTAAGTCTATCCTATACATCATTTGTTTTTGTTTTAACAGTTTAAATTAACTTAAATATTTAATAAAGGTTTATTATTCATCTTAAATTTTACGTATTTCTCTATATTATCTTTAAATATTTGTTAGTGTTTTCAAGTGATGTGCCGGATTGTTATAAAAGTATATCCGCGGATACGGATTCAGATAGGGATCAATAGCGTCAAGATCCGCGGATACGGATACGGATCTTAACTATCTTACTCAATTTGTGTCGGTGCGCGTGACTTTGAAACAATAGTTTATAAAGAAAATATATAAAATAATATTATTTATTCTTGAAAACAGCCTCCGATAACAAAAGTTACCAAATATTAGATTTTTAAAAACAAATAATAATTTGATTGAAATTTCATAGTATTTTATTGCTACCTATTCACCTACATATAGAATTGAATCTATATATTAAACATTTATAAGGTAAAAGCTCCGTCAAAAATGTAACGGATACGGATACAAATACGAATATTGTTTCTCCCGCGGACATCCGCGGATACGTATACAGGTATCCGGAACACCACTAGTGTTTACACATTTTTTTAAAATTAATCATTTAAAACCTCCAGATTTAGTTTATATATTCTATTTGGCACAGCACAGGATGGTAAATAAGATGAATCATAGATAATATTCGTGATGGCGATCCAAGATCGATTTCGGACCAAATCGATTTTTTAACTCCATATTACTGATTCGATATTTCATCCTAGAAATACGCCATTTGTTTTTAGGGTTCCATTCTCCTAAGGGTAAATCGGGACTATATTATTAATACTCCGCTGTCCCCTCTGTCTGTACACGACAAATACTAAAAACAGAATATAATAAATATTTAAGGGGGGCTCCCATATAACAAACGTGACTTTTTTGTCAAATATTGGTACGACTTGGTTTGAAATGAGTTTTTTTGAGGAATCGATTCATAGTGCTGTGATTTGAATCGATTTAAAAAAGAATCGCCTTTTTACTACACGTATCTATGCACAAGAGGAATCAGTGTTGCCACAGTACTGAATTATTTGCACCCCATAATACTAAAGTCATCATCATCATCATCACGACCCGTCAATGGCCCACTGCTGAGCCGGGTCTCCTCCTCAAAATGAGGAGGGTACTAGGCTATAGTCAACCTCGCTGACCAAGTGCGGGTTGGCAGACTTCACACACCTTTGAGAACTTTAGGGAACTCTCAGGAGTGCAGGTTTCCTCACGATGTTTTCCTTCACCGTTACAGCAAGTGATATTTAATTGCTTAAAACACACATAACTCAGAGTCAGAGGTGTGTGCCTGTGTGGGGGATCGAACTCGGACCTCCCGAGTAAGACTTGAAGTCTCAACCACTGGGCCGTCACTGCTTTTTAAAGCTAGTTAAGATTAAAGGTAAAGAGTTTGTTTGCTTGAACGCGCTAATCTCAGGAACTACTGGTCCGATTTGAAAAATTCTTTCAGTGTTAGATAGCTGATTTATCGAGGAAGGCTATAGGCTATATATCATCACGCTAAGACCAATAGGAGCGGGGTATAATATTAAAAGTGAAAAAACACATATGATAGTATTTATCCCATAGAGTTACTATTATTTACTATAGAATAATTTTCTGTCAATTTCCAGGCATTTTCAAGGTCCTCCAAGTATTTGGTATCTGTGGGATCGCAACACGACATGATAGTCAATGTGTGGGATTGGCGCGCTAATTTGAAACTTGCCAGCAATAAAGTAAGTTTCATTTTTTTTAATTTGTCAAAGGTAAAGATCATAGATTTAAAAAAAATAAATACATATTTTTTAAATTTTAATTAAGACTCGAAAAAATATCGAGTTTTTCGATATATTAATGTGAGTATCGATTTTTTTTATCATCTATCGATTTATCGACTACTTTTATGTCTATTGATATTTTTCCCGCCACAATAGATGCAATCCCCAAAATAATTATTGCTTTTTTATGGCTTTCAATGTGCTTGTGCATAAAATATTCTGCCTGTGTCATCTTTGATGAAAAAAGCACAAAAATTACCGCTCAGTTTGAGCGGTAATTTAGTACAGTAACATTATATAGAACTTATTAACCCTGGCAACATTATAAAGGGGATTCACAGTTGGACAAATAAAAATATTAACTTCCATGAGGGGACGGGTTAGAATACTATTCCCCTCAGCCTCTGGGAGAGCATCTCGTAAGAGCCGAGTAACCCAGCACGCATCCCCTTGGTGGTAGCATATGGGTCAGACACCTCTCTCCCCCTCCCATCTTGTTAACGCTGCGATTCTAGTGAACTCTAGGTTCTCTTTCAGGGTCCACTGTTCATTCCTCCTCCTCGCTCCAACTTCGAGGTGGGAAGAGTCACTCATGTATGTGCGATGGCCACTTCATGACCATCTGCTCGTTGCCCCTTAACTGACATGAAAAAAATCTCCCTCATTAAGGGGGAATGCTTTTTTTAAAACTAATATTGATGTAATGTTTCCAGGTGTCATCACGAGTGAAGGCAGTCAGCTTTTCTGAAAGCGGCAACTACTTCGTTACAGTCGGCTTCAGACATGTCAAGTTTTGGTATTTGGAGTACTCCAGGAATGCTAAGGTATTTAATATACTACTTACGCCATCTATTGACGGATAGATGATCTGTCTGTTACACAATCAGGCTTAAATCACTGAACTGATTTTGATGAAATTTGGTACAGAGATAAATTATAGCTTGATGAAGGACTTACACTATGTTTTATCGCGAATTAAACAAATGAGTGTGCTCGTACGCCATCTAGTGGCGTGGGGGTGAAGTGCATGTCGAGCTGTGTAAATTATCTATACTCTATACTAATATATAAAGCTGAAGAGTTTGTTTGTTTGAACGCGCTAATCTCAGGAACTGCTGGTCCGATTTGAATGATTCTTTCAGTGTTAGATAGCCGATTTATCGAGGAAGGCTATAGGCTATATATCATCACGCTACGACCCATAGGAGCGGAGCTACATAGGCACGAAGTCGCGCAGGTTGACTAGTAATATAAAATTCTCGTGCCACAGTTTTCAGTACCATATTCCTCCGAAACGGCTTGATCGATTTTGATGAAAATGTATATGTATATTCAGTAGATCTGAGAATAGGTTGTTATCTATTTTTTATACCCCTAACTAGCTGAGTTTTTATGAAATGATACTTCAAGAACGGATTGACTAATTTCGATTTTATTTCAATGTGATTACTAAAAGACTTCTGAAGGTTGATATAGATAACTTTGGGAATCACTGGGTTATGGTAAGGCTGTGTTTCAACTTAACTCCAATATAATCGATTCTTAACATACATTGCGTGACAAGTGATAAGACAGATCTGATAATAATTACCGAGAATTGTAACGATGACGTCATCCTCTGCATCTTTATCCTAATCAAACTCATAAATGCAGTCATTGTAGGATCTAGATAACTATATGATTCATATGACACTGTGCTACGATATGTCCACACAGCGCCATCTATCGGATGATGACATAATCTAGACATCAAGTTCAAGTGTTGTGTTAATAAACTAATATCGCCATCTGTTTCAATCTTATGGGACTTACTTCGTTATATGGGTTATACGAAATAAGAGTAACTTCACTTCAAATCCAATATGGCGGACCATCCAAGATGGCGGACTAGATATTTCTTATTCATTATAATTTGGGTATTATTTACAATATTGTTTGTTGTAAGGTATACGATAAATAAAATGACTTTACTCTAAATCCAATATGGTGGACGGCCCAAGATGGCGGAATAGTTATTTCTTAAGCACTCTCATAATTGTCTATATAAAATAAGAGAGTTGGCTAAGAAGAACACGTAAAATAAACTTCATTCTAAATCCAATATGGCGTACACCCCAAGATGGCAGACTAGTAATTTTAGTGCACCCCATTATATAGCATATATATTTATAAATTAAAAAGTTTTTTGAGAACAATACAAAAAATAAAATTACTCCACTTTAAATCCATTATTAGGCGGAAGGTCTAAGATGGCGGACTGATTATTTTTTGCACGCCACCAATATGGGTATAAAATCAAAGGGTTTGCTGAGAAGAATATGAAAATAGAATGACTTCATTATAAATCCAATATGGCGGACAATACCTGATATCCGTATTTATTTTCCAGTTCAAGGAGCCTGTACCCCTTATGGGGCGTTCGGCCATTTTGGGAGAGCAGAAGGACAACGAGTTCTGCGACGTGGTGTGTGGGAGGGGTGAGGCTGCGGAGAGTACATACGCCATCACACGAGGGGGACTCCTCTGCGAGTTTAACAGCAGACGGTTGTTGGACAAGTGGGTTGAATTGAGGGTAAGATATTTGTATCATTTTTTTTAATGTAACCCACGTGTTATCTTCATAAGGGTTGCAGTCTTTGCTTTTTTAATCTTTGATGTCATGGGGGATAGAGGGGTCTGCATGGTGATTACGTCACCAATAAAAATGTTAATACTAGCTTGAAAAATACCCACCAATGTTTACCTCACCATGAGATAAGGGGGGGGGGGGGGGGGGGTTACTTTTGATGACAAGGTAGAAGGGGGGGGGGGTGACAATTTTACGTCACGTTGTTTACATCCAGCTTATTTAAATAAGTGTTGCCTTTTATCAATGAACCTACCAATGCTTACGTCACCATGAGACGGGGGGGTTACTTTTGATGAAATCAACCCCGTTGATAATAATATTTTGTTTTCCACAGACAACATCAGCAAACTGCATGGCAATCGGTTCAGAGTATATATTCGTGGGATGCGCATCCGGTATAGTGAGGTGCTTTGCCCCCGCGTCCCTGCGGTACGTCACCACACTACCGCGCACGCACTACCTCGGTGTTGACGTCGCTAAGGGGAATAATATCAGGTAGACATATTTCTTGCCTTCCTTCATTACAAAATTCTCCCATCATCCATCCAACGCCATGACAATCGACAAGAGAGGGAAGGGGGTATGATGGTTCTAGTGGGCTCTGGGTTCTCGCTCTCCATGTTCAACGATGCCCACTTACCATCATGTGAGCAACAACTTAGCTTCACTGCACTACACTCAAAATTCTGCTGCCTGGGGCTTGCGACCAGGGTGCAGGATTAAAAGGACCTTCTACAACCCGTCACCATCTAACTCTAATTATTGAAATATTCAGCAAGCTATCTCTAAATACACAACACTGAAGTCACACGAGTTCCGAGAATAAATAATACAAAATACCCCCCTTATCTTTCCTATAATGACGACAGGTGGGGTCGTAGGCTGTGTTAAGATTTTTTTATGACAGCAAAAATATTATTAAAAATACTTTTTATAATGAATAAACACCGCTTGTATTTTTCGTAAAGGAAATCTAAAATTTAATGTTGCTTAAAGTAATCTCTCTAAGAAATCTTTTATGTAGGGAAAAGTGCTCTCTTGATGTTGAGGTTTAACCAAAGTACTCAAAAATTTGTCAAGAATATTTTCTGATTAATTTATACATAAATTAAATAATTTATCTTAGACTTCCTGACAGGAACTACACAATTTTTTTTGAGGAAAACTGATCTGTCCTTGACTTTTTAAAATGGCCACGTTATGAGCTTTAAATGGCCATATCTTTTTAATTAGAATATTTATGGCAACACTACATAGCCTATGTTATCCGGAAAGGATGTAGCTTTCTATCGGTGAAAGAATTTTCAAAATCGGTTCAGTACTTTTCGCAAAAAACAAACAAATCTTTTCTCTTTGTAATAATAGTGTAGATTTAAAATGTAATTTTAAAACTTAATCCTATTCTAAAATCTTCACTCAAAAATTTATGAAAAAAAAAATACATTGTAGAACCATTTTGGCGGATGTGTATTTATGTATATTTTGTTATTTCCAGCCATATGTTCAGTCAGCCCAACAACGCGCGCTACCCCGACGCCGTCGCGCTCACCTACGACGAGCGCAACCACAAGCTCACGTGTGTCTACAACGACCACAGCTTGTATGTGTGGGATGTCCGGGATATACAGAGGGTGAGTTCTCCTACCCCCTCCCCCTCCTCCTACACAGATAGAGAGAGTGTGACGTAGGAGCTGAGGAGCTTTTTTTTAATATATCTCAAAAAGTATTATAGTTACAAAAATGGTTGAAACTTTGCTTTAAAGGGGACACTTAGGGCTACAGAAAAAAAAATATTTCAGATTTATTTTTTTTATTTTTTCTAGAGTACCTTTAACTGATCTCAAAAAATTTCGAATATTTCAAGATGGGGAGTTTTTTGCAGGTAGGCAAATCCCACTCAGCGCTGTACCACTCCGCCTGCATATGGGGGGTGGACATGATCTCCTCGGGGCCCCTGGGGCAGGGCTGCTTCCTGTCCTGCTCCAGCGACGACACGGTGCGGCTGTGGACGTTGCGCTCGCACTCCAGTGCTGCTGCACCTAATATATATAGTAGTGTAAGTGGAATAATTCATATACATTCAAATTTCTATCTCTTTATCTTTGAACTAGCTGCACTTGGATAATTCACACTATATCATTATAAATTATAGCCTATATGTTATTCTGATGTGTCGATTTAATGAAAGAAATGAATGATCAACACAATAAAGATAGTTTTTTAACACTAATTACAATACGCAAAAGATGAAGATACACTAACAACGATGGCGTTAATTTGTACTAAATACTTATACTTAATTGATAATGTATATGAAATGAGTGCACGATACAATAGGCCGTAATACTACTAGGGTACGGGTGATAATGGCGTGCGCGTTTACAAGCGGAGAGCAAATAGAATAACAGAAGG
Organism: Limenitis camilla; assembly: GCA_905147385.1. Taxonomy (NCBI): domain Eukaryota; kingdom Metazoa; phylum Arthropoda; class Insecta; order Lepidoptera; family Nymphalidae; genus Limenitis; species Limenitis camilla. The sequence continues at coordinate 1,895,881 of LR990252.1, read as the reverse complement.
TTATAGAGCGTTGCGAGTAACGGTGCAGTAGGCATCGTATGATCGTGACGTCACATTTAGACAATAGGCTCGGCAACAGCCTGTATGTTTTGTATTTTTGTATGAAAGGGTGAATGTTAAAATGTATGGATGTAACTGTTGTTGTTTTTATAAGGAAATTATATATATATATCTAAAATTTTTAAAACTATTTAACAGCGCCATCTATTGAGTCAAATTCAAATCGCAATTCACACAAAGAGTTCTATATATATCTTTGGATTCCGCTACACACAAAATTACAGACATACAGAAGTATTAATAAAGAGCGAAAAGTACAGAGCAAAGATAAAAATAAAAGAGAGAGATAGAGAGAGAGAGAGACATAGACACAATGAAAGTATAAAAGAGGAAGAGATACGGAAATTCTATAGACTTTGTTTAGTGAAAGTATCAGTAGAAACAAAATGGTCAGGTTATGGCCTTTAAATGGCCATATCTTTTTAATTAGAACATTTATGGCAACACCACATAGCTTATTTTACCCGGAAAGGGTGTAGCTTTCTGTCGGTGAAAGAATTTTCAAAATCGGTTCAGTAGTTTACGAGCCTATTCGCAACAAACAAACATATTAGATTTCATATGTATATCTGACACAAACTTATGTTTTTCCTCAGTTTTTATTCCATAATGTAAAAGGCAAAGGTATTACATCGTACAGCCTTGTCTATAGTAGGTTATTCTTTATTCATTGAAATGTTCTCACATTTTCCTCGGTTTTTATTCCATGATGGAAAAGGCAAAGGTATTACACCGTACATCCTTGTCTCTAGTAGGTTAATTCTTTATTCATTGACACGTTCACACATTTTTCTCTGTGTTTATTCCACAATGGAAAAGGCAAAGGTATTACACCGTACAGCCTTGTCTTTAGTAAGTTAATTCCTTATTAATTTCATAGTAAAGCTGAAGACATGTCTTCCGGTATAATTGACACAAGCTTATTTTTTTCCTCTGTTTTTATTCCACAATGGAAAAGGCAAAGGTATTACACCGTACATTCTTATCTTTGACAAAAACTGGTTCAATATGAATTATACCATCGACAACCACAGATACACTATACATTCTATTCATCTGTGACATTACAGTGTTGCTATTCCAATAAATTAAATTACCACCACTATAATTATTTCAACAAATACTTAAATCCATACAACAAACGTGACTTTTCTATATAAATTTTTTTTTACGAATCTATTTTTTTGCTTTCGTTTTTAATCCATAATGGATAGGACAAAGGTATTACACCATACAGCCTCAATCTAAATTGTACCATCGACAACCACAGATACACTTATTAACGCAGGGCCTAAACTATAAGGGTTAGAAACTTGAAACTTTGCACAGGGGTTCCTTTAATAACGTAGGGGAGCACTAAGAAAGGATTTTTGAAAATTCACCCCCCTTAGGGGGTAAAATGGGGATGCAAAGTTAGTATGAAACTTTGCCGTTTTTGAAGTTATTCAAGTATGAAGGTTAAGATGATAATATATATAGGCTAATATAACTATATATATATAAGTATTAAGTATGTATGTTTGTTTCCAGGAATTATCAAAAGTCCTGTACATCGACCCGGAGCTGAAGTTCCTGAAGGATGTGGACTTGACATCCACCAGCGATAAGGACAAATCCAAGACATATGACGATAAGACTGGAGTCAGGTCTGTATTTATCATGCTTTAGGCTGAGTTTCCACCCGTTGATGCGTTGCATCCTCAAAATAGAGTGGGGAGGGTGAGGGTTGAAAAAAATGCTGCGGTTTTACCGCACCAGACCCTGAGGAAAAGGGGGTGAAAGGGGTTAGTCTGGCCCTCATGCGGCTCAACCTACAGATCAACCTACCATCAAGGAGGTCTAAATTAATCAAAATCAGCTACAAACATGATATTTTATTAGTTTTTTTTTGTATAAGTGACGTGAGGTAAGGAGGATTACCTTCTGACAAATATTTAATGGAAAATGAAAGGGTAACCTCAATGGGAGGGAAAAGGGGTAACAAAATGAAAGGGTTATGAGTAAAAAAGAAAAATGTAGCTTAACTAATTTATTATTTTTTATAATTAAGAGGGGTCATAGACATACCATCACCCATCTGATGGTAAGTGGTTGGTGGTCACCGTCGCCTTATGTTTTTTTTTTAATGTAGCCTCCGGTTCCTTTGGGAGGCTACGGCAAGACTCCTTACAGTGAAGAAAGACGTTTGAAGGCGGGGTAATAAGTTTTACACAGGTCAACAGGTCTTTTTGAGACGGCTCAGTAAGGGCAGGTACCTTAACCGTTATAGTTACAGGAAAACGTTCCTAGAAGACCATCCATAACTTTTTAAGATATTCTGAACTGCATTCACAGATTTTTGAGAAAATGTACTGTTAGCGAAAAAACTGATAAAATCCAAAAAAAAATTTTTTTTATGTCTATCGATCCTACTTCGTATAGTAATCAAAAGACTCTATGGGGCCATTTAAGGTATGAGTACTAGAAATGTCAGAAATCGCCAAAAACATAAATCTGAACTCGATAAATCAACTCATAATATTTTTATTGCCAAACAATCCTATTTCTTACTGTGATTAAAAGATTCTTTTAGAACAACTGAACTTAAGAATGGTCTCCTAGGAACGCTTTCTTATAACTATAACGGTTAAGGTACCTGCCCTTACTGACCCGTCTCAGAAATCCACCCTGAATAGACAAAAATAATTTCTAGACTTTTGTAACATAGCGGGTTAGTAAGCTAACACTATGGAGCGGAAGATACTGTATCTCTTCAAAACGATATTGATGCTACATGACACTTAATATAAGTAAATGCTTTGACTAGCTAAAGGTCTTGGGGTTATTTTTGATGCTAAACTTACATTTAGAGATCACTAGGATTCCATTATATCCAAAAGTAATAAACTAATAGGCTTCATTATGAGATCAACTAAAGGTTTTAAGGATCCAATTGAGCTCAATTTATTTATAACTCGGTAATATGGTCACCTTTAGAAAGAGGCTAGAAAAGGTTCTTGAATTTATTATCATATAGATCTTTCTTTGGAAGCGCGTCGTAAAAGCTCTGATATTTTATATTTACACAAAATTGTTCATTCTAAAGTACTCTCCGGCACTTTTATCCTTAATAAATATAAATTTCGCATATCGAGCAAGAAAGCCTAAAACTTTTATTCTTAACGTATATAAAAACAATACGTCTTTTTACAATCCAATTGTGTCGACTGTACAACGGACTTGTTGAAGAGAATAACTCTATTGATGTTTTTGACAATAAGATCATTAAAATAAAATAAATCTCTTTCCATTATATGTAATCATAATATACGTATATAATTTTTTTGTTATTAAATTTTAATTTACCTTGTATTTTTTCTCTAATACTAGCTTTTCAATTAATAAATAAATTAAGGGATACTTGTTTGTCATGTCTACGTTATTCTGGCTGTCAGTCCGTTTGTCAAGCAGGCTTCACCGCCCTCAGCAATATATCAGCAGCAGCAGCAGTCATCTTATACCAATAACTTCTCCACAGATGTGTGCGGGTATCTCCGTGTGGACGTCACATATCAGCTGGTGACCGAGCTGGTAATATCTGGGTGTTTGACACCAACGGCACGCTGCTGCACACCCTGGAGGCGCATGACGCTGAGGTGCTCTGCCTGGAGTACTCGCAGTCCCCTCGCCTCCTTGCCTCAGCCTCGAGGGATAGGCTTGTGCATGTATTTAGGGTTGATAGGGTAAGTTACATCAAAATGTATCTCCTGTCTGTGTGTGAGTGAGACAGAAGACATTATAGAACAGACATGCAATGGAAATAGTGGGGATTTACTACTAAACTATTTTTCATGTCAACTATACTCCTCAAACTATATATATATATATTGCTTTTTTTTTTGTAAATGCTAGAACTTTTCCAAAGTTGATCGTTTGGTACCTTTTTTTTTATTTTTGTTTTCAAATTAAGTTTTTTAAAAAAATATGAAAAAGTTTTCAGTTTAAATATTTTTTTTTCGAAATAAACCGTCATTTCTAAAGTCCGACAGTATTATCTAAAGCTCGAGAATAGCTCGACTGATTTGGCAAATTTTTTAATAATTTTTAAAATTGATCAAACTTTTACCTGTAGTCTTAGTACTCCTCAGCGAAGCGAGATACATAAGTAATAAATATTTTTTGTATCGACCAATACTTATATCTATTGCTTATTAGGAGATAACCTACCAGCCAGTGGCGTAGCGTGCAATGGAGGGGCTCTGTATCATAATTAGTTAGCTAAATGGGGGGGGTTAAGATTTCTCACAAAAAAAAAACAAAAATATATATATGATTGACTAGCCAACCCTTGCGACTTCGTACGCGTTTAGCTCAGCTCCTATTGGTCTTAGCGTGATGATATATAGCCTATAGCCTTCCTCGATAAATGGCCTATCTAACACTGAAAGAATTTTTCAAATCGGACCAGTAGTTCCTGAGATTAGCGCGTTCAAACATTCAAACTTCAGCTTTATATATTAGTATAGATTGTAGCCGGAGGGCCCCTTATCATTGATACGACTTATACGGTGGTAGCTATGCCCCTGGTATCAGCATACAGTTCCTAATCTTATTTGATGATTTTTAGGCTAATTTAATATATAATAACTTTTTAAATAAATAATATTTGTAAGAAATAAATAAAAGTTGTAGAATGAGAACTAGAAAATAGACTATACATAAACCAAACTGAAGAGGAAATTCACCAAAACAAACCGAACCGTTTCTATGCTGCTGCACATTCACTAGCAAATATGTAATCACGAAAGCAGTGATGGGCCAGTGGTTGAGACTTCAAGTCTTACTCGGGAGGTCCGAGTTCGATCCCACACAGGCACACACCTCTGACTCTGAGTTATGTGTGTTTTAAGCAATTAAATATCACTTGGTGAAGGAAAACATCGTGAGGAAACCTGCACTCCTGAGAGTTCCCTAAAAGTTCTCTAAGGTGTGTGAAGTCTGCCAACCCGCACTGGGCCAGCGTGGTGGACTATGGCCTAATACCCTCCTCATTCTGAGGAGAAGACCCGGCTCGTGTAATTACCCCACTTTTTTATTATTTACAAAGAACTTTGCAACTTAATTATCAATGTGAAAAAAAAAACAATTGCAATTTAATTTTTTTGTTATGTAATTTATTTAACAATATAATACATAATCACATTTACATAATATCAGGAAAAACATCTTTAAAGTGATATGATAAAAAAATAGTTGTTAGGCAACGTTTTGAGTCAGAATTTCTTAAGCGGGCCACTAAAAATTGACTATTCGATTTTAATATATTTATGAGCATATTATGGTAGCTTTATAAGTTGAAAGTAAAACCCTAAAACGATTTTTGAAAATTTCAATTTTTCAAAATTTTATGAGCGAGTAAAAATTTCGAGTTCTTTTTTTTTAAATAATAATATATCACTGAATAATTACTGGATTCTAATGAAACTCGGTTTGTATACTAAGTAATAGTAGATGAATAGGAAAAAAAATAATTTACGTAAAAAAAAAAAAAATTGTTTATTATTAATTAGTTTTCTAATAAACAAATGCAAATTTAACTAACTTCTCGGTGTTGTAGAAAACAAATTTTTTTTTTTAAATATTCGTTGGAGTATTAACTAAAAGATGACACAAGAAAATTTTAGTGCTCTCTTACCAGAAAAAAGATATGAACAATTGAATGTGCGAGACAGCGATCGAGGTAGATGCGCGACGCCAAGCGCTACGCCTACATCGGGCTCCCGAGAACATACTTCTACCTTTTGCAGTTTTCCAGGCTAAATAAAACTTAAAAAATAAATGACAGCTAGTTTTGATCTTCTTGTCATATCATCAATATACTTACACTCATAGTTTTTATCTGTTTTCAAAAGATCTGATAATTCTTCTTCTTCTGTATCACTCTGCAAAACAAAATTTTCTGCATCTTGCCTTGGTCCATTTACTTCTTTAAATTGAGTCGAATCTTTCATTTTATATAATTGTCTTTTACACGAAGCACAAATGAATGAACCATGTAGACCACTAAACGTTTTATCACATTTTTTAGACAAAAAGTGTAAACCATTTCTTACACAATTATGGTTTCTTTTTTTAAAAGGATTACAACACTTATGTGGAGGCACCATGATTGAAACAAAACAATGAATGTAAACGCAATAACAAATAAAAGCAACACGAGTTGCGTGAGATTATCATTTGTTTTTGCGTCTACTTAAAATCAAAAAAATTAAATTTATTTATATAGCTTATTGCAAAAGTTCTGTCATGAGGGTTACAAAATTAATAAAGAAATAAATTCTAAATATTAATAAATATTCAGATTAGTCATTTATTTTTTAAGTTTTATTTAGCCTGGAAAACTGCAAAAGGTAGAAGTATGTTCTCGGGAGCCCGATGTAGGCGTAGCGCTTGGCGTCGCGCATCTACCTCGATCGCTGTCTCGCACATTCAATTGTTCATATCTTTTTTCTGGTAAGAGAGCACTAAAATTTTCTTGTGTCATCTTTTAGTTAATACTCCAACGAATATTTAAAAAAAAAAATTTGTTTTCTACAACACCGAGAAGTTAGTTAAATTTGCATTTGTTTATTAGAAAACTAATTAATAATAAACAATTTTTTTTTTTTTACGTAAATTATTTTTTTTCCTATTCATCTACTATTACTTAGTATACAAACCGAGTTTCATTAGAATCCAGTAATTATTCAGTGATATATTATTATTTAAAAAAAAAAAACTCGAAATTTTTACTCGCTCATAAAATTTTGAAAAATTGAAATTTTCAAAAATCGTTTTAGGGTTTTACTTTCAACTTATAAAGCTACCATAATATGCTCATAAATATATTAAAATCGAATAGTCAATTTTTAGTGGCCCGCTTAAGAAATTCTGACTCTTTAGTAACATTCGCTTTCGAATTTGGATGAGGTATAATATTTTATTTACATTTAATTCTAAATCGTTTTGTTCCAGGGCTACCAAATCCTTCAGACTCTGGACGAACATTCCTCATCAATAACAGCGGTCCGCTTCCTCAGTTCAGGTTCCGGTCTCCAGATGGTGTCCTGTGGAGCTGATAAAACCATACTCTTCAGACAACTGAGGACAGTAAGTATTGGGAACTTTGACGCCATGTTATTGTATCGATATTAAATTAAAGCTTTCATTTTTTTTTTAAATTCAGACCCAAGATGGGAGTTATCAGTTCGCGCGAGGGCAGAACGTGTCTGGCAGAACGACGCTGTACGACATGGAAGTGGATGCTGGAGGCAGGCATATACTCACCGCTTGTCAGGTAAGAGATAATCATAAGATTGTTAATATAAAAGAAAGAATATAATCACTACTTACGCCATCTATTGATGAATACATGGTCTATATTGTCTGTTACTATAATACGCTGTCACGCTTAAGAGGTTAGGGACTACCCCTACTACCTACCTACCTACCCCTTTCTTCGTTTTATTAAAGATTATTTAAGTTATAAAAATATAACTAAAACGTCTATGTCGGTTAGTTGTCGTGGATTTCAAAATCTACTAATTGATATAGAAGAGTTCAGAGAGAAATGAAAAATATATCAGAGGCATGGTTTTATCAGTAGTGGTTAAAAGGATATATAAGGTCTAATTTTTTTAACTTATACATAGTTTTAATTAGTTACCCTCAAAATTGAACTCAGTTCAGCTGTTGTAGAGTTTAATAACTTCCTTCTATCCTACAGAACATCGTAAGGAAAGTGTTTTTTTTTAAGAATACATGGCCATGACATGAGTTAGACTTACCCCCTTACTTTCCCAACCCTTGTTGCGGTTCTGGTGTACTCTGAGTTCTTGGTCAGGATCCAGTGAAAGCGCAACATTCGTCTCTTCCCTCCTAACTCAAAAAAAAAATATTTATAATTTCAAAAGTTATACCTGTTTGTGGTGACCCAGTACCAACAGAAGGTCCTTGGGGCTTAGCCAAGTTGACTTTCTACAATAGTTAACGCATATCGAAAACTATAAAATGTATGGGAATGACATGTATCAACGATAGATCACGTGATCAAACTAAAATAACATGTAGAATGACAGTTCGCACTTAATGCGTGCGTTCCACTAAGCACTCACGAGTAAGACGACCATGATCACGACCACGGTTTATCCCGTTCCATTTCTTCGCGGCGTTACAATCGTGAACGTTTTGAGTGCTAACTAAAAATTGCGAGTTATAAACCAATAGTTTAGAGGTTTTTTTTTTTTTAAATATGCAACCCCGACCTTAGGGAGGTTACACCGCCAATTGTCTCCAACGTTATCGGAGATGTTTTTTACCTACTTAACTAACTTGTACAGGATTCAATGAGTTTTTTCAGGACACATGTTTCCTAAATTTACTTTTTATATATATGTCACATATGGTTTTTCTTTATACTATCCTAATTCCTATGTCGCTACAGCCAATTTTATATATTAATAGGTAGTTAAAAGAGGTTGGTTTCGGCACGTTGAGCATCCGCTGCAGAAACATTTGTGGCGTATATATTTCTGAACGCAGCTGTCATTTTGACAGCCCGCCAAAAAGAGAACAATAAGGATTGACAGATGGGCCTGCGAATGCCTTGTATAGTTAAGTTAACACATTATTTCCATGTATAGTTTTTGTTGGAACTATGCTTTTATATGTGAAGAGAATAAACACAGTTTTAACCAAACCACAAGTGTTGTTAGTATCCCCGATGTACAGGACAATCGACATCTACACATACACTCCACTAATATATCTCTATTCGTATCAAATAAAGTTATTTGGGCGTTGTGAACGCTTAGTGGAACGGACCAAATATCTCAACAGTTATCGCTTGAAATTGTAGAAAGAGAATAGAAACATAACGTTTTCAACTTGGCTAGACCCCCTTGTGTCCTTGAAGATTCTTTTAAAATCAATAGGACAAAAAAATTTTTATAAAAAGATAATCTTGTGCCTGATCGAAGCTTTTTTTCCTTTAAAAATTAACAAAATGGCAGTCTCAATTCTAAAAGTCTGACTACCCCTAACCCCTAAAATCACTGAACTAATTTTGATGAAATTTATTATACAGAGATAGATTACAGCTTGGGGAAAGACATAGGCTATGTTTTTTCGTAAAAAAAATACTTAAGAATACAAAGTAAGCAAACGAGTGATTTAATATACTACTTACGCCATCTTTTGACGAATAGATGTTTTGTTTTATATATATTCTTTCCTTACACGCAAATAGTAGCATTTGTCAGAACTCGTGCGAACTACTCAACGAGCTGTTTTTAAATTCACGACCTAGGGTCATTAATAAAATGACCACCATCCACCATCTGCTGGTTTGCGCCTCATCTATCAAATCATTGTGTACTCAGCCTAAATAAAAAAAAATATTGTTATTTTTTTTATTTGGGCTCTCATCAGATTATCTTTTTCTCTTTACAGGTGAACATTTTAGATCTTGAGATATTTTCTACATGTAAACGTTTTCAAGCATTTTTAGGAAAATAAAATACATAACAGTAATATGACATTGTGTACTCATCGTTTATAAGAGGATTAGTAGTTCCTGAGATTAGCGCGTTCAAGGGATGCCCTCCCACCCTTTGTCACATTTTGTCTACCCATTGGGAAGTGATTCCTCTTAACGTGTGACGTAATTTACGGATGGCCCCCTTATAAACGTCCAATGTGACTAATAATATTGTTGTTACAGGATCGCAATGTCCGAGTGTACAGCGCAGCTCACGGTAGACACACCAAGACATTTAGAGGCACCACTGCTGAGGATGGGACTCTCATCAAGGTAACTTCTGTGAGAGGTGGAGTGAAGAGAAGAATGCTGCAGTTTTAGCTAACCCAAAGCCAGAATCTTCAGATCGGTGGACGTCAAGTTTCTTTGAATTTCCGTTCGAGCCGCATGTAGGCCAGATTTACATCTCCTCCTCCCATCCTATTAATTTTAGTGGACTCTGGGTTCTACTGAAACTGTAGCATTCTTCTCTTCATTCCCCATCCTCACTCCAACTTCGAGGTAGCAAGAGTCACTCATGTATGTGCGATGTCCGTGGGCGATGGTGGTCACTTACCATCAGGTGGACCGTCTGCTCGTTTTCCATAAAATAAATCTATTAACCATGACTGGGTTACCAACCTTCAACGAGATCCCTACTTACTCCGATGGTTCAACGACCCAAAGTGAGTCTTGGCCTCAGACGCCATTTGTCTCTATCCAGCGCAGCCTCCTTCCAGTTTCCGAGTTCACGCCGATCCTCCATTCTCTCAATGTGTCCGAGCCACCGGAGTCTGCGCTGCTAAGTCTTCAACTTCTTGGTTCTTTCTTGTCCTCCAAGTACCTTTTTCGGTTTCTGACAGATTGAGATCCTGTTGTATTCATATCCTGTTTTTTGTATCCTTTCCTCAATGAAGCGAGGGCAAGTTGCGAGTGCTCAAATTATTTAAAAGAAATTAATCAAACATTAAAGTACTTGATGCACAGATGTCAATACTTGACTTTAGCGGGCGAAAGGACCATAACGGTTCTGCTTCCGCACGCCTACTGTTGGTCAATAGTGGACGCCGTGGATTGAACTACCTATACAGGCACGCAGCATGCTCACAATGCGCAACTATCCCCACACATACAGACTTATTACATGTGTGTGTTCACAGGTATCTCTAGACAGCAGCGGGATATACCTAGCCACATCTAGCACGGATAAGATATTGAGTGTCTACGACTACTACTCCGGGGAGTGTATGGCCACTATGTACGGACATTCTGAGATTGTTACTGGGTTGAGGTGAGATTTTATTTTGATTTAATTAATTCAGGTGTTCCCAAACTTAGCATTACATTTGTGTGTAGATAGACCCCAAATACAACTTTAAAGACTGATTGAAGATTTTAACGATTTATATTTTTATGAATATATATATGTGGAGTGTATTTTTGCGGGTTCAGCAAATTCGTGGTAGGGATTCTGTGCCAGACTTACCCCCTCCCTTTCCTACTTACTATTAATGCTACGGATCTAGTGGACTCTGGGCTCTTGCTCAGGGTCCAATGAAACCGCAGCACCCCTTGACAAAACAAGAGAATAACTCTTGTTTTATCGATTTCCATGGGCGATGGTGGATGGCCACTTACCACCAGATGGACAATCTGCTCGTTTGCACCTGAATTTGAAAATTGCTTGCTCATTAACCAAAGTATAGGTAGGTATAAAAATGGCGGATGGGTGTAAGGTACACTCACTCACCTTTCTGTAGTCTGCTATTCCTCCTGCAAGCCGGTCAGCTTTCTTCAGCACCTTCACCAGAACTTTATAGTAATAGTGTGGCGGATAAGTACGTATGCGAATATCACGGATCGGTGTGGGAGTCGCAGCTTGAATGGGGTAAAGGGGGGAAAGGGATAGCGATACATACATAGATCAGTGGGCAAGCGGCATTCTTGATTTTATATTAAACAAAGACCAAATAAAATAAGGGAAAGCCGTTGTAGAGACCCTTTTTCGTACTTACTGACCTCTAAAATCTTCATGGATCTTTAAGAGGTAGATATAGATCAGTTTGGGGATCAATAATTTAGATGCTCATGTATACTTAACCCTTTATTATCTGTCTATACCAAATGAGCAAGTAGTCTATGTCAGTTAAAAAAAAAGAAAAATGGATAGAGAGACCATACAAGCTGACAATACGTTAATTTTTTATAAATATATTATTTTATTTGATTTAAAATATGAAAACCTAATGAAAATTGAATTCTTCTTCTTCTGTTGCTGCTACAACCCTTTGTGGGTCTTGACCCCTCTACAATTGTTCTCCATTTGTCACGAAGCTTGGCTGTCTTGGCGTCTCCAGTTGGAAGCCTTTCTCATTCTTCTGAAGTCTACCTCCACGCAATCGCATCTACGCTTTTTTGGCCTTCCTTTTGGCTCTTTTTATTGCTGTATCCACCTCTTTTTTGTACATCTTAAATACTCTTTAGAAGCGTCAGATAAGTGGTTCAGGCGTTTGATTCAAGATCGATAGGTCGTGGGTACAAATCCCAGTATTGGACTACTGACGTATCCCACTCCTAACACAAGCATTTGGCTTACTTGGAGTTATCCATAATGCTAGTATCTATGCCTAATGATTGTTCTACGAGATAGAAAACTTTGGGGACCATCACCCCGAAATTAACAAGAACACTTATTCTTATATGGTATGAAATGATTGAATTCCAGGTTCACTCCAGATTGCCAGCATCTAGTGTCAGCATCAGGAGATGGATGCATCTTCGTGTGGAGAGTGCCTCATGATATGGTGGTCACCATGCGCGCCAGGCTCGCTCAACAGGCTATACGACAAGGACGGTAAGATATATAATAGATCTAGGTGTAAAAACTCCAGTATAACTCTCATTTATCATCTCAGGCGGGAAGACTCAGCTGAGTAAAGAAACTAATTCAGTTAACTTATTTTGAGTTTGAGGTTAGAAGATTTACCTGTGATTAATATTATCAATATCTTTTTACAGAAAAGTTCCCCCCACAAATGGGATGTCCGGCCTTGAAAGCGAAACCGACTCCCACATGGGGTCACCACCACGAGAGATCAATCCTGACGATAAGTTCACCACCCCTGTTGTACCTGATTACACGTGAGTATTAGCTGATACCTGCACATACCTCCGTGATGAGATAGATGTATCAGACTATACGACATTAGATGCTATACATATATACAACGTCAGACGATACTATATGATGCGACACGATATCAGACGAAGCTTTACGATATTATTCGATACTATACGTGTCAGACGATACAATACGATGCGACACGATATCAGGCGATGTTTTACGATATTATTCGATACTATACGACACAATCCAATGTCAGACGATACAATACGATGCGACACGATATTATTCGATACTATACGACACAATCCAATGTCAGACGATACAATACGATGCAACACGATATCAGACGATGCTTTACTATATTATTCGATACTATACGACACAATACAACGTCATACGATGCGACATGATATCAAACGAAGCTTTACGATATTATTCGATACTATACGATACAATCCAATGTCATACGATACAATACGATATCGAACGATGGTATACGACAAAATACGATGTCAGAGGATTCAATACGATATCAAACGATACCATACTAAATCAAACGATACGACAGTAGACGATGCTATACGATACAATCCGGAATTAATCGATACTATATGACATAATGTGATGACGATAAAATACGATATCTTACATCAAACGATACCATCCAATACCATTCGATTCCATACTATATCAGACGATACGATATTAGACGATACTATACGATACCAAACCTTACCTACCACCAGGTGGCGCTGGTGATGGTTACATTATAAACTAAAAATGACGTATTATATATACTATTAAATATACTTTCAGTCTACGCATTGGAAAGTTACCAACGTGGGCGAAGAAAAGCTTAGGGGACGAACTGTCAGAGACCCCTCGACCCATCGATCCCCAAACACCAGCACCTCCAGCCAGGGGCAAGTGGGCTACGAGGATATTACCTTCACCTGGTAAGTTTTACCTCTACAGGTTATTAATTGAATTGATTATGCAGTCTAGGGGACATCCTAGATCGATATCTCGGAACAAAAAGTCGATCTTTAAAATCGATATTAGTATTTTTTGTTATTTTTTTAAATCGATTTTTTAATTATTTAATGGTCGCAATGACCTTAAAAGACGCAATATTTAAATGTCAACGCAGACTCGATAAAACAATCGATTTTTGAGATTTTTGTTCACGACTTTTTTGTGAATCGATTTAAAAATCAAGCTTTTTGTAAAAGAATCATCATTTCTAATCCAGCCATCTGGTTGTGAATCGATTTATTAGGTTGTGATTTGAATCGACCGATAGAGACTGAGAAAAGGAGAGAGAAAGAGTTAGAGAGTGAGATAGAGAGAGAAAGAGTTAGAGAGTGAGATAGAGAGAGAAAGAGTTAGAGAGTGAGAGTTAGAGTGAGATAGAGTTAGAGAATTGTATAGAGTGTTCGAGATGAGATATAGAGAAAGAGTTAGAGAGTGAGTTAGAGAGAGAGTTAGGGTGCGATAGAGTTAGAGAATTAGATAGAGATAGTGTTAGAGAGTGAGATAGAGAGAAAGTGTTAGATAGTTATATTGAGAGTCAGAGTTTGAGAGTGAGATGGAAAGAGAAAGAGTGAGATATAGAGAGTTAGAGAGCGAGAGAAAGAGAAAGATGTAGGTATCTATAATACAATTCTAAAGGAGCTGAAACTTTAGTTTTATCGCCGTTAATAACGCACACAACGGAAGCTTATGCTCCGCTCCTATGGGTCGTAGCGTGGTGTTATACTGTACCTGTATAATACAGTTTGGGAACCTTTCCAGATAAACGAGTAGACTCGGACGGATCAAAGGACAGCTCGATCGACAGCGGAACAGACACCAGGTATAACGATAAGCGACGGGAGCCGATCAAACAGGTATGTTGCATTATTTTATATATATACATATATACACAGTTTGTACGTCCCTGTGTGTACGTTTAGGAAATACTCGTAAATTGTTAAAGCTTTTATTTTTGAGAAAAAGTGGATATCATTTTCCATTTATTGGAAATTTTAAAGTTAAAGGCGTTGCGACGTCACAATGTTTTATTGCGAACTTTTCTTTTTTTTCTATTGAATAAAGTTGCCAACAACATAAACAAATAAATACACATTAAACAATGACAATTATTTGTTAAATGTTCTTTTTATTTTTTCCTTACATTTTATTGAATAATGTTGCCAACAACATAAACAAATAAATACACATTAAACAATGACAATTATTTGTTAAATGTTCTTTTTATTTTTTCCTTACATTTTATTGAATAATGTTGCCAACAACATAAACAAATAAATACACATTAAACAATGACAATTATTTGTTAAATGTTCTTTTTATTTTTTCCTTACATTTTATTGAATAATGTTGCCAACAACATAAACAAATAAATACACATTAAACAATGACAATTATTTGTTAAATGTTCTTTTTATTTTTTCCTTACATTTTATTGTATAATGTTGCCAACAACATAAACAAATAAATACACATTAAACAATGACAATTATTTGTTAAATGTTCTTTTTATTTTTTCCTTACATTTTATTGAATAATGTTGCCAACAATATAAACAAATAAATACACATTAAACAATGACAATTATTTGTTAAATGTTCTTTTTATTTTTTCCTTACATTTTATTGAATAATGTTGCCAACAATATAAACAAATAAATACACATTAAACAATGACAATTATTTGTTAAATGTTCTTTTTGTTTTTATTAAACAATGTTGCCAACAATATACAGACAAACAAATTATAGACAAATTTTTAAAATATAATATTTCTATTTTTTTGTCTTGTTAATTAGCTTTTTGTTCACAAATATATCACTCTGTATGTTTGTTCTTGATGCTAAAACAGCTGAACCAATTTTGATAAATTTTAGTATAAAAATAGCAAGAATTTCAAAGAAGAATCTCTACAATTTTATGATGCGGAAATAATATTTGAAAGGGGTAAAAGGGGGTGTAAGGAAAAGTGATACGAGTATTTCTTGAACAATTTTTGTTTCTGATTATTTTTTTTTAATTTTTGTAAATATTTTTTTTTAATTATAACAGTAGTTATGTAACTAACTCGTGCTGTCTAATCACTCACAAAAGCTTGGACTTTTGGTGGAGGTTTTTTTTTTTATTTGTAAATATTTTCAGTATTTTTTTATTTTGGATTTCATTTATATTCTTTTTTTTATTAAAAAATGCGTCACATAAAATTTTTATTAATTATTTACGTGAGTGGAGGGGAGATAGGGGGTTTTAAGTTTTATGTAATATATATTTGTCGTAATAATTAATTAAATTCATGTGATTTTTTTTTAAATAAATTAATAAAAACATACCAATCCGACATCTTAAGATGTTTGTATACCAAATTCAAATTTAGAATCGATTTTAATCTGTATTGCAGTTTTCAGATTTGAAATAGAAAATAGATTCCAAATTCAAAATGTTTGTATACCTAATTCAAATTTAGAATCGATTTTAATCTGTATTGCAGTTTTCAGATTTGAAATAGAAAATAGATTCCAAATTCAAAATGTTTGTATACCAAATTCAAATTTAGAATCGATTTTAATCTGTATTGCAGTTTTCAGATTTGAAATAGAAAATAGATTCCAAATTCAAAATGTTTGTATACCTAATTCAAATTTAGAATCGATTTTAATCTGTATTGCAGTTTTCAGATTTGAAATAGAAAATAGATTCCAAATTCAAAATGTTTGTATACCTAATTCAAATTTAGAATCGATTTTAATCTGTATTGCAGTTTTCAGATTTGAAATAGAAAATAGATTCTAAATTTGAATTTATTATACAGAAATTTAGTTTTGGATTCTATATTCAATCTGCAATTCAAATATTTAAATTAATAACAATTCTCAATCCAAAATCTTTGGATTAAGGTTTAATAGATTCCTAATTCAAATTTGTGTCTAGAAAATTCAAATTTGAAATATATTTTCGATCAATTATTAAAATATTGTGGATCAATCCACTCAATCTCGATCAATGTGCAAATAAATAAATTCAAATTTAGAATCTATTTTCAATTTGTAATATAAAATTTTTGAATAATAGATTCCAAATTTGAATTTTCTAGAAACAAATTTGAATTGGAATCTATTGAGATTGATTATTAATTTCATCCAATAGTCTTTGAAATCGGGAAGTGTTTCTATTTACGTAAATAATAAATGACCCCCTAATAATCGAATTCTAAATACAAATGAAATCCAAGATGGCGACGGTTATGTAACGGTTATGGTTAACTAGAGGCCGAAGTCCCTCAACCTCTCCCAACTGCCGCGGGTCGAGGCGTTGTTCAGGAACTTTGACGCTAAACTCAAAACCACATACGATATACTATCTATATCGCCAAGGGTTGAAAAGGTCATTTTTTTTTATTTTCCGCATTTTGTGTTACTGCGTCACGCTTTGTCGTTTTGTTTGTTAGAGCAAGAGCTCGCGACGATCAGATCTTTATTATTTTATACAACCTGAAAGTTTTGAAATTTATGACTTATATGCAGAACGTTGAGATGGGTTGGCCAACCTGAGGCATGTCGAGGTCGAGGAAGACCAAAGCTTCGTTGGTTGACGGTGACCAAGCCAATGCCCTCAAAAGGGTGTAGACCTACTGAAGAAGAAAGTTTCGAATCAGGGACGGCACCAGTGCGTAAAAGGCGCCGTGAAGTTTTTAGGGGGTCCCAAAAACTACTCGAAGAGGCGACTGGCTTTATGTTCTTCAAATATAGGCGCTTATGAGTATTTGGCACGACGGCGCAGAAGATGCTTGGCACCTCCTTGTAAACGGTCCTCAACTATGAAATTTGGATCACGGTTGCTTTGAAACAGGTGTAAGAACCATCGAGACTGTCTCATTACTGAAAAAACATCTTTTGATAGTAGACTCGTACGGCATAACTTAGAAGAGCACACCTTCCACAGAAAAGTGAGACGCGCGAAACCGAACCAGGACAAACCACACTAGTATGTCGCTCGACAATGGAACAACCAGACTCGTATGGCATAACCTAGAAGAGCACACCTTCCACAGAAAAGTGAGACGCGCGAAACCGAACCA
Source organism: Limenitis camilla (assembly GCA_905147385.1). Lineage (NCBI taxonomy): Eukaryota > Metazoa > Arthropoda > Insecta > Lepidoptera > Nymphalidae > Limenitis > Limenitis camilla. The sequence continues at coordinate 1,878,053 of LR990252.1, read as the reverse complement.
GGACACACCACACGAGTAGGTCGCTCGACAATCGAACAACTATACTCGTACGGCATAACCTAGAAGAGCACACCTTCCACAGAAAAGTGAGACGCGCGAAACCGAACCAGGACACACCACACGAGTAGGTCGCTCGACAATGGAACAACTATACTCGTACGGCATAACCTAGAAGAGCACACCTTCCACAGAAAAGTGAGACGCGCGAAACCGAACCAGGACACACCACACGAGTAGGTCGCTCGACAATCGAACAACTATACTCGTACGGCATAACCTAGAAGAGCACACCTTCCACAGAAAAGTGAGACGCGCGAAACCGAACCAGGACACACCACACGAGTAGGTCGCTCGACAATCGAACAACTATACTCGTACGGCATAACCTAGAAGAGCACACCTTCCACAGAAAAGTGAGACGCGCGAAACCGAACCAGGACACACCACACGAGTAGGTCGCTCGACAATCGAACAACTATACTCGTACGGCATAACCTAGAAGAGCACACCTTCCACAGAAAAGTGAGACGCGGGAAACCGAACCAGGACATACCACACAAGTATGTAATAAGTTCAAGGGAGTCTGACAGGGGGTCAGAAAATAGACGACGTGATTTCTAATATTATTCTCAAATAAAATATAGAAAAAAGGGCTTTATACCCTTCAAACCAATCGTGATCCTTCATAGATGGCGATCGTTTATATCTCTACATAAACTTTCAGGTTTTATAAAATAATGAATGTTTGATCACCGCGGGTTCTTGGACTATGTAGTTATTTTTTGTGGAGCAACAAAGTAAGGATAAGCCTGAACCTATTGCAATTAGATTATCTCTCACTAACAGCCAAAATAATAAGCAATCTCAATCCAAAATCTTTGAATTATAGATTGAAAAAAGATTTGAAAAAAAGTTATTAATTTCGGCTGTAAATGTACTAGATACACAGTGCCATAAAAAATAATAGTCAACATGGACGTTGCTTTACAAAATTTAACTATAGTGTGGATGCACAATAAGATCATTTATTATTATTTTTTTATTTTTCACGTGTTTTGTTTGTTTATCACATATTTTTTTTCGCGCCCTTTTCATCGCTGTGAGTCCATAATATAATAGGTCAATTCATTTCTTCTCCTGAGTTAAAAATTAATTTATATATTAACCTCTAAAAAAAAGTAGGTTGGTGCTTAATTTTTTTTTTCGCTTTTTTTTTATTTTTTTAACAATAATATTGGTTTCGGTTCTATTTTTTTTTGAAATTAAATAAAGGTAATATTGGTGTTAGGGTTGCCACTATCGCTTGTTTAAACTTATTTGCTAAATAAAGAAAATAACAAGTAATTAATTTTTTTTCCATGAATGTTACCAGGGTTGGCACTCGCTTTCGCTTTACCACGCTTTTTGTTTTTTTTTTTAATTTTCATTTTTCGTTTATTTTTTTTTTAATGTAATAGGTGACATTAAACCTTTCGAAAAACCGAACGACGGACACGCGAACACGACATCATACAGATGATTCTTCGCTTGGAAGTTTTAAGTTTGAGGTTAGATTTTCTTTTTTTTTATAATTTTTACAAACACATGACGCTGGAAGGACGCCATCTTGTATATACGCGACAACCTTCCAACCTTAAATAAAAAAAGATGAGTAACGTCGCCAAGCCGAGGCGTGCCGATTTCCGAGGAGTAAGCGAGGGGGGGGGGGGGGGGAGGATGTTAAGTGATATAAAGATGACGCAAAAAAGAGATAATGTATTCGATTTTTTTGTTTATTTTTTTTTCTGACCTCGATCATCTTTTTAATAATTATGATATTAACTAACTATATTAATGATATATGTTTGTCTATTCTTTTTTTTTTCAAGGATCAAGAGTCAACAGAACACGACGGCGATATAGAAGATATATCAGATGGGGAAAGGACTTCGTCTTCTGAACGGGGGAATAGACCAACCTACTACCCGGGGAACAACGACGAAGATACCCCTAGGTAATATCAAAAACAAGGAAATGGGGTTGTACAAAACCCCACACACGTGGAATCTGGCTGGGCCCGGATCAGCTTCTTAAATTTAGGGGTTATCTATTGTCAGTTAGGTGATAAAGACACACAGTACTCATAAGTTCTTGATGATCTTGAATCTTCTTTGGGCATCCCCAACTACCACCAAAAAGTGTTTTCATTTTTCGATTTTTTTTTACTCGCCAATATTCGTTGTGGATATCTTTTATACAATACAAGTCTATCTACCTTAGCTTGCACTTCGCAATTTATCCCACAGGTACTATGATTTTTTCCGGGATAAAAGTGTGCTAAATTTCGTCGAAAGATTCGTCGTGATTGAGTAACAAAAAAATTGGGGTGGGCCTCCCTTATCACTTAGGGGTATAAAAAATTGTTTATGATATATTCCTAGACCTACCGAATATAGAAAAATATCATAAAAGGTCAAGCCGTTTCGGAGGAGTTTGTTTACAAATTCTGTGACACGAGAATCTTATATATAATATATAAAGCTGAAGAGTTTGTTTGCTTGAACGCGCTAATCTCAGGAACTACTGGTCCGATTTGAAAAATTCTTTCAGTGTTAGATAACCTTTTTATCGAGGACGGCTATAGGCTATGTATCATCACGCTACGACACATAGGAGCGGAGCTATACGCGGACGAAGTCGCAAGGGGCTTTAGTACTCGTAGCGACATCTACACAACGAATTAGGAGTTACTAGAATGATATAACAATAGTGTACCGTGAGTTTGTGACGTCACAAATTAACTATAATAACTATATGGGAAATTCACTTGGTTGTTTAATAAATGGTTCCACTGACCTTAACTTGACTTCCGGACTGCTTGCTGGGGTACCCCGTTCGTCCAGGTCTCGGCCTGCCTAGGTTTGTGCTAACACTAAGAAAAAGAAGAGAAGCGAGAGCAACCGCTTGTTAAAAATTTCGTTATATTTTTCAGTGAGTTCATGGTGAATGCAATGGATGCGACGGAATTACGCCAGTCCATGCGGAAGAATAGAAGATGGCCACAGGAAAGACTGGACCTGCCTCCCGCTTCGCTTAGTGGATCTCCTCATGACTCTGATGATGATGAGGTAACCAACAAACATATATATAACGTACTAGTAGCTGACCGCTACGTCCCCAACAACTTGGGTGTCTTACTCGGGAGGTTCGATCCCTCACACACGCACACACACTTGCTTTAACGGTGAAGGAAAACATCGTGAGGAAACCTGCACTCCTGAGAGTTCTCCATGTTCTCAAAGGTGTGTGAAGTCTGCCAACCCGCACTTGGCCAGCATGGTGGACTATGGCCTTACACCCTTAATCTGAGGAGGAGCTCAGCTCAGAACCCAGCTCAGTAGTAGACCATTAATGAGTTGTGATTCTTGCACAGGACAAATAGTATTATTTCAGCTTATGATGTATCTGTATACAATAATTTGTCTTTATATAAATTACTCACATCTATCCCACTTTAATTTTATCCGGGATAAAAAGTAGCATATCATATAATCCAGGTTATAAAGTACCTCTGTACTAAATTTCATTAAAATCCGTTCAGCCGTTTTCGTGTGATTGAGTAACAAACATAAAACATTCACATTTATAATATTAGTAAAATAATTTTGTTGTTTTTTTTCCTATTCTAGGTTTCAACCCCCTCAGGAGATAACGCAGACAGGAACCCGTTATCAGGTTCCTGTGAATCATTGGAAAGAGCTGGCCGACAGAGTTACATCAGATCCGCCTTCGATAGCCTAAGTGGAAACCCTGAACAGGATACTGTTCCACCAGGTATCAATTACCACACAGCACTTCATCCCTTATTTCTACCCCTTTCGAGTCTTTGTTTAGCGATAAAACGTCTATGTGGGCTTTAAGTCTATCTGTGTTCCGAATTTCATCGAAATTGGTTCAATTGCTTGAGCGTGAAAGCGTTACAGACAGACAGACAGAGTTACTCTCGCATTTATAATATTAGTTGAGATTAAAAACCGAACGAGCAGAGGGAGAATTTAAAATCTATACTGTTTGTGTTTTATAGGAAATAACTCATTATCAGCTCAGCATTTATCAAGAGGACCGGGTACACGTGATCCCGAAGCTGCGAGGAGGCGTGAGGAGCTGCAGAGGAGGATCTTGGAGACGAGGAGACAGTTGGAAAGTGTAAGTTGATGATATAAATATTTAAATTCTGTTAGTTAATGTAAGAAGGTTTAATTTATTTTATTTTCAATAAATTATTCAATTAACTATCCCATACGAACTAAAAAAATTGCTGAGTAGTATAAAAATACTAGGCAAGCCGATTGCGGGAAGGGGGGATGGCAAGTTGCCTTCTACCTATCTATCTTTATGCAAGATATCACCTCAATAAAACAGTGTATTAATTGAACATGATCTCAACAGGTGGCGTTCAGATCAAATCTTAAATCAAGTCAATCTACCACCGACCTATCCTACATTCCCGAAAAAGATGGCTCCCGACGAAATAGACCAGTGTCTATGGCCGTGCCGAGCAATAATAATAGGAATTATGGTGAGTTGAAATTTAATCTGTAATATCGTCGAAAGTACTTCACTGACTGACTCAACTCACAGAGTTTGATGGACTAAAGAATCATGTGTGCTTAGCTTGAAAAAAGAAAATGCGTCATTAAAAAGTCACGTATTTTCATATTAACTTGGCTAATTGTAATTATTCAGAGTTAATTAAAATGTTTTTTGAGATATACAAGATATACACCAACTCACTCATTGAATCACCCTTTTACTAATACTCAGTCATTCTCAGTCATGCACCTACATTCAATCAAACTTTAAATTCCAATTAGCCAAGTCATTCTAAATATTGCTATAATTCATACATTTATATACTAACTAACCAATATTGTTCCCTTAATGCTGACCAGGATTTTCTAACCCCCCAATATGTCCCGAAGAAAATCTAGACAGCCTCTCCACTAACTACTTTGATAGCTTAAACTATCAAAATATGAATCTAGACTTTCGCAACAAAAACCCTTACGCCATTCCCGCGAATTTAAACCACAAAATGATACCAGAGTACTACGATAACACACCCCCTTACATACCCCCTAGAGTTAACGTGGAATCCGGACATAATCCTAAGAGAAATATGAATCTACCTCCCACTGCAAAACCGATGGTATTCAAAGAAAATATAAGCCAAAAACAAAACTTAGCCTTCACTGTAGATATGAGCAAGAAACCAGTTTCTAAAGTCTTCAATAGATTATTCCCAACCGCGTGTGAAGATAAAGAACCTCCAAAATTACCGCCTAGAAATTTCCATTTAAATCTCAATGAAAAACCACAACCGAAAACACCAAAACCTAATGCTAGAAGTATATTCAAGAACTACAAGTCCTGTCCTGTTTCACCAGTATCAGAAGAGTGTAAATGGGCTGATAAAGTAGCTCAACATCAAAATAATGAAAAAGCCGAAAGAGCTAAACAAAATGTTGATTCTAAAAAGCGAAATTCCCTCAGCTTCTTCGTAGGTCTTGATAGCAAGATCAAAGATAGCAGAAACATAGTAGATACAATTAAAAGTGATACTGAAAAAATGATTGCTGAAATAACAAAAAAGTATGGAGATTTAGATGAATTTGAACCTAATGCACACAATGATTTAGATTTACAACCTACTAAAGAAGTAGAAGAAAGAGACGATGGAAACTTCTCTTCTGATTCTCTTGAGGATTGCAGTCTTAGTCAAGACGTTAGTTGTAAAAATAAACAATATTCAAAGAAAGTGTGTAAAAAGCATAATAAAAGTACTAGTATGCCGCGTCGTGCAGTTTCTAATTACGAAATATATGGAGGGGCGTATGATAAACCGGCAGTTCCCGTAAAACCAGTATTTGCATCACAAAAAAGTTCTACTCTACCTCGGAATATGCCTTCGAATTTAGATGATATCATAGATGAAGAGATGCATCCGAATTATTCGATGTATCGATGTCAAAGTGTGCTAACAAAACGATGTGTAACGAGATCTAATGAATCCGTCCTAAGCGACCATTCCAACTGTTCAAGTGTTTCTAATGAAATATTTCTTAAATATGGTAATGAGGTTGCATTCCAACAAGCCAAATTTGCAGACAGTCGATATAACTTAAACGATTCGCAAAACTGCTCATTTGAAAATCTAAATGAACCAGACATGAAATATTTGGAAAATCATAGACATAGCAGTGCTAGTTTCTTCCTAAATCAGAAGAAGTATATGAAGAACAGTTGTAGTCAAGAATCAGTGTTATCAGACGAATTTTTGGACAACGAAAATCAATTGTCGCGGACTAATTGTAACTCTTTGGAGAGTGTTTTATCTGATGACTCGGAATGTACTAAAAGTGCTCCTTTGGAAATGTTATTCGAAGGCGCTAGAACTTCTCGTCATAAAAATAATATTGGAGTACCGAATAGTCAGAGTTGTTATGAGTTTGATAATACTTCTAAAAGTTATGGTTCGAGTCCTAATAACGTACCACATATTAGTGGGTACATGTATAATAATTATTTTGCTGAAGGATCAACTCTTAGAACAGATTATAAAGAACCTGCACCATTAATTGTTAGTCCAAAACATCCAGTACAAAAAGTATACGGTTTCGATATCCCCGTAGCGGAATTTTCAGGACATAAAACTGTTACAAGATCAAAGAGCTTATATGATTCATCATCAAAACAACCACCTCCCGCTAAAAATATAGCGTACTATTTTGATGGAAACAATATACAACAGTACAGCAAGGAAAAAAAACAAATGGATGAAATACCTCGCTTAAATACTGGAGATTACAGGGCAAATACAAGTAAATCTCTCCAACCCAAATTTTCCGAAAAACAGAAGTATAAGAGTGAAATGGCGGGATGTGACCAGGCAAACTCCATGGTTAAATCAAAGAGTTGCAGTTTTGAAGTTGTTTTAGAACCAGCATCGAAACCCAATCCTTTGAAAAACCTAATGGAGAAACGATCTCACGTAAAGAAAAATTTAGAGAAATTTGAAGAGCAAATTAGAAAGAATACTCAAACTAAAGTTAGTAAGAATCAGCTGAATAAGGAAAAAGCAAACGTTGCCAAATACAATAATGCCACGAAGAGTCTTGAAAGGGATTCAGGGCAGAAAAATACTAACTTAAAAATAACCATGGAATTTGTTCCACATAAACCGCCAAAACCTATAAAACGTACGTCTTCCATTAAACTTAATAATAGACTTAAAGCAGGTTTAGATAAATCTACACTAAGTTCTTCCATATCTTCTCAATATAAAGCCAAATTAGATGGTCTTCAAAATAAAAACTATATTTCGAACAGAAAACAGGAAGATAAGAACTCTAATCTAGAAGAAACGACAGACAATTCAGAGAAAACATTTGATGTGTTTGTAAAAGAAAAAGATGTCAATGAAAATAGATCTGAAATACAAATGGACAGTCTCGAAGTTTATGCTATGCAAAGAATAGAAAGGATGAAACACGTAAGTATGGATTCTCTTGACGTTATCGAAGATAGTCAGGACTTTGCCAAAGACTCTTTAGATTACTATGCTGATCGTGATAATAAGTTCTACAGCAAGTCAATGAAGGACCACAGGAATTTAAAATTTGCCAAACACGATTTAGATACTTCAAGTCCTTGCCATAGCGGCCAAAACATAGAATCCAAAGAAAATATCGCTCCTGATGATAGTGATGAGGTAAAGAAATATAAATACATTGAACGGAAATTGGAAATTATAAATAAATTAGTAGAAATGGAAGAACGTAAGATATTACAAGAAAAAATATTAAAAGAATATCGCATGAGACCATTGAAAGCTAATATAAACGATGGCAAGGGAGTTGTAAAAGTTTTGTCTAGAAAATTCGAGAAATTAGCTACAAAACAGAGTACTGTTCCTAACTTTGCTTCTTTGACTTTGGAAGAAGCAGATACGGATACAGAAAATTCTGATAATAAAGAAATTAAACGTAACTTGAGTCTTCCTGATATATTAGATACAGATCAAATTGGTTTGACAGTTGAAGGTGTCGACGTTTCCAATGATGCTGGTAATGAAAATGTTGAAGCTGAGGAAATTGAACCTGAACCTGCAAAATTGAATAATACATTTCAAAACATAATCAAACCTCAAAAATCACTGCCACAGAGAGTTTACAATGAAATGGTTATTCCTAAAACAGATGTACATTTAGATAGCGAAAATTACGAATCATCAACCACGAGTTCGAGTTGTACTAATTCACCGAAAAGGATGTCGTTTTACGGTTTTAATAGGCCAAAGACGCCATTTAGGAAAATAATGCGGGAGCCAACACCGAGGATGTGTATGGACAATCAGTACATGGTATCTGGTAGAGTGAGGCCTGTCCTACATTCTGGGAATGTGGTGAGAGGTTTGGTGCGAAAGTTGCCGATAACTCCAGTTCTGCCGTCGAAATTCTCACCGATACCAGGTTGGAGCATGAACGTACTCGTAGATGTCGTGACGGTCATTTTGATTTGCGCCTCAATTCTAGATTTTACTTTGGTCCCATTAGCTTGATTGTGATATTTTGTGATGATGGTCAGTTCTAAGCCTTCACAACGCATCACGAGTCATGATATAATTTGCGATCGGCATGTTTTTTTGGTTTTGCACGATTATTGATGCTTTGTCGTTTATGGAAATGTGTGCATGTTTTAACGTCGTGACGTATGACAGCGCGTAACCTGTCTTCGGAGCCCGAGGATACTGGTTTGAGACGAGCGATATCGTTGTCGGACCTGGCCGCGAAGCCCGTGCCGGCGCCCAGGACGCCTCAAGGTAGGTTGGGTGGTGGATTCGGTTGTAGGATTAGTCTGTATTAAGGTTACGGAATTTATCTACGACTATCCAAGTAAGCTAACTTTGGACTGAAATAATTTAATTGGCGGTTTTAGTTTTTCTTGAAAAGGTGATGGTACTTTAATAACTTCTTTTACTTTAGGAGTAGTATTTGTATTTATGATAATAAAAAAAGATTACTAATTAAAAATTTTGGTATTTGATGATTTTTTTATAACTATACGTTTGGAAACGGTTCTATTTCTTTCAAAACTACTAAACTGGTATATTTGTTTAATCATAGAAGGAGAGATATCGTTGTATTTGTTTAACGCTTTTTGTGTTTGTCTTTAACAGCATGTTTTTTCAATTTAACTAACTAACGCTTGAAATTAACATTTTTTCCGTGCAATATAATTTTACAAAATATTTTAACTATTAGTGGTTTAAGGTTATATTATTTAGTAAATTATTTTTTTTAAGATAACTTGATGGTAAGTGGTGATGGTTAAAAAAATATTATTTAGTCATTCAAATTTCCATATAGTAATTTTAATAAAAATATATGTTATGTAATCAAAAGGCAGTTTTTAAAAGGAAATAATTAGTTAAAAAATATTTTAATGCATAAAGCGCACTGAGTGCGTGTGAGTGAGTGTGGTAACTCAAGATGAGACCCATCGAGCTTCACTTAGTATGCTTTGTAAATTATTTGTGTTGATAATAATAATAGTTTAACTTATACAGCTCCATCAAAACCTGCACAGCAAAATAACGCGAATACAAGTAAATCTCCGAGCGGATTCGTTCGTCCTGCTCCGAGGTACAACAACAAGTCAAATATGACGAGAAGTTCTAGTGTTGGGGTTTTGAATAATGCGGTAAGTCTACTGATCTATTATTTAATATGCCCCCTAAGCCATCTGTTGCTGGCAGCCAGCATGCGAATCCGACCGCTAAGTGTCATAGCGTTCCGGTCCAGCCGCTTGTAGGCCTGACTCACCCCCTCCTCATTCCATTAATGCTGCGGATCTAGAGGACTGCGCTCTTGCTCAGGGTCCTCTGAATCCGCAGCGTTTTCCGCAGCTCCCACATCTTCGAGGATGTAACGCATCGACAAAACAAAAGAATATCTCAGTTTATGTCACATTGACATCGACAAAACAAGAGAATATCTCATGTTAAGTCCCATGGACATCGACAATACAAGAGAATAACTCATGTTAAGTCCCATGGACATCGACAATACAAGAGAATATCTCATGTTAAGTCCCATGGACATCGACAATACAAGAGAATATCTCATGTTAAGTCCCATGGACATCGACAATACAAGAGAATATCTCATGTTAAGTCCCATGGACATCGACAATACAAGAGAATATCTCATGTTAAGTCCCATGGACATCGACAATACAAGAGAATATCTCATGTTAAGTCCCATGGACATCGACAATACAAGAGAATATCTCATGTTAAGTCCCATGGACATCGACAATACAAGAGAATATCTCATGTTAAGTCCCATGGACATCGACAATACAAGAGAATATCTCATGTTAAGTCCCATGGACATCGACAATACAAGAGAATATCTCATGTTAAGTCCCATGGACATCGACAATACAAGAGAATATCTCATGTTAAGTCCCAAAGGGACATGTCTGTGGTTTTTTACTAATATTACTAAGCGCAAATGTATGTATGCTTGTTGCAAGTTATAGGGTATATAGCTAACTACAGACTCAGCGAAGCGAGATATCTATTTCTTCTTTTTTCATTCTATATCGAGAGTCTGTTACAATCAAGTAATTATGTCGTCGTGCTCTACGCACATGTTGTGTTCTGCTTTTTATTTTATTCTAACTGCCCTCGCTTCGATGAGGTGTCTACTTATAAACTTATGTATTATACTTTCATGCTGTAAAGGGCCATATTGATCTATATTAAATGCACAATGTATTTAAGGTACCTAATCGGATAAGGGTTAATGCTGTGTTGTTTAAAATCGCTTCGTAAATAAGCCATTGTTTCTTGTAAAAAGTAAAGGATAAAAAATTGTTATTATGGGTTATCCCTAAGAGATAGACATATACCATCGTAGACTTTTTTGTAGACATTTTAAAGATGTACAATACTGTAGTACATTATTTTGATCTATATCGTAGGGTTCAGCCAGCGTTTGCAATGTAAGCGCAAAAAATGTGTTTATTTACGACATCACATTAGAAACCTCTAAAATTATCAGTGTTTCTCTACTATATTATGTATGTATTATACATATAAACCTTCCTCTTGAATCACTCTATTTATTAAAAAAAACCGCATCAAAATCCGTTGCGCAGTTTTCAAGATCTAAGCATACATAGGGACAGACAGACGGGAAGCGTCTTTGTTTTATACTATTTAGCGATGGAATCCATGGCTATTGAGGTCTTTAAGGTATTACTTATGTGATTTTTGTTTTCAGAGTGATTCAGAATCGGACGCCCAACCCTCAAGACAACAACCGCCCCGAGCCCAAGGGCTGATGCGACCCACGATATCATCAGCCAACAAGGCAGCAGCCAACACTGCGCGGAGACGCGGCATAGTCAATAACTATACACAAGGTATGTACAACATGGAATATACGAACAGACGTACACGACACGCTGATTACTAAAATTGTACATTGACCTATAATTATAGACGCACAAGCGATTATTTGTCTATCTCTAGTTTCTTCGAGTGTCTACTAGAAGTTGACCTATCTTGAGCCTAAAGAAAGAAAACCAAGAAATTAATGCCTAAATGGTCATTTTTTTGTTAGACTAGTTTAATAAATTTATTGACATTGACGTCCATGTTATTATAGGTCAATGACATTAAAATTATTTTGTTTTTTTAAAACATTTATTCCTTATCTACCTTTAGTTCTAGATTAATATTTTGATAATATAGAATTAATATTCCAAATATTTAGCCAAAATAATTAGATGGCTTTTAATTGATGTCTAATTAATTGGTAACACTGGATTTAAAATTTGAGGTATACATTTGGACAATTAAAAAAAATAGTATACCTTTGAACGATGAATCCAGAAGACCATACAAACTAACATACACGCATAAGCACATTAGTTGGCACTGGTTACAGCTCGATCTGAGTCCAGCTCCGAGGCCGAGGAGACGCAGCGACCCAGGGCTGCTTCCGTTGACAGGGCTCCAAGGAGATTGGGTAAGTCCAAACAGGCGAAAGGGGAGAACAAGGCTAAGGTTGGACTATTTACTAAGTCGGCTCTAAAGAATATTATAAAGAACTTTACGAATAAGACTGGAGGTCAATTTCTGGGTTATCACTGCTGGGTAAGAAATAAAAGACTCTTTTTCTAAAGTCTTTCAGTCCAGCAGATGACCACCATCATTGTGTAGGATAAGTAGTCAAGTGTAACTGCTGGGTTGTTGATGATGATGAAAGGCAAATGCAGAATTGTCTCATTATTTGTTAACAGACCTTCGGATAGAAATTTGGCAAGTGGTATGGGCAGCTGTTCCATACTTTAAAAGGAATCAAAAAGGTAGCCTTGCTAAAATCCGCGGAAATCTGAACAAACAGACTCAGAAGTCACTTGTAGAGTCAACAACTCCTGAAGATGCTTCAGTTATGGAGCGAAACGTTGAATGGTCAAGCGATCTACTTGTGTGGTGTGTCCTGGTTCGGGTTCGCGCATCTCACTGTAGAGCAGGGCGACCTTTTTGATAACTTTTAAATCATTTGTTCCACACAAAAATGTCAAGGACTTTCGGCAATCAGCTGGAAACGCTTCTCGGTCTTCTCTGGTATACTTAGCTAGACATGGCCATGATGGATGGCTGAATATCGTCGGGTTGATATAATTTCTTTATTACTTACTATCCTCACAGGTCGCAGTGGCAGTGAGCGGGATATATCGGCCAAAGCTCGGGAGGTGACAGCCCGCCTCACCAACAACACCAGGCGACCCAAACAGGAAACAGGGGACCCTAATTGTAAGCTGTGTTTTTTGACATTTAATGTACAATACGAGGCTTAGGTTTTTTTTATTATTTGGGAGCAAACGAACAGAAAGCCTACTTGGGGGTAAGTGGTTACCGTCGGCCATGGACATCTGCACCATACGGAGAATTGCAATTCTTTTTTTTATATAGTAGAAAAGGTGCAAACGAGCCGATGATCAACCTGATAGTAAGTGGCCACCATCGCCCATGGACATCGGAAAAACAATAGATACCCTCTTGTTTTGTCGATGCGTTGCATCCTCGAAGATAGAGAGGGGAAAAAATGTTGTGCTCTCAACGGACCCTGAGCCAGATCCCAGAGTCCACTAGATCCACAGCATTAATGGGACGGGAGTGGGTAAGCCTGGCCCACATGCGGCTCGACCGGAATGCGTCTATGACACTTGGCGGTCGGATTCGCATGCTGGTGGTCGCAAGCCAGTCGAGGAACAGATCTCGTACCACCAAGGGGGTGCTGGGTTACTCGGCTTTTACGAGATGCTCTCCCAGCGGCAGAGGGGAATAGTATTCTATCCCGTCTCCTCGCGGGGAAAAAATTCACTCTGCATTTGAAGACTCTCCCACATTAAAGCGTTCTGGGAAAATCTCTGGTGATAGATTATTCCACAGCTTGCATGTGCGTAGGAGGAATGATCTTGACACGCGTACATTGCTGGCCAGGCATCCAAGTGGTGTGGATGGAACCTGACCTAGAGTCCCTCACTCAGTCACGGGGCAACATTGTTTTTATGTTATTTAAATGTTTATTATACAATGATTTTCTTCTTCTAGTATCCTCATCCCAGCTGTGCTCAGCTTTAACGGAGCAGTTGACCAAGACAGCGAGCAAAGTTGTCCAGCTGTACAGGACGCTGCAGAGCGAGCCGGACTGCGCTGCTGATATTAGCGGTAAGATATCACAAAGGTTTCTAGTATATACTCTAGCTATCTCGAGCTAAAAAAAAATCAGTGAACTCTCATTTATCATCTCTAACGGGAAGACTCAGCTCAGCTGCTTATGTGCTAAGTCAGATATGCCGTCAGACCATTTATAATATAAGAGCCAGAGACCTTAGTTTATTTTAAATTTGATAATGTGTGGGACTGTCCATACCGGACGTTTGACAACTCAACAGACGCCATTTTGTATTTATAAATTGAGATATAGTAAAATTGTAAATGCGGTTAGATTATAATCTATCTCGCGCTACATACTGCAATTTAAAGCATTATTTTTTGGTATCTATCAAAGTTAAACCCTCAAAATAACTTGTCCGCCGTTGACTTATGCAGTGAGTATTATGTATGTTGACGGGAAGAAGAGAGAGATGGGTTAATGATATGTTTCTACGTTATTTTCTGGTAGTGGTAGGTAGTTCCACTAGTATCGTGACATCATCAAAATTATATTTTTTTTGCTGTAGGCCTTGAAGCAGCTATTCTAGAAACGCAGAAAGTACTTCGAAGCGCAGTGAAAGTGCAGAATGGGTCGGAAGGAGACTGCGCCCTAGCAGTCGACTGCGCCAGGCAGAGATTAGATCATCTTGTGGCTAAAGGTAACATAACACACACGCTTCAATCATACTACAAATTATACTTCAAACATACTTAATCACACATCAATTACACTTCAATGACATTCATTCACACTTCAAAGACACTTAATTAGACTTCTCACACTTCAATGACATTCTATCACACTTCAAAGACACTTAATCAGACTTCTCACACTTCAATGACATTCTATCACACTTCAAAGACACTTAATCAAACTTCTCACACTTCAGTGACATTCTATCACACTTTAAAGACACTTAATCAGACTTCTCACACTTCAATGACATTCTATCACACTTCAAAGACACTTAATTAGACTTCTCACACTTCAATGACATTCTATCACACTTCAAAGACACTTAATCAGACTTCTCACACTTCAATGACATTCTATCACACTTCAAAGACACTTAATCAAACTTCTCACACTTCAGTGACATTCTATCACACTTTAAAGACACTTAATCAGACTTCTCACACTTCAATGACATTCTATCACACTTCAAAGACACTTAATTAGACTTCTCACACTTCAATGACATTCTATCACACTTCAAAGACACTTAATCAGACTTCTCACACTTCAATGACATTCTATCACACTTCAAAGACACTTAATCAAACTTCTCACACTTCAGTGACATTCTATGACACTTTAAAGACACTTAATCAAACTTCTCACACTTCAGTGACATTCTATGACACTTTAAAGACACTTAATCAGACTTCTCACACTTCAATGACATTCTATCACACTTCAAAGACACTTAATCAGACTTCTCACACTTCAATGACATTCTATCACACTTCAAAGACACTTAATCAGACTTCTCACACTTCAATGACATTGTATCACACTTCAAAGACACTTACTAACACTTCAATCACATTTCAATCATACTTTAATGACACCTCATCACACTCTAACCACACTTCATTAACACTAATCATACACACAATCGCATTTACACTCATACACTTTTATGAGTATATACACATTCTAGAGAATACACACAAACACACAAAAGGGTTTAAAACTTTCATCATTTGGCTATCTAACACTATAGTTATTTAGATCAGTGTTAGAATGCTGAAAATATGACTTACTGACTAACTAAGTAAAGCGTGAGAAAGAGACAGTGTTGCCAAGTTAACCATATTCTCAAGATTTCCACTTTTTTCTGTTAGAAAGAAATATTGTTAAACTGATCGCTATTGTGGTTAAAACATGGCTAAAAATAAATTACCTAAAAAGTAACTAAGTTGGCAACACTACAACTCTCTGACAAAAGAGAAGAGAGAATAGGAGATTTACTTTACTGTAACAGTTTCTCTTTTATTTCCAGAAGCAACAGCCGCATCAAACCCAGCAATGTCACTCATCGAGCAATACTCCGACATCTTGCTCAACATGATGCAGAGCAAGATGGTCAACCAGTTCTCGCAGCCACAGAGCTTACCACCAAACCCTCGAGAAGACAGCTGATGTGATGAAAGTGATAAACAAAGTGAAAAGTGATTTAAGTGAAGTCGGTGACAAAGTGAATTATTTGTGAGAAAGATGGACAACATTGTTGATTATCAGCAACTCGGTTGTTGTATTCTAAAGCTATATTTGTGGTAAACAATTATTGAGCAACATTGGTGATGAACAGCGGCTAAGTTGTTGACAACATATGGTATTCTAAATGTATGGCATTCTTATAATGTGATGCGATTCATATTTTACGAGAACAGACAGAAATGTGGACGAGGAGAGTGACAGAGAGGATGCCTCTATAGAGAGGTCAATCAAGAGGTTGTCTGATGAAATTAAAAAACCAGCTGGTTCGCTCTGGTCAAGACTAGCTAGAGAAAGAGTAGGGGTGGGGGTTGATATATCAAATATTTGAGATTAGTGTATATGGGTCATTCCATGCCAAATCGACAATTTTTTTTCCTGACCCCCTTTGATTTGTCTAAAATTTTTCTATCTTTTTCTACCCCCCGAAAGACATATTTCAGAATATTTTGAAAAGATACGAATTTTTGAAAAAAGTGACCGTTTGGGACCTTTTTCTTTAGTCTATATATATAAAATCATGTCATGGTTTGTAACAAACATGGAAATCCATAAGGAAGTTATGATAGATACAGTATTGGAGGAAGTGCATTCAAAAATAGCAGGGCCGACTGGAAAATCATCTCAACAATCTGGCTGCTGCGTTAAGAAACAAGGGCTAATCTAAGAGACTAAAAAGGAAAGACATCATAAAGTCCATCAAATGTCTTGGAGGCTTTATATAAACAATATAGGAGTCACACTCTTCCCGTCAATTGGAACGTTCAACAAACTTGCTTAAAGCATAATATACTGATCGCAGATTGACTCGGCTTTTTTTAAAAAAAAGAGGGGTTTTTTTATAAGGAAGTCGATGTGGGTCAGGTAAAAAATTTGTAGATTTGGCATGGAAAGACCCACACACAAATAATGTTGTCGTTCTCTGTTATATATTCATAAGACACAACAATGCACTATGTTGTCGACAACATGTTGTTCAACAAACCAGGAGTTTACAATTAAACTCCATTATATTCCATTTAATTTTTTAATCTAGAAATTGTAATTTTGGAACGTCTGTATGTCAGTCAGTCAGTCAGTTTAGATTATAAAACTGTATATTCATCATAATATCACTAATATTACGTCCACGAGTCATTGTGTCTCGATTTGTCACAATTTGCATGTTAAGAGTTGTATTTATTGACCTATAATACTGTGGAAAAGTGTCCGAGGTATTGGAGATCCAATCTGTAGTTCACTCACTCACTCATCCATTGAATGTCTCACACCTTGTCCGGACAATAACTAACACAACGACTTGGTGCACTCGTTCTGAAGTTATATAAACATACATAGAGACAATTCATTTTTATATATATATTTAATGATTGTCCAAGTAAAGTATTATAGATTAATGACGTCATTATTTTAAGAAGTTTTTTTTAATAAGAATTAATGCTTTTTTTGATGGAATTATAACTGGAATTGACATTTTAATAAAAAATATTTAATACAATTTTTTTCCTCTATTATTATTAAGATAGTGGAAAAGGCAAAGGTACACTGTACAGCCTTGACATTTAATATTATGCAAGGATTGTAGAGGAGAGTTGGAATTTACTTGGACATTGTAATATAAGTCAATAGTTTTGGGTCTCGGACACTTTTTCTATGATATTTGTATGAAGACCCGTACTTAGGTCAATATATTAAGTGTTGTGTAATATCTCTCTAAAGTGTCTCTCTTTTGTTGTATATGAGAAAGTGACGGCATGAGAGATATTTATCACGATATTCCAAATCTGTATATATAAACAAGATTGTGCACTAA
The DNA here is from genome assembly GCA_905147385.1 of Limenitis camilla. NCBI lineage: Eukaryota > Metazoa > Arthropoda > Insecta > Lepidoptera > Nymphalidae > Limenitis > Limenitis camilla. The sequence goes on along the minus strand of LR990252.1, from coordinate 1,860,242 downwards.
GTTAGAGGGAGATAGATATATAACATTGTCTCTTTTGGTAGAGTTGGAGAGGGAAATGGAGAGGGATTTTTAGTGAAATAAATCTCGGTGGTCTCAAAAGGAACATTCACTCACAATCTAAGATATCTTTGAAGCGTCACCCCTAGGGAGTAGGAAGAGGGATCTCTTAAATCTATTTATTTGAGAAAACAAGTGGCGCCATCTCTTGACGCTAGTGAACGATATAGGAGGGAGAATTTTAGAGAGATTTGTTTACTAAATAAATCTCTTGCTATCCTCGGATTTTTTTTTAATAATTGACGATAGTATCTAAGTGTCAAAAGCTCAGCAGACTCACAATCTGAGTTATCCTTAAGGGGTGACTCCTAGGGGGTAGGTAGACAAAAAAGTGAGATAATTCAATAAAACGACAGAGAGATTCTACTTGTTTTCATCTTCATTCGCTCATTCTTTAAATTACAAGTGCCGCCATTTTTTGACACTAGTGAACAATATAGGAGGGGGAATTTTAAAGAGATTTTTTACTAAATAGATCTCGGTGGCCATCTTTAGATTTTTTTTAATATATGACGAAAGAGTCAATGCTTTATTCACTCACGATCTGAATAATCTTTGAGGGGTGACCCCTAGAGGGTAGGGAGAGAGAGAGCTCTTTAATATCTATTTAGGTATTGTACCAAAAAATTCTATTCCATCTCATCTTAATTCATTCGTTCATTAAAGTTAAGGTGGCGCCATCTCTTGACACTAGTGCACAATATTGTTTATCTGTGGAGACGAGCGTCACAGCTGTCAAACGTGTCGTATCATTTTTAGTCTATATATATAAAGTTGTGAAAAGTATTGTTACTACCTAGGTTAGCTGTAACCGTCGCGTTTGACAGCTGTGACGTCACATGTAGATAATCCTTTTGTTTATTTAATGTTCAAAATTGTAATGCCATTTACGAAAAAGACTAATTTTATAATATAGATATGTACCATTACACGGTTATTTGAAGGAATTTTTTTTTGTTTTTTTTTTTCCTTTTTTTTCATTTTCATTTTTTTAAAATAAATATGTTTATTTTATTTCTTGCATACGTAGTATAAATTAGGAAATATCAATTTTTTTTTCAATTTTTTTATAGACAATAAAATTTCCAATGAACAATCGTGATTAAGCATTTTTTTCAAAAAATTATGCTAAAAAAATTGTTTTTTTATAAAATTTTTCATTTGTTTATTTTAATCAATAGTAACATTATTAATTTTTTTATCATACATAAAAAATATTATTTTTTCGATTATTCTTTTTTTTTAAATATAATTTTTTTCATGTAGGTAGAAAATTTCTATATTTTCGAGAACGTCAAATTTTTTTCGAATTATTTCGATTTTAATATTTTAATTCAATTCATTAAAAATATTTTTTAATTATATTGCAATAAATGATGGAATTTCAATTCTTAATGATAATTTTTTTTGATGAAATAATACTTAATATTTTTTTGTTAAATTATTGAATTTATTAATTTTTTTTTTAATATATTTTTTTCACTATTTTTTATTTATTATTCTTCTGAATGATAAAATCAGTAATACGATATTTTTAATTTAAAAAAAATAGATTTTCCAATAATATTTTTTTTTAATAAATATATGGCATTTATGACAATGGAATTACTTATGGAATTGACTTTATAATAAAAAAAAAAATCTCATATACATTTCTGTATTTCAGATTGTCTTCGTCTACGAATATTTTAGTTTTTTCCCTATTTTTTGATACTAATGGAATTTCATTTGGAATTGAACGAAGTTTGGATTTGGTAAGGTATTGTTTCTGATGTCGAATGAGGGTAGAATCACATTATCTTGTATATAAGCTTAGTAATAAAAGTTATTATCGCTTACCTACGTCACATATCGCGTTTTATCCGTCCTGTATATTGTTTTTTTTGTGTAAAATACAAATTCCTTCCAGTGTTGCTCAAAAATCGTATTCAAAATGGCGGATCTAGAAATTGACAGTTCAGAGGGGAAAATATACATCTTTTTTACTACTAACAACCTTTTTTTTTTTAAAAAAAAAGAAATAAAATCCCCCCTTCGTCATACTCGTGTGAATGTGAAGCTAAAAAATTTTCGCGTTTTCATTGCGGCAGTAAAACGCAATCGCCTGTGTACGCGTTTGCGTTTTGTTTTCATATATTCGTATATAGAGGGTAGGTTCATTTATTTTTAATGAGCGCTAATAACTTTTATCTTATCATATATATCACTTTAAACTCAACTATTAACCGCCATCTTGTTTCATATACTCATCACAAGATGGCGGATCATTTATCAACTAGTTTAGTGTAGTTTTTGAATTAATTTTTCAGGTCATGTTATGTACAGAATAGTTTAAGACATTTTGATAAAAATAAACATACAAACAATACGATTTTTTTATTACATACATTTTATTAATTATATAAAAAAAAATAATTTAAATTTCCCTATAACTAAACGAAAAATTCAAGATGTGGCAACACTTAGACATACGGTGTCCAATCAAAAAGGGATTTAAATAAATTAATTCATGCATTTGGACGCGTTGCCTAGTAACGGTTGTGGGGGGCTACGCGTGTGTATGTGTATGGCATTGTAGCACCCAAGATAATGGACTGATTGTGATGAAACTGTATTTGTTTGAAACGCAAAAATTCGCATTAACTTGGCTCTATTTAAATATTTAGAATAATTATAAAAAATTACGTTTTAAAATTTCCCCCAAATCAAGCAAGTTTTTAAGATAAGGCAACACCTTGACAAACACAGTCCGATTGAAAAGGGTAGTATAATAAATAAATTTAAGAAATATTAAATATAAATAAAACAATGTTAATGTATTTTAAATACATTATTTTTGTTCTAATATTACCCCGAAATCGGGCGAATTTTCCACTATCGCCTTGACTGACTGTCACACGTCAAGCAAAACTATGTTGCCATATTGAAATGATATGAAATAGGGATAACATGAACAATTTGAACGAAATCGATTCTAGAAAATGATGTTTTTATATATCGATTAGTTGAGTTAATGTCTTTATTTATAATTTAAAAAAATGTATATTAATTAGATAAGTAAATTAAAATTATTTATATAAAAAAAGAAAGATGGCGTTGTGTATATTCTAAGTAGATACATCCTTGATATCACTATCATGTATGATATTATACTGATAAGATGCTTTCTGTAATAAACCAGTTCGTAACAGAAACTCTATAAATGGACGTTTCACTTCGCGCCTTGGGGATGAACGAACTCCTGAAAATAAAAAAAACCAGATTTAACCTCAACGAAGCGAGGGTAGATAGAAAAATCTAAAAATAAAAAAGAAATAAACGGTATTTTTAGTGTTTCGTATATTGCATATAAATTGCTCAACTGATAGCTTTTACTACACTCGTTTTTTATATCTACCCGCGTGGTTGAGACGCCATTATATAAATGCAAATCAAGAGAATGAAATAAAAAATAAAAGGATTGAGATTAAATAGAATGGAAGTCAACAAACAGAATGGAATAAATGAAAATTGATGGAATAGAATGGAAGTCATTAAACAGAATGGAATAAATGAGAATTAATGGAATAGAATGTAATGAAATTAAATGGAATGGAAGTCAACAAACAGAATGGAATAAATAAGAGTTAATGGAATAGAACTCATTGCAAGCAGTTATGGCTCAGTGGTTGAGACTTCAAGTCTTACTCGGGAGGTCCTAGGTTCGACCCTGGATACACACCTCTGACTCTGAGTTATGTGTGTTTTAAGCAATTAAATATCACTTGCTTTAACGGTGAAGGAAAACATCGTAAGGAAACTTGCACTCCTGAGAGTTCCCTAAAAGTTCTCAAAGGTGTGTGAAGTCTGCCAACCCGCACTGGGCCAGCGTGGTGGACTACGGCCGAATACCCTCCTCATTCATTCTCAGGAGGAGACCCGGCTCAGCAGTGGGCCATTGAAGGGTTGTGATGATGATGATGATGAATGGAATAGAATGTAATGAAATTAAATGGAATGGAAGTCAACAAACAGAATGGAATAAATGAGAGTTAATGGAATAGAATGTAATGAAATTAAATGGAATGGAAGTCAACAAACAGAATGGAATAAATAAGAGTTAATGGAATAGAACTCATTGCAAGCAGTTATGGCTCAGTGGTTGAGACTTCAAGTCTTACTCGGGAGGTCCTAGGTTCGACCCTGGACACACACCTCTGACTCTGAGTTATGTGTGTTTTAAGCAATTAAATATCACTTGCTTTAACGGTGAAGGAAAACATCGTAAGGAAACCTGCACTCCTGAGAGTTCCCTAAAAGTTCTCAAAGGTGTGTGAAGTCTGCCAACCCGCACTGGGCCAGCGTGGTGGACTACGGCCGAATACCCTCCTCATTCATTCTCAGGAGGAGACCCGGCTCAGCAGTGGGCCATTGAAGGGTTGTGATGATGATGATGATGAATGGAATAGAATGTAATGAAATGAAATACAATGAAAGTCATTAAACAGAATGGAATAGATGAGAGTTAATGGATAAAATATAATGAAATTAAATTAAAAAGAAATTGAACGGAAACTTTCAAGCAATTTGAGCATTATACTAATAGTGAATACATACTTTTCTCTTGTAAAGGTTTCGTAGCTATTTGAGGACCGAATTCGTAGAGTACTTGCAGGTCAGCATGGTTTCCAAAGCGAAAGCCAAACCCTACACGATGGTCGTTGCCTAAAAAAAATTTAATAATAAATTAAACTTTTTAATTTATTTTTCTATTTATAGAATTTAGGAAATTATTACGAACTTTTTTATAGTAGTTTTACCTTTTAAGATTCTGGGAGCGAATCCGAGGTATGTTGTAAAACCCATCGCAACATCTTCTGGTATCACAAGAAAGAAACCAGTTACTGGAAAACCTGGAAATATATCAAATTTTACAAAATCGGATACGTTGCCTAGCAACGGTTGTTGACGCGCAACAAGAAATTACAGCTTGTAAAATACATTCGAGTTTTTTTTATATTCCTTTTTTTAAGTATAGGTTTGACCTTGAATACGCAGCGCGTGTCAGTTCCCGCGCGTCTGCTACGTCACGCTCAGACCTAGACTTAGCTACTATAGATATAAATATGTGAATTGCTTGTAAACATAAGCTGTAGCCAGAAAAGCGTTTATTAAAAAAAATTACCTTCACTTTAAATTGTCAGTGCTTTGCGCGCGTTGATGTCTAACATATGACGTGCTTACATTAAGTTAGTTACAAGTTAAATGTGTATGTGTATGTCTGTCTATGGTATAGCGTCCCAGATAATATACCGATTTTGATGAAGTTTTATTTGTTTAAAAGGTAATTTAATCTAGATGGTCCTTAGCTATGTATTGTGAAGATCTGTTCAGCCGTTTGAACACTATCAGCTTATATTTTTTTATTATCCCTCAGTAACTCAATTTTTCCGGGATAAAAAGTACCTTATCTATAATACAGATTATACAGTATCACCCTTAAGGAATGATTTTCGAAAAATATTTTACACGTGTTTCATGAAGAACCTTCATACTGAATTTTTCATACTAACTTTGCTCCCCCGTTTTACCTTCTTAGGGGGTGAATTTTCCAAAATCCTTTATCAGTGCTCCCGTACATTATAAAAGGAACTCCTGTGCAAAATTTGAAGTTTGTAACCTTTATAGATATGTCAGTCAGCTTCTCCTTTTATATATACATATATATTCTTTATCTGTCTATTTATGTATGTGTGTGTGTGTGTGTGTGACGTTGATGTGTGCGTGCGTTGGAACAAAAATAAATCTTGTTAGTGACGGTGTATCATTAGTCATTACATAATAGTTAACACACTTAGTAGCCTTGACATCATGATGACAAATATGTCTGAATAAAAGCGAAGCGCAGTCGAAGGGGGAAGGGGGGGGGGAACTAGTATATAATAATTAAGTAATGACTTACACTGTAATATCAAAAGCTCACACAGCAAATAATAATTCATAATTAAATACAAAACAACATCCAATGAAGGATAAATCACAAATGTGAGAACCATTGTCACTACTCGTCAGACTGAAGGTCCTGGGTTTTATTCCCATCATTATCATTATCATTGATATATAGATACTTAGATATTTGTCTGTCTGTCTATTAAGACCCTTTTTCAAACTTCAAATCAACACAATCAAAATATACGGCTGTTAATGTGGGTACATAGAATTAAAAAATCCGTTGCTTTGACATAGAATCATAAAATTTTGTGAAAAAAAATCTGAAAATCGTAAAATTACATTAAAATTTTTTTTGCGGCTGGTAAACTGTCTCCTACCTATGTTTATGTATGGGGACCATAGTTTTCCAACAGCAAAATTAAGTTTGTCCTACAATAAAATTTTTTTAAAATATCGAAGTCTTGTCAGTCTGTCATGATTGCTTGTTTTGTTGTCTGTATGGATGAATGGACGTTAGTATACACTAGGGTCGCAATCCCCAGGCTATTTATAGGTTATTTTCTAATTACGGATATATTAATAACACTTTATTAGATGAAGCAATTTATACTCTATATTAACATAGTAAAGTCTACTTTTAATTGTCAGTCAGTCAGTCAGTTTAACGCTTTCTATGTTGAGATGTATCCCACTCTTGGTTTCACTTATGAAACTATAATTAATAGAAGGTAGTAAAATAAATTCAAATTAACCTAAAATAAACCTTACTGTATACAAATAAGATTTAAAATTAAAAAAAAAATAATGAGACATATGTAAATAAAATTAGAAACGAAAAATGTGAATGGAAACACACACAAATAACTTGTTCTTAATGCTTTACTAGTTAATTTCTCTCACTTCCCTGAGGTATTAGAATTTACCTATAACATAAATAGTAATTACAAAGATTTCTGAATAAATTCATAATTAAAAGCATTTTGAATTTTCTGTAAATTTATGAAGAAATTCCATTATGATTATTTACAGAAATTTTCTGTATCCTTCTGACATTTGACCGCATTTGCGTGTTTGTGACGTCATGAAACTTAAGATTTTTCTTATCACATAATATCACACCTTATTGACCCTTTTCTTGACTTATTGAGCAGCGATTCCCAAAGTAGTGTTGCAAGTAAAACATGAGTACATGGGGTTCATGTAAAATGAAGAGGTCTATAACAGTCTCTATATGTCAGCGCAAAATAAGGGAATCACTGTTAGCATAACTTAACCTTACACAAGACGTGGCAACTGCATTGTAAGGTACTCACGTGACCTTAATCGGACAGCACTCCCAGCGCTAACACTATCTAGAGACTACTTCACTCCTTGAGAGACCGCGCAAGACTAAGACTTCAGACAGACTGTCAATGCCATATAAAGGGTAGAGACTGTCAAAACGACGGAAGTGACTACTACCCTACTCCAGCGCCATAGATATCGATGACGGTTCGATTATTCGGTAATCTTTTATTATTCTCCGACATATATATGTTAAATTTTTTGGACTTCCAAGTTAAAGTAAAGTTCTAAAGTTTATTTTATAGAATTAAAGACGACTCGTGAGAAAGCAGGAACAAGAAAAATTTCAGATTTTTCTGAATAAATACATAAATAAAAGAATTTTGAATTTTCTGTAAATTTATGAAGAAATTAAAAGTAAGTTGTAAGTGTTGCTAACCCTTCATAAGTTTGATTAAAAAATAATCAAAAATCAATCTTATTTTAATTGAACAACACTCTCCTTGTTTCGTCGTAGTGCCACCATATTGCATCCAATTGTCAATTTAAACGATCAAAATAGTCGCAGAAGTTTAATTTTTTATAAAATCTGAATTAATTCATAGTTAAAAGTATTTTATTTTATGATTTTTTTATATTTTTCTTGCTGCAGTTTTAAATTTCTTTTAGCTTCTACGCCTTGCTTTATTTTAAATTTTTCAAAAAAATCATTCAACGCATTAAAAAGTTGTTTAACAAATTCTAAATGTTTAGAATTATTTGTGTAAATTTATGAAGAAATTCAAAGTAATTTGAACTTTATTTATTTCGACATAATTCTTCAATTCATTTGCATCATCTTACTTATACTAATATGAAAGCTTGTATGTTTAGATGTTTGTTGCTTAATCATACAAAAACGGCTGAACAGATTTAAATAAAATTTGGCACACAGATACTTTATAACCTGGATTAACATATAAGCTACTTTTTATCCCGGAAAAATTCATAGTTTTTGTGGGAAAATAAATTTTATTTATTGAACGCTTGAATATTTTTACACTTGCTAAATTGCACGCGTGCGAAGTCGGAGTGGGTCGACTAGTCTGTAGATAAAACCTTGTCGCAATAGTGAAAGTGCTCGTGCAGTCAGTTGGTGGTATATCGCGGCGGTGACTGTTTGTTTTTAATATTTTGTAATCTGTGCTGTGATAATGATATAACTTAGTTAAAATGGAAACTCAAATTATATTTTTCCTGTTCCTGCTTTCTTTTGGTAAGTTTTTTATACAATTTCTATTAAAATGGATAGTTAATATTATGAAATGTAATTGAGATTAGAGGTTTCCCAACTTACCATAATTTGGAAGGCCAAAAAAATTTAACGTATCTAGAGATTGTTGTAAAATGACAAACATACCTCTTATTATTTTACATGTAACCTATGTTTTACTTGCAAAACTACTATGGGAATCACTGCTAGATGTGGGAGGATAAATAAGTCATAAAAAGGGTCAATAAAGTGTGATATTATATGACAAACATTTCATGACGTCATAATCTCACAATATGTCATAAATATTACTAACAAATATTTCGCAAAAGAGGTCAAACAGAAAGATTGAATACATTGTGATGCTATTGAGAGCAATCGTCATCATGTCTTCGACGTTTATAAAAATTAGTGCAAATAATTATTATGGACGGCATGGCTTCGTGACGTCATAAATATTAACAGTATGTCGCAAGTGTAATTAATTGCATCATAAAGATTGGTCGTTATATGGAGTGCATTAAGACAACAAACAAATATTAAATTAAATCAACCAATGGTAGTCTATTGGACGTTATAGAAAGATAGTTAAATAGAGTGATTTGTGAACGGCTCCTTAGAAACCCAATGATGATGATGATGAGAGTTTTCAATTAATTTACAACCAAACCTTAACAAATTATATACATAAACCTTTCTCATGAATTTCTCATGAAAATCTATTCGGCAGTTTTTGCGTTTAGCGTGAACAGACAGATGCAGTGTAGGACTTTTTGTATATGTAGTGATTGTAATTAAATTGATGGCTCTGCAATTAAATTCTAATAAAAATTTGGAGTAAATTAAGATTTAGAATTTCTTCATAAATTTACAGAAATAATTCTAAATTTTTTGAATTAATTCAGAAAACTTTGTGTTATTTTATTTTAAGAAAAGTCAAATCTCCGTTAAGTGGCGCTTTATTTTGGGACATATATACAATGTTAACTCTATGAAACGTCACTCGATTTAACGACGAACTCTAAAGAATTTAATTCACTCGATTGTACACTCTATGTAGCGACACACTCTATAACGATACCAACGAAGTTATTTGGTTTTATTCTAGTGATTTTTGTTGTCTCTCCATTTAACGACAACTCTATTTAAGGTCACAAAATTAGCAGTCAATGACATTCTAACGCGTTTATTTTGATCTATTTTGATCAGGTTTTATTAAGGAACACAGTGAAACACTCTATATAGCGACACACTCTCAATAAGAACAACACTTTAATTATACTTATTTTTGTTTTCACTCCATTTAACGCTGTAAAATTCGCTTTCTCTACTTGTGACGTTATATCGAGTTTATCCACTACTCGACCCTTGCGAATTCGTCCACATATAGCTCCGCTCCTATGGGTCGTAGCGTGATGATATATAGCCTATAGCCTTCCTCGATAAATCAGCTATCTAACACTGAAAGAATTTTTCAAATCGGACCAGTAGTTCCTGAGATTAGCGCATTCAAACAAACAAACAATACATAATTTACAAAAAACATTGTAATTGTAATTATTTAAAAAAATACAATTACCTTAACGCTTTCTTTTTTTTAATACATCAGTGATTTTCTAGATTAGTAATTATGTAATATATAGTAATGAACCAAAGTCGCTTCAGCTGTCTGTACGTTTAAATCTCTTGAAGTACATAACGGATTTGATGCGGTTTTTATTATCATTAAAGTGAATCATTAATGAATGTTAATGATTACTTGTTTTGATTGTGTAATATTACTCATAAAGCAGTTATTCCCAACCGATTGATGATACATATACGTTTAGATTGGACGACATACATGATAAGGTAAGGTTATCCTAAATACAAAATGGCGGATCACCCAAGATAGCGGACTAGACCAAGATATGGGTATTTAATGAAAGGATTTGTTGAGGAGAACACGGATAGTCAAATGACTTCAAACTAAATCCAATATGGAGGATCACCCAAGATGGCGGACTCAACGTCCAAGATATGGGTATTTAATGAAAGGATTTGTTGAGATGAATACGGATAATAAAATGACTTCCGTCTAAATCCAATATGGAGGATGACCCAAGATGGCGGACTCAACGTCCAAGATGTGGGTATTAAATGAAAGAGTTTATTGAAAAGCATAAGAAAAATAAAAATGGTTAACTCCGAATCCAACTTGGCGGATTACCTAAGATGGCGGACTGGAAGTCCATGATATAGACATCCAATGAAAGTGTTTGTTGAGAAGAATACGGATAATAAAGTGATTTCACTTTATATCCATTATGGCGGACTACTCAAAATGGCGCAAACTGATTATTTCAGCAATTTTAAATATTATGTTTGTTACTCAATCACGCAAAAACGGCTGAACGGATTTCAATGAAATTTGGCATACAGATACTTTATATTCTGGATTAACACATAGGCTACTTTTTATCCCGGAAAAATTCATAGTTCCGGGATAATAATAAATTATTACTATGGTATATATTTTCTTCTATTTTGAGCATTCCATAAACATATTTTATTATTATGTTTATTTTTTTAAAAGAAAGTAAAAAATTATTAGGGGAGAGAGAAAGGGGGAGGGGGTATAGCCGGGGAAGATCACTAGTATGTTAATGTAAGTAAACAGTAAGTCAAACGTTTTGCAAACATGTAGTAATGCGGGTTGAGGTCGTGTTGTAACATACATATATAACAACTTACAACATTTATTTTGACCCCTTTACTCTATTTAAAAAAAAAAGAAAAAATATATTATTGTATTTAAAAAAGACTTCTTTTTTAAATACTATTTTTTTTTCATATTTCATACACTTCTAGTTTGAATTTTTTTGCTTTCAAACTTTGAGTATCAAAAACTTGCTTAAATATTAATTTGACAAAAAAGTTTAATTAAACTTAATTAAAGAAAATTTAATTATCTAAAAAAAGTTGCTGTAAACTTTTATCGTCCGACAAACTGTTTAGGAGATATACGACAAAACATGTTAGTCATATTCTGATTACTATCTAATATTTTTGATCGACCTATATTAATTAAGTTTAAATTATTTAAAAGAGAGAGAAAGTGAGTTTTGAGTAAGAGAGTAATTCAAGCTATATTTTTCCTCTCTTTCTTCTAATATCAGCTTTATAGATAGTCAGTAATTATGTTTTTTTTAATTCCCAGCATCATGCGGTGTGATAATACCTGAAGAGCTGCCATCTTTGTTATCTGTGGCGTATTCGAATATACCTCCTATCAAAAAAGGTAAGGTTACTGATAGTTAGAGAGAAAGCTGGTTAGTGGCAAAGTATGAGTGAGAGTGTAAGAGCGAACTTGAGTGAATGATATGTGTATGTGTTTGGTATAAAAGAGCATACGTTCCCTGTTTAGAGCTGCTGTGTTGAGGGTCTAAAAGAAGAAAATGTGTTTGAGAGTCAATGAGAACGAGAGAGGGAGAGCTAATGAGTATGAGTGTTAGAATAGATGAGACAGAATGAGATGGTGTGTGAGAGCGAATGAGAGCGAGAGGGAGAGCTTGTGTGGTGTAAAAGCTACCGTCATTTAAGTTGAACTATAACGAGTTCGTCAAGTTCATTGAAGGTCTATTAAAAGTTGTTTCGTAACTTCCTTTGTTTAATACATGGCCTTGGTATGTAATTACATAAGGAAGGTATATAACCATTTTTTATTACATAAATTGGTTATTTCCTTTAAATTAATTCTATGTTAATTTAAAATTAATAATATGATGTGGTTCGTGTATATATGTGTGTGAAAGAGAAAGAGAGAGAGAGAGAGTAAGATAATGTAATAGAAAATATTAAAAAATTTCCCCGTGAGGGGACGGGATAGAATACTATTCCCCTCTGTCGCTGGGAGAGCATCTCGTAAGAGCCGAGCAACCCAGCACCCCCTTGGTGGTAGGGGATCTGTTCCCCAACTGGCTTGCACCACCAGCATGCGAATCCGACCGCCAAGTGTCATAGGCCAAACTTACCCCCTCCCACTCCCATCCTATTAATGCTGTGTATCTAGTGGACTCAGGGATCTAGCTCAGGGTCCGTTGAGACCACAACATTTTTTCTTCTTCATTCCCCCTCCCCAGTCTATCTTCGAGGATGCAACGCATCAACAAAACAAGAGGGTATCTATTGTTTTGTCGATGTCCGTGGGCGATGGTGGCCACTTACCATCAGGTGGACCATTTGCACCTTTTCTACCATAAAAAAAATAACAGTATTATCATGTGTATAAGAGACAATGAGTGGAAAGTTATGTGAAAGAGAGCGACTGCATGTGCCAGTAATAGAGAGATAAAAAATGGCTATAAGAAAGAGAGAGTGTACGAGATTATTTGTGATTTACATGTGTATTTATACTTTGCAGGAACGGACTCCAGGATAGGCTTCGGTTTCGCGTTCGGTAACCATGCTGACTTCCAGGTGATGCTGGAGCTTGGACCACAGACAAATACCATGAATTTGAGTGAGTCTAATACACAATAAACACAATAGTTAATTAGTTTTTCACAAAATTTTCTGCAATTTATTTTATTTATGCTCGACATTTTGGAGTATTTGTAATTTAATTATTTTCATTTCAGCTGGACAACCGTTCCCTAAAAATGGCAACACTAACAACAAAAGACAAGCACCTCTTCCCCCTCCAGTGAAGTCTAATAAAAACAAAGATAAGGTACAAGATTTTTATAAATAAACTAAAGAATAGTATTGAATTGAAAAAAAATAAAGTAGATATAGTCACTTGAAGAGAGAACATTAGAGAGAATAGGAGAGTGTGTAAATCTATACATATATACATTTACATTTAATTAAATTATACGCAAATATTCTAACATGCGAGTTTGCTATAAAATATTGACAGGCGCTTCATACAAATAAATTATTTTTCAACGATATTTGAGACAGATGTTTATTTAGTTTTAATATTGCTATTTAAGTAAATTATAGAAAAATTAAAAGCAAATAATAATATTAAATTGTAGTAGTAGTAAAAGAGATAGTTTTAAATTTAATTATTGTACTAAACTATTACATTTTAATTAAATTATATGAAAATATTTTAACATGCGAGTTTCCTATAAAATATTGACATGCGCTTCATATAAATATTGAACAATCGTGTCAGATGTTTAATAATTTAAACATTGCTATTAAAATTTAATAATATTGAATTGAAAAATTAAAATTTCTATTTACTATTCTAATTAAATGAAATAAGATATTCATACATACATATAAGTAAAAAAAATTTCGAGTGTCTGTTTGTAATATTAAAATAACCGCTTTTTACTAAGTCCCCCTTCAACTAATCCGCTCGGCTATATTGGTGACTTTGGTTCTTCTACTGCTGCTCCTCTCTCCTCTCCACTCCTTCTGAGTCCATCACGTAGAGAAACAGCAGAGGAGCAGAGATAAAGAGACCATCACCAATATATTAAATATCCAAATTTAAAATATATATAGATACAAAACAACATTTTTTTACTATTTTTGACTGTCTGTCTGTTTGTTCCGGCAAATCTTTGAAATGGCTGGACCGATTTTGACGGGAATTTTACTGGCAGATAGCTAATGTAATAAGGAGTAACATAAGCTATTCAACATCTCGTTACGACCCATAGGAGCGGAGCAACACGCGAACGAAGTCGCGCGGCTAGTTTACTATTAAAATATACTAGCATTTTTAAATATTATTAAATTATATGCAAATATTCTAACATGCGAGTTTGCTATAAAATTTTGACTGGCGCTTCATGTAAAAAATAAATATATACAACATGATATTTGTTTTAGATAATTATTCAGTTTTAACATTGCTGACTGACTGACTGACAAATTATGACGTGTCAGAAGTACTTTGTAAAAAGTAAAATAGAATAAATATAAATATAATATGCTAAAAATATGAAAGCTATACTGCGTAGTAACACTCAAATGACAATATCAACTTGTAATATAGACGGAAGCCGGGCAGTGCCTGGAGCTTGAGACCCAGGAGCAGGTTTGCTGTTAATGTATAAGTCCGACCAAAAAAAAAGGTGGTTTTAGTGTGAAAATTAAAATGATTTTTTGATTAAATATTTCCATTGTAGACTAATTTTATTACTTTTTTTTACTGTTATAAAAATTTATATTTTGCTGAAGAGTTTGTTTGTTTAAACGCGCTAATCTCAGGAACTACTAGTCCGATTTGAAAAATTCTTTCAGTGTTAGATAGCCCATTTATCGCGGAAGACTATAGGCTATATATCATCACGCTACGACCCATAGGAGCGGAGCTACACGCGGACAAAGTCGCGTGGGTCGACTAGTTATAGATAATTTTCTAAATAATAATAAAAATCTGAAGTTAAACTTTTTGTTGTAAATTTTTTGACAGTATCTCCAAACTGATGCTGGTAAATACCTCCAAAATTGGGCGCAGAAGATGAAGAACCCTCCAAAACCTGTCAAGAAGGTAAAACCAGAATTCAATCTAGAAGAATCTTTAGTAGAGTTAGTAAAGAACGAGAAAGGAGAATATGAAATACATCAACCTAAACCGGAAGTGTCGCAGAGTGTGTTAAATAATCTGAAGAGACTTTACGGAGAGAAAGAAGTAAAGATAACGGAACAGAGGAGTGAAGAAGAGATAAAGAAGATAACAGATGATTTGTCTAACGTTGATTTGGAATAAAGGGATTTTTATTGGTTATTTTTAATTTTCCTTTTATGCTGAAATTATTCTGATTTATTTGATATTTATTACTTATATTATTAATAATATCTTCAATCAGATGCATATACATATTATATTAAAGTTTCATCAAAATTAGTTAAACAATTTTGATGTTTAAAAATATATCAAATTTTAAATAGTAGTTTTCAGACTTACTTAACATTTATTGTTATTTTATTATTATTTTAATATAATAGATTTATAAATTATTATTAATATGATTATCAAATGTATAAACTATAATCTGTAAAAGTTTCATCAAAATCCATTTAGTAATTTTTGCATTAAAGAGCAACAAACTTTAATCTATTCTCAAATACTTATTTTCCGACTTACTTGATATTTATCATTAATTTATTATTATTTTAATAAAGTACATATATGAATTATTATTTATAGGGTAATGAGATATATGGTTTATAATAATGTATAAGTTTCATCAAAATAAGTTAAATCGTTTTTGCGTTAAAAAATAACAAACATTAATATTCTCAAAAACTAATTTTTCGAATTACTTGTCATTTATGATTATTTTGTTATTATTATTATTAAATATAATTATAAATAATAATCTATATAATAAATAGATACATAAGCTATATTATTATAAAAGTTTCATCAAAATCCGTTCAGTACTTTTAGCGTTAAAGAGTTTAATGTTTAAGTAATAAAAATCGCTTTATAATATTAGTAGGATATTACGAGTCGGATTACAATTTGAAGGATACAGCCCTTTAAAGGTCATAAGTAGATGTTAATGATGGGAGCCCTAAGCCCGGAGCCCTGAGAACTGAATGTTAATACAGACAAATAGAACGTATGTATGTCTGTATGTATGTAATACAACATCTCACTTACAACGTCAAATGCTCGCTTAGAAGCTATTTATTAGGAGATAAGGGTTGTTGCTCTAAGTTATGAGTTGTAGCGTTTATATATATAGATATAACTAAACAGAAACCCAAGCCTTGGATTTGTGACCACGTGAACTTTTAACAGAATTCTAACACTCGCCTCCACTGCTTAGTTTCACTGTCTAAACCTGAGATTAAACTATCACAAACCTAACCTAACATTAAACACAATAAATAAGACGTAAGAACTCACATGATCTTTATTCGGAGACGTTCAACTGTGAGGAGATCTGATCACTACCTGCGCGAACCACCTGATGTGCAGGTGGTACGCGCAGGTGGCTTGAGATGCACGTGAGGCCTGCACTACTCCCGACATATATTATATAAAAATGAAAATAAATATAAAATAGGGGTATACTTCTTTTCTTACTACTTATTTAAACAAACACAAATTTAGATGTAGCTGCTTAAATACGGAAAGTTATATTACGGAATATTACAGGATTTCCTAAATTCTATGACAAAGGCGCCATCTATTGACGGTGAAAGCGCCTTACAGTGGAGGCGAGTGTTTCCAAGCCAAGCTAGCCAAGGCATTACTTAGGTTCCTATCGTATTTGTGACAGATCATAATGTTTAGTTGTTCAATAGTCCATTCAGTGTCACACCTCCTCTTAATGTTTCAATGTTTTCAGAACACCCCCTCTCCTTATCTTATATTTTTCTTCTAGTTATATATTGTCGAGTCAGCGAGGATATTTTAACTAGTCAATAAAACGCTATCAACAGTGAAGTTATTAATTAATTAGAATCGCTACATCTAATGCCTTGAACTACTAGTAGTTTTATTTGCTTCAGCAAGGAGTAAGCCGCTTATACTTAATGTACGAGTAGCTTGTACTCTTATACATTGAGTGTATACACTACATTATACATTTTGAATTACTAAGAAATTAAAAAAAAACAAGTTTTTATACTTATAGTATCAGACAGTCCCTACATCCGTATGACCAGTGAAGCATAATACCATGTACATACCAGGAAGTTGTCCGCCATATTGGATTTAGAGTTGTCATTTTATTCTTCGAATTGTACTCAGTAAACCCTTTCATTTGATACCCATATAATGGGCATTCACAAGAAATAACTAATTTACCATCTTGGATTGTCCGCCATATTGGAATTTGAACGAAGTAATTTAATCTAAATTTTTTTGAGCAAACTGTTTCATTTGATAACCATATCATGGATGTTTACAATAAATAACTAGTCCACAATTTTGGATTGTCCGCCATATTGGATTTAGAGTGAAGTCATTTTATTTATCATGTTTTTAGTAAGCCCTTTCATTTGATAGCTATATATATGTATAATGTCTATACATTCACGAAACATAACTAGGCAGCCATCTTGGACAGTCCGCCATATTGGATTTAGAGTGAAGTCATTTAATTTATCATATATTTAGTAAACCCTTTCATGGGCATTTAGTTCGCCATCATTGGTGATCCGCACATTTATTTAATACTCGAATCAATAAAAAAAAATTACATTTCATCGTGTTATTATTTATTCATCTGCTTTTCCTTTTCATTAATGTTGACAAACAAAAAGTTACATTACAACGTGTACTTACAATAAAACTTTTCTTTAGAAAGAGTAACAAAAAGTGAAATAAAAAAAATGAAGTTGAAGATTGTTCGTCCATACAAATAACTATAAAAACTTCATACTAAAATAACCTGTTTTTGCCGAGTATTGACGTTAAATCGATTATGACACTGTGTATAAACGGAGTTTACACTGTGTTTACTATATTGAGTTTAATGAAGTTCACACTGTGTTTAAGTAGAGTTAACACTGTGTTTACTATATTGAGTTTAATGAAGTTCACACTGTGTTTAAGTAGAGTTAACACTGTGTTTACTATATTGAGTTTAATGAAGTTCACACTGTGTTTAAGTAGAGTTAACACTGTGTTTACTATATTGAGTTTAATGAAGTTCACACTGTGTTTAAGTAGAGTTAACACTGTGTTTACTATATTGAGTTTAATGAAGTTCACACTGTGTTTAAGTAGAGTTAACACTGTGTTTACTATATTGAGTTTAATGAAGTTCACACTGTGTTTAAGTAGAGTTAACACTGTGTTTACTATATTGAGTTTAATGAAGTTCACACTGTGTTTAAGTAGAGTTAACACTGTGTTTAGTATATTGAGTTTAATGAAGTTCACACTGTGTTTAAGTAGAGTTAACACTGTGTTTAGTATATTGAGTTTAATGAAGTTCACACTGTGTTTAAGTAGAGTTAACACTGTGTTTACTATATTGAGTTTAATGAAGTTCACACTGTGTTTAAGTAGAGTTAACACTGTGTTTACTATATTGAGTTTAATGAAGTTCACACTGTGTTTAAGTAGAGTTAACACTGTGTTTACTATATTGAGTTTAATGAAGTTCACACTGTGTTTAAGTAGAGTTAACACTGTGTTTACTATATTGAGTTTAATGAAGTTCACACTGTGTTTAAGTAGAGTTAACACTGTGTTTAGTATATTGAGTTTAATGAAGTTCACACTGTGTTTAAGTAGAGTTAACACTGTGTTTACTATATTGAGTTTAATGAAGTTCACACTGTGTTTAATTAGAGTTAACACTGTGTTTACTATATTGAGTTTAATGAAGTTCACACTGTGTTTAAGTAGAGTTAACACTGTGTTTACTATATTGAGTTTAATGAAGTTCACACTGTGTTTAAGTAGAGTTAACACTGTGTTTAGTATATTGAGTTTAATGAAGTTCACACTGTGTTTAAGTAGAGTTAACACTGTGTTTACTATATTGAGTTTAATGAAGTTCACACTGTGTTTAATTAGAGTTAACACTGTGTTTACTATATTGAGTTTAATGAAGTTCACACTGTGTTTAAGTAGAGTTAACACTGTGTTTATTATATTGAGTTTAATGAAGTTCACACTGTGTTTAAGTAGAGTTAACACTGTGTTTACTATATTGAGTTTAATGAAGTTCACACTGTGTTTAAGTAGAGTTAACACTGTGTTTAGTATATTGAGTTTAATGAAGTTTACACTGTGTTTAAGTAGAGTTAACACTGTGTTTACTATATTGAGTTTAATGAAGTTCACACTGTGTTTAAGTAGAGTTAACACTGTGTTTACTATATTGAGTTTAATGAAGTTCACACTGTGTTTAAGTAGAGTTAACACTGTGTTTAGTATATTGAGTTTAATGAAGTTTACACTGTGTTTAAGTAGAGTTAACACTGTGTTTACTATATTGAGTTTAATGAAGTTCACACTGTGTTTAAGTAGAGTTAACACTGTGTTTACTATATTGAGTTTAATGAAGTTCACACTGTGTTTAAGTAGAGTTAACACTGTGTTTACTATATTGAGTTTAATGAAGTTCACACTGTGTTTAAGTAGAGTTAACACTGTGTTTACTATATTGAGTTTAATGAAGTTCACACTGTGTTTAAGTAGAGTTAACACTGTGTTTACTATATTGAGTTTAATGAAGTTTACACTGTGTTTAAGTAGAGTTAACACTGTGTTTACTATATTGAGTTTAATGAAGTTTACACTGTGTTTAAGTAGAGTTAACACTGTGTTTACTATATTGAGTTTAATGAAGTTCACACTGTGTTTAAGTAGAGTTAACACTGTGTTTACTATATTGAGTTAACACTGTGTTTACTATATTGAGTTTAATGAAGTTCACACTGTGTTTAATTAGAGAGAAATTGTCATTGAGGAGTTTAAACTAGATTTATTGCATTTATAAACTTCTAGCTGACCCGGCAAACATTGTTTTGCCATATAAATTTGTGGTGTGCCACTCTTAGCACTTAGGGGGGATGAAAAATAGATAGTAGCCGATTGTCAGACCTACATATTCAATGCATATAAAATTTCATAAAAATCGGTTGAGCCGTTTCGGAGGAGTATGGTAACTAACATTGTGACACGAGAATTTTATATAAGACATACATGAGGTAGCCTTGTTCTCGTTGATGTCTTTTATATGCTAAAATTGAATCCTTTATATTCGCGGATAGTACCTTTTATTTTATTCCAAGATAGCCCGATAGACTCGAGGCAGTTGTCCAACGGAGTTCGCCTGGTAATCATTATGGCTGTAGTGGTGAGTTGTCGCGATGCTGGGTCTCTATTACTAAGGTCTCTACGCTTTAAGTGCGTATTATTATTGTCTTGTGCGTGTTGCTGTGCGGTATTGGTTCCATGTAGATAACATGATATTCGTCCTACAATCAATCAACATTAATATTTTTTACTTTTATGTAAAATAACTTGTAATTATAATTTTTACAAAGGATTAATTTAGAAGTTCATTTCGTATAAAGCTGTGCGTGCGATGTTTAGGGTGACCATGATGTCTGTCAAAATTATATACAGGTTTTAGGAGTGAGATTCAGGACAAGAAATATAAAATCTGAAAAAAAGAATCCTACACTGTTCTTGTAGTGCAGGATATACTTCAAATCTTCATAAGCCTTCGTATTCGCATTGTAATGGAGTCCCAGCATCGTGACACCACACCATAATACAACTATTGTCTCCACCAGTTGCACTCTGCCTTACAACTGGCCTATGTCTATCAGAACTGTAAGGTATATGTCGGAGAATAGTAAAAGGTTATCGATTAATCGAATCATCATCGCTGTCTATGGCGTTGGAGTAGGGTAGTAGTCACTTCCGTTGTTTTGACAGTCTCGACCCTCGACCCTTTATATGCCATCGACAGTCTGACTGAAGTCTTAGTCGTGCGCGGTCTCTCAAGAAGTGAAGTAGTGTCTAAATAGTGATAGTGTTAGGAGTGCTGTCCGATCAAGGTCACGTGAGTACCTTACAATGTAATTGACTCGTCTTGTGTTAGGTTAGGTTTATGTGCGTTTAACCTTGGATTTAATCAGAGAGCCTAGCAGTGGAGGCGAGTGTCGTGATCACTTAAAGGATATCCTTAAGCCTACACCTTGGTCACAAGTCCAAGACACTGCTTAGGTTTCTCTCGTAATTGTTAGAGATCATATTTGATCATTTATCGGTTCAGTAGCAATATCTACGTTGTGTTCTCCAATATTCCCCATCTTCCTCGTTCCATATATGTGACGTCATCTGATGTAAATAAATCAGTGTGCATCCTGCGCTCGCGTTTCATTGACGTGCCTCTTTAAATGGCGCAGTCGGTGGTGTCGAATAATAAAAATGGATACCGTGTAATAGTAGTAAAACTATTATATGTGATTACAGATAGTATTATACTCATACAAGACATTAAAATAAGTGTATTAAGAAAATGGAAAAGTGTTCGTTTAGATTCGAACAAAACTTGAGCAACGTTATTTCCGGAGGATTACTTGATTGGCAGAGGTGGAGAAGTTTTATTGTGTATTTTAAAGCATATGAATTAACCAAAAGATGTTAAATGTTGAAGAATATAAAGCTATGAATGATGTTGCTTACATTCAGTTCTATCATATAAAAGACATCAACGAGAACAAGGCTCGTCTCATGCATGTAGTTTATAAATGCAATAAACATAGTGTAAACTCTATTAAACATCACTCTATCACCATTTCTCCTCTCTCTTTCTCTTGTACTTTATTTAACCATTTAAAAAAAAATTATAGTCACCCTATTACAAGTAATACGAAAACTGATTCAAGGACACATTTTATTAAGAGGAAGAATATAAATTTACTATGTATTTATTATTTATATGAAACTACCTGACCCGCTCTCGCTTCGCTGAGGTATATTCACTCACTCACGCACACAACTATCAATCATATATCTCCCATCGTTAAGGCAGCGTTTCTCCGACTTACTGCAGAAAATCCGACTACCACGGAAAAGTTTTTCCATTTCTCAGGTTAATATGTGGTTTTCTATTGGTAAAAGAATTTTCAAATTCCATTCAGTAGATCCAAAGAATACCCCCTTTATATCCTATTTACTAAATTCAAGTATCTATCATAGTTTCATAGAAAAATGAGTTTGTAGATTAGAACCCCTTTTTCTCTAAACTAATAAACTTAGGGGTTTTATAATTGATCAATAATAATGCCTAACTAATATATAAACCAAAATAATATTATATATATAAGGGATATATATATATACCAATACCCAATACCCAAATATATATATATATTTCGGAGTTGTGTGTTAGGTTAGGTTTATGTTAGT
Source organism: Limenitis camilla (assembly GCA_905147385.1). NCBI lineage: Eukaryota > Metazoa > Arthropoda > Insecta > Lepidoptera > Nymphalidae > Limenitis > Limenitis camilla. Next base: position 1,837,872 of record LR990252.1, on the reverse strand, counting down.
CTAATCTTAGGTTTAGACGGTGAAACTAAGCAGTGGAGGCGAGTGTTATGATCATTTAAAGGACGTCCTTAAGCACAAGTCCAAGGCACTGCTTAGGTTTCTCTCGTAATTATTAGAGATCATATTTGATAATTTATCAGTTCAGTAGAAGTATCTACGTCGCGTTTACCCAATATTCCATTCAATACCATCACCCCCTTTTAATGTTCCCCAATATTCCCCATCTCCCTCCTTCCATTTCCTTTCACATCGTTTTAAAATCCCCGACATATATATATATATATATTTGAGGAACTCCCAAAGATTTAAACGGTCACACAGCTCGACATGCACTTCATGTCCTATTTCAACCCTTTCAACCCTTTTTTTCGCAATAAAACGTAGCCTATCTCCTTTCTCAAGTTTTAGTCTATCTCTGTAGCAAATTTTATCAAAATCGATTCAGTGGTTTAGGCGTAACAGACAGTAATGTTAACCGCGAATTTTCAAATTTAGTTAGTTTCAAAGCTACACCTTAACTCATTAATTAAACTCAAAATCACGTCATTTGTAACCGTCCGTCTGTCCATTGACCGAATGCCGATTTTTCATTATATTACAATAATTACAACCAAAATAAGCTCAGCAGGACATTAGTATTAACACTGCATAATTTATTATAATTTGCATGATGGATTTTGAAAAGTTTTGGACATCCAAAAAGGAGGGAAAACGGCCCTTTACTATATAATAATCATAACTAAGGATCAAGTTTTTTTTTTTTAATTTTTTTTCTGCCTCCTCTCCACCTTGATTTTTTTCTAAATTTCATTTTTTATATAATTTACTTACTTATTCACTTACTTCAACTCATTCAATTACTTATTCACACACTCACTCCTTGTTATACGACAAGTGACACACACAAAGATTATATATATATAGACTGTTCGTGTCGCATCGTATATAAAAAAGGAATGAAAAAAAAATTATGTATATAAATATTTTTTTTTATATAAAAAAAATTGTTATAAAAAAATAAAATAAAACACATATAGTGATTATTTACTAAGAATAAGAAAATAATGAAAACAAATTAAGAAAATCTGAAAAAAAAAAATATATTGACCATTGCGTTTTTCCATACACTTTTGTTGGAATCAGATCCTTTGAAAGGTACTGTCCTATAGATGTATGTAGATTAATTAAATTTAATATACATACGAAATTGTAATAATTACAGAATTACAGAAAACATTGTAAGAAATAAAAGAGTTCTTGTTTTTTGACAAAAACTCTTCTGGGAATATTTAATACACGTTAAACACTCATAACTGAATGTGGATGTGGTAAAGATGGAGGAGGCATATCGAACATCATAGTAATACTAGTCGACACGCCCTGGCTTCGCTTGGATGTTATTTACGACGTGTAATACTTAGATTTCTAAAAACAAACATTTAATTTTCATTATTGATAATTTAGAACAGTAACCATATTATATTTTTATCCCGCAAGAACTCGGAATTTTTCGGGATAAAAAGTATCCTACCTATTAATACAGGTTATAAAGTATCTGTGTGCAAAATTTCATCGAAATCCATTCAGCCGTTTTTGCGTAATTGAGTAACAAACATACACACTTTCACACTTATAAAATTATTAAGATTTAAAATATAATAAAATTAAAGATATCGAACAAACGCTGAGACTTGTGACCTAGGTGCAGGTTTATAAAGCAAACTAAACCAGTAAACTCCATTTAACGCCATTAAGTAAGTCGTACCACTAGATGGCGCTGTACGAAAAAATCTCTTTCCATCAGTATCCCTCAGTAATTTTTTTTTACTTTTTAAGCATTATAGATTATTATAAAAGATTTGTAGGTTTTGTAATTTTTTTTATTGTATGATAGATAAGGGACAAACGAGCAGACGGTATACCTGATGGAAAGCCACGGACATCGACAAAACTAGAGGGTATCTTGTTTTGTCGATGCGTTGTCGTCTAGAAGATAGAGTGAGGAGGTGAAGCAAAGAGAAGAATGCTGCGGTTTCAATGGACCCCTGGCAAGAAGTCGTAAGCCAGTCGGGGAACAGATCCCCTACCACCATGAGGGTGCTGGGTTACTCGGCTCTTACTTGGGAATTGTATTCTAACCCGTCCCCTCATGGGTAGTGAGATTTAAAAAAAAATATGAACTAACAAAAAATACCGCATCCAAATTTCCGAAATCTCAAACCAAATAATTCCACAAAAGAACTGGAAAAAAATTAAAAAATACCAACAGACAACAAAACGACGCTAATTACTTGCAATTGGGGTTTTATGGACAACCTAAAAAACTCCTTATACCGTTACACATAAGGTTCAAAGTCACATCATTTTCATTTAAGGCCAAGTGCCGCCTATTCTGGTTTTTTTCGGGAATTTCGGGTCTTGGGCGGAGACACTCGGGACCCACCCAAGTAATTGCCATATGTAATTTTTGAACATTTTAACACGTAAATACAAATCTTTTGACAACCACTTTGAAATCATTAACCCTTATTATATAACTCGGAGAAAGAGAAGGAGGGGGTGATCTTGGACAGTGCCTTGGATTTGTGACCAAGGTGTATTAATTGTGTATTAAATGTTATTTATTGCAAATTTTAAAAGGTATGCAAAGGCAGCCTTATGGCTAAAGCAATCTCTTCCAGGCAACTGAAGGAGAGAGGAAATGATGAACATAAACAGACTTCATATACATATTCTTATAGAAAATTAAAGGATTTTATTAGTTAAAGTACTACTTACGCCATCTATTGACGGATAGATGGTCTGTCTGTCTGATACGCAATCACACTTAAACCACTGAACCGATTTTGATGAAATATGATAGAGAGATAAAGTAGAGCTTGAGGAAGGGCATAGGGTATGCTTTATCGCGAAGTAAACAAATGAGTGTGCTCGTACGCCATCTAGCGACGTGGGGGTGAAGCGCATGTCGAGCTTCTTGACCCCTCTAAACCTTTTTCGTGATCAGACAGATAATATTGATTAGATTTTAAAATAAATTTATGTGAGGAGTCTCTGTCTGTTTGTTTGTCTATATCTTCTAATCCATGTTAGAGATAGAGATATAGTTTTTACAAATCAGAAGAGGGATAAATGTAGAAAGTTTATATAATATCTTTTATAGGTAGAAATTGAAGTGTAATATTAGGTAGGGTAGGTAATGTTCATGAACTAGTTTAGCTGCATTTCTACCAGAGATATGAAGCGATTCTATTGGTTCTTACAAACGCATCCTTCACAGCCTTAGAGTAGGTACAGTTACTAAGACATTAAGATAAAGAGAGTAGAAAATATCGAAATAAAATTAATCTTATACTAATATATAAACTGAAGAGTTTGTTGGTTTGAACGCTCTAATCTCAGGAACTACTAGACCGATTTAGATTTTTTTTTCAGTGTTAGATAGGCCATTTATCGAGGAAGGCTATAAGCTATATATCATTACGCTACGGCCAATAGAAGCGGAGCTACATGTGAACAAAGTCGCGCGGATCGACTAGTTAGTAAATAAAAGGGTTGAGTTCATAAATGAGTCGTTGAGTACACAAATTAATCGCCTGAGTGAGTGAGTGAGTACCTCAGTGTGTGACCAGTGAATACGTTAAATGAATATGTGGGTAAGTGAGTGAGTGTATGAACAAAATCTTATCAAAAGGAGTACAGTAAGCTCGACATAACTGGATTGTGAATTAGGACAACAAAAAATCAAATAACAAATTCGGTACATATTGTCGTTATTGAGAGTGTTTGTGTCCCTTAATAGAACCTTATCAAAATAGATCAAAACGACACGTTATGACGTCACTGAAGGGACTGCTTATTTTGTGTTAAATGGAGTTGTCGTTAAATGGAGAGATATCACTATAATTAATGAAGAATACAACTAAATAACATCTTTGGTATGTATATTGATGTGTTGTCGTAATTGAGAGTGTGTCGCTATATAGAGTGTTGCCATTGTTGTTAAATCGAGTGACGTTACCCCATCTTACAAGTCGGTGAATCACCGAATTAAATCCCTTTGTTGCTCAGGATCGTAAGGTAGATGTAAAAAATGGTAAAAAAAGTAAAATGACATTCCGCCACCGTTGCTCATAAGTCACATCGAAGTTAACCCATTTGACATTTAAATGGTTGTTTATAGCTTACGATTTAAATGTCGTTTGCGTGTCGAATGAAAACGCGTCACGACATTTATTAATTATCTAACAGTTATTATCTTTTAGGATATTTATGTACTTACGATGAAATATAAAACTTATATTTTAATTTTTTTTTTTTTTTTTTTTTTTTTTTTTTTTTTTTTTTTTTTTTTCAAGCGTGCAGACACACTATACTAGGATTACATTATTAATATATAATGTGGTTATAGTAAAAAATTGATTTACAGAGTATCGCGTCGCACTCTGTTTGTTCAAACGCTCGCCTCTACTGTTCTATCTGCATTTAACTAATCACTACTATATGGTGTATTAAAATAAAAAAAAAAAGTAATACAAGCTACATTTTCGAATTTAATTTGAAATTTAATTCGATTTTAAATGATGTGAAAGAAGGAAGTGAGGGGTATATTGGAAAACACTAAAAGGGGGGATGATATTGAATGGACTATTGGGTAAACGCAACGTAGATACTTCCACTGAACCGATAAATATCAAATATAATCTCTTACAATTACGAGAGAAACCTAAGCAGTGCTTTGGTCTTGTGACCATGGTGTAGATCAAGACTCGCCTCCACTGCTCAGACTCTCTGTTTAAACCTAAGGTTAACACAAGACGTGGCAACTAGATTGTAATGTACTCACGTGACCTTGATCGAAGCGCACTCCTAGCACTAACACTGCACTGCATAACACTAACACTATTCAGAGGCTATTTCACTTCTTAAGAGACCGTGCACGACTAAGACTTCAGTCAGACTGTCGATGGCATATAAAGGTCGAGAGTCAAGACTGTCAATATTACGGAAGTGACTACTACTATTGTTGCATTAAAAAATCAGATATGCAGTAACACTCAAACGAAAATATCAACATGTAATCTAGATGAAAGCCGAACAGTGCCTGGAGCTTGAGACCCAGGAGCAGGCACCACTAACACACACTAACACGCTGCGCGAAAGCACTAGTATAATGCGTAGTACGTGGACACCACCATCTCACTCACTCGCTCACTCTTCTGTCTCACTCACACCTTGTCCTGACAATAACTAACACAACTGGTTACTAAAATATATTGGATTACTTAAATAACTATAATAAGAAAAACCTACCTAACGATCAAAATGTCGTGGCAACATCGTGACAATGTCGTTCCATATAAAGAGAACGAATAGTTTTTGTAATTGATGAGTCTAGAGCAGGAAAAAAATACCATGTATATTTGTGTTATCTGTTGTCAATCACAACATGTTGTATTGCCTGTCTCTGTCTACAAAACTAGTGTTATCATGGCACAAGACAATAATGATATGCTTAACGGAAACCTTAGTATGGAGAGCCAGCATCAGGGCACGACACTACCGCACAGCCATAATGGTCGCCAAGCGAGCTCTGATTGACAACTGGCTACTACCCCCGAATATAGAGTTATCAGCAGTGTTTTTTTTAATATAGTTTTTGAAGCCAAGTAAAATATGCTTAAATTAGGAAAGGGCCTCTCTCACCAAACAATGCACAATTTTTTTTTTCTTTCTTTTTTTTTTTTTTTTTTTTTTTTTTTTTTTTTTTTTTTTTTATTATTTTTTTTTTTTTTTGTAGTGCAACGTATGGAGCTACTGACGCTTTAACCGACCAATATTAAGTCCGTGGAAATTTGGGAAGGGAAATATACCTCGTGAACTAAAACCAGAGTAGGTTTCGTTTTACGAGCCCAACAGCAATGAGAGTTGTTGTTAAATGGAGAGTGAAACAACAACGTTAGGAAAGCCAACAAATATTTATTTTGTAAAAATTCAAGGATTTTTTTTTTTTTATGGTAGATAAGGTGGTAAGTGGCCACTACTGCCCATGTACAGTATATCTTGTTTTGTCGATGCGTTACATCCTCGATGATAGAGTGTGGAGGGGAAGTGAAGAAAAAAAATGGTGCGGTTTTCAGAGGGACCCTAAGCACGAGCAAAGAGTCCAATAGATCTGCAGCATTAATGGGATGGGAGAGGGAGGGGGTAAGCTCCACGTGCGGCTCGACCGGAACGCGACAAAATATGTTGTATTACATTCATTATTTCAAGGACTAACTTCAAGGAGTTTATTCAAACAAAAAATCTAAAAATTAAAATTCTCCTTTTTTTATAAAACAAATGATTTTTTTAATAAAACTTAAATTAAGTTATAAATAAAAAATAATAATAAATCGTTACTCCTATTAATTTATTCAAACGATATTAAAATTAAATAAATAATTTAGTCAAAGAATATTTTTCTACATACATAACGCGCAATCCATATTATAACTAAAATAGCATTATAGCAATAACTATTACATAGAATGTAGTAGACTAGTAGTAGTATTACTAATATTACTACTAAATCCTCCTTTTATAGCCGGGAGTTAATAACTATAATATATGTCACAGTAAAACAAATTAAATTGTAAAACATGGAAGGACCGACGATATCCAGTGGCGTAGCCAAGCAAGGGGCCCCACAGAGATGAGCAAAAAAATGTCGCTTATACTTAAACGTGATTATATTTGCGCGGGGCACTTTATGTCTGGTGTCTCACTGCGACGATAAGAACCATGTTCATTTTACCCGTGAGGGTGTAGAGGAGGGGGGGGGGGGGGGGGGGGTGGGATTAGAATACTATTCCGCTCTGCCGCTGGGAGAGCATTTCGTAAGAGCCACTTGGTGATATGGATCTGTTCTCCGACTGGCTAGCGACCACCAGCATGCGAATCCGACCGCCAAGTGTCTCTGACGCGTTCCGGTCGAGCCGCATGTGGGCCAGACTTAGCCCCTCCCTCTACCATCCCATTAATGCTGCGGATTTAGTGGACTGTGGGCTCGTGCTTAGGGTCACTCCCCCTCCCCATTCAAGACAAAACAAGGGAGTATCTCTTGTTTTGCTGATGTCCATGTCTCCCATGTGGCCACTTACCATCAGGTGGACCATCTGCTCGTTTGCACCTTATGTACCATAAAAAAAAAAATTTACGAATTTTGAGACTTTCGCGTAGTCCGAAATAGCGTAGGGCCTTTGTATCTGGTGCTCCATTGCGACTAGCAACCAAACACCACTGAGCTACTGACGCTTCAACTTCATGTTTTGACGCCCCTTTTAGGTAATGTGTGGGGCCCCTTAAAGCAAGCAATGCTGCTTCATAGCTAATCCGCCACTGTGGGTGTCGTAAGGCATTTGTCTCACTGTGTGACGCCGTGTGACGCCGTGTGACGCCCTCTGATACTGAAACATTAAAAAAGAAGTTTGGAGCTTCGTATTTTGTTGTTAACCTACTTTTAAGATGATAAGTTTTGTGTTGGCTCAAAACTTCTAAGTTTAATTCTAGTATTTCTATTTAAAAAGTATCCTAAGTGAATTTAGTTTACATAAAAGTGTTATAAGTGAACATCGTCTAATAATTCTATTTAAAAACAGTAATTTATGAACATGGTCTAATAATTCTATTTAAAAACTGTCAATAATTAACATGGTATAATATTTCTATTTAAAAACTGTCATTATTGAACATGGTCTAATATTTCTATTTAAAAACTGTCTTTAATTAACATGGTCTAATATTTCTATTTAAAAACTGTCTTTAATTAACATGGTCTAATATTTTTATTTAAAAACAGTCATTTATGAACATGGTCTAATATTTCTATTTAAAAACAGTCATTAATGAACATGGTCTAATAATTCTATTTAAAAAGTATTTACAATTGACAGATAAAAAGATCTCATTGTGTATTGTGAAACAATTATCCTAATACACGTATTTCTAATATTAATGGACAAAACCGCAGGCTGTCGTTCGTACATATTAAAAAAAGGATACATTTTAAAATTTCCAAAAAAAAAGTCATCGTACCGTTTTGTTTCTCTTTCGCTTGCCCGCGCTTTGAGATACCATAGATGTGTAAGACGGTCTGCGCGAGGTTCGAACAATCATAAAGCAACATTGACAACTTTTTATAGGAATCTATTAATATTGAAGCTGAAGTCACTGTTAGGGGCTTGCTATTTATTATTCAAAGACGCCTTGAATTGAACTACCTATTCCAGCACAAAGCACGCTCTCAATGTGCAACTATCTGAAGTGATAAGGATCACGTGACTTAATAAAAATTATTGTTTGTTTATTGGTGAGTATTGTGTTGTTGTGGGTTCTCTAGTTCAGTCCATTGTGCGTGCAGCCAGCCCAGTTCCTTCCAGAAGCGCAGAAGTTTCCTGGGAGCTTCACAGGCTTCCTGGAGCGACCTCATGTCCTTAAGGATTTGTGCCCGTTGTGTGGTGACGCCCACTCATTCCAGGACAACGTGGGCAGTCGACTCTTCTGCCTCTAGGCCTATAGTAAATGGATGTTTATTAAGTGGCCAATATCCCGACATTACTCCCACCATTAAACGGAGATTAATGCGATTTAGACTGAGCAGTTTACGGGATAGGTCCTTCGACAGTGCGGTGTGTCCTAAAATTTGATATATCTCCTCATTCTGGTAGATAGCATGGCGCCAGTATTACATTCTTGTCTATCTCTCTGAAAACTCGCGAACTGGACTATCGGTCCTTAACCCTGCTGGGAGGAGAAAGTCTCTCAGGTTTGACTTTGAATGCGCAAAAGTCACTAATAGGGGAGAAAGTAGCGCGTCACATGCGATTGGTTCTTGTGCAACTTTCCCCCACTATTTTTGCTCAGACCTAAAGTTAGCTGCCGGCTACTATAGCTAAGCTAAAGTTGATGATGATTGATGATTCAAATACTATTTTGAAAATACTAATACAGACCGCGCATCCCACGTTACATATTTATAGACTAAACGATCAATCACCCATCTCGCTCACACCACCCACATTAGAGAGAGACAACAATATCTTTTTAACCAGTTATGCCTTCAAAGATCATAAAGAATTTAAAAATGATATTCCTACGACGGATATTTTGAATGTTTACTTTGTAACTTTTTTTTGGACGAACATTTTTTGGGGTTCCGTATTAAGTTAGTATAGATAAACTATTTAATTTTAAAATGGATGTATCTTTCGAACTATAATAGCAGTTTAAATTTGCTTATTTTTTTAATCTCAATTAAGTATGTTGTTAATATTTTAAGCTTAATAATTAAAAGCTTTCAATCATTCAATGGTAAAATTTTATTTTTAATTACTTACTTTTAATTTTATAATTGTTAACTTTCAATTACATATTTAAATTTTGATTTTATTTAATTTAAATTTCTTCGACTTTTAGTCTGAATAATCACTTAACTTAACTTAAATTAATAATTAAATTAAAAAATGTTTTTTAAATATTTTTTATAATTACTTTCAATTTAGTTTTACCTTTTAATATTTAAATTTAAAACTAGTATAAGTCCGTCTGTCACTTGACCAATTTTCAAAAGTACCCTTTCTCATAGGACTTAAATCCGGGTGTCCTTAGATAATATCTTTTATTGAATAAAAAAACATTGATTGTATCTCAATCTGATGAAGAATAGCGCTTGGTTGGTTTTTGTATGTTTTAGTGTAATTTGGTTTAAAATATTTATGAGGATTATAAATTATATGACAATTCATTTCGCTTTGTCGGTGTTTTATGTAGCTTTGTTGGGCCAAAACATAGTAGTCACATTATGTTTTTAAAAAGAGAAATAAAAAGTTTGAATAAATGAAATATTTTCATTTAATAATTACTTACTTTCATATGAATAATTAAGGGATTTAAAACACATTTATCATTAAATATTGATGCATTTATTTTTCTCCCTGCTCAAAATGAAATTTTCACGTTTCGATGTTACGTTATGTGCGTGTTTACTTTTTTTTTCGCTGACGTAGTCCCCATGCAGATCCCTCCATCCTCCATGTCATCAAAAATAAGCAAAGCAAGGACCCTTCCCACCTCTTTTAATGCTTACCTAATGCTTTTTGTTTAAATTTTTTAATTAAATAATTCAATAATCAACAATTTTCAAATACATCTAAACTTTTAACGTAATTTTTTGATGTTATTTGATGATTACTTTCAATGACCTTCAACGTGTCGTATATAGAAAGATACAGCCACTAGTGGTCCGAAGCGAATTCCTCATTTATTATAACGAGATTATAAACCAACAACATTATTAAAATAAACATATTATCAATAAATTTAAAGAAAATCATTCAATATTTTAAAAATGTGTGATATATTTGAGCATTGGCTCGGATGTAAGGCGTAGTCTACATTATCTTTATACTCCTTGTGATTGTATCGGCCTTCACAAGTGGCTGTATATTCAATTCTCTTTGCCTTATCGTCTGATTATCTGTCTGTGCACAAATATTTACAATTGTTGGAGAAAATGATTTTTAATAAATTCTAAGCCTTTAGTTTAGTGTTTCTTTAACAATATTTTTAAATTAATAATTACTTACTTTTAATTTAATAAGTTAACACTTTCAATCAAATCCTTGATATTTAAGCTTTTGATTTAATCAAATAATTACTTACTTTTAATTTCATAATTTTTAATTTATTGTAATAGTGATCGTGATGGTTTTATTCCAACTCTTACTACTATTTAATTAAATACTAAACCTCTATAAATTTTGTGATACATCTTGTATTACACATATCTCAGAACTATCATCATATCAAGGTATTTTAATTTATTTGAAAAGGTTTAGGTATGTGGTGTTTTAAATGCAACCTAAGCTTTACAACATTATGACCTTATATCATATTAAATCAACCCCCCGCGAACCTACAAGGTTTCGCACGTAGAATACATGTTATTGTAATATATATATTACAAGAAAAAATAAACAATATTTATGTGTTAGAACAGAAGTGAAGATAAACATTTGTCTCCTTTTTTAGTTATACACTCAGAGAGAAGTCAGTTATAGTTTATATGGAGAGCAGTCAGTTATAGTTTATATGGAGAGCAGTCAGTTATAGTTTATATGGAGAGCAGTCAGTTATAGTTTATATGGAGAGCAGTCAGTTATAGTTTATATGGAGAGCAGTCAGTTATAGTTTATATGGAGAGCAGTCAGTTATAGTTTATATGGAGAGCAGTCAGTTATAGTTTATATGGAGAGCAGTCAGTTATAGTTTATATGGAGAGCAGTCAGTTATAGTTTATATGGAGAGCACTCAGTTATAGTTTATATGGAGAGCAGTCAGTTATAGTTTATATGGAGAGCAGTCAGTTATAGTTTATATGGAGAGCAGTCAGTTATAGTTTATATGGAGAGCAGTCAGTTATAGTTTATATGGAGAGCAGTCAGTTATAGTTTATATGGAGAGCAGTCAGTTATAGTTTATATGGAGAGCAGTCAGTTATAGTTTATATGGAGAGCACTCAGTTACAGTTTATATGGAGAGCACTCAGTTATAGTTTATATGGAGAGCACTCAGTTATAGTTTATATGGAGAGCACTCAGTTATAGTTTATATGGAGAGCACTCAGTTATAGTTTATATGGAGAGCACTCAGTTATAGTTTATATGGAGAGCACTCAGTTATAGTTTATATGGAGAGCACTCAGTTATAGTTTATATGGAGAGCACTCAGTTATAGTTTATATGGAGAGCAGTCAGTTATAGTTTATATGGAGAGCAGTCAGTTATAGTTTATATGGAGAGCAGTCAGTTATAGTTTATATGGAGAGCACTCAGTTATAGTTTATATGGAGAGCAGTCAGTTATAGTTTATATGGAGAGCAGTCAGTTATAGTTTATATGGAGAGCAGTCAGTTATAGTTTATATGGAGAGCACTCAGTTATAGTTTATATGGAGAGCACTCAGTTATAGTTTATATGGAGAGCAGTCAGTTATAGTTTTTATGAAGAGCAGGCAGTCAGTTATAGTTTTTATGGAGAGCACTCAGTTATAGTTTATATGGAGAGCAGTCAGTTATAGTTTATATGGAGAGCACTCAGTTATAGTTTATATGGAGAGCAGTCAGTTATAGTTTATATGGAGAGCACTCAGTTATAGTTTATATGGAGAGCACTCAGTTATAGTTTATATGGAGAGCACTCAGTTATAGTTTATATGGAGAGCACTCAGTTATAGTTTATATGGAGAGCACTCAGTTATAGTTTATATGGAGAGCACTCAGTTATAGTTTATATGGAGAGCAGTCAGTTATAGTTTATATGGAGAGCAGTCAGTTATAGTTTATATGGAGAGCAGTCAGTTATAGTTTATATGGAGAGCACTCAGTTATAGTTTATATGGAGAGCAGTCAGTTATAGTTTATATGGAGAGCAGTCAGTTATAGTTTATATGGAGAGCAGTCAGTTATAGTTTATATGGAGAGCACTCAGTTATAGTTTATATGGAGAGCACTCAGTTATAGTTTATATGGAGAGCACTCAGTTATAGTTTATATGGAGAGCACTCAGTTATAGTTTATATGGAGAGCACTCAGTTATAGTTTATATGGAGAGCACTCAGTTATAGTTTATATGGAGAGCACTCAGTTATAGTTTATATGGAGAGCACTCAGTTATAGTTTATATGGAGAGCACTCAGTTATAGTTTATATGGAGAGCAGTCAGTTATAGTTTATATGGAGAGCACTCAGTTATAGTTTATATGGAGAGCACTCAGTTATAGTTTATATGGAGAGCACTCAGTTATAGTTTATATGGAGAGCAGTCAGTTATAGTTGATATGGAGAGCACTCAGTTATAGTTTATATGGAGAGCACTCAGTTATAGTTTATATGGAGAGCACTCAGTTATAGTTTATATGGAGAGCACTCAGTTATAGTTTATATGGAGATCAGTCAGTTATAGTTTATATGGAGAGCACTCAGTTATAGTTTATATGGAGAGCAGTCAGTTATAGTTTTTATGAAGAGCAGGCAGTCAGTTATAGTTTTTATGGAGAGCACTCAGTTATAGTTTATATGGAGAGCAGTCAGTTATAGTTTATATGGAGAGCACTCAGTTATAGTTTATATGGAGAGCAGTCAGTTATAGTTTATATGGAGAGCACTCAGTTATAGTTTATATGGAGAGCACTCAGTTATAGTTTATATGGAGAGCACTCAGTTATAGTTTATATGGAGAGCAGTCAGTTATAGTTTATATGGAGAGCAGTCAGTTATAGTTGATATGGAGAGCACTCAGTTATAGTTTATATGGAGAGCACTCAGTTATAGTTTATATGGAGAGCAGTCAGTTATAGTTTATATGGAGAGCAGTCAGTTATAGTTGATATGGAGAGCACTCAGTTATAGTTTATATGGAGAGCAGTCAGTTATAGTTTATATGGAGAGCAGTCAGTTATAGTTTATATGGAGAGCACTCAGTTATAGTTTATATGGAGAGCACTCAGTTATAGTTTATATGGAGAGCACTCAGTTATAGTTTATATGGAGAGCAGTCAGTTATAGTTTATATGGAGAGCACTCAGTTATAGTTTATATGGAGAGCACACAGTTATAGTTTATAATAATAATAATAATAAATATTTTTATTTCAGACGAAAGTCCATACAATTTTTTTTTTTTTAAAACTAAAAATAAATATATAAGATAAAGAGAATTATATATATATTAGCAGTAGGGTTAGTATAATATTTCTTAAAAACTATGTTAGTATCTTAACCTAATTTGTCTAAATCTGACATGTGCATCGTTCCAGACCCTCCAGAGGGAGCTATCACACTTTGTGGCAAATGTGCTGAGGAGAGTTTTGGAGCTACTCATGAGTCTGCACATCATTGAGGCGATACGTTTGCGCATGATCGCATAGAAGTCATCTACATGAGCATCCGCAAACATTGCCGACGCACTGCAGTGTCGAGGTTTGCCCAGCACTGTCCTCAGCACATTGTTATATTGAACACGCAGAGCACTGTAGGCCCGCCGCGAATAGTCAGTCCACAGACTACACGTGTAGAAAGATTGGCAGTATGCTCGAAATAACACCAGCTTTACTGGTATCGTACATCGTGCAAATCTGCGAGCCAACATGTTGCCACGAACCGACAGGGCCCTACGCTCTCGTTCAATGTCACCGTCGTCATCCAAGCTCCCAGTTACTATATGCCCAAGGTATCTGAACTGAGTTACAAACTTAAGAGGAAATCCACATAGTTGGATACTAGGTCTGAAATCAATTTCTTTATTCTTTCCCCTGAAGATAAGTATTTCACTCTTTTTACTATTATAACTCAGTCCATTAACCTCTGCATACTCTTCACAGATCCGTAGCAACTTTCTCAGTCCACTGACTGACGGACTCAGCAGAACCATGTCATCTGCATAGCTGAAATTATTCATGGATACTCCATCAATTGAGCAACCGACTCCAGCTCTGCTAAGCTCGCCAATCAGCCGATTCACAAACAGATTAAATAGCCTGGGTGACGTCAGCCCCCCCTGTCTCACTCCACATTCCAGTCTATATGCATCGCTGAATGCATTACCCCACCTAACCATATTTGTTTGGTTCCCATACCAGTACTCAAAAACGGAGATTATGCTTGGCCTTAAGTTAGTTTCTGATTTTAGCTTTTCCCACAGGATTTAATAAGGCACTAGGTCGAAAGATTTTGACAAATCGAGAAAGCAGGCATACACTGGCGTTTTTCTATCAGTATAGTACCGCACAGTCTGCTTTAGACACAGGATAGCACTCTCTGTTGACATTTCAGTTCTAAAACCGAATTGAGCGTCGTGTATTTTTACTGAACCATTCAACTGTGTATCAAGCAGACCGTCCAGCACTTTTGCTGTGATCGTCGCTAGGGATATTGGTCTATAGTTGGATCCGTCGGATACATTACCCATCCTATTTTTGAGTATTGGTACAACCACTGTCTTCATCATTGCAACCGGGAGATAACTATGGCTACAGCAAAGATTGTAAAGTGAAGTGAGAACTCTGGACAGGTGCACACCAGCATATCTTAAATGCTCAACGCTTAAACCATCGTGACCCGGCGATTTACCACGTTTCATACTCCTAATCGTATCAATAACATCTTTTAATGTAAAACGTACTGGCTCTGTCTCCGGATTCACGATGACTTCAGCGTCCTTATCATAATTTCTGATATTTTTAGGCTCCACTTTAAACTGTGCCTTAAACATATTGGCTATATTTTGATAGCCGCTAATACCTCCAACTTCTACCGGGATACTTGCCTGTGCATTCCGTCGGTTGGTATGTTTCCAGAATTCACCAAAGTGCTTAGCCTCATACGATGTTGCCAGCATATCCATTTTTATTGTCTCTTCATTAACTTGACACCACTTTACCTTAGATTTAAAAACTTTGCGGGATTCACGCATTTCATCATACAAGGCTCCACACGTCGGCTTCCCCGCCCATACCCATGACTGGAAGCACAGACGAGCCCTGTTAGTTTATATGGAGAGCACTCAGTTATAGTTTATATGGAGAGCAGTTAGTTATAGTTTATATGGAGAGCAGTCAGTTATAGTTTATATGGAGAGCACTCAGTTATAGTTTATATGGAGAGCACTCAGTTATAGTTTATATGGAGAGCAGTCAGTTATAGTTTATATGGAGAGCAGTCAGTTATAGTTTATATGGAGAGCAGTCAGTTATAGTTTATATGGAAAGCAGTCAGTTACAGTTTATATGGAGAGCACACAGTTATAGTTTATATGGAGAGCAGTCAGTTATAGTTTATATGGAGAGCAGTCAGTTATAGTTTATATGGAGAGCAGTCAGTTATAGTTTATATGGAGAGCAGTCAGTTATAGTTTATATGGAGAGCAGTCAGTTATAGTTTATATGGAGAGCAGTCAGTTATAGTTTATATGGAGAGCAGTCAGTTATAGTTTATATGGAGAGCAGTCAGTTATAGTTTATATGGAGAGCAGTCAGTTATAGTTTATATGGAAAGCAGTCAGTTACAGTTTATATGGAGAGCACACAGTTATAGTTTATATGGAGAGCAGTCAGTTATAGTTTATATGGAGAGCAGTCAGTTATAGTTTATATGGAGAGCAGTCAGTTATAGTTTATATGGAGAGCAGTCAGTTATAGTTTATATGGAGAGCAGTCAGTTATAGTTTATATGGAGAGCAGTCAGTTATAGTTTATATGGAGAGCAGTCAGTTATAGTTTATATGGAGAGCAGTCAGTTATAGTTTATATGGAGAGCAGTCAGTTATAGTTTATATGGAAAGCACTCAGTTATAGTTTATATGGAGAGCAGTCAGTTATAGTTTATATGGAGAGCACACAGATATAGTTATAGTATATACCACCTACACTGGTAATCAGTTGATGGTCGTTAAAACATCTAAAATCAATAAAAATAATTATAATTCAATAATAATCGTTAACAGAACGACCAGAGCGTAATAAACTTCGGAATTACTAAAACAAAATGTTTTAATTGAAAACTTTATTTTTATACATATTTTAGGCTTTTTACGAATCGATATTAATTTTTGGGTACAAAATTTATTTTTAATAATGTCAATTATTTTGGGGTTCCGTATAAATATACGATAATACAATATTTTTAATTAGAATCCTAATAAATAAATATTTTATTGACACAATAAAGAAATCTTGATTGGTTAGCCAATTGTAGTTTGGTTATTGTCTTGAACTGAATAGTTACCCGTAGAGATTTCACTCATTAAAATCGATTTCCTATCTATCATAGTGTGAAAGATACGGCCCTTTATACGTAAATTGATAAAGGAACCCTAAAAATATATAAATTTAAACAATATTGCACATTTGTTTGTGATATGAATAATAAGCGGCTTTAAAGATAATATTCTTTATTTCAATACTAATAGTAGGGTAAACTGACATATTGTCGACACATTTATTTTTAAATCTCCTATTTTTCTCCGAATTATATTTCGCTAAAATCTCAAAGTAAAATAATTTCGGTCACACTCGCTTCGCTTATGTACGCAGTACTATCTGTGCGAGCTGTTTGACGCCATATTTGTTTTGGTGACTACTAGCGCCGCAGTGGGACAAAAATGAACTAAATTTCAATCACCTGACTGATTTGACGTCCACTCTGTTCAAAGGCCTATGTTACAATCCGCTAACTAGTTGGACGTTGAGTGACGCTTGTTCAATCAACGTTCGGCCTTGTCATTCAATTGAATGTTATCATTCAATGAACGCGAATAGCAGATTCAACCAGATAACTGCGACATATACATAGCAGGACAACTAACTAGTAGCTGAAGCTACCCCTATAGCTTCCGCCAAATGCTTGGCTCCGCCTTGGCTGGAGAAGATATGGAGAAACAGAAACATCACACAAACCACTAAAATGCGACTTATCAGGGCACTAGTGTTTCCCATATTTGTAGTAAGAACAAGAAGATAGACGCTTGTTTACTATATTTTTTATAAAACGCGCGCGCGGCGGTAGTGTTGGTTGCGCCGCCGGCGGGGACAGTCGTGACAGAGTCATTATATATTAATAGTATCCCGTGTCCCGTGTGTACTATTTCCCAAGGTCTAGATAATTGACCCTTCCCTGACGAAAACGGACTGGTGGTGAAGTGCGAACTATTTAGTGGTATTTTGTGTTATTGTGTGAAACGTGGAACGGGCATGCCCAAAGAAGATTAGCGGAAACCGGGCCCAGCCAGCTTCCACGTGTGTGGGGTTTTGTACATCCCAACGCTTTAGAAATTTGGTGTTGGAGACGAATGCTTCGCATAGTCTGGACTCAGTCCTGAACCAACGCCTCAATCCTCGAAGAACTGGACAATAAACAACGTCTTCCTTCCATCGTTCAAGGTCGTATTCTCATTTTCTTTGGACATATAATAATAAAAATAAATATACACCAAATATTACAAAAGTAAGCCAAAAAATTACACAAAAGAAAAATATGTACATAGGCGGCCTTATCGCTCAGAGCGATCTCTTCCAGGCAAACGGTAGGCGCACTCATTAACAATAATAAGCAAATAAAAAACTTCAACTTAAATATACATTCATAAACAGGTATATGTCGGAGCATAGTAAAAGATTATCGATTAATCGAATCGTTATCGTTGTCTATGGCGTTGGAGTGGGGTAGTAGTCACTTCCGTTGTTTTGACAGTCTCTACCCCCGACCCTTTATATGCGATCGACAGTCTAACTGAAGTCTTAGTCGTGCGCGGTCTCTCAAGAAGTGAACATCAACTAAGTAGTGCTAGTGATAGTGATAGTGTCAAGTGCAGTGTAGTGTGGAAGTGCTGTCCAACTAAGGTCACGTAAGTCCTTACAATGTAATTGCCACGTGGTTAAGTAAACACAATGTTAGGTTAGGTTAGCCTTGTGTTAGATTCGGTTTATGTGCGTTTAATCTTGGGTTTAAACAGAGAGCCTGAGCAGTGGAGGCGAGTGTTATGATCCTTTAAAGGAATTCCTTAAGCCTACACCTTGGTCACAAGTCCAAGGCACTGCTTAGGTTTCTCTCGTAATTGTTAGAGATCATATTTGATCATTTATCGGTTCAATAGGAGTATCTGCGTTGCGTTTACCCAATATTCCATTCAATACCATCACCTCTTTTAGTGTTCCCCAATATTCCCCATCTTCCTTCTTCCATTTCCTTTCACATCGTTTAAAATTCCCGACATATATGTAGGTATATTATGTTTATGTATATAGTGTATGTACATATTAATCAGGCTCAGGCTCTCTGTTTAAACCCAAGGTTAATCTCACATAAACCTAACTGAACACAAGGTTTACCTAACCTAAGACTAACCTAACCTAACATTGTGTTTACTTAACCACGTGGCGATTAAATTGTAACGACTTACGTGACCTTGGAGAGCACTTCCACACTACACTGCACTTGACACTATCACTATCACTAGCACTACTTAGATAATGTTCACTTCTTGAGAGACCACGCACGACTAAGACTTCAGTTAGACTGTCGATGGCATATAAAGGGTCACAACGGAAGTGGCTACTACCCTACTCCAACGCCATAGACAACGATGATGTTTCGATTTAATCGATAACCTTTTACTATTCTCCGTCATATACATACATACACTACATGGATAAATACAATACATATTACATGTCGAGAGGACACGTCTGTGGGGCGACTCGTGGTTCAGGATAAATTGAGGGTAGGAGTCCACTCCACGAATGCACGAAGCAACCAACAGTACGAGAGGAATGGCAGCGAATTGTGAAGCTTGCCACCTCCCCACACCTGTCATGTTGTCCACGACCACCCTGCCATTAGTGTGACTGTCGGCACGTAAGTGACCTTGAATGTACAGAAGTCCCTAGTAGGGAGCGCGGGGCGAGCAGCACGTTTCAGTTCCCGCGCGTCTACTACGTCACGCTCATAATGCGCAACAAACCCCCACTATTTCTTCTCAGACCCAAAGTTAGCTTACCTACTATATCAGTGTCTACAATTGTGTCATCAATGTTGCCGACATAATGACAATATAGGTATGATTTCATAAAAATTATATTGTGTCCACAACTAGTGCGTTTACCCTAACAGCAGGACAAACACCCATGATATATTTGACAGGATTTAGACCATTTTGGCATCTCGTTAGCTAAATAAAAATAAAATGAACATTTTATTGCAAATCCGACGTGTTTAGGAAAAATATTGTCGATTCTTTGTCATAATAATAAAAAAAATTGCTAAAAGGTTCTCGAAGGTATAAAGAACTTATTAATAACAGCCAAAGATATTTTCTTCAAAATTAGATTACAGTAACAGTGCCTGGGACTTGTGACCCAGCTACAGGTTAACCCACAAAACTCGACCTATTAATAACATTATAAACTCCATATAACAACACCCGATATAACAACAAACAACACAAAAGAAATCCCTCGTGTTTTTTTAGAGTTAACACTGTATAAAGACGTCCAGGAAGTGCATGCGGGTCCCTTATTCATATCGTGGTAAAGTTTTAAGATCTGTGGTCACTATTGTGGTTAGATTCAGCAAAATGTTATAAAATTAAATTGTTTCATGTTCTATTGTTTTATTGTAGTGCAGTGGTACCCAAAGTGTTCTATATAGACCTCAGGGGTTATATATTTTCGTTTCACATTATCAGTTAGATTGTATTTCTTCAACAGGCTGCAAATATGTAAAAGAGGAGATTATCAATTCTGTTGTATTTTTTAAAAGACTGTAAATATATAAAAGAGGAGATTATCTATTCTATTGTATTTTTCAAAGTCTGCAAATATATAAAAGAGGAGATTATCTATTCTATTGTATTTTTCAAAGTCTGCAAATATATAATAGAGGAGGTTATCTATTCTATTTCATTTTTCAAAGTCTGCAAATATATAATAGAGGAGGTTATCTATTCTATTGTATTTTTTTAAAAGATTGCAAATATATAAAAGAGGAGGTTATCGATTCTATTGTATGTTTTAACAGACTGCAAATATATAAAAGAGGAGATTATCTATTCTATTGTATTTTTCAAAGTCTGCAAATATATAATAGAGGAGGTTATCTATTCTATTGTATTTTTCAAAGTCTGCAAATATATAAGAAAGGAGGTTATCGATTCTGTTGTATGTTTTAACAGACTGCAAATATATAAGAAAGGAGGTTATCAATTCTGTTGTATGTTTTAACAGACTGCAAATATATAAGAAAGGAGGTTATCGATTCTGTTGTATATTTTAACAGACTGCAAATATATAAGAAAGGAGGTTATCAATTCTATTGTATGATTTAACAGACTGCAAATATATAAGAAAGGAGGTTATCAATTCTGTTGTATGTTTTAACAGACTGCAAATATATAAGAAAGGAGGTTATCGATTCTGTTGTATGTTTTAACAGACTGCAAATATATAAAAGAGGAGGGTGTCAATTCTATTGTATGATTTGACAGACTGCAAATATATAAAAGAGGAGGGTGTCAATTCTATTGTATGATTTAACAGACTGCAAATATATAAGAAAGGAGGTTATCGATTCTGTTGTATGTTTTAACAGACTGCAAATATATAAGAAAGGAGGTTATCAATTCTGTTGTATGTTTTAACAGACTGCAAATATATAAGAAAGGAGGTTATCGATTCTGTTGTATGTTTTAACAGACTGCAAATATATAAGAAAGGAGGTTATCGATTCTGTTGTATATTTTAACAGACTGCAAATATATAAGAAAGGAGGTTATCAATTCTATTGTATGATTTAACAGACTGCAAATATATAAGAAAGGAGGTTATCAATTCTGTTGTATGTTTTAACAGACTGCAAATATATAAGAAAGGAGGTTATCGATTCTGTTGTATATTTTAACAGACTGCAAATATATAAGAAAGGAGGTTATCAATTCTATTGTATGATTTAACAGACTGCAAATATATAAGAAAGGAGGTTATCAATTCTGTTGTATGTTTTAACAGACTGCAAATATATAAGAAAGGAGGTTATCGATTCTGTTGTATGTTTTAACAGACTGCAAATATATAAAAGAGGAGGGTGTCAATTCTATTGTATGATTTGACAGACTGCAAATATATAAAAGAGGAGGGTGTCAATTCTATTGTATGATTTAACAGACTGCAAATATATAAGAAAGGAGGTTATCGATTCTGTTGTATGTTTTAACAGACTGCAAATATATAAGAAAGGAGGTTATCAATTCTGTTGTATGTTTTAACAGACTGCAAATATATAAAAGAGGAGGGTGTCAATTCTATTGTATGATTTGACAGACTGCAAATATATAAAAGAGGAGGGTGTCAATTCTATTGTATGATTTAACAGACTGCAAATATATAAGAAAGGAGGTTATCGATTCTGTTGTATGTTTTAACAGACTGCAAATATATAAGAAAGGAGGTTATCGATTCTGTTGTATGTTTTAACAGACTGCAAATATATAAGAAAGGAGGTTATCAATTCTGTTGTATGTTTTAACAGACTGCAAATATATAAGAAAGGAGGTTATCGATTCTGTTGTATATTTTAACAGACTGCAAATATATAAGAAAGGAGGTTATCAATTCTATTGTATGATTTAACAGACTGCAAATATATAAAAGAGGAGGGTATCGATTCTATTGTGTGATTTAACAGACTGCAAATATATAAGAAAGGAGGTTATCGATTCTGTTGTATGTTTTAACAGACTGCAAATATATAAAAGAGGAGGTTATCGATTCTATTGTATGTTTTAACAGACTGCAAATATATAAAAGAGGAGGTTATCGATTCTATTGTATGTTTTAACAGACTGCAAATATATAAAAGAGGAGGGTGTCAATTCTATTGTATGATTTGACAGACTGCAAATATATAAAAGAGGAGGGTGTCAATTCTATTGTATGATTTAACAGACTGCAAATATATAAAAGAGGAGGGTATCGATTCTATTGTGTGATTTAACAGACTGCAAATATATAAAAGAGGAGGGTATCGATTCTATTGTGTGATTTAACAGACTGCAAATATATAAAAGAGGAGGGTATCGATTCTATTGTATGATTTAACAGACTGCAAATATGTAAAAGAGGAGGGTATCGATTCTATTGTATGATTTAACAGACTGCAAATATATAAAAGAGGAGGGTATCGATTCTATTGTATGATTTAACAGACTGCAAATATATAAAAGAGGAGGGTATCGATTCTATTGTGTGATTTAACAGACTGCAAATATATAAAAGAGGAGGGTATCGACTCTATTGTATGATTTAACAGACTGCAAATATTTGAAAGAGGAGGGTATCAATTCTATTGTATGTTTTAACAGACTGCAAATATATAAAAGAGGAGGTTATCGATTCTATTGTATGTTTTAACAGACTGCAAATATATAAAAGAGGAGATTATCTATTCTATTGTATCTTTCAAATTCTGCAAATATATAATAGAGGAGGTTATCTATTCTATTGTATTTTTCAAAGTCTGCAAATATATAATAGAGGAGATTATCTATTCTATTGTATTTTTCAAAGTCTGCAAATATATAATAGAGGAGGTTATCTATTCTATTGTATTTTTTTTAAAGATTGCAAATATTTGAAAGAGGAGGGTATCAATTCTGTTGTATGTTTTAACAGACTGCAAATATATAAAAGAGGAGGTTATCGATTCTATTGTATGTTTTAACAGACTGCAAATATATAAAAGAGGAGGGTGTCAATTCTATTGTATGATTTGACAGACTGCAAATATATAAAAGAGGAGGGTGTCAATTCTATTGTATGATTTGACAGACTGCAAATATATAAAAGAGGAGGGTGTCAATTCTATTGTATGATTTAACAGACTGCAAATATATAAAAGAGGAGGGTATCGATTCTATTGTATGATTTAACAGACTGCAAATATATAAAAGAGGAGGGTGTCAATTCTATTGTATGATTTGACAGACTGCAAATATATAAAAGAGGAGGGTGTCAATTCTATTGTATGATTTAACAGACTGCAAATATATAAGAAAGGAGGTTATCGATTCTGTTGTATGTTTTAACAGACTGCAAATATATAAGAAAGGAGGTTATCAATTCTGTTGTATGTTTTAACAGACTGCAAATATATAAGAAAGGAGGTTATCGATTCTGTTGTATGTTTTAACAGACTGCAAATATATAAGAAAGGAGGTTATCAATTCTGTTGTATGTTTTAACAGACTGCAAATATATAAGAAAGGAGGTTATCGATTCTGTTGTATATTTTAACAGACTGCAAATATATAAGAAAGGAGGTTATCAATTCTATTGTATGATTTAACAGACTGCAAATATATAAAAGAGGAGGGTATCGATTCTATTGTGTGATTTAACAGACTGCAAATATATAAGAAAGGAGGTTATCGATTCTGTTGTATGTTTTAACAGACTGCAAATATATAAAAGAGGAGGGTATCGATTCTATTGTATGTTTTAACAGACTGCAAATATATAAAAGAGGAGGTTATCGATTCTATTGTATGTTTTAACAGACTGCAAATATATAAAAGAGGAGGGTGTCAATTCTATTGTATGATTTGACAGACTGCAAATATATAAAAGAGGAGGGTGTCAATTCTATTGTATGATTTAACAGACTGCAAATATATAAAAGAGGAGGGTATCGATTCTATTGTGTGATTTAACAGACTGCAAATATATAAAAGAGGAGGGTATCGATTCTATTGTGTGATTTAACAGACTGCAAATATATAAAAGAGGAGGGTATCGATTCTATTGTATGATTTAACAGACTGCAAATATGTAAAAGAGGAGGGTATCGATTCTATTGTATGATTTAACAGACTGCAAATATATAAAAGAGGAGGGTATCGATTCTATTGTATGATTTAACAGACTGCAAATATATAAAAGAGGAGGGTATCGATTCTATTGTGTGATTTAACAGACTGCAAATATATAAAAGAGGAGGGTATCGACTCTATTGTATGATTTAACAGACTGCAAATATTTGAAAGAGGAGGGTATCAATTCTATTGTATGTTTTAACAGACTGCAAATATATAAAAGAGGAGGTTATCGATTCTATTGTATGTTTTAACAGACTGCAAATATATAAAAGAGGAGATTATCTATTCTATTGTATCTTTCAAATTCTGCAAATATATAATAGAGGAGGTTATCTATTCTATTGTATTTTTCAAAGTCTGCAAATATATAATAGAGGAGATTATCTATTCTATTGTATTTTTCAAAGTCTGCAAATATATAATAGAGGAGGTTATCTATTCTATTGTATTTTTTTTAAAGATTGCAAATATTTGAAAGAGGAGGGTATCAATTCTGTTGTATGTTTTAACAGACTGCAAATATATAAAAGAGGAGGTTATCGATTCTATTGTATGTTTTAACAGACTGCAAATATATAAAAGAGGAGGGTGTCAATTCTATTGTATGATTTGACAGACTGCAAATATATAAAAGAGGAGGGTGTCAATTCTATTGTATGATTTGACAGACTGCAAATATATAAAAGAGGAGGGTGTCAATTCTATTGTATGATTTAACAGACTGCAAATATATAAAAGAGGAGGGTATCGATTCTATTGTATGATTTAACAGACTGCAAATATATAAAAGAGGAGGGTGTCAATTCTATTGTATGATTTGACAGACTGCAAATATATAAAAGAGGAGGGTGTCAATTCTATTGTATGATTTAACAGACTGCAAATATATAAGAAAGGAGGTTATCGATTCTGTTGTATGTTTTAACAGACTGCAAATATATAAGAAAGGAGGTTATCAATTCTGTTGTATGTTTTAACAGACTGCAAATATATAAGAAAGGAGGTTATCGATTCTGTTGTATGTTTTAACAGACTGCAAATATATAAGAAAGGAGGTTATCAATTCTGTTGTATGTTTTAACAGACTGCAAATATATAAGAAAGGAGGTTATCGATTCTGTTGTATATTTTAACAGACTGCAAATATATAAGAAAGGAGGTTATCAATTCTATTGTATGATTTAACAGACTGCAAATATATAAGAAAGGAGGTTATCAATTCTGTTGTATGTTTTAACAGACTGCAAATATATAAGAAAGGAGGTTATCGATTCTGTTGTATGTTTTAACAGACTGCAAATATACAAAAGAGGAGGTTATCGATTCTATTGTATGTTTTAACAGACTGCAAATATATAAAAGAGGAGGTTATCGATTCTATTGTATGTTTTAACAGACTGCAAATATATAAAAGAGGAGGGTGTCAATTCTATTGTATGATTTGACAGACTGCAAATATATAAAAGAGGAGGGTGTCAATTCTATTGTATGATTTAACAGACTGCAAATATATAAAAGAGGAGGGTATCGATTCTATTGTGTGATTTAACAGACTGCAAATATATAAAAGAGGAGGGTATCGATTCTATTGTGTGATTTAACAGACTGCAAATATATAAAAGAGGAGGGTATCGATTCTATTGTATGATTTAACAGACTGCAAATATATAAAAGAGGAGGGTATCGATTCTATTGTATGATTTAACAGACTGCAAATATATAAAAGAGGAGGTTATCGATTCTGTTGTATTTTTTTAACAGACTGCAAATATATAAAAGAGGAGGGTATCGATTCTATTGTGTGATTTAACAGACTGCAAATATATAAAAGAGGAGGGTATCGATTCTATTGTGTGATTTAACAGACTGCAAATATATAAAAGAGGAGGTTATCGATTCTATTGTATGATTTAACAGACTGCAAATATATAAAAGAGGAGGGTATCGATTCTATTGTATGATTTAACAGACTGCAAATATATAAAAGAGGAGGGTATCGATTCTATTGTGTGATTTAACAGACTGCAAATATATAAAAGAGGAGGGTATCGATTCTATTGTATGATTTAACAGACTGCAAATATATAAAAGAGGAGGGTATCGATTCTATTGTGTGATTTAACAGACTGCAAATATATAAAAGAGGAGGGTATCGATTCTATTGTGTGATTTAACAGACTGCAAATATATAAAAGAGGAGGGTATCGATTCTATTGTATGATTTAACAGACTGCAAATATATAAAAGAGGAGGGTATCGATTCTATTGTATGATTTAACAGACTGCAAATATATAAAAGAGGAGGTTATCGATTCTGTTGTATTTTTTTAACAGACTGCAAATATATAAAAGAGGAGGGTATCGATTCTATTGTGTGATTTAACAGACTGCAAATATATAAAAGAGGAGGGTATCGATTCTATTGTGTGATTTAACAGACTGCAAATATATAAAAGAGGAGGGTATCGATTCTATTGTATGATTTAACAGACTGCAAATATATAAAAGAGGAGGGTATCGATTCTATTGTATGATTTAACAGACTGCAAATATATAAAAGAGGAGGGTATCGATTCTATTGTATGATTTAACAGACTGCAAATATATAAAAGAGGAGGGTATCGATTCTATTGTATGATTTAACAGACTGCAAATATATAAAAGAGGAGGGTATCGATTCTATTGTATGATTTAACAGACTGCAAATATATAAAAGAGGAGGGTATCGATTCTATTGTGTGATTTAACAGACTGCAAATATATTAAAGAGGAGGGTATCGATTCTATTGTATGATTTAACAGACTGCAAATATATAAAAGAGGAGGGTATCGATTCTATTGTATGATTTAACAGACTGCAAATATATAAAAGAGGAGGGTATCGATTCTATTGTGTGATTTAACAGACTGCAAATATATAAAAGAGGAGGGTATCGATTCTATTGTATGATTTAACAGACTGCAAATATATAAAAGAGGAGGGTATCGATTCTATTGTGTGATTTAACAGACTGCAAATATATAAAAGAGGAGGGTATCGATTCTATTGTGTGATTTAACAGACTGCAAATATATAAAAGAGGAGGGTATCGATTCTATTGTATGATTTAACAGACTGCAAATATATAAAAGAGGAGGGTATCGATTCTATTGTATGATTTAACAGACTGCAAATATATAAAAGAGGAGGTTATCGATTCTGTTGTATTTTTTTAACAGACTGCAAATATATAAAAGAGGAGGGTATCGATTCTATTGTGTGATTTAACAGACTGCAAATATATAAAAGAGGAGGGTATCGATTCTATTGTGTGATTTAACAGACTGCAAATATATAAAAGAGGAGGGTATCGATTCTATTGTATGATTTAACAGACTGCAAATATATAAAAGAGGAGGGTATCGATTCTATTGTATGATTTAACAGACTGCAAATATATAAAAGAGGAGGGTATCGATTCTATTGTGTGATTTAACAGACTGCAAATATATAAAAGAGGAGGGTATCGATTCTATTGTATGATTTAACAGACTGCAAATATATAAAAGAGGAGGGTATCGATTCTATTGTATGATTTAACAGACTGCAAATATATAAAAGAGGAGGGTATCGATTCTATTGTATGATTTAACAGACTGCAAATATATAAAAGAGGAGGGTATCGATTCTGTTGTATTTTTTTAATAGACTGCAAATATATAAAAGAGGAGAGTATCAATTCTGTTATATGTTTGAACAGACTGCAAATATATAAAACAGGTAATCGATTCTGTTGTATTTTTTCAACATTTTAGGTATATATCAATAAAAAGGAGATTAAACTAATCTGAATGGAAAGATACTGAGCCATATATATTATATATGAAATGTAAGTACAGAAAATCACATAATTTAAAATCACGTTAGTCCAAAGCATTAAAATAAAATAAAAAAAATACTGTTACCTTAAAGAACATTAAGCAATGTTGAGAAAAAAGGCTGTAACTTTATTACCTCTAATTTTTCTTTTCACTATAAAAAAATTACAATGGATAAACATTTTAGAAATATTTAACTGTTATTGTTTTATGGTTTAACGGTTAAACGTTTATAAGAAAAGTATGCACTCGCTTATATGAGTTATTGTTAATTTATTTATCTTTTCTTTGCGCTCTACTATTTTATATAGACAAATGTTATTGTTTTTGACAATTATATAGCGCACAAAAGTACTTAAATCCTTATGTGATATTATGTAGAGTTTAACTCTGTATAACATCACTCGATTGAACGACAAACCTCAAAGCGTCGAAGTTACTCATTTATTATAATTAAAATATTCTTTTAAGTATCGCTATCAGTCTTACATATGGAAAGACTGAAACATCTTATATGAAACTACTGTGCAAAGGAATGAAAGTTATTCTTAAGTGATTCCTTACTATACTATTATATCATTCCATTCCATCCTTTATTTCTCATATATTCTTCTTTTAATAGCACCGTCTTTTTTTGGATTCCATTCTGTATTTTCAGATTTCTTAGAGTGGAACGTAGAGGTAGTGGGTAGAGTAGAGTTTAAAGTCGTGTGTAGAGTATAGGGTAGAGTGTAGGGTAGGCTTTAGGGTAGGACTGTAGAGTAGAGTGTAGGGTAAAGTGTAGAGTAGAGTGTAGAGCAGACTGTAGAGTGTAGGGTAAAGTGTAGAGTAGAGTGCAGAGTAGAGTGTAAAGTAGTGTGTATAATAGAGTGTAGAATAGACTGTAGAGTAGAATGTAAGGTAAAGTGTAGAGTAGAGTGTAAAGTAGACTGTAGAGTGTAGGGTAAAGTGTAGAGTAGAGTGCAGAGTAGAGTGTAAAGTAGAGTAGACTGTAGAGTAGAATGTAGGGTAAAGTGTAGAGTAGAGTGTAAAATAGACTGTAGAGTGTAGGGTAAAGTGTAGAGTAGAGTGCAGAGTAGAGTGTAAAGTAGTGTGTATAATAGAGTGTAGAGTAGACTGTAGAGTAGAATGTAGGGTAAAGTGTAGAGTAGAGTATAGAGTAGAGGGTAGAGTAGTGTGTAGAGTGTAGGGTAGAGTGTAGAGATAGAGTGTAGATTAGAATAGAATATTGAAATAAATTTATCTTTCCAACAGTAATACGTAGTATTTCAAATTAACATGTAATTTTTTGTATTAAATTAATAACTTTTGATTGCCTAAACCAATTATGGTGAAACAAAAATTAAATATTACTGCAAAATATAAACAATATTTATATATAAAAATAATATTCAGTCAATTAGTAACAAGCCGAAAAAAAAAATAAAAAACCCAAACGGGCCTTCATTGTTGAATCAATTGTTTTGTCAAACTTATATATTAGGCTGCGTTTCCACTAAAGGTGAGTGAGGAATATATTTCTTAAAAACTAATGAAATCATGACACAGACATCTCTGGTGGGAACAAGCCCTTATCCACCCCTAATTACTTTGTAACTGTCATAAAATAATAGAAATATTTGTAGAGTGACTCACTTAAGGTTTCTCTTTATCTTAACGTTCATTTTATTGTTTTAAAAGTCCCTTTGTTTTTGTGAACTTTTGAAGTTTAAGATAATAGCTCAGGAGTTGTTTGTTCTATTCTCTGTATATATTGAATTTAATTTAAAATTATAATTTATTTTTTTTGCATGATATTGAGCTCAGGCATGCGACAGCCGACATGTTCAACAATTGTCGTCATATTTGAACCAGATTATGCAAAAACTTAACAAATTTTACGTCAAGACCTTCCTCATTAATGTCTTTCTCTATTCATGAAAACCGCATGTAAATCTGTTCAGTAGTTTGTGATGTATCGCGAACAAACAGAAAGAATAAGATGCGAACTGAGATATGATTTTTTTTTTAATAATTTTTTATTTTTGTTTATAGATTTATCGTGATATACAAACATATATATGCTGTATATATGTATATATGTATATTTTCATTTGGCCTTCAGGATTGTTGCTATAGAATAGTTCGTATAAGTTAACTTGTTGGTGATGATCACTTATGTTATTATGACATGAAAAGATTGAATTCAATAAATATTTTTCTATTCTTTACTATTCTGTTCTATCCGTTCCGTTCTATTACATTACATTATATCACGTTACATCACGTTACACTACGTTATATTACATTACACTCCACTCCATGATATTCTATTCTGCTGCATACTATATAGTGTTGGAATCAAGAGATAAAGAATTTAAACCAGCACCAGGGGCACAAGTCCCATGTACTGCTCCCCTTCTTATCTTAAATGTATATTATAACTATTTATTTATATAGCGCCTGTAGCAACAAATTGTTGTGTTAGTTATTATCAAGAAAAGGAGTGAATGAGACAGAAGAGTGAGTGAGTGAGTGAGATGGTGGTACTGCACATCAGTGACTGAATGAATAAGTGAGTGAGTGTACAGTTTGTATACACCTCAGCGAAACGAGAGTGGGTCAGCTTGTATAAAAATATCTGAAAAGGATATTTTGAATATTAAATTTAATTTTATTGGGATGCAACAAATAACAATAAAACGTCAAAAACTGCGCCGTAAATGATGATAATTTGGTAATTCATGTAAAATAAAATGTTTCCTTTTCACATTTTTACCAACACTTACTCCCACGCTAAAATATTGAGTGTTTGTGGATTTTTTTTTGAAACTACTGAATGAATTTAAATGCAGTTTTTATTTTTTATATTACATAGTATATATAATACTGTTCTATTTGATTCCATATTATGATATGATATTTCAAACTATTCTATTCCATTCCATATTATGATATGATATTTCAAACTATTCTATTCCATTCCACAGTAATAATAAGAATTATGTAGTATTCATCTGTTCTATTCCATTCCATATTATGATATGATATTTCAAACTATTCTATTCCATTCCACAGTAATAATAAGAATTATGTAGTATTCATCTGTTCTATTCCATTCCATATTATGATATGATATTTCAAACTATTCTATTTCTTTCCGTAGTAATAATAAGAATTGTGTAGTATTTATACTGTTCTATTCCATTCCATATTATGATATGATATTTCAAACTATTCTATTTCTTTCCATAGTAATAATAAGAATTGTGTAGTATTTATACTGTTCTATTCCATTCCTTATTATGATATGATATTTCAAACTATTCTATTTCTTTCCATAGTAATAATAAGAATTGTGTAGTATTTATACTGTTCTATTCCATTCCTTATTATGATATGATATTTCAAACTATTCTATTTCTTTCCGTAGTAATAATAAGAATTATGTAGTATTTATACTGTTCTATTCCATTCCATATTATGATATGATATTTCAAACTATTCTATTTCTTTCCATAGTAATAATAAGAATTGTGTAGTATTTATACTGTTCTATTCCATTCCTTATTATGATATGATATTTCAAACTATTCTATTTCTTTCCGTAGTAATAATAAGAATTATGTAGTATTTATACTGTTCTATTCCATTCCATATTATGATATGATATTTCAAACTATTCTATTTCTTGCCATAGTATTAAAAAGAATCCTATAGTATTTATACCGTTCTATTAGATTCCATATAAGACATGTTCCAAACTTTTCTATTCCATTCCATAATTATTATAATCACTTCCATATTATGTCATTCTTATTTATAGATGTACCTTCCAAATAATAGAAGGTTTTACTTTGTTTAAAAAATTATTATTTATCTCTGGCTTGTATATTATTATTTTCTAAATTCTTTCACAAATAGAAAGTTACAAATAAAAAAAATAAGAAACAATTCCATAAAAAGCAGTCAAGTAATAGCAAGTAGTAAAGTCACACTCGAAGCGTTATCGAAGTTGCCGTCAAAAAATAACATTGTGTGTACTGTTGTGTACAAAATACTTACTTTTAAATATATAACTCGGAGAAATGAGAAGGGGGGAGAGGGAATATATTGAAAAACACTACAAGGGGGTGATATTGAATGGACTGTTGGGTAAAGGCAACGTAGACACTGCTACTGAACCGATAAATGACTAAACATTATGATCTCTTACTATTACGACAGAAATCTTGGCCTTGAGCTTGTGACCAAGGTGTAGCTTTAAGGACGCTCTTCAAGCAATTGTAACACTCACCACTGTCTAGGTTATCTGTCAAAGCTTAAGGTTAGACTTATGCAAGGCAAACCCAACACAAGGTCAACCTAAGCCTAGAATCATCTAGTTGTATCTGGAAGTAGAATTAACCAGTTTTAACTAGTACAAACTAGTTTTTCCTGTATATTCAATGAATTGGTTTGGACTAGTCCACACTAATATTTTCTGACTCACGTAGTCTGAACTAGTTTTGACTAGTTCGTATTAGTTTTTTCTGTACGTTCCGTGAACTGATTTTCGAGAAGTACAAACTAGTATAGCATGAATGATGAACTAGGTTGGTCTAATATAAACTAGTAATATCTAACACACATAATAATAGGGAACTATCTGGACTAGTGCAAAAAGATGCAGTTAAGACTAAGAAGAAGAAGAAGAAAAGTACATATAATGAACTGGTTTGGACTGGCACAAACTAGTATATTCCATATACATACGTAGGATGGAACTGCTAGGACTAGTGCAAACTGACACACGTAAGAAGATGCAGTTGAGACTAGTGTAAACAAGTATATCCAGATACATGAAGGATGAATCTGTTTGGACTAATACAAAATTGCTGCTCTGTCGAAGAGCCTATTCCGTAAACTGCTCAGTCTAAATCGCATTGATCTCCGTTTAATGGTGGGAGTAATGTCGGGACATTGGCCACTTAATAAACATCTATTTACTACAGGCAGAAGAGACGACTGCCTACATTGTCCTGGAATGCGTTGGCGTCACAACACGACGGGCACATATCCTCAAGGACATGAGGTCGCTCCAGGAAGCCTGTGAAGTTCCCAGGAAACTTCTGCGCTTCTGGAAGGAGCTGGGCAGTCATCCCTGCACGCACAATGGACCGAACTAGAGTCTAAGTGCGGAAACAGGAGCCCTCATACAATACAATACACCGGGTAGGGTGAACTGGTTTTAATTAGTACAAACCAGTATGTTCTGAGTTCTGAGATAACGAAAAAGAAGTAGTAGGGAAGCGGTTAGAACTAGTACAAACTAGTACTTCCTGACATACATGAAATGAACCGTTTTGGACTTTTTAAGAGATTATAATGGAATATCAGAGAAGCGAGTTAGTTAAAGGTTAATTCCCATCAATCAATTGAAGCAATCAAGCACACAGTACTGCACTCTGAATTTTCATTAAAATTCCATACAAATCCTTAATATCCAAAGCCAATATTATTTTTTTATTTATTTTTGTAAATCTAATTATAGCAATGAATTGGGAATCCGCGATAGTGATTGATGACTTAGGGCGTGGGTACACTGATGCTGAAAGTGTGTGCTACAGTTTTGGGTGCCAAGGACAAGCTTTCTTAAAAAAAAGGAACAAACAAACAAACAGATATTGAAATTCAGAAATTAAGAGTATCTGGTTTCCAGTATTTTCAGTTATTTTGTACGATTTAGTTGCTGCACAAGAGAGCTGGACTAATTAAATTAGATTAGAAAGAAGCAAGAATATATTTTTTAACTTCAAGAAATCATCACATTTTAAAAAAATTCAAATATTCAATTCAATTCAAAAATTCTTTATTGTACACCGAGCAAGAAAAAAAAATACAAGCAAATATATAGTTAAAAAAAATAATGCTTAATATATATACAAAAGGCGGTCTTATCGCTATACAGCGATCTAAAAAAATATATATTTGATATGTTTTTTCTTTCATTCATCATACATATTGTTTCTTGATCCTTTTTCTATCATTCCTTATTAATCTAGGATATTGATCTTTTGTCTATCATTAGTCACTTATTTAGGTTCTTGATAATTTTTCTATCACTATCTATTCATTTAATCATTCATCCAGGTTATTGATTTTTTTTTCTATTATTCATCATTCACCTAGGTTCTTGATCTTTCTCTATCATTCATCAGTGATCTAGGATATTGATCTTTTTTCTGTCATTCATAATTCATTTCGGTTCTGAATAATTTTTCTATCATTCATCAAGATTCTTGATCGTTTTTCCATCATTCATCATTCATCTAGGATATTGATCTTTTTTTCTATCGTTCATCTAGGTTCTTGATCGTTTTTCTGTCATTCTTCTAGGATATTGATCTTTTTTCTATCATTCATAATTCATTTAGGTTCTGAATAATTCTATCATTCGTCAAGGTTCGTGATCGTTTTTCCATCATTCATCATTAATCTAGGATATTGATCTTTTTTTCTATCATTCTTCTAGGATATTGATATTTTTAATATCACACAATATTCTGTTGAATATTCTCAAATATTCTGTTAAATATTCTAGAATTTATTTGTATAAAATTGAAATAGAAACTTTTCGTGAGTTAAGAGAAACTAGTTAAATCATGAATAATTGAAATTCCAAAATTAAAAAAAAAATATTTCTAGTAGTAATATTGTATCTCTCCCCTTAGGAGCCAGGTGTGAAATCCATCATAACAACAATGTTAATTTGGCAACCCGTCTCGGCATGATTACGCCTCACTTTTGTCCAAAAAATAAAGAAAAGCCCAAAAATGTACTCCTGGGTAATGACCCACGGATATTGGATAATGAATTTACATAATCTCATATTTATCATTAAAAGTAGATTTAATCTGTTTGATCATTACAAAATGAAGCTTCGGAATGAAGGAAGATGAAATATTAAAAAAAAAATTGAATCCTCTAAGGCTTCTCCTATATCTCTTCCTAATTGTTATTATTATTTTTTTTATTTTAAATTTATCAATAAATTTTAAAAAATTATACGAGTAATTCATCCCTGTCGTTATCATTATCATTAATATCATCGTCATCTTGATCCTAGTGGTTTTATCCTCCCTATTAGCTATCCTTATCCCCTTTTAAATTCTGTTCTTA
Organism: Limenitis camilla; assembly: GCA_905147385.1. Lineage (NCBI taxonomy): Eukaryota > Metazoa > Arthropoda > Insecta > Lepidoptera > Nymphalidae > Limenitis > Limenitis camilla. The sequence goes on along the minus strand of LR990252.1, from coordinate 1,802,417 downwards.
ACTCCTTCTATCTCACTTTTTATGATATTGTTTTTATTCTCGTCTTCTTTTAACATTATTTCTTTTTTAAAATAGTCTTTTCTTCCACATCCCTTTTCCCTTTCCTATAACCTTCTAGAAGTCTTTCAGGAACTGTTTTTGTTCCTTAGTTCTAGAAGATATAAAGAAACTATTTTTAACTTTTATTATTGAAATGTTACCATTACCATCTCCATCCTCATCCTCATCGTTATCCTATTTCTCGTAACCACTTGTGCGCAGACTTATAATTCTGAACAACACTTGAGACGCGAACGTAAAATTTATTTCTTAAGCAAACACGTTGAAAAAATACTGTACGTGTACTGTACAGTACGGTGGGCCACACAGACACATAAAACACTTTATAAAAACCTTTAAAACTTAGACAATGCTATCCTAAAACGTTGGTTGCAGAATTCTTGTGAAAAGGATAAATACGGTCAAGTACGAATCGGATTCTCAAAAGAAGTTTCTTACAATCCTAATGATATTTGTACAAAGTTTTTAAACTCTATTAAAATTAGCAAGCTGTGTTTTCGTTTATGTCTTTTATATGAAAAAAGTGTAAATAATTTTTTGTTGGTTAAATTTGAGGATGGTGTTTTACTTTAGGTTTATATTTTAACTAGTCACCTGCTCCAACTTTCCAAAGTGTAATCTAGATTACTTGAAAAGTAGTTTATTAACTCTATGAAATCAAATAAATAATAAAATAAGCAAGCTGTGTATTCGTTTATGTCTTTTATATGAATAATAAATTTAAATTTTTTTCTTGGTTTAATTTAGCCATGGTTTTATTTGTTCTAGATTTTTATTTAAACTAGTAATATGTCTCGGTTTTGCTCTATACTAAAACGTTCGTAGCATGATTCTTATGAATAGGAAAAATAGAGTCAAATCGGATTTTTGTGACTTACTTGTTCTTACTTAATAAATACAAAACTTAATGTAGAAAAAATTGAATGTAGAAAAGAAGAAAAAAAAAATGTTTTTTAGACTACCTTCTCATACAGATGAACAAGGAATTGATAATATTCATCTGAAAATATCTCACTGATATGTGTCACTCAATCATACAAACACAGCTTAACAAATTTTAATGAAATATTGTATAGCGATAACTAATAAGCTTAAAAAACACATATGATACTTTTTATCCCGGAAAGAAGCTTAGTGGTATAGAATTTTTTATATGACAAAAAGCACAATTACATAATAGGACATATTTTCTCAAAAACATTGAATTAGCGAGTGAGTCTATAAGTAGAAGAGTGATTAAGTGAGTGAGTCTAAAGTGCGGATCCCTAAAGCGAAGGAAAATCTAGTTATAAGTACAGTAATCACACATAAAGATCTCAGGATATTTATTATCCGTTTATTGAAACTACGGATAAGAATTTGCCAATACTTTTCTCAGATATAGATATTATTTAAAAATAAAGATTGTGGTCGTTTTGATCTTATTAATACCGTCCGATACATCGCCTAGAGGCATGAGCCGATTTAAATGAAACTTTGCACTTTATTTTTTTTATTCATTTCCTTTTAATATACACATGGTATTTGTGTATTATTTTGTACATGCAATTTTTACCTGCTTTGCTTATACTTTACTTCAGAGTATTGTAAAGAAATATCATAAACTATTTTTTTATTCAATAAGGGATGAAATATAACAAAAGCAATAAAAAAGTAATAACGTCCTTCATATTTGCAGTATTTCTGATCCTTTGAAGTATCTTTGTTTTATTATAATCCTTTTCTATCCTCTGTTTTAAGGATAAAGTTTTTCTTAAACATAATAAAAAATAAGAGAGCTGTAAAATCGTTGAAGTCTTTTATATGAAGAAATTACTAATCTTACTATAATAATATTATAAATGTTTGTTACTCAATCACGCAAAAATGGCTAAACGAATTTCAATTAAATTTGGCACACTAATACTTTATACCCCGGATTAATATACAGGGTACTTTTTATCCCGAAAAATTCAAAATTCCTGTTAGATATATATTTATTTAGCAACAATATATTGAGAATTAATTTTTTTTTGATAAACCAACTTGTTTAGTTGTATAAAGTTTGAATAACAAAACTACTAGTGTTACCATATCAAAAAATAATAAACAAAAACTCGATAAACAAGTTTAAATTGAATTAAAACCGAAGAATCATAAAATCGTTTCAATTTATTAGTTTCAAAGCAAATACTATAATTTTAACTAACTGCCCTATCAATGAATCACTGTTCAGGGGCATAACTCACGCTATAATGATCTATAGATCGTATAGATCGTTCAAAGAAATGATGGAAAAAAGTCAAACGAGACACTACCATAATGCATGCCTTTATTGCTATCCCCCTCTAACGCTTACAGTCGTATCTACTAGAAAGAGATGGAGAATACCTTATTGAGGCGTGCATGTTTTTACTTTACTTCAGTTTCCAACTAAACCTCGTCAAGCACAGACGTGTTTTTAATTCCAAAAAAAACATAAAAAGTGTTTTATTGTTTTTTTATAAATACAATTTTGTAAACTTTATTGTAAAGTAGAAATAACAATTGTAAATTTTTGTGTTATGTGTTATTTGTGTTTTATCGGATTTGGTGTCGCCGATCTATGAATTACGGTTCGTATCGATCTATTTTCTATTATTTATCATCTGTATTACATTGGACTTAAAATTACATTACATTATATTACACTGTAAATTTTATAAGTAATGTAATTATCTCCATTTTCAACTGTAGTAGAATTTTGATTTTGGATGTCTTAAAACAATATTTTTTCTGTTATATAATTACGTCGGTCTAAAACAGCGTAGTTTTTACCAAATTAATCATTTGTCAATTAAAAAAAATTGTGTTTTCTATAAAAATTTCAGTTAAATGTAAAAATTCTCTCAATTTTGTCTATGTGATGACCCAAAACCTTTACTATAAAATACAGTTTATATTTATTTATTATTTGTGTAATACAAACTTGGACTTGAAATTACATTATATTACAATGTAAATTTTCTTAATTTTATATTACTCTCCTTTTGAAAAAAAAACAAATAACGGTTTTATCATATTATACATTTTTGTAGATCCAAAACACAAACACAACATAGTTTTGATATACTTAATCATTTATTAAATTAAAAATTAAGAGGCATTTCTCTAAAAAAATTAATTTATATATAAAAAGTGATACTCACTATATTTTACAATTTTCTCCTAGTTTTTATATATTTTTTAGATATAGAAAAATATCCTAGATAGTAGTTTGTACGTATATTAAAATTAAAAAAAAAAAATTCTATAAATGGTTTTCGAATTTACTTAAAAAGTAGTAAATTATAAGTGTAATTTTAAGTAAAATAGTTTGTCTGTCTGTTTACATTACATTAGAATTAAACAAGTTAGTCAACCCACCTAAAATGACAAGAAATTCCGTCGAAAAAGAAAGTAGTTATTTTTGCATAATTTGTTACCATAATGTCTTTATATTGTTAAGGATGGGCAGATACATTTCCATACTAATGGGTTGGTCCAAAACTTTCCAACATTTTATATAAAATGTAATTTTTATTAGAATTAAATAAATATGTATAAATATTTTAAACGAGTCACCAAATTTTGCTTGTAGTTCCGCCATTTTGTATCAAATATCTATAAATGATACAATATATCTTTCTAATTTATTGCTCTATGCATTAATCAAAATATCATCAAAATCTGTTACACAATTTAGGAGAAATAATCTTAGAAAGAAACAGTCGTCTGTGAAGCGCAAAACTCTATAATTATTATGAACAAAATCTTCTACATTTACTGCTCTATTTATCAGAGAAAACTGCATCAAAATCTGTTGATTTCTTATACATTCATTAACATATAGACAACTTCTTATCTTATGGAATTTGCATATTTGAATGTTTGTTTCAATCACACAAAAACGGCTGAACGGATTTCAATGAAATTTGACACACAGATGCTCAATAACCTGGATTAATATATGAGATACTTTTTATCCCAAAGAAGTACTGTTTCCATAGGATATAAGGCAATTATTCATTGATTAATTAAATAATTCAAATTCCATCTAAAAAAAAAAAGAAATTTTTGCATGAAAGAGCAACAAAGTTTATAGTGGAACCCTTATCATTCGTACAGAGTAAATAAACAATTTGTCCGTTTTATTACATAAGATACAATCACAGTGTTATCTTATGTAATAAACTGGGATGACTTAATCAATATTGATAAAGTTGTGTGCAGTTATCTACAACATTTATTAACGTTTGTATTTGCGTCAGCCCACAACTAGAATAAAAGATTTTAAATATTTATTTTATTTTTTTACTATTCATACATTATATGTGTGTATATCTGTCTCTCTCTCTCATAGAGAAAGGGATAAAAGAATCTTTGTCTATATCTACACCATTTTGTGTGATTTTCTTTGAGTGATAGTCTGTCTATGAGAGATTCTCTTTGTGATTTACTTCGTGTGACTCTCTCTCTGTGATAATCTGTCTATATGTGATCCTCTCTGTGTGATACTTTATCCATGTGTGACTCTCTCTATATGATACTCTACTTATATGTGATTATCTCGACATCTACGCGAGTATGACATAAAAATAATGATGTTTTTATGTCATACTGTGTTTATGTGTGACTTTATCTGTGTGATAATCTGTCTATATGTGATCCTCTCTGTGTGATACTCTGTCTATGTTTGATTTTCTCAGTATTATGCTCTATGCGTGACTCTTTTCATGTGATACTGTATTTATGTGTGTCTCTCTCTCTCTCTCTGTGATACTTTATCCATGTGTGACTCTCTCTATATGATACTGTACTTATATGTGATTATCTCTATGTGATACTCTATATATGTGTGATACTCTATCAATATGTGATTCTCTATGTGAGATACTCTATGTATAATTTTCTCAGTAGTATACTCTACGCGAGTATGACATAAAAATAGTGATGTTTTTATGTCATACTGTGTTTATGTGTGACTTTATCTGTGTGATAATCTGTCTATATGTGATCCTCTCTGTGTGATACTCTGTCTATGTTTGATTTTCTCAGTATTATACTCAATGCGTGACTCTCTATGTGATACTGTATTAATGTGTGTCTCTCTCTCTCTGTGATACTTTATCCATGTGTGGCTCTCTCTATATGATACTCTACTTATATGTGATTATCTCTATGTGATACTCTATATATGTGTGTCTCTCTCTCTCTGTGATACTTTATCCATGTGTGACTCTCTCTATATGATACTCTACTTATATGTGATTATCTCTATGTGATACTCTATATATGTGTGTCTCTCTCTCTCTGTGATACTTTATCCATGTGTGACTCTCTCTATATGATACTCTACTTATATGTGATTATCTCTATGTGATACTCTATATATGTGTGTCTCTCTCTCTCTGTGATACTTTATGCATGTGTGACTCTCTCTATATGATACTCTACTTATATGTGATTATCTCGACATCTACGCGAGTATGACATAAAAATAGTGATGTTTTTATGTCATACTGTGTTTATGTGTGATTTTCTCTGTGTGATACTTTGTCGTCCATGTGTGACTCTCTCTATATAATACTCTGCTTATATGTGATTTTCACCTTGTGATATTCTATGTGTGACTTTATCTGTGTAATAATCTGTATATATATGAGACTCTCTCTGTGTGATACTCTGTATATGTGTGCTTTTCTCTGTGTATATATACTCTGTATATATGTGATTCTCTCTATGTGATACTCTGTCTATGTGTAACCATCTCTGTGTGATAATCAGTCTATATGTGATTTTCTCTGAGTGGTAGTCTGTCTATGTATGATTCTCTGTGTTTAACTCTATGTGTGAGACACTCTATATGAGACTCTGTATATGTCTGACTCTCTCTCGATTTGTATTTGGGTGTCCACTAGAAGTCGACTCTCTCTGTATACTTCTTGTTTATAAGTGACACTGTGTGTGTGATAATCTCTCTTTCTATGTGTAATTATTCTTGTCTTTTTCATTATATATCTACTATTCTCTGTCTGATGCTCTGTTGTCTCTTTATATAATTATGAAATTTACCAACAACAGTCTATACTACTCGATTATAAAAGGATCAATCTTTGACCCCAAAAAAATAGGTCTCACAAGACGGTTCTATGAAAATCAGTTCAGCAATATCAAATCCTATCTTTACAGTTAATATTAAACTAGTTTTGAGTTACGTAAATCACAAACAATGCCTAGATCCTAACGATATACAAGAATCATGACTCATATTTCTATCTTGACTTTAATACTGAAAACTTAATGAACTGCGTTTGTTCACACGATGAATTCCTTTGGATATTATATTATATGTTATATATGAAAACTTTATTCAATTTCGTGAAGTAGTTTTTGTGTGATGCACGTACAAATATATTTTAAATTTTTTTTAAAAATTTAAAATAATCTTTTTGCTATATCTTTTATCTGGCTTACATAAAGTGTGATGAAGTCATCAATTTGTAGCAGATTTAACCTCTACTGCTAGAGTTCGTTTCAATTACGAAAATTAAATTATTTTCATTTTTACACGTAATATGTTTTGGTACTACGCCATCTAGTGGTCAAGTAGAGAAAGCTTGTGAATTTGCATTTATGGTAAATTTACAGTTGACTTTGACCTTCTTATTATTTATAAAATAATCTATGTCATTTGTCATTGAAGATAAAAACGCATATAAAATGTTGTTACATATAAGAATACTAAGAGAGTGCCAAATTATATACAAAAACCTTCTTTATGAATCACTCTGTCTAATAGTGAAAACTGTATGAAAATCCGTTCATTAGTTTATGAGTTTATTGTATACATATGTAGTGATAAATAAGATAAATATAAAATTTCACGAAATTCGTAAAAAAGTCGAATAGCTAGCTGATATAGTCCTTAGGCTGTGTTTCCATCTGAAATACGAGGAGTCAAATGAAGTAATTTAACAAGTCTCTGGTGGAAACGCAGCCTTATATGAGAACGTTAGCAATCTAGGGTCAATATATTTTTGGAAATTTCTTAAGATTTATTTTTTATATTTTATTATAAATGTGAAAGTTTGTGCGTTTGTTCCGCAAAAACGGCTAAACGTATTTCAATGAAATTTCGTACACAGATACTTTACAATCGTCATTAATAAATAGGCTACTTTTTATCCCTTAAAAATTCCGAACTCCTGCGGGATAATCATAAAACATGTTTAGTGTCGTGTCTGAATATTTTATTTAGTCACAATATATTGTATTGTATTAAATATTTTTTAAATTTAATACTTGATGTATTACATCCGTGCGACGCCAGGGCGAGTGGACTAGTCTGTCTTTATTTAAAAAAATCTAAATTCAGTATTATAAAAGCAATAAACGCTAGAGCCAGACTAATAAATAAAGCTTAGACGTCAGTCGTAAAATAAAAAATGCGGTTTTTCACACTCATGTTTTACATATAAGATGCACTTAGTTATGGGTGGATTGGTTTAGGGTTCAGTCAATCTGTCGCGCAGTATATAAGCCAGACGTGAAGTGTATAAGACAGTGGACTGGGTTTTGTGTTGTACTGTTATTACAATTCAATTTACTAATCTTGAATTAAACTGAAATAATTGTATACGTTATCGCTAATGGAGAGAGAGATTGGACACGAAATATGATACACATAGCACGAAAATTAGTCCACGAATTGAATCGCAATATGAGTACATATTATTAAAGTGTCAGTCCACAAATTAAATCGCAATAGGAGTATATCGTTTGTTCGTTCGTGTCAGCAGTGTGACGTCCACTGTTGAACATAGGTCTTCCCCAGAGATTTCCAAGACGACCAATCATTTCCAGTACGACCGATCCGATGAGTATATGTTATTGAAGAATTAGTCCACGAATTGAATTGTTATATGAGTACATGTTATTGAAGGATTAATCCCCAAATTGAATCGCAATATGAGTACATGTTATTAAAGAATTAGTCCACGAATTGAATCGAAATATTAGTACATGTTATTGAAGTATTGGCCCACGAATTAAATCGCAATATGAGTATATGTTATAGAAGAATTATTCCACGAATTGAATTGTTATATGAGTACATGTTATTGAAGGATTAATCCACAAATTGAATCGCAATATGAGTACATATTATTGAAGAATTAGTCCATGAATTGAATCGAAATATTAGTACATGTTATTGAAGTATTGGCCCACGAATTAAATCGCAATATGAGTATATGTTATAGAAGAATTATTCCACGAATTGAATTGTTATATGAGTACATGTTATTGAAGGATTAATCCACAAATTGAATCGCAATATGAGTACATATTATTGAAGAATTAGTCCATGAATTGAATCGAAATATTAGTACATGTTATTGAAGTATTGGCCCACGAATTAAATCGCAATATGAGTATATGTTATAGAAGAATTATTCCACGAATTGAATTGTTATATGAGTACATGTTATTGAAGGATTAATCCACAAATTGAATCGCAATATGAGTACATGTTATTGAAGAATTAATCCACAAATTTAATCGCAATATGAGTACATGTTATTGAAGAATTAGTCCACGAATTGAATCGAAATATTAGTACATGTTATTGAAGTATTGGCCGACGAATTAAATCGCAATATGAGTATATGTTATAGAAGAATTATTCCACGAATTGAATTGTTATATGAGTACATGTAATTGAAGGATTAATCCACAAATTGAATCGCAATATGAGTACATGTTATTGAAGAATTAGTCCACGAATTGAATCGAAATATTAGTACATGTTATTGAAGTATTGGCCCACGAATTAAATCGCAATATGAGTATATGTTATAGAAGAATTATTCCACGAATTGAATTGTTATATGAGTACATGTAATTGAAGGATTAATCCACAAATTGAATCGCAATATGAGTACATGTTATTGAAGAATTAGTCCACGAATTGAATCGAAATATTAGTACATGTTATTGAAGTATTGGCCCACGAATTAAATCGCAATATGAGTATATGTTATAGAAGAATTATTCCACGAATTGAATTGTTATATGAGTACATGTAATTGAAGGATTAATCCACAAATTGAATCGCAATATGAGTACATGTTATTGAAGAATTAGTCCACGAATTGAATCGAAATATTAGTACATGTTATTGAAGTATTGGCCCACGAATTAAATCGCAGTATGAGTATATGTTATAGAAGAATTATTCCACGAATTGAATTGTTATATGAGTACATGTTATTGAAGGATTAATCCACAAATTGAATCGCAATATGAGTACATGTTATTGAAGAATTAGTCCACGAATTGAATAGAAATATTAGTACATGTTATTGAAGTATTGGCCCACGAATTAAATCGCAATATGAGTATATGTTATAGAAGAATTATTCCACGAATTGAATTGTTATATGAGTACATGTTATTGAAGGATTAATCCACAAATTGAATCGCAATATGAGTACATGTTATTGAAGAATTAGTCCACGAATTGAATCGAAATATTAGTACATGTTATTGAAGTATTGGCCCACGAATTAAATCGCAATATGAGTATATGTTATAGAAGAATTATTCCACGAATTGAATTGTTATATGAGTACATGTTATTGAAGGATTAATCCACAAATTGAATCGCAATATTAGTACATGTTATTGAAGTATTGGCCCACGAATTGAATCGAAATATTAGTCCATAAATTAAATTGCAATATGCTTACTTTTAAACAGATTTATCTTTTAAACAATAATAGAACTATTAATTTTGTTTATATTCGTAAGTACTATGTTCATGTACTTATATTTAAAAGGCTGTATCTTCCACTGTGTGGAACAAAACTAGATATTCTCTTGCTAAAGCGAGAGGTCACCAGTATCAATATAATCTCGTTCGTGGGAACATCAACGGACAGACAAACACAAAAACTAATAACAAAGACGTCGTGACAATGAGCTGGACGGTTGGGGTTCACGATCTTTAATGTATTAGGGGTCACCAACTTTATGTTACATTGACCAATGGCCAGACCTCTCTACTCTGAGGTTTTATAAGCACTATTTATAATACTAGTTTAGGTAACTTTAAATGATATGTAGATTACTTAATCTCTTATTTGGATGAGAGAGAAATAAAGAAAAGAATAGAAGAAAGAATATATCGGAGAATACGAAGAAGAATTGAAAGGAACCAAATAAGGAAAGGAGGGAGAGAGAGAGAAGTGTAAAAGAATAATACAAGGAAATATGGAGTGAGATAGGAATGGTAGGAGAGAGGTAGGTAGGTAGAAGAAAGGAATGGACGAAGGATATAACTAGGAAAGAGAACGAATGATAGAAAAAGCTTCTTCTATGTTTATGTTCGTTTTTTTTTAAATTTTAAATAAGCTGAAAAACACTCCTTTTTAATATAGAACCCCTCCTATGAAGTATTTTTTATAAATTTCAATTTCCTTTGCCCTTTGACACGACTTTGTAACAAAAAATTAAATATTTACGGAATCATTCATTACATTTTGTTACTTTTTTAGTTACCCTCGCTTCTCTGAGCACATATTTTCCTTATTCATATGTAATTCTATTCTGCATATATAAAAGTATTTTTGTAGGGAATACATTTGGTGGTGGAGAATACATTAACTACTAAATTATTATTTTTAAATATCAATAAAAATAAAGAAATAACTATGTAAGTATGGTAGTGTAGTGTATAAAAGTAGAATAGTAGAGTTGGGGTAGTTGTTTATTAGTCGTAAGTTGTATGAATTTTTAAGTCATCCCCTCTCTTTTTGAACAATGTTAATACATTGAAAGAATTGCCTTGGTGGTAGGTAATCCATTTGGTAGAAGGGAGACGCAATCCTAGATAAGATATTATGTGAAATTTTGAAGATACCAAAATAATGAGGAAAGGTTTTGGTGGTAGAGAATACATCCGGTAGGACGGTAGGGATTAAAGAATACATTTAGTGGTAAGGAATACATTGAGAGGTATAAATTTAGTTGATCTTAGATTGGCTATTAATAAATTCAATTTTTTTTATCTATACTAATATAATAAAGAGGTAACGTTTGTGAGGTTGTAGGGGGTAATCTCAGGATCTACTGAACGAATTTTGAAAATTCTTTTACAAATAGAAAGCCATATTATTTGTGAGTATCATACGCTGTATAAAAACTTTTTCGTGGTATTCGGATTTGCTGCAGTAAGTCGGAGAAAACGTTTGTTACGAACGCTGCATTAACGATGTGAGATATATGTTTGAATACTCCTTAGTGAAGCGAGAGCAGTTCGGTCTGGTAGTAGGATTTAGGGAATATTGGTAGTAGAGAATACATTTGGTGATAATATCACTTAAGAACAGTTACAGAGAGTTGCCGTTATGCAGAGAGTAAACAACAAACAGGAAATGAAATTAATGTACATGACTCTCAAGCCCATCCAAAATAACAAAATATCTTAATCAATTATGTAATAGAAAATAAAAAAACCGAACCATAAACCCGAAGTAACCGGTAATAAAAACCGAAACGCATGTTTTAATGTCACGTCAAAAAATATGGTCCCGATACGCTTATAAATTACATCTTATATTTTATATTTTTTAAACGAACTTATGACTGTGGATGTAATAAAATTCAAGTATTCAAGAGTTTATTTTGTTAAGTTTACATACTAGTTGACCCGGCTTCGCTCGGTTGCAATTTACTTTCAATTCAAGCGTCAATAACTCAATGGTTCAGGCGTTGGATTCACGATCGATTAGTCGTGGGTTCTAATCCCAGTAATGGGACTACTGGCATGACCCACACCTAACACAATATATTGTTGCTAAATAAAGTATCTGTGTGCCAAATTTTATTAAAATCTGTTCAGCCGTTTTTGAGTGATTGAGTAACAAACATCCATCCATTTAGATTTCCCAAAAAAACGTTTATTTTCGATATATTGCTGTACATAAATATTCAGGTGGGTACAACCTTGCAGATGGTGGTGGGAGGGAGGGGGGGTCACGTGGTCTACCACGTAATAATAATTTAAATAAGTAAAACTTAGTAAATCATGATTGATGCCAAGTTCTCTCGCGTGGAATATCTTACACGTCCATGGGAACATACTCTTTGATAGGAATAATAAATTTGTATTTGTAAATTATCGCCCCTCTCCTCCCTCCCCCGAGGGATAAATATTTATTTTAATTTCATTGGATTTAATTTTCTAATCTTTTGGTACTTTGAGAAATATTTTTTTTAGTAGTAAACATGCAACAGATTTCCGTTTCCGCTTCCGTTTCCGCGAATTTAATATCGGAACTTTAAATGAATGATGTCTCTTTGGCCATAAATTATATATATTTTGTGAACCCCTTCTCTTGTGTGTGACGTCATAGTATAGTAATTTAGTTTATATGACGTCATAAAGCTTTGGACTGCCAATGGCACCAATTGTTGCCAATGATTACCCAATATTTATCTTCTTAGTTAGTGAACACATCTTAAACCTGCTCCTAAGTCATAAGCTCCAGGCATTTAAATAAATTACTTTTTCTTTATTTAACCATTTGCTTTCGCTTCCGTTTCTGTTTCCGTTTCCGCGAATATCTCTGGATACTTATTTCTGTTTTATGATCGTTCCTACCTAAAGGTGAAATGAATCGCTGATGTTATCACCATGCAGACTCCTCATCCCCCATGTCTTCAAAAATAAGCAAAGCAATGATCCCACCCCCCATTAATGCATAAGTAGTACTTGAACGGCCTCAACCTCAACGGTTCCTATTTCCGTTTCCGCTAATTTCTCTGAATATTTCGGTTTAAGCTTCCGTTATATTTGTTGTGTTTGTACTCAAGCTATGGTCGTTCCTAGCCAATGGTGACCATCCACCATCCAATTTAATCAAACATCAAATCAAAATGATTAGCGATTAAGTTCGAAAACTATGTAAGGTTAAAAAGTGCAACAATTAAAATCGGTCCGATGCATTCTGATACTGCAAAACGTATAATTGTAGCGTTCGTTCGGGGAAGGAATACCGAGCCAACACAAAGACATTCCTCGCCATTAGCCACTGGCTTGGCTTTTTGTGGCCAAATATCGGTGGCTGAATTTCTGTAATAGGTACGTGAACGACAGATTTTGATATAACTACAAATAAATATAGTTAACGCGCTACCAATTGCCTTTTATAAGTCGACGCCTTATCGAATCAAGCGAAGGTATTGTAAACAGACAATCATACATACAATAATAACCCCAATCTACTCATTATCAACTACCCATTACTACCCATCTACTTACCTAACTCTACATTTGTACCTACCCTACCTACCCAGCCCTAACTATCCTTACAGACCTATCTACCCATATATAATTCGGAGAAAGAAATGAAAAGGCAAAGGAGAGGGGGTATATTAAAAGTCACACAAGGGGGGTGTGATATTGACCCAAGCTGTGTCTTGAACTTGTGAGCAAGGTGTAGGGTTAAGGGATCACTTTATTCAATTGAAACTATTACCTAAATTGCGCAAGTTCTCTATTTAAACCTAAGGTTAGGTTAAACTACTTACCTAGCTATAAATACATGTCTGCTCTTACCATCTTACCTATCCTACGTACCTTCAATCTACTTACTTATATATAAGCTATTCTTATAGTGAAGGTAGAAAAGATATGTAATGGTAGGTAACTAAAATGAAATGATCACCATATTCTCGTATATACTCACATGAGAATTTCCAACGGAGGGCTGATGATGAGACGACATAGCCCTGAGAATTCCTGAAGGTTTATTTAAAAAAAATAATAGATTTGCATCATACATAATATCTTCTCATTTTTAACTACCCATTCCTACCAATTTACTTACCTATCCCTACATATCTACTGCTAACTACATACACACTAAGACTAGTTACTAACCTAACCTATCCCTACATATCTACTGCTAACTACATACACACTAAGACTAGTTACTAACCTAACCTATCCCTACATATCTACTGCTAACTACATACCCACTAACACTAGTTACTAACCTAACCTAACTTATCCCTACATATCTACTGCTAACTACATACCCACTAAAACTAGTTACTAACCTAACCTATCGCTACATATCTACTGCTAACTACATACCCACTAAAACTAGTCACTAACCTAACCTATCCCTACATATCTACTGCTAACTACATACCCACTAAAACTAGTTACTAACCTAACCTATCCCTACATATCTACTGCTAACTACATACCCACTAAAACTAGTTACTAACCTAACCTATCCCTACATATCTACTGCTAACTACATACCCACTAAAACTAGCTACTAACCTAACCTATCCCTACATATCTACTGCTAACTACATACCCACTAAAACTAGTTACTAACCTAACCTATCCCTACATATCTACTGCTAACTACATACCCACTAAAACTAGTTACTAACCTAACCTATCCCTACATATCTACTGCTAACTACATACCCACTAAGACTAGTTGCTAACCTAACCTATCCTTACATATCTACTGCTAACTACATACCCACTAAAACTAGTTACTAACCTAACCTATCCCTACATATCTACTGCTAACTACATACCCACTAAAACTAGCTACTAACCTAACCTATCCCTACATATCTACTGCTAACTACATACCCACTAAAACTAGTTACTAACCTAACTTATCCCTACATATCTACTGCTAACTACATACCCACTAAGACTAGTTGCTAACCTAACCTATCCCTACATATCTACTGCTAACTACATACCCATTAAGACTAGTTACTAACCTAACCTATCCCTACATATCTACTGCTAACTACATACCCACTAAGACTAGTTACTAACCTAACCTATCCCTACATATCTACTGCTAACTACATACCCATTAAGACTAGTTACTAACCTAACCTATCCCTACATATCTACTGCTAACTACATACCCACTAAGACTAGTTACTAACCTAACCTAGCCCTACATATCTACTGCTAACTACATACCCACTAAGACTAGTTACTAACCTAACCTAGCCCTACATATCTACTGCTAACTACATACCCACTAAAACTAGTTACTAACCTAACATAACATCTAACCACCTAGCTATAATTTTATAACTATAACATGTACATCTACCAATACCTACTTACCAGGTATTCAGATAGGTACAGGTAGAAAGGTTTTTAAGTGGTTATAGAGGTAGTTTAGGTATGTAGGTAGATATACAGAGATAAGTATTCCAAAATGTCAAGATACTTTGAAACGTAAGTAGGTAGGTAGGGGTAGGTATATGTTACGATACCTAGGTAGGTAGACAACTACTAGTTTTATCTACCTATTCCTAACTTTCAAGCCATTTTCGAGTTAAACTAGCAAATAAATTGTATATATAGATGATAATATTGTCTGTATATTTAATCTAAACATGCTCAAATCCGGTGCAGCCGCAGCCGCAGGCAATGCCTCTATATAGTTACTGAGCTATCGCATAATCGTGACATGCAAATTAAAACCATATACAGAAAAAGATGCAACTTTGTATATGCTTATAGATTAGTGGATTTAAAATAAATTTTACTCACTCAACTCTATAAACGAGTATGGAGACTTTTGTATTCCAGATATGGAGGGGAGAAGAGTGTTCCCAGCTTACAACACTAAAGAAATAGAGAGAAAAAGAGAGTGAGAATCTTCTTTGTGTAACGCTGAACTCAACTATATCCTATCATGACTAAAAATGAAAACATAATCTTCCTATGGGTTTAAATCTCTCTTTGAGAGAACTATCTCTCTCTGTCTCTCTTTGGCTAGGTTTGGAATTGACCTCACATTCATTAGTAGTGATTCAGTGTTGCCACAATAGAGAATAAGATCCTAACGATGCAATTAAACCAAACGACAAATCGTTACATCTAAAGCTTAGATAAACCCACGCCATAGTTCAAGTACGACTGGTCGTAGTGTATTAGTATGGCTGGACCAGTATAACTTGATCTTTTAGAGACCATTTTGTAATCTTGTGATTACTGAATAAATGGTGTTATTTAGCTGATGTCGCTTCCCTGAGGATAATAATGTTTTTTTGCAAATATAGAGCTAAATTAATTCTTTCTAAATGCTAGAAAGAGAGAGCATTGCTTTTCGTGGGTTTTGTCGTATAACTAAACGGTTTGTCGGATGCGAAAATATGCATAATTTTTTTTTAGACTATTATATATTCTTTTATATTGTATAAGTAATTTTTTCTGTAAAATCAATATTTGTGGGAGTTTTTGAAGGTCAAAGTGAGACTCTTAGTTGATGCGTCACGATTGAGATATTTGTCGTAAACATTTAAAACAGTTTGTCGGATTCCAAAAATATGCATAACTTTTTTTAGAATATTAAATATTATTTCATATTGTTTAAGTTTTTTTTCCGTAAAATTAATATTTATCCGAATTTTGGAGGGTCAAAGTAGGAGTCAATTAATTGATGCGGTACGAGATACTTATCCGTCGTATACCTTCAAAACTGTTTGTCTGATTCCAAAAATATGGATAATTTTTATTAGATTATTAAATCTTCTTCATATTGTTTAAGTTTTTTTTTTGTTAAATTAATATTTATGGGAGTTTGTGAAGGTCAAAGTTGGTTCAATTGATGTGGCACGAATGAAGTGTTTGTTATAATATATGTATCTCCTAAACGGTTTGTTGGATGTGGAAAATAAATAGAGCCTTTTTTATGTAATTAAATGTCCTTTCATTTTGTAATTATCATTTTTCTGTAAAATTAATATTTATAGGAGTTATTGATGGTTAAAGTAAGATTCTTAGTTGATGTGGCATGAGCGGAGTGTTTGTCGTTTATCTCCAAAACAGTTAGTCGGACATGAATTTAAAAATATAATTTTTTTAAATAATTATCTGTCCTTTTATTTAGTTTATATAATTTTTTTGTAAAATCAATATTTATGTCACTTTTTTGGGGTCAGAGTTGCGCTATATTTTTTATTCAAAAACGACGTATAATTCGGAGTTAATGTGTCACGGGTTGGTATGCCTTTTGTATTATATCTCCCAAACAATTAGTCGGATGCAAAAATATATTATAACTTTTTTTTAGATTATTAAATTTTCTTTCATTTTGTCTTGGTAATTATTTCTGTAAAATAAACATTTATTGGACTTTTTGTAGTTCAAAGTTAGGACATGAATAGATCGTAATAAAAAAATCTTTCTTCATACAAATAAAGTTGGTCCAAAACCTGTAAATAGAAGCATTAACAATATACAAAATGGACAAATAATAATTTTACGACCGTATAACGAAGTTTATAACTTAAAACAAGTTTTCGACTTTGTATTGACATTTAAGTGTATAGTAAAATTAAAAGATGGACGAATAAACACACTTTCGCTTGATATTAAAAATCTAAGTCAGTGGTGCCCAAACTAGATCCCTTTTCCGATCCATAGCTTCTGTAACTCGTTGATAATCGTTGGGGATATAGACTTTGGCAATCACCGGTCTAGACGGTATAAAAAAAATAAAAAATATCGATCCAACGATAAGTAACCAAAACGCTAAGAACATGCGCACATTAGGACGTAAAAAAAGATACAACAGGTATACACATGAATGATATGCCCTGACGGTTTGTTTGTACGGTTAGCATACAAATAGTAAGCTAAATTTTTTTTGTGATATTTTTTCGAATTTATAACAACATTTCGATAATATAAAATTTTTTAATAAAAAAAAAATCAACTAAAAAAATTAGGCATTTCTCTGCTTTTTTTTCTACATTTGAAGTCTTCTTATATCATTCGGTGTTGCTAGTTAATCGTTTTTAGATAATCAAAAGAAATTCAACTCAATAATTTGAGTGAACTTGAGTAATTTATTATATACGATTTTATTTCATGACGTCATAGTTCAGGCATGACATCATATTTTGTTACCCGTCCCCTTCTCCTTACCATTATGACCCCTTTTAAAAAACATAGTCTAGCCTATGGTGTAGAAATATCTGTATCACGGAATATATGAGTGAGTGAGACGAAAGTGGCGACAAAAAATACTTAGATTTCCCTATTCACTCTAACTTCATATAACGACACTCTATATAACAGAACTACCAAAAACTCTATATATCGTCTCTGTTTAATGGAAGTGTCTGTTGCAAGAATGCGCGGGTGGGTTTGTTAGTTTTTTTTTAATGACAAATAAGGGACAAGCAGACGCTCCACCTCATGGAAATTGGCTACTGTCACCCATGAAAATCTAGAGTATTTCTTGTTTTGCTGATAGATGAGTTAGGAGAGGAAGCGCGCCTTATGCCACCTGATGCCTCTGGGGAACCCAGAATGTCCCTGCTACCCGGGACACCTCTCGGGAGGCGCGCAGGCCCGTTTTAGTACGGGTTGAACGTCGAGGCGTTTGCGGTAGAGTGCGTTCAGCGTTAAAACCGCGGAGGTTTAGTGGGTATTGCGGCGACCTGCTCGTCGGTGAGTCCCACATAACCCAGCCGGCCCCACCAGGGTCTAAAAGGGTAGGGGAAGCATGGGGAAGAATGCTGCGGTTTTAATGTACTCTGAGCAAGAACCCAAAGTTTAATGGGACCTCAGCATTAATGGGATGGGAGAGAGAGGGAGGGATTCGTATGCTGGTGGTCATAAGCCAGTTGGGGAACAGATCCCTTACCACCAATGGGGGTGCTAGGATACTAGCTTCTTACGTGATGTTATCCCAGAGGGTGGAAGAGAGATTGAGTGAGTTTTTAATTTACTAAATAAATAAATTTGTATGCTAACGCTACTCGCTATCTCAGTAAATTTTTGGAATACCGACGGGCGGGCGATCGTATCACCGAATGCCGGTTCGATTCCCGACCGGTATGAGGTATTAGACGACTCTATTCAATATCTATGGGGACGTTCCCCTACCGTAACATAGCTATGAGTGTTAGGACCACTATCCATTTAACAACGCTCTATGTAACGACTAACATATCCGAGCGTTGTAATATCTGGTTTTCACTTACCAACTTGTTTCTAAGTCTAACTCAAACCTTAATAGAAGGAGAACTCTGTATAACGACAACTCTTTTTAACAACAAATGATTTTTAAACTCCATATAACGACACTGTGGTATCATTTACGATTTGTATAATTTCTAAGTCTCACTTTCTGACTCCATTAAACGTCACTCTGTGTAACGACCAACTCCAAAATATACACTCCCAATAACGTCGGTCTTGTGTCTATATGTATGTCAGGAGGGGAGAATTATAACAAATGAGTGCAAAAGAGATTAGAGAAATTTTTTCGTTTCTCTGCAACAATTTTCTAAGTCTAACTCAAAACTTCTGAATGCACTACAAACTCTATATAACGACACTCTATTTAAAGGCAAAAATAAAGATGATTTTAAATAATTATTCTCTCATATAAAAGTTAACTCTATATAACGACACTCCTCATAACGACAAACTACACAAAACGTAGAAATAGCTGAATTTGTTTGTCAGACAGTTTTTGTTGTTTATAAATTAACTCCCACGCGTCAGCCTTTATAGGAGGGGGGAGGGGAACATATTAATAAGGAAAGGACACATAATTATTTTGTATTTATACAATGTAAACTCGATATAACGACACTCCTCATAACGACAAACTACACAAAACGTAGAAATAGCTGAATTTGTTTATCAGACAGTTTTTGTTGTTTATAAATTAACTCCCACTAGCGTCGGCCTTTATAGGAGGGGGGAGGGGAACATATTAATAAGGAAAGGACACATAATTATTTTGTATTTATACAATGTAAACTCGATATAACGACACTCCTCATAATGACAAACATAACTACGTTTGGAAATAATTGTTTCTTTTCTAAGTCTAACACAAAATTTTTTAATGCGTTGCAAACTCTATATAACGACACTCTATTTAAAGCTGATTTTAAATGCTTATTTTGTCATATAAAAGGTAAACTCGATATAACAACACTCCTCATAACGACAAAATCCTTTATGTTGTATATTGTTTCTTTTATCTTCAACAATTTTCTAAGTCTAACTCAAAACTTCTTAATACATTGAACACCCCATATAACGTTAAACTCCCTATAGCGTTGGCCTTTATAGAGGAGAGGGGGAAGGGTAGGATTACAAAAACAAACTAGAGTGCAAAAGAGGTCAAGCTATGTCAACGGAACTAAAAAACTTGAACAAAATGGTTTCATTTCAACAACATTGCTGTTGCGATTCAATTGACCTTAACACAACAGTGTAAGGTCTAAAAATGGTTGCGATTTGACAATATATGTTTGACATGCAATGACATCCTGACTGTACATGAGAAACCATAAAATTTTGTTGGCTACACTATAATGTTAACTGGGGCTTAACTAACAGTTATTCTTTCTAATTTTTTATTAAAAAAACGTAGTTTTCTTGAAAAAAAAATAAGATAAATTTTCCGATAGAAAAAAAACGAGCTGCTGAAAAAAATTATTGCTGCGCATGCGCACTTACCTTCACTGACCGAAGCGACAGCTTTACTTGTATAATATGTAATTGATATGTATAGTAAATACAGTAGTGAATAAATACTTTGACAAGTGGTCACGTGACTTCCTTTGTTAAGCGTTTAAGCGTGTAACTTTAAACGATGGATAAACAGAGTTAAGTAATGAGAATTATATTCACACATACTGTGTTTATTTGTTCAGGATTAAGTTAGTTAGTTTTATTACTAGTCAACCCGCCCCGGCTTTGCACGCAGGTCTTTTACTACACGTACTGTTAGATTTTCTATTTATTATTGTCCAGCAAGAACAATGATTTTTTCCGGGATAAAAAGTAGCGTATATATTAATCCAGGGTATAAAGTATATGTATGTCAAATTTCACTAAAATCCGTTTAGCCGTTTTCGTGCAATTGAGTAACAAACATATAAACTTTCACATTTAGGGACAATAGGAAAGAGAATAGTTTCTTCTCTTCTACTATCCCTTTCTTTTAACACCTTATTCTCCTCTTCCTTATCGCTTCTCCTTTACTCGGTATTCATTATCCCTATCCCGCTTCTATCGCATTTATCTCCATTATCCCCACCGAGAAATTAAGTTTGTATTTTTTTTATAATCCTCATATTATGAAGAACTATATTCAACATTCACCCATACGTTTACTCACTCTCCACTTCACTTACTCAACCATTCACTCAAATCATCTACCCAATTTTTAGGATAAGGATCAGTAACCATTTTTGATGATGTCTATTGGTTAAAAACCGCTTGAAAATCTGCTAAGTCATTTTTGAATTTATTGCCAAAAAACTGACTGACGTTGTCAATGAAAAAAGATAAAAATATTTTCTCTCATTGAAGCGAGAAAAAATGGTTATTTATTTTAACTGCCAGTTAACAATAGTTGTGACACTAACCGTAACACGATCTTATACAAAATGATCGCGTTACATCCATTGTCGTATATAACTAGACTTTCTAGGATAAAACTACAGCTCAGGGGTAGGGGGAAGATAATAAATATCATAGACAAAACCCTAATTCTATTTGTTTTCTGTTTTCTCTCCCTTTTAACGACAATTTCCTTAAATGACGCTATACAGAGTTTTCATATTGTAAACCATTATCCCTTTGACTATTTCTTCTCCTGCTTCTATCCAAATCACTATCCTAATTCTAGTCATATCGCTATACCTGCCCCATCTCCTATTGCAATCGATATCCCTATTATCACAAGCTTATCCATATTGTAAACCCATTATCCCTTTGACTATTCCTTCTCCTGCTTCTATCCAAATCACTATCCTAATTCTAGTCATATCGCTATACCTGCCCCATCTCCTATTGCAATCGATATCCCTATTATCACAAGCTTATCCATATTGTAAACCCATTATCCCTTTGACTATTCCTTCTCCTGCTTCTATCCAAATCCCTATCCTAATTCTAGTCATATCGCTATACCTGCCCCATCTCCTATTGCAATCGATATCCCTATTATCACAAGCTTATCCATATTGTAAACCCATTATCCCTTTGACTATTCCTTCTCCTGCTTCTATCCAAATCACTATCCTAATTCTTGTCATATCGCTATACCTGCCCCATCTCCTATTGCAATCGATATCCCTATTATCACAAGCTTATCCATATTGTAAACCCATTATCCCTTTGACTATTCCTTCTCCTGCTTCTATCCAAATCACTATCCTAATTCTAGTCATATCGCTATACCTGCCCCATCTCCTATTGCAATCGATATCCCTATTATCACAAGCTTATCCATATTGTAAACCCATTATCCCTTTGACTATTCCTTCTCCTGCTTCTATCCAAATCACTATCCTAATTCTTGTCATATCGCTATACCTGCCCCATCTCCTATTGCAATCGATATCCCTATTATCACAAGCTTATCCATATTGTAAACCCATTATCCCTTTGACTATTCCTTCTCCTGCTTCTATCCAAATCACTATCCTAATTCTAGTCATATCGCTATACCTGCCCCATCTCCTATTGCAATCGATATCCCTATTATCACAAGCTTATCCATATAGCAAAGCCATTATCCCTATGACCATTCCTTCTCCTGCTTCTATCCAAATCACTATCCTAATTCTAGTCATATCGCTATACCTGCCCCATCTCCTATTGCAATCGATATCCCTATTATCACAAGCTTATCCATATTGCAAAGCCATTATCCCTATGACCATTCCTTCTCCTGCTTCTATCCAAATCACTATCCTAATTCTAGTCATATCGCTATACCTGCCCCATCTCCTATTGCAATCGATATCCCTATTATCACAAGCTTATCCATATTGCAAAGCCATTATCCCTATGACTATTCCTTCTCCTGCTTCTATCCAAATCACTATCCTAATTCTAGTCATATCGCTAAACCTGCCCCATCTCCTATTGCAATCGATATCCCTATTATCACAAGCTTATCCATATTGCAAAGCCATTATCCCTATGACTATTCTTTCTCCTGCTTCTATCCAAATCACTATCCTAATTCTAGTCATATCGCTATCACCTATTGTTATCGCTGTTGCTATCATCGCTAGCCTATCCATATTGTAAACCCATTATTCCTATGACTTCTATCTAAATTCCTATCCTAATTCTAGTCATATCGCTATACCTGCCCCATCTCCTATTGCAATCGCTATCCCTATTATCATAAGCTTATCCATATTGCTAAGCCGTTATCCCTATGACTATTCTTTCTCCTGCTTCTATCCAAATCACTATCCTAATTCTAGTCATATCACTATACCTGCCCCATCTCCTATTGCAATCGATATCCCTATTATCACAAGCTTATCCATATTGCAAAGCCATTATCCCTATGACCATTCCTTCTCCTGCTTCTATCCAAATCACTATCCTAATTCTAGTCATATCGCTATACCTGCTCCATATCCTATTGCAATCGCTATCCCTATTATCACAAGCTTATCCATATTGCAAAGCCATTATCCCTATGACCATTCCTTCTCCTGCTTCTATCCAAATCCCTATCCTAATTCTAGTCATATCCCTATACCTGTCATTATATCCTATAGCTATCGCTATCATAGTAACTATCTTTATCACTGTCATATATCCTCATCTCCTATATTTATGTCTCTATAGCAATCTTTATCTCTATTCATACCGTTTTCTCTATCCTTTCATCCTTCTCATTAATATGATATGTTTAGTCTTCATTTTTTAAGATTCGAAAGATACAGCCCTTTAAATATAAGAGACCATATGATTTTATTATACAAAGTAAAGGAGATACTTTTCTAAAATATCGTAAACATTATCGAAATCTTGATATAAAATGTGTTATTTTCTTAAAAAATATCGCATCTACCGCCATTTTAGTAAATTATACGTTTTTGAAGTACCTGCGGGCTGCGGGGTTCGAAATTTAAATTTTAGGATACAATCATATGGGATGAAAGTTTTTGGGATAACGGTTTTATATATTTTGTTAAATATTTTATGAAATAAAATTGTATGTTCTAAAAATAGATTATGAGTTCCAGAAATAGATTATGTATTCTAGAAATGGATTATGAGTTCTAAAAGTAGATAATGCGTTTTAGAAATGAAATATGGATTAAAGAAATGGAATATTAGTTCTAAAAATAGATTATACGTTTAAGAAATGAATTATGAGTTACAGAAGTGTAATAAGAGTTCTAGAAATAGATTATGCGTCTTAGAAATGAAATATGGATTAAAGAAATGGAATATTAGTTCTAGAAATAGATTATACGTTTAAGAAATGAATTATGAGTTACAGAAGTGTAATACGAGTTATAGAAATAGATTATGCGTCTTAGAAATGAAATATGGATTATAGAAATAGAATATGAGTTCTAGAAATAGATTATGCATCTTAAAGATGAAATATGGGTTATAGAAATGAATTATGAGTTCTAGAAATAGATTATGCGTCTTAGAAATGAAATATGGATTAAAGAAATGGAATATTAGTTCTAGAAATAGATTATACGTTTAAGAAATGAATTATGAGTTACAGAAGTGTAATAAGAGTTCTAGAAATAGATTATGCGTCTTAGAAATGAAATATGGATTAAAGAAATGGAATATTAGTTCTAGAAATAGATTATACGTTTAAGAAATGAATTATGAGTTACAGAAGTGTATTACGAGTTCTAGAAATAGATTATGCGTCTTAGAAATGAAATATGGATTAAAGAAATGAAAAATGAGTTCTAGAAATAGATTATACATTTCAGATATGAATTATGAGTTATGATTTTATTAATGTATTAAATCATCTGGACCCTGTTTAGATGATTGATTATATTAATTTTGTGATAGGGGTCTATGACTGTGCTTCCACCGGAGATGTGTGAGGATGTTTAGAGAGTGATGTGTTTGTTAAGTGCTTCTTAACGAGCTAATCTCTGGTGGAAACGCATCCTTATATTTGGATGGACAAAAGATAATAGAGAATGTAATGAACAAATTCGGTAATAGTTACCAAAAACAAAGTATTCTCAAGCAGAAAATACTAGATCAATATAGATGCGACTATAACTTTGTCAAATCGACGCACACAACGCCCACATTTCATATTTTATTGCTCGATATTGTTTAAACTTGGTTTATAAATGTTTTCCATCTGTTTGTATTTTAGTACATAACTCAAATATAACGATTTTGTAATACAACCTACGCTGTCTGTACTAAGGGCTGTTTGTTACTCAATCACACGAAAACGGCTGAACAGATTTCAATGAAATTTGGCACACAGATACTTTATAACTTGGACTAAAATATAAGCTAGTTTTTATCCCGGAAAAATTCATAGTTCATGCGGGATAATGCTACTAATATTATGAATGAGAAAGTTTGTATGTTTCGATGTTTGTTTCTCAATCACAGTAAAACGGCTAAACCGATTTGGATGAAATTTTGCATACACATGCTTTATAACCTGGATTAAAACATAGATTACTTTTATCCCGGAAAAATTCATAGTTCATGCGGGATAATCATACTAATATTATAGATGTAAAAATTTGTATGATTAGATGTTTGTTACTCAATCACGAAAAAAAGGCTGAACAAATTTTAATGAAACTTGGCACACAAATACTTTATATACTGGATTAAAGCATTAGCTACTTTTTATCCCGGAAAAATGTATAATTCCTGTAAAATAATAACAAAAAGGCTTATTGATAACCTGAGTATTTTTATATACCAATAATTAACATGTTTTTGTTATATTCCACTCAAGCGAAGTCGGGGCACTTTGACTAGTATAATATATTAAATGTAACATTTCCATATATGAATATAAGGTGCAAACATTCAAACGATTCCCGCAGTGTTTCCGTGGAAAACTATTTTAATTATATAAAAAGGTAAACTATTTCGAGTAAAAACATTAGTATGGCGTTAAGATTGGAGTACACTGGGAACATGTTTACCCTATTTATAGAATTATACAATTAACTAGCAATACTCACCGGCTTTGCATAGTTTCTCTATCTTACATCACAATATTTTAAATATAAATATTTTTTAAAAAAAAACCTATTTGATTGGATTTTCACTCACTTATAAATCATGTCAACTTTTTAATTACTTTTATTATAATAAAATGCGAGAGAGAGATAGTGAGACAATAAGTAATAGGTGAAAGAGATAAAATTACATTTGTTGGTCAGATTGTTTTTTTAAATTAAATGCGAGAGAGAGATAGTGAGACAATAAGTAATAGGTGAAAGAGATAAAATTACATTTGTTGGTCAGATTGTTTTTTTAAATTAAATGCGAGAGAGAGATAGTGAGACAATAAGTAATATGTGAAAGAGATAAAATTACATTTGTTGGTCAGATTGTTTTTTTAAATTAAATGCGAGAGAGAGAGAGATAGTGAGACAGTAAGTAATATGTGAAAGAGATAAAATTACATTTGTTGGTCAAATTGTTTTTTTAAATTTAATGCGAGAGAGAGATAGTGAGACAATAAGTAATATGTGAAAGAGATAAAATTACATTTGTTGGTCAGATTGTTTTTTTAAATTAAATGAGAGAGAGAGAGTGAGACAGTAAATAATATGTGAAAGAGAAAAAAATACATTTGTTGATCAGATTTTTTTATTAAATGCGATCGAGAGAGAGAGTGAGTGAGATAGTAAGTAATACATGAAAGAGAAAAAAATACATTTGTTGATCAGATTTTTTTATTAAATGCGATCGAGAGAGAGAGTGAGTGAGATAGTAAGTAATACATAAAAGAGAAAAAAATACATTTGTTGATCAGATTTTTTTATTAAATGCGATCGAGAGAGAGAGTGAGTGAGATAGTAAGTAATACATAAAAGAGAAAAAAATACATTTGTGGATCAGATTTTTTTTTAATTAAATGCGAGAGAGAGAGTGAAGCAGCAAATAAGTATCTGGGTTTGTGACACAGTACGTACCCCACGTGCTAAGTATACTTACATATTGCACTAGAAATTACTGGTCAAACTGCTTCTGATTATTCAATATTAACCAATAGTTAGTTTTGATTTAATATCGAGATTTTAACAGCTGGCAACCCTAGTACTGTTGTAAGAAGAATAACGGGTGAGTGCACGTACGAGTGCGAACTGTCAAGTGACACTTGTAATGACATTTGATATTTTGATGACCACTCGATAACTCTTGTTCCACTTGTGGGCATAAGAATAACTATATTTAATTAAAAAAGAACTTTACATCGAGTTTTGTTAAATGAAAAATCGATTTTCTTTCAAAATATATACAGATTAGATTGTAAAGCGATATTATTTAGCGTCGCAGTGAATTTTAGAAGATGTTAAATCATATTTTATTCGATATATCGATATTCCTTAAAATCGATATTATATTTATCCTCGATTCTTGATCTTGGGATTAAAAGGAATTTTTATACTATGATTTTTATATCGATATATCAAAATATAACATATTATCTTCCTAAATAAGAATTATCTTCTCTATCTTTTAAAAAAATCATAAAATCAGTTCTGTGTTTCAGAATCAGTTTATGGCAATTCCACTTAATTTTATTACAAAATCCCATAGTTGTGAAAGAGTGAGACAAACGATGTATAAACGCTAAAGGTATAAGGCAGAAAATCTGAAATCAATTAATTAGAAAATCGATTTTTTAGACCAGAAAAATCAAGTCAAAGATAGAAATCGAAAATAATCGACTTGAAAGAAACAGGGAAACATTTTTAGGGTGAACACTTCACCATTACACTTAGCTCCCTCTGGTGACTAAAATGAAACCAGTGAAATGTTACTAATGATTTTACAAATTTTAAGTATGTTAATTATGATATTGGCAACACTAATTTGAGTAGCATCCTGATTAGCATCAATCGGAGAAGTTGGGATTGCAAAATAAAAATTATTATTGTTACATCGCGAGTATTCTCTAGTAACCCTCAAAAAGATATTCTAGTCAAGCCGCCATACTGTGATTTAATGTGGTTCAGCGCCATCTAGTTATGACTGCTACAAACAAATCATGGTAAGATTTTTTTAAATTTCAATGCGGTATCGAGTCATTTTTCAAAATAAATACTCAATTCTGTTATCTATCTTTTCTATTTATTTTAAAAATTAACATGTGTGGATACACTTGCAGCTTTTCATTTACAAGTGACTTCTGTTTCTGCGGGAGCAGCGGCCACCAACGCTGAATCTGCCAAGCGGCGCAA
This sequence comes from Limenitis camilla, assembly GCA_905147385.1. Classification (NCBI taxonomy): domain Eukaryota; kingdom Metazoa; phylum Arthropoda; class Insecta; order Lepidoptera; family Nymphalidae; genus Limenitis; species Limenitis camilla. Next base: position 1,774,064 of record LR990252.1, on the reverse strand, counting down.
ATATGGAGACTAAGAAAGAAACTTTATGTTTGCGCCGTTCGGCGTAGAAACCATGGGGCCATGGGGCTAGGGGGTTCGCCTCATCCAAGCCACTGGTGACCAAAGCTGGCAGCTACCTCGGCCAACAAATTAGCCTGGCTATTTAAAGAGGAAACGCTGCCAGCGCTTTGGGCACACTGCTTCTCTGTAGTGGAATAGAAATTTTTTTTGATATTACTTAATTTAATTATTGTTTAATAGAAGTAGTTTATTTTAAAAGTGTAAAATTTTATTTTGAATAAATTATATTTATATTTCTGTGTGTGCCCAAAGCTTTATACAACCGTTAGTATTTCCGCGATATACTCTTATCGGTTTGTTGACCGATCGATCTGTATACGTAAACTCTATATAACGAACTTAGAGAGCAAGTACGTTATAGAGAGAGAGAGAGAGAGAGAGAGTTTGTCGTTAAATGGAACTTATATACTACGCCGTATGTAAGCCAGATTTTGGATTTTGAATTAATTACTAGAAAAAACTGAATTAAATTTAAGTTTTGGTCATGTTGTATGTAAGCCAGAGTCTTTCTTTCTAAAAATTATTTTTTTTCAACAACCTCATGTTTCTGTGATAACGATGATTTCGTCAGCGCAGTATATAAGCCAGACTCTCCCATTTTTGTGAATCAATTAGTTTCAATAACCCCATTTTTTGTGGATGTTGACAGACATCCTTAATGTTTTCCAGCCATGCAGTATATATGTAAGCCAGACTTTATCTCTCTTTATCTATAGGTTTTTTCTGCGTCACATAAGAGAGAGAGAGAGAGAGAGAGAGAGGGTTAGAGAGAGTATGACGTAGACACCATACATACAATTCTAATGGTGCTGAAATTTTCATTATTTTATCGCTGTTTACGCAGCGCACCCAATAGAAGCTCATTGCTCCGCTCCTATGGGTCGTAGCGTGATGTTATATAGCTTATATTCTTCCTTAATAAATAGACTATCCAGTCATAAAAGATATTTTTAATTCGGACTATTAGTTCCTGAGATTAACGCGTTCAACCAAACAAACTCTTCAGCTTCAGCAGTAACAGATAGACATACAATAAATTCTTATTAAAATATTTTTAAACAAAGCAACAAAATTGTTGATTCTACAAGAACTTATAGAGAATATTTTGACAGTTCGACTTTCTAATGATTATGCGCGATGACAAGTAATTTTGTGCGCCTAAGAATATGGAGGAATATAAAAGTGGTATTTACAGCTTATATAGTGTATATACTACATTAAAATTCATTCAGTAATTTGGGAAGTAATCATTAAATATCGAGGATTTACATATCATTTATAAGCAATTAAAATTTTAGCCACTTATCAGCAATATTCAAACCAGAAGTTATTACTCTAAAATCACTTAGCGTCTGTAAAAATTACTTTAATTTTAAATACACAAAAATATTTTTAAATACAGATTTTAATAGTTTATTTAGTAATTCTGTAGATTTATATAATATTATAAAAGAATAAACATCAAGCTATCAGAAATTTCAGTTCCAATTTTAGCCACTTATCAGCAATGCAATTTTTAATATAAACTAACCTTATTGAATAAAATAATACAGCCCTTAAGACAGATAGATATATAATATCAAGAATTTAAAACGTTCCAAGTTATCAGAAATTTCAGTTCCAATTTTAGCCACTTATCAGCAATGCAATTTTTTATATAAACTAACCTTATTGAATAAAATAATACAGCCCTTAAGACAGATAGATATATAATATCAAGAATTTAAAACGTTCCAAGTTATCAGAAATTTCAGTTCCAATTTTAGCCACTTATCAGCAATGCAATTTTTTATATAAACTAACCTTATTGAATAAAATAATACAGCCCTTAAGACAGATAGATATATAATATCAAGAATTTAAAACGTTCCAAGTTATCAGAAATTTCAGTTCCAATTTTAGCCACTTATCAGCAATGCAATTTTTTATATAAACTAACCTTATTGAATAAAATAATACAGCCCTTAAGACAGATAGATATATAATATCAAGAATTTAAAACGTTCCAAGTTATCAGAAATTTCAGTTCCAATTTTAGCCACTTATCAGCAATGCAATTTTTTATATAAACTAACCTTATTGAATAAAATAATACAGCCCTTAAGACAGATAGATATATAATATCAAGAATTTAAAACGTTCCAAGTTATCAGAAATTTCAGTTCCAATTTTAGCCACTTATCAGCAATGCAATTTTTTATATAAACTAACCTTATTGAATAAAATAATACAGCCCTTAAGACAGATAGATATATAATATCAAGAATTTAAAACGTTCCAAGTTATCAGAAATTTCAGTTCCAATTTTAGCCACTTATCAGCAATGCAATTTTTTATATAAACTAACCTTATTGAATAAAATAATACAGCCCTTAAGACAGATAGATATATAATATCAAGAATTTAAAACGTTCCAAGTTATCAGAAATTTCAGTTCCAATTTTAGCCACTTATCAGCAATGCAATTTTTTATATAAACTAACCTTATTGAATAAAATAATACAGCCCTTAAGACAGATAGATATATAATATCAAGAATTTAAAACGTTCCAAGTTATCAGAAATTTCAGTTCCAATTTTAACCACTTATCAGCAATGCAATTTTTTATATAAACTAACCTTATTGAATAAAATAATACAGCCCTTAAGACAGATAGATATATAATATCAAGAATTTAAAACGTTCCAAGTTATCAGAAATTTCAGTTCCAATTTTAGCCACTTATCAGCAATGCAATTTTTTATATAAACTAACCTTATTGAATAAAATAATACAGCCCTTAAGACAGATAGATATATAATATCAAGAATTTAAAACGTTCCAAGTTATCAGAAATTTCAGTTCCAATTTTAGCCACTTATCAGCAATGCAATTTTTTATATAAACTAACCTTATTGAATAAAATAATACAGCCCTTAAGACAGATAGATATATAATATCAAGAATTTAAAACGTTCCAAGTTATCAGAAATTTCAGTTCCAATTTTAGCCACTTATCAGCAATGCAATTTTTTATATAAACTAACCTTATTGAATAAAATAATACAGCCCTTAAGACAGATAGATATATAATATCAAGAATTTAAAACGTTCCAAGTTATCAGAAATTTCAGTTCCAATTTTAGCCACTTATCAGCAATGCAATTTTTTATATAAACTAACCTTATTGAATAAAATAATACAGCCCTTAAGACAGATAGATATATAATATCAAGAATTTAAAACGTTCCAAGTTATCAGAAATTTCAGTTCCAATTTTAACCACTTATCAGCAATGCAATTTTTTATATAAACTAACCTTATTGAATAAAATAATACAGCCCTTAAGACAGATAGATATATAATATCAAGAATTTAAAACGTTCCAAGTTATCAGAAATTTCAGTTCCAATTTTAGCCACTTATCAGCAATGCAATTTTTTATATAAACTAACCTTATTGAATAAAATAATACAGCCCTTAAGACAGATAGATATATAATATCAAGAATTTAAAACGTTCCAAGTTATCAGAAATTTCAGTTCCAATTTTAGCCACTTATCAGCAATGCAATTTTTTATATAAACTAACCTTATTGAATAAAATAATACAGCCCTTAAGACAGATAGATATATAATATCAAGAATTTAAAACGTTCCAAGTTATCAGAAATTTCAGTTCCAATTTTAGCCACTTATCAGCAATGCAATTTTTTATATAAACTAACCTTATTGAATAAAATAATACAGCCCTTAAGACAGATAGATATATAATATCAAGAATTTAAAACGTTCCAAGTTATCAGAAATTTCAGTTCCAATTTTAACCACTTATCAGCAATGCAATTTTTTATATAAACTAACCTTATTGAATAAAATAATACAGCCCTTAAGACAGATAGATATATAATATCAAGAATTTAAAACGTTCCAAGTTATCAGAAATTTCAGTTCCAATTTTAACCACTTATCAGCAATGCAATTTTTTATATAAACTAACCTTATTGAATAAAATAATACAGCCCTTAAGACAGATAGATATATAATATCAAGAATTTAAAACGTTCCAAGTTATCAGAAATTTCAGTTCCAATTTTAACCACTTATCAGCAATGCAATTTTTTATATAAACTAACCTTATTGAATAAAATAATACAGCCCTTAAGACAGATAGATATATAATATCAAGAATTTAAAACGTTCCAAGTTATCAGAAATTTCAGTTCCAATTTTAACCACTTATCAGCAATGCAATTTTTTATATAAACTAACCTTATTGAATAAAATAATACAGCCCTTAAGACAGATAGATATATAATATCAAGAATTTAAAACGTTCCAAGTTATCAGAAATTTCAGTTCCAATTTTAACCACTTATCAGCAATGCAATTTTTTATATAAACTAACCTTATTGAATAAAATAATACAGCCCTTAAGACAGATAGATATATAATATCAAGAATTTAAAACGTTCCAAGTTATCAGAAATTTCAGTTCCAATTTTAGCCACTTATCAGCAATGCAATTTTTTATATAAACTAACCTTATTGAATAAAATAATACAGCCCTTAAGACAGATAGATATATAATATCAAGAATTTAAAACGTTCCAAGTTATCAGAAATTTCAGTTCCAATTTTAACCACTTATCAGCAATGCAATTTTTTATATAAACTAACCTTATTGAATAAAATAATACAGCCCTTAAGACAGATAGATATATAATATCAAGAATTTAAAACGTTCCAAGTTATCAGAAATTTCAGTTCCAATTTTAGCCACTTATCAGCAATTTCGTAGCCATATATTAGAAATCCAAAATTGCTTAATTTCTGTAAACATTACTACAATTTTAAATACACCCGTGAGGGGACGAGTAAGAATACAATTCCCCTCTGCCTTTGGGAGAGCATCTCGTAAAAGCCGAGTGAACCAGCACCCCCTTGGTGTCCGACCGCCAAGTGTCATAGACGCGACCGGTCGAGATCCTTCCCATCGTTGAGGATGCAGTGGGCGATAGTGGCCATTCACCATCAGGTGGACCATCTGCTCGTTTGCACCATATCTACCATTAAAAAGAATTAACATCTGAGCTCTATACATTTTAACTTAGAATGATACAGCCTTTAACACAGATAAATATCAAGGATTTAAATGTTAGCCATTTATTAGCAAATTCAATTTTAGACACTTTCTAGCAATTTCGTGGGCTCATATTTGAACTCTAAAATTGCTCATCTTCTGTGAAATAAATATAATTCATATTAAGGCATAGATATAGTAATAATTTTTTCTTAGGGGAACATTCTAGGGAGAGCAGAGTTTTATGCCTCTTTTATCCCCCCAACTCCTATTGCTTAAAGTAGGTTAAAGGCATCTGATAGATCATTATATTTTATATACATTTTTTGTTGATTTTGAAGATCTTTATTACATAGTATAGTCACAAAGTCGCTTCCCACTCTTTGTAGGCTTAGTTCTTTTAAACTACGCAAAGGATTTTAATGCGGTTTTCTCTAATAGACAGAGTGATTCAAGAGGAAGGTTTATATCTAATACTAATATATAAAGTTGAAGAGTCTGTACGTTTGAACGCGCTAATTCAGGAACTACTGGTCCGATTTGAAAAATTCTTTCAGTGTTAGATAGCCCATTTATCGAAGAAGGTTATAGGCTATATATCATCACGCTAAGACCAATAGAAGCGGAGTCACGTGGACAAACAATTAATAGGCTAACGCAATTTCTAGTTATTGTTCTAAGTAACATAAACTTCGAAAAGCCGTAAAGCTTGACCTGGCGAATAACTGTTTGTGAATTTTTTGACATCTATACAATTATAAGTCTCGAAACAAACTTCATCAGTGCCCTCTCTTCTTTCAGTTCTTAAATAAAGTTTAATTGTATTAAGATTCTCATCTGTATATTAAAAACTAGCCGACCCGCGTGATTTCGTAAACGTACGTTCCTATGAGTCGTAACGTGATGTTATATAGCATATGATCTTCCTCGATAAATAGTCTCTCCAACACTAAAATACATTTTTATTCAAATCAGTAGAACATAAGATAAGCGCATTCAACCAAATAAACAAACACTTAAGCTTCGTAATATTAAAGTAAAGATATTTTCAGACTAAATATATTAGATACGTCTTAGTCACGTAATATGTAATCCAGTACAGCTTCCATTACAGCTAGCTAATTCCATTTTAGCAACTTAAAGCACTCCATGTAAGCTTCGTGCTAGAAAATTCCATTTTAGCAACTTAAAGCACTCCATGTAAGCTTCGTGCTAGAAAATTCCATTTTAGCAACTTATCAGCATTTTACATGTAAGCTACGTGCTAGCAAATACCATTTTAGCTACTTATAGGTATTCTACATGTAAGCTACGTGCTAGCAAATTCCATTTTAGCAACTTATCAGCATTCTCCATGTAAGCTTCGTGCTAGCAAATTCCATTTTAGCAACTTATCAGCATTTTACATGTAAGCTACGTGCTAGCAAATTCCATTTTAGCAACTTATCAGCATTCTCCATGTAAGCTACGTGCTAGCAAATTCTATTTTAGCAACTTATCAGCATTCTACGTGTAAGCTACGTGCTAGTAAATTCCATGTTAGCAACTTATCAGCATTCTACATGTAAGCTACGTGCTAGCAAATTCCATGTTAGCAACTTATCAGCATTCTACATGTAAGCTACGTGCTAGCAAATTCCATTTTAGCAACTTATCAGCATTCTCCATGTAAGCTACGTGCTAGCAAATTCTATTTTAGCAACTTATCAGCATTCTACGTGTAAGCTACGTGCTAGTAAATTCCATGTTAGCAACTTATCAGCATTCTACATGTAAGCTACGTGCTAGCAAATTCCATGTTAGCAACTTATCAGCATTCTACGTGTAAGCTACGTGCTAGCAAATTCCATGTTAGCAACTTATCAGCATTCTCGATGTAAGCTACGTGCTAGCAATGTTAGCATTTTATCAGCAATTTAAATGTTGGTAACTTATTTTTAATTTAAATTCTACTTTTCATTAACCAAACTCGCTTCGCTTAGGTATTAATGAGTTAATGCTCATCTTCAGTAACGTCTCCAATATTATTTACTCAATTGCATTCAAATGAACACTATGTGTTTTCCTTTATATTTTATACGCATAGGTTTTCGCAGACGAAGTCGAGCGCAGATACTAGTAATAAAGACATTATCATTAACAAGTAAATTAAAAAAATCGGAAAATTAAACGGTTTACTAAATCTAAACTGGTGTAACTAACAACATAAAAAATAAAACGATCCATGACATAGAATGTGTTTTACAAATTCTTACAAGTAAAAAAAGTCTCAAGTTGGTCCGAGCGCACAAAAAACTTGTTAGGTAACGTAGATGGATTTATATAGAGTTGTTAATATTTGTTTATTTTTTTTTTCATTATCATCTATTAGCTTTTGATGATTTAGATTACAGATACTAATTAATTTAGTAGTGTTATTTTAGACAACTATCGTGATTTTTACTCACTGACATACCCTCACTATTAACACAAAAACTAAACATTAATAATAATAATAAATATACTTTATTGTACACCAAATATTACAAAAGTAAGCCAAAAAATTACACCACAAAAGAAATATATGTACATAGGCGGCCTTATCGCTCAGAGCGATCTCTTCCAGGCAAGCTTGTGGTGGAGGAATCATTTAAAAAAAAAAAGGCGCACTCATTAAAAATAATAAGCAAATCTATTTATATATTAATATATACACTACATAAATAAACATAATATGCCTACATATATACATACATACACTACAAGTATAAATACGATGTACTTACATATAAACATACATAACTTTACCAATAAAAAAAAAAATTTTTTTTAAATATAACCTTAAACCTTTCTCATGAATTACTTTACGTATTGGTGATAACCTCATGCAAATGTTTCGAGTAGTTTTTGAGTTTATCGTTAACAAACAGAGACACAGCGAGGCACTGTATTTTTCTAGGAGCTAAAGATTTAAAAATTCATTTAGATTATAAAACTAGTCTTCATTTTAACTTTGTTTAGTTAGTTTATTTCGTACAAAATATATAAAAGTATAAAACCTTCTTCGTTAATTGTCAGTGGTGTAGCGAGCCTTGGCAGAGCCCTGTATGAAAATTGTGTTAGTTGGGGAGCCCCGGTAATTGCGGGATTCCCCCGTTTAATTTATTCAATATCCCGCAATAACCGATGTTGCTAACTTTTAGGCGCACTAGCTAGAAAAAAAAGAGTGTTCTTTTTTGACTTTTGTCATTTTTGAAGTGACAACTCATGTAGTAGGCACGTATGACAGTTTTTTTAATGTTTTTTTTCTCGGGAAGCACGAGAATACGGACATTGTGGATAATATTTTACCCTGTACAATTGATACGGCTGAATAAACGTTATATCAAAATTTGAAGAGTAACTTAGAGAATTAGACAGACATACAGACAGCGACAATGTTTGTTAGTTCAGCCACTTTGTACCATTTTTTATGGTACCTAAGGTTAGGTTAACCTAATCCTAACATATGCGTCGACATACATAAATAATCTTTGTTTAATGTCCTATCTAATACTGGAAATTGTATCATAATTCTTCGCCTGGTTTAGGAAAAATTAGGGGATAAGCAGTAGACAGATTATATATTTTTTTTCATTTATTGATTTTTCCATCAAATCTATAGACTCGAACGTGAGTCACTCTCACTAGTAAGAGCGAATGTGACGCCTACTCATATGAGGTGCTCTTGAGATTGTGATAACTATATCTACATTTTTTTTAATGATAGTTAAGGGACAAACGAGCAGAGGGTCCACCTGATGGAAAATGGCCACCGTCGCCTATACACATTGACGAAACTAGAGAGTATCTTGTTTTGCCTCGAAGATATAGTGAGGAGGAGGAGCGAAGAGAAGACTGCTGCGGTTTCAATGTCCCCGGGCAAGAACCCGGTGTTCATTGGAATCGCAGCAGTAATGGAATGGGAGAGGGAGGGATAGATCTGGCCCACATGCGGCTCGGCCGGAACGCGTCAGAGACACTTGGCGGTCGGTTTCGCATGCTGGTGGTCGCAAGCCAGTCGGGGAACAGATCCCCTACCATCAAGGGGGTGCTGGGTTACTCGGCTTTTACGAGATGCTCTCCCAGCGGCTGAGGGGAATAGTATTCTAACCTGTCCCCTCACGGGTTAATATGCTGCAAATTACAGTTCTGAAATGAATTAAAACATTAAGGCAACAGCGCCTAATAATCTCCGCAACACATAATGTAGATAAAAAATTTCATATTACGAGTAATTTAGTTTTGTATTAAAGGTCCTTTTATAATTTAAAAAAAAAAGAGGAAATAAAAGAGAGGGGTGGTAACAAAGTTTGATTGAAGGTAAATATACTATAATTATATTTGAGACAAAAACCCTCATTTTAATTTACACAGATTATCTCAAAATTATATCTTATATCAATAATAATAAAAGTTCTGATGCACATTGCGAATTTTGACCTTAAAAATTGACCTGAACAAGAACAGGAAATATAAAATGTCCTCTTGGCGATGTTAATAAAATTCATAAATTATTACACCAATACGATATTCAGGGCACTTAAAATTTGATTTTACGATCCAACCAACACTTTTGGAAAAATACGGTTGAGGTGGTAATAACATCTCTATAAAACGCTCGCACGCGATTGGTAAGGCTTGACGACCATGGGAGGCAAGGCAGTAATATAGCTATGATCTACTATTTTTTTCTATTATTATAACATCAAAATTATTAGAAACACTTTATGGTTATTATCTTGATGATATTTAGCCACTGTCCTTATCAATCTGATATAGTCTAGCAAGTGATTTCATACAGTTAACATCATCTAAATTACAGTTTGAAAACTATTGTTAAAATAAAGTTTATTATGACAAGTTTTCTAGGAGTAAATCTTAGTTAAGTTAGTTTATTTAATCTTCATTAACAAATAATTATAACTATGAGTACATATAAAAGATAGCTGAACTAGTTACTGAGAGTAGTACGTGCGTGCGTGTGCGTGCGCGCGCGCGTGTGTGTGTGTGTTTGGGTGCGCGTTAGTTAGTAAATGAATGAATAAAATGGAAATTTTTAGCTTTTAAAATAAATATTAAAATACTTATTTTTACTTACTGATTTTGTCAATATGTTTGTAACAAGTTTTGCTAGCAACACTGTTGTTACTAATTGGTTTTTTTTAAAACACACCCTGCGCTACCCTTAATATTGTCTTGAAGTATAAATTGGTGAAGGGGTGTATATGTATTAATTATCTATATATAAATGTTAGGTTAGTAAAATGACATAATGAAGTCGATCAGTGTACGCGAGAGATTTTGCAATCTAAAAGATTCTAGTAAACCTACATCTGGGTCTCAAGCCCCGAGTGCTGTTTGTATTCATAAAATCAAGTATTGAGTGTTACTATGTTTCTAATTTGTAACAAAAATATAGCTTCAAATATTACTTCATAGCATCCCCACTGTAACACAATCTTAATAGACATAAAAACAATAACAGACAGACGGACGTTAATTGAATTATTATTAGTAAATTGTAGGTTAAGCCAATAGGGTGGTGTTAGCCGCACCATGTAATTTTCGTACACTAATGTGTTTATTTAGAGACAGACTACTGTTCTTGATACTTATTTGAAGACCAGTGATCCTCAAAGACTTTCAAAGCTTTAGGTAAGATTTAGGGGTTAGTGAGTCATAGATCCCATTTGATTCAAGAGTCCTTTGGCCTACTGTAATATTCTAAGTGGCAACGGAGGTAATAAGTTTGGGAATCTCATCATATTTGATGGTAGGAGACAATCTGAGGTTTAATTTTGTAATTCCATTGAAGAAGCAGACTTTCTGGGATTGATCTCTCCTAGAATTTTTGTGGTCCCTTAGATACCTGACCGATAAACATGTAGGAAGTACAGTAAGAGGGACGCCGCACTGCGTCTAAATCGCAGCGGATTTTAACCGCCTGATTTTTATGAATAAAGGATACTAATGGAGGCGAACGCACTGATGGTTTTTCCCGCGACTGATTTTAACCGCGACTTGTTACAGAATGGGGGAAAAAATCGCGACAAATTTGTAGTCCAGGTTGTTGTAGTTGTATCACTATGTCGTCAACTGAATCGGAATCGGTTTCAAATAAATCAGAGTATTTTTTTTATACCACGGTGGTAGCAAACAAGCATACGGTTTACATGATGGTAAGTCAGGTCACTACACAAACCTATTCACCTCCATTTTGAAGTACCCCATATTGTAGCTCCTTGGGAAAACCTTGGCAGAAGCTCATTCCACATCTGTATTGTTCGAGGGAGGACCATTTTGGCTCCAAAGTGTGAGGATGAACACCCTACTGATGGCGAGCTGAGCGGTGGTAAAAAGACGATGTCGGCATCAGCTCAAGTGGTTAGTTAGTGGTTCGATACCGCTTGTGAGTATGGGGTCAACGAGTCAAGCAGTTCAAGCTGGTATGCTGGTGCCCCTCCCCAGAGATGAGAGCAGTATGAAAATATTATCATTAGATGGTCCCAATATTTGCGAAATTTTTGATGGCGTTTTTTTTTTTTATTTCTTAGTATTAAAGCAACGACACGTACCGCTCTCTTGAAATCCATCTTCAAACTGTGAAAATCGCATGTCGGCCGCTTTCGGCGTTTTGCGGTTTACCGCTCGCGGAAAAAACATGTAGTGCGGTCTTAGCCTAAGGATGGAAGGTTAGGATTAGGTGAGACATTTTTTTGGCCATTCTTTAGTGGGAGTACAAAATATCTATACTTTTAAGTAAGTTTTATATTCAAGTAGCCACGTAGTATTTTAAATAACAAAGTTATTGTTTACTAGCTGCACCCTGTGGTATCACCCGCTATATTTTGGATAATTCACACTATATTATTATAAATTATAGCCTATATGTTATTCTGATTTGTAAGCTATAATATTGTGAAGTTTCATCAAAATCCATTCAGTAGATTTTGCGTGAAAGAGTAACAAACGTAAATACATTCTTACAAACTTTAGCTTTTATAATATAAGTAGGATTTATTGTTGATATATTGGCAACATTGGTTTGTAGCATTTTATTTTCGAAGGTGGCACAACTGATATGTTGGTATGTTGTTTTAGTTTCAAATCCGGAAAGTCTTATCATAAAAAGTTTATCTAAATCTTTATAGCAATTATAATATTAACAGCCGGTACACGTCAATCATACGGAGGATTATATTCATATTTGACAGACCACTTCATTACTACTTGAGAATTAATGTGTTTATTATATACCCCTCTCCCTCCTCCGCTGTCGATGGAATTAATACTAGTTATGTCATGTGATTTCTAAGTATATAGGCTTTGTTACTTAGAAATAATTTTTCATATAAAATTAATAGTTTTTGAGATACTGGCGTTCAAACATTAATAAAATATTTTGTTATTTAAAAGTTAGATGAGTTGATGTTTGTGGTTACTGTTTCGTTCCTATGGGTCGTAGAGCGATAAATTATGTTTCATATTAATTCTAAATAAATATAATTTATTATTTAAAAACAATTTTTTATATAAAATTAATAGTTTTTGAGATTTTTGCGTTCAAATATTAATAAATTATTTTTTATTTAAGTCAGATGACTTAATATTTTTGGTTACTTCTTGTCTCCTATGGGTCGTAAAGCGATTATTTATATTTCATTTTATTTCTAAATAGATAGAAATTATTTTTAAAAATAATTTTTGATATAAAATTAACTGTTTTGAGATTTTTTTCATTTGAATCTATAAATTTTATTTTTTATATAAAATTCCTGTATGGTCTGACTGATAGATGTTTATGACTAATGATTATCTCCTATGGGTCGTATACTAATGATTCATGTCGTAAAAACATTCTAAATAAATAGATATGGTTACTATTAGATATTAGTAAGTTTTTTATATAGAATTCCGAGTTTTATAGATCAGTTGACGCTTATAAGTTTTGCTCATTTCCTATAGATCGTAGAGTAATCATTTATATCTGAAAACCTTTCAAAGTAAATAACCTTTTTTTTACCTAAAAACTATTTTTTAATAAACAAAGTTGTTTTTGAGATAAATTCATTCAAACATGCTCACCAAAGTTTATGAAAAATTCTGTTTTACAAGTGTTAGTATTTTTTCTTCAAAACAAATAATATTTGGATGTTTCTTAGATAAAAAATCTATTTAAACTCAGGGAAGCGAGATTTATTTGATGGTTACTGTATTAATATAAAAACTTAAATACCTCTCCATCATTAATCACATCTCAAAAGCTATAAAACCAACAAACTTAAAATTTAACAGGTTTTTTATTGTATACTAGTGAATTGCCCTCGCTTCGCTTAGTTATTATTTAAATTAAAAATCTATATATTCTATTTTATATATGTGTCTATGAGCTATCTATGAGTAAAAGAATTATCAAAATCGGATTAGAAATTACAGAGATATCGTTAAACAAACTTTGTCTATTCTAGTAAATTCATTTGATTTTGGTTAAACTTTTATAATTCTAATAAAAATTATTTCCACCTCAGCGAAGCGAGTATAAATAGCTTGTGTTTTATATGATTTATAGAATGCCGTAAGCTATAACTACTTTATGGTAACTAGTTTTTAGTAATTCGATGTTAAATAACATAAACCAATATTTAAAGAATTAAGAATGAAAGTAATAATCACTACATAGTATAAAACAAAGTCGCTTTCTCTGTCCCTATATCCCTATGTATGCTTAAATCTTTAAAACTACGCAACGGATTTTGATGCGGTTTTTTTTAATAGATAGAGTGATTCAAGAGGAAGGTTTATATGTATAATACATACATAATATAGTAGAGAAACACTGATAATTTTAGAGGTTTCTAATGTGATGTCGTAAATAAATACATTTTTTGCGCTTACATTGCAAACGCTGGCTGAACCCTTCGAGATAGATCGAAATAATGTACTACAGTATTGTACACCTTAAAAAGTTCTAAAAAAAAGTCCGCTATGGTATATGCCTACCTCTTAGTGATAACCCACAAGAACCATTTTTTATCCTTTACTATTTAGGAGAAATAATGGCTTATTTACGAAGCGATTTTAAGCAATTACAGCATTAATCCTTATCCAATTAGGTACCTTAAATATATTGTGCATTTAATATAGATCAATATGGCCCTTTACAGCATGTAATTTAAATGAATATTTTCGAAGATATTACAGATTCAAAATGCAGGGACATAGCGGTTACGGCTAAATACACGTGTTAAATTGCACCCGGGAGAAGCCGGGACGGGTCGACTAGTATATAATAAAAGTAAAAATATAAAAATACGTTTAGCATATTATATTACAGCACTTTGCCTCGAAACCTAAATGTTTTAAATAGTTAACTAATAAAAGTATATATAGGTAATATTATTAAAATGAAAGTAAAAATATATTTACCGTTCTCCACTTGGATTAAGATCTTAAAAATATTTTTGAACTGAAAAAGGATAAATATGTAATATTATTATGATAAAAGTAAAAATATAAAATATTAATTGTGATAGTTATCAGATATAGTTTTTACTTATAGATTGAGTGATATTTTTTTTTTATATTAAATGTTAATATGGCTGACCTAATAGCTGTATTTTAAATGTGAAGAAATAAACATTCTTTCTCTACAGAACCCGATTAAAAGCATCCAACTCAACCTTGACAATATTTTCACAAGTCATTTGATATATCAATTGAATATTTATTAACTAGTTCCGCCTCCAGCTCTACCTATTATTACCACATATTTTACTTTACGCTACTTGTTTGTATAGACCGTTGTTTATTATCTTAATAAATAACACCCCGTGAGGAGACAGGCTTGGAAATTCTTATCTTGTATAAATGTTCAAAACATATTTCAGACACGCTGTTTGCAAGCCAGACATCCTTAATTGTATAGCAGCAACATAGTTCTCTTTACTCTCTTTTTGTATTTTTAGTTTAATGTCGTTCAATCAGAATGTGATTATTTAATATTATGAGATCTACAGTCTCGCTGGATGTATGCCAGATACTTAAATATAGCAAATAAACGACTATTTACTTCTCTTAATATTCTTTAAATAAAACCATCGAAATAGTAACTGGTATTATTGAAATCCGGAGGTGAAGGCGACCATTTATCATTATATGTTCTATCACCTAAATAATATTATATTTTAATAACTTATAGATAATATTATATAATATACTAGTTGCCCTGACTTTGCACGGGTGCTATTTACCACGTATAATACTTAGACTCAAAAAACAGTTAATTTTCAATATATTATAACTAAATTAAAAATATTCATGTTGCCGACGGTAAAGACATTTTAGTATTATCTTGCAGCAACTCTGAATTTTTCCGGGATAAAAAACCTGAGTGTTAATCCAGGTTATAAACTATCTGTGTGCTAAATTTCATTGAAATCTGTTTTGTCGTTTTTGCGTGATTGAGTAACAAACATCTAAACACCTAAACTTTCACAATTATAATATTAAGATAATGTCCATATAAAATGACTATTCTCGCTTATATTTAATAGCCTGCGTCACATAAGAGGATTTTCACCCGTGAGGGGACGGGTTAGAATACTATTCCCCTCTGCTGCTGGGAGAGCATCTCGTAAGAGCCGAGTAACCCAGCACCCCCTTGGTGGTAGGGGATCTGTTCTCCGACTGGCTAGCGACCACCAGCATGCGAATCCGATCGCCAAGTGTCATAGACGCGTTCCGGTTGAGCCGCATGTGGGCCAGATATACCCCCTCCCTCTCCCATCCCATTAATGCTGTGGGTCTAGTGGACTCTGGGCTCTTGCCTAGGGTCCGCTGAATCCGCATAATTTTTCTTCTTCATTCCCCCTTCCCACTCTATCTTTGGGGATGCAACGCATCGACAAAACGAGAGAGTGTTTCTTGTTTTTCCGATGTCCATGGGCGATGGTGGCCACTTACCATCAGGTGGACCATCTGCTCATTTGCACCTTATCTATTATAAAAAAAAAAGGAGAGAGAGAGAGATTGTCTCTCTGATTGAAGCGTAGATACCAGTCATATAATTATGAACGAGCAAACGTTCGCTAAAAAAACTCACGATAGGAGTGAATTTCCCCCGTTTTTGCAACATATTTTTATGGATGCTCCTCTCCTATGGGTCGTAGCATGATGTTATATAGCCTAATGTCTTCCTCTATAAATGCACTATCAAACACTATAATAATTTTTCAATTGGCATCAATAGTTCCTGAGATTAGCGCGCTCAACCAAAAAAACTCTTCAGTTTTATAATATTAGTATAGACCCCCTCTTAATATTTTTCAATTTCCCCCCCGATTTCCTTCTTTATCCTCCAACCTGACCCGGATTTTTCCGATTGCAGTTTACCCCATGTATTTAGATTTAATTTTACATTTGCAATACAATTCAGTTCAATCCCTTCAAGCCTTTTTATCATGATAAAAAGTAGTAATAGTCCTTTCTCAAGCTTTAGCCTATCTCTGTACCAAATTTCATCAATATCGGTTAAATGGTTTAAGCGTGAACGCGTAACAGACAGATAGAGATATTTGATTCTATAGTACCGTAATACTAATTATATTTTTACTTTTATTACAATGAAAGTTGCTATTTCTTATACACTCTAAATTCTTCCAATATTTTATGTGTATACGTAAGAAATAAAATTGAAAGAAGAAATATAATAATGAAAGTGAAAATATAAAAAAAATATATTTTTACTTTTATTGCTATTATATGGAAGTTTTATCTATACTAATTTTAATTTACAAATATTTATATCTTTAGACACTTAAATACAAAAAAAGGCATCTTCCGGTGACCAAACTAGTATGAGTACTAAAACTAGTTTTATAATTTACGACCAAAGAATTAGTATGACATTATCTTATGGTCGAAAATAAATAAATTATGAGTGATTAATGTCGTGTAATATAATATTGTTGTGTATGGGATCCTATACATTGTATTAAAGGGCTGTAACATCAGTAATATAGGATGTTTTATTTAATACACTAACACTAATTATTAATGAAGTCAATAAACTATATGGTCCTCAATAAGAAAGACCTTGAGCTAGTTGCACTGTACAAAAGACTATATTTACTCTATGAAACTACTAGTCAAACTGCCTCAGATCGATCTGGAAAGAAGTTATAAGATCTTTAATATATCCAATGACCTACGTCATCAAAACAGGGAGACCTAGCACCAGACAGACAGTATTTACTATTTATTCGTCTAAATGCTTTAGATCCTGAGAGAAAATAATAAATAGCATATCACTGTCATGAATGACTGACTGACTGACAAACTAATTTTTTATATATTTAAATTTTTTTTTTTTTTTGATTGCATGTATAGGTTATAACATAACTTAAAACACTCTGTGTGGTTGAAGATATTTAATAAAAATAGAAGATTTACTAACTCAAACTCAATGACCCACGAGATCCTTAATAAGAAAGCCTAGACCTGGTACTAGTTACACTATGATAGACAGTATTCACTCTATGAAACTTCTAGTCATTGTAGTACCTCATATCGATCTAGAAATAAGTAATAAAGTCAATGACCTGCATGATCCTCAACAAGGAAGACTTACTTTAATAAAAATAGAAGATGTACTAACTATCCTTTTCTTTTTTACAGATAATAAAAGAAATGGTGCTCAGAAAATAGAAGATAAAGCAATGGCGTCAAATAACATTATTAAAGAAGAGATAAAAGAATGTAAGAAAGAAGGGATACCTACTCTAAATGATAATACAGGAAAGAGACAAAACATAAGAATAGCACCTATAGATGTATACAATAGAAGACCTTACGTTCTGTATAATAGTTTTGTTTATAAAGAAGAATTATCAAGAAGAATCGCAATGAAGAGAGAATATGGATTCTACAACTACTGCTTTATAAGCGTCTGCCTAAGTTTTATACTAGGTTTAGTAATAGGCGTTGCTATAGTTGGATCTCCACAAACTAGAGTGACTACTAATTTTATCCCTAAAAAAATAGTAAGAGTCAATTCATCTAAAACTAATTCTAGAACTCTAAATTCATTTAAGTTAGATAATCTAGATTTAGATAATGCTAAAGATATAGATAGATATGCTACTGTATCTTTTACTGGTTCTGTTGACCATAAATATAAGATGGATGTATATCCAAAAGGACTTACAGATGATATGAAAGATATACTTAAAGATAATAAAGCAAACATATATAAGAAGCATAGACATATATCTAATGCTGTATATGTTCCAAACGATGATACAGTGTTGTATGATAATATATTTTGGGGTCCAGAAGTGGAGGATTCAATGCCTCAAGGATATGGAGAGAACTCAGCTGAGATTTGGGAGAAATATGTAGATCAGAGTGAGGTTATCAAAATGGAGGCAGGATGTGGGAGGATGCAGAACCGTCTCATCACATTCAAAGATGGTATCCAAGCTTGTGTACGTTACAGACAGAATACAGACCAAATTCAAGGAGAAATCTTCAGCTTCTATGTTGCTAGGTTATTAAATCTAACTAATCTAGCGCCATCTGTTGTCAAAGTTGTAGATTTAAAGGATAAGCTGTGGCACAGTGTGTCAGATGATATTGCAACAGCTCAATGGAATACAAATCGAGCTGTAGTACTAACACAGTATATTCCTAGTCTAGAATCTGCGACTATACCAGAAATTTTCAAACCATCAACAAGACATTTAAACAAATTAGATGTATTTAAAATATCTAATAAAGAAAACGTATCCAGTGATACCAGTAAACAAATATTGATTGATAAAATAAGGATGAAGGATGTTAAAGCTAAGAAACAGGAGGTAGAAGATTTTGATCATATAGATGTTAAGTTGAATAAGAAAACTGTAGATATGTTTATAGAATTAGCTCAATGGTCTGATCTCATTATTTTTGATTATCTAACAGCTAATTTAGATAGGATTGTGAATAATTTGTTTAACTACCAATGGAATGTAAATATAATGGATGGCCCTGCGCATAATCTGGCTCGGAAGATGGATAGTGGGCTGCTGCTGTTCTTGGATAATGAGTCTGGATTGTTACACGGATATAGATTGTTGAAGAAGTATAATGTCTATCATAGTCTGATGCTTGATAACTTGTGTGTATTTAGGAAAAGGACTGTTGATGCGTTAAAACATTTACACGATTCCTCGATTGGTGTGAAATTAAGTGAAGTTTTTCATAAAAAAAATAATGCAGTGATTAGGGATATTCTTCCTCCATTGCCGGAGAAGAACGCGAAAGTGTTACATGAAAGAATAGGGAAGGTGTTGAGTCAAATTGAGAAATGTGAACAGAGTTTTTCAGTCAGATAGAACTCTCTAGATTTGAAAATTAATTGTATTGTAATAATTATGAAAACCAAATAAATACTGAATAATCTTATAGATAAGTATAGCTGCCGGCACGTAAGTATAGCTTTGACCTTGAATGCGCAGAAGTCACCTAAATTCCTTCACTATTTCTGCTCAGACCTAAAGTTAGCTGCCGGCTTCTATATCAGCTAAAATTCTAATTGTCCACAATTTTAGTCTTTGCCATAAAATCTGTCATATTTATGGTAATTTTTTTTTACACATTAATACAACAAAGACAGAACTTTATATAACTTTTTCAGTATTATTTGTTATATTAATAATTCGAAATTAAATTATGATAAAGTTCTGTCTGCTACAGAGTCTGTCATAATGTATTTTTTAGTTCAAAAATTAAATTAAATAATATTAAAATCATAATAAAACATGTCTGCCATCTTAACCACAATCTCCGCCATATTCTGTATTAACATTAGTAAATAGAAATAAAAAGAGTACTTTATTCTCTCTTCACTGAGGAATATTGTCCTCTTTTGTTTTATATAGTTTGTAATATTTATTATAGGAGAGAATGCATGTGATAGCATGTTTTGATACCAAATAATTAATATTTATTTTGTAATATATAATATATAGTAGATATGACGTCATAATAAAGCACTAAACTACACTTAATTATTACACTAGTGATTTAGATGATTATAAGACAAACATAAACAGAAGTAAAATAAAAACTATGCGGAAGCGTAAACAGATGCGGATGCGGAAGCGGATTTTTTTGTAGTGGATCGAAAATTTCTTGAGTATTTTTATTATTTACATGACTATCTAAATTATCTATACTTATGATAGTGATAGATTTTGAGCAGAAAAGGATCTTTATTTTCAGTATGGTCGAATTTTTTTGAGTATTTTTATAACCTACTGAAACGGATGCGGAAACGGAAATTTATTTTCAGTATGGTGTCCATGTTTCAATGCAATAAAAGGTCAAAAAATCTTCATGAAAAATCATGTAATAAGTGTCCGAAGCTTTTATACTACTTAATTTTTTGTTTCGATTATTTTTATCTCATTAACAAATAATTTAAAAAAAACAATTTTTAAGCACGATTTATCTGAGCAGTATTTACTAAACAGAGTTTACAACACGCCGACATGTTCAACAATTATCGTTATATCTCAACCAATTTACACAAAACCTTAATAAATTACACTCGCAATCCTTCCTCATGAATCACTCTGTCTATTGGTGAAAACCGCATGAAAATCTGTTGAGTAGTTTTTTATTTATAGTGCTTCAAATCTACTATATATTATATTGTAAGGTTTATTGTAAAAATGTATGTGCCAGTAGTTTGGGTGATATTTAATATTTAGTGTAATTGTAAATAATTGTAAATTATTGACATGATGTTTCTCATGTCAAGTATTGGACCAACAACTGTTCTTATTTGCGAAAAAAAAGCATATTAATAAAATAACAATTTTCATGCCAAACATTTTTATAAAAGGTTTTGGACCAACGCGATTCAGAAAGGCGACATTGCAGTCATGTGAAGTATTGGACCAGCGGATTATGTATATTAGTTTCTTGTCATTTGGTTATCTCGTTGATCCAAAACTTACATTTTCTATAATTCTGTAAAGTATACCAGGTAAAAAAAAACATTTCAAGTTAATTAATGTATTGGACCAACGCGATTCCGTAATAAAAATATGTCAAAAATTACTTTTGTTATAGTTTTCCAAGGTTTTGGACCAACGCAATTCACTGACATTAAAAATACATTTTTAAATATATTTGAATGTAACTGACACACTAGATAATCACCTATTTGTTAAGTATTGGACCAACCAGATTCTGGATACTTAAAATAGAATAACAGATTTTCCGCCAAAATAAAATATTAGCGGAAATAATACTTCCGCATAATATATCCGCTAAAACGTAAGTTATTTTGGGCTGACGATAAAAGTTATATCGCGTTCATCGCGTTATTTAAAGACAGGGTACTCTCTTTGTTATCTATAATTATCTGCGTTGTTTTGGCCCGACAAGATTGAGTTTAAGATTACTTAAAGTCGGTCTAAAACAGCTACATTTTAATTTAGCGGAAATGGAAATAACGCAGAAACGGATGCGGAATTTAATATTATGAAAAAATTAAATTAATAAAAAATACATGTGAAGTAAATTGTCGTCCGTCGGTCCAAAACAGTCCATAAATATGTAATTCTGTATGTCTGTTCATGTTAGTCACAGTCGTTGCGTAACTTTATGTAAATATATGTAAATATGTGTAATTACAATAAATAAAATGAGTTTAAAACGACATGCCTTTTATTATTTATATTTGGGTACCCTCATACATTATTGATAGTTAAGGAGTATACACTTAGAACATTTAACTGCACACAAAAATACATCAATTTTGAGGCTTTTCTTTTTGGAAAAATACACATTTACTATGAAAGTATTTTTATTTTGTATATATACACATTCATTATAAAAGTATTTTTTTTGGAAATATACACATTTATTATGAAACTATTTTTTTGGAAATGTACACATTTATTATGAAAGTACTTTTTTTTGAAAATACACACATTTATTATGAAAGTATCTTTTTTGGAAATATAAACATTTATTATGAAAGAAACTTTTTTGGAAATATAAACATTTATTATGAAAGAAACTTTTTTGGAAATATACACATTTATTATGAAAGTATTATTTCTGGAAATATACACATTTATTATGAAACTATTTTTTTGGAAATGTACACATTTATTATGAAAGTACTTTTTTTTTGAAAATACACACATTTATTATGAAAGTATCTTTTTTGGAAATATAAACATTTATTATGAAAGAAACTTTTTTGGAAATATAAACATTTATTATTAAAGAAACTTTTTTGGAAATATACACATTTAATATGAAAGTATTATTTCTGGAAATATACACATTTATAATGAAACTATTTTTTTGTAAATATACACATTTATTATGAAAGTATTATTTCTGGAAATATACACATTTATAATCAAACTATTTTTTTGTAAATATACACACTTATCATGAAAGTATCTTTTTTGGAAATATAAACATTTATTGTGACAGTATTTTTTGGAAATATTATTATGAAAGTATTTTTTTTGAAAATATACAAATTTATTATGAAAGCAATATTTTCTGGAAATATGCATATTAAATATTCAAATAATTTTTTTTGTAAGTATACATATTTATTGTATTTTTTTAGGCAAATATACACATTTATTTTAAAAAGTTTAAGAAGTTAATTTCTTAATGTACAAAAAGTCACATATTATAATAAATATTAGTAATTTGTCTGTCTATACTCTGTCTTGCTATTATCATTATTAGATATAAAAAATAACAAGTCCTTATAAAAACAATCTAGTATTAGTAGAAATTGGATTTTGTCATTTATTGATGTAGATTAACATATACTGATATAAATTATAATAAATAGATAAGAATATTATTTAACAGCCTATCATAATATAAGCAGAACTAGAAAACAGCGCCATCTATTGACACGAATTTGAATAATCCAATTGATATACAAAATTTAAATGAAATCATGGTCTGTATTTTTGAGTGCGATAAATTCAGAAACTGACAATATTGTTCAAAACATCTTTTTGTATAACATTACTCATATATTTACATTTTTAAAAAAATATAAATTATAACTCTACGACCCATAGGAGAAGAGCTATAATCAAAAACGTCAACTAACTGAATTCCATTCACGTTGCTGTACTAAAAAAAACATAAAATTAAAAAATAATATGTGACTCAATTACACTACAAAGACTTCTTAACGGGATAAATAGTATCCTATATATCCCTCCAGGTTATATTATATCCCAAATTCCATAAAATCCATTCAGTTTTTGAGTGAGTGAGTCACAATCATCCAAACACAGGAAAAAATGTATAAAACAAAGTTGGGTTATTTACATCATTTATGACCGATTTTGATGAAACTAATATTAAACTAAACTAGAATTATTAGGCTGCTTTTCCACCAGCGATGAATTTGTTAAGAACCAATAGAATCGCTGTTGTAACACTCTAAGCGAGGCTAGGTAAATGAGCGATATAATCTATAGGTTCTTAACAAACAGATCTCTCGCACATCTCTGGTGGAAACGCAGCCTTAGTACGATAGTTGAATGTTGATTATGACTTTCCCTTAACTAAAACTAACAACGTATCTATTCAGTAGTCCGCCTCCAGGCGACTAATGTAATCATGACGGACACTATTAACCTTAAGTCCCAATAGTGGACTTACTTTACCTATAATAATATGGAAACAAAGTCTTCATACAAATGACCCAAACTTAATATTATTTAATATGTATTTAATATTTATGTAGTTCTGTTTGTCTATTACGCTTTCACGCTTAAACCACTGAACTAATTTCGATAAAACTTAGTACAAAAATAGAGTAAAACTTGGGAATTTATATAAGTTACGTTATAATGCGAAAAAAAGACTTGAAGGGGTTAAAATAGGGGATGAAGTGCAGAGCTGTGTTAGTCATATGTAAATTATGTTGATGTTAAAATTAAACTTAAATTCACGTAGTAAATTGCACCCGGGCGGAGCCGGGCGGGTCGACTAGTACACTGTACATAATCATGAATATTCCCATCCAGTGTGATTACTGTATAAAATGATATAATATTTTATTATATCGTAGTGTCTAGTTCGCGTCGCGTCAGCTTCTTTTTGTATCGCATATTGTTGTTTCTTATCGTTTCATATCGAATTGTGTTAACGTTATTTCGTGTATTGTCACACAATATCGTATTCTGTCTAATCGTGTCGTAAGTGTACCGCAGTGTTGAGTAATATCGTGTCATTCCTTATCGCATTGTGTCACTAGTCTTGTGTCATTTCATGTAGTGTTGTGATGTATCCTATCGTGTCGTGTTGAATTGTTGTGTTGACAAGCATAACATTGTGTCATGAGTTGCCGTGTCATGTGTTATTGTATAGTAATGAATACTTCGCCTCGCATCTGCATATGTTTTTGTATCGTGTATATTGTTGTTTCTTATCGTTTCATATCGAATTGTGTTTACGTTGTTCCGTATTTTGCCACATAGTGTCGTATTCTGTCTTTACGTATCGTATGAGTACCGCAGTGTTGAGTAATATCGTGTCACTCCTAGTCGCGTTGTGTCACTAATCAAGTGTCTTTTCATGTAGTGTTGTGATGTATCCTATCGTGTCGTGTTGAATTGTTGTGTCGACAAGCATAACATTGTGTCATGAGTTGCCGCATCATGTGTTATTGTATAGTAATATATACTTCGCCTCGCGTCTGCATATGTTGTTTTATCGTGTATATTGTCGTTTCTTATCGAATTGTGTTAACGTTATTTCGTGTATTGTCACACATTATCGTATTCTGTCTAATCGTGTCGTAAGTGTACCGCAGTGTTGAATAATATCGTGTCATTCCTTGTCGCGTTGTGTCACTAGTCTTGTGTTATTTCTTGTAGTGTTGTGATGTATCCTATCGTGTCGTGTTGAATTGTTGTGTATAACATTGTGTCATGAGTTGCCGTGTCATGTGTTATTGTATAGTAATGAATACTTCACCTCGCATCTGCATATGTTGTTGTATCGTGTATATTGTCGTTTCTTATCGTTTCATATTGAATTGTGTTTACATAGTGTCGTATTCTGTCTTTTCGTGTCGAGTGATTCCTTGTCATTTCTTATTGTATCGTGTTGTATTATAACGTTCCACACTCTGTCGTATCGTATAGCATATTATATTATACAAAAATAATTGCGTAGAAGATGAATCAATATTAAATTGACCCTATTAATCAAGGGCAGTACACTTCGAACAAATCAACTAAATTAATTTTGGATTAGAACCATATTTACAAATCCAAGCACCATTTGAATGAATTCCACTCAATAAACTCACGAACAAACCTTTTTTCTATTAGATATTTGACAATAGCAGAATTCGGTTAGTTAGACCCAGTCACAAGTATTTTTTACAAAAACTAACCTAAATATTGGATTTTCAAACTTATTACTCAAAAAATTAGATTTAAATTAAACTAAAGATATAAAAAGTTTATTCAAAAAAAATATTATACCAAAATAAACTTTATTATTTGGAAAATAAAGTCCAAAACAGCTTGATTAGCATTTGAATAACTTGATATGTGCCAGTCACTGTTGTGTTTATTATTAAAGGGTTGCTAGTTAAAAAATAAACGTATTTCCACTTACAAATGAAAATCTACTTTATTCTCTACGGGATAAGTATAAAAGTGGTATAAAAATATTATTTCTTTTGTAACTATCAGCCATTCAAATTTCCTTTATTGGCTGTTATGGGAATTTTTCTTTTCAATTTCGTTTGCAAATAAAAGTATACACGTCATCCCTATTTATAAAGTGCATTGAACTAATTAGTATGTCATTTAATTGGCCGAATGTGTTTGGTATAATTTACCGACTTTCAAAAAAGGTAGTTCTGTTCATTTAGTTAGATATTTTGAGTTAAAATGCCCAGCAATCGAATTCTCATGAATTCAACTAACAGACCTACAGACTCATAAACTAATTAACTAACAAGACTTAAACCTCTTATAGTCATAGAACTGAGTCTTAAGTTCACAATCACAAACTAACAGACTTACAGACTCATAAACTGATTAACTAACAAGACTTAAACCTCTTATAGTCATAAAACTGACTCTTAAGTTCACTATCATAAACTAACAGACCTACAGACTCATAAACTGATTAACTAACAAGACTTAAACCTCTTATAGTCATAGAACTAACTATTAAGTTCACAATCACAAACTAATAAACTTACAGACTCATAAACTGATTAACTAACAAGACTTAAACCTTTTATAGTCATAAAACTGACTCTTAAGTTCACAATCACAAACTAATAAACTTACAGACTCATGAACTGATTAACTAACAAGACTTAAACCTCTTATAGTCATAAAACTGATGCTTAAGGTCACAATCACAAACTAATAAACTTACAGACTCATAAACTGATTAACTAACAAGACTTAAACCTCTTATAGTCATAGAACTGACTCTTAAGTTCACAATCACAAACTAATAAACTTACAGACTCATAAACTGATTAACTAACAAGACTTAAACCTCTTCTAGTCATAGAACTGACTCTTAAGTTCACAATTACAAACTAATAAACTTACAGACTCATAAACTGATTAACTAACAAGACTTAAAACACTTATAGTCGTAGAACTGACTCTTAAGTTCACAATCACAAACTAACAGATCTACAGACTCATAAACTGATTAACTAACAAGACTTAAACGTCTTATAGTCATAGAACTGACTCTTAAGTTCACAATCACAAACTAACAGATCTACAGACTCATAAACTGATTAACTAACAAGACTTAAACCTCTTATAGTCATAGAACTGACTCTTAAGTTCACAATCACAAACTAATAAACTTACAGACTCATAAACTGATTAACTAACAAGACTTAAAACACTTATAGTCGTAGAACTGACTCTTAAGTTCACAGTCACAAACTAACAGATCTACAGACTCATAAACTGATTAACTAACAAGACTTAAACGTCTTATAGTCATAGAACTGACTCTTAAGTTCACAATCACAAACTAACAGATCTACAGACTCATAAACTGATTAACTAACAAGACTTAAACCTCTTATAGTCATAGAACTGACTCTTAAGTTCACAATCACAAACTAATAAACTTACAGACTCATAAACTGATTAACTAACAAGACTTAAACCTCTTCTAGTCATAGAACTGACTCTTAAGTTCACAATTACAAACTAATAAACTTACAGACTCATAAACTGATTAACTAACAAGACTTAAACCTCTTATAGTCATAGAACTGACTCTTAAGTTCACAATCACAAACTAATAAACTTACAGACTCATAAACTGATTAACTAACAAGACTTAAACCTCTTCTAGTCATAGAACTGACTCTTAAGTTCACAATTACAAACTAATAAACTTACAGACTCATAAACTGATTAACTAACAAGACTTAAACCTCTTATAGTCATAGAACTGACTCTTAAGTTCACAATCACAAACTAACATATCTACAGACTCATAAACTGATTAACTAACAAGCCTTAAACCTCTTATAGTCATAGAACTGACTCCTAAGTTCACAATCACAAACTAACAGATCTACAGACTCATAAACTGATTAACTAACAAGACTTAAACCTCTTATAGTCATAGAACTGACTCTTAAGTTCATAATCACAAACTAACAGATCTACAGACTCATAAACTGATTAACTAACAAGACTTAAACCTCTTATAGTCATAGAACTGACTCTTAAGTTCATAATCACAAACTAACAGATCTACAGACTCATAAACTGATTAACTAACAAGACTTAAATCACTTATAGTCATGAATGTAACTCCTAATTTAAGTGCACAGTCACATAAATACTCAAACTTACAATAAACTCACAAATCCACAGACTCATAAACTGTCAAACTCAATAACTAACAAACCCACTAACTCTTTAAGTATCTTATACATTTAATTTACTGTATGTGTTTGGTATAATTTACCAATATTAAAAAAAGATAGTTCTGTTTATTGTGTTAGATATCTTGAGTTAAAAACATCAGCAATCCACTCTACTTTCGCAACTCACAAAAATCATCTACTTCGATTCTTATAAATTCATTAGCTCACTAACTAACACACTTACAGTCTGATATATTCATAATCTTACAAACTCACAAACTCTTAAAGTCATATACAAACATACAGACTCTTAAACTCACGAACTATAAACCATTTGCCTCATAATCTCACTAACTTACAAATCCACAAAATCTTAGAGTTTATTGAGTTACTAATAAATGTGATTACTATATAGTTTTTTACACTAAAACTACTAAACAGAGTTTGATGAAACTGAACAGTAATACAGGTATAAAATAAGATACAAAAAGTTATTACAATTTAAACATGTTTTAACCCAGCGAAACTAGAGCTTGATTAGTAAATCGAATAAGGGAAATAATCACCAGGAGGTCGTTCTACTTAACACCATCGAAATTAGCTTAGCAATCAAATAATTCGCTCCACCTAGTTGAGTTTGGGGTGTGATGAATTTCTTAATTTATTTACTTTTAAATTAGAAATTGCTTCAATTTTTTGCGTTTTAATTTTGTATAAATTACATTTTAGATATATTTCTTATCCGGAACTATCTCTTTAGTTCCCGGATTTATATCCGATCATCATTTGTACATTGTGATTACTTTATAACTGTAGAAACTATTTATAGGTTCTGTTAAGGTTACGAGGTTGTAGGGGGTAATCTCTGGATCTACTGAACTGATTTTGAAAATTCGTTTACCAATAGAAAGCCACAGTATTTGTGAGCGTCATAGGTTTTTTTTATGGTATATAAGGTACAAACGAGCAGATGGTCCACTTGATAGTAAATGGACACCATCGCCCATGGATATGGAAGTTGTGCATCCTCGAAAATAGAGTGTGGCGGGGAAGTGAAGATAAAACTGCGCAAAAGCCCAGACTCCACCAGATCCGCTGCATTAACAGGATGGGAGAGGAAAGGGGTAAGTCTGGCCCACATGCGGCTCGACCGGAACTCGTCTATGACACTTGGCGGTGGGATTTGCATGCTGGTGGTCGCAAGATCTCGCAAGACTTTATCGCGGTAGTCGGAACAAAACTGTCGAACGCAAACATTTCTTACGAACGCTACTTTAACGATGTGAGATATATGATTCATAGTTGTGTGTATAAATTATTTGAATACATCTCAGCGAAGTCGGGGCTGCTCGGCTAATAACGGTATAAAGTGCTATCCATTTAGTATCATATTTATCCGGACATACTCGTATCTGTTGGATATGGATCCGATTACCTTTTTTCTTTATTATTTTTTTGTTAAAGACAAAACTAAATTATAGTATTATTTATTTATTTACTCCAACTTTTGTTATTTAAAGTTTACCCTTTATATGGTTTATGTTGTATCTCGTTTTGAAATTCCTTGGACCTTGGACATGTGATCAAGGCTTAAGGATATCCTTTATTTTAAATAAAAAACTCGCCTCTACTACCCAGATCCTCTGTTTAAACCTAAGGTTAGGTTAACCTAAGTCTAAATTAGGCGCCGACACACACACAAACATATATTAAATAATGATTAACAAATCCTAGAGAAATGTCAAACCATAAACAAGCTTTGTTTTTTTTAATTTAATAAAAATGAAATTGATAAATGTTGCTGTAGTTGTCAAATTTTTACTGCCATGTTCTATACACGTTTTCTTACGGGTAAACTTTGTAATTTTTTTAAGTAAACAATTACTGATAAAATTTTGATAATTCTTTCAATAATATAAAGGTATACTAATCAAAAGCGATATAAAATACATAGGGTGCAAACAAATGTTTTATATAAAAAGACACAGCCATTTGAATGAAGGTGTCTATATTAGCATGAATATATTATGATTCCGAAATAATTTTATTACTCATAAAGAATGAGATTCAATAGACTTGTTTATGGAAGTCTAGACTTGGAATTAGTTAAGTGTGAGTCTGATTTTACAGTAATGTTCCTTGGTCAACGGCAATGGAATGTTAGGTAGTGTTGGGTTGCGCCACGGGGAGAGGCAGTGTGAGAGTCGTAATGTAGGCATTGAACCAGGCGCACGCGCGCGGTGTCTCCCCCCCCCCCTCCCTGTTGACCCCTTTTACTGATTAATAATATCCCGAGTCCTGTGTGTGCTATATCTCCTAAACGCTAGTTGATTAACCCTTCCCTGACGAGAACCGACTGAAGGTGAAGTGCGAACTATTTGGAACTGTTTGGTGTTATTATGTGTTGCGGTGCGTGGGCATGCCCCAAAGAAGATTAGAAAGAAGATAAGAAATCATCAAGAACTTGTGAGTACTGTGTCTTCGCCTAACTGACAATAGATAACCCTTAATTTTAAAAGCTGAAATAAAGGGCCCAGCCAGCTTCCACGTGTGTAGGTTTTGTACACGTATTTAAAGACAACTCCAAATAATATTGTAAGAAATTTAGGCTCTTAAGTGTCTTTATATATAAATGAATGGTATAAACTCCATTTAACGTCACATGATGTTATGTAATATAAAATTAAAACTGACATTCATAAGTTTACCTTGTTAGTCTACTTTTCATTTAACATCAAGTCCCAATGAAGCATTATCTTTTAAATATATGTCGGAGCATAGTAAAAGATTATCGATTAATCGAATCGTTATCGTTGTCTATGGCGTTGGAGTGGGGTAGTATTCACTTCCGTTGTTTTGACAGTCTCTACCCTCGACCCTTTATATGCGATCGACAGTCTAACTGAAGTCTTAGTCGTGCGCGGTCTCTCTAGAAGTGAACATCATCTAAGTAGTGCTAGTGATAGTGATAGTGTCAAGTGCAGTGTAGTGTGGAAGTGCTGTCCAACTAAGGTCACGTAAGTCCTTACAATGTAATTGCCACGTGGTTAAGTAAACACAATGTTAGGTTAGGTTATCCTTGGGTTAGGTTAGCCTTAGGTTAGGTTAGCCTTAGGTTAGGTTAGCCTTGTGTTAGATTCAGTTTATGTGAACTAAATTTTCATCATCCTTCTATAGCTATTGGCACGTAAGTATCGGTTTGACCTTGAATACACAGAAGAATATTAGTACCTTAGTAATGGGGAGCGTGGAGCGAAAGCAACATTACACGCGATTGGATCTTACGCGACGGTTTAGTTCCCAAACGCCTGCTATTTGTCAAAGTAGACGGCACAGATGGAACTACCAATTCAGACCTACACAATTTTACATTATTTCTGAGAGTTTGGTCCACCATATACACATAGATATACCGCAGTGCCATCTGGTGACGCGTTACAAATTTTAATAATGTTTAATATATTGTTTTATCCGGAACTAAATCTATAGGAACTATATCTTGGATTTATATCCGACTAGTCGCCCTGGCTTCGCACAGTTGTAATTTATCACAAGTACTTAGGTTTAAAAAAAAGACTATTTTAATCACGAGGAATTTTACAGTCTCGATCCTTTATATGCCATCGACTGTCTGACTGAAGTCTTAGTCTTGCGCGGTCTCTCAAGGAGGGCAGTAGTCTCTAGATAGTGCTAGTGAGATATTAATCAAGTGCAGTATTGTGTTAGTGCTGTCCGATTAAGGTCACGCGAGTACCTTACAATTTAGTTGCCACGTCTTGTGTTGAGTTTGGTTTATGTGAGTATAACCTTGGGTTTAAACAGAGATCCTGAGCAGTGGAGGTGAATGACTCTATCGAATTCCTTAAGCCTACACCTTGGTCACAAGTCCAAGGCATTGCTTAGGTTTCTCTCGTAATTGTTAGAGATCATATTTAATTATTTATCGGTTCAGTAGCAATATCTACGTTGCGTTTACCCAATATTCCACTCAATATCATAACTCCCCTTTTAGTGTTCTCCAATATGCCCCCTCTTCCCCTTCCATCTCATCATTAAAATCCCCGACAAATTTATGTATAAAGAACTATCTCCACTAAGAGGAACTAGAGACATCCCTCGTGTTACCTTTTTACGCCACCTACGCTGAACTAATGGCAACACTGTTCGTTTTAATACCATAACTATGAGGGTGATAAAATTCTGATTTTCTATACCTTAAGTTAGCAACACCATTGATAACTTTATATTCGTGGGTAGTACCTTTTATTTTATTCCAAGACTGTATATAACCTCCGATGTTTTGAGTGCATAACATTTGGACAGACGTTCCCACCAGGATCTTATTTCTAACTCACACGGAACCCTAAAACATTTTATTGGACTAGGTGTGAAAGAGTTATTGCATATAAAATTATCAAACTGGTTCTATACAAATTATTATATAAATAAATTTATATTATAAGTCATCAAATAAAATATCTATTGGTTGAATCTATTCGTTGCTACATCCATTATCCTTACTAATATTATAAATGCGAACGTAACTCTGTCTGTCTGTCGCGCTTTCACGCCAAAACTACTGAACCGATTTCAATGAAATTTGGTATACAGATAGTATAGATCCTGAGAAAGGACATGGACTACATTTTAATGCGAAAAAAGGGTAGTGAGGGGTTGAAAAGTTGTATGGAATTATCGTAATCTTGAAACTTATTGTTTAGACTGTTGATTCGATATAAATAAATATGGACAAAGTCGCGGGCATAGCTAGTTCTATTATATATAATGTAGGTAAACAAATATGTCTGTCAGTGTCTATGAATGGCTGTTATTTGCGATTTGTTTAGCGGTAAATATTATCAATTTATCAAATCTATGAGTTTATAAATCACAAATATCAAATTCTAATTTTGCTTATTAATTAATTCCATTGAAATGTTACAATTTAAGGACTGAGTATTGCATTTATTAGAGGACGCAATTTTATTTTTGGGACATATGTGGGGGTTCAATAGAAGCTTAACCTCAAGTTTGTGGGGCCGCCACCCTTGTCCCCCGGCCGCCATCTTAGAAAAAGGGGTGGAAACATCTTTTACGTGATATCTCGAAAACTATGCGTCTTACAAAAAATACGTAAAGACATAATTTGTAGCAAATTGTTTTGTCTACAAATATGTTTATATAACTTTTTGTCTTAAATTCAAAATTAAAGAAGTTATGAGCAAAAAAGTGAGAAAATTTTTATAAAAATTTTCTTTTTTGCTCTATAACTCCGAATTCGAAGACCGAAGACCGAATTCTTATGAGCATTGACGAACCCGATCAACTTCGAAGCGCTGTAACAGCGTTTAAATGAATGAAATGAAAAAAAAATATAGAGAAAAAATTTCTTCAAAAGATCATCTACAAGATTGGTTTGAGGTAATTTTTTGTAAAATGTATTAAAAAAAAGTTAAAGAGCAAAAAAAAATAGTTTTCGAGATATCGCGAAAAAGATGTTTCCACCCCATTTTCTAAGATGGCGGCCGGGGGACAAGGGTGGCGGCGCCACAAACTTGAGGTTAAGCTTCTATTGAACCCCCACACATGTCCCAAAAATAAAATTGCGTCCTCTAATAAATGCAAAGCTCATGTAACATTTCAATGGACTATATATACTTATAAAAATATAAAGAGACAAGCTGACCCCTTCTCACTTCACTGAGGTGAACTTTTATCAAAATTAGAATTTTGATTTTTAAAATTTTTTACCGTTTTAACCTTCCCACACTCCCACAAATAATTCAAAACCAAAATAAGCCAAATCGGTTGATTCGTTCTTAAGTATAAATTTAATCAAATTAAATTTCAGTGGATATAGTTCTCAATGGGTATTAGTTTGGATCTGTCTGTCATTGGTAGTTTAATTAAAAAGGTGTGGAACTATCTCCATCTCCATCCATCCACAGTTATCAATGAACTATATATCCTTGGAAACGAAACATAATTTTTTGAAACATTCCATCTAAGTTTCTCAGAGATATAATAATTTTATAATTATCGGAGAATAAATTATATTTTTTAATATAATTTTATAAAATCTTTTTTATTATAAAAAAACGTTTTATAATAAACTAGTCAACCCCGTGACTTCGTTCGCGTGTAGCTCCGCTCCTATTGGTCGTAGCGTGATAATATATAGCCTATAGCTTTCCGCGATAAATAGGCTATCTAACACTGAAAGAATTTTTCAAATCAGACAAGTAGTTTCTGAGATTAGCGCGTTCAAACAAATAAACTCTTCAGCTTTATATATTAGTATGAGATGATGAACTATATCATATTCATCTATCTATCTAGCTGTCGCCATATTGGATTTTGGTTACTAATAGTCTTTGGTAATGAGTAAAAGAACTATATCCAGTACTCTTAATATATCCGGATATAAAATATTATTTTTTATCCTTATTTATATTTGAAGGTTAAACAAATGATGATTCAATCAAGCTTTTAGTATTTTGAGTGTGAATATTATTTATTATTATATGTTATTATTCGCAGTCATATACAGTATGTCCCAGTAAGTATGCCCAGAGGTAGAGCAGTACCTGGGCTATCCAAATCACTCCCATGTATGTTCTACGATTTTGGATAGTTTTCGAGTTATGTTTTTTCGTATTTTAAGTCAAATCTTGTCTTGTGTATTACTTTCAATCACTCTGATATAAAATTATTGAGATTTTTAGTTACTTTTTTTTTCTTAAATAGATGTATAGTATGGTTTTTAAAAACTAAAATAATTATGGTCAAATCTATCACCATTACACCATAAAAAAATTTAAAGTTTATAGTTGTGAAAAATTTGAGAGCAATATTTTTGTGGACGATGAGAAAAAAAATATTAAAAAAAAATTATTCATATATTAATGATTAAAAGAATAATTAAATTTTTTTTTCACCATTAAATTATGATTATACACTTTTTTTTTTAATTTTACTTTTTATTACTTTTATATATATTTTTCATTAGTGTGTCTGTCAGAAAAGGAATCAGTTCTTAAACCATCACTCTGTATATTGCTGAAAACTGCATGAAAATCCTAGTAGTTTTTGAGTTCATGGCAAACAGACACACAGATACAACAAGTGACTTGATTTTTTAATATGTAGTGATTTAGTTTAAATTCAATTTTTTTAGTAAATATTTGTCAGAGTTTAATGACCTAAAAATCACACAAAGTTAAAAAAACCAAATAGTAATAAATAAAGATTATTTCCAAAATCCGCTTATAGCAGCCAGGCTATTTTAGCTCTTATACAAACATTCATAAGGCCTTCTTTGTCTAATTTATAATCTATAATAATCTGTCTGTCTAGACATCTTTGTTATGCTAATTAATTATAAGTGACAAAACATAGAAAACTGAATAATCTAGCTATTGATATCAACAAACAGACAGACAGACAGACGAATTTACTCCTTTTTTCTTTACATACTACTTAATAAAAGATGGATGAAAAATATGTATGTCTTCTATAACAAATTAAACTTTAATGTAAATACAAACTTCTAATTTAAATATCTCCAAAAATACTGAACCGATTTTGATAATTCTTTCACTTGTAGAAAGCTTAGGTATTCTCAAATTACATAAAATATGTAAAATGAATATTCTTGTTATATTTAGAAAGATATGGCCATTTAATTATAATCATTGCAAATAGTATAATTAGTTAAAGTGTATATAAAATAAAATAAAATAAAAATAGGGATATAATTAACCGATTTTGATAAAATTTTCTATTATTAATAGAGTATTAATTAAGGATTATTTGTGTATATAAATAATTTTATAATAACTTATACAAAGAGACTTAGTTACAAGCGAAGCCAAGGATGCTTAATAGTTGTGTATAGAACAACTCTGTTAGTTTCATCGCATATTTCTACTAAACTACACAACCAATTTTGATACAATTTTCACTAATGAATAGTGTAATAAAGTATATTTATTTGTGTATTATAATAATTAGTAAATATCTTATACAAAATAGCTAAACCATGAACTATGATGGGTCGCTTGTTTTGTATAAAACAATCTCCTTCTACCTCTCTCATTTCTTTGCTTATTTCTCCTAAACTATACAAACAATTTTGATACAACTACAACTAACAAATAGAGCAATAACCGTACATTATTTACACATATAATTTGTCAATACGTCCTTTAACAAAACGCAAGTAAAATCAAACACAAAAACTAGTTCAGTATAAATATTTAAATAGTTAATGTTTATTTATGTACACCGATACAATTGTGTACGCCTCAATAACTTGACGAGTACTGCGCCTCACTCGTCTTGAGCATTTACTTTATATTTAATACTAGTAACCTGCCCCGTCTTCGCACGGGTAGTAAGCGTATTATGACTACATGTATGGTGATTTTTTTTTATTTAATTATCAGAATATTCTAAACAATTAACACAAAAAGTTAACAAATTATACTTCTATCCACCTGATAGAAAGTGGCCGCCGTCGCCCATGGATATCGACAAAACTAGAGGGTATCTCTTGTTTTCTTGATGCGTTGCCGCCTCGAAGAAAGAGTGAGTAGGGGGAGCGGTATTCATTGGAACCGCAGCAGTAAAGGGATGGGAGAGGGAGGAGTAGATCTAGCTCACATGCAGTTCGGCTGGAATGTGTCAGAGACACTTGGCGATCGGATTCGCATGCTGGTGGGCGCAAGCTAGTCGGGGAACAGATCCTCTACCACCAAGGGGGGGGCGGCAGAGGAGAATTGTATTCTAACCCATCCCCTCACGGGTAAAAAATTAAAATTCGTTTAGTACTTCTTAAGTTAATCGCTGTCAAACACATACGCGGCGGAATCCGATGCGGAGCTCTTTTCCGATAATTCAGCGACAGTTTGACTAGTAATACTATAAATTAGTGAATTGTCTTTAATTTATTAACCTGTTCCTGGGTCTTAAACCTTAGGCAGTGCTCGGATTATTGACCAAATTGCATGTTTTGTCTTATCCATATATATCATTGATAAATTAGTATTCGCGGGTAGTTCCTTTTTTATTTCAATTGTACCCACGCATAGATAATATATAACCTTTTTAGTCACCCTTCTTGAAGACCGCGTAAGTTAGCTTTGTTCGAGCAGCGAAGGGGAACGTTGTCTTGGTCGCAAGGCCAAGGCGCTGCCCAGCTTGCATGTGTATACGTATTGCTGTACAATAATGGGAATATCATCAAGTATCAAATCTATCGCATCCATTTCTTCTGTCACACGAACCATTACTTATAGTGATTAATTAATTACTCGTACAGAACCAACAGAAATCACTTGGTTATAAATGATTGCTGGATAATGTGTGTCTGTTCAGTGATCACTGTTGATCATAGTCGTGGGTTCGATACACAACTTGTGGGGTACAGTCAGGGTGTTGCCGCTTTGTAGTATCAATTAATGTAATCCGCGAAACTTATTTTACTATCCATCAAACCAAATTACTATAATTTTTAAAACTATATGACGAAAGCATTTTATATGACAGTTTTTTTTGTCATATCAAAAGTATTTAAAATTTAATATTTTATAGTAGGTCATAGCTGGAGCTAGTGTTCATATCAATTATTTAAAAAAAAATAACTTACCCTAACCCCTAAAAAACTGTGCTGTCCATTTTCAATTTATCATTATAACGTCAAATCTTCATCATTATAACGTCAAATCTATAACATTCTACGTTATAAGCGTAAATAATTATAAATATGATTTGTGTCTTTATATGACATATGAAACTTTAATTTCTGTCATACGTTAATCATTATGACGTCAAATGTACAACATCCGTAATAAAAGTAAAAAACTGTGCTGTCCATTTTCAATTTATCATTATGACGTCAAATCTTCATCATTATAACGTCAAATCTATAACATCCTAAGTTAAATGATAAAGCGTAAATTATTGTAAAATATGTCCTAATATGACATATGAAACTTTAATTTCTGTCTAATCATTATGACGTCAAATGTACAACATCCGTAATAAAAGTATTACACGTAATAAAATCAAGCACTTATGACTATGTGATGTCAATTAAGATCATTTACTGTCCTAATATGACGTAAATCTTTGATTTATGTTATACATGTATCATTATGACGTCAAATGTATAACAAATGAACATCATAATTTTTTTCCTTTCATAAAACCTGCAACATCATTATTAACGTTTTTTCGTTAAAATATCGACACAACAATTCCGTTGGTTCAGTGGAAGTTTGACGAGTGATTTCTTGTGAAGAATGAAAAATATTTGTCGGTCAGTCAGTTTGCCAGAAGCTACCACCAGCTCGGAAAGCAATTTTCTGTTGAGAAAGCAGAGTAGGCGGAGAAGGAGAGAGAGTGTATGATATTGAAAACATTGAGGAGGGGGTGATATTGAATATACTATTAGGTAAATGCAACGCACATACTGCTACTGAACCGATAAATAATCAAACATTATGATCTCTTAAAATATAACAGGAACTTAAGCAGCGCCTTCAACTTGTGAGCAAGGTGTAGGTTAAGGGGCTCCCTGCCATATATGTGAACACTCTCCTCCTCTGCCCAGTCTCTCTGCTTAAACCTAAGGTTAGTGTAACTAAATGTCGATTAACTTAAGATCCTCAAGGAAGCGAGGGCGAGTCGTCTAGTAACAAATAAAACACGATCCATTAGTAATTTAGTATAAAATCAATGTGACCGCTTAATTCGATTAAAAAGCGAATTCTTGCAATAAATAAAATTATTTATCGATATTTTTCTGCAAAGGACAAATTATACTGGTTAATTTACATAGAGAATTTACATAAACATTACAATACTATACACATAACGTGACTTTGTCTGGACTTTTACATTTGTTACTAATTTGACGTTATAATGATACATATTTGATATCTAATGATACTTTCACAATTTTTGACAGCATATTAGGGTCATATCCAGACATCACATCCAATATAAGGGTCATATTTAACCATAACCACCTCTAGATATTCTTCCGCCCGCTTGACAAGTAACGCATTTTTATAATAATAATAATATCATTTGACATACATAATGATAGAACACAATGCTATTCCACATAAAGATTAAGATGTTATACATTTGGCGTTATAATGATGATCATTTGACATACATAATGGTAGAACACAATGCTATTCCACATAAAGATTAAGATGTTATACATTTGGCGTTATAATGATGATCATTTGACATACATAATGGTAGAACACAATGCTATTCCACATAAAGATTAAGATGTTACACATTTGGCGTTATAATGATGATCATTTGACATACATAATGATAGAACACAATGCTATTCCACATAAAGATTAAGATGTTACACATTTGGCGTTATAATGATGATCATTTGACATACATAATGATAGAACACAATGCTATCCCACACAAACGTTAAGATGTTATACATTTGACGTTATAATGATGACCATTTGATATACATAATGATAGACACAATGCTATTCCACATAAAGATTAAGATGTTATACATTTGGCGTTATAATGATGATCATTTGACATACATAATGGTAGAACACAATGCTATTCCACATAAAGATTAAGATGTTATACATTTGGCGTTATAATGATGATCATTTGACATACATAATGGTAGAACACAATGCTATTCCACATAAAGATTAAGATGTTATACATTTGGCGTTATAATGATGATCATTTGACATACATAATGGTAGAACACAATGCTATTCCACATAAAGATTAAGATGTTATACATTTGGCGTTATAATGATGATCATTTGACATACATAATGGTAGAACACAATGCTATTCCACATAAAGATTAAGATGTTATACATTTGGCGTTATAATGATGATCATTTGACATACATAATGGTAGAACACAATGCTATTCCACATAAAGATTAAGATGTTATACATTTGGCGTTATAATGATGATCATTTGACATACATAATGGTAGAACACAATGCTATTCCACATAAAGATTAAGATGTTACACATTTGGCGTTATAATGATGATCATTTGACATACATAATGATAGAACACAATGCTATTCCACATAAAGATTAAGATGTTACACATTTGGCGTTATAATGATGATCATTTGACATACATAATGATAGAACACAATGCTATCCCACACAAACGTTAAGATGTTATACATTTGACGTTATAATGATGACCATTTGATATACATAATGATAGACACAATGCTATTCCACATAAAGATTAAGATGTTATACATTTGGCGTTATAATGATGATCATTTGACATACATAATGGTAGAACACAATGCTATTCCACATAAAGATTAAGATGTTATACATTTGGCGTTATAATGATGATCATTTGACATACATAATGGTAGAACACAATGCTATTCCACATAAAGATTAAGATGTTATACATTTGGCGTTATAATGATGATCATTTGACATACATAATGGTAGAACACAATGCTATTCCACATAAAGATTAAGATGTTATACATTTGGCGTTATAATGATGATCATTTGACATACATAATGATAGAACACAATGCTATTCCACATAAAGATTAAGATGTTATACATTTGGCGTTATAATGATGATCATTTGACATACATAATGGTAGAACACAATGCTATTCCACATAAAGATTAAGATGTTATACATTTGGCGTTATAATGATGATCATTTGACATACATAATGGTAGAACACAATGCTATTCCACATAAAGATTAAGATTTTACACATTTGGCGTTATAATGATGATCATTTGACATACATAATGATAGAACACAATGCTATTCCACATAAAGATTAAGATGTTACACATTTGGCGTTATAATGATGATCATTTGACATACATAATGATAGAACACAATGCTATCCCACACAAACGTTAAGATGTTATACATTTGACGTTATAATGATGACCATTTGATATACATAATGATAGACACA
Organism: Limenitis camilla; assembly: GCA_905147385.1. Lineage (NCBI taxonomy): Eukaryota > Metazoa > Arthropoda > Insecta > Lepidoptera > Nymphalidae > Limenitis > Limenitis camilla. The sequence continues at coordinate 1,732,986 of LR990252.1, read as the reverse complement.
ATGCTATTCCACATAAAGATTAAGATGTTATACATTTGGCGTTATAATGATGATCATTTGACATACATAATGGTAGAACACAATGCTATTCCACATAAAGATTAAGATGTTATACATTTGGCGTTATAATGATGATCATTTGACATACATAATGGTAGAACACAATGCTATTCCACATAAAGATTAAGATGTTATACATTTGGCGTTATAATGATGATCATTTGACATACATAATGATAGAACACAATGCTATTCCACATAAAGATTAAGATGTTATACATTTGGCGTTATAATGATGATCATTTGACATACATAATGGTAGAACACAATGCTATTCCACATAAAGATTAAGATGTTATACATTTGGCGTTATAATGATGATCATTTGACATACATAATAGTAGAACACAATGCTATTCCACATAAAGATTAAGATGTTACACATTTGGCGTTATAATGATGATCATTTGACATACATAATGATAGAACACAATGCTATTCCACATAAAGATTAAGATGTTACACATTTGGCGTTATAATGATGATCATTTGACATACATAATGATAGAACACAATGCTATCCCACACAAACGTTAAGATGTTATACATTTGACGTTATAATGATGACCATTTGATATACATAATGATAGACACAATGCTATTCCACATAAAGATTAAGATGTTATACATTTGGCGTTATAATGATGATCATTTGACATACATAATGGTAGAACACAATGCTATTCCACATAAAGATTAAGATGTTATACATTTGGCGTTATAATGATGATCATTTGACATACATAATGATAAAACACAATGCTATTCCACACAAAGGTTAAGATGTTATGACGTTATAATGATGATCATTTGACATACATAATGATAGTACACAATGCTATTCCACACAAAGGTTAAGATGTTATACATTTGACGTTATAATGATGATCATTTGACATACATAATGATAAAACACAATGCTATTCCACACAAAGGTTAAGATGTTATGACGTTATAATGATGATCATTTGACATACATAATGATAAAACACAATGCTATTCCACACAAAGGTTAAGATGTTATGACGTTATAATGATGATCATTTGACATACATAATGATAGAATACAATGCTATTCCACACAAAGGTTAAGATGTTATACATTTGACGTTATAATGATGATCATTTGACATACATAATGATAGAACACAATACTATTCCACATAAAGATTAAGATGTTAAACAATTGAAGTTATAATGATGATCATTCGACATACATAATGATAGAACACAATGCTATTCCACACAAAGGTTAAGATGTTATGACGTTATGATAATGATCATTTGACATACATAATGATAAAACACAATGCTATTCCACACAAAGGTTAAGATGTTATGACGTTATAATGATGATCATTTGATATACATAATGATAAAACACAATGCTATTCCACACAAAGGTTAAGATGTTATGACGTTATAATGATGATCATTTGACATACATGTGAGAGAAGAAATAAATAAAATAAGAACTTTATTATAAATTAATATTTTTAGTCTATTTATTAACACACAATAAATACAATACAGAATTACCTGATAATATGACGAATCAGAGCACTGACAGACGTCGTGCCGAGTCCACGACCGAACTACTTCTGAACCGTCTACAGGGTATAAGCACATTTATATACCCTCAAAATAAAATGGTAGGGTGGAAGTGGTAAATTAACAACCATATTTTATTTATATTTTCTCATCACTCCCACTCGGCCATTCTGACTTTAAGCCTTCCAAGGCTTACAAACATAGGCTTATACAAATCACATATTACTCCATATCGCATGAAGTTTACAACCAAACCAAATTATTGGTATAACAAAAGGTCACATCTCATAACCACCAGTCAAATCACATGGCACTCCATATCTCATGAAGTTTACAATCAAACCAAATTATTGGTATAACAAAAGGTCACATCACACGACCACCAGCCAAATCACATGGCACTCCAAATAACATGGAGTTTACAATACAACAGAGGTCATATCTCATGACCGACTTCAAACTACAAGACATTTCATTTTACGATCGAACCGATCAAAACTATTGTTGATAAAACAACCACTCATAAAATTACTAAGATTTAAATTATACGTTACCTTATTGATTAAACCATGCACTAAAAACTAAAAATAATCGTCAAGATATATCAATCGTTCTTGTATACCGGTAAGGTGTTTGGCCAGACACTACCAACATACAAGCCGAATGATCAATATAAACATTATTGACTAATAATAATTCAATAAAGCGGCTAACAATCATAAATAAATTAAATAAACTAACTTTCTTCTAAGGACTCCATTAATTCACATCCCATATCGCTTGGTACACAACGTAGATTTTCATGAGAAACATACAATTCATTTCCAGTACCGTGAACTCTAACTGTATACCTATCATTTTCATTTATCTCGGTAATAACGCATGGACCTTTAAACTTACTATCTAGTTTGTTAATAACTCTTGGGTTTTGTTTAACCAATACTACATCCCCAACTTTAAATGGTTTTACTTTTGCTTTAGTTTTGTCAAAATTCTCTTTCATGAGTATAGTTTTTTCGTCTATTCTTTTTTTGGATTCCATTCTACAACTTTCGAGGTCTAAGCGTTCTACGTCACTCATTAATGCAGCTATGGCTGGAGGTGACTGATCACAGCCTGTTAGGAGCTGAAAAGGCGTGCGACCAGTGCTTTTGTTGAATGTAGAATTAATTGCTAATTGCACTTCTCCAATCGCATCCTTCTACCCCCTTTGTGTCGTGTTTTCAACAATAGTAAAACAATCAGTCAACACTTTCATAACTCGCTCGACCTGACCATTGCCACGACTAACGCCACTAGCTATGAAATGTAATTCTATACTCCATTTATCACAAAAACTTTTAAATTCTTTTCCTGTATAAGAAGCTGCTTGGTCACAAACAATTCTCTTAGGTGTACCAAAATTAAATACAAGTTCTTTCAAACAATTTACTGTAGCTGATGCTGTAAGATTATTCACAGATCTCATAAAACAAAATTTAGTAAATGCGTCTATGAACACTACGGCATATTGTTTGGTAGGCTTATTACCACTCAACTTTCCGGTAGTATCCATATGGACCGTATGAAAAGGTATTGGTGGCTTATCGATTGGATAAAGGGAAATTTGTTGAGAACCAGATTGACTCTTATTTATTTTACATACAAGACAGTTTTCAACATATTTGCGCGTATTTTTGGACATATTTGGGAACCAATATTGACCACGAATTTTTTCTAACGTCTTTTCCCAACCTAAATGTTTTATAGAGTCGTGATAAACTTGTATAATATGCCACCTATATGCCTTTGGCACAAACAAACTCTTCTTAACCTTGTTTTCTTTTGTAGTAAAAATTCGATACAATAGACCGTTTCGTATTTCATAAGTTGATGCTAAATCTTTATTAATGGAACCATTCGTAATGCTTTCGATTATACTTTTTGTTTCAGTGTCTTTTGCTTGTTCTACTTCCAGCCATTGATTATAATTGGATACATTATGAATATTAATATTTATGGGATTCCGACTTAGAAAATCAGCATGAGGTATCCGTTCACCCTTACGGTACTCTATTTCAAAATCAAATGACTGCAAGTAAGCCCACCACCTATGAACACGGGGTAATAATTCTTTTTTATTGCGCGATAATTTAAGAGAGTTGCAGTCCGTTATTATTTTAAAAGACCTGCCAGGTAAATAGTGACGAAAATGTTTGACTGCCCTAACAACTGCTAAAGTCTCTAACTCGTATGAATGATAACGACTTTCGATTTCGGTAGTGCGCATACTAAAATATTCCACAACTTTTAACTGCTTATAGTCGTGATTTTGAAATAGTACCGCACCTAGTCCGGCAGAACTAGCATCGGTATGTAATTCTGTAGGTTTAGATGGATCAAACAAAGTCAAAATTGGCTCTGAAGAAAGATATTTAAGAATTTTATCCCTAACGGCTTCATGTTTTGTTGTCCAGTCCCATCTCGCGTTATTTTTGATAAGGTCATACAAAGGGATCATCTCAATAGAAAAATTTGGTATAAATTTTCGGAAGTAGCCGGCAAGACCGCAAAACTGTCGAACTTGTTTGACTGTAGTTGGTACGGGGGAATTCAGAAGAGCATTTACTTTGCCAGGATTAGGTCGAACCTGTCCATCTGATACAATTCTACCTAAATATTCAATTTCCGTCTGTAAAAACTTACATTTTTTCAAATTAAGGGAAAATCCCGTTTCTTGCAACGCATTAAGAACTTTATTTAAATATTCGAAATTTTGTTTTATATTTTCGGAATATATAACCACATCATCAATATAAATTAAAACGAAAATGTCAATAAATGGTTTCAGTGCAGAATTGATGGCTCTTTGAAAAACTGACGGTGCATTACAAAGCCCAAAAGGCATTCGTAAGAACTCGTACTGCCCATCTGGAGTCACAAAAGCAGTCTTCTCTATAGAGTCGTGAGCAACTGGGATTTGATGAAATCCGGCAGCCATATCTAATACGGTGAAATATTTGGCCATAGCTAATTTACTTATTTGATCATCAATAATGGGAAGTGGGAAATGATCACGAATTGTATTTCTATTAAGCTCTCTAAAGTCAACACACATCCGGTCGCTACCGTCTTTTTTGCGTACTAATAAAATGGGACTTGCAAACGGGGAATTACTATCGCGAATGATACCATTGTCTTTTAGATCTTGGACAATTTTTTTCACATGTTCGCGTTCAGCCGGAGCAAGGCGGTATGGCCGTCTTTGAACAATTTTGTCTGGGTTTTTCAAACGAATATGTAATTCACTTGTTGTAACAGTAGAAACTTTATTTCCGCATGTAAACATTTCAGATCGGGATTTTAAAATATCATATAACTGATCGAGATATTTAGAATCAAGATTTTTGTTAATTATTAATGAGTCGACATTAAAACTTTGAACAATATTAACATCATAAAAATTTCGTGTGATAGTTACGGTGTTATTTGTAAATGTAACTTGGATACCCGATATATCGAAGAGATTTATACCAAGTAAAATATCATACTGAATAAATGTATCGGGAACAAGGACGAATTCTAGTTCTATATTTAAACCCTCAACATTAATGGTACAAATCTTTTTACGTGTAGAACAAAAATAATTACCCCCAACCCCTCGTAAGGTTGTGGTCTCATAAAATAATTTTCCCTTCACCGAATCTCCTACACTATCGCGCATAAGTGAACATTCAGCACCACTGTCAATTAAACACGAAAAATTACGACCATCAATTTGCAGACTATTGAATGTGTGAGTTTTATTTTGTGAAGACAAAACATTAATATTATTAGTGGGTTTAACGATTTTGGCAGGAGTTTGACGACGCTGATAACAGTTTTCAAATACATGACCTACCTTCTTACAAAAAGAACAAATTGGTGATCTTGAGTTAGACAACTTATTGTTATTAGCCCTTGGTATTTGTATCAAGGATTTATTTAAATTTACACGACAGTCTTTTTGAATATGCCCTGGTTTCTGACAGTTAAAGCAATATCTAATATTGGTATTTTGTGGCTCTAGTCTAACTCTTTTAAACGGGATATTACTATGAGCGTCTTTATTCGAACGCTTCAGAGTATAGGAATTTAGACTTTGAATTAGTTGTGGCAAGGTTTTTGGTGTAAGACGTAAAAGGTCAGAGCGAATACGCAAGTCCGACATACCAGTAATGACAGCCTCCACCAGACGCGCTTCAGTCATCTCCACACCAATTGCTTTTCTAGCCAACTCCCATTTACGACTCGCGTATTCCGCTAGACTGGCAGCTTGATCGCTCGTATATTCCAGGAACTGCAGCAGGTCATCATAATAGCGTACCTCATCAGCAAACGTTTCGATTATCCTTTCTTTAAATTCTAGCCAAGACGTCAATGTTGAGTAATTTCGACGAGCCCACTCAGAAGCACGTCCTCGTAGGTGTTTTCTAGCCAAGTTTAGTGTTTCTCTTTCAGGTAATTGATATTCGTTTTTCAATTCTATTATATTACTACACCACACTTTAATGGTATCCGTTCGATCGTCGGGGTCGAAAGCAGGAACGTAAATACTATCCAAATTTCTACTTCGAGGTGAGGCTCTATTTTGACCTGAACCAAAAGCTTGAGCCGTAGTTTCTATCAATTTGGTCATCATTTCTTGCATTGCTTGAACCGTAATGAAACCTTGGTTCGATTCATCAGCACTGTCAGATGACGCTAGACGTTGTCCACTGACAGGATCGAAAACTCTCGCTTCTTCAGGCTCACCCCGCAACCGCCTTATTTCCAGGATTGGCGATACAGATGGATTGGCTTCACCAGGGCTAGTGTCTAGCAATGGTTCCGGTTGTTCATAATGCTCGTTTTCGCAAGACATTATGTAGTCCTGAAAGCAGAAATTGTATGGGCGTAGTTTAGGTTTACCAAACCCACTTCTGATGTGAGAGAAGAAATAAATAAAATAAGAACTTTATTATAAATTAATATTTTTAGTCTATTTATTAACACACAATAAATACAATACAGAATTACCTGATAATATGACGAATCAGAGCACTGACAGACGTCGTGCCGAGTCCACGACCGAACTACTTCTGAACCGTCTACAGGGTATAAGCACATTTATATACCCTCAAAATAAAATGGTAGGGTGGAAGTAGTAAATTAACAACCATATTTTATTTATATTTTCTCATCACTCCCACTTACATAATGATAGAACACAATGCTATTCCACACAAAGGTTAAGATGTTATACATTTGACGTTATAATGATGATCATTTGACATACATCATGATAGAACACAATACTATTCCACATAAAGATTAAGATGTTAAACAATTGAAGTTATAATGATGATCATTTGACATACATAATGATAGAACACAATACTATTCCACATAAAGATTAAGATGTTAAACAATTGAAGTTATAATGATGATCATTTGACATACATAATGATAGAACACAATACTATTCCACATAAAGATTAAGATGTTAAACAATTGAAGTTATAATGATGATCATTTGACATACATAATGATAGAACACAATACTATTCCTCATAAAGATTAAGATGTTAAATAATTGAAGTTATAATGATGATCATTTGACATACATAATGATAGAACACAATACTATTCCACATAAAGATTAAGATGTTAAACAATTGAAGTTATAATGATGATCATTTGACATACATAATGATAGAACACAATACTATTCCACATAAAGATTAAGATGTTAAACAATTGAAGTTATAATGATGATCATTTGACATACATAATGATAGAACACAATACTATTCCACATAAAGATTAAGATGTTAAACAATTGAAGTTATAATGATGATCATTTGACATACATAATGATAGAACACAATACTATTCCACATAAAGATTAAGATGTTAAACAATTGAAGTTATAATGATGATCATTTGACATACATAATGATAGAACACAATGCTATTCCAAACAAAGGTTAAGATGTTATACATTTGACGTTATAATGATGATCATTTGACATACATAATGATAGAACACAATACTATTCCACATAAAGATTAAGATGTTAAACAATTGAAGTTATAATGATGATCATTTGACATACATAATGATAGAACACAATACTATTCCACATAAAGATTAAGATGTTAAATAATTGAAGTTATAATGATGATCATTTGACATACATAATGATAGAACACAATACTATTCCACATAAAGATTAAGATGTTAAACAATTGAAGTTATAATGATGATCATTTGACATACATAATGATAGAACACAATACTATTCCACATAAAGATTAAGATGTTAAACAATTGAAGTTATAATGATGATCATTTGACATACATAATGATAGAACACAATGCTATTCCACACAAAGGTTAAGATGTTATACATTTGACGTTATAATGATGATCATTTGACATACATAATGATAGAACACAATACTATTCCACATAAAGATTAAGATGTTAAACAATTGAAGTTATAATGATGATCATTTGACATACATAATGATAGAACACAATACTATTCCACATAAAGATTAAGATGTTAAACAATTGAAGTTATAATGATGATCATTTGACATACATAATGATAGAACACAATACTATTCCACATAAAGATTAAGATGTTAAACAATTGAAGTTATAATGATGATCATTTGACATACATAATGATAGAACACAATACTATTCCACATAAAGATTAAGATGTTATACATTTGACGTTATAATGATGATCATTTGACATACATAATGATAGAATACAATGCTATTCCACATAAAGATTAAGATGTTATACATTTGGCGTTATAATGATGATCATTCGACATACATAATGATAGAATACAATGCTATTCCACTTAAAGATTAAGATGTTATACATTTGGCGTTATAATGATGATCATTCGACATACATAATGATAGAACACAATGCTATTCCACACAAAGGTTAAGATGTTATACATTTGACGTTATAATGATGATAATTCGACATACATAATGATAGAACACAATGCTATTCCACACAAAGGTTAAGATGTTATACATTTGGCGTTATAATGATGATCATTCGACATACATAATGATAGAACACAATGCTATTCCACACAAAGGTTAAGATGTTATACATTTGGCGTTATAATGATGATCATTCGACATACATAATGATAGAACACAATGCTATTCCACACAAAGGTTAAGATGTTATACATTTGACGTTATAATGATGATCATTTGACATACATAATGATAGAACACAATACTATTCCACACAAAGGTTAAGATGTTATACATTTGACGTTATAATGATGATCATTTGACATACATAATGATAGAACACAATACTATTCCACACAAAGGTTAAGATGTTATACATTTGACGTTATAATGATGATCATTTGATATACATAATGATAGAACACAATGCTATTCCACACAAAGGTTAAGATGTTATACATTTGACGTTATAATGATGATCATTTGATATACATAATGATAGAACACAATGCTATTCCACACAAAGGTTAAGATGTTATATATTTGACGTTATAATGATGATCAGTTGACATACATAATGATAGAACACAATGCTATTCCACACAAAGGTTAAGATGTTAAACAATTGACGTCATAATTATGAAGATGAAGTAAATAAATAACCTAAAATAATCATAGTGGCTTTTTGTGATAACAGCGCCATCTATCGGGATGAAAAGTAAAAAATCTCTATATCCACTCTTTTCAGTCAAATAGTCAAACAATTTCTATATATATAATAAAATAATGTGGAAATATTGACGCCCATAGATATTTTTATTTGAATAGGATATCGTTAATACATTTACAAGATAAAAAATATCCTTGAACTCTTGAATATTTAAATAGGTGACGGGTTAAATGTACAGACAGTTTCACTGATTCATGATTTTGAGTCTAAAATTCTTCTTAGATTGATTTTTCTTTTTAAAGGGAAGAAGATAAAAAAAAGAATAAGTGAAGGACGTCGGAGAGGACTCAATAAGAAAGATAAAAAGAAACAAGCCAAAAAAATAAGAAGGAGAAAGGATTAAAGGAAAGAAGTCAGGAATAATGGAAAGGAGATAGACAAACAATTGAATGGAAGAGTAAAAAACAAAAGAAGAAATATAAGAAGAGAGTAAAAAAAACGGGATAAAATAATAATAAGAAAAATGGAAGAAATTAATACAGGAAAGATAAAGGAAGGAAAAGAGGGTGACAGAAAGAAATAAAAGTAGGAAAATGAACTAATGAAAGTCAGCAATTCAGTGTTTGAGTGAGACGTTATATGGAGTGTGAGCCTCGGCGTAGCGAGGGCAGGTCGCCTAGTTATATGAGCAATAAATAATGAGGTGGTCCCACTGGATTGGTCGCTTGAATTATTTTTATAATGTAAATTATTTTGTTTGAAATGTCAAGTGGATGGTGTTATGCAAGATGAATGAGAGTAGAATTTTTTTGACCAGCGAAAAAAACGTGCAATGCTGCCAGCAAAGCACAGAAAGTGTTGTAAAGTAAAAGTAAAGTAAAGTAATCTTTATTTGGGATATACACTGCATAGTTCAGACATCAGTTTTTTTTAAATATATTTAAAAATGTTAATTGTAGGAATAGTAGAGAAATAAAAAAATAATAATACTAACAAAACTAATATTATACTTTATTATTTGACGAGATTTTATAAACAATGAGTAATTGGAGAAAAATATATATATTGTGATGATTCTCGATAGTGTAATAACTACATATATATTAAGTAAGTAGTGTAGGAGCAAGTAAATAAAATTAAAAAAAAAAATAAATAAACAAATTGTAATTACTTCAATGAGCAAATTGTATTTACTACAAGAGGGGGCCCAACTGTAAACTAAACAAATAAATTTTATATTACTTTTTTAAAGTATCAACACTGTTTATATTGTGAAAGGGAGGAGGCAAGTCATTCCATAATTTTGTAGCATTATAGCAAAAACCTCCCTCGAATCGGAACGCAACTGATCGGTGCGGTGGCACACAGAGCAAGTAAGGAGAAGCTCTAGTGTGGTACTTGCAAGTGTCAGCAGACCAACGCAGTTTGTTGTAAAGATAGGGAGGAATTTTGTATTTTATGACCCCAAATAGAAGAGTAGCGAAATGCAAGTGTCTCCGATATTCCATTCTTAGTATTTTAGAATTATTAAGATAAGGGGAGACATGTTCACGAGGAGGGATCTTAAAATAAAATCTAGCACATGCATTTTGTACCCGCTGAATTAGTTCTTTAGTCCGTGTTAATAGTCTATGACTAAGTAACTGAATCGGCATAATTAAGCTTTGAAAGGACTAGACTATCACAGAGCTTGATGCGTGTCCCTACACTCAAATAGTCACGAATATTGTACAAAATTTTTAAACGATAGAAACAGTTTCGAACGGTAGTGAGTGTGTATTTTTCGAATCTTAATTTTTCATCCATCAACAAACCCAAATTACGTGCTTCAGTAACTCTTTTGATATTCTTACCATTTATTTGGATTGATGGTTGCTGTTGAGCAATAATATCAATCTGATTATTAGTAGCTAGAATCATGAATTTGGTTTTGTCTGGACTTAAAAGGGTATGTGACTCTGACCATTCCGAAATACGCTGTAAATCTTCATTTAATTTTGTAACAGCAACACTAACATCATCAGGCTTGCATGAAATATACAACTGTATATCGTCTGCGTATATATGATATTTACAGTGCTTAATAGAATTAATAATATCAGCAGAGTAAATTTCAAAAATTATGGGACCCAAAATAGAACCTTGTGGTACCCCTCAGTTGACCAAAGTACATTTAGAAAACATTTTGTTACCTTCATTTGATGACACTTATACAAGCTGTTTACGATTTTCTAGGTAATTTAGAAACCATTTAAGAGTGTCTGGCCTAAAACCATAAAATTTTAATTTAAATATTAATAAAGACCTATTTATAGTATCAAAGGCACGCGAGACAGATACTCCTATTGAACCGATAGATGATCAAATATGATCTCTAACAATTACGAGAGAAACCTAAGCAGTGCCTTGGACTTGTGACCAAGGTGTAGGCTTAAGGACGTCCTTTAAATGATCATAACACTCGCCTCCACTACTCAGGCTGTCTGTTTAAACCCAAGGTTAAACGCACATAAACCGAATCTAACACAAGGCTAACCTAACCTAACATTGTGTTTACTTAACCACGTGGAAATTACATTGTAAGGACTTACGTGAGCTTAGTTGGACAGCACTCCACACTACACTGCACTTGACACTATCACTATCACTAGCACTACTTAGATGATGTTCACTTCTTGAGAGACCGCGCACGACTAAGACTTCAGTTAGACTGTCGATCGCATATAAAGGGTCGAGGGTAGAGACTGTCAAAACAAAGGAAGTGACTACTACCCCACTCCAACGCCATAGACAACGATAACGATTCGATTAATCGATAATCTTTTACTATGCTCCGACATATATTATCTACTATATCGACCAAAGCAGAAGCAGTGCTATAGTGTTTTCGGAAGCCTGATTGCAACATAGGAAGTATATGATTGGTTTCTAGATATTCTGATAATTGAGCACAGACTATCTTTTCTAATATTTTAGACAAACAACTTAATGTTGCTACATTAAGTTAAAACTAAATTACTAGAATGAAGTTGTGACATATAATTTGCCTATAACTATCATAACTAGATGGCGCTGAACGCAATTAAATCTAATATGTTTAGTTGTTTCTAAAATATGTCATATTTTAATTTCATAATAAAGTTTTGATGCTACTATTTCACTACTATTATTTCGCGCCACTAGAGGGAGCCACACCCAATCGAAGAAATTAAACTGAAAAAATATCATTTATCCTAATTTCAATACAAGTTTAGATTGACGACAATGCATAGTGTACTAAGTGACGTCATTCTAAATTAAGGTCGTCAATCCAAGATGGCGGACTAAATATTTTATTTGCACTGTATACTCGTTACGATTGTGTAATCAATGCATGGTGAATTAAATTTTGTAATTGTCATTCTAAATTCAATATGGCGGACGGTCCAAGTTGGCGGACTAAATATTTTATATGCACTCTATACTCGTTACGATTGGATGACAATGCATGGTGAATTAAATTTTGTAATTGTCATTCTAAATTATATATGGCGGACGGTCCAAGATGGCGGACTAAATATTTTATATGCACTCTATACTCGTTACGATTGGATGACAATGCATGGTGAATTAAATTTTGTAATTGTCATTCTAAATTATATATGGCGGACGGTCCAAGATGGCGGACTAAATATTTTATATGCACTCTATACTCGTTACGATTGTGTAATCAATGCATGGTGAATTAAATTTTGTAATTGTCATTCTAAATTCAATATGGCGGACGGTCCAAGTTGGCGGACTAAATATTTTATATGCACTATATACTCTTTACGATTGGATGACAATGCATGGTGAATTAAATCTTGTTATTGTCATTTTAAATTCAATATGGCGGAGAGTCCAAGATGGCGGACTTAATATTTTATATGCACTATATACTCGTTGCGATTGGATGACAATGCATGGTGAATTAAATCTTGTCACTGTCATTCTAAATTCAATATGGCGTAAAGTCCAAGATGGCGGACTAAATATTTTATATGCACTGTATACTCGTTACTATTGGATGACAATGCATGATGAATTAAATCTTGTCACTGTCATTCTAAATTCAATATGGCGTAAAGTCCAAGATGGCGGACTAAATATTTTATATGCACTCTATACTCGTTACGATTGGATGACAATGCATGATGAATTAAATCTTGTCACTGTCATTCTAAATTCAATATGGCGTAAAGTCCAAGATGGCGGACTAAATATTTTATATGCACTGTATACTCGTTACTATTGGATGACAATGCATGGTGAATTAAATCTTGTCACTGTCATTCTAAATTCAATATGGCGTAAAGTCCAAGATGGCGGACTAAATATTTTATATGCACTGTATACTTGTTACTCATGCATGGTGAACTAAGTCTTTTCATTGTAAATCCAAAATGGCTGACATGCCTATAATATAGGTATCAATTGAAAGAATATGTTGAGAAGAATACGAATAATAAAATACAATAATAGTAGAGTGAACACATTCTGCATAACGCCATCTATAATATATTACGAGATAGTGCGTTTTCCAACACACACAAACGTACAACTCGTCCAATAAATAACATAAATAATTTGAATAGTTCTGCAATATTTGTTATGCTAAAGTTATGAGACGAATATATTTGGATATGTCTAACCGACTAAACGAAGAGAGGTACGAAAATGAGGGTAGATAACTAAATTATTAGGCGGTACTTCTACCAGAGATGTGCGAGGATGTGTAGCGAGGGATGTGTGTGTTAAAAACATGGGGTAAGACGCTAAAGAATCACTTCATTTACCTAGCCTCGCTCAGTGCTATATAGATTCTATTGGCTCTCAACAAACACATATCTCGCTACACATCCTCGCACATCTCTGGTGGAAACGCAGCTTTACCTTGATGGTAGATCGTGAACATTAATACTACCAATGACTACCAAAATGACGATCTTTACATTGTATAAATCAATATCACTTCGTGCTATTTGTACGCTTATATCTCGTAAACTATGCAACAGATTTTGATGCGGTTTTCACCAATAAATAGAGTAATTCAAGAGGAAGGTTAATATTTATAATACATGTATATTATAGTTGAGAAACCATGCAAAACCGGGGATGGATCGCTAGTGTTATATACTACTAATATATAAAGCTGAAGAGTTTGTTTGTTTGAACGCGCTAATCTTAGAAACTATTGGTCCGATTTGAAAAATTCTTTCAGTGTTAGATAGCCTATTTATCGAGGAAGGCTATAGACTATATATCATCACGCTAAGACCAATAGGAGCGGAGTTATATGCAGACGAAGTCGCAAGGGTCGACTAATACTAGTCGATAATATGAATGGAGAAATGTCGAACTTACGTAAATGTATAAATGTGTTTGTTGGTCTATAACTAATCAGTTTCACTATAAATCAAGACACATATTAAGTAACGTAGTCAAGCAGTAGAGGTGAGAGTTTGCGTGTAGTAAAAAGGTGTAATGTTTTTTGAGTAATAACAAACAAGTAACAAAATAAACTAACGAAAGTCAGTAATGATTTATTGGTCGTTTTTTGATGATGTTGTATAGAGTGTTGATATTATATATAGTATAAAAACTATATAAAATCCACATTAATTTCTATATAATGATAATAAAGGTTTGTATGTTGTTTTAATTAGATGTGAGTTGTGGAAAACAACAAATAAGTAACATTTTTTAAGTTAATCGATTTAATCTAATGATGTTATATAGAGTTGTAGTGTTCTATAGATTATAAATTCTGTATAAAATTTACAGAAAACTCTTTATAGTGATACAGCAAGTGAGTTAGTTATATTAGATGTTGTCTAAAACAACAAACAAGTAACAAAACCCGCGAGGGGACGGGTTAGAATACTATTCCCCTCTGCCGCTGGCAGAGCATCTCGTAAGAGCCGAGTAACCCAGCACCCCATTGGTGGTAGGGGATCTGTTCCCCGACTGGCTTGCGACCAGCATGCGAATCCGATCGCCAAGTGTCATAGACGCGTTCCGGCCGAGCTGCATGTGAAGAGAAGAGAATAAATTACAAAAAGCCGAGAGAATAATCTCACGGAAGGTTCTGGGACTTGTCAAAACCGAAGAAGGTACTTGGAGGACAAGAAAGAACAAAGAAGTAGAAGACTTAGTAGCGCAGACTCGGAAGATCGCGCTGCAAAAAGGGCGTATCTGGGAGTACCGAAGGGCAAAAAGCCAGTGGGATGTCCCCGATACCGATGGGAGGATGAATCGGAGAAGTATCTGCGTGAACTCGGAGCTACAAGCTGGAAGGAGGCTTCGCAGGATAGAGACAAATGGTGTCTTTTGGTGTCTGAGGTCAAGACTCACTTTAAGTCGTTGAGCCATCGGAGTAAGTAAGTATAGCAAACTCTATATAGCGAAAATTAAAACAGTACCTATGTACGTCAAAAACAACAAACAAGTAAAAACATTGTCCGTGAGGGGACAGGTTAGAATACTTTTCCCCTCTGCCCCTGGGAGAGCATCTCGTAAGAGCCGAGTAACCCAGCACCCACTTGGGGATAGGGGATCTGTTCCCCGACTGGCTTGCTATCACCAGCATTCGGATCCCTCCTCCCTCTCCCATCCCATTACTGCTGCGGTTCCAGTGAACACCGGGTTTTTGCTCGGGGTCCATTGAAACAGCACCAGTCTTCTCTTCGCTCCTCCTCCTCACTCTATCTTCGAGGCGGCAATGTATTGACAAAACAAGAAATACCCTCTAGTGTTGTCGATGTCTATGGGCGACGGGGGCCACTTTCCATCAAGTGGATCGTCTGCTCGTTTGTCCCTTATTTATCATAAAAAAAAACGAACAAAAGTCAGTAATGCGGATTTTTGATTTAATTGTCGATTTTTTTTTATTATATCCAAATTCGGGAGATAGAAAACTCTCTATAGCGATACTGAGTGAGTGAGTGCTTCATAAAACCAATAAACTAAAGTCTGATAACTAAAGAATGTAATAAATCAATTTTAAATATATTTAGGTCGTAAGCATAAATTAATTCGCGTTTTGTCCAATTTTTTTTAAACACTAAGTGCTCGTGATATGTGGTTTTTACTTAACTAAGGCAGGGCGCGTCAAATGTTTGGACCTCCCGGCAAATAAGGTGGGAGGGCAAAGATGGGTAACGTAGTAGAGGTGTCGAATACTTATATTAATACCCAGAATATCACGTTGATTATTCGCGATGTAATATTAATGATCTCTGTCATGCGCAAACTTCGAAAATAAAATGCAACTCAAATCAATGTTGTCAACATCATCACTACCAATTGTGACGACTTCGAAAGTAAAATGCTTCTCAAATCAATGTTGTCAACATCATCACTACCAATTGTGACGACTTCGAAAGTAAAATGCTTCTCAAATCAATGTTGTCAACATCATCACTACCAATTGTGACGACTTCGAAAGTAAAATGCTTCTCAAATCAATCTTGTCAACATCATCACTACCAATTGTGACGACTTCGAAAGTAAAATGCTTCTCAAATCAATCTTGTCAACATCATCACTACCAATTGTGACGACTTCGAAAGTAAAATGCTTCTCAAATCAATCTTGTCAACATCATCACTACCAATTGTGACGACTTCGAAAGTAAAATGCTTCTCAAATCAATCTTGTCAACATCATCACTACCAATTGTGACGACTTCGAAAGTAAAATGCTTCTCAAATCAATCTTGTCAACATCATCACTACCAATTGTGACGACTTCGAAAGTAAAATGCTTCTCAAATCAATCTTGTCAACATCATCACTACCAATTGTGACGACTTCGAAAGTAAAATGCTTCTCAAATCAATCTTGTCAACATCATCACTACCAATTGTGACGACTTCGAAAGTAAAATGCTTCTCAAATCAATCTTGTCAACATCATCACTACCAATTGTGACGACTTCGAAAGTAAAATGCTTCTCAAATCAATCTTGTCAACATCATCACTATCAATTGTGACGACTTCGAAAGTAAAATGCTTCTATAATCAATGTTGCCAACATCATCACTACCAATTGTGACGACTTCGAAAGTAAAATGCTTCTCAAATCAATGTTGCCAACATCATCATACCAATTGTGACGACTTCGAAAGTAAAATGCTTCTCAAATCAATCTTGTCAACATCATCACTATCAATTGTGACGACTTCGAAAGTAAAATGCTTCTCAAATCAATCTTGTCAACATCATCACTACCAATTGTGACGACTTCGAAAGTAAAATGCTTCTCAAATCAATCTTGTCAACATCATCACTACCAATTGTGACGACTTCGAAAGTAAAATGCTTCTCAAATCAATCTTGTCAACATCATCACTACCAATTGTGACGACTTCGAAAGTAAAATGCTTCTCAAATCAATCTTGTCAACATCATCACTACCAATTGTGACGACTTCGAAAGTAAAATGCTTCTCAAATCAATCTTGTCAACATCATCACTACCAATTGTGACGACTTCGAAAGTAAAATGCTTCTCAAATCAATCTTGTCAACATCATCACTACCAATTGTGACGACTTCGAAAGTAAAATGCTTCTCAAATCAATCTTGTCAACATCATCACTACCAATTGTGACGACTTCGAAAGTAAAATGCTTCTCAAATCAATCTTGTCAACATCATCACTACCAATTGTGACGACTTCGAAAGTAAAATGCTTCTCAAATCAATCTTGCCAACATCATCACTACCAATTGTGACGACTTCGAAAGTAAAATGCTTCTCAAATCAATCTTGTCAACATCATCACTACCAATTGTGACGACTTCGAAAGTAAAATGCTTCTCAAATCAATCTTGTCAACATCATCACTATCAATTGTGACGACTTCGAAAGTAAAATGCTTCTATAATCAATGTTGCCAACATCATCACTACCAATTGTGACGACTTCGAAAGTAAAATGCTTCTCAAATCAATGTTGCCAACATCATCATACCAATTGTGACGACTTCGAAAGTAAAATGCTTCTCAAATCAATCTTGTCAACATCATCACTATCAATTGTGACGACTTCGAAAGTAAAATGCTTCTCAAATCAATCTTGTCAACATCATCACTATCAATTGTGACGACTTCGAAAGTAAAATGCTTCTATAATCAATGTTGCCAACATCATCACTACCAATTGTGACGACTTCGAAAGTAAAATGCTTCTCAAATCAATGTTGCCAACATCATCATACCAATTGTGACGACTTCGAAAGTAAAATGCTTCTCAAATCAATCTTGTCAACATCATCACTATCAATTGTGACGACTTCGAAAGTAAAATGCTTCTCAAATCAATCTTGTCAACATCATCACTATCAATTGTGACGACTTCGAAAGTAAAATGCTTCTATAATCAATGTTGCCAACATCATCACTACCAATTGTGACGACTTCGAAAGTAAAATGCTTCTCAAATCAATGTTGCCAACATCATCATACCAATTGTGACGACTTCGAAAGTAAAATGCTTCTCAAATCAATCTTGTCAACATCATCACTATCAATTGTGACGACTTCGAAAGTAAAATGCTTCTCAAATCAATGTTGCCAACATCATCATACCAATTGTGACGACTTCGAAAGTAAAATGCTTCTCAAATCAATCTTGTCAACATCATCACTATCAATTGTGACGACTTCGAAAGTAAAATGCTTCTCAAATCAATCTTGTCAACATCATCACTATCAATTGTGACGACTTCGAAAGTAAAATGCTTCTCAAATCAATCTTGTCAACATCATCACTATCAATTGTGACGACTTCGAAAGTAAAATGCTTCTATAATCAATGTTGCCAACATCATCACTACCAATTGTGACGACTTCGAAAGTAAAATGCTTCTCAAATCAATGTTGCCAACATCATCATACCAATTGTGACGACTTCGAAAGTAAAATGCTTCTCAAATCAATCTTGTCAACATCATCACTATCAATTGTGACGACTTCGAAAGTAAAATGCTTCTCAAATCAATGTTGCCAACATCATCACTACGACGACTTTCTCGCACATCTCTGATGGAAACTAGTATTACTTTTTTTTTATTTATCAAATTATTATTATTGAATATTTAATTATTTATTCATGAAAAAAAAAGTTAAAAATATGTTGTATCTACACTTTGACTTACTCTATGTTCGGTACTTTACTCCATTTATCGAAAGGCTTAAAGAGACCGATAAGAGCCATGATTCATAACGTTTTATTTTTTAAATGTACCTGCATTAAGCTGTGTCCTAGAGGACAGAGGGATTTAGGGATACGTTGTTGTATTATAACATATATAATATTGTAGAAATTCCATTTAACAACACTCGATTTAACGACAAAAATGAAAATGAAAATTTCTATTCTAAGTTGGTTTGCCTTTTTTCTCTCCGTTTTAAAATGGCCATAAAATGTTTAATTTTATATTTATGTCAATTCTGTTTATTGTTTATTATTTTATAATAATGTAGCTTTAAATTAATGAAAATTATATCAAAATCGGTTCAGTAATTTCAGAAAAAACCTCTATTAAACTTACTGATAAAATAATAAACTTCATTTCATTTAAAACTTAGATTTAAATAGAGCTTAGATCTATAAAGGGTCACAGCCCCCAAATACTAATAGCTGTAAGACATAAGACTTGTCTGTTATTATCTTTTATGCTACAGCGCCATCTAGTGTTAAGTTACAACCAACTTTACACCATGAAAACCATTTACATGTCAACTCACATAACTACTAACTTTTAAAGGCTTAAACTTTTTTAATACGAACAAACAAACAAACATATTTTATATGTACAGAACCAATATTAAATTAAATCTCTATCTTAACCAATTCCTGTGTAATCGGTCAAACGTTAAGAGTTTGCCCTGACAAAAGCTTTATCATAACATAAAAGATGTATATGTATGTCTATGCGAAAGTAACTCTATATCTATAATATAAAGAGGTAAAGTTTGTGAGGTTGTAGGGGGTAATCTCTGGATCTACTGAACCGATTTTGATAATTCTTTTACCAATAGAAAGCCACATTATTTGTGACTGTCATAGGCTATATATTAAACCGAAAAATAAAAAGACTTTTCCGTAGTTGTCGGATTTGCTGCAGTAAGTCGGAGACAACGTTACAAACGCTGCCTTATCGATGAGAGATATATGATTCATAGTTGTGTGAGTAAGTGAGTGAACAGTTTGAATACTCCTCAGCGAAGCGAGAGCGGCTCTGATAACTGAACCAAACAAATAAAATTCACTCAACTCTTAGGAATGTTATTCACTCTTTAGTACATTTTAACCTATGAAAAGAAATACTGAACCGATTTTGATAATTATTTCATTGATAGAAAGCTACTTTATTCCTCTATGTTATACAGTATAAAGAAAGTCCATAAAAGTTTTATTTAAAAAGATATAGCCATTTGAAAACGAACTGGTACCTCGTTATCGCATCTCTATTTTTTTTTTTTTTATAAATAATTCGACACGTTTCCGTAGTTCACATCTTTCTATAGAAAACTAACACCTTTCCCAAAATCCACTAAAATTTAAAATTAAAAAAAAAAACACCAATGCGTATTTCTAAAGGAAGCATTCTTTGCAGATTAAACTATTGAATAACAAACAAACTTATTAACAACAAAAAGTATAATGATTTTGAACTTTATCGTGTTGTTGTACGGTTGTTGTTTAGTTCTTGAGTTATGTTGTATGTTTGTCAATGCATGAAAGGCACAAAGGATGAGACCGTCAAAGAACGAAATATAAAACTAATCTCGATCTGTCAAATTTCAAGTTAGATCTTAGATTTTGAGCTTTTGTTGTTTTGTTGTTGGAGCGTGAGTTTCGTTATATGGTTAACTTTACATAATGTTTATTACTACGCGCCCGCGCTTCGCTTTGGCATTAAAAAAATTATTATCTATTGATTATAAACAACGTAAGTGTTATTATATAATGACAACAAATAACATAAGTTATCTAATGGCTGACATTAGAATTATATTTATACTATTTTTTTAACGAATATAACTCAAAAACTACTGAATGAAATTTGATGAAGTTTTCATTATTATAATCAATATTTCTTCGAAATTATTCGTGTGTTATATGAAAACATGATAGCAAAACACTTTTATTTAATTTAGTATGTAGTGTTTAAAGCAATACTGACTAACTGTAGACAAAGCAATCATAATTATATTAACAAAGTACATAAGTATTACTATCTAATGACAACAAACAGCATAAGTTACTTATTTGCTGAAAATAAAAAAATATATTCATACTAATATTTTAATGAATATAACTCCAAAATTACTGAATTAAATTGAATGCAATTTTGACTGTTCTAAACTTTATCTTATGACAGTCAAAAATACATATAATTCATGGAGGTTATTAGTGTGATAGCAGCTAAAGGAAGCGAGGTTTAGACGCTTATTCAACAAAGCAATTTTATTTAATCTAGTATGTAGTATGATATTTGAACGCGCTAATCTCAGGAACTATTGGTCCGATTTGAAAAATTCTTTCAGTGTTAGATAGCCCATTTATCGAGGAAGGCTATAAGCTATATATCATAACGGTACGACCAATAGAAGCGGAGCTACGACTAGTCGACTAGTTAATTTATAAAAACAAACAACATAAGTTACTTATTTGCTGACAATAGAATTATATTTATACTCATTTTCTTATTGATGTAAGTTTTAAACTGCTAAGCTAAATTGAATGCAGTTTTCACTATTATAATCAGTATTTGTTGGACTTTATTTGTGCGTATAAAAAAATATGACATCACCTAACGGAAGCGAGGGCGGAACGCTTATTCAACAAAGCAGTTTTATCTAATCACATTCTGGTATGTAGTGTGATATTTGAAGGACATTATTTGAGTTACTTTTTTATTAATAAAAATTCTGAACGACTATAAATCTAAACTGACTGACTGTAGACAATATAATCAACATTGCCTTATGACAACAAGCAGCATAAGTATTACTATCTAATGACAACAAACAGCATAAGCTAAATAATGATTGACAATAAAATTATGTCTATACTATTTTTAGAATGAATTTAACTCTAAAATTACTGAACTAAATTTGATGCAGTTTTCATGATTATAATCAGTATTTCATGGGCATTACTTGTGTGTATATAAAAGTATGACACCACCTAACGGAAGCGAGGGCTGGACGCTTATTCAACAAAGCAGTTTTATCTAATCACATTCTGGTATGTAGTGTGATATTTGGAGAACATTATTTGAGTTGCTTTGTTTTTAATAAAAATTAGTACTTACATGATTTCGGTTCGTCTGTTTGTTAACGAATGTCGCACGTCGCTGCGTCAACATTGTGTAGAGGGTGATCAAGTTGTGAGATAGAATTGAATGTATTTTATACTATGTTGTTGTTAGTAGGTAGGTTTTTATTTAGTTTGACAAGTAATTTTGTGAAGAAAATATTGTCTTGTCACTTGTGATTTTGACTTATTTGTAAGTCAGTACCCTCTAATAAAGTAAAAACAAACTGCTCGTGGGTCTCAAGCCTCAGGTATTAATCTAAATAAGTACATCTAAAGTGCATGTTATTAATGTCTTTTAAGTGCTACCGCGGATATTCAATAACTATTATCTACAAAGTTAGTTACAGCTAAATAAAAATTACATATCTAGCAGCTAAATAAATATGAATTACATAACTAGCAGCTAAATAACTAAAAAGTTACATAACTAGCAGCTAAATAACTGAAAAGTTACATTAAATAGCTAAAAAGTTACATAACTAGCAGCTATATAACTAAAAAGTTACATAACTAGCAGCTAAATAACTGAAAAGTTACATAACTAGCAGCTAAATAACTGAAAAGTTACATAACTAGCAGCTAAATAGCTAAAAAGTTACATAACTAGCAGCTAAATAACTAAAAAGTTACATAACTAGCAGCTAAATAACTGAAAAGTTACATAACTAGCAGCTAAATAATTGAAAAGTTACATAACTAGCAGCTAAATAGCTAAAAAGTTACATAACTAGCAGCTAAATAACTAAAAAGTTACATAACTAGCAGCTAAATAACTAAAAAGTTACATAACTAGCAGCTAAATAACTAAAAAGTTACATAACTAGCAGCTAAATAACTGAAAAGTTACATAACTAGCAGCTAAATAGCTAAAAAGTTACATAACTAGCAGCTAAATAACTAAAAAGTTACATAACTAGCAGCTAAATAACTAAAAAGTTACATAACTAGCAGCTAAATAACTAAAAAGTTACATAACTAGCAGCTAAATAACTAAAAAGTTACATAACTAGCAGCTAAATAACTAAAAAGTTACATAACTAGCAGCTAAATAACTGAAAAGTTACATAACTAGCAGCTAAATAGCTAAAAAGTTACATAACTAGCAGCTAAATAACTAAAAAGTTACATAACTAGCAGCTAAATAACTAAAAAGTTACATAACTAGCAGCTAAATAACTGAAAAGTTACATAACTAGCAGCTAAATAACTAAAAAGTTACATAACTAGCAGCTAAATAACTGAAAAGTTACATAACTAGCAGCTAAATAACTGAAAAGTTACATTAAATAGCTAAAAAGTTACATAACTAGCAGCTAAATAACTGAAAATTTACATAACTAGAAGCTAAATAGCTAAAAAGCTACATAACTAGCAGCTAAATAACTGAAAAGTTACATAACTAGCAGCTAAATAGCTAAAAAGCTACATAACTAGCAGCTAAATAACTGAAAAGTTACATAACTAGCAGCTAAATAACTGAAAAGTTACATAACTAGCAGCTAAATAGCTAAAAAGCTACATAACTAGCAGCTAAATAACTGAAAAGTTACATAACTAGCAGCTAAATAGCTAAAAAGCTACATAACTAGCAGCTAAATAGCTAAAAAGCTACATAACTAGCAGCTAAATAACTGAAAAGTTACATAACTAGCAGCTAAATAACTAAAAAGCTACATAACTAGCAGCTAAATAACTAAAAAGTTACATAACTAGCAGCTAAATAGCTAAAAAGCTACATAACTAGCAGCTAAATAACTGAAAAGTTACATAACTAGCAGCTAAATAGCTAAAAAGCTACATAACTAGCAGCTAAATAGCTAAAAAGCTACATAACTATCAGCTAAATAGCTAAAAAGCTACATAACTAGCAGCTAAATAACTGAAAAGTTACATAACTAGCAGCTAAATAACTGAAAAGTTACATAACTAGCAGCTAAATAGCTAAAAAGCTACATAACTAGCAGCTAAATAACTGAAAAGTTACATAACTAGCAGCTAAATAATTAAAAAGCTACATCACTAGCAGCTAAATAACTGAAAAGTTACATAACTAGCAGCTAAATAGCTAAAAAGCTACATAACTAGCAGCTAAATAGCTAAAAAGCTACATAACTATCAGCTAAATAGCTAAAAAGCTACATAACTAGCAGCTAAATAACTGAAAAGTTACATAACTAGCAGCTAAATAACTGAAAAGTTACATAACTAGCAGCTAAATAGCTAAAAAGCTACATAACTAGCAGCTAAATAACTGAAAAGTTACATAACTAGCAGCTAAATAACTGAAAAGTTACATAACTAGCAGCTAAATAGCTAAAAAGCTACATAACTAGCAGCTAAATAACTGAAAAGTTACATAACTAGCAGCTAAATAGCTAAAAAGTTACATAACTAGCAGCTAAATAACTGAAAAGTTACATAACTAGCAGCTAAATAGCTAAAAAGCTACATAACTAGCAGCTAAATAGCTAAAAAGCTACATAACTAGCAGCTAAATAACTGAAAAGTTACATAACTAGCAGCTAAATAACTAAAAAGCTACATAACTAGCAGCTAAATAACTGAAAAGTTACATAACTAGCAGCTAAATAGCTAAAAAGCTACATAACTAGCAGCTAAATAACTAAAAAGCTACATAACTAGCAGCTAAATAACTAAAAAGCTACATAACTAGCAGCTAAATAACTAAAAAGCTACATAACTAGCAGCTAAATAGCTAAAAAGCTACATAACTAGCAGCTAAATAGCTAAAAAGCTACATAACTAGCAGCTAAATAACTGAAAAGTTACATAACTAGCAGCTAAATAGCTAAAAAGCTACATAACTAGCAGCTAAATAGCTAAAAAGCTACATAACTAGCAGCTAAATAACTGAAAAGTTACATAACTAGCAGCTAAATAACTAAAAAGCTACATAACTAGCAGCTAAATAACTGAAAAGTTACATAACTAGCAGCTAAATAGCTAAAAAGCTACATAACTAGCAGCTAAATAACTAAAAAGCTACATAACTAGCAGCTAAATAACTAAAAAGCTACATAACTAGCAGCTAAATAACTAAAAAGCTACATAACTAGCAGCTAAATAACTAAAAAAAAATAAATAAATAACTAGCAACTACATATGTCCTTACGCCAATTAGGCTATGCGTTGTTAAGAATGTAATATACGCTTCATTCGAACGATTCTATTGGTTCTTAACTAACACATTCCTCGCTATACATCCTGGCACATCTCTGGTGGAGACGCACTTGATAGATTTTTATTGAGATGTAGAGTAAAATGATGATAGTTTTTAAAATATTATTTACTTTAAAACATAATATAGAATTAGGAAAATTATTAATGTATAGCAAAATATACTACAATAATAATGTGTGGGTACCTACACTGAAATATTTAGTTTCAAATACAATGTAAATAAACACAAGTAAACCAACTTCAAATCATGTATTTAATCTAGCGCCAGTTCGGAATAATATTAATCTGAGGAGAAGAACTGGCAAGAAACTCCTCTTATCTTACTTTCCAAAATATAGATTTACTAACATTATATAACATCAATACTATTTAGCAAAGTATCACTATTTATACAAGATATTAATAACTTATCTTTATATGGTTGTACAGTAACCAAGAATATCCAACAGCAACACCACTAGCACCTGGCTACAGAGCAACAGCGTAACGACTATACAAAGTAGAAACTAGAGTATCAGCACCTCGTTATAGAGAAACAGCGTAACGTCTATACAGAGTTGAGACTAGAGTACCAGCTCCTTGTTATAGAGCAACAGCGTAACGACTAGATAAGAGTAGAAACTAGATTATCCCAATCCAACCCGTATCTGCCTTTTTATAGAAATACTGTCACAAACTAAGCTAGGCAAATGGTGGCGCTATTAATACTTACTTAAATACTAAATTACATTATTTATAATAGTAGACAATATTTATATCATTTGACCAGCTTAATATTTGTCTATAATATTTATTTAATTTATTAATTACAATATTAGAATAATATATTAGCATTTCAAATATTGGAAATTAAACAATTTATAAATTAGAAATTAATGTTAACTTTCATTGAAGGTCAAACAATTAAGATGTTGCCAGCCTAAGAAAACAAGTTTCCATGCTCATTTAATTATTTACCCTAATAATGTTATTATTTTCTAACACACTCTAATTTTCTTTTCTCAACCTGTATAACTTCTCACATTTGCTTGGTGGTCCTTTTTTTATTGACCATAATCTCATGTTAAATCTAACTTAGCTAAGTTCTACTAATTAAAAAATGATTTGTCAAACAGTTTGTTTAACTCTATTTGTTTTGGTTTTAATACGCGACCGCCGACGCAGACGAAAAAAAAGTAAGTATTTCGTAAGAAAAGATGCATTTAGTAGTAGTAATAAATAATTAGTTGAAAAAAGAAGAGGAAAAAAAATATACATATATGGAAGATAAAAAAAATAGAGCTAGTTATTGTAAGTATGTAGTATATAATAAAATAAAGTAGATAATAAATTTAAATTTTTAGAACAAATCAAAAAAATCCAATATATATATGTAAACTGAGCTTTTGCTACTCTTCCAAGCAAACATGGGGATCGTTTATATCTATATTAGAGATATACACAGAGAAACTTTCAGGTTTTATAAACTAAGTCAAGTCTGATCGTCGCGGGCTCTTGGGGTATAAAGGTTATTGTATTAAAATTGACTGTAGGCCTACCTTTTTTATAAACACTAATATACAATTAAAATAAATTTAAATACGAAATAATTATCAACTAAATAACTGGTTTCTGAATACTAAGCAACTAAATAACTAAATCATAAACATCTAGCAACTAAATAACTAATTCCTGAATAATAAGCAATTTAATAACTAGTTCATGAACATCTAGCAACTAAATAACTAGTTCCTAAATACTAAGCAACTAAATAACCAGTTCATGAACATCTAATCTAGCAACTAAATAACTAGTTCACAAACATAAAGCGACAAAATAACGGGTTCACAAATATCTAGCAACTAAATAACTAGTTCACAAACGTGAAGGAACTAAATAGCTACTTTACAAACATTTAGCAACTAAATAACTAATTTACAAACATCTAGAAATTAAATAACTAGTTCACAAACATCTAGCAACTTAATAATTAGTTCACAAACGTGAAGGAACTAAATAACTACTTCACAAACATTTAGCAACTAAATAACTAATTCACAAACATCTAGCAATTAAATAACTAGTTCCTGAATAATAAGTAACTAAATCAATAAAATTAATCATATTATATACTTAGCTTGCAGGAAACTTAAATGTGAAATAAAAAAGAAACTTTGAGAAACAACTACCAAATATTAGGCCCCAAAGCAGGGTTTAGCTAAATAAAACCTGTCACGCAATTTTTAAATCTGTTTCATTAAAAATAGCACAGCAATCAAAGTATTTAAGTTTTAAATGATTGATATGAAACACACACGTATATGTCCACTCGAATTTGTTGTTTATTCGGAGAGTTATGGGATGCATTTCCAGCGGCAGTTGGAGGATATTTATTTATAGCTTTACCCTTGTTTTTGGTACATAGTCGAGAGAGTCGGTACGAGTATCGGAACATACTAGTCATAGTCCATAGACTATGAAGGACCTCAGGGTGGTACACTGGGGCCTCCTCCTTTTTCTGATATATAATGATTAACTATGCGGCCCATCTTAGATAAATATCCATTATTTCATGACTCCGTTAAAAAAAGACGAACCAACAAAAATATTTCCATCTATATTATTGCTATAGCTTCCACTGGACAGTTTACCCAATTCGGAGAAGTAAACTGATTCTTAGTACTTTAAAAGTGAAAAACCAACTTTTTTGATTGTTCCAAAAATGATCGGGTTTGTACAATGTCTATATTAATTGTTTAAAAGGCATCAAAATGTTACCTTGCTATAAACCGCGGCAATCTGAACTACCAGACTCGTATGGTACAACCTAGAAGAGCACCCTGCACACATAAAAGTGAGACGAACCCGAACCAAGACACACCACACAAGTAGATCGCGATCAACAATCGACGTACGTTTTGCTCCGTAACCGAAGCATCTTCAGGAAGTCTTTTAAACAATAAATTTCCGCAAGGTAACGCCTGATTCAATTCAATATATTAATTGTATTTTGTAACTATTTTTTATTTAAAATACATACGAGTGGACTTACTTATGTGACCTGAAAGAAATAAGAATCGACTTTAAAAAAATGTCTCTACAAAAAATTTGACTGTGGGCTCTCCATATAAACTATAACTGTGTGTTCTCCATATAAACTATAACTGACTGCTCTCCATATAAACTATAACTGTGTGTTCTCCATATAAACTATAACTGACTGTTCTCCATATAAACTATAAGTGAGTGCTCTCCATATAAACTATAAGTGAGTGCTCTCCATATAAACTATAACTGTGTGCTCTCCATATAAACTATAACTGTGTGCTCTCCATACAAACTATAACTGTGTGTTCTCCATATAAACTATAACTGACTGTTCTCCATATAAACTATAAGTGAGTGCTCTCCATATAAACTATAACTGTGTGCTCTCCATATAAACTATAAGTGAGTGCTCTCCATATAAACTATAACTGTGTGCTCTCCATATAAACTGAACTGTGTGTTCTCCATATAAACTATAACTGACTGTTCTCCATATAAACTATAAGTGAGTGTTCTCCATATAAACTATAACTGACTGTTCTCCATATAAACTATAAGTGAGTGCTCTCCATATAAACTATAACTTAGTGCTCTCCATATAAACTATAACTGAGTGCTCTCCATATAAACTATAACTGAGTGCTCTCCATACAAACTATAACTGTGTGTTCTCCATATAAACTATAACTGACTGTTCTCCATATAAACTATAAGTGAGTGCTCTCCATATAAACTATAACTGTGTGCTCTCCATATAAACTGAACTGTGTGTTCTCCATATAAACTATAACTGACTGTTCTCCATATAAACTATAAGTGAGTGCTCTCCATATAAACTATAACTGTGTGCTCTCCATATAAACTGAACTGTGTGTTCTCCATATAAACTATAACTGACTGTTCTCCATATAAACTATAAGTGAGTGCTCTCCATATAAACTATAACTTAGTGCTCTCCATATAAACTATAACTGAGTGCTCTCCATATAAACTATAACTGAGTGCTCTCCATACAAACTATAACTGTGTGTTCTCCATATAAACTATAACTGACTGTTCTCCATATAAACTATAACTGACTGTTCTCCATATAAACTATAAGTGAGTGCTCTCCATATAAACTGAACTGTGTGTTCTCCATATAAACTATAACTGACTGTTCTCCATATAAACTATAAGTGAGTGCTCTCCATATAAACTATAACTTAGTGCTCTCCATATAAACTATAACTGAGTGCTCTCCATATAAACTATAACTGAGTGCTCTCCATATAAACTATAACTGAGTGCTCTCCATATAAACTATAACTGAGTGCTCTCCATATAAACTATAACTGAGTGCTCTCCATATAAACTATAACTGAGTGCTCTCCATACAAACTATAACTGTGTGTTCTCCATATAAACTATAACTGACTGTTCTCCATATAAACTATAACTGACTGTTCTCCATATAAACTATAAGTGAGTGCTCTCCATATAAACTGAACTGTGTGTTCTCCATATAAACTATAACTGACTGTTCTCCATATAAACTATAAGTGAGTGCTCTCCATATAAACTATAACTTAGTGCTCTCCATATAAACTATAACTGAGTGCTCTCCATATAAACTATAACTGAGTGCTCTCCATATAAACTATAACTGAGTGCTCTCCATATAAACTATAACTTAGTGCTCTCCATATAAACTATAACTGACTGTTCTCCATATAAACTATAAGTGAGTGCTCTCCATATAAACTATAACTGTGTGCTCTCCATATAAACTGAACTGTGTGTTCTCCATATAAACTATAACTGACTGTTCTCCATATAAACTATAAGTGAGTGCTCTCCATATAAACTATAACTTAGTGCTCTCCATATAAACTATAACTGAGTGCTCTCCATATAAACTATAACTGAGTGCTCTCCATACAAACTATAACTGTGTGTTCTCCATATAAACTATAACTGACTGTTCTCCATATAAACTATAACTGACTGTTCTCCATATAAACTATAAGTGAGTGCTCTCCATATAAACTGAACTGTGTGTTCTCCATATAAACTATAACTGACTGTTCTCCATATAAACTATAAGTGAGTGCTCTCCATATAAACTATAACTTAGTGCTCTCCATATAAACTATAACTGAGTGCTCTCCATATAAACTATAACTGAGTGCTCTCCATATAAACTATAACTGAGTGCTCTCCATATAAACTATAACTGAGTGCTCTCCATATAAACTATAACTGAGTGCTCTCCATATAAACTATAACTGAGTGCTCTCCATATAAACTATAACTGAGTGCTCTCCATATAAACTATAACTGAGTGCTCTCCATATAAACTATAACTGAGTGCTCTCCATATAAACTATAACTGAGTGCTCTCCATATAAACTATAACTGAATGCTCTCCATATAAACTATAACTGAGTGCTCTCCATATAAACTATAACTGAGTGCTCTCCATATAAACTATAACTGACTGTTCTCCATATAAACTATAAGTGAGTGCTCTCCATATAAACTATAACTGAGTGCTCTCCATATAAACTATAACTGAGTGCTCTCCATATAAACTATAACTGAGTGCTCTCCATATAAACTATAACTGAGTGCTCTCCATATAAACTATAACTGACTGTTCTCCATATAAACTATAACTGAGTGCTCTCCATATAAACTATAACTGAGTGCTCTCCATATAAACTATAACTGAGTGCTCTCCATATAAACTGAACTGTGTGTTCTCCATATAAACTATAACTGACTGTTCTCCATATAAACTATAAGTGAGTGCTCTCCATATAAACTATAACTTAGTGCTCTCCATATAAACTATAACTGAGTGCTCTCCATATAAACTATAACTGAGTGCTCTCCATACAAACTATAACTGTGTGTTCTCCATATAAACTATAACTGACTGTTCTCCATATAAACTATAACTGTGTGTTCTCCATATAAACTATAACTGACTGTTCTCCATATAAACTATAAGTGAGTGCTCTCCATATAAACTGAACTGTGTGTTCTCCATATAAACTATAACTGACTGTTCTCCATATAAACTATAAGTGAGTGCTCTCCATATAAACTATAACTTAGTGCTCTCCATATAAACTATAACTGAGTGCTCTCCATATAAACTATAACTGAGTGCTCTCCATATAAACTATAACTGAGTGCTCTCCATATAAACTATAACTGACTGTTCTCCATATAAACTATAAGTGAGTGCTCTCCATATAAACTATAACTGAGTGCTCTCCATATAAACTATAACTGAGTGCTCTCCATATAAACTATAACTGAGTGCTCTCCATATAAACTATAACTGAGTGCTCTCCATATAAACTGAACTGTGTGTTCTCCATATAAACTATAACTGACTGTTCTCCATATAAACTATAAGTGAGTGCTCTCCATATAAATTATAACTGAGTGCTCTCCATATAAACTGTAACTGAGTGCTCTCCATATAAACTATAACTGACTGTTCTCCATATAAACTATAAGTGAGTGCTCTCCATATAAATTATAACTGAGTGCTCTCCATATAAACTGTAACTGAGTGCTCTCCATATAAACTATAACTGAGTGCTCTCCATATAAACTATAAGTGAGTGCTCTCCATATAAACTATAACTTAGTGCTCTCCATATAAACTATAACTGAGTGCTCTCCATATAAACTATAACTGAGTGCTCTCCATATAAACTATAACTGAGTGCTCTCCATATAAACTATAACTGAGTGCTCTCCATATAAACTGTAACTGAGTGCTCTCCATATAAACTATAACTGAGTGCTCTCCATATAAACTATAAGTGAGTGCTCTCCATATAAACTATAACTTAGTGCTCTCCATATAAACTATAACTGAGTGCTCTCCATATAAACTATAACTGAGTGCTCTCCATATAAACTATAACTGAGTGCTCTCCATATAAACTATAACTGAGTGCTCTCCATATAAACTGTAACTGAGTGCTCTCCATATAAACTATAACTGAGTGCTCTCCATATAAACTATAACTGAGTGCTCTCCATATAAACTATAACTGAGTGCTCTCCATATAAACTGTAACTGAGTGCTCTCCATATAAACTATAACTGAGTGCTCTCCATATAAACTGTAACTGAGTGCTCTCCATATAAACTATAACTGAGTGCTCTCCATATAAACTGTAACTGAGTGCTCTCCATATAAACTATAACTGAGTGCTCTCCATATAAACTATAACTGAGTGCTCTCCATATAAACTGTAACTGAGTGCTCTCCATATAAACTATAACTGAGTGCTCTCCATATAAACTATAACTGAGTGCTCTCCATATAAACTGTAACTGAGTGCTCTCCATATAAACTATAACTGAGTGCTCTCCATATAAACTGTAACTGAGTGCTCTCCATATAAACTGTAACTGTTATGCTTTAATAATATATAGTTATCAACTAATTAGGGAAGTAATTAGTTTAAACATTGTTTAAATCAATACGAAGAATAGAAAATTACATCAAATTGTCGGCTTTTGCGAAATGGCCGCTGAAAAAGTGCCTCCATGACGGCTCATAATATCAACAAAATACAATGTAACACACACAAATTAATTCCAACTGTAACACAATGGCTTTAGGTTTAAAATTAGTTCCACCAAAACCAGTTTAGGCATCCACAAAATGTTACAGGACGGGGCAATTAAAAAAAATGAAGGGAAAAAGCTAAAATGAAACAGTCGACCGTCTCACTGAATGTTTTCGATGTGTATTTAGGCGAGTTTAACATATATAGCATTGCGTTATAAACACAGATGGACTGATATTTTAATTGTGTGTGTGTGAGTTGTCATAGAGTAAATTTGTCAGAAACGCTTTAACGTTTATATCCAATTGCTAGCAGATGACGTCACTTAATCAAAATCACCTTTTATGATTTTAAATGCTTTTAGAAAAAATAAAAGCATTTGGTACATTTTTTATCGCTTGCATGTCATATATATTTTTTTCATTACCCTCTCTTTTTATTATCTTCTATCTCTCTTTCTCTTTCTTTAAGGAAGGTAATTTGATTTTTTTTTTTACATTTTCAATCGAGTAATAGCTGTAACTGAAAGCTTCGAAGGCTGATGTTCGCACGCGCCAGTGTATCCAGTGAGCCCGCAATCCAGAACATTGCTCCCTATCATGCACGACCGATCGACAAGCGAAAGTACCCACGCGACCTTATCGGAAATGTCCCCCTCCCCCCCAGAAGCTCCCCCCCTCGCCATCGGACGAAGTCGTCGTTGTAGCAGCTGATCGCCTCGCTGGGCCTCCTTCAGGAAACTGAGGGTCTCACCTGGCAGGGGTTTGATCGCGCACAACGGCGTGAAGAATCCGCATGGCGGGAAGGTCCCCCCCCCCCTTCTTGATACCAAAATGCCCGACGCGATGAATCATCCACGCCACAGCCCACGCCAAGAGGCAACCCCAAAGACCTGCAGCTTGTAGGCTGCAGCGACAGAGACCACATGCGTGGGGCAATAAAGCCCCGACCATGTCGCCCCGCAGATGGATCATCAACCACTGCGAGAGGAAACCCCCGACTGAAAGCTTAGTCGTGCGCGGTCTTTCAACGAGTGAAGTAGTCTCTAGATAGTGCTAGTGAAGTGTTGTGTGCAGTGTTGTGTTAGTGCTGTCCGATTAAGGTCACGTGAGTACCTTACAATGTAGTTTCCACGTCTTGTGTTAGGTTAGGTTTATGTTAGCCTAAACTTAGGTTTAAACAGAGAGCCTGAGCAGTGGAGGTGAATGTTTTGATCATTTAAAGAATATCCTTAAGCCTTGGCTTTTTCTCATAATTGTTAGAGATCATTTTTCGGTTCAGTAGAAATGTCTATGTTTGGTTTACCCAATAGTCCATCCCCCCTGTTAGTGTTTTCCAATATTTCTCTCTCCTCCTTCCTTTTTATCATTCAAATCCCCCACATATGTATGTATTTATAGCTTGACTGTTTAGTAAAAACACAGAAAAATTAAATTACAGTCAAGGAGAAAAAAGACGAGTCTATAATATTTTTAATCTATGCCACACAAGCCGCATATCTTGAACTCCAGTCCAGTGTCCCCACTTTGGGGAAATTTTCCCTAAAATAAGAGTATTTAAAAAAAATCTATTTTATATACAAATATATTTAAATTTTAAATTCTATTAAAACTGATAGTAAAAGACTCAGAATTTAAAAAAAAAAAATTCTATTTTAGGATTTTTGAGTTGGTTATTATGACGAAGGTAGAAATTAAAATAATGAAAAATATTTTTTTTAAATTTTATATTAAAAAAGACAAAGAAAAAACTTCTTTTAAGTAAATAAAGATTAAAGAATAATAAATATATTAAATTTATTAGTGGAAGGAGATATGGAAATAATTTTTAAACACTGGCAACACTCCCCAAAACTTTCGTTTGATAAACGCCGACGCTCTGGTATGTGATATATTAAAAAAGTATTCGCTGTTCTGTATGTTTAATTGCTTCGACATTTCCCATTAACATTCTCATGTATAACAAAATATTAATCTTAAATTAACTTGTACTCGCTTCTCTGAGGTATTCATAGTTACAACATACTTATAAGGTATTTCTACCCCACCAGTGGAGGGGTAGAAATAAAATCCTACCACTGTCTTCTTCTGAACGGACTAGCTGACCCTGTCAAAAACATACTTATACAAAAGTACTAAAAACGCGATTAAAAAATGGAGGGTGGGGGTAGAATGACAAAAAATATTTTACGACCTATGATACCTACCGAGTATACAAAAAAAAATCATTAAAATCGGTTCAGCCGTTTCGGAGGAGCGCGACCACAAATACCATGACATGAGATTACGTGACGTGAATACAAACTTTCATCACCTATTTCAATCCCTTAAAGCCTTATTTTCACAATAAAAAATAGCCTATATTCTTTCCCAAGTTTTAGTCTATCTCTGAACCAAATTTCATCAAAATCGGTTCAGTGGTTTAGGCGTGAAATACATATGTACTACACTACCCGCGCCAGCTTCGCAATTTAATTTTAATATCTCCTTTAATGTATAAAAGATTTTATACCGCGGGAGAAACGGATTTATACGGGATAAAAAGTAGCTTATATTACTTTTAGGACTTTCAGCTATATATATACATAAAAATTAGGTTGATTTGACTTTCGATTATAGCTTGAAAGGAGAACAAAACAACAAACATATATCATTTATGTATTATATAATAATTTTTAAATGAAAAGGTTTGGTGAAATATATAATATATTAGCATAAGTTTGATATTCTCAGCGAAGCGAGGGCGTGGGTATAAAATATTTCCCATAACAATCGTCTAGGTGTGTGCCACCGTACAATATCATAATTATAGACCTAAGCAAACATATTCAACACAACACTTGAACGGACATTTGGGATTTTTATTTATATTTAAACTAGCAACCTACCCCGGCTTTGCACGAGTGTAACTTACCTCTTAGGTTTTAAAAAAAAACATTTTAATTTTTAATATATTACTTCAACTAATATCATAAATGTGAAAGATTATATATTTGGATGTTTGTTAATCAATTACGCAAAAACAGTTGAACCGATTTTAATGTAATTTGCCACAAATATACATTATATCCTGTATTATTACTATAACATATAAATTATTTTTATCCCGGAAAATTTCAGTCTCTGTGGGATAAAAAGCTAAATCTTTACACAAGACACGACATGTACAAGCGTGCGAAGCCGTTCAATAAACATATGTTATTATTATCCTGTGGGTACTATAAATATGTCGAGGATTTTAATGATGAGAAGGAAGAAGGGGGGATGGGGGGGGGGAAATATTGAAAAGGTATGATGATGATGAAGGGGTAGATTATTAGGTAAACGCAACGTAGATACTGCTACTGAACCGATAAATAATAAAATATGATCTCTAACAATTACGTGAGAAACCTAAGCAGTGCCTTGGACTTGTGACCAAGGTGTAGGCTTAAAGACGTTCTTTAAATTATCATAACACTCACCTCCAATCCTAAACCTAACCTAACACAAGACGTGGCAACTAAACTGTAAGGTACTCATGTCACCTTAATCGGACAGCACTAACACAACACTGCACTCAACACTTCACTAGCACTATCTAGAGACTACTTCACTCCTTGAGAGACCGCGCAAGATTTCAGGCAGACTGTCGATGGTGTATAAAAGGTCGAGACTGTCAAAACGACGGAAGTGACTTCAGCGCCATAGATTGCGATTACGATTCATAGACATAGACATCTTTATTTGGTTTCACAGACTCAGCAACCTGTAAACGTACAGATACAGCGCTGGTCTTCCGTGAGGCCAGTTGTTGTGACGTTTGAACGGATATTGAGTAAAAAGAATCAAAAGAACAATAACAAAAACATAAAAAACAACAAAAATATGTCTGTGATAAGCAAAATAAATTTAAAAATAATTTTATTTATTTAGTTATAGTTCAATTTGGGATGAAAAGTAGCTTATCTTTTAATCCAGGTTACAAAGTATCTGAGTATCAAACTTCAGTACAATATTCTGTCTTTGTGATTGAGTAACGAGCATCTAAAGATGCAAACACTCACATTCATCGTATTAGTAAGATAACCTGGAAAAAAAATATTTTTTATACTATTTTTCTTAATAATATGACTTAAACTAAGCGGGAGTGAATCTCGCAATTCACAGCAGTTGCGAGTACGCGATGACTGGTGAGGGTAGTACGAAAATTCAGTATTAGTGTCAAGTAAAAGCATTTTTTGGTCTAGATATCTTTGGTAATGCGTCTCAGTATACATTGTTGTACCACAAGCGGTGAAACTTTAAAGAAAATATTGACAAATTATACACTTAAACCTTCCTCATGAATCACTCTATCTATTAGTGAAAACCGCTTGAAAATTAGTTCAGTAGTTTTTGAATAGCGGACAAACAGACGAGGTGTGGGAATTTGTTAATATAATAATAATGGTCAAGATCTAGCATCAGGGTAAGCTGCGTTTCCATCAGAGATGTGCGAGTCTGTGTAGGGAGGGATGTGTTTGTTAACAACCAATAGAATCGCATCATTTACCTGCGCTCGCACAGTGTGTCAAATCGAGTGATTGTTTCGGCTCTTAACTAACACACCCCTTGCACATCTCTAGTGGATGCAGAGCCTAATAATTTAGTTATCTACCCTTATTTTCGTACCTCTCTTCGTTTAGTCGGTTAAACATATCCAAATATATTCGCCATCTTTGACTATCCGCCATATTGGATTTATATAAAACACCATGCAATATCATCCAATCGTAACAAGTATTGGTTTAATGACGTCACTTATTTGACCAAGCATGTCGTCTAATCTAAACGTATATGCAAATATGGCATTTTATGAATCGTATGTGACACGTAACCATGGCAACGTGTAACTGCATGTATGTCCGTTCCGCTCTTGTGTAAGTCGATCAACCAATAACAATAAGGCGCAAATGAGGCGGCTCCAAAAAGAAATAAAACAAACACAACCAAAGCATTCCTGTTTCCTGTCACTATATATATAGAAAGAGAGAAATAGGAGACAGAGAAGGAGAGAGG
The DNA here is from genome assembly GCA_905147385.1 of Limenitis camilla. NCBI lineage: Eukaryota > Metazoa > Arthropoda > Insecta > Lepidoptera > Nymphalidae > Limenitis > Limenitis camilla. The sequence goes on along the minus strand of LR990252.1, from coordinate 1,694,483 downwards.
GTATATTGAAAAACACTAAAGGGGGAGGGGGGAGTGATATTGACTGCTAACCGATAAATAATCAAACATTATGATCTCTGACAATTACGAGAGGAACTTAAGCAGTGCCGTTTGTTTTCATTTTACTCTGCAACGGTTGAACCAATTTTAATGGAACTTTTATTATAAATTAGAGTGTTTCATAGACTATATTGTAGGATCATTTTTATCCCTAAATCAATTATTAAGTAAAACTTTTTAAATTAAATGTTGAATATTTTTTTATGTAATTTATTCAGGCGTTCAATAAACATATTTTTATTTATCCCACAGGAACTATTATTTATTCCGGGATTAAAAGTATCCTACATTTTAATTCAGGTTATAAAGCATCTGTGTGCCAAATTTCATGAAAATCTGTTCAGCCGTTTTTGCGTGATTGACTAACAAACATTCAAACATCTAAATGTCCATAATGGGTTAACTAATTTATAAATATTAGTATTAAAATAGTTTTTTTTAGTATAGCAACAATGTGAAGTATTTGTGAAACAGTTTCTGCGTATTGGACAAAAGGGCCGAATCTTTCGCATCCGGGTTGGGATCACATAAATCTTTGAATTAGTCACAAATTCACAAATTAGGTTACTGCTGCAGTACAAGATATAATATAGCATTTACACCTCACTCAGGATGTGATATATGAAGCGATTCTATTGGTTCATGAAACACATCCTTACACTTCTGTAATGAAAACAGCACTTAGTAATAAGGAAGAGTTTTTATAAAACAGATGAGAGGTGTAATAATGTTGTGTCGTGTTGCTAGCTACTAATTTTTATCTCAACCAAGTAAGGGTAGTTTCACTAATTTATAATTAGTGCTATTTTATTTTTCAGTGTATTAACAATGTGAATGTCCTTCACTCGAGTCACAAGCCCCAGGCATTGCTCGATTGTATATCAAAACTGTACAACATACTAGAAGTATAAAGTTTCTTGGATATGTTATCAGTTGTATGAATAGGTGTAACAATGCTGTGTTGTGTTACTTCTCATACCTCATTGTTATTAAAGATACAAACTAATTTTATTGGAAGTTGAGCAAAACCCGAGATTTGTGACCCATGTGTAGGTTTACGAAGTCTATGCGTAGTAAGATACACATGTTTTTTTAGACAAGAAACCGTGTAGCATCTATCTGCTGTTTATGATTTTTGTAAGGAAGTCAGGCAGTGCTTGGGGCTTGTGAACCAGATGCAGGTCTAAATACATTATTGATATAATCACGATACTCACGCTTTCCTACAGTCCATTAATTGTTGAGAGTATTCTTAAAAAAAAAATCATTGTTAATTAGTAGCATAATTGCTCACACACCCAATCACGCTGTAATATGTCTGTAGTGTGTCACCAGCCTTATATTCTCTAAAGAATGCTTCCACTGTCATTGTTAGCAGGAAATAGCTATGTTTTTTTGCAGTTGATTATATTAATATAAAAATACGACATGACTAGACTCATATAATATACAGACTCACATATACACATGGACACACAAATACACACAAAGCTCTACAAAGAGTACACTCACGAATACCTGAAACAAACAAACTCACAAATACACACTCAGAAAATCAAAAATAATGAATAACGACTACCGAACGAATCGACTCATAAATATACTTACCAAACTCACTGATACATAGACAATTGAAAATAAAGAACTCACTGCACTCCTAAAAATATTCACGAACATATATCAACACATATGAAGACTCACAAGAACACATTCACAATCTCAAACAAACTCGAAAAATGTTCACGAACATATATCAACACATATGAAGACTCACAACAACACATTCACAATCTCAAACAAACTCGAAAAATGTTCACGAACATATATCAACACATATGAAGACTCACAACAACACATTCACAATCTCAAACAAACTCGAAAAATGTTCACGAACATATATCAACACATATGAAGACTCACAACAACACATTCACAATCTCAAACAAACTCGAAAAATATTCACGAACATATATCAACACATATGAAGACTCACAAGAACACATTCACAATCTCAAACAAACTCGAAAAATATTCACGAACATATATCAACACATATGAAGACTCACAAGAACACATTCACAATCTCAAACAAACTCGAAAAATGTTCACGAACATATATCAACACATATGAAGACTCACAAGAACACATTCACAATCTCAAACAAACTCGAAAAATGTTCACGAACATATATCAACACATATGAAGACTCACAAGAACACATTCACAATCTCAAACAAACTCGAATAATGTTCACGAACATATATCAACACATATGAAGACTCACAAGAACACATTCATAATCTCAAACAAACACGAAAAATATTCACGAACATATATCAACACATATGAAGACTCACAAGAACACATTCATAATCTCAAACAAACACGAAAAATATTCACGAACATATATCAACACATATGAAGACTCACAAGAACACATTCACAATCTCAAACAAACTCGAAAAATGTTCACGAACATATATCAACACATATGAAGACTCACAAGAACACATTCACAATCTCAAACAAACTCGAATAATGTTCACGAACATATATCAACACATATGAAGACTCACAAGAACACATTCATAATCTCAAACAAACACGAAAAATATTCACGAACATATATCAACACATATGAAGACTCACAAGAACACATTCATAATCTCAAACAAACACGAAAAATATTCACGAACATATATCAACACATATGAAGACTCACAAGAACACATTCACAATCTCAAACAAACTCGAATAATGTTCACGAACATATATCAACACATATGAAGACTCACAAGAACACATTCACAATCTCAAACAAACTCAAATAATGTTCGCGAACGTATATCAACACATATGAAGACTCACAAGAACACATTCACAATCTCAAACAAACTCAAATAATGTTCGCGAACGTATATCAACACATATGAAGACTCACAAGAACACATTCACAATCTCAAACAAACTCGAAAACATGCTAACTAATAATGCTCACTATACGCAAATTACTTAAAATAAATAGAAACAAATTTAAACAGACTCAAAAACACACACAGGTATACCGACTCATATATACACTAACTTACAAATATATAATCACAGATATAGACTATAATGTACCTACCTGAGCACGAAATAAATTTTATATAATACATATCTACAGATACAAACAAAAACATACATACAAACTCATATATACATCACTACATAGTATAAAACAAAGTCGCTTTCTCTGTCCCTATATCTATGTATGCTTATATCTTTAAAACTACGCAACGGATTTTGATGAGGTTTTCTTTAATAGATAGAGTGATTGAAAAGGAAGGTTTATATGTATAATACCATCCATTAAATAGTGGAGAAATACTGTTATTTTTGAGGTTTCTAATGTGATGTCGTAAATAATTACATTTTTCCGCTTACATTGCAAACGCAGGCTGAACCCTACGAGATTTATCAAAATAATGTACTACAGTATTATACACATTGAAAAGGTCTACAAAAAACTCCTATATGGTATATGTCTATCTCTTATGGATATCCCACAATAACATTTTTTTGTCATTTACTGTTTACGACAAATAATGACTAATTTTCGAAGCGATTTTAACCAATACAGCATTAATGCGTATCTAATTAAATACCTTAAATACATTGTTGATTTAATATAGATCTATATGGCCCTTTACAGCATATGATTTAAATGAATATTTTCGAAGATATTACAGATTTAAAAATTGCGGGACTTAGCGTTTGCGGCGGTTCCAGCCGGCCGGATATTCCAAAGAAAGCAGGAAATCTTCATGGTTTAGGGAAAGAAGAATTCTGGCCACGGGCAGTAATTAATAAATCAAAACTACTGGATAGATTTTAATCATTTTTTCAGTGAATGACATAGGCTATATATTTTATACCCGTGCGAAGCCGGAGCGGGCCGCTAGTTAACTATAAACACAATCAAAGAAATACACAAGAATATTTAGTGTCTGGACAAGCTGACCTTAAATATTACTTACCTGAGTAGGAAATGATTTTATGTGATACTGATCGATTATTGATTAATAAACAGACTCAAAAACACACATAAGTATACAGACTCATATATACACTAACTTACAAACACACAATCACAGGTGTACCCAAGAATATATTTAGTGTCTCGACACATTGACCTTAAAAATAACTTACCTGAGTGCGAAATGAAATTCCATTCAATATTTAGCATTGAACTGTAATACACACACATACACACATAATTTGATTTATTAAACGTTACCTTAAATAGTGAATGGGCATTTCTAACAATAGCCAAGTCAGGTAGACGGTAAAAGTGATGAATAGACTCATTGTGGATACTCCTTTATAAATACGGGCAGATTGTTGTAGGGCGAAAATGATTTATGTATAAACTGTATGTCTGTTACTACGTCGAGTTATAGTATAACCTCAAACGAGATTTCTACAGAAGATCAAGATTTCAGTTGATTCATTTATTGAGGGTTTCGTTGGTAATTGCCTGAACAGACGAATCAGTTGTTATTTACTTCATTTACTGAGGATCCCGTTGGTAATTGCCTGATGAAGAGATGATTCCATTATAAGTTGCTTAGTTTACTCAAGGTTTCGTTGGTAATTGCCAGAACAGACGACCCCATTGTCAGCTGCTTCATTTACTGAGGATCCCGTTGATAATTGCCTGATGAACAGACGACCCCGTTATATGATGCTTAATTTACTTGAGGTTCTGTTGTTAAAGTCCTACTGAACAGACGACCCCATTATAAGTTGCCTAATTTGTTCGAGGTTCCTTTGATAATTGCCTGAAGAACAGATGACCCTGTTCTCAGTTGCTTCGTTTATTAAAGATTCCGTTGTTAATTGCCTGAACAGACGAATCAGTTGTTAGTTACTTCATTTACTGAGGATCCCGTTGGTAATTGCCTGATGAAGAGATGATTCCATTATAAGTTGCTTAGTTTACTCAAGGTTTCGTTGGTAATTGCCAGAACAGACGACCCCATTGTCAGTTGCTTCATTTACTGAGGATCCCGTTGGTAATTGCCTGATGAACAGACAACCCCGTTATAAGTTGCTTCATTTACTCAATGTTCCGTTCTATAAACATGTTATAACTCGCTTCACTTACAAAGAATCCAGCTGCTGATTTTTTATCTATACTTATAATAAAGTCGTAGATATGCCGTATCTGTACATTACAGTTTTTTGAAAAAAAAGTGGTGAAAGATGCGTCAAATCTATACTAATATATAATGCTGAAGTTTGTTTGTTTGCCTGAACGCGCTAATCTGAGGAACTACTCGTCCGATTTGAAAAATTCTTTCAGTGTTAGATAGAACATTTATCGAGGAAGGCTATAGGCTATATATCATCACGCTACGACCAATAGGAGCGGAGAATCACGTAGACAAAGTCGCGCGGGTCCGCTAGTAAGTAATTAAACATAATCATAAAAATAGTTTTTGAAATTTTTGGCTGTTCACGCATCACGTTAAAAATGCTGTAACGATTTGAATGTATAAGAGAATATTAAAAAAAAAAAAGTAATGGAAGACGCATCAAATAAGTAATAGAACATTATAGATAGAGTTTTTGACATGTTTGTCTGTTCACGAATCACATTAAAACGGCTGAACCGATTTGAATTGGTACGCGGATACTACGCGTACTTACTGAGGGTTTCGTTGGTAATTACCTGATGAACAGACGACCCCGTTATATGTTGCTTCATTTACTCGAGGTTCCGTTGACAATTGCCTGATGAACAGACGACCCCGTTATATGTTGCTTCATTTACTCGAGGTTCCGTTGACAATTGCCTGATGAACAGACGACCCCGTTATATGTTGCTTCATTTACTCGAGGTTCCGTTGACGATTGCCTGAGGAACAGACGACCCCGTTATATGTTGCTTCATTTACTCGAGGTTCCGTTGACAATTACCTGATGAACAGACGACCCCGTTATATGTTGCTTCATTTACTCGAGGTTCCGTTGACAATTACCTGATGAACAGACGACCCCATTATATGTTGCTTCATTTCCTCGAGGTTCCGTTGACAATTGCCTGATGAACAGACGACCCCGTTATATGTTGCTTCATTTACTCGAGGTTCCGTTGACAATTGCCTGATGAACAGACGACCCCGTTATATGTTGCTTCATTTCCTCGAGGTTCCGTTGACAATTGCCTGATGAACAGACGACCCCGTTATATGTTGCTTCATTTCCTCGAGGTTCCGTTGACAATTGCCTGATGAACAGACGACCCCGTTATATGTTGCTTCATTTCCTCGAGGTTCCGTTGACAATTGCCTGATGAACAGACGACCCCGTTATATGTTGCTTCATTTACTCGAGGTTCCGTTGACAATTACCTGATGAACAGACGACCCCGTTATATGTTGCTTCATTTACTCGAGGTTCCGTTGACAATTACCTGATGAACAGACGACCCCATTATATGTTGCTTCATTTCCTCGAGGTTCCGTTGACAATTGCCTGATGAACAGACGACCCCGTTATATGTTGCTTCATTTACTCGAGGTTCCGTTGACAATTGCCTGATGAACAGACGACCCCGTTATATGTTGCTTCATTTCCTCGAGGTTCCGTTGACAATTGCCTGATGAACAGACGACCCCGTTATATGTTGCTTCATTTCCTCGAGGTTCCGTTGACAATTGCCTGATGAACAGACGACCACGTTATATGTTGCTTCATTTCCTCGAGGTTCCGTTGACAATTGCCTGATGAACAGACGACCCCGTTATATGTTGCTTCATTTACTCGAGGTTCCGTTGACAATTGCCTGATGAACAGACGACCCCGTTATATGTTGCTTCATTTACTCGAGGTTCCGTTGACAATTGCCTGATGAACAGACGACCCCGTTATATGTTGCTTCATTTCCTCGAGGTTCCGTTGACAATTGCCTGATGAACAGACGACCCCGTTATATGTTGCTTCATTTCCTCGAGGTTCCGTTGACAATTGCCTGATGAACAGACGACCCCGTTATATGTTGCTTCATTTCCTCGAGGTTCCGTTGACAATTGCCTGATGAACAGACGACCCCGTTATATGTTGCTTCATTTACTCGAGGTTCCGTTGACAATTGCCTGATGAACAGACGACCCCGTTATATGTTGCTTCATTTACTCGAGGTTCCGTTGACAATTGCCTGATGAACAGACGACCCCATGTTGTGTTGAAAAACAGAATATACTATGGGATAACTGTGGGAATAAACCGTATAACACGTGAAGGGATATGAGAGAAATTATTGAATTAATTTGAAGCTTAAATCAATAAACAAGGTATACTTATCCCAATCTCGGACTTGCTGTGGGATAGAAGATTTATTCAAGCTAGAATAACTAATATAATAATATTTTTAGATGCCTCATTTAGAACATCGCACTGTAAGTTGGTATACAAATCGTACTATCAGTTGCATCATTTATTGAGGATACTGATCATAATATACAATTTCTCAATGACAATTGCTACACAAAGAGTCATTCCCTTAATTTACAGAAGATTCTATTGTCAGATCTCTCTTTTATAGTAACTTACATCTCATTTACAGAAGGTTCTTGGCATTTATTTGTTTTATGTATGGACTCTTACTGATAATTTATAGAAGATTCAATTGCCTTCTCAAGGTAGGGATCGTACCCATACTACGTGAATACATTTAGTATATGCCAGGACACCCCCCTCCCTCCCCATCTAGTTTTCCAAAAGATTAGTTTTACAAATAATCTCATTATCAGTTCCTTCATTTATAAAGGACTAGTTGTGCCCGTAACTTCGTCCGCGTGGAATAGGGATACTTTCATACAACTTTTCACCCACCTTTCAACTTTTTACAACCCTTTTTTCGCATTAAAAAGTAGTCTATATCCTTTCTCAAGCTCTAAATTATCTGTATACCAAATTTGATTTAAATCGATTTAGTAGTTTTGGCGTGAAAGCGCGACAGACAGATAGAGTTACTTTCGCATTTATAATATTAGTAAGGATTTCATTATCAGTTCCTTCATTTGTAGAGAACCATTATGAGTAGCCTTGATAGTTCAAACTTGATATTGTGTATAACTCAGATGTTATTGATCTCTCAACGAAGCGAGGGCAAGTAGTTACTATTTAAAAATCTCACATACGATTAGTGAACGACCTCGTAAAATTTTTTCTTTTATTTGAGAACACAATGCCTAAGTCGAGACCTTAGTTATGGGGGCTAGTGACGATAAAATAGTCGATATATCGTATCGATAGTATTCATATTTTAATTTTCGATAGTTTGGTTAATAAATAATGTAATATAAAATTGGTGAATAAAATACTATTTAATGATTATATATTATGTTCACAGAATTAAATACTAGATGGCCATCGTCGTCTCAGCCGATGGACGTCCACTGCTGGAAAAAAGCTAGAGCGGTCATGTGCCCCCTGAATCCAACAACTGCTTGTGATGCTTGAGTGCGCTTGAGGTCGTCGGTGCACCTGGTGGGGGGCCTTCCTACGCTGCGCTTTCCGGAGAGAGTAGAAATACTAGATGGTGCTGTGCCGCAATTACTTTGTCAAATGTTCATTGTTAAAAATATCTTTATACACTAACATAAAGAAAGAAAGGAAGGGAACAGAAAGAAGGAAGAAATAACGATACAATACAGGGATAAAGAGGAAGAGTAGCTGGACGGAGGATAAAAGACATTGAAATTGCAATAATGAAATAGTGAAGACCCCAGAATACTACTTTGTAGTGATGAAAACACATAAGTTTAATATATAAACTACCCCATCAATCTACTAATTAAGTAGTTATCGATATTTTAGATTTAGTAACATCACTATCAGTTTTAACGTCCCCATTTAATTCTCTGTGACGAACGAACTCCAGGAAAATCGGTTAAATATTTTTCTTACTATAAAATAATGAGCGTTTTACGTTTGTGTAATTTCGAAAATAATATATATTTTATTATAATTTTTTGTATATACATAACAACAAAAAACGGAGGCTAAAGTACTACCATGTGGCACACCAAATTTTTCACCTAATTTAATTGATAATTATTTTTATATTTAGTCATTGTTGTTAATTTTGTTTAAATTTCATCAGTCTATTATTAAGGTCATAAAACACCACCTTATAATACACCAATATCTTTTATTGTTTTACTTGTCAAATTTTCTTTCTTCTCCTTCTCCATTTGTCTCTTTCCATGCATGCAAACTATAAAGAGACATAATTATGTACATATATTAGTATATTAATATATTTTTTTGCATATATAAAAATTGAGACGTGATTGAGTGATGACATTCTGTATCTAAAGCTTCACAAAAGTCTAAATTACTATTCATAGATACTAGGATTAGTTGTAATTTTTAATAATATTGTTGTAATTAGTCACCATTGTATTAACAATTTATCTTATTATTCTTATCATATATTCAGAAAGGAATGAAAAAAGAAAGAGAAGGAATAGGAAGAAAAGAAAAAATGAGTAATATTAGTAGTGCCAATAATAGTGAAAAGGGATCACTGATTTTTGACTGAACTTAGGAAGGAAAGGTAACAGATAGAGAAGAAAAAGGAGGTAGAATAGAGGATGATAATGGTAGTGTTAGTGATAGGGGATCATTATTAATGTGGTAAATGGTCACCATGACATTAACATTTTTTCTTATTCCTTTCTAGTTACAGTAAACTAAAAAAAGGAATGAAAAAGAAAGAGTAGAGGGTGATAGTGGTAATGATAATGATAGGGGATCACTAATTTCAGATGTCAATTCTGATTCTGATTATTTATATCTATCATAAGGACACAACACGCCATCTACCGTCACATTCAATCATAATTGTTTGGAAGACGCCGAAAATTAAAACGTTTCAAATTAAATATACTTAGCTAATTTATTTCGTAGAATTTGAAAGACAAAAACATACGTCCTGCCGGTTTTGACCAATGAGGAGGAGAAGGGGGAAAAAAGGGGTAATTAAGAATTCTGTTAACAAAATGGCGGGTTACTCGAATTTAACTATAGAGTAGAGTGGAAGTCTCCATAATGTTGTTTATTAATATGAATACGTAAACGCGTTCACAGCTTTCAATCCCTTCAAGCACTTTTTTTGCGATAAAACGTATGTAAATGTAATGCGTAACAAACAGACAGAGTTATTTTAACATTTATTATTAAAAAAAAAAAAATAAGCATTTAATGATGTTATAAAGAGTTGTCGATAAATAGAGTGATGTTATAAGGAGTTTTATAGCGTCTCGACAATATTCATCCAATATGTAAACTTTACATCCATCTTTTTACACGGAACGGCGGTCTTCATCAGAGAGTGGACACACTGATAAAGACCGCCGAATGCGGTTGAAACTATAGTAATATATAAATCTTAAAAATGACTGATTACCTCGTTAATTTCTAGAAATCTTATCATTGGATCTGTAATTTGTCAGATTAGAAGGAACCCTTTTGTAAAAAAGTCTGGACTATAGTCCGACAAATTCGATAGTTCGACACTGCCCTATAGAAGCGTAAGTAGCTCGCGTTGGATTCACGATCAATAAGTCGTGGGTTCAAATCCTCGTCATTGGACTACTGGCGTGGCCCACTCCTGACACAAGCATGCAAGCTTACTAGGAGGGGTAAAGGGAATACTAGCAGTTTGAGATCCATACTGCTTGTAATATATCTAAACAAAAAAAAAATTAAAAAAAAAAAAAAGTTTGTCAGATTACCGGGATTCACTGTATTGTAAAAACTAATAATTCGTTGTGTTATTGTCAACAAAGTGTAAGTGAGACAGACGAGTGGGCGAGTGAGTGAGTTGGTGGCGTCCACTGCACCTCAGTGACATATCAAGCAAAATATATTCGTAGTTAAGGATAGGGGATGTCCGAGTCTAAGAATTTATGTGTTTGTTTGAGCGTGCTAATCTCAGGAACTATTAATACTAATTAAAAAATTCTTTCAGTGTTAGATAGTTCATTTATTAAGGAAAACTATAAGCTATATAACATTATGCTACGACCCATAGGAGCTGAGTAACGTGAGAAATAAAACAAAGAGTTTTAGCTCCTTTAGTAATTGTGTACATGGTACATATCTCTATCTCTCTCTCTCTCTTATATGACGCAACCGAAGTCGCATTGACTAGTAATAATAAATAAAGTGTAAATGTCCGCTTAACTCCATAGCAAGTCCGTACAAATGATTATGTAGGTTCTGGTGCATGTTTTTGCTCCCGTACGCGGTGAGATGCTGCCGACTAAACGAATGTGACAGTTGCAGGTTCGATTTTGATTTAATTTGCTGCATGCTGGGACCTCAATTGGGACCTGGTGGGATATTTACACCACACGATACGATTGCTGCATTCTTTCAAAAATGGCATACGACATTTTTGATATTGCGTTATCGATGTTAGCAACATTGTTTTGGAAAGCGTTGTGCTTTAGAAAATGGCACAACTGATAAACACTGTTATAAAGTTGGCCACATTGATCTGGCTATCGTTGTGCTTTAGAAAATGGCACAACTGATAAACACTGTTATAAAGTTGGCAACATTGATCTGGCTATCGTTGTGCTTTAGAAAATGGCACAACTGGTAAACACTGTTATAAAGTTGGCAACATTGATCTGGCTATCGTTGTGCTTTAGAAAATGGCACAACTGGTAAACACTGTTATAAAGTTGGCAACATTGATCTGGCTATCGTTGTGCTTTAGAAAATGGCACAACTGGTAAACACTGTTATAAAGTTGGCAACATTGATCTGGCTATCGTTGTGCTTTAGAAAATGGCACAACTGGTAAACACTGTTATAAAGTTGGCAACATTGATCTGGCTATCGTTGTGCTTTAGAAAATGGCACAACTGATAAACACTGTTATAAAGTTGGCAACATTGATCTGGCTATCGTTGTGCTTTAGAAAATGGCACAACTGGTAAACACTGTTATAAAGTTGGCAACATTGATCTGGCTATCGTTGTGCTTTAGAAAATGGCACAACTGGTAAACACTGTTATAAAGTTGGCAACATTGATCTGGCTATCGTTGTGCTTTAGAAAATGGCACAACTGGTAAACACTGTTATAAAGTTGGCAACATTGATCTGGCTATCGTTGTGCTTTAGAAAATGGCACAACTGATAAACACTGTTATAAAGTTGGCCACATTGATCTGGCTATCGTTGTGCTTTAGAAAATGGCACAACTGATAAACACTGTTATAAAGTTGGCCACATTGATCTGGCTATCGTTGTGCTTTAGAAAATGGCACAACTGATAAACACAGTTATAAAGTTGGCCACATTGATCTGGCTATCGTTGTGCTTTAGAAAATGGCACAACTGATAAACACTGTTATAAAGTTGGCAACATTGATCTGGCTATCGTTGTGCTTTAGAAAATGGCACAACTGATAAACACTGTTATAAAGTTGGCCACATTGATCTGGCTATCGTTGTGCTTTAGAAAATGGCACAACTGATAAATACTGTTATAATGTTGGCAACATTGATCTGGCTATCGTTGTGCTTTAGAAAATGGCACAACTGATGAACACTGTTATAAAGTTGGCAACATTGATCTGGCTATCGTTGTGCTTTAGAAAATGGCACAACTGATGAACACTGTTATAAAGTTGGCAACATTGATCTGGCTATCGTTGTGCTTTAGAAAATGGCACAACTGATAAATACTGTTATAATGTTGGCAACATTGATCTGGCTATCGTTGTGCTTTAGAAAATGGCACAACTATGAACACTGTTATAAAGTTGGCAACATTGATCTGGCTATCGTTGTGCTTTAGAAAATGGCACAACTGATGAACACTGTTATAAAGTTGGCAACATTGATCTGGCTATCGTTGTGCTTTAGAAAATGGCACAACTGATGAACACTGTTATAAAGTTGGCCACATTGATCTGGCTATCGTTGTGCTTGAGAAAATGGCACAACTGATGAACACTGTTATAAAGTTGGCAACATTGATCTGGCTATCGTTGTGCTTTAGAAAATGGCACAACTGATGAACACTGTTATAAAGTTGGCCACATTGATCTGGCTATCGTTGTGCTTGAGAAAATGGCACAACTGATGAACACTGTTATAAAGTTGGCAACATTGATCTGGCTATCGTTGTGCTTTAGAAAATGGCACAACTGATGAACACTGTTATAAAGTTGGCAACATTGATCTGGCTATCGTTGTGCTTTAGAAAATGGCACAACTGATGAACACTGTTATAAAGTTGGCCACATTGATCTGGCTATCGTTGTGCTTGAGAAAATGGCACAACTGATGAACACTGTTATAAAGTTGGCAACATTGATCTGGCTATCGTTGTGCTTTAGAAAATGGCACAACTGATGAACACTGTTATAAAGTTGGCCACATTGATCTGGCTATCGTTGTGCTTGAGAAAATGGCACAACTGATGAACACTGTTATAAAGTTGGCAACATTGATCTGGCTATCGTTGTGCTTTAGAAAATGGCACAACTGATGAACACTGTTATAAAGTTGGCCACATTGATCTGGCTATCGTTGTGCTTGAGAAAATGGCACAACTGATGAACACTGTTATAAAGTTGGCAACATTGATCTGGCTATCGTTGTGCTTGAGAAAATGGCACAACTGATGAACACTGTTATAAAGTTGGCCACATTGATCTGGCTATCGTTGTGCTTGAGAAAATGGCACAACTGATGAACACTGTTATAAAGTTGGCAACATTGATCTGGCTATCGTTGTGCTTTAGAAAATGGCACAACTGATGAACACTGTTATAAAGTTGGCCACATTGATCTGGCTATCGTTGTGCTTGAGAAAATGGCACAACTGATGAACACTGTTATAAAGTTGGCAACATTGATATGGCTATCGTTGTGCTTTAGAAAATGGCACAACTGATGAACACTGTTATAAAGTTGGCCACATTGATCTGGCTATCGTTGTGCTTGAGAAAATGGCACAACTGACAAACACTGTTATAATGTTGGCCACATTGATCTGGCTATTGTTGTGCTTTAGAAAATGGCACAACTGATAAACACTGTTAAAATGTTGGCAACATGAAATACATACATATTATCTTATTTAGAGTAGACAATATATAACTTTTGTGGTGTCCATTATCAAGGAGCATGTGTGTAAAATACTTTATTATTTTAATTGCATGTTATTATCGTACTTCAGTATTCCTTAACGACACGATATATCGTAAAGTATAAAAGACATTTTCGAGCGAATTTTAAAGTGTGGAAATAAACGTTAAAGTAATTATTTTAGCGACACTGAACGAGTGATTGTAGAAAGTGTTGGGAAAGGAACCTGTTTACTTGTAAACGCCATTTTGTATACGTAGCGACCTCTTTCGGTTCAAATACGAAGCTGACTGTCATGTGACAAGTGACGTCAAACTTATTTTTGTCTACAGCCTTGTCTTTAGTAGACGTCATAACCTTCTAACGACAAGGCTGTATGGTGTAATGCCTTTGTCTTTTCCATTATGAAATAAAAACAGGGGAAAAAAAATGTAGACGTCAAACATGTCTGACATATGGAATTTTCTATGAAAGAAAAACAAGATGGCGGTGTTTTTGATACTTGAAAACTTTTCTTCTTTTAAAACATTAACATTTATTTAAAAAAAAAATTATTATTTATTAATAAAAAATCTGATAATTTATTTATTATTAAATGAATGAATAATATGCAAGTAACGTCAAATATATTTGACATATACAACCTCCCGCAGATAAATGAAGAAGATTTAAAAGAGTCAGTGATTTTAAGGTGCAATTAAAAAAATTACCAAAATTACAATTTATTTACAAATAATTTTTTTTTGAATAAAAACAATTCAGTTCATTTCATTTATTTAATATCTGTAGATTAATCTCATTTAGACAATATTGATATTCTAAACTGAACAATCAATCTTAGAACGCACTAGCTCAATATAGTATTATTGAATATCTGTAGATTAATCCCATTTAGACAATATTGATATTCTAAACTGAACAATCAATCTTAGAACGCACTAGCTCAATATAGTATTATTTAATATCTGTAGATTAATCCCATTTAGACAATATTGATATTCTAAACTGAACAATCAATCTTAGAACGCACTAGCTCAATATAGTATTATTTAATATCTGTAGATTAATCCCATTTAGACAATATTGATATTCTAAACTGAACAATCAATCTTAGAACGCACTAGCTCAATATAGTATTATTGAATATCTGTAGATTAATCTCATTTAGACAATATTGATATTCTAAACTGAACAATCAATCTTAGAACGCACTAGCTCAATATAGTATTATTGAATATCTGTAGATTAATCCCATTTAGACAATATTGATATTCTAAACTGAACAATCAATCTTAGAACGCACTAGCTCAATATAGTATTATTGAATATCTGTAGATTAATCCCATTTAGACAATATTGATATTCTAAACTGAACAATCAATCTTAGAACGCACTAGCTCAATATAGTATTATTTAATATCTGTAGATTAATCCCATTTAGACAATATTGATATTCTAAACTGAACAATCAATCTTAGAACGCACTAGCTCAATATAGTATTATTGAATATCTGTGGATCAATCCCATTTAGACAATATCGACTTTCTAAACTGAACAATCGATCTTAGAACGCACTAGCTCAATATAGTATTATTTAATATCTGTAGATTAATCCCATTTAGACAATATTGATATTCTAAACTGAACAATCAATCTTAGAACGCACTAGCTCAATATAGTATTATTGAATATCTGTGGATCAATCCCATTTAGACAATATCGACTTTCTAAACTGAACAATCGATCTTAGAACGCACTAGCTCAATATAGTATTATTTAATATCTGTAGATTAATCCCATTTAGATAATATTGATATTCTAAACTGAACAATCAATCTTAGAACGCACTAGCTCAATATAGTATTATTTAATATCTGTGGATCAATCCCATTTAGACAATATCGACTTTCTAAACTAAACAATCAATCTTAGAACGCACTAGCTCAATATAGTATTATTTAATATCTGTAGATTAATCCCATTTAGACAATATTGATATTCTAAACTGAACAATCAATCTTAGAACGCACTAGCTCAATATAGTATTATTTAATATCTGTAGATTAATCCCATTTAGACAATATTGATATTCTAAACTGAACAATCAATCTTAGAACGCACTAGCTCAATATAGTATTATTTAATATCTGTGGATCAATCCCATTTAGACAATATCGACTTTCTAAACTAAACAATCAATTTTAGAACGCACTAGCTCAATATAGTATTATTGAATATCTGTAGATTAATCCCATTTAGACAATATCGACTTTCTAAACTAAACAATCAATCTTAGAACGCACTAGCTCAATATAGTATTATTTAATATCTGTAGATTAATCCCATTTAGACAATATTGATATTCTAAACTGAACAATCAATCTTAGAACGCACTAGCTCAATATAGTATTATTTAATATCTGTAGATTAATCCCATTTAGATAATATTGATATTCTAAACTGAACAATCAATCTTAGAACGCACTAGCTCAATATAGTATTATTTAATATCTGTGGATCAATCCCATTTAGACAATATCGACTTTCTAAACTGAACAATCGATCTTAGAACGCACTAGCTCAATATAGTATTATTTAATATCTGTAGATTAATCCCATTTAGATAATATTGATATTCTAAACTGAACAATCAATCTTAGAACGCACTAGCTCAATATAGTATTATTTAATATCTGTGGATCAATCCCATTTAGACAATATCGACTTTCTAAACTAAACAATCAATCTTAGAACGCACTAGCTCAATATAGTATTATTTAATATCTGTAGATTAATCCCATTTAGACAATATTGATATTCTAAACTGAACAATCAATCTTAGAACGCACTAGCTCAATATAGTATTATTGAATATCTGTGGATCAATCCCATTTAGACAATATCGACTTTCTAAACTAAACAATCAATTTTAGAACGCACTAGCTCAATATAGTATTATTGAATATCTGTAGATTAATCCCATTTAGACAATATCGACTTTCTAAACTAAACAATCAATCTTAGAACGCACTAGCTCAATATAGTATTATTTAATATCTGTAGATTAATCCCATTTAGACAATATTGACATTCTAAACTGAACAATCAATCTTAGAACGCACTAGCTCAATATAGTATTATTTAATATCTGTAGATTAATCCCATTTAGACAATATTGACATTCTAAACTGAACAATCAATCTTAGAACGCACTAGCTCAATATAGTATTATTGAATATCTGTGGATCAATCCCATTTAGACAATATCGACTTTCTAAACTAAACAATCAATTTTAGAACGCACTAGCTCAATATAGTATTATTGAATATCTGTGGATCAATCCCATTTAGACAAATTCGACTTTCTAAACTAAACAATCAATTTTAGAACGCACTAGCTCAATATAGTATTATTTAATATCTGTAGATTAATCCCATTTAGACAATATTGATATTCTAAACTGAACAATCAATCTTAGAACGCACTAGCTTAATATAGTATTATTTAATATCTGTAGATTAATCCCATTTAGACAATATTGACATTCTAAACTGAACAATCAATCTTAGAACGCACTAGCTCAATATAGTATTATTTAATATCTGTAGATTAATCCCATTTAGACAATATTGATATTCTAAACTGAACAATCAATCTTAGAACGCACTAGCTCAATATAGTATTATTGAATATCTGTGGATCAATCCCATTTAGACAATATCGACTTTCTAAACTGAACAATCGATCTTAGAACGCACTAGCTCAATATAGTATTATTTAATATCTGTAGATTAATCCCATTTAGACAATATTGATATTCTAAACTGAACAATCAATCTTAGAACGCACTAGCTCAATATAGTATTATTGAATATCTGTAGATTAATCCCATTTAGACAATATTGATATTCTAAACTGAACAATCAATCTTAGAACGCACTAGCTCAATATAGTATTATTGAATATCTGTGGATCAATCCCATTTAGACAATATCGACTTTCTAAACTGAACAATCGATCTTAGAACGCACTAGCTCAATATAGTATTATTTAATATCTGTAGATTAATCCCATTTAGACAATATTGATATTCTAAACTGAACAATCAATCTTAGAACGCACTAGCTTAATATAGTATTATTTAATATCTGTGGATCAATCCCATTTAGACAATATTGATATTCTAAACTGAACAATCAATTTTAGAACGCACTAGCTCAATATAGTATTATTGAATATCTGTGGATCAATCCCATTTAGACAATATCGACTTTCTAAACTGAACAATCGATCTTAGAACGCACTAGCTCAATATAGTATTATTTAATATCTGTAGATTAATCCCATTTAGACAATATTGATATTCTAAACTGAACAATCAATCTTAGAACGCACTAGCTCAATATAGTATTATTGAATATCTGTGGATCAATCCCATTTAGACAATATCGACTTTCTAAACTGAACAATCGATCTTAGAACGCACTAGCTCAATATAGTATTATTTAATATCTGTAGATTAATCCCATTTAGACAATATTGATATTCTAAACTGAACAATCAATCTTAGAACGCACTAGCTTAATATAGTATTATTTAATATCTGTGGATCAATCCCATTTAGACAATATTGATATTCTAAACTGAACAATCAATTTTAGAACGCACTAGCTCAATATAGTATTATTGAATATCTGTGGATCAATCCCATTTAGACAATATCGACTTTCTAAACTGAACAATCGATCTTAGAACGCACTAGCTCAATATAGTATTATTTAATATCTGTAGATTAATCCCATTTAGACAATATTGACATTCTAAACTGAACAATCAATCTTAGAACGCACTAGCTCAATATAGTATTATTTAATATCTGTGGATCAATCCCATTTAGACAATATTGATATTCTAAACTGAACAATCAATCTTAGAACGCACTAGCTCAATATAGTATTATTGAATATCTGTGGATCAATCCCATTTAGACAATATCGACTTTCTAAACTGAACAATCGATCTTAGAACGCACTAGCTCAATATAGTATTATTTAATATCTGTAGATTAATCCCATTTAGACAATATTGATATTCTAAACTGAACAATCAATCTTAGAACGCACTAGCTCAATATAGTATTATTGAATATCTGTGGATCAATCCCATTTAGACAATATCGACTTTCTAAACTGAACAATCGATCTTAGAACGCACTAGCTCAATATAGTATTATTTAATATCTGTAGATTAATCCCATTTAGACAATATTGACATTCTAAACTGAACAATCAATCTTAGAACGCACTAGCTCAATATAGTATTATTTAATATCTGTAGATTAATCCCATTTAGACAATATTGATATTCTAAACTGAACAATCAATCTTAGAACGCACTAGCTCAATATAGTATTATTTAATATCTGTAGATTAATCCCATTTAGACAATATTGATATTCTAAACTGAACAATCAATCTTAGAACGCACTAGTTCAATATAGTATTATTTAATATCTGTAGATTAATCCCATTTAGACAATATTGATATTCTAAACTGAACAATCAATCTTAGAACGCACTAGTTCAATATAGTATTATTTAATATCTGTAGATTAATCCCATTTAGACAATATTGATATTCTAAACTGAACAATCAATCTTAGAACGCACTAGCTCAATATAGTATTATTTAATATCTGTAGATCAATCCCATTTAGACAATATTGATATTCTAAACTGAACAATCAATCTTAGAACGCACTAGCTCAATATAGTATTATTTAATATCTGTAGATCAATCCCATTTAGACAATATTGATATTCTAAACTGAACAATCAATCTTAGAACGCACTAGCTCAATATAGTATTATTTAATATCTGTAGATCAATCCCATTTAGACAATATTGATATTCTAAACTGAACAATCAATCTTAGAACGCACTAGCTCAATATAGTATTATTTAATATCTGTAGATTAATCCCATTTAGACAATATTGATATTCTAAACTGAACAATCAATCTTAGAACGCACTAGCTCAATATAGTATTATTTATTATCCGTAACTTAATCATTGTAAAAAAAAATCTATCTTAGGCTTTCATTCCAATCCCAAAGATTTACAAAATGGCGTAAATTCAAATGTCATTGATATAGTCCAATCGCTAACTAATAAGGATGGATGGTCCAAAACATCTGCCGTAAAAAAAGTGTAAATAGAAACATCTGGTGAATGACTTGACGTTTCTAGATTCGAGACTATTTGACCCACGCATTCTATCCCACGGAAACTATAATAATCGGGATAAAAAGTACCCTATGTGTGAATCCACCTTCTAGAGTATCCGTGTACCAAGTTTCATTCAAATCAGTTCAGCCGTTTTAATGTAATGAGTGCACAAACACGACACCATGATTTTTTTTGTTGCTCTAAAACTACTGGTCCGATTTTGATAATTTTTTGACTGATAGAAAGCTGCATCCTTTTCGGGTAGCATAGGCTATGTGGTGTTGCCATAAATTTTATAATTAATGAGATATGGCGATTAAAGTGCCATAATAGACATTTTGCAAGATTAACTTAATTTTAAAAAATCAAAGATATACTTTTCTCTCTCTTTTATTTTGTATTACTCTCTTTTTTTTCTCACTCTCGCAGGCACTCGTCATTAATAAAATAATTATTCTTACTGTTAGCGCACTCACGGCGCCACCTCTCGGCCGACGAAGGAAACGTCATGTTTTAAACCAACTTTTTTCTCTATTTTTTCACCCGACTACCACGAAAAAGTATTTTAATTTTTCCGGTTAATAGACACTCACAAATAATGTGGTTTTCTATTGGTAAAAGAATTAACAAAATCGGTCCAATAGATCCAGAGATTACCCCCTACAACTTCACAAACTTACCTCTTCATAATATTGGTATTAGCTGATACAAGTTTTATAAAACTAAATAATCAAACTAAATCATTTAAACATAAATGTTTATTACATTTTGATATCACACAGAGTTTTTGACATTTATTGCTACTGGCCACTAGATGGCGCTGCTGTCTATTAACTCTGTTTAAGATATATGGAACGCGCGGGCGGCGGGGGTGTTAGGTACGCCGCTCTCTTCAATACGACTGACACACGACTGCCTCCGCCCGCGGCGTACTTATGGCAAAAATTCAAATATTAAGGCTGTACGGTGTAATACCTTTGCCTATTCCATTATGGACTAAGAACAGGAAAATAATCTTTGTGACAACTTATGACAAATATTCAAATATTAAGGCTGTACGGTGTAATACCTTTGCCTATTCCATTATGGACTAAGAACAGGAAAATAATCTTTGTGACAACTTATGACAAATATTCAAATATTAAGGCTGTACGGTGTAATACCTTTGCCTATTCCATTATGGACTAAGAACAGGAAAATAATCTTTGTGTCAACTTATGACAAATATTCAAATATTAAGGCTGTACGGTGTAATACCTTTGCCTATTACATTATGGACTAAAAACAGGAAAGTAACTAACACCCCCGCCGCCCGCGTGTTCAATATACATTTAACAAACTTAATCAAGCTTTTAACTATCACCGCTAGATGGCGCTAAAAATAAATTTATTTAATATACTCTTATATATTTATATAATTAAAAAAACCTTTACACATAAAACACAAAAAGCCTTGAAATATGTATATAAAAAGTACATAAACAAAACATATAGGAGCGTCTTCACTGTTACATGGAGGTAGTATAATCTGAAACATAGAGAACTTTCTAGATCACGTGACGTCATATCATGTGATCATCTTCACAAAGCAATAAGAGTAATAAGCAGACAATGTAACGGCGTGACGTCACAATATTTTTCTTACCGTTTAAACAATCTCCTTGCTTTAGGTAAAGTAGAGATATCTTCTTTACAAATATATTCTCTGACTCCGAGAATATAATTTTTAGCATATTCTTCATAGTTCATTATCTGTTAAAATTAAAAAAAAAACGTGTTATCCTACAGACTGCTCAATAGATGCTCTCACTCGACTCTCTTAACAGACTCACTCACTATTGCAGGGTTGACTTCAAAATTGAGTTTATATTTGACAATAACAATAACCTAATATCCTACAGACTGCTCCATAGATGCTCTCACTCGACTCTCTTAACAGACTCACTCACTATTCCAGGGTTGACTTCAAAATTGAGTTTATATTTGACAATAACAACAACCTAATATCCTACAGACTGCTCAATAGATGCTCTCACTCGACTCTCTTAACAGACTCACTCACTATTGCAGAGTTGACTTCAAAATTGAGTTTATATTTGACAATAACAACAACCTAATATCCTACAGACTGCTCAATAGATGCTCTCACTCGACTCTCTTAACAGACTCACTCACTATTGCAGGGTTGACTTCAAAATTGAGTTTATATTTGACAATAACAATAACCTAATATCCTACAGACTGCTCCATAGATGCTCTCACTCGACTCTCTTAACAGACTCACTCACTATTCCAGGGTTGACTTCAAAATTGAGTTTATATTTGACAATAACAACAACCTAATATCCTACAGACTGCTCAATAGATGCTCTCACTCGACTCTCTTAACAGACTCACTCACTATTGCAGAGTTGACTTCAAAATTGAGTTTATATTTGACAATAACAACAACCTAATATCCTACAGACTGCTCAATAGATGCTCTCACTCGACTCTCTTAACAGACTCACTCACTATTCCAGGGTTGACTTCAAAATTGAGTTTATATTTGACAATAACAACAACCTAATATCCTACAGACTGCTCCATAGATGCTCTCACTCGACTCTCTTAACAGACTCACTCACTATTGCAGGGTTGACTTCAAAATTGAGTTTATATTTGACAATAACAACAACCTAATATCCTACAGACTGCTCCATAGATGCTCTCACTCGACTCTCTTAACAGACTCACTCACTATTGCAGAGTTGACTTCAAAATTGAGTTTATATTTGACAATAACAACAACCTAATATCCCACAGACTGCTCCATAGATGCTCTCACTCGACTCTCTTAACAGACTCACTCACTATTCCAGGGTTGACTTCAAAATTGAGTTTATATTTGACAATAACAACAACCTAATATCCTACAGACTGCTCCATAGATGCTCTCACTCGACTCTCTTAACAGACTCACTCACTATTGCAGAGTTGACTTCAAAATTGAGTTTATATTTGACAATAACAACAACCTAATATCCTACAGACTGCTCCATAGATGCTCTCACTCGACTCTCTTAACAGACTCACTCACTATTGCAGGGTTGACTTCAAAATTGAGTTTATATTTGATAATAACAACAACCTAATATCCTACAGACTGCTCCATAGATGCTCTCACTCGACTCTCTTAACAGACTCACTCACTGTTGCAGGGTTGATTTTAAAAGTGAGTTTATATTTGACAACTATAACAACCTAATATCCTACAGACTGCTCCATAGTTGCTCTCACTCGACTCTCTAAACAGACTCACTCACTATTGCAGGGTTGACTTCAAAATTGAGTTTATATTTGACAATAACAACAACCTAATATCCTACAGACTGCTCAATAGATGCTCTCACTCGACTCTCTTAACAGACTCACTCACTATTGCAGGGTTGACTTCAAAATTGAGTTTATATTTGACAATAACAACAACCTAATATCCTACAGACTGCTCCATAGATGCTCTCACTCGACTCTCTTAACAGACTCACTCACTATTGCAGGGTTGACTTCAAAATTGAGTTTATATTTGACAATAACAACAACCTAATATCCTACAGACTGCTCCATAGATGCTCTCACTCGACTCTCTTAACAGACTCACTCACTATTGCAGAGTTGACTTCAAAATTGAGTTTATATTTGACAATAACAACAACCTAATATCCCACAGACTGCTCCATAGATGCTCTCACTCGACTCTCTTAACAGACTCACTCACTATTCCAGGGTTGACTTCAAAATTGAGTTTATATTTGACAATAACAACAACCTAATATCCTACAGACTGCTCCATAGATGCTCTCACTCGACTCTCTTAACAGACTCACTCACTATTGCAGAGTTGACTTCAAAATTGAGTTTATATTTGACAATAACAACAACCTAATATCCTACAGACTGCTCCATAGATGCTCTCACTCGACTCTCTTAACAGACTCACTCACTATTGCAGAGTTGACTTCAAAATTGAGTTTATATTTGACAATAACAACAACCTAATATCCTACAGACTGCTCCATAGATGCTCTCACTCGACTCTCTTAACAGACTCACTCACTATTGCAGGGTTGACTTCAAAATTGAGTTTATATTTGATAATAACAACAACCTAATATCCTACAGACTGCTCCATAGATGCTCTCACTCGACTCTCTTAACAGACTCACTCACTGTTGCAGGGTTGATTTTAAAAGTGAGTTTATATTTGACAACTATAACAACCTAATATCCTACAGACTGCTCCATAGTTGCTCTCACTCGACTCTCTAAACAGACTCACTCACTATTGCAGGGTTGACTTCAAAATTGAGTTTATATTTGATAATAACAACCTAGTATCCTACAGACTGCTCCATAGATGCTCTCACTCGACTCTCTTAACAGACTCACTCACGATTCCAGGGTTGTGGTTGGAGCCAAGTTTTTGGGTAGTTCTTGACCCTAAGGCTGCATTTCCATCAGAGATTTGATGTCTCTTTACCCAGCTTCTTAACAGACACATCTCTCGCTACACATTCTCGCACATCTCTGGTGGAAACACAACCTTAACTTGCTGGATAGGAGATAAGATACTGACATGTGACTCTTGTCTAGTTCCGAAGGCAATGATACTGATTGGACCCAAGTTCTTGGGTAGATCTTGAACTTAAGGTTGCGTTTCTACCAGAGATGTGAAGTCCATTTACCTAGCTTCTTGTTAACACGTCCCTCGCTACACATCCTTGCACATCTTTGATGGAAACAGAGATAACATACCGATACATCCGTATAGAAGATCTCCTTCTCCTTCTCAGTTATCTTCCGTCTCAAAGAGAGGAAGTAGTCGTTTTTGAAAACCCAACTCCTCGTGCTGTAGTAGTCGAAGAGTTGAAGTCCTTTACGCAGACGCTTCTGGACTTTCACCATGCTGGAAGAAGAGAAGGTGACGAACGAAAGACTTAAACGCTCACACAGCTCGACATGCACTTCATCCCCTCTTTTGACCCTTTCCACCCTTTTTTCACAATAAAACGTATCCTATAACCATTGGCAAGGCCTACTCTATATCTGTACTAAATTGCATCAACATCGATTCAGAAATTTAAGCGTTAAAGCATAACAAACAGAAAGTCTCGAATTTTTAATAAAAAATAAAGAAACTAACTGATGACGTCATAAAGTTATTGTCATTGTCGTTAAATAGAGTATAAAGATTAATCACTGTTATGTTTTCACCAGAGATGTGCGAGGATGTGTAGCATTGATGAGTTTGTTAAGAACCAAAATAATAGATAGTGTGTCAAATGAAGTGATTCTATTGGATTTTAACACATCAACGCTACACATCCTCACACATCTCAGGTGAAAACGCAGCCTACGTCTATAAAATTCTTTATTATTAGAGTTTCTAATAATAAAGATTCTTACTATAGCTGTATTTCTAGCAGAGATGTGCGAGGATGTGTAGGTAGAGATGGGTTTGTTAAGAACCAATAGAATCGCTTCATTTAACCCAGTGAAGCTAGGTAACAGAAGCGTATTGGTTCTTAACAAACACATCAACGCTACACATCCGTGTACATCTCTGGTGGAAACGCAGTTTTAGTACGAATCTTTACTGATAATTCTATTTATAGACGAATTAGGTTGCGTTTTCACCTGAGATGTGTGAGGATGTGTAGCGTTGATAGGTTTGTTAAGAACCAATAGAACCACTGCAATAACCTATCCCCGTTAAGAGTGTATCAAATGAGGTGATTCTATTGGTTCTTAACACATCTCCCGATAGACAACCTCGCATATCTCTCTATTAGACAGAGAACTTAAATAGTGAAGGTTACTTACAAAGTCTTTTGTCCAAATAAAAAAAACAGCAAATCAATAAAGTAAGCCGGTAGGATGTGATAGAACACGTCGGCGATCTGATGTTGGATCCTGTAGTTCTTATTGGATCCAAATGGATACCAAAAACACAATGATGGAGGGTATTCTTCTAAATATTTGCGCACTGGAATTTAAAGAATCGGCTTAGGGTGCGTTTCAACCAGAGATGTGTAGCGTTGATGTGTTTATTAAGAACCAATACGCTTCAGTTTCATAACCTCGCTCAGAGTATCAAATGATGCGACTATATTGCTTCTTTACATACACACCCTCGCACATCTCTATAAAAAGAACTATTAGTAATGATTCCTTCTAAGGCTGCGTGGAAACCAGAGATGTGCGAGGATGTGTAGTGTTGATGTGTTTGTTAAGAACCAATACGTTTCAGTTACTAGGCTTTACTCGAATGTTAAATGAAGCGATTCTCATGGTTCTTTACATACACATCCTCGCACATCTCTGGTGGAAACACAGCCTGATACGTCTATAAATAGTACTATCAGTAATGATTCCTTCTATAGTTGCATGGAAACCAGATATGTGCGAGGATGTGTAGCGTTGATGTGTTTGTTAAAAACCAATACGCTTAATTTACCTAGCTTCACTCAGAATGTTAAATGAAGCGATTCTATTAATTCCTGAAAAATACACCCCTCGATACACATCTTCCCACATCTCTAGTGGAAAACACGTTAGTCTAAGTAGACAGTTAAATTTAACTTACTAATTTTGTATCCTTTAACCCAGGTCATTTCATTGACTCCAGATTGAGTTATATTGCACACTCTTATTTCTTTAGGTCTGAAATCATAAATAAATAACTAATTTTTCCATTTCCATTCCAATGTCACATTATATATATTCCATTCCATTACATTTCAATCTGATACATTCCATTTCAACACACAGCTATTAAAAGCGATCGAATGAAGTTGTCTAGCACTACTACATTCCATTCCAGTATACCAATCTGATTCAACTTCGAAATTCCACTGTATATTATTCCAAATTCAACTATATTCCAAATCAAGCTATTCCATTTCAACCTACAGCTTAATTAGCTACAAAGAATCAATGTATCTATTTCAATCTCATACATTCCATTCCAACACACAGCTACTAAAACCGATCGAATTAAGTTGTTTAGCATTACCACATTCCATTCCAGAATACCAATCTGATTCAACTTCGAAATTCCACTGTATATTATTCCAAATTCAACTATATTCCAAATCAAGCTATTCCATTTCAAACTACAGCTAGTTTAAGTACAAAGAATCCATGTATTTCAATCTAATACATTCGATTCCAACACACAGTTACTAAAAAGTATCGAATTAAGTTGTTCAACACTAATATAATCCATTCCAGTATTCCAATCTTTTTTTTAAGAGGGGTATATGGAGCACACAACAAACAAGTGCCATACTACTATAAACCACCAGGACCATCGCCGTCTGCAAGGGATCGCTGAGTTGCATACTGATCCCACTTCAAAGATACATTGTATATTATTTAATTCAACTATATTCCATTTATCAAGAATCCATTCCATTCCAAAACACAGCTACCACTACTACATTCCATTCATTTTCAATCAATTAATTATTCTATTCCACTTCCATTCTTGCCTAAGATGGGGGTAGGTTTTAGCCACTATTTTCTTGCTACCCGCTAGTTCAGAGCGAGGCGAACAAGAGTGACTCTAACACCTGTGTCCCTGGTCCTTGTTTTGTTTGTTTTTGATGACATGGGGAATAGGGGGGAGTCTACATGGTGATTACGTGAACTATAAGGGTTAGGGTTTTGCTTACTAGCACTGCCATGGACATTATAATCTATAGCATTTCAAATTCCAATTCAACTTACTGCTCAAGTCCAGTAGTGTATGCCAGAAGAATACAACCATTAACAACTAAATCAACTGGTAGAGAATCAACTGTAGTTGTTTCCTTACAGTATACTGTCTGGAGAACACCTGGAAAATCATTTTATTACTACCCTCCCCGGCTTCACACGGATGCAATTTACCAAATCTAAATACAGCGCCATCTATTGAGATAATGAAAAATGTTGATCGCGGAATTTTGGACAATGCAACCTTGATTAAATGTCCTAAAAACATGGCGGAATTAATGATTTTGCGGATGAGTTAAACATACCTCTGCATCCTGCATAGACTACTCCAGTGGGTCCATTGATGCCGTCCACCCATCCTGGCATTGGTTCCTTATAGGCGGCAGAAACTGAAAATAATTTTTAATCAGTTTTTAATAAGATCAGACACTTCAAATGGTTTCAGACTCCTACCAGACGTTTTCAAAGTTCTGAGCATGCTCAAATTCTGGAAAATGAAGTCTGGTATGTCAGTTAACCGTAGCTAAGCCTTTTTTACCTGATATCTCCCCAAGCCATCACAAGATTGATTTGACATTGCTTTCAATATACTAATTATTTATATCCCTTTTTTCTTTTCCACTAAAAGTTAAAGAGCAAAAGCTGCTAAGTGACTAAATATTCAACTAAAATTGTCATGTACAAACTTTGGGATCCCATTCACGAGAATTGTTGGTGTTATTAAACCTATTTTTGTTTTAAATCAAGGAACCTTTGAATCATTAATTCTCTCTATTAAAACTCTTCCCTTAATTACTAGTATATATCGACACCTATTCAACGAACAGCATACTCGGGGTATTCCCTATTTTGTAACCTATCAAAAACCGAACAAAAATTGCTAAGTGCTACCGTAGTAGTATGGGAACAATCAAAGTCAAAAGCAATCTTGGCAACGATCCGTCATTGTTCAAGGTTTAACTAAGGTTAAATCTAGATCATAACAACAGTTAAACCACGGTGGAAATTGTTAAATCTACTCTCCCCTCTACCGCGGTAAATTAACAGAACAGAACAGAACTTAAAGTAAGTAGGAGTAAGTATTGATACCTATGGAAGGTCTTGCAATGGCAATAGTAAATTTCCCTTGATACTGAGTCACTAGATCTTCTGTGAGACACTTTGTGTATCCATAAGTGTTAACGTATGGCTTGATCAATCTGAAAAAAATTGTTTAGTAATAACTCAAAATATATTACACATATTATTAAATAATTCTGAAAATGCTTTTGATGTGTCAAATAGGCTAGATCTTAACTCAAACTCGGGAAAAGTGGACAAATCCACAGCTGGATTTAAAACTCCCCCAAAAATTAAAAAGATGGATTTTACCGTAACTGATTTTTGACGCTGATTTTCTGTGCTGTCATCAGCCTCAGCTAAAAGTAGTTCAGGATACATCTGTTACTTACAATGGAGTTATTTTTTCCAAAACTTCATCACTCATCCATTTGATACAGTTTAAAATATCCTGAGATTTATGAGGTGACGGGTAAATTATTTCCTCCAGGACGCTAACTTCATCATGACAGAAAGAAGTAGATATATCTTCAAATACCTGGAATTTGCAATCACTGGAGATGATCTACCTGTATGTTATCATCCAAAACCAGATTTTGGACACAATTAAATCATATAATTAAAAGGCAGTTTGATTCTGCCACTAAATAAATGATACCAACCTCCAGATTTTGCATTCCCTCAACTAACTGCAATACCCTCAAAGTTCCCAATACATTTACTTCAACGGCATTTTTTAGACTCATGTCAAATCTAAAAATACGAGAAGGAAAATAAAATAAGAGATTGACTCCATTTATCACTATTTTCCAATAAAGAGAAAGTATTAAGTTTAGCCTGTTTTGGATTTTAATAGAATACCTAAACCATTGCTTTTGATGGGGTCATATGCAATTTCATTCGTGGGGGACGGGTTAGAAAACAATTCCCCTCTGCTGCTGGGATATCATCTCGAAAAGACTTATTCCCTCCCTCTCTTAATATGCCAATGCTGCAAGTCAGGTGGACTTTGGGTTCTCTTCATTCCCCTTCCACATTCTGTCTTAGAGGTAGCAACGAGAGTGATTCTTCTGTTGTTGATGCCCATGGGCGACAGTGGCCACTTACGATCGTAGATTGACAGTCTGCTTGTATGCCCCTTAAGGCGTTTGCACGTAAAGGTAATGCAAATTTTGACGTAAGTTTTTTGGCATTTAGCCTACTAAACCTCCTTTACTTCCAACAACATCAGCAGGATAATAGGAGTTTGTTGATATAAATGGAAAACGGTGACCATTCACCATTAGATGGATTATCTGCTAGTTTCTTCATTTCTTCCTTAAAATTATTTTACCTTACACAAGCAGCACTATGAAAAACAATCTGGACTTCTCTCTGCAAAATAGTTCTATTTAGATTTGACATACCCAGGCCATCTTCTAGAATATCACCAGGTATGACATGTAACTTCGACAGGACATTTGGATTGGAGGTTTTTAGATTCTCAAAAACCTGCAACAAATAAAATATGAGAATCTGCCTCATGAGGTATAGATGGTGATTCTTTTCAAAAAGATCAATTTTTAAATCGATTCGCAACCCTTTGAATCGAACCACAAAAAATCGATATCAAAAAGATTTTTTCTTAAATCGATCCTTTCGTCAAGATTGCATTTACAATGTAAATTTGACATTGTCCATCCTAAGGTCGAAGGCAAAAGAAAAGGCCATCATTGTCAACGAAGCCCTAAGTTTTTAGGTGACTCTCAAACGCACTCTCACATCTCCTCCACGGGAAAAGCCTTCCGGTAATGGTTCTGGCTCCATCGAAGGCACAAACTGCGCTCGCCAACACCTGCCATGTGTGGCGGCAGCGTAATACCCGGCGGCCCCGCTAGTCTTAGCTACGGTAGCGGTCAAAGAAACGGTAGAGCAAGATCCGATCGCCGAACGATTCGCCGGCTACCATCGACAGACGACCTGGTCAAGACGGCAAGAATAAAAACAGAAAAAATCGAATGAATCGAAAAAATCAATCATCGAATCGATCACTGAATTTCAGTGCTATATATCGCTATCTCTATCATGAACTATTTCCATCTCATCTATCTGTCTCTTTCATCCATTGAATAGAAAGACCAAAGCAGCTAGTAGTTGATGGAATTACTTTATATCGGAGTAGTAGTAGTAGCAAAAGACTATCGAATAATCTAATCGTCATCGGTATCTATGGCGTTGGAGTAGGGTAGTAGTCTCTTCCGTTGTTTTGACAGTCTCTACCCTCGACCCTTTATACACCATCGACGAATGAAGTAGTCTCTGAATAGTGTTAGTGTTGTGCAGTGCAGTGTTAGTGCTAGGAGTGCTGTCCGATCAAGTCACGTGAGTACCTTACAAAGTAATAACCACGTCTTGTGTTATGTTTGTTTTATATGCGTTTAACCTTGGGTTTAAACAGAGCCTAGCAGTGGAGGCGAGTGTCGTGATCACTTAAAGGAGCTCCTTAAGCCTACACCCTGGTCACAAGTCCAAGGCACTGCTTAGGTTTCTTTCGTAATTGATAGAGATCATATTTGATCATTTATCGGTTCAATAGAAGTATCTACGTCATTCAATACCATCTCCCCGTTAGTGTTTTCCTATATTTCCCTCTCCTCTTTCAGAATACGTATAGGAATCGTAGCGTATTGAGTAGTTATCGTAGAACTAGAATCATGAAATTTGTAAAGAATCTGTATGTTTCAGAATACGTATAGGAATCGTAGCGTATTGGGTAGTTATCGTTGAACTAGAATCATGAAATTTGTAAAGAATCTGTATGTTTCAGAATACGTATAGGAATCGTAGCGTATTGGGTAGTTATCGTTGAACTAGAATCATGAAATTTATAAAGAATCTGTGTGTTTCAGAATACGTATAGGAATCGTAACGTATAGGGTAGTTATCGTTGAACTAGAATCATGAAATTTGTAAAGAATGTGTGTGTTTCAGAATACGTATAGGAATCGTAGCGTATTGGGTAGTTATCGTTGAACTAGAATCATGAAATTTGTAAAGAATCTTTGTGTTTCAAAATACGTATAGGAATCGTAACGTATTGGGTAGTTATCGTTGAACTAGAATCATGAAATTTGTAAAGAATCTGTGTGGTTCAGAATACGTATAGGAATCGTAGCGTATTGGGTAGTTATCGTTGAACTAGAATCATGAAATTTGTAAAGAATCTGTGTGTTTCAGAATACGTATAGGAATCGTAACGTATTGGGTAGTTATCGTTGAACTAGAATCATGAAATTTGTAAAGAATCTGTGTGGTTCAGAATACGTATAGGAATCGTAGCGTATTGGGTAGTTATCGTGGAACTAGAATCATGAAATTTGTAAAGAATCTGTGTGTTTCAGAATACGTATAGGAATCGTAGCGTATTGGGTAGTTATCGTTGAACTAGAATCATGAAATTTGTAAAGAATCTGTGTGTTTCAGAATATGTATAGGAATCGTAGCGTATTGGGTAGTTATCGTTGAACTAGAATCATGAAATTTATAAAGAATCTGTGTGTTTCAGAATACGTATAGGAATCGTAACGTATAGGGTAGTTATCGTTGAACTAGAATCATGAAATTTGTAAAGAATGTGTGTGTTTCAGAATACGTATAGGAATCGTAGCGTATTGGGTAGTTATCGTTGAACTAGAATCATGAAATTTGTAAAGAATCTGTGTGTTTCAGAATACGTATAGGAATCGTAGCGTATTGGGTAGTTATCGTTGAACTAGAATCATGAAATTTGTAAAGAATCTTTGTGTTTCAAAATACGTATAGGAATCGTAACGTATTGGGTAGTTATCGTTGAACTAGAATCATGAAATTTGTAAAGAATCTGTGTGGTTCAGAATACGTATAGGAATCGTAGCGTATTGGGTAGTTATCGTTGAACTAGAATCATGAAATTTGTAAAGAATCTGTGTGTTTCAGAATACGTATAGGAATCGTAACGTATTGGGTAGTTATCGTTGAACTAGAATCATGAAATTTGTAAAGAATCTGTGTGGTTCAGAATACGTATAGGAATCGTAGCGAATTGGGTAGTTATCGTTGAACTAGAATCATGAAATTTGTAAAGAATCTGTGTGTTTCAGAATACGTATAGGAATCGTAACGTATTGGGTAGTTATCGTTGAACTAGAATCATGAAATTTGTAAAGAATCTTTGTGTTTCAAAATACGTATAGGAATCGTAGCGTATTGGGTAGTTATCGTTGAACTAGAATCATGAAATTTGTAAAGAATCTGTGTGTTTCAGAATACGTATAGGAATCGTAACGTATTGGGTAGTTATCGTTGAACTAGAATCATGAAATTTGTAAAGAATCTGTGTGGTTCAGAATACGTATAGGAATCGTAGCGTATTGGGTAGTTATCGTTGAACTAGAATCATGAAATTTGTAAAGAATCTGTGTGTTTCAGAATACGTATAGGAATCGTAACGTATTGGGTAGTTATCGTTGAACTAGAATCATGAAATTTGTAAAGAATCTTTGTGTTTCAAAATACGTATAGGAATCGTAGCGTATTGGGTAGTTATCGTTGAACTAGAATCATGAAATTTGTAAAGAATCTGTGTGTTTCAGAATACGTATAGGAATCGTAACGTATAGGGTAGTTATCGTTGAACTAGAATCATGAAATTTGTAAAGAATCTGTGTGTTTCAGAATACGTATAGGAATCGTAGCGTATTGGGTAGTTATCGTTGAACTAGAATCATGAAATTTGTAAAGAATCTGTGTGTTTCAGAATACGTATAGGAATCGTAGCGTATTGGGTAGTTATCGTTGAACTAGAATCATGAAATTTGTAAAGAATCTGTGTGTTTCAGAATACGTATAGGAATCGTAGCGTATTGGGTAGTTATCGTTGAACTAGAATCATGAAATTTGTAAAGAATCTGTGTGGTTCAGAATACGTATAGGAATCGTAGCGAATTGGGTAGTTATCGTTGAACTAGAATCATGAAATTTGTAAAGAACTTGATAAGAATCAATGTCTTTCAGCACACCTAAAGTAAATAATCGGAAACCGTAAAAATTTCATAACCAATGGTTAGCAGTTGGTAAATCGAATGCGATCTATGTCGATGTATGGGGACAGCAGTTTTTCAACGGCAAAGATAAGTTTGTCCTTGTATTTTTTTGAACTACCTTTGAATTAAAAAAGTCCCCCAATCTATCCTGCGCGGAGACTTCCTTCTTCTTCCTCATCAGCATGTATATGATTTTGAGACCTGGACAGCATCTGAGGAGCTTCTCCACCAGCACCTTCCCAATGAACCCACTGGCTCCAGTGATGAAGATGATCTTGTTGGTAAAGTACTCTGATACTGTGACCTGAGACATGATCCTGTAAAAAAACAGTACCGCTAGTAATATTTTTTAATACTTTTGGTACATTTTTTGTTTTATTGAAACCAAAAAATAACATTTTATTAATGAGCTATCTTTCATAATTACTTTTAAAATAATACAATCATAAGTGAAAAAATACAATGGTAAGTGAAAAAAAAATGCTATGACAAGCGAAAAAAAAATATTATAATAAGTGAAAAAAATACTATGGTAAGTAAAAAAGAGTATGACAAGCAGAAACACCATGATAAGAAAACACTATGACAAGTGAAATAAAAAATACTACCTCCAATGAAATAATACTGTGACAAGTGAAAAAAATACTATCATAAGTGAAAAAAATACTATGACAAGCAGAAACACTATGATAAGAAAACACTATGACAAGTGAAATAAAAAATACTACCTCCAATGAAATAATACTGTGACAAGTGAAAAAAATACTATCATAAGTGAAAAAAATACTATGACAAGCAGAAACACTATGATAAGAAAACACTATGACAAGTGAAATAAAAAATACTACCTCCAATGAAATAATACTGTGACAAGTGAAAAAAATACTATCATAAGTGAAAAAAATACTATGACAAGCAGAAATACCATGATAAGAAAATACTATGAAAAGTGAAATAACTATCTATCACCAATGAAAAAATACTGTGAAAAGTGAAAAAAATACTGACTAGTGAAAAAAATTCTATATTAATGTTTTACCAACAAAGTGATTAAGTATATTTTTCTGTAAAATAATAAAATAAAAAAAATTTAAGCTAACCTGAACTTAAAAGCGATTTCGGTCTAAATAAACGACTAGTAGATTTCGTCTAGCCAACTCAAGCACCAACAATACACTAACTATTAACTATTATAGTCAAGAATAGTTAATGACCAATGAATTTTCAATTTTGCTGTATCTATATTAGTAAAATTATAACAGTTTGTCTGTATATTGGTTTATAGTTTGTCTATAAATATATGACTAATTCCACACAGCTCGACACGCACTTCATCCCCTATTTCAACCCCTTTAAACATTTTTTTGCGATAAAACGTATCCTATGGCTTTACCCAAGCTCTAATCTATCTCTGTACCAAATTGTATCAAAATCGATTCAGTAGTTTAAACGAGAAAGCGTAAAGGCTGAGTTACTTTCGCATTATTAATATTAAGTTGGGTTTGAATGAGGAACGATTAGCGTCAGTTTGACTAGTACTCGCAGTATAGTAACCTCTTCTTTTGTAATATATAACCTATAGTTGGCTGTTGGAGTTTGACGAGTAAGGTGCATGCTTATAAGATAACATAAGCTCTCTTGAGTAACGGCAGTTTGACGAGTAATTTTCCCTGACATCACAAAAGTTATATGATCCTTTATAGGAATGGCGATCTGAGATCGATTTCTCAGACCAAAAAAATCGATATATAGATGAATCGATTTTTTTCTATTATATTTCGATTATTGGGAACATTTTTATCCCGGATAAAATTATAATTATTACGGGATAATAATAAAATATTGAATTCGAAAGCTGGGGTGTATTGACTAGTAATTAATACGAAATATTACTTACACAAGTGACTTCGTGGAGACGCAGTTGCACTGTGTTACACAAATCTACCAGAGCGTGGAATAGGAAAGTGATGTTGAAACTGATAGCCGGATATCCGGCAGGGAACACGCACAACTGGATCCGGTACTGAAGAGCTCTTAGCCCCATCATATACTTGTACTATTAACCTGTTACTCGATCGTTTCCTTGCCGTCTGTACACTTAGATCTTCAGATTAAAAATTTATAGTATAAGAGTCGATGCTTTTTTCTATTCATATAGATTTTTCAAGGTTAAACCCCCCCTTCCCCCAATGATAATATTTTTTTTCGATTACTAAACTCCCCTCCCACCGTCATGCATACGTAAACATACCCCCCTCCCCGTATGTTTTGCTTATTTGGGATGGAGGAAGAGGGTTAACCCCCCCTTAGGAAGATTCTAGAGGGAGACAGAATATCAATTATTGGGCGTCATGAAGATTCTAGGAGCGGATTCTTGGATTATCAATTCCTGACCCCCCAGGAATACCAATGTTTACTTATATCTGCATGGTGGTCAGAGGGGGGTTTGGGGATTTGCTTACTTTTGCTGACCTGGGTAAGGGGGAGTGGTAATTATAAAAATATCAGCTTACGTAATACTAGAACAACCCCTAATCAATTAGCGACCAGCCCCTATTTCGAACGGTTTCCCTACTATAAAAAGATCAAAGTGTATAGACAGCTGAGGTGAGAGGTCATTGAACTTTCAAAAATAAAACCAAAAATGCGATTAATTATTTATTTAAACCAACCCAGTTACAAAACTCTTTATATAGTATTATATTAATTATAAAGATATTTCCAATGAATTTCCACCATATAATCACGTGGTCTCTAATGGCGCAGTACGAAGGATAGCGGCCATCTTGGTTACGTTTTGTCGTATATTTCCTAAATGGTTTGTCGGACACAAAAAGTGCAAGAAAACTTTTATTAGATAATTTAATGTTCTTTCATTTAGTATATATTTTTAAAATTTATATTTTCCAAAATGGCCGTGCCAACTTAAAGAAACTAAAACAGTCACGTGATCAAAGGTCAAAAATCAATGAAAATGCTCTTTAATTATTTTAACGTCAAATATATACAATTAATGAACGAATTAGCGTTATCGACAGTTGCTAAAAACCAAGTTCATCACATTATCTACATTTGACTCTTATACTATAGTGCGATTGGATTGTGTTATGCAAAACTAATTTATTACAATTATTTCTTTTAATATAATAAAATATATTTTTTATAAATGTTAACTTCTACCTATGTATAAAGAAAATAGATATTTTGTACCGTCAACAATAAAAAGGGGTCACCCAACTCGGCATGTTTTTAACATTGTGTTTTGAAAATTCTAGGGGGAACCACATAGGATTAGAGAATATCAATTATTGGGGAAGGGACTCATAAAGATTCTAGGGAAGGAGGGAGGTGGGTCTTTTATCAATTACTGGAGGGAAGATTCTAGGGAACGAGGGAAGTGGGTCTTTTATCAATTACTGGAGAGAAGATTCTAGGGGGAGCTAAATAGGATTACAGAATATCAATTATTGGGGAAGGGACTCATGAAGATTCTAGGGTGGGAGGTGGGTCTTTTATTAATTACTGAAGGATAGATTCTCGGTGGAGCTAAATAGGATTACAGAATATCAATTATTGGGGAAGGGACTCATGAATATTCTAGGGTGGGAGGTGGGTCTTTCATCAATTACTGGAGAGACAAGATTCTAGGGGGGAGCTAAATAGGATTACAGAATATCAATTATTGGGGAAGGGACTCATGAAGATTCTAGGGAGGGAGGTGGGTCTTTTATTAATTACTGAAGGAAAGATTCTCGGGGGAGCTAAATAGGATTACAGAATATCAATTATTGGGGAAGGGACTCATGAATATTCTAGGGTGGGAGGTGGGTCTTTCATCAATTACTGGAGAGACAAGATTCTAGGGGGGAGCTAAATAGGATTACAGAATATCAATTATTGGGGAAGGGACTCATGAATTTTCTAAGGTGGGTCTTTCATCAATTACTGGAGAGAGAAGATTCTAGGGGGGAGCTAAATAGGATTACAGAATATCAATTATTGGGGAAGGGACTTGTGAAGATTCAAGGGGGGCTTGGATTATATAAAATTCATTTACTGTAAGAGGGGGATCAGGAATATTGACTGGAATTGTGTCAGACGGGATCAATAAAGACATGTCTGACTCCAATGAAACCCTAAAACTTCTTACAATCTTCCAGGCTCCAAAAATCCAGCCCCCCCCCCCCCCCCTATCCTATAAGTCCCCTTATAGCCCTCCTAATAAACTTCGTTACACCTCTCCTTCAATAATTTAGATCTCACTTCTCTACTCAACAACAGATTCGTGCGAATGTCTAACTCACATGAGGTATGAGGGGGTTCCACCCAAATGAAAGGGGAGGGCAAAAAAGCATGAGTATTATTTTGACTGGTACACTTTTGCATAATACAATCCATTTAAATTAAATAAACTATGGCATATATTTATACAAGGATTTATACAAATGCTTTTTACAAACGCAAGGTTACAATTTTATATATATTGCGTTGGTCCAAAACTATTTAATAAAAATTTTAAAAAAAAAATGGAAGTTTTGGATCATCTCATAATAATCGATCCAAAATTTCAAAAATATATTTTTTTTTATATCACAATAATTTTATTTTTTGCAACTTTTGGACCGACGAAAAAAAAACGCAATATTTTTTTTTTTAAATTATGGAATTAAAAAAAATATTTTGGACCGACACACCTCTCAATATAAATATATTAACAAGAAGAAAAACAAAAAATATTATACAATAAAAAAAATAATTAAAAGCTACTTGTATACAGCGTGATTAATTTTCTTAACATAATATTGCATTTACAGTAATTCACAGTTTTTACAGTTTTTTTTTAGACTTCGTTTTTCAGTCCACTTAGGCACTTAGCATCCTCGTTTGTCTCTTTCTTTTGTATGTTCTTTGTATGAGATAGTAAAATAGTATTTTTCTATCAAAAAATTG
Organism: Limenitis camilla; assembly: GCA_905147385.1. Lineage (NCBI taxonomy): Eukaryota > Metazoa > Arthropoda > Insecta > Lepidoptera > Nymphalidae > Limenitis > Limenitis camilla. Next base: position 1,655,197 of record LR990252.1, on the reverse strand, counting down.
AGTGTTTCTTTAGAATGATTTTGTCTCGCTCTCACGATGTTATAGAAAAACTTTTTTTTTGTAAATTGTAATCAAGTTTTTCGTCTCACAGAGCAACTAATTCTTTTTTGTCTCTTTCTTGTGTATGAGATAGTAAAATAGTATTTTTCTATCAAAAAATCGAGTGTTTCTTTAGAATGATTTTGTCTCGCTCTCACGATGTTATAGATAAACTTTTTTTTTGTAAATTGTAATCAAGTTTTTCGTCTCACAGAGCAACTAATTCTTTTTTGTCTCTTTCTTTAGTATGAGATAGTAAAATAGTATTTTTCTATCAAAAAATCGAGTGTTTCATTAGAAGATTTTTGTCTCGCTCTCATGATGTAATTGAAAAGCTTGTTTTTTTTTTAATATTGTCTGAGTTTTTCTTCTGAAAGAGCAACTAATTTTCTTTTGTCTCTTTCTTTTGTATGAGATAGTAAAATAGTATTTTTCTATCAAAAAATCGAGTGTTTCTTTAGAATGATTTTGTCTCGCTCTCACGATGTTATAGAGAAACTTTTATTCAAGAGTTTTTTTTTCTGAAAGAGCAACTAATTTTTTTTTGTCTCGTTTCATAAGATAGTAAAGTAGTATTTTTATGTATTACATTTTTTTTTTTAATTTTGTCTATGTTTTGATATAGAATACTTTCCTTTTTTTAGAAAAATGTAGTCAGTTTTTCTTCTGTAAGAGAAACGTTTTTTTTAGTTTCATTTTTGTATTTCACAGTTGTATGCTAATCATAATTGTTCTATTTTGTCTCTTTCTCAATCCAGAGTGTTTTTCCTAAATAAAGGTTATATGTATTTCTATCTCATTCTATGGTATGGTATTTGTATGAGACAGCAATAAAAGAGTATTTTTCGTTACAATAAACTAGTTTCTGAGCAATTTCTACGTCTTTTAGAGACCGTTCATGTATTACGTAAGCAGATTTTTAACAATTATCAATCCCCCCCCCTCTTCCCGTATCGCTTATGTTAACAAAAGTAAGCAAAGCCCCAACCCCTACTCTCCCTGCTTACGTAAATATTGATGGATGCATTTTTCTACCTCCTCATTCTGATTCATATTCACGTCTGATGTGCGTGTTTACTTGATCCCCCCCCCCATCCGCCATCTCATCGAAACCCCCTTAATGCTTATGTAATACTCGAACGACCCCTCTATCTCATTTTTTTTCGAGTCTATATTTTTTTTGTAATACCAAAGAATGGTATTGGTATTTATCAACCGCCATTTATTATGGTTTATTTATTTATCCTCAATTTAACGACAACTCTCAACAACGCCATAACGACTCCTTAAGGCGTCGCCATGAAAGATTACATTACTTTCATATCTTTCTTTGTGACTTAAATATTCCTCCATTACTACTTTTTATGTTAATTTAATTCAAACACTGTATAACAGTTTACAGTTGTTCACAGTTTAGGTGACTTTTTTTTGTATTTTAGCAAAAATTTAAGCAATAGGTCTCGTGTCATTGCCAGGCACGAAACACCCCACTCAAACTATTACTAAATGTAGTCCAACTATGAACTCACAGTATAAAACAGCGCCAAAGAGTGTCGGAGGCTGAAGAGATTCAGAGTTCCAATTGAAATGAATTGAAAAAAAAAAAAATTATGTGTGCAGACTTAGGACACTTCTTCATGATATTTGTATGAAGATCCAACAATTGTATATATTTTTTTACAGTGCCTGGTGTTGTCGTTTTTGGGAGTGTCTCTCAGTCATTCTTTATACAACTAGAACTAAATCGAATCGGATTTTCGTATTCTGAAATCGCCATCTAAACGACAAGGATTCGTAACTTCGAATCCCGGTTGAGGCACGAACCTCAGTCGTTTTCAAAATTAAAAAAAAATAGATTTTGAGTTTTCTTTTGTTTGTTACTTGTTCTTAGTAGGAGTAAATTTTTTTATGTTAAAAATGATTTTATATTTTTTTTTTTGAATTTAAAAAGTACACCATGTATAAGACTCGATACAATTGGATGATGTTATGCAAAAATGGGCCAACTAAGGACGTAATGGACATGAAATTTGGTACAATTTTTTTTTATTTCGGACATCAGTCAGTTTTGGTTACAGAGACATTAAATTTCGGTTATTATAAAGAAAAAAAATTATTTTCGTTCTGTTAGTTTCGGAGCTTCCAACACATACATCCCAATAAATTCAGTTACACAAGGTCATTGACCTGACCTATCACAGACAATTCTTGTCGGATCATTTTTGCACAACACCAATTAACGCCATTTTAAATTTCGACAGAAATAACGTGTCAGTCTGTTCGTCCTAGACAGTTCTGGTATAAAAAGAATGACTATACTTATATGTCGTCGTCAAGTGACGTACGTGACGTCATTTCTAGGTAAATCAGCTTTATCAACATGTACATTCAATTGGTCCATTCCATTAAAAATTGATTCAATACTACCTACTTCTACGTCTAGACTACCCTTACTGACTTCTTCTTTCTTCTCTTTTCCCTTCTCGGCTAATATTTCTTTGCTACAATTTACTTCAACTTTTAGACTGCTCTTACTGGCTTCTTCTTTCTTCTTTTCTTCCTTCTCAGCTAATTCCTTTCTTCTCTGAGCATTCCACCAGGGTCTAAACCGTTGGAATACTATTCTTGATCTGTGCTGGGGTTTGAGGACCCATGATATTGCCATTTCAACATCAGCAATCCTGGAATAGGATAATCCACATTTTAGATACAACTTCGAATTCGAAAACATGTTGAAACTTCGAAAAATAAATGGATTTTTAGTAAATTCAGAATGATTCGAAAAGTAAAAATTTTAGTTACAAAAAAAAAATTAAGGACTTTTTAGAAGAGGTCAATGACCTGTCCTTATTTGCTTCAGTTACGTACCACATGGATCGTATGCTGCAATATTAGACTATGGTAGATAAGGCGCAAACGAGTAGACGATCCACCTGATGGTAAGTGGCCACCGTCGCCCATGGAAATCGGCAATACAAGAGATGTCCTCTTGTTTTGCCGATGCGTTGCCACCTCGAAGATAGACTGGGGGGGGGAAGGGAAGAGAAAGAAGGCTGCGGTTTCAGCGAACCCTGAGCAAAAGCACAGAATCCTAAAAGTTCTTAGACTGTTATGAAACTGGAAATTGAAACTCCGCGAGCTTACGATGGAGAGAAGACGACACATACTAAAAACATATAGATAGGCTGAGCTTTTTGTAATTTCAAGAGATTCCGCAACAGTTTTTTTTTAAATAAACAAAGAATTGTACCTTGTACTTCTATCATGTGGACTAGGTGGTCACAAAACCGCAAACCAAAAGTCATGACATTCAGTTTCATATCTACGATAAGAAAAGTCTAAAGCCATGATAACGTTAATTAAATCATTATGCAATTTTATTGTATGATAAAACGATAAAAATTATACATTTCACTTCGATAGAAACAGAAAATTGAGTCTCTTTGTTGGTTTTCCATTCACACACCCACTCAAATACCCTCCAACTCTTTATTTATACTCTATTTTTTTATTATCCATAAACAACTAGATTCCTTTAATTGGATCCAGAGTAAATTGTCAAAAATGTTAGACACTCTGTTCCTCATTCATTCTCCCTCCACGTAAGTCACTCAGTTTTCCATTCACACACCCACTCAAATACCCTACATCTCTCCCTGTTTATACTCTATTTTCTTATTATCCATAAGCAACTAGGTTTCATTTAATTGGATCCAGAGTAAATTGTCAAAAATGTTAGACACTCTGTTAGTCATTCGTTCTCCCCCCACGTAAATCACTCAGTTTTTCATTCACACATCCACACAAATACCCTCCAGCACTTTGTTTATACTCTATTTTCTTATTATCCATTAACAACTAGGTTTCATTTAATTGGATCTAGAGTAAATTGTCAAAAATGTTAGACACTCTGTTAGTCATTCATTCTCCCTCCACGTAAGTCACTCAGTTTTCCATTCACACACCCACTCAAATACCCTCCAGCTCTCTGTTTATAATCTATTTTCTTATTATCCATAAACAAGTAGGTTTCATTTAATTGGATCCAGAGTAAATTGTCAAAAATGTTAGACACTCTGTTCCTCATTCATTCTCCCCCACGTAAGTCACTCAGTTTTCCATTCACACATCCACACAAATACCCTCCAGCTCCCTGTTTATACTCTATTTGCTTATTATCCATAAACAAGTAGGTTTCATTTAATGGGATCCAGAGTAAATTGTCAAAAATGTTAGACACTCAGTTCCTCATTCGTTCTCCCTCCACGTAAGTCACTCAGTTTTCCATTCACACACCCACTCAAATACCCTCCAGCTCCCTGTTTATACTCTATTTTCTTATTAAACATAAACAACTAGGTTTCATTTAATTGGATCTAGAGTAAATTGTCAAAAATGTTAAACACTCTGTTCCTCATTCATTCTCCCTCCACGTAAGTCACTCAGTTTTCCATTCACACACCCACTCAAATACCCTCCAGCTCCCTGTTTATACTCTATTTTCTTATTATCCATAAACAACTAGGTTTCATTTAATTGGATCTAGAGTAAATTGTCAAAAATGTTAGACACTCTGTTAGTCATTCATTCTCCCTCCACGTAAGTCACTCAGTTTTCCATTCACACACCCACTCAAATACCCTCCAGCTCCCTGTTTATACTCTATTTTCTTATTAAACATAAACAACTAGGTTTCATTTAATTGGATCCAGAGTAAATTGTCAAAAATGTTAGACACTCTGTTCCTCATTCATTCTCCCCCACGTAAGTCACTCAGTTTTCCATTCACACATCCACACAAATACCCTCCAGCTCCCTGTTTATACTCTATTTGCTTATTATCCATAAACAAGTAGGTTTCATTTAATGGGATCCAGAGTAAATTGTCAAAAATGTTAGACACTCAGTTCCTCATTCGTTCTCCCTCCACGTAAGTCACTCAGTTTTCCATTCACACACCCACTCAAATACCCTCCAGCTCCCTGTTTATACTCTATTTTCTTATTAAACATAAACAACTAGGTTTCATTTAATTGGATCTAGAGTAAATTGTCAAAAATGTTAAACACTCTGTTCCTCATTCATTCTCCCTCCACGTAAGTCACTCAGTTTTCCATTCACACACCCACTCAAATACCCTCCAGCTCCCTGTTTATACTCTATTTTCTTATTATCCATAAACAACTAGGTTTCATTTAATTGGATCTAGAGTAAATTGTCAAAAATGTTAGACACTCTGTTAGTCATTCATTCTCCCTCCACGTAAGTCACTCAGTTTTCCATTCACACACCCACTCAAATACCCTCCAGCTCCCTGTTTATACTCTATTTTCTTATTAAACATAAACAACTAGGTTTCATTTGATTAGATCCAGAGTAAATTGTCAAAAATGTTAGACACTCTGTTCCTCATTCATTCTCCCCCCACGTAAGTCACTCAGTTTTCCATTCACACATCCACACAAATACCCTCCAACTCCCTGTTTATACTCTATTTTCTTATTATCCATAAACAAGTAGGTTTCATTTAATGGGATCCAGAGTAAATTGTCAAAAATGTTAGACACTCAGTTCCTCATTCGTTCTCCCCCCACGTAAGTCACTCAGTTTTCCATTCACACACCCACTCCCTTACCCCCTAGCTCCTTGTTTATACTCCTTTTTGTCATAGAAAACTCCAGTCTATCACGTAAGTATATACAGAACAGGAACATTTATTTAAGTATACAGGCTTCGGACACATTTATCATATTTGTATGAAGACCCGTTCATACCATTATAGGTCAACGAAAAAAGTGTAGAAGATAATTGTCTCTGACTAACGTGATTACGTAGAACTTCAATGGTTTCGTCGTTCTTAATATAAAACGTCCTACTACTATGACATCATTTTAACGGCACTGAGATCAAACTTTAAATATAGACTGGCCTCTTCACTAATATTATAAAGAAAAAAATACATTGTTCTACCCTCCACATACAAATATTTTATAATATGTGAAGGGTAGTTTATGAAATCTTGACAATTCTCGAATGAATCAATTATACAGGATGTATTATTTTATTCAAGAAATTACTGTTAGAGTCAATTGTAGTGTGAGTCACTATTTCACGCAACAACTGATTTAGATTCTCACTCATTCAAAAAAGACTCATCCAATCTTTTAGATATACAAATTCATTAATTTAAACTTTTAGGAAAACCACGGACACTTCAAATTTGAGTCCAGAACTCCAGAGTAAACTGAGAAATGTGTGAGTCTCTTACATACACACCATCTAACTAATCTACCCATTAACAGCCTATCCCATAAAGCCCAAGATTTTTGGGACAAAAAGTTTCCTATTTCCTATCTAAACAAACGTTCACATTTATAATATTAGTAAGATTATGACTCTTACCTCCTCTTAAACCTTTCCCGGTCAAGTGCATGACGCTCCCAATGTCCAGCTCTAGCTTGTCTTGCTGCGAAGGCCCAGACCCTCATCACGTGGACCTTGGGTGGTTGTGTAGAGAATTGGACCTGAAATTAGTAATTTGTGAAGATAATTTCTAGAATCAACAGAAAGCTCGAGTATTCTTAACATTGCGTGCCTCGTGATAACTGTATCAGTTATACAGGACGTGAAAAAAGAAAACACATTTTTTAAATTTTATTTTTATATTTCTAATAAACACAAGAACCTTTCGAGAGATTTAATATAACATCATACTTGTGTGTGAGCGAGTGAACAGTTTGAATACACCTCAGCGAGGCGAGAGTGGCTAGTGAGAGATAAGGTTGATAATGCATTAGTAAATAATTTTATCCGTTCTTTCTACCAAAAAAAAAATATTTTCGAGAAGCATAGACTCATAAATAATTCCAGTTATTTATAAACATTACGGTTCGTGTCGTCATAATAAAATCAGTGAGTCAGTGAATACGTCATCGCATAACGTTTGTTCAACGACCTCGGGGATTCCAAACTAAATATACTGGCTAGACTACGAACGTTAACTAGTACCCAATTGTGACCCAAATGTACCAAATCAATTATATGAACACTCGCCTTCACTTGTCGACCGCAGCCTAATATTTAAAAATATATGTAATATCAAATAAAATGCATTATTCTTAATAAGTTCAATAAACTTTAAAAATTTATACTTTTTTAGAATCTTCTGAACAAATCCGAATTGTTCATGTTCCCAATAAATGTAACCTTTTAAAAATTCGAATTTCGAATCTTCCGAATAAATCCAAATTTTTCATGTTCCATATTTAAAATAAAACTATTTAAAAAATTATAATTTCGAATCTTCTCAATAAACCCGAATTGTTCCGATTACCTTTTATAAATTCGAATTTCGAATCCTCTGAATAATTCTGAATTGTTAACGTTCTGAATAAATAGAATCTTTCAAAATATTCGTTTATGTAACGAAATTAACAAACAAGGAATATGATTAAGAAAAATCCATTAAAATAAAAAATTATATATTCGATATATTGGATAATCCAAAAAAGATGGGCTACTCGCTATATTTCGAGAACTTCGATATTAACAGAACAGGTATATTTGACTTTGAATGTACCCGGGATACGAGTCGACAACAACCGACAATAAATTATTTAACATCCAGTTGTCAACAAGTAACAGGAAAAACACAATAAATACATACATATTGTTACATATTCCGGAGATATTCAAGGTTACCTACAAATAGATCAATCTCTAGCTGAATTTTTATTCTCTCATACTAATTTAGACCAAGACAATATTTTAAGAAATCTAGCTAAGGAGCCGTTGAAGTATCACGTAAGCATTAAAGAGGAGCTAATTTTGATGACATGCGGGGATAAAAAAATAAATACGCACGTCGAAACGTGAATTAGGAGAGAAAAATGCATACATCAGTGTTAAAGCACGGAGGGGTTAGGGCTTTCTTTACTTTTGTTGTCATGGGACGCGGGAGTTGAAAATTGCAAAAATCTGGTTACCTAATACTTGAATGGTCCCTAATAGTAAATCTTGTACCGTTGACGATGAAAGGAATAAAAGAATATTGTGGGGGCAGTTCCAATGAGAAAATCCAAGTTGTAGAAGACAGAAAAGAAAGATAACCACTTTTGGTAACTAGACTAGAATAATTTTAATTGTAACTGTTATTGAAGAATAGCTGAGAACTTGAAGGACATACTGTGGGAAAATGAGAGGAGACTATAACTGTACAGCATACGTATATAAACATGGATAGAAAGGCTATCTTGTAAACTGGGAGCAGGTTTAAAGCCAACCTTGAAATGATCAAGACATACCTTCCACTATTTGACCTTGCTTCAGATATTACGTTTACTGTGATACACGTTACAAAAAGGTATAATTGAAAAACAAACAAACTTTAATAGCCGGCAGCTAACCTTAGGTCTGAGCAAAATAAGTGGGGGTTTGTAGCGCATTGTGACGTTGCAGATGCGCGGGAACTGAAACGTGCTGCTTTCGCCCTTAATAGTAACTTCTGCGCATTCAAAGTCAAACCTATACCTACGTACCGTGCTATACTTATTGCTAACTCTAAATATTTTAAAATTGGTTTGCACCAGCCCGTTCACGTACATGAATTCCTCTATCCAAGGGTTGGATGGGTGGGAAGAGATTGCTTTAGCAATAAGGCCGCCTTTGCATGCCTCTTAAAATTTTGTCTGTATTAATCTTATGTTTCTTTTTCTGAGTGTGCAATAAAGTTTTTATCTATCTATCTAAATACTAACTCAAAAAGACGAATACACGAGGCAACTAATGAGATGGTATTTATATCGAACATAAAGACAGAAGTTTACTACCAATATTGGCAGAGGCAAATGCATTAAATGATCTCAATTACGGACCCGGTTAATTTAATGCGCAAAACGGGATTAACAATTCTGGAGTGAAGCCAAAACAATTAGAATTATTTCAAGACAGCCTGATGGATGGTCGAATGTTACTCATTTTCATTAGAAAGCTTTTAAATTCAAGGTTATGCGACATGTGTTAATTTAATTGAACATAAAGAAAAGTATTTATAGAACAATGAACGATAGTAATAAAATAAGATAACCCACGACCTCTCCATCGTGAATGTGTCACAAAGGATGGACAAAAGGAATCCATTGATGGAAAAGTTGGCATTTTGGCAAAGTTTCGAAATGGACCTTTGCTTTTACTAAGTTTAATTAATCCTAAAAAGTGTGACCTTTTCATTAATTGACTAACCACCCCTTGCATAATTGAGAATGATTTATAAAGTGAAGTTATAATTACATTTATGTTAGGATATGTATGTTGATTGGCAACTAATGCGTCAAAGATTATGATAACAGCGAAAACGAGTCTTGTTCAAATCTAAATGTTCAAGGAGACATTTGTAGAAGTCGTATCCGATTTTACATAATCAGACAGCGATGCTTCTGTATTAGTGTCAGACGTTAACACATTTTTCGAATTAGGGCAGACGCACATTATCGTGCCGGTCATTGTCCGACATTAAATCTTCTTTGTCTGCTACTTCCTGGACATCATGTTCTCAAGGTCACTGCGTAAAAGACGTTGACTTATTGTTCTTTGTACTCTATTTAGGTTGATACGTTTTACAATATAATGAGGTCAAGTAGTCTGTACTTACAAACAACATCTATCTCATGTTCCAAAGGTGATCAAGATCAGATCTTTATCTCTAGACAAATAAATGTGGATGAATTGAGTGAATCTAGAAATTGAAACAGAAATAGATCTACATCCAATATGACATACTAATAAAGATGGAGAATTGTTAAAATGGTTATTTTGGGTGTTATCTCTGGAATTTCTTTTGAAATGATAGAAAACTACAAAATTCCCATTTATATAATAAAGCGTACAAGCATGATTAATATATCTTTACAGACAATAGTAAATTTGAAACATTAAGATAACCAACAAAGCCTGATTGCTTTGAAAGTACCAACAACTGTGTCATAAAACCAGAGCAACGTAAAAATCAGAACAAATTAATTTAAGCGGATCGTACTACTTTGTCTACGTCATTTTGTCTATGGGTAGTTTAAGATAATCTATACGGAACATGGGAGAGGAATAACTGGAATGATGCTGGATAGTTTTTTTAAGATTAGACAGATCCAGATTTCAGATCATCCAAAAAACTAGATTTAAAATGTGCTGAATCTTTGCGAACCTAATTGAAACTTGTAAAGGACCTAAGTTTGTCCATCAAATAGGTCCAGAAGTCGTACTTATTTAAACGAATGAAAATTCTATATAAATGTCGCCACTGGTTGAAAGTCATTCGATCAACTGATAACTGAATAACATACTTAGCTTCTTAAAATTAAACAGATCCAGAAAATACAGAGAATTATTATCCTCAAACCAGACCTAGAATGTACTTATTATTTTACTGAGGTAGGGCACAGCAGGAAATTTCCTGCTCAAATATGGAGCAGCCCGACTGGGGTAGTACCTCGACCTTACAGAAGATCACAGCTAAATAACGCTACTCTAGAGCAGTGTTGTGTTCCTGTTGGTGAGTAAGGTGACCAGAGCTCCTGGGGGGAATTGGGATAGGGTCGGCAACGCGCTTGCGATGCTTCTGGTGTTGCAGACGTCTATAAGCTACGGTAATCGCTTACCATCAGGTGAGCCGTACGCTTGTTTGCCGACCTAGTTATATAAAAAAAAAAAAAAAAAAAACTTAACTTTGAGGTAATTTTTTGACTCTCTTGAAAAGATTGTGGAAGACTTAAATTTCTCCTATAGACTCAAACTCTAAATAGTTTATTTCAATTAGACTTATTATTAAGTACTTTTGACACGTCAATATTGGTTTGTCTGAAGCTAACATTAGTTCGTAAAGCAGTTTCCTGATGAAACTCAACAGTTGCTCTTTTCAAAACCCCATTGTTTACGTCTGTGTTCTGTTACAAAGGTATAACCTTCATCTGAGTATCAACCTCATTTTGATTTCTCTGTGGAGGACTTTCCTTTGTCTAGAAGTTGTGCGATATCAAATCAAATTCTATTATTACTGCTATAGGTACTGCTAAACGCAAAACTCAAAAATAGCTGAACTAATTTGGATGATTTTTAACAACTCGCTCAAGGCTACACTTCCACCAAAGATAAGAAGGTTAAAGGGATGTGTTTGTTAAGAACCAATAGAATCACATCACCTAGCCTCGCTAAGAGTGTGTCGAATGAAGCGATTCTATTGGTTCTTAACTACACCTTACGCCACGCATCCTGACAAATCTCAGTTTTCTATATTATTTTATTTTACATATTACGTAAACCTAAGCACCAAAGGGGTTTTAGTTTTGCTTTTTGATGACATAGACAATTAAAAACTGGAAAAGATTCCTGGATTTTATACAAATTTAAGAACTCTTATTATGTTGACGCAAATGAAGAAGGCAGTAAATAAGGCTATGTGAACTTGACACCCAATTTTGAAAAATCTTGTCTTTTTTTTGTGATTCTTATACATTTTCGTTTGTAGTTGTATGTAGTAAAAAAAATTTCGTTTGTAGTAATTTCGAAAAAAATTTATGACACTTAAAAAAAATCGCATCCCCCGACTTTAATGAAATTTAAATTTAGCGATTGGTATGTATAGAGGATCGTTTGTAGTTGTTTGTAGCAAAAAAAAATTTGTTTGTAGTAATCAAGAAAAAAAGTTTTAAGGAAAAAAAAATTTTTTTTTTCAAATTTTTTTTCAATTTTTTTTAAATTATTTATTTAACAAACGTCAGATACCGGTATTGAAAAACAGAAAATGTACATTAAACAACAAATAACTAAAAACGAACGAAATGAAAGCTTGTATCTTCAAATACTGACTACTATAAACAAAATAGAAGCTTGTAGCTTCGAATACTGACTTCTTCATATTCTGACTACTACAAACGAAATAGAAGCTTGTATTTTCAAGAACTGACTACTACAAACGAAATAGAAGCTTGTATTTTCAAGAACTGACTACTATAAACGAAATAGACGCTTTTATTTTCAAGAACTGACTACTACAAACGAAATAGACGCTTTAATTTTCAAGAACTGACTACTACAAACGAAATAAACGCTTGTATCTTCAAATACTGACTACTACAAACGAAATAGACGCTAGTTTCTTCAAAACCTGACTACTACAAACGAAATATACGCTTGTATTTCCAAAAATTATAACTACAAACGAAATAGACGCTTGTATTTCCAAAAACTAATAACTACAAACGAAATAGACGCTTGTATTTCCAAAAACTAATAACTACAAACGAAATAGACGCTTGTATCTTCAAATACTGACTACTACAAACGAAATAAACGCTTGTATCTTCAAAACCTGACTACTACAAACGAAATAAACGCTTGTATCTTCAAATACTGACTACTACAAACGAAATAAACGCTTGTATCTTCAAAACCTGACTACTACAAACGAAATAAACGCTTGTATCTTCAAAAATTGACTACAACAAACGAAATATACGCTTGTATCTTCAAATACTGGCTACTACAAACGAAATAAACGCTTGTATTTCCAAAAACTAATAACTACAAACGAAATATACGCTTGTATCTTCATATAATGACTACTACAAACGAAATAAACGCTTGTATCTTCAAAACCTGACTACTACAAACGAAATAAACGCTTGTATCTTCAAAACCTGACTACTACAAACGAAATAAACGCTTGTATCTTCAAATACTGACTACTACAAACGAAATAAACGCTTGTATCTTCAAAACCTGACTACTACAAACGAAATAAACGCTTGTATCTTCAAAAATTGACTACAACAAACGAAATATACGCTTGTATCTTCAAATACTGGCTACTACAAACGAAATAAACGCTTGTATTTCCAAAAACTAATAACTACAAACGAAATATACGCTTGTATCTTCAAAACCTGACTACTACAAACGAAATAAACGCTTGTATTTCCAAAACCTGACTACTACAAACGAAATAAACGCTTGTATCTTCAAAACCTGACTACTACAAACGAAATAAACGCTTGTATCTTCAAAAATTGACTACAACAAACGAAATATACGCTTGTATCTTCAAATACTGGCTACTACAAACGAAATAAACGCTTGTATTTCCAAAAACTAATAACTACAAACGAAATAAACGCTTGTATCTTCAAAACCTGACTACTACAAACGAAATAAACGCTTGTATTTCCAAAAACTAATAACTACAAACGAAATAAACGCTTGTATCTTCAAAACCTGAATACTACAAACGAAATATACGCTTGTATCTTCAAATACTGACTTCTACAAACGAATTAAACGCTTGTATTTCCAAAAACTAATAACTACAAACGAAATAAACGCTTGTATCTTCAAAACCTGACTACTACAAACGAAATATACGCTTGTATCTTCAAATACTGGCTACTACAAACGAAATAAACGCTTGTATTTCCAAAAACTAATAACTACAAACGAAATAAACGCTTGTACCTTCAAATACTGGCTACTACAAACGAATTAAACGCTTGTATTTCCAAAAACTAATAACTACAAACGAAATAAACGCTTGTATCTTCAAAACCTGACTACTACAAACGAAATATACGCTTGTATCTTCAAATACTGGCTACTACAAACGAAATAAACGCTTGTATTTCCAAAAACTAATAACTACAAACGAAATAAACGCTTGTACCTTCAAATACTGGCTACTACAAACGAATTAAACGCTTGTATTTCCAAAAACTAATAACTACAAACGAAATAAACGCTTGTATCTTCAAAACCTGACTACTACAAACGAAATATACGCTTGTATCTTCAAATACTGACTACTACAAACGAAATAAACGCTTGTATCTTCAAATACTGACTACTACAAACGAAATAAACGCTTGTATTTCCAAAAACTAATAACTACAAACGAAATAAACGCTTGTATCTTCAAATACTGACTACAACAAACGAAATAAACGCTTGTATTTCCAAAAACTAATAACTACAAACGAAATAAACGCTTGTATCTTCAAATACTGACTACTACAAACGAAATAAACGCTTGTATTTCCAAAAATTATAACTACAAACGAAATAGACGCTTGTATCTTCAAATACTGACTACAACAAACGAAATAAACGCTTGTATTTCCAAAAACTAATAACTACAAACGAAGTAGACGCTTGTATCTTCAAATACTGACTACTACAAACGAAATAAACGCTTGTATCTTCAAAACCTGACTACTACAAACGAAATAAACGCTTGTATCTTCAAATACTGACTACTACAAACGAATTAAACGCTTGTATTTCCAAAAACTAATAACTACAAACGAAATAGACGCTTGTATCTTCAAAACCTGACTACTACAAACGAAATAAACGCTTGTATCTTCAAAATCTGACTACTACAAACGAAATAAACGCTTGTATCTTCAAAACCTGACTACTACAAACGAAATATACGCTTGTATCTTCAAATACTGGCTACTACAAACGAAATAAACGCTTGTATTTCCAAAAACTAATAACTACAAACGAAATATACGCTTGTATCTTCAAATACTGACTACTACAAACGAAATAAACGCTTGTATCTTCAAAACCTGACTACTACAAACGAAATAAACGCTTGTATCTTCAAAACCTGACTACTACAAACGAAATAAACGCTTGTATCTTCAAAACCTGACTACTACAAACGAAATATACGCTTGTATCTTCAAATACTGGCTACTACAAACGAAATAAACGATTGTATTTTCAAAAATTATAACTACAAACGAAATAGACGCTTGTATGTTCAAATACTGACTACTACAAACGAAATAGAAGCTTGTATCTTCAATAACTGACTACTACAAACGAAATAGAAGTTTGTATCTTCAATAACTGACTACTACAAACGAAATAGAAGCTTGTATCTTCAATAACTGACTACTACAAACGAAATAGAAGTTTGTATCTTCAATAACTGACTACTACAAACGAAATAGAAGCTTGTATCTTCAATAACTGACTACTACAAACGAAATAGAAGTTTGTATCTTCAATAACTGACTACTACAAACGAAATAGAAGCTTGTATCTTCAATAACTGACTACTACAAACGAAATAGAAGCTTGTATCTTCAATAACTGACTACTACAAACGAAATAGAAGTTTGTATCTTCAATAACTGACTACTACAAACGAAATAGAAGCTTGTATCTTCAATAACTGACTACTACAAACGAAATAGAAGCTTGTATCTTCAATAACTGACTACTACAAACGAAATAGAAGTTTGTATCTTCAATAACTGACTACTACAAACGAAATAGAAGCTTGTATCTTCAATAACTGACTACTACAAACGAAATAGACATCTCTATCTTCAATAACTGACTACTACAAACGAAATAGAAGCATGTATCTTCAATAACTGACTACTACAAACGAAATAGAAGCTTGTATCTTCAATAACTGACTACTACAAACGAAATAGAAGCTTGTATCTTCAATAACTGACTACTACAAACGAAATAGAAGCTTGTATCTTCAATAACTGACTACTACAAACGAAATAGAAGCTTGTATCTTCAATAACTGACTACTACAAACGAAATAGAAGCTTGTATCTTCAATAACTGACTACTACAAACGAAATAGACGCTTGTATCTTCAAATAGTGACTACTACAAACGAAATAAACGCTTGTATCTTCAAAACCTGAATACTACAAACGAAATATACGCTTGTATCTTCAAATACTGACTACTACAAACGAAATAAACGCTTTTATTTTCAAAAACTAATAACTACAAACGAAATAAACGTAGTCAGTTATTGAAGATACAAACTTCTATTTCGTTTGTAGTAGTCAGTTATTGAAGATACAAGCTTCTATTTCGTTTGTAGTAGTCAGTTATTGAAGATACAAGCTTCTATTTCGTTTGTAGTAGTCAGTTATTGAAGATACAAGCTTCTATTTCGTTTGTAGTAGTCAGTTATTGAAGAAACAAGCTTCTATTTCGTTTGTAGTAGTCAGTTATTGAAGATACAAGCTTCTATTTCGTTTGTAGTAGTCAGTTATTGAAGATACAAGCTTCTATTTCGTTTGTAGTAGTCAGTTATTGAAGATACAAGCTTCTATTTCGTTTGTAGTAGTCAGTTATTGAAGATACAAGCTTCTATTTCGTTTGTAGTAGTCAGTTATTGAAGATAGACATGTCTATTTCGTTTGTAGTAGTCAGTTATTCAAGATACAAGCTTCTATTTCGTTTGTAGTAGTCAGTTATTGAAGATAGAGATGTCTATTTCGTTTGTAGTAGTCAGTTATTGAAGATACAAGCTTCTATTTCGTTTGTAGTAGTCAGTTATTGAAGATACAAGCTTCTATTTCGTTTGTAGTAGTCAGTTATTGAAGATACAAGCTTCTATTTCGTTTGTAGTAGTCAGTTATTGAAGATACAAGCTTCTATTTCGTTTGTAGTAGTCAGTTATTGAAGATACAAGCTTCTATTTCGTTTGTAGTAGTCAGTTATTGAAGATACAAGCGTCTATTTCGTTTGTAGTAGTCAGTTATTGAAGATACAAGCGTCTATTTCGTTTGTAGTAGTCAGTTATTGAAGATACAAGCTTCTATTTCGTTTGTAGTAGTCAGTTATTGAAGATACAAGCGTCTATTTCGTTTGTAGTAGTCAGTTATTGAAGATACAAGCGTCTATTTCGTTTGTAGTAGTCAGTTATTCAAGATACAAGCTTCTATTTCGTTTGTAGTAGTCAGTTATTGAAGATACAAGCTTCTATTTCGTTTGTAGTAGTCAGTTATTGAAGATACAAGCTTCTATTTCGTTTGTAGTAGTCAGTTATTGAAGATACAAGCTTCTATTTCGTTTGTAGTAGTCAGTTATTGAAGATAGACATGTCTATTTCGTTTGTAGTAGTCAGTTATTGAAGATAGACATGTCTATTTCGTTTGTAGTAGTCAGTTATTCAAGATACAAGCTTCTATTTCGTTTGTAGTAGTCAGTTATTGAAGATAGAGATGTCTATTTCGTTTGTAGTAGTCAGTTATTGAATATACAAGCTTCTATTTCGTTTGTAGTAGTCAGTTATTGAAGATACAAGCTTCTATTTCGTTTGTAGTAGTCAGTTATTGAAGATACAAACTTCTATTTCGTTTGTAGTAGTCAGTTATTGAAGATACAAGCTTCTATTTCGTTTGTAGTAGTCAGTTATTGAAGATAGAGATGTCTATTTCGTTTGTAGTAGTCAGTTATTGAAGATACAAGCTTCTATTTCGTTTGTAGTAGTCAGTTATTGAAGATACAAGCTTCTATTTCGTTTGTAGTAGTCAGTTATTGAAGATACAAACTTCTATTTCGTTTGTAGTAGTCAGTTATTGAAGATAGAGATGTCTATTTCGTTTGTAGTAGTCAGTTATTGAAGATAGAGATGTCTATTTCGTTTGTAGTAGTCAGTTATTGAAGATACATGCTTCTATTTCGTTTGTAGTAGTCAGTTATTGAAGATAGACATGTCTATTTCGTTTGTAGTAGTCAGTTATTGAAGATACAAGCTTCTATTTCGTTTGTAGTAGTCAGTTATTGAAGATACAAACTTTTATTTCGTTTGTAGTAGTCAGTTATTGAAGATACAAGCTTCTATTTCGTTTGTAGTAGTCAGTTATTGAAGATAGAGATGTCTATTTCGTTTGTAGTAGTCAGTTATTGAAGATAGACATGTCTATTTCGTTTGTAGTAGTCAGTTATTTAAGATAGAGATGTCTATTTCGTTTGTAGTAGTCAGTTATTGAAGATAGAGATGTCTATTTCGTTTGTAGTAGTCAGTTATTGAAGATAGACATGTCTATTTCGTTTGTAGTAGTCAGTTATTTAAGATAGAGATGTCTATTTCGTTTGTAGTAGTCAGTTATTGAAGATAGAGATGTTTATTTCGTTTGTAGTAGTCAGTTATTGAAGATAGACATGTCTATTTCGTTTGTAGTAGTCAGTTATTTAAGATAGAGATGTCTATTTCGTTTGTAGTAGTCAGTTATTGAAGATAGACATGTCTATTTCGTTTGTAGTAGTCAGTTATTGAAGATAGACATGTCTATTTCGTTTGTAGTAGTCAGTTATTGAAGATAGACATGTCTATTTCGTTTGTAGTAGTCAGTTATTTAAGATAGAGATGTTTATTTCGTTTGTAGTAGTCAGTTATTGAAGATAGACATGTCTATTTCGTTTGTAGTAGTCAGTTATTGAAGATAGACATGTCTATTTCGTTTGTAGTAGTCAGTTATTTAAGATAGACATGTCTATTTCGTTTGTAGTTGTCAGTATTTTAATATACAAACTTCTATTTCGTTTGTAGTAGTCAGTTATTGAAGATACAAGCTTCTATTTCGTTTGTAGTAGTCAGTTATTGAAGATACAAGCTTCTATTTCGTTTGTAGTAGTCAGTTATTGAAGATAGAGATGTCTATTTCGTTTGTAGTAGTCAGTTATTGAAGATAGACATGTCTATTTCGTTTGTAGTAGTCAGTTATTTAAGATAGAGATGTCTATTTCGTTTGTAGTAGTCAGTTATTGAAGATAGAGATGTCTATTTCGTTTGTAGTAGTCAGTTATTGAAGATAGACATGTCTATTTCGTTTGTAGTAGTCAGTTATTTAAGATAGAGATGTCTATTTCGTTTGTAGTAGTCAGTTATTGAAGATAGACATGTCTATTTCGTTTGTAGTAGTCAGTTATTGAAGATAGACATGTCTATTTCGTTTGTAGTAGTCAGTTATTTAAGATAGAGATGTCTATTTCGTTTGTAGTAGTCAGTTATTGAAGATAGAGATGTCTATTTCGTTTGTAGTAGTCAGTTATTGAAGATAGACATGTCTATTTCGTTTGTAGTAGTCAGTTATTTAAGATAGACATGTCTATTTCGTTTGTAGTAGTCAGTTATTGAAGATAGACATGTCTATTTCGTTTGTAGTAGTCAGTTATTGAAGATAGACATGTCTATTTCGTTTGTAGTAGTCAGTTATTTAAGATAGAGATGTCTATTTCGTTTGTAGTAGTCAGTTATTGAAGATAGAGATGTCTATTTCGTTTGTAGTAGTCAGTTATTGAAGATAGACATGTCTATTTCGTTTGTAGTAGTCAGTTATTTAAGATAGACATGTCTATTTCGTTTGTAGTAGTCAGTTATTTAAGATAGACATGTCTATTTCGTTTGTAGTTGTCAGTATTTTAATATACAAGTGTTTATTTCGATTGTAATGGTGTGTAGTTGAACGTAGAGACACAGAGAGGTCTCTTTCGTTTGGTATTTGAAGATAGAACCTTTCTTGTCATTTGTAGTAATTTTTAGTTGAATAGACATTTTCAATATTTTCTATAATATGAAAAAAAAAATTTTATAAACTTTGGAAAACAAAATTTTTTTTTGTAACTTTTTTTTCCAATACAAACAAACAAAAATTTTTTCACTACAAACAACTACAATCGATCCTCTATAAATACCAATTACTAAATTTAAATTTTATCAAAGTCGGGGGATGCGATTTTTTTGAAGTTACATAATTTTTTTTTGAAATTACTACAAACGAAATTTTTTTTACTACATACAACTACAAACAAAAATGTATAAGAATCACAAAAAAAAGACAAGATTTATCAAAATTGGGTGTCAAGTTCACATAGCCGTTAGGCTCCAGGAACATGACACCCGGTTTTGGAAAATTTTGACTTTTTTTTGTGATTCTTATCCATTTTTGTTTGTAGTTGTATGTAGTTAAAAAAATTTCGTTTGTAGTAATTTTGAATAAAAATTATGACACTTCAAAAAAAAGGAAGCCCCCGACTTCAATAAAATTTAAATTTAGCGATTGGTATGTATAGAGGATCGTTTGTAGTTGTTTGTAGTAAAAAAAAATTTGTTGGTACTAATCAAGAAAAAAAGTTATAAAGAAAAAATAATTTTTTTTTTTCAAAATTATAAATTTTTTTTTTAAATGATTTATTTAACAAACGTCAGATACCGATAGAGGAAAAACAGAAAATGTACATTAAACAGCTAATTACAAAAAACGAACGAAATGAAAGCGTGTATCTTCAATAACTGACTACGACAAACGTAATAGAAGCTTGTATCTTCAATAACTGACTACTACAAACGAGAAAGAAGCTTGTATCTTCAATAACTGACTACTACAAACGTAATAGAAGCTTGTATCTTCAATAACTGACTACTACAAACGAAATAGAAGCTTGTATCTTCAATAACTGACTACTACAAACGAAATAGAAGCTTGTATCTTCAATAACTGACTACTACATACGAAATAGAAGCTTGTATCTTCAATAACTGACTACGACAAACGTAATAGAAGCTTGTATCTTCAATAACTGACTACTACAAACGAGAAAGAAGCTTGTATCTTCAATAACTGACTACTACAAACGAAATAGAAGCGTGTATCTTCAATAACTGACTACTACAAACGAAATAGAAGCTTGTATCTTCAATAACTGACTACTACATACGAAATAGAAGCTTGTATCTTCAATAACTGACTACTACAAACGAAATAGAAGCTTGTATCTTCAATAACTGACTACTACAAACGAGAAAGAAGCTTGTATCTTCAATAACTGACTACTACAAACGTAATAGAAGCTTGTATCTTCAATAACTGACTACTACAAACGAAATAGAAGCTTGTATCTTCAATAACTGACTACTACAAACGAAATAGAAGCTTGTATCTTCAATAACTGACTACTACATACGAAATAGAAGCTTGTATCTTCAATAACTGACTACGACAAACGTAATAGAAGCTTGTATCTTCAATAACTGACTACTACAAACGAGAAAGAAGCTTGTATCTTCAATAACTGACTACTACAAACGAAATAGAAGCGTGTATCTTCAATAACTGACTACTACAAACGAAATAGAAGCTTGTATCTTCAATAACTGACTACTACAAACGAAATAGAAGCTTGTATCTTCAATAACTGACTACTACATACGAAATAGAAGCTTGTATCTTCAATAACTGACTACTACATACGAAATAGACATCTCTATCTTCAATAACTGACTACTACAAACGAAATAGAAGCTTGTATCTTCAATAACTGACTACTACAAACGAAATAGAAGCTTGTATCTTCAATAACTGACTACTACAAACGAAATAGAAGCTTGTATCTTCAATAACTGACTACTACATACGAAATAGAAGCTTGTATCTTCAATAACTGACTACTACATACGAAATAGACATCTCTATCTTCAATAACTGACTACTACAAACGAAATAGAAGCTTGTATCTTCAATAACTGACTACTACATACGAAATAGAAGCTTGTATCTTCAATAACTGACTACTACATACGAAATAGAAGCTTGTATCTTCAATAACTATTACAAACGAAATAGACATCTCTATCTTCAATAACTGACTACTACAAACGAAATAGAAGCTTGTATCTTCAATAACTATTACAAACGAAATAGACATCTCTATCTTCAATAACTGACTACTACAAACGAAATAGAAGCTTGTATCTTGTAGTAGTCAGTTATTGAAGATACAAGCTTCTATTTCATTTGTAGTAGTCAGTTATTGAAGACACAAGCTTCTATTTCGTTTGTAGTAGTCAGTTATTGAAGATACAAGCTTCTATCTCGTTTGTAGTAGTCAGTTATTGAAGATACAAGCTTCTATTTCGTATGTAGTAGTCAGTTATTGAAGATACAAGCTTCTATTTCGTTTGTAGTAGTCAGTTATTGAAGATACAAGCTTCTATTTCGTTTGTAGTAGTCAGTTATTGAAGATACAAGCTTCTATTTCGTTTGTAGTAGTCAGTTATTGAAGATACAAGCTTCTATTTCGTTTGTAGTAGTCAGTTATTGAAGACACAAGCTTCTATTTCGTTTGTAGTAGTCAGTTATTGAAGATAGAGATGTCTATTTCGTTTGTAGTAGTCAGTTATTAAAGATACAAGCTTCTATTTCGTTTGTAGTAGTCAGTTATTGAAGATACAAGCTTCTATTTCGTTTGTAGTTGTCAGTATTTGAACATACAAGCTTCTATTTCGTTTGTAGTTGTCAGTATTTGAACATACAAGCTTCTATTTCGTTTGTAGTTGTCAGTATTTGAACATACAAGCTTCTATTTCGTTTGTAGTAGTCAGTATTTGAACATACAAGCGTTTATTTCTTTTGTAGTAGTCAGTTATTGAAGATACAAGCTTCTATTTCGTTTGTAGTAGTCAGTATTTGAACATACAAGCTTCTATTTCGTTTGTAGTAGTCAGTATTTGAACATACAGGCTTCTATTTCGTTTGTAGTTGTCAGTATTTGAACATACAAGCGTTTATTTCGTTTGTAGTAGTCAGTATTTGAAGATACAAGCTTCTATTTCGTTTGTAGTAGTCAGTATTTGAACATACAAGCTTCTATTTCGTTTGTAGTAGTCAGTATTTGAACATACAAGCGTTTATTTCTTTTGTAGTAGTCAGTTATTGAAGATACAAGCTTCTATTTCGTTTGTAGTAGTCAGTATTTGAACATACAAGCTTCTATTTCGTTTGTAGTTGTCAGTATTTGAAGATACAAGCTTCTATTTCGTTTGTAGTTGTCAGTATTTGAACATACAAGCTTCTATTTCGTTTGTAGTTGTCAGTATTTGAACATACAAGCGTTTATTTCGTTTGTAGTAGTCAGTATTTGAAGATACAAGCTTCAATTTTGTTTGTAGTGGTGTGTAGTTGAACGTCGAGACTCAGAGAGGTCTCTTTCGTTTGGTATTTGAAGATAGAACCTTTCTTGTCGTTTGTAGTAATTTTTAGTTGAATAGACATTTTCAATATTTTCTATAATATGAAAATAAAAATTTTAAAAATTTTGGAAAACAAAAATTTATTTTGTTTTTTTGTTTGTAACTTTTTTTTTCCAATACAAACAAACAAAATTTTTTCACTACAAACAACTACAAACGATCCTCTATACATACCAATCGCTAAATTTAAATTATATTAAAGTCGGGGGCTGCGATTTTTTTGAAGTTTCATAATTTTTTTTTGAAATTACTACAAACGAATTTTTATTTACTACATACAACTACAAACGAAAATGGATAAGAATCACAAAAAAAAGTCATAATTATCCAAAACCGGGTGTCATGTTCCTGGAGCCAGTAAATAAGAATGGGTGGGTTAAATTATGGTTGTGGAAACTCGGTTATTTTAGTCAATTTTCCATCAGCAAAATGGTTGTGGAAACTCGGTTATTTTAGTCAATTTTCCATCAGCAAAGGGAAGTCTTATCAGCCAATTTTGTAATATAAAAAATTCAATTAATATAAACGTGTTTAATCTATAACTGGTTTTTAATGTAACATTTAGACGTGGTTATTTATTATTCTATTTCAACCTGTTTGGAAATATTATCAACTCTTGTAGCAAATCTATCTCGTCATCATCACATAGCAACCCGTTAAGTACCCATTGCTGAGCCGGAAGGTTAGGCCATAGTCCAACATGTTAGCCCAGTGCGTGTTGGCAGACTTCACACACCGACAGATAACTTTAGGGAACTCTCAGGAGTAAGGAGTAAGATATTAAAGTCTTAACTGAGCTATCACCGCTCTTTTGGTCTATTCGTTTCGAAGTCTGTCTGATTGAGGTAATCTCGAAGATTGCTAAACAAATTTACATGCGGTTTTCCCAGTTGTAATTAGTATTTTTCCGGGAAGTTACTAATATAATAAAACTGATTCAAGCTAGCTAGAATATGAAAGAATGTGGTTTTGACGGCAAATGCAAGCAAAACTCGAACCCCCATCCGATTCTTATGTACCCTTGTCCATGTCATCAAAAAGCAAAGCAAAAAATCCCTAACCCCCTTTGGTGCTCGGACTTACGTAATACGTAAACTATAGACGTTATTTTGTTACCTCCGGGATGCCCCCGGTAAATACTTTTAGATGTTAATGCTGCGTATCCACCAGATATTTGCGAGGATGCGTGGCGTGGGAAGCGTTTGTTAAGAACCTTGGCAAATACTTGTACATCTCTAGTGGAAACGCAGCAATAAGAGCAACAAAATTGACTTTTTTCATATTAATGGCGTATATTGGTAAATCGTAGTGAATATTTCTCCACACGCAGTTAGTTTTTTTATTGAATAGATAGTAAAGAGTCAGATAAAAAATATTATCTATTATATTACATGTGGTTAACCGCTACTCACAAAACTAAAATAGAAATTCTACTTTACTTAGTTAATTCTGACATAAGTAGCATTAAAGTGGGGCACAGGGATCCTTGCTTTGCTTATTTTGGTTGACATGGATGGGGGGGTCTGCATGTGTATGGTGATAAATACGACCTTCTTCAAAAGATAGTATATGAGTACGTATATTATCTGTACATATAATCTATTGGTTGATAAGGATAACATTTCTATTTAACTTCGATTTTACATTCTTTGAATAACCTGAAATAGAATATATAACGACAACGATTTTTTAATTTTTTTTACTGTCATCAAAAGTAAGCAAATAACCCCTCTCCAATTCTTACGCAATTATAATTTTTAAATGTATTATTGAAATATAGATAGTAAACTTCTTTTAAGACTAATCAGACTCAATGTAAGGGGTCAGAATTTTTACAATTATCAAGTCCCTCCTGTCCGAAAAAGTAATCAAAGCCCTAAAACCCAAGTCTCATACTGATTGTTAACTAATAAGAGAAAAGAAGAGAGTTGTAGGAGTCTATACGCAGACTAATAGTGACGGCTTGACTAGAATAATCTCCTGGGGTTATGCTTAAGACTCAGAGCGTTACTTTTAGAATACTCACGATGTGATCCCCCATTATTCTGTCGTGACAGCGTATTTATTTTGCAATCCCCACTTCCTTGATTTGTGTTTATCAGTTTCAACCAACAGCCAACATTCAAGAAAGTGAAAATTCTACTCATACCAACCTCAAATAACAGGATGCTACTCAAATTATAAGTGTTGCCAACATCATAATTAACATGATGTAAACATTGGGTATTGGTACATGTATTTTTAAATGTATTCAAGCTATTCTTAAAGGCGTATACGAGTTTACTTTTTTTATTAGTGACGTAATCACGATGCAGACCCTTTCATCCCCCATGTCATCAAAGATAAGCGACTCTACCCCTCATTTAGTAAGTACGTAAAACTGAAATTCTTGTAATTTTTGTCAGCAAAATTAAGCTTTAACCCCCATCCAATTTTTACTACTAATAATTATGGCTGACGTGATCACTACAGACCTCTATCCCTATGACACTAATAGCACATTAAAACCCCCCTCCCTTTTTCTGCTTACGCAATACTTGAAACGACCTCTGAGGTAAAAGACATTGTCTATGGTACTACGATATGAAGGTTAATTGTGTAATCTGACCTTACTAGGAAAGTTGCATTTACTATCACAAATCTACACCATTATAAAAGAGGAAAGATTTGATTGTATGTATGTTTGTTTGTAGCTAATAGGCTCGAAAACTACTGAACCGATATTGAAAATTATTTCACCGATAGAAAGCTACATCCTTTCTACATAACATAGGGTATGTGGTGTTGCCATAAATATTCTAATTTAAAAGATATGGCAATTTAAGTGCCATAACGTGGTCATTTTGTACAGTGAAGGTTTTTTCTATAACTATAGATTTGATTTTAATAAATCTTTGACCGATAAAAAACTACACTAAGTGATTCCTGAGTGGCAAAGTTTATCTAGTGTTACCTACATTTTTTTTGATATTGATCACATTTTAAAATCAAATACACGAAAGTTCTAGAATGTTTAGTTGTAATGGCCCCAAACTATTCTTAAATTACGTCACATGTCAAATGGGATCAATTGATAGAGGAAGTCTAAGTTGTGACGTCACAAGTCAGAATTTTTTTGTATGTTTTGTATGTCTGCGTTTTCAGCGGCGTGTGTGGAGGAGTGTTTGTTAAGAACCAATAGAATCGCTTCACACTGAGCGTAGGTAGGTCAAATCCTGGTGGAAACTTAAAACTTAAATTTCCACTTACAAGTAGAAAATCACGATTACGTTTGTCATTCTAGAAACTTGGACTGTACATTAATATGTGAGTGAGTCAGTCAGTTTAGTAGGTGTAGATTTGTCAACAAGTTCCTGTGTCACTGTTTAACGATTCCCCAAATATTCTATCCATTGTGGGGTCATACATAAAATGACCATAGATACCGTTTTGAAAGGAACGTCAAATTGTCGGCAATAAGACCTACATACCTATTGCTTACAGACCTCCGTCCCGTTGTCCTTTTTGAGTGAAAAATAAAATTAACACTTTAGTCATACATTAAGTAAGCACTAAAGAGGGGATAGTGCTTTACTTTTGATTATTCAAAAATTTAAAAAAAATGTCTCAATGTAAGCACAGAATTGGGAAATTTATTTTTTTTTTTTTTCGAAGAGATAAATATTTACTCCATCTTTCATCATTTCATCAGACAATAACAAATGTTGATTCACTATATTTATTTACACAACAATTTCAACTGATTTCTGAACATGACACATTAATGACGTGGCGTTTTAACCCCTACCGACTAATACTTAATAGCCGACCCGCTCTCGCTCCGCTGAGGTGTATTCAAACTGTTCACTCACTCACACAACTATGAATCATAATATCTCATCGTTAAGACAGCGTTTCTCTGACTTACTGCAGCAAATCCTCCTACCACGGAAACCAACTCATATTACTCAACAAGGTCGTAGGAAATTTATTATTAACATGTAGAAACTTTACTGAAGTCATTTAGTGTTGCTATACTTGGCTATACATCATACAAGTTCGAAAGAGAAAACCAACAAAACGTCGCGGTTATTCCTGCTGATGTTATCTTAAATAATACCATTACCATTAAATAATAACACTTTAGAGAAGGGGAGAGGGGGCGTATTTAATTTTTTAAAAATAAATTAGAATACAATAGGAAAGATGCGTTTTTTTTTTTTAAATAAAGATAGGAACTGAAATTGAAATACAAAGACATGTACTGGTTAATCAGACGAAACTTATCTATAGATAATAAGCTCCTGATATACAAAACAATACTGAAGCCAGGTCGGATATACTGTCAGCTCTGGGAAAGCGCCTGTGACTCCAATGTACCATGGTATGTCACAAACGCAGAAATTCATCAGGATCTAGAAGTGAACACAGTGAAAGAGGAAATACAAAGTACAACCCAAAAATATATCAATGGCCATAAAAACCACCCAAATGAATTAACAGCAAAGTTGACAAACCGAAGCTATAATAAAAGATTGAAAAGAAAGGTCATTCTCCAAATAGAGCGACACTCTTGGACCTTGAAGGGAAGAGGGCCTCAGTGGAGGGATCACCCATAATGCCTTAACCATTACCAACAAATCTGTTAATAGTAGAACTGATTGATAGTAGTAGTTGTTTTGAAGCACTTAATGTGACGTCATGATCTGTAATAACAACAGTCAATATCTCGGTAACAATTGGTATATTTAAAATTATTCCAACACTGATTTAGAAACAAAAACATTTACATCAATATTTCTACAGTAACTTATTGACATTGTACGTTGTGACGTCACAATCCATAATACTCAACTCTTGTATTATTAAAAAAAAATATTTTCTCAATGAAAAAGGAATAAAACATAGTTTATAGGAAATCATCAAGACCGTCATAATTTGATAATCAATTTTATCAATAATTTATACAATCTATTATTACTCTTATCAGTAATTACATTTACAAAAGAAATTTCAAGTGTAGAAATGTCTATATAATCTATATCTATGCTTACAAATGATAAGAGACAGAGAAAAAGAGTAATTTCAGAGTAGAAATAGTATATAATTTTAAAATATTGATATATTTTCGACAAGCTCTTAGCTATGCTCACTCAGCCACCCCTGTATATACGTGCAGATAAAGCTGGATGACTTGCGGAGAGAAGCAGCAGCAGTTGAACTCAAAATTAACGCAAAGAAAACTAAGGACACGAGGTGTGGAGAAGAACGCAATGATAATCCACTTCTTTTAGGTATACTTCTAGTATTGGAAAGTGTCACGCCAAAGGGACTGAATTAGACATATTATCCTGGATTGACAAAGCAAAGAGTGCCTTCGCTTGTCTCTGTCCAGTATGGCAGTTAAACCTCTCTCGTAGAGT
This sequence comes from Limenitis camilla, assembly GCA_905147385.1. Lineage (NCBI taxonomy): Eukaryota > Metazoa > Arthropoda > Insecta > Lepidoptera > Nymphalidae > Limenitis > Limenitis camilla. The sequence goes on along the minus strand of LR990252.1, from coordinate 1,626,907 downwards.
GAAACTTAAAATATTTAATTAAATGTAAAGACCGTGCTGCTGTAAGTATGTGAGACATGGTATGTTAGTAAGTCAATTACTAGGAAGCTACAAAATTTTATTAATCACCATCAGACAAATCCTGAAGATCTTCTGGCCAGACATTATCGCCAACATAGAACTGGAAAGAATGCCATGAAGATCTTGTAGATTTGTAGATACGACGTCGTAAATGGTACTGGGTTGGTCACACACTGCACAGAGCCTTGGATAACATTGCGAAACAAGCTAAGGACTGGAATCCACAAGGTCATCGTAAGCGTGGTCGCAACTTGGCGGCGATCAGTGATTGCAGAACTTAGAGCGAAATAAAGCGTAAGGCCCAGGACAGGGAGGAATGGCGAAGCATTGTGTCGGCCCTCTACTCCGTGGTGGGGCAATAGGAAAAGAAGAGACATTGCCGCTCTTGTATCAAGAGACATCCGTACGGTTCTAAGTCTCTAATATACTACCTTCGTAGTATATTTATACTACCTACATGAATAAAAAAATGTTAATAATGGTTCCAGCACTGAATAAAACTATCATCACCTATAGGGAATAAATGAATTGGAGAGTGGTTCTATTTGCCCCAATAAATCTGAGGTAAATATAATTCAGTTTAGAGTCATGATTCTTGCCCATCCCCTAACAAAAATTTAATTACTGCACAAAGATGATGAAACTTAATTACAAAAACAATAAGGTTAAACCAACAATTATTTATCTATATAATTGCTTGTGTTTACTCCATTACTTCAGCTGATAAGCTGTATAATTACTTAGAATATATACAGTCCAACATCAGTCAATCATTGTCTGTTTGTCTATAATTAGTAGCTGCAGTAGTTCAGAGGTTAGACTATGGATTCACAAAAGGTTCTGGGATCAAATCCAGTCATAGCCCTACTGCTGTGGGCGCATTTCTAACACAAACATTTAGCTCATCCAAGTTCAAAAGCAAATGTTTACCAACATAGCAACACTTATATATTATCGTAAATAATACAATTTTTAACAAACCCTTTCATCAAAACCTAACCCAGATGATCTGCCATCTATGTCAGTTCTCTATAATAGATTTCTACTTAACCGAACTTAATGAAATTAGAGAGGTAGGATTCTTATATTGCCTTATCTTGTAAAGGACAAAGGATTTAACTATTTGCATTAACCATAAGTTTGTAACAGGAAGTGTAAGGTTGCATTTCCACCAGAAATGCTTCATATAGCCATGCTCAAAGTAAGTCTAATGAAGTGATTACATTGGTACCAATTATGCCTAAGTTATTAAAGCTTTAACAATTCTAATATTAAATTAATATCAATAAATTTGTCCACAAATTTAGGGGAAATTATAAACAAAATATTACAATACCAACAAATAAATTTAAATCATTCTATAATTAATTCTTTTTTTTTTTAAAGAATTTTCTATAATTTTTCATCTTTTAATGTTGCCAGAAAAAAAATTAAATAACAGCTTTAGATACTCTAATTAAAAGCTTTAATGACAAAGATAATTAAACAAAGACATTAATGATGTTCTAATTATGGAATTATTTCCACAGATAAACAAAAATTATATCTCATTATATAGTTCCAAATAACATGAATCATTGGTATTTTCCGTTTTGATGATGTTATCATTATTTGTCATAATAATATTTTGTTCTCTTTATTTATTTCCTTTACATGGCTATTTTATTTAATATTAAATTTGTTTTAAATATGGCAACACTATGATATAATTCTGTTAATTATTTATATACAGCACTAACCTTTTTAGGTGGCAACTTCTTTTTCTCCAACTTTCTTTTTTCATCCAGCAACAATCCTGTTTTTTCTGTTACTGTCAGTTCTGGCTCTAAATCCTTGTCTATGGTACACACTGAAACACTATCCACTTCGTCTTGACTGTACAAGCTATTGTCCGTTAAATCACCAAAAGTCCTCGACAAATTCGGTGACAATTTGCACGTATAACCAGAATCCTCATCCACATCCGAATCGGAATCATCAATGATCCTATCATCTCCGAACACATCATTCGACGAATAACAACTATCCGGAGACTCTTCAAAAACAATAAACGAATCCTCCGACTCGCACTCTGATGGAAGTCTCCTTCTAACATTTTGAGGACCATCAGAAAACACAATTTGGAATGAATCATCACTCTCAACAGATGATGAAAAGAATTTTCCTTGAATTTCGTTAAAGCAATTGCTTTCTTCGGAATTTGAGTTCTGTACAGACTCCGATGAGACTTCTGGTATCGGTATTGGTTCTGTTTCTTTTGGTTTACACTTTTTTGATTGTAATAAAGCTTTCAATTTACTTAATTTATCCTCACAAGAGGAAATTATATCTTTCGTTACTATTGTACTTTCATCTTCTATATGTTTAACAATTTCCATAGACTCCTTAACTTCTGTTTTAACTTCAGCTGCTTCTGCCTCTGTTAATACTTCATCGTGATAACAAGGTGGGCTGTACGTTTCGATATTAGCATCGTTAGGTAGACTCACAAAATCTTCAGGGGAGCATGCATCTTCAAAGCTCTCTTCAACCGAGCTCGGTTCGACAAACACTTTTTTAGGCCGTCTCGACCGATACCGAGTCTGAACATTTTGATTACCTAACAACAATTGTATCTGATTTAGTTTCTCTTCACACTGAGTGGCTGCTAACTTACAGTCTACACTCATGCCTACCAAATCATCACCGTATAGCTGTTCAGTTTTATTTAGCACCTCAATGTTGGGTGTTTGCCAAGGTGGTGTCGCCATCTGTTTTTCATCATCAAAACAATCATAGTACTGGCATTCGGGTGGAGATGAACGTTTTGGTAACATCGCTCCCATTATGTTAAAAACTCCTGAAATGAAATTAGTAATACCCGCAAAAGGGTAATACTCCCTCTGATTTGGTTTAACCTCCTTCTTCTCAGGCATTTTCTTTTCCCCCCTTATCACAGAATCAGCCAAATTTTTCTTTAATGGATCCGGTAAGAGATGTAAATTGAACAAACTATTTTCAAAATTCATATCTGTTTTCAATGTTGAATCTGTGGTATATTGTGGAAAATGTATTGGAGTATAACTCTCGAGAAGGTTGCGCCTACTGCGCATATTACCAACATTAAAATTCATTTTTTTTCTTTCTTCTCCTTATTGTTTAAACAGAGTATGATCTGCCAGTACCAAAAAATATTTTTATTTTTTAATTAAGTCTTATAGAGGATGCTAAGCCATTATTTCACGCGTTCATATTCAAAACACTTATTCTACACTTATTAATTGATTTGTAACACTTATAATTTTCAACACTCCAAGGTCCAGAGTCGTACAAAACGCTTCTACTGTCTCCAGATACGTTTCTAATATCAAAACTCGCGACGATTTCCTGATAATAATTGTTAAAGAACTCCATTGTAACGATCATTGAGATAAACACGTCTTTAAAGTTCAGCCATTTTGTAAAAATTACCAATTTGACATTTGCGTTTATCTTTATAGTTCGAGCACAGATTAAAAATGAATCGATTTTGTTATTACAATCGATTTCAATTTGATGTTTGTTTTAACAATCGGATTTGAAAAATTAATTTATTTTGTCATTTTTAAGCTGTTTTTCACAACATTATTAACTTCATAATCATGTCTGTTTCATTAAATTATAAATAAATGAATATAATAACATAAATTATGTAATATCAAAAAAAAATCGATTCCACCATAAAGAAGACTTATTTTTATTATTAAATATACGTTTTATCGCTCTGATCTGAGTGCAGCAATAACGAATCAAAATATTTTTATATATTTTTTTAATTACTTTTAATTTTAAACTAATAATAAGAATAATGCTATAACTATGGGAGCTTCATTGCTTAGTAACAGACTAAATGACAATATTGACATGGAATCTAAATGGAAGCCGAGCAGTTCTTGGGGCTTGAGACTCAGGAGCAGGTTTAAAGACGTCTTCTACTATGCACAAACTCACCTCCACCGCTCGAACACTATACCAATATTTTAATATGTATAATCGAAACCAACGTTATATATTGTGTACTCGTAATAGTATAAGTTACTAACTATAAGATTAATAATATTACATATTTAAATAATATGGAAAAAAATATTATATTGTATTATATAAAAAACTTGCTTCGCTGAGGTACATTCAAATCATTTACTCACTCAGTAAGCGTCAATAACTTAGTGGTTCAGGCGTTGGATTCACGATTGATAAGTCGCGGGTTCAAATCTCAGACATTGGACTACTGGCGTGGCCCACTCCTGACACGAGCAATTAAGGAATACTACTACTATGTGATCCGTACTGCTAGTAATCTTTATTTTAAAAAAAAACACTTCCTCACATACTTACCATTCATTCGATAACTGTATTGCCTATGTACTCGTTTGCATACTTATTCCCTTACTCGTTCATTTATACTATAACTCTCTCTCTCTCTCTCACTCACCCAAGATTTGGACTGACATAAGGAACACAACAAAAAAAAAGACAACGGGTTGCACTGTGGGAAGTGCCGCAGAAGTGAAAATTTGAACATTAAAGTTGTGCATTTTTGAATATTCCCAAAGAACAAAATTCAAAACCAAATTGTATTAATCAGATCTGGCTTACATATGGCGAGACCACAACGTGTCACGGGACCTTGGAAAGAAAATATAATTCTACGGTGTAAGTAACCCAAAGAACAAAATTCAAAAAAATCGAACTGTGTTACGTTTACGAATTTTTTATCAGGTCTTGTGTCCTGACGCAAATTTAACATTTTTTACCCATCCCAAAAAAAATGTACACAACTGCACAACCCCGATAAAAAAGTTTTCACTCAAAAAAAGAATTATGAAATTCGGGGCAATCATTCTCGTTATGCTATTCGATTAAATTGAAATCGATTAAAATCATAAAAACTCGATTGTCTAATAACTAGTCATTGTGTTTCAAGTGTTTTAGTAATGTACCATAGACAAGTTTATATTTTGCTGATGCAATACTTTTACCCATAATCCAAGGTTGTGGTAATGTCGATAATTATAAAGTGGATAAGAATATTTAACTAAAGAACATTAATTGAATTAATTAACGTTAATCGTACAAGCCATTGTTTTTATACATTATGATTAATTTAACACATTAAGGTTAAAGGAAATTTAATCTATATTTTATTTACACAATTTTTGCACGCTTCGCTGAGGTAAAAAAAAATGATTGTGATAATCATCGCATAATAAATAAAAATTCTGAAGATAATTATTTTTTATTATCATTAGAATATATCTCCTATTTTTTTTTTTTAAAAAAAAATGCGTATACTGGCCACTATGATTTAAAAAAGACAAATATTAAAAAATCTTCTATTTGACAATTTCAATTAATCCATGGTCATGGATGTCGTAATGTGGACAAATTTCTGTATAATGTAATAAAAATAAATAAAAGAAAAAAAAATTGTAAAAATATATAAAAAACGAAGGAACGATTTCTGTGTTTAATCGAATTAGTTTTCAAAATTCATAATGGCTGATAAAAAGAAGTAAGTTTATTTTTATTATTTAAATTTATCTAGTCTATCCACTCTAGATTTGCTCGATAAAAAGTTTTTTTTTGATATCCACTTTAAATGAAACAAAGCCTAAATTTACGGATATAAATTTTTAAAATTATTGTTTTGTGTTACAAAGCACACTTACATTAAGGCTTTTTAAATATCTTCCAAGTACAGACTCGCTCAATTGGTCCAATTCAACACGTGTATGCAAGCTACCGGCACGTAAGTACAGGTTTGACCTTGAATGCGCAGAAGTCACTATTAGGTGCGAGAGCAGCGCGTTTCAGTTCCCGCGCGTCCGCTACGTCACGCTCACAATGCGCAAACCCCCACTATTATTTCTCAGAACTAAAGTTAGCTGCCGGCTTACTTACCTTACTTAGAATAACAAAAAACATTTCATTTTCAATATATTGCTATATAAAATATTCAGGCGTTTAATAAATACTTAAAAATTTTGAATTAGTCAGAAGTGAGATAAGATTAGTTACATTATTGCAAGTCGCCACTAGATGGCGCTGCAAGAAAAATATGTGAAATGAGCAATCTTGAATATCGCCTTAAAAGCCGTGGGTGGGGAATAGACCTCGGGCGTACTAAAGTATAGGTAGTTCAATTCACGACGTGTCGCCACTAGCCTACTAACTGCTAAAATAGTAGCGAACGTGAGGCGTGCTAGATTGTACTATCCGTACCTGTCGTTGTATAAAAATTTGTAGGACTTTCGACCTATACTGTTTGATAGATCTGTCTATGTTGCTCTGGAATATCTAAAGATTACTAGCAATATGGATCACATATTACTAGTATTCCTTAACCCCTCTAAATAAGGTAAATGCTTGTGTCAGGAGGGGGCCACGTATATTGTTGATTTGAAGTCCAACGCCTGAACCACTTTCCTACTGATACTTCTGGGTTGTATCAATAAGCTCATATGCTGGATCATCATCACGACTTTTCAATAGCCTACTGCTGCGTCGGGTCTCCTCCTCAGAATGAGGAGGATATTAGGCCAAGTCCACCACGCTGGCCCAGTGCGGGTTGGCAGTCTTCACACACCTTTGAGAACTTTTTGGGAACTCTCAGGAGCGCAGGTTTCCTCACGATGTTTTCCTTTACCGTTAAAGCAAGTGATATTTAATTGCTTAAAACACACAACTCAGAGTCAAAGGTGTGTGTCCAGGATCGAACCTCGGACCTCCCGAGTAAGACTTGAAGTCTCAACCACTGGGCCATCACTGCTGCCAATATGGATATTTAGAAACTTTTTATCCTTTTTAAAGGTCGCACGCATCTGGTGATGCTCCTGGTGATAAGAAGGATTCCAATAAATCCAAAGTTAAAATGGTTGAAGAACCTGGTGATAAAAAAGAAGATACGAAATCTAAAGCCAAGATGGTGGAAGCTACAGGAGATAAGAAGGGTGACACAAGTAAATCTAAGATGAAAATGAGTGAAGCTACAGGTGATAAAAAGAAAGAAGTTGGTAAATCCAAGTCCAAGTTGATGAAGGAGGAGCCAGAGGAAGAGCTGCCTGAAGACTTACCGAAGACACCTTCGCAGATTGCACGAGAGTGAGACTTTTTATTATAGAACGTAGTAATTAGTCATTTTTAAAAACTATGCCAAACGGTAACACTCACGTATTATTGTGGTAACTTGGTACTACAGTTTCGATCGCATTGGGCGATCTTCTTCAGCCAGTGGAGGCGCTCGCGGTGGCCGTTCGGCGAACTCAGTGAAACTGTAGTATCAAGTTACTACAATAATACGTGAGTGTTACCGTTTGGCATAGAGTGAGACTTAATAATACAATAACTCAGCTTCTTGCATCCATTAGCCAGCAGGAACTTCATTATTGGTTTCACATTCACTGTCGTTCTCATTCCAATCGAACCCACGCAGCAATATGTACACTCAATTATCTTCTACTCACTCATTAACTCTCTAGATCTTACCAACTCTCTTACGTATCACCACACTCACTCGTTTCTCACATCATTCAATCACTTCCCACTCACGCACCAGTTTTTTTACCCACCCAGTTAACATCGACATCAAGAGAAACTTAGTAAAGAAAGTTGACACAGCAAAACACAAATCGGTTATTCCCCCACTACATTGGGTAAACCATAGACAAGTAGAACTTTTGTTACAACACTACGAGCTTACGGGGATATACTATGTACTTGGAATTGTAACTATTTAGTTTTACTGATAATTTTAACAGACTTAAAAACTTTTTGCAAAACAAAATGTCGGAAAATAATAGTAATATCATTGTTAAGGCTGCGTTTCCACCAGAGAACTAATAGAATCGCTTTATTTACCTAGCCTGTTAAATGAAGCGATTCTATTGGTTCTTACATCTCTGGTGGAATTGCAGCCTAATACTAGAAAGGTTTTGATTTCATTTTATAATTAATATTATAGTCTTATGTATAGACTTACTAGCGACCCCCCTCTGGCTTTAATATACATATAAACCTTCCTCTTGAATCACTCTGTCTGTTCAATATATTTTGGGGGGGTGTTAGGTAGTGTTAGTTGCGCCACGGGCAGAGGTCGTGTGTCAGTCGTAATGTAGGTATTGAACCAGGCGCACGCGCGCGGTGTTAATGTATTTTTGATTAATAATATCCCGAGTCCTGTGTGTGCTATATCTCCTAAACGCTAGTTAATTGACCCTTCCCTGACGAAAACCGACTGGCGGTGAAGTGCGGACTATTTAAAACTATTTGTGTTATTGTGTGAAATGTATAATGGGCATGCTCAAAGAAGATTAGAAAGAAGATTCAAGATCATTAAGAACTTGTGAGTTCTGTGTCTTTATCGCCTAACTGACAATAGATAACCCTTAATTTTTAAAAGCTGATCAGGGCCCAGCCAGCTTCCACGTGTGTGGGATTTGTTCACCCCACTGTCTATTGCCGAAAATCGCATCAAATTCCTACTCTTATATACATTACAGGGAAGCAGAATATAGATCATATTTACGCAAACAAAAATTCAAAAGGAGATGGCCGGAGATAACCAAGGTTAAGATAACAACACGACCATGGCATCCACCCCCACCGCCACAGAAGATGCCGAAAATTGTAAGATTTTTTATTTTAATTTATTTATGGCATTACCATTGCATTGCATTGTGCTGTACTCCGCTTGAAAAGTATTGCATTGCATCCATACAAATAAATAAAATTGGATTGTCTGTATGTAATATTAAAATAACCGCTTTTTACTAAGTGTATATGGATGTATGCACGGTACACGTTTGTTCTGACTAATCTCTGAAATGGCTCAGTGGCAGATAGCTGGTAACAAGGAGTAACTTAGGCTATGTAATATCTATATAACAACATAGATACGACCCATAGGAGTGGAGCAACACGCGAACAAAGTCACAATAATATTTGGTTAGGGTCGTTTGTTTATTCTCTCTGTATTTGTTGTAATAACGATTTTATAACCTACGCACACAGTCTCTTGATCATTGATATGTCAGAGTGGACGCCTGTAGGAGGGAGAGTCGCGAGACGAGGGCTAGTTCGTCATACTGCTCATAGGGCTAGTGATATATGCCAACTATATTATCATTCTAATCTATGAATCCCATCATACCATAGATGATAGAACTCCCTGAACTGAGAACACGCAAGTGGGTGCCACCGTACATGATACGTAAACGAAGAAGATTGCGGCTGCAGAGGATACCCAAGGAGGAGATGACGCAGCCCTTGTATGAATATGCTAAGCTTAAAAAGGTGAGATTTCACGTTTAACTATATTGTATTGTAAAGCATTGCATTGCATTGTATTGCTTTAGTGATCGCGTCAACAATATGAATCTCTACTATTCTACAACTCATAATCCCGACTACTTACGCTTTTATGCTTAAACCACTGAACCGATTTGGATAAAATTTTATACAGAGATAGAGTAGATCTTGGGAAAAGACATAGGCTACATTTTGATACGAAAAAAAGAGTTGAAGGGGTTGAAATAGGGGATGAAGTGCATGTGACCGATTAAGTCTTTGAGAGTTAGTCGTAATATTTATATATATATATATCTAAAATATGTTGAAAATTAAAATGTAAAATTAAATCTACATACGTGGTAAAGAGAGCCGGGGTGAATCGACTAGTATAGTTATAAAACAAATTATATTTTAATACTGTTTAATCTGTGGTAATGATTCCAGATATGGCACAACTTCAGTCAAGTTGAAAAGAATAAAATGATACTCCAAGGCAGTATTGGTTGTAATTCAAAGAAATATTCATCAACTGCTTGTGGTATGTACACTTTGTCTTAACTCTTCTACGTTTAACTATAGATTCGAAACTGCACCACCATTTATCATTTCTGGCGGGAAGACTCAGCTCAGCTGCCTACGCAGTTGGAGAGTCGAACAAATGACTGATATTAAAACTGCTATAACATAGACTTCTTCTTTTTCTTCATTTTTCTTTCCAGACTTGCAACAGTTGCATTCCATACGATATATTGCATTGCATTATGCTGTATTGTATTGTCTTGCATATTGACGTGACTATTTTGAGGCTGCGTTTCCACCAGAGATGTGAGGCGTTGTGTCTAGTGTGTCAAATGAAGCGCACTCGCGCACGTCTCTGGTGGAAATGCAGCCTTAATTGGATGATGTTAATTTTTTTATATAATTAAATTTCCATCTTCAGGTTCCCAAACAGCGTGTATAGCAGTAATGTGTCGAGCTCTTCTAGAAGAGAAAACACCAGCAGAATTGGTTAAGCATGATGTTGATGAGCTAATAGATGCAGGCGATAGATATTACAGACAGTGCATGTTGGCTATGAAATGCTATAAAGGTACAGTTTGTTATTTTGTTTTGGACCAACGTTGTTTTTTTTTAATTAAAGTTTGGTGGTAGGGAATTACAATTAAGAAGGTTGTTAGTCCGGTCATTGTGTTATACAATTATACTCTACGTTATTACACTTGCATAGCATCGTACTGCTTAGCATAGCATTCATTTCGTATATTGCATTGTATTATGCATTGAATTTTATTGCGTAGCATTATGCACTACAAGCAAGCAAGCAGTGATGGCCCAGTGGTTGAGACTCCAAGTCTTACTCGGGAGGTCCGAGGTTCGATCCTGGGCATACACCTCTGACTCTGAGTTATGTGTGTTTTAAGTAATTAAATATCACTTGCTTTAACGGTGAAGGAAAACATCGTGAGGAAACCTGCACTCCTGAGAGTTCCCTAAAAGTACTCAAAGGTGTGTGAAGTCTGCCAACCCGCACTGGGCCAGCGTGGTGGACTATGGCCTAATACCCTAATAATTCTGAGGAGGAGACCCGGCTCAGCAGTGGGCCATTGAAGGGTCGTGATGATTATGCACTGCATTGAATGGTGTTGCATAGTAATATAGTGTGTGGCAATATACTGTATTGCATTTCATTGTATTGCATGGCATTATGCACTGTATTTCATTGTATTGTATTTTATGGTATTGTACTGTTTTATATTCTTACATCAGCTATGCAAGATTATTTTTATTATAATATAGTTTAAAACAAGTTAAAAAAAATATTACTGGAATAGGAATTTCAGGATCACCTTCCCCCTTTCCCTTCCCCCGTCCTTAGTCACGTCACATATTTAATTTAACATCTATAAGTATATTATTAAATTAAAACACCAGTTCTTGAGTTAGTTTTATTTCTATTTAATTTTTTTTTTATTATTAAATTAATTGTTTTCATGTTATTTTAATAGTTCATTGTTTGAATACTTTTTTGATTTCGCTATGTAACGTCACGAAATTTAGGACTCCCTCCCACCCCTTGTCATATAGTGTCACACTTCGTTAACCCTCTCCCTTACCCTTAGATTGCGCTTCCACCAAAGATCCGACCTAGCTTCGACCAGAAAGTGTCAAATGAAGCGATTCTATTGGTACTTAACAAATGCATCCCTCACTACGAATTCTCACACATCTCTAGTGGAAAAGCAGCATTAACATGTGACTTATTTTATGGATGGTACTTTACTAAAATAGTTATTTTTTTTTCAGGAAAACCACAATTAAGTCTAAATCAACTACTAACATCATTCTTCTTCCACGACACTAAATACACCATCAAGCTGCTGGAATTAGACAAGGGGTTGCTGGCTAAACACCCTGATAATATACAGACTGAACCGGATTTGATGGCGTTAGTAGATTTTTAATATTGTCTTCATCATGAAGATGCACTCTTGTTACGGTTTACTTTGACCTTAAATTCCACAAAGTCGCACTAAGTGCACTTAGTTTTGGCCTCAATTACATCTTTTTGTTAGTAACGCTAATCACACCGAACTGGTTTTTGTCATTTTCTTGATTGTCTTGGTAATAATAGTCAAAATTCAAAGTGCACTTGGTTTTGGCCTCAATTAACCTTTGTGTTTATAAAAGGTAATCACAAAGCCAATAATTTTGTCATAGTCAAAACGTTATCTTGGTAATAATAACCAAAATTAAAAGTGCACTTAGTCTTCGCCTCATTAAAACCTTTGTGTTAGTAATGGTAATCGAAGTGTATTTGGTTTTTGTTAAAGTCGAAACGTTGTCTTGGTAATAATAGTCAAAATGCAAAGTGCACGGTTTTGGCCTCACGCTGAACTTGGTTTCCGTCATTTGCAAAACTTTGTCTTTGGTGATGATAATCTAAGTGCGTTTGTTTGTTATTTTTATAAACATCACAGATTAATGGAAAAACGCGCAGGACAAACATACATGTTAATTCTATCTGCTGGTGACCGCCATTTTCTAATATGGGGTCATGCTCCTCCACCAGAGAGTGGGAGTCAAGTCAGAACTGTATGTTATATCTTTGATCCACACATGTTGAATGAGTTGGGACAACCGCAGAAATTGTAAGTTTTTCCGTTAGCTTTTATTAATATTAAGCATAGGAAACAGTATAAATAGTTCAATCCAAGACGATGGGTGCTTCTTCTGTTGCTTGACTATTCGCCTCCACTCCTAACGGAATCATTCCTCGCACGCTGGTGTATCTGTCCACCTCATCGGTTATCTACCATGTGCCCAAGTGCCTTCCATACTCCCTTAAACTTGTCTTCTTCGTCAAAATGTATTGAGCTATCTATAATAATAATTAGATAGAGAAAGAGGTAGAAATAGGGAGGAGGTAAATGGGTCATTGAAGATAGAGGAGATGAGAATGTGGTATGAGAGTGGGAAGGAGTGAGAGAACTATGCGGTAACTAAACGTAAAAGATACTATATGCTTCGCATGATAATGTTCTCATAGTAGTAGTAGAAGGTAGAATAGGAAATAATGGTGAAATTTAGCTAGACTAAGTTACTGGAAATAACACACCAATTAAAAACAGATTTGGTGCTGGAGCTTTCCTTCGATATGCTGGAATTACATCATTTGTATTAGACTTTCTTGCTAACTATGGTGACTTGGACGCTGCTAAGAAGGGTACCCCAAAACCTGCTCTAACATTGACTAGTATTGAGGTAAATTGTGACATTAATAATAAAAATCATAATATGGAGTCATATAAGCAGAGAATTGTAGGCATTGGTAGATTGCGACACCAACGAAGAGTTTACTGATCTTCAAGAATAAATTAAAATGATATTTATCTCTGATATAGGTAGTCCAATCAGAACCTCTCCTAAGGGAACCAAAATATGAATTAGATCTTAAAGCTTTGAAGATCCACTGTCAAAGTGAATGGAACAGCTTGAACATGAATGCGCTTATTGAGAAGAAAATAGAAGAAGTAAGTGTAGAAAAGCATTAGACCATCTATAACTTCTTCATAATTATCCATATTCTCCACTGAACATATTTTAAAAAAGTGAATCAATTAGTTTTAAATAAGGTAAAAGAGTGTTATTTTCAATTAACCGTCAGGGGAAGTACGTCGTTGGTTCCCTGAGTGCCGTCAGTTTGGCAACTTCAAGAGCAACAAGCAGAAGAAAAGTACGGGATTTCTATCAGAAGACGCCTAAAGAAGTAAGTTTATTTATTTAACTTGTGCAGTTTGTGGCGCCCGAGATAATGGATCGATTTTGATACGGTTTTCTTTGTTTGAAAGTTGATTTTATAGTGAAGGTCTGGTCAACCGTTTGCAGTCTATCAGCTCTTTCCTAACTTGGCTTATTTGCTTTTTTGAGCTCGGAGTTATTACATAAAAATGATATCTTTTCATAGCCTCCTCCCCAATTGCCTATACCTCCAGAACGTCCTCCAACTGGATTCACTCAGGATCAGTTGATGCAGTTACGTGGTGAGGATTTCTTTCTTTACTGTCCGAAATCAGATGGACATGCTTATGGCAGGTAAGAATATTTGCCTTATCATGAACATAAAATCATTAGCTATCTCTTTTTCAATAGTTCGTTTTAAGAAATAATTTAGAATTGGCACAGTCGGTAAGACACTACATCAACGCATCAACAACCAATATTAGAAACATTAAGTTTGTGCAATAATAATAAACAAACAAGTTATGCTGGATAATAAAATGATGGAATTTATATATTTTAGAGACGATATGATACCACGGCCAAAATCTGAAACAGTATTACACAGTGTAGTGGAGATAGCAGATAAGAATTTTCACTCGCAATATCAGCAGTTGGACGCTGATAAGTGGATACTGAGAGCCACGAGACATATGGCCAGTTACAGGTAAAACATCAGACTGCATTTCCCACCAGAGATGAGCGAGTATGTGTAGCGAGAGATGTGTTTACTGAGAAACAATAGAATAGCTTCATTTAACTTACGTGGGAACGCAGTCTAAATGTCGAAACAATTATTGAGAATTTTACTAACAAACCTGATGGCAACAAAAGCAACGAAGTTTTCAAAGATTCTGATTAGATAAAAATTTTCTTTTGGTTTATTTTGGCAGATATCAGACATTTAAAAGCTATACGGGTGTTGCCTGCTGTGTTGCATCATTGGCCATGTTGTTACGACTTCGAGCTCGGGCGTGGAATGAAGATGTATTGGATGAAACCTTGGATCTTGGCTATAATATATATAGAGTAAGTTAGAATGGAATTGTAGTTTCCCATAGACATCTTAATCATCATCGCAATCCATTAATGACTCACTGCTGAGCCGGTTCTCCTTTTCAGAGTGCGGAGGGTGTTAGGCCATATTCCACCGCGATGTTTTCGTTCACCGTTAAAGCAAGTGATATTTAGTAAATGAGATAAGATTCTCATCCTATCAAATAGAAATTAAAATCGCCATTAAAATTTTAGTATAAAATTTCAATAGTATCAGTATAATTATAGCGGTTGGTTTTACTCTTATATTCAGGTATAAGAAAGCATGGACCATAGATTTAGATCTATAGTCTTCTCTTTTTCTCTTTTTATCTTTGTATTACATGAAATATGGAAGCTAGATGTAAATAATTACCATCAAATTGGCCTTCTGCTTTTTTTGTACAGGAGTCTCTCGTGGATAGAGGCGGTCCAATACGAAGACTGGTTTTAGGAGAATTGAAAGATATATTCCGGATACGTGATAAGGAATATACGCATAAGGTACGTCTAAAAAAATCTAAGATATTAAAATAATCTTGTGTGACTTCGTCCTTATCTTGAGCTTCCAGTTTTTTTTAACCACTTTTTCTTCTGACCTAAAGGAAACGGATCTTTTTTTTGGAATAATAAGTAACCCCATCTCTTAATCAATATTCTAATGTGTACAATATTTCATTGTAGTATCGGTTCAGCCGTTTTAATTCTAAAATTTTACCGTCTTTACTATTTTCTTCCTCCTATGTCTTTCTTATTAGAGTTTTGTAATATATTTCAATATTATTCAAGTTTCTAGTCTTATTGGAATTGTTTTTACTACAGCCTCGTGGTATAGCAGTGTGGGGAAAATTAATATCTTCAAATCCGAAAGTATTTGATCTTTGTCGTGGACTTGAGTCGTTCTTTAAGGAGTCTGATGGTGGAATATTACAGGTAACTATTGTTATAATTATAGTCAATTTTTTTTAAAAAAGAAGCTTCAAGGTAAAATTGCAAAACATTTAATAATATTTGCAATGTATTTTATTTAGATTCCCGGTGAAATTGAAGTGGCAATTTGGCATGAAGGTGGAAAATATTATGTTTACCATCCATGGCCTGCTGATAGTTATGGATATAAAGTACGTATTTAATTTTTTCATCCCTTCAACTACGTATAGTAAATAAGATTCCTGGCATTAGTCTTCTAATAGATTTCCATTTTTTATGGCAATATAAGCAAATATTTAAAATATTGTTTTTCAGGTCGGCCTCAGAGAAGGAGGCAAAGCATGTCTTATCAATTTCAATAAAATATCCCGACTTTGTGAACATTTTCTGGATAGTGTCGCTGATTTGAAAAGAAAACCGTTCAGCATTTCTGATGTTTATGTCACTGAGATTGGTGACATGCCTGAACCTGTTAATAAGTTAAAACGTTAGTATGATAAGTTTTAGTTAACTGTTTAAGATATACGTTATTAAGACACCGAAGTCATTAAAACTCTAATTTTAGCGGTAGCACCTAACCGATGGATAGTACGAGGAAGATTCCATGAAGCCGATGAAAGGTTTCCTGAAGAACATCGCGGTAAACAAGCAACACCCGCTTCCATAGCTGCTATTGCTATGGCTCATGTTATTGAACCTTCTGTATGGACACCAGATGATGTTGATGAAGTTAGTTGTCCTAAAAATAAAAAACACATGATTTTAAGTAGTTTAGAAATAGGAGCACTTAAAACAAATAAATTTTTTGTAGACCTTAATCCGGGGAGATATACTTTACCAAGATACAATGGAACAGTTAGAAAAACGTGGTGTTACTCTAGAAACTCCTAAGGGACCTGAAGAGGGAGAAGAAGAAGAAACAGGACAACCGTCAGGAACATTGGCTGCAGCTGATGTATTGAATAGGTTTAGGGTTTCGGAGTATGATTGTATTGAAACTGATGTTATGGATAGCGCTTTTAGTGGTAAGTTTGATATTTTGTATACATAAATTAATATCCCGTTTTTCCTCTATTAATAATCTTTAATATTATCTCCAGGGCAATTAAACCCAGAACCGGGTAGCGGAGTTCTGTCCCTAAAAGATTCCCTACGACAACTGTTTAAAGAACATAAATACGCAGTATTTACTTCTAGAGGAGGATCTATAGCTATATGGAAACATGATGATAATTATTACTTCTTCGATCCACATGGATGTGACGAGAGTGGTATAACTTTATTATTTATGAAAACTTTATAATTAATTTGCTTCGGTACTGCTACTGATTATGTAGATTCATTTTTTTATGGTTTTCTCTCTTCATATAGACCGTCAAATAGTTTCCACTCACCCACCGTATTTTAAGACTTTGAAATTTTTTTATATTCAACTTAAGATTCAACCTTATTATATTTAAGCTTAAATTGTGTAAGTTTTCCTTGATTCTTATCTATCTAACTTAATTATGATCTTTATATCTGAAAAGGTCTCCCATCCGAAGAACCAAGAGCAGCAGCCTGTCTAGTCAGAATTAAGGGTACTGAACAGGATTTAGTTGATACAATCCTCGGAAACCTGGCTCCAGGTGTTGATGACAGCTTCAATATATCTCCAGTGTTGGTCAATGCTAGCAAATTAAACGCGATGATTGGTGCACCTGAAACTAAGTTGGAGGTGTTTATTCATTTTCTGATAGTGTAATATTAAGAAGGAGAGTCAAGATAATTATTGTGCTTATTTTATTTTTACAGAGCAAGGCATTTCAATGGATATCCAAAGGAACGGCGGCCATAATGCCAGGGCCAAGAGGCGAAAATACTGCTATTGGTAAAGCTGCAGAAAAAGTTGGAATTGGTGTAAGTATAGAACAAAAAGTTATTTGACAAGGTTATCTATCATAAGTAGGATATGCTAAATTAATTCTGTCATCTAGAATGAAGATATGGCAGGTCGAACGTTATCCTTACCAGCAGCTGCAGCATTTGCAGCAGCCACTGAGTCAGTTCCACCTCCACACATGCATCAGGATCATATGTATAATTTTCTAGGTAATCTTGTATTATTTATAGCATCCTAACAGTTAGAACTTCTAATTCACGATAGATTACTGACGTAAACTTGTTTTAATTTTAGACGCAGGAGCAGATTATTATTTAAATCATGTAAAGAAAACCGGTCGTAAAGATATACAGCCGGAAGATTTAACAGAAAAATTTGAAATGGGTGCAAATACGTTCTCCATTGAACTTGGAGAACCTATCAGATTACCTTTGAGATTACCCGATGAGCCGGCAGGGGTAAATAAATAGATTCTATTGATATAATAGGAGGATAAATTATTTTACAAAGTTGTATGAAATATATTCAAAAAATTTTTTAGGAGGGTGAAGAGGAAGAAATAGCTGAGAAGGAAGAACTTGGTGAAGAAGAGGAGGAAGAAAAGGAAGCACCAATGAAACGTAATATTGATATAGTAGTAAATTGATATTTAGTAGATAATAAATGACTTGCTTTACTTCTTTTTTACAGAAATCAAAGATGCTCTCTTTAGGTTGTGGTATGATAATACAAAACCAGCAACAGTGTCACTCCTGGTGGGTGACTATCACCAATTGGGAGTTTGGGTTTGTGCTGGGGGTGAAGTTGTAGCTTTCGATCCAGCACCCGTTGTTGGAAAAGGGATGCTAACACTGCAACGGATTACAAAGGGTAATTTGGGATTTTAAGCTCATACTTACTCAGAACTTCAAGGATATAAAAGATCTTGTCTTAGTTTAGTGTAACTTAGTCAGTTTATATTGATAAAATTATTTGTCGAAGGTGATGAACTTCGTCTTCAAAGACTTAAAGATGAAATGGCTGGTGAAAGTGGCGGTGGTGATGAAGAGGAAGAAGAAGAAGCTGAAGGAGGTATATCGAATAAGTATTGATAACATATTATCAGGTGAAATTTTATTTATAAATATTCATTTTACAGAGGGTGAAGAGAAACCTGAACCAGAACCGGAATTCGTTCCACCTGAATCTACTCCAGTTTTAATGGTATTTGCAAGTCCTGGAGAATTTATTGATAAACTTAGTAAGTGTTCCTTGGCGCTTTGATGGCGACTAAATCATCATTGATGAAATTACTAATTGTAAACATATTACATAACTCTCTATTCATTTAACCAACACAAAATTCTTTGAGAACCTTAATGAAGGAATCAAAATTTTTTATTGTTTTTTACAGCTTTTCAAGGTGGTCTTGATAGAAAGCAATGTCTGGCTCCATATAAATTATATCCCATTACAATCACCAACGAACTGACATCAGTATTGAAGGAAAGAAAAGCAATAACTCCTAGAGGCGGTGAGGAGGCCGCTGATGAAGAAGGTTAATCCATAAATATTCCATACCACCCTTTCATTTATAACTGGAGTTTGTAGATTACATAAGCATTTTGTAACCAAATATTTATATTCTAACCGTTTCGTTTTCGGGTGCGAATTGCTATGTTACCGAGGTTTCTTTTACAAACAATGGATTAGGTAGAAGACTATAAAGTCTATCCACTGCTTCAGATATCCAAACCATTATTTTATATATCAACATTGTATTATTAAGTTCTGTTAAGTCTGTTTGCTCTGGCAACCTTTTGCTATGATCGTCTAATTATTCGCCTGATCATCCAACACTGTCACCAGCCATCCAAAAATGGATAAAAAATACCCGCATTTCCTACTTCCGCCTCATAAAATCAAATTAATTAGCTTATTACTAATAAAAAACTATTTCCAGAGGGTGAGACTCTAATAGAAGCATTAGATGATGCTGCAATGGGTAAATACTTCACACGTATATCGCGAGCCGTTGCATCTGTAAGAGGACGAGTTGCGCAGAATGAAAATTACTTCTTGGATGATCCTAATAGAGATCACCAGGTAAACTAAAAGCTGGCTTAAGTTGCGTATCCAACAGACATGCGCAAGGATATGTATATGTCGTACCGTAGTTTTTGAATTTAAAATTCAGTTGGCCTTAAATAATCTTTTAATCACAGTAAGAAATAGGATTGTTTGGCATTTTTTTTTAAATAAATAAGGTGCAAACGAGCAGATGATCCACCTGATGGTAAGTGGAAACCATCGCCCATGGACATCCGAAAAACAAGAAACACTCTCGTTTTGTCGATGCGTTGCATCCCCGAAGATAAAGTGGGCAGGGGAAATGAAGAAGAAAAATGATGCGGATTCAGCGGACCCTAGGCAAGAGCCCAGAGTCCACTAGACCCACAGCATTAATGGGATGGGAGAGGAAGGTAAGTCTGACCCACATAGGGCTCAACCGGAACGCGTCTATGACACTTGGCGATCGGATTCGCATGCTGGTGGTCGCAAGCCAGTCGCGGAACAGATCCCCTACCACCAAGGGGGTGCTGGGTTCCTCGGTTCTTACGAGATGCTCTCCCAGCGGCCGAGGGGAATAGTATTCTAACTCGTCCCCTCACGGGTAAAACGGATTTATCGTTTTTCAGGACAAAATGTGGAAAATGTTATTGGCGATTTCTGACATTTCTAGTACTCAAACCTTAAATGGTCCCATAGTCTTTTGATCCCTTTTGATGAAGTAGGATCGATAGGCATAAAAAAAGTTTTTTTTTGAGTTTTAGTACTTTTTCCGCTAACCGTATATTTTCTCAAAAGTCTGTGAATACAGTTCAGAATATCTTAAAAAGTTATGGATGGTCTCCTAAGAACGTTTTCCTGTAACTATAACGGTTAAGGTACCTGCCCTTACTGACCCGTCTCAAAAATCTACCCTGTATATATTTGTAAAAAAAGACAGGTCTAGAATCCCTCCCTGAAGACATTTCACGATTATATCACTTAATATAATTTACAGGATGCTGCAAATGCTGCAATGGGTATTGTAGTAGAACACATAGAGCCTTACGCTCATTGGAAGCCTCAACTATTGGACGCCATACTCAAATATGGAGATAGACTATATACACTATCACTACCAAAAGCCGCAGCTCCGCCTAGATTATTACCTGGGGAGATACAGAATGATTTTCATGTTACTAACTTTAATGTAAGTATTATATCACTCAATAAGTTGAACGCTAGTTAATTTCGATTGTGATTATTCAATTCTAATCATGCGCATTAATTACATGACTTATTGATCATACACCTAGTGTATTTTGCGTATATTATAATTTTTCACGGAATATAATGGGGTGTGGAATTAACTTGATTTGCACATATGTACACATATCGCACAATTTATCTTTTCATGCCCTGTTAGAAAGGAATTTTAGTTTTGTTTCAAATGTTTGATTGATTGTAGAATCAACTAGATGTTACACGAGGTTTTTGATTTTAAATTTCATTTTCATTTCTATTTAGGTAAAACTCGATATAAACAGCAACGTTGTTAATGGTGACATCAAAGCTGGTGAGAGTGGTGCTGTGCTTAGTTTGAAGAGAGGCATTACTAAGTTCTTTGAATCGGTAACGTTGTTCTACCTTTCAATCAATCATAATTATAATAGATAAAAATCACTTGTATCTATTCTATTAGATATTTTTTTCATTGGGAATGCCGAATAGAGTCAGATGCAATATCCATTTCATTCAGCGAAGCGAGGACAGGTAAGGCCAACTTATAATAGAAATCCTAACCAGCGTCTTTATTAAAGAAGATCGAACAATCGTTCTTCAAAGTGGAACCACGACAATCGACAAATTAACTGTAATTCAGTAATCATTCTTGGAATACTAATAGATGCTGGTGATACCATATAGCCAATTCACAAACTAATTAATTTAATAATTGTAGAGATTAACTCTTACCTCTGTATCTGAACTGCTGAAGCTTTTAATGACACTAAAATACAAAATTTGTATTTCATTAGAATAAGCATGGTATCCTCTGCGCAAAAGACTATTGCGTTGGTATCTGGAAAGCCGCGGATGATAAGTCCGTCTGTTTGTGGGAGCCCCACGCTGTTGGGCCCTCTGGTATTGCCTCTCCTGGTGGAGCCTCCGCTCTCGTTGTCATGACAACGCCAGAACAGTTAGCTGATGTGTTCAAGGCAACGATGGATAAGTTGGCACGATCTGGATCTAATAAGTTAGTTATTTTTTCATTATTTTATTTATTTATAACTTTATTGTACACCACATAAAAAAAAATAACACAGTAAAATAAAAACCAAATATAAAGTGAAGTACAACGGGCGGTCTTATGACTGGTTAGCCATCTCTTCCAGACAACCCTGTCTTGGGAGGAGCGGGGGTTGAAATAACGAAGGTGGTGTAGCTTCAATATACTAATATATTACAACCGAATACATACACACCTACACAATAATATTATATAATATGAATACATACAATTATAATAAACTAATAAATATTCTAAGGTTACAATAAACTACATAAACAGTACATAAATTTAATAAATAAATATAATGAATAATGTCATCTAAATATTTAGATAGTGATCTTTCACTGAATTCTTAAATTTGTTAAGTGATTCTGATTCTCTAATATTGAGTGGTAAATCGTTCCATAAGCTAATGGCTTGCACTGTGAAGGATTTTTTATAAAACTTTGTAGAGAATTCAGGCACAAGAAGCTTAAGTTTGCGTGTAGATCTCAACCCGTCATATTTGCGTAGGCAGAAAATAAACCCAATTCTGCTCCCGCGTCTATATACTCGGACATACAGATAGCTGCCAGCCACTTTATCGATTACTTGTTGACGTTAATATTTACTTTCCGAGCTGATCATAGGTTCAGATCAACTGACTGACTTTTTTGTCAAAAGTACTTTGAAAAAACTAATTAAAACTAACTATTTTGAGTTTGAATTGTTGAAAGAATAAAACTGGATTAAAAATGACTTTGTCCAGGTACTCTATATCATCAGTGAAAGTCACCTGGGAATTGTCCAAAACACCAGTAGCTGTGGTACCTCAAGCTGCTGTGCCAGATGAAGGTTATGAATACAAGGTAAATTATTAATACGAGCATCTTCAATTGTCACTGATCAACTAATGGGAGCAGTAAATATTAACTGGAGATAAACATTCATCACCACTATCATCATAATTATAATAGTGTGCCCATTAATGGCACACTGCTGAGCCGGGATTCCTCCTCAGAATGAGATGGGTTTTAGGCTATAGTCCACAACGTTGGCCCAATTCGGGTTGGTAGACTTCACACACCCAAAGAGAACATGAAGAACAAGGAGTACGGGTTTCTTCACCGTTAAAGCAAGTGATATTTAATTGCTTAAAACAAACATCACTTTTGGAAGCCGTCGGTGTGTGTCTGTGTGGTGGATCGAACTCGGACCATGTCTGAACCACTAGGCCACAACTCTAATAGTATATTTATCCAAATCATATTTATTTAAGGTGCTAACTGCGTATGTGGAGACAGCTCGTGGAAGAACTATTCTTAGAGGATCACGACCACCTGATTTAGTCAAGTAAGAATAAGCTATCTATCCCGCTCTATATATAAGCGCTCTTTTCTATGTTTTTTCGCCTTCTACCTGCTTTATGATTAAAGTATCCAATGCATGTATGGTTAAATTAAAATAATGGGTTTGGGGAGAATTATTTAGCTCTAAATCTAATGTGGTGGACCGTCCATGATAACGGACAGGTTTTTTCAGCCACTTCTTGGTTTCTTTTTAAGCAAAAACTTTGCATACAGATTTAGGTCTGAAACTGCCGATGATAAAAGGAAAAAGAAAAAAGAGACAGACCACTAAAATTTAGGCAATTTTATTTTTCGGGCATTAAAAAACGGCAAACTTCTAACAGCTATCTCATTTGTATCGCTAGATTCACTCGAGATGCTCTCCTCCAATCATCATGTGGAGCTATAGTGGGTGTGTGTATGTCCCATATAAGAAAACCTCACCTCTGGACAAGAAACACCATAGATGAGATCATGGTCAGCGCTGCACAACTATTCGCAGCATCATTGGGCTCTTTGGGTTATGAATTTAGACCTGGTGAAGATCTTTTATTGCCCTTACAGGTACAGGTTACATAACATTAGATTTTTTTTAGGATGGTGCTTGATCGTAAGCTAATAACAACGACTAAGGGAGACTTAAAAGGAGACAAGGTCGAATAAAAAATTTTCGGTACTGTTGATCCAGTTTGGAAAATTCTTTAGTCATATTTACAGCTGGTTAAGAACAAAAAACTAAAGGGATTGATTAGTAATCGAGTTTATATATCCTCATGAGGAGACTAATCTTCAAGTGTAAAACAAGTTTTTAAAATTATTTTATTGACTGTTTATTCCATTCTATTCAAGGTCCTAAAACGATTCGTGTTAGGAGTAAACTACGTCCGTTATGACCTACAGCAAGTATATAGCGGAAAATTGGAGCAGAAAAGTCCTACTGAGATGACTGTCAGGTAAGAAATACTTCACATAAAGAACGAAGACCCTTACCCATCTTAATAAGCATGACCAACAATTCGAAAAACCAGGTTCTCTAAGTAAAATTAATATGATAATTCTTGATTCCTTTTTCGGATCATACAACTTTTTTAAACATAGTTCTTCTACTTATAGATGTGCTTTGGAAAGTTTCTTCACCCGTTACACACATGGTATTCTCTGGTCTGCTCCACATGCGGTCGGAGTATGGCGTACAGGGACTCTGCCATTTTATATGCTGGAGCCCCACGCTTGTGGGACTACGGGATTGAGGGTTGATGCACAGGTATGGTCTCAACCATCCTTAATGTTTAGCGGAAACCACGGTATCATTGAATCAACCATAGATTATTATTATATTAATATTTTTCAGGACGATGGAGCTCCATGCGTTATGACATTCACATCTCCCAAGATGATGGCATTTGCGTAATTACTGTTTTATTATTGTTTTCTTTACGAATGGGTTAGAATACAACTCCCCTGTGCCGCTGGGAGAGCATCTCGTAAGATGCAAGTAACCCAGCTCCTTAGTGATAGGGGATCCGATCGCCGACTGACTAGCGACCACCACAATGCGAGTCCAAGCGCTAAATGTCAAATAGTTCCGGTTGCGCCGCATGTAGGTCTGATCTACCACCTCCCTCTCCTATCCCATTAATGTTGCAGTTTCATAAACCATTGCATTATTCTCTTTACTCCCTCCTCACTTTTTCTTTAAGGTGGCAACGAATTGGCAATACAAAAGATACTTTCTTGGGCGACGGTCGCCATTTACCATCAGATGTATCGTCTGCTCGTTTGCCCTTTAAGTGACATAAAAAAATATGATCTGCAAATACTAAAATTGCATACGAACTAGTGGTCTACTTGATACTTAAGTAGATACGATCGTTATCGTCTAGACTTCTACAAACATGGCACCAACTTTTTGCATTCCTATGTTAGTTGTCTCGATGTAGATTGTCACCGGAAAAATCTTAATCCTGCATCGGCCTTAGTGTTTTTTATTTTCTACTTAATTTGTACACAGATATCTCCAAAACATACCGGTAACGGAAAGACCAAAGCATGATTTCCAATTGTACGCGATATCTGTAACAGTTCAACCTATCAAGAAGTTGGGAGGAGTTGAGCCACCATTAGTGCGAGCACCGCCTGGAGTTAGGCTTGTACCTGCTACTAGTAAAGTGAGTTAGATTATAAATATGTCTAAGCTTGACTTTTGTACACGTGAAGTTAGAAATATCTCAAAAAGGAAAAGAGCCTTTTAGATCAGACTCAAATTAACATCAAATTTCTAGAGGAGGACGAGAGATTTTTTGATCAGACTCTATTAGTCAAATTCCACAATGAGGTTAAGAGGATTTTTAATCTGACTTAAATTTAAGTCAAATTTCTTAAAATGTAAAAGAGGATTTTTGATCAGACTCCATAGGGTGTCTTAAGGTGACCTCGGTTGGATGGAGGATACTCTGTTTTAGCTGAAACATGAAAACTGAAAAGTAATCTAATGTCTAATCTAATAAAGATATCTTCATTCCCTATTTCATTCCAGATCGCCATAGATGGCACTAAACGTCGTGCAGCAGAAGGAGATAGAAAACACCCACCAGGAAGCGCAACTTGTATAGATGCACAAAGAGCTTCAGAAAAGAGAGATAAAGAAGAAGGAAAATTGAAAGGTACTCGTGCTTGAAGAAAAATCTATTTATCCACCTTTTTCTTTCTTTTTTCTTCACATACTTCTTCTAAATCATGTAGAGGTGTTGGAGAGTGACTTGTTTTTTATTTCCACCAGGTCAAAGAAACACCAGCGGCTGGCTGGTCCTCCATGATGGAACTCAGTTTCTATCGGCACAACATTCCATGTGCTGCAGGAAGTTTCCATATGCTTCTAGAGGAAATCAGGTAGAGTAAAGAAATTATTGTTTGAGAAAATTCCCAAGGAGGAAGAAAGAGAGTGCCTTCATTTCGTTTATAACGAGATTGACTCCTTCCACTCGTTACCCATTTAGGATGCCAACAAAGAGATGGAGAGAAGGAGAGGATGCTACAGAAGAATTCTATAATATTTTTGTTTTTAAGTTAAAGTACAGCGATGGCGTGGATTCAAATTACTAGTGTCGCCATCTGTTATAGCTATTAATATTAACAAATGCACCATCGTTTTAATAATCAGAGAGTATGCTAATAGGAAACGAGAAGAGAGAGAGGGAGAGAGTATAATAAAGTGTGTTGTTATTCCAAACAGGCTCTGGCCTGTTCAATAATGGCGGTGGCCATGTCTCGCGTGGAGGACGTATGTCGCTGGTGCTCCTCCACCCTGGACCAGATCCTCGAGAGCGGAGACCAGCTCTACCAGGACAGCTACCTGCATTACCGACCTGCTGGAAAGATATTGGGTATTGAACAGGTTAGTGATTTTAGATGGCAGTTATCTTCAACCACCCGACCAAATTTTAAATCCAACATGGCAGACGGCCTTAGATGGTGGACTAGTTATTTTTGTTCACGCTCATGATACTAGAAATGAAATGAAAGGGTTTGCTGAAAAGAATATGAAAGGTCAGTTGAGTTAAGTGTAATGTCTACATTTCTCTAATTTTCTGAATTATTATATTTATTGTCTAGTTACCCATAAGTGTTACTACACGCGACTTAGTTTTCGTCGAAAAAGGGTTTCTTTATTTTATTGTCTAATCTGCATCTATGGGTCGTAGCATAGGCTATCCAACACTAAAAGAATTTTTCAACTCTATGTAGTAGTTCCTGAGATTAGAGCGTTCGACCAAAAAACCAAACAAACCCTTCAGCTTTATAATATTAGTATAGATTTTTTTTTTTTTTAGATTCTTCGTAAATTCTATACCCCTGGCAACTGTGTGTGTCGTGTTGTTGTGTACAGAGCGAGGCAGAAGGGGACTGTTGATAGTGATCTGGATACACAGGTTAGTAACTCTGACTGTCTGTTCGATTAATCCACTGAACTGATTTTAATGAAATTTGCTATTAAAAGCAAAGGACATAGGTTAGGTTTTATCACAAAAAGAGGTCTTGAAAGGTGGAAAATTTAATCATTATGGTGGTCATTTAATTTATTGCAATAGCAACACTGTAATTTTTTGACGGTTGATTGTCAATGTCAGTTCGGTCGATATAAATCGTTTTCATCTCGGCTGACATGCATACCGACAGGTAAATAACAACATGGCGGACACATAGTACAAGTTGAACGAATAAACCGACAAAAACCCTGAATTTATATTGGATTTACGATGGTAGGTATAGTAGCCGGCAGCTAACTTTAGGTCTGAGAAAAAATAGTGGGGGTTTGTTCGCGGGAACTGAAATGCGCTGCTCTCGCCCCTAATAGTGACTTCTGCGCATTCAAGGTCTCAAACCTATACTTACGTGTCGAAGGCTATACTAATATTCTTTATTTATTTAATTTATAATAAAACCAATATTGTAGGTAGCAGAATTTTTCCGCGAAGAACGTTCTGGTGTGTTTGTAGCGGGAAGAGGAGACTTTGCTGTGGCTTTGTTCAGGACACCAAGAGGTATGAGACTTATTTATGGTTACCCTACATACCCCCTACGTCTTATAATGTGTTTTTAGTAATATCGATAAAAAATGTAAATATTTACATTTATCAACATAGTAATTAAAGTTAGATTCGCTAGAAATGTATGGTCTGCTCGCTTCCAACGTTCAAATCTTAATTGCTCAGTGAAGCGAGGGCGAGTTAACGTTATAACATATTATGCATATGCATATATTCTTTGCAATCAACACATTTATATGTATGAGCATACGACATTGACGCTCATAAATACACATAAATATTGATTAAACAGAAAAAGGAAAAGCAAAAAATATAACAAAATATTATTGTATATTTTACACGTTTCCTAAAATGGCCGCCGCTATCTCAGCGCTGCGCCAAGTCTACAGTGGCCATTTTTATTAGTCCATATCACGGCATAATATTAATAAATTAAATATTATAAAGCTTGCCTATTCTTTGATGACTAAATCAATCTCAAAACATTTACTTGTGTGTGTGTGTGTGTGTGCGTGCGTGCGTGCGTATGTGTGTGTGTGTGTGTGTATCTATGTGAAAAGGGCATTTGTGTATATGCTCTGTGTGTTTATATGTGTGTGTATCTATGTGTGTTTATGTATATGCTCTAATGCGTGTTTGTGTGTGTGTGTGTGTGTCTCTATGGCAGTGTGTTTGTATGCGTTAATATGTGTGTGTGTTTTTTATTTTTTACCTATCTAATTCCATTAATAACTTGTAAATAAATAGGTTAGTGTTGAACTTGTGATTTCACCAGTTATATTATATTTCTCTTTTTTCCAACAGGTTTTTACATGTTTGATCCGAGTGACCGTGATCGTTATGGTCGTGCCGTCGCTCCGCCGTGTTTCGGAAGAGCTAGAGCTTGTTTCTCTCAATATCCTAATGTTAGTATTTAGTTAGAGAAAGAGAGAGGGGTTTAGGGGGGAGTATAAAACAGATTTAGAAATTAAAAACAAACTAATACTATCACTAAGGAATCACATATGGTCGATGACGTCATATATCGTCTATTACATTAATACTTTTCATTGAATAAGCTTACACGTATACTAGCGTGGATATTAGGTATCACTTCGAAGAAAGAGGAACGCTATTCATATCTCATAATTCATGAATTAGAGCTGCAGGGAGATCCATAGATCGTTGGTTCATATCCGGCTCGAAGGACCAAATTTTCTTTTTTTTAAAGCATACTAGGAAAGTGGATCACATACTATTAGTATTCCTTAACCCCTCCAAGTAAGCCAAATGCTTATGTTAGGGGGCCCACGCCAGTAGTCCAATGACTGGGAATCCACGATCGTGAATCCAAAGCCTCAACTGGCGTTTTAAATAATATAAAATGCTGGATTTTAATATTGATATAATACTATGCTAATATGATGAGTCCGACAAGGTCACGGAGGTCACAAACGTACTAACTACTAATGTGCTAAATGATGAAATACAGTGAGGCGTCGTAAATGATGTTAATGCGTATATTTAAACTAGCTGAAATTTTTTTTGCTGTTTACGTAGCGCGAGCAACGAAAGCTTATTGCTGCTCCGCTCTTATGGATCGTAGCGTGATGTTATATAGCCCATCATCTTCCTCGATAAATGGTCTATCCAACATTAAAATAATTTTTCATTTTGAACTAGTAGTTCCTGAGATTAGCGAGTTTAAACAAACATAATTATTTTCAGGTAAAATCATTAGTTGAGAAATTAGGTCCAAATATACCTCCTGTTGTTAAGGAAAACACTGATGAAGATGATAAGGAGGTACGTATCGTACAGATAGTGTTAAGTATCATCAAAATCTGTTCAATAATCTTGGGAGATAAGTGGAAACGCAGCCTCAGGGGGTAGTTTTAATTTTTTTTTATTTAGGTTACAGTCATAGCTGATAAATCTAATGGAGGGACAAAGAAAGATGAGAAGAAAGAAGAAGATAAGGAGGTAACAGCGTCTGCCTTTTTAAGTACTGTTTGTTTTTCTAATACAAATAGCTTTTAATTATATAGCTGGATAGAATCTCAATGGTTGCTTACTTTGAATTCATTCGCACTATCTTCATCTTTATTTCTGTCTATTTTTTCATCTTCTACTCTATTGACTCTTTCTCTGTATCTATCATTGCTATCGCTATCCAAATGGGGATGAGGTTTACAATTAAGACGTTGACCTATATCTCTATCTGTATCATATTTATTTGTATCTTTATTAGTCAGCCATCCCAATCGTGATGAACGTAAAGGTCGTTTGCAGTCTTTATCTTCATAATCTCTCTGTATATTATGACTACCTGTATTATATTTATCTATATCTTTATTCTTATGGCAATATTTACAATCAAGTGGAGGTGTTTCGTCTTTATCTCTTAGTTATCCCAAGAGTGAGGTTGATAATGAAGAGTATGTAATTAATCTATATACTAATCATCTCTATCTAAATTATCTTTATCTTTATTTTCATTTCTGAATAATATTTACGATCGAGAGGACGTATTTCGTCTTCTACGATTTCGGTGTACAATGGAGAGTACGTGAATTATCTATATATTTATCATCTCATCATATTTATCTATATTTTCATTTCTATGGAAATATTTACATTCGACAGGACATTCCTCTTTATCTCTATCGTTGTCCCTGTAGTAGGGTTTATATTTGAGGGGATGTGAATCATCTTTATCTATACCATCTTTACCTATATTATTCCTACATCTTTCACCTGTAACTTTATTTTTAGTCCAAGGGTTTATGTGCTTTGAATATATCTTTATCTACCCTAACTTTTTTATCTCTATCATCAATATCCTGATCATGAGATTTGCAATGAAGAGGTCATAGATCGTTTTTATCTTTATCATCTCTATCTCTATCGTCAGTATCCCGTATCTTACAATCCAGAGGAAATAGTTAGTTTTAGTTCTAGTTAGTAAGACTACTAGTTATTAGTAACGCAACTTTATTTTTAGGTACATTTTGAAGAACCAGCGTCATTTGCCATATATGGCATGGACGTTACCAGTTTGCGTAGACTCAACCAACATGAACGATAAAACTTACAAATAAGCGCCATCTAGTGTGATCTATACGAATTAATGGTTTGAACAATTCTTATTTTAATGCGATTGTAATGTCTGAATGTCATGATAGATGGCGTTAGTTGTAGCTACAGAGTTGATGGTCTCAAATTAATGTTATAATTTTCCGATAGATGGCGTTAGCTGTAGCTTCAAAACTAATTATATATTGATCATGCCAATCAGTTATAATGTCTGAATGTTCTGATCAGTCAGATTTTTGCTCTGTCGGATCTAGACTAGCTGAACTAGCTGCTTCCCCATTTTTCCTTAAATTTTGGAGCCGCCTCTAATACGTAATTAAGTCTGTAGTCATCATGTCGAACAATAGATGGCGCTGTACAAAAATAAACCGTGTGAAAGTTTTGTAATGTTAAGACCACATTTCGTTATAATAAAAATTGTAATTATTTGATGTTTTATTTGATAGGTACAATCATTCAAGGCAATAACAAAAAATCTAGACAAGCGAATTCCCACTGTTGCAATTTTCTTAGATATGTCTAACTAAGGCTTTTGACTGTGTTTGTCATGAAAAGATGTTGGAGAAATTATTCAACTTTGGCATTTGAGGCCCTGCTTATAATTGGATCAAAAGCTATCTATTGGACATGCAGCTATGTGTCGAAAGATACAAAAGAACGGATCAATAATTCTTATCGGTCTCAATATAGAAGCAAAAATAACGGCGTACCGCAAGGGTCAATTCTTGGTCCTTTGTTATTCCATGCTTACATAAATGTACACTATACACCATGCGTGGAAAGCAAAAATAAAAACAATGCGGAATTTTCAAAGGAATTATATATTGGTAAAATAACAATAAACTTTACATTAACATGAAAAAACAAAAATGGTTCAATTTTTCACCGTTAAAGTAAAACTAAGGAATTCAAAATATTTTATGAATTAATTGATGTTTTATTTAAAATACAATCGTATTTAGTAATAAGAGGATGAGGGGTGGACTTTTTATGGTGATCGGTTCCATAGTGAAACTGTTAACTTTACACTTACGAGTGGAAGGATCACATTGGGGGAGTAATGTAATCTGCGTTCCCCCCCCACTCTATGCCCAATCCCCCCACGTATTACAACTAATCTATATTCACCCTGATAAGATGTTAAGATATATCAGCGCTAGTAGGTATTTTTCAAAATTAATTTTCTCGAAATCCAAAATGGCGACCCCCCCTGAAATAAATTAGGCAATAAGCGGCATTTAATGAAGAATGAACTGAAAAAAGTTTTATCAAAATCGGTCAGTAACTGGTGGAGTAATAGGTAATATAGTGAAGGATTGCGAGCATGTGTGAGCAGTGTCTAAAATACTTATCTAGGCAGAAGGGTTGGCTGGGAAGGAAGAGGGGAGTTAACACCCCTCCAATTTTTTTTTAACAGCTTAGTGATCTACACAGTGATAACTTAAAAGGAATGGAATGAGGAAAATAGGCAATGGACCTAGTTACCATTTAAGGATGGTAATTAATACTAGACCTTATTTATATCCCTTTATTTAGCAACATTAATCCCTTTAGCTTCTTTAGGGGGATGAGGAAGGGGGTTGTGGGAGATCTAGGGCCAATATGACGTTCACGAACGTTAGTGACATAAAAATGATTACCTTATAAACAAGTTTAGAAACAATTTTCTTTATGAATTCACTTTTATTCAATGTTATTCTCGGAAACAGTTAATTAGCACATGATATAAATAATTTAGAAAAAAAAATAAAGTGTTTCGTAAACGTATTTATAAATATAACATATTCGTTGAAGGTGAATTTATTGATTAATTCCGTGTATCAAAGAAGTTGCAATTTTTGTTTTCTACTTTATTAGTTTTCCGTTTCCCGATCGGGATGACCTTTATAATGTAATATTGTTACATAATGTTGGTACATATATTTTGACTTAAACAATATGATATATGTCGGGGATTTTTAAATGATCTGAATGGAAATGGAAGGAGGAAGATGGGGAATATTGAGGAACATTAAAAGGGGTGATGGTATTGAATGGAATATTGGGTAAACGCAACGTAGATACTCCTATTGAACCGATAAATGATCAAATATGATCTCTAACAATTACGAGAGAAACCTAAGCAGTGCCTTGGACTTGTGACCAAGGTGTAGGCTTAAGGAGCTCCTTTAAATGATCATAACACTCACCTCCACTGCTCAGGCTCTCTGTTTAAACCCAAGGTTAAACGCACATAAACCGAATCTAATACAAGGCTAACCTAACCTAGTCTTTGTGACCTTAGTTGGACAGCACTTCCACACTACACTGCACTTGACACTAGCACTATCACTAGCACTACTTAGATGATGTTCACTTCTTGAGAGACCGCGCACGACTAAGACTTCAGTTAGACTGTCGATCGCATATAAAGGGTCGAGGGTAGAGACTGTCAAAACAACGGAAGTGAATACTTCCCCACTCCAACGCCATAGACAACGATAACGATTCGATTAATCGATAATCTTTTACTATGCTCCGACATATATGTTAAGTTAAGTTAAGTTTAAGTTTAATGGCTTTTAGGCGTGCCAGTTGAGCACATTTAACTTCGCCAATGTCACGTGAAATACAGAAAGCTGGTATAGAGACAATGTTCGGTAGAAAAGAATTTTACAAATTAACTGGTTTTCCAAGCTCTAAAAATAGGTGGATTTTTTATTGTTAGTAAACCTAAAACCAAAAAAAAATTAATCACACAATGAAGTACACATACAGATACAAAATAAAAGAAAAAAATAGGACAAATAAATTGATTAGTTTTTATAGCTTAATATTATTAATTTTGATATATTTACGTAAGAATGTACATAATGGACTAAACATATACATTAACAAACATTTAACACTTAATGGGCGGGGGAAATTACGGAGAAAATATGATATATGTCTACGCCACACTGGACGCGACCAAAGCGTCGCTGTCACCGGCGCTTACCGCCAAAATTGAGTTTGACAGATGTCAAATATATACGAGTTCAAGTTTAAGTGCGTAACCTTTTGTGATCGGTACACAATCGGTACCTTTTGTGTTCAAAGATCACCAGAGAACAAATGGTTCAGAACTGTCACTAATTGGTACCCTATTCACAAGAAAAGACGGAAAGGAAGGTCATTCAAAAGATGGAGTGATGATATAGTTGCTACGGTGGGAAATACCTGGAGCAGACTGGCAAGACACAGAGGCAAATGGAAGAAATGGGGAGGCTTCACCGCCAGAGCGGTCCTTACAAGATAACGCGTTAATGCAGTTAAAAAAAAATATACTAACAAATTAGAATAAGTAATACTAATAATGCTGTAAACTATGTGTAAGGAATAAATAAAGCTTTTTTATTATTATTACATGTACGAATCTTCTCGTCTTCTTGTTTTTGTTCTATCTGTTACTGTGCATAATTGTTACAAACCGTATTACACATCTAAGATTCATCAAGCAGCAAGTTTATTCCGTGTTGTCCATCTGATCAATCATATATATGTCGGAGCATAGTAAAAGATTATCGATTAATCGAATCGTTATCGTTGTCTATGGCGTTGGAGTGGGGTAGTAGTCACTTCCGTTGTTTTGACAGTCTCTACCCTCGACCCTTTATATGCGATCGACAGTCTAACTGAAGTCTTAGTCGTGCGCGGTCTCTTAAGAAGTGAACATCATCTAAGTAGTGCTAGTGATAGTGATAGTGTCAAGTGCAGTGTAGTGTGGAAGTGCTGTCCAACTAAGGTCACGTAAGTCCTTACAATGTAATTGCCACGTGGTTAAGTAAACACAATGTTAGGTTAGGTTAGCCTTAGGTTAGGTTAGCCTTGTGTTAGATTCGGTTTATGTGCGTTTAACCTTGGGTTTAAACAGAGAGCCTGAGCAGTGGAGGCGAGTGTTATGATCATTTAAAGGACGTCCTTAAGCCTACACCTTGGTCACAAGTCCAAGGCACTGATTAGGTTTCTCTCGTAATTGTTAGAGATCATATTTGATCATTTATCGGTTCAGTAGAAGTATCTACGTTGCGTTTACCCAATATTCCATTCAATACCATCACCCCCTTTTAGTGTTCCCCAATATTCCCCATCTTCCTCCTTCCATCTCCTTTCACATCATTTAAAATCCCCGACATATATATATATATATATGATTTCACGAATGCGTCTGTCACTTTTAAAATGAATAATTGACAATATTTCTCTGTGTGTTGCTGTTATAAAAATACTTTCCCTAAAAATATTAAGCTAATGCTATCTTTATAACAGGCAACCCAAAAAACAATTACAGATGTTTTTTAAGATGGATCAACGATCTCATCACTTAGACGTCACGAATAGTTTTAGGCCTCTTTTTAATTCGCAAACCAATGGCGAACTAGTTCGCTCTTTTAGTTGTTTTTTAAATAATTTAGTAAAAATAATAAATAAAGGAAAAAACATTGATATTCTCAGAAGTGAAACTTCGATGTTTATGAGCAATATTTTGATATTTCTATCACCATTTTTTTTTTGTAAAGATTACTAGCAGTATGGATCACATACTACTAGTATTCCCTTTACCCCTCCTAGTAAGTAGAGTAGTAGTAAATAGCTTGTGTAGTGCCAGGAGTGTGCCACGCCAGTAGTCCAATGTCCGGGATTGGAATCCACGACTTGTTAATCGTGAATCCAACGTAAATTTAAGTATATATCGATTTTTTATTTGAAATAATGCACTATTTTTAGTTATTACACATTTATTTTTATAGAAAACAAGTAGTCAAGTATGGATGAAACAAAAGCAGAACACTAAAAGGGGGTGATGGTTTTGAATGGACTATTGGGTAAACGCAACGTAGATACTCCTATTGAACCGATAAATGATCAAATATGATCTCCTACAATTACGAGAGAAACCTAAGCAGTGCCTTGGACTTGTGACCAAGGTGTAGTTTAAGGAGCTCCTTTAAGTGATCACGACACTCGCCTCCACTGCTCAGGCTCTCTGTTTAAACCCAAGGTTAATCGCACATAAACCTAACCTAACACAAGACGAGGTAATTACATTGTAAGGTTCTCACGTGACCTTGATCGGACAGCACTCCTAGCACTAACACAACACTGCACAACACTATCACTATTTAAACACTACTTCACTTCTATCTATTTATATATATCCTAACGTCCTCCGTAATCGAAGCATCTTCGGAGAGAAACGTACGTCGATTGTCGATCGCGATCTACTTGTGTGGTGTGTCTTGGTTCGGGTTCACGCGTCTCACTTTTATGTGGGCAGGGTGCTCTTCTGGGTTGTACCATACGAGTCTGGTTGTTCAGATTGCCGCGGTTTATAGCAAGGTAACATTTTGATTCCTTTTAAACCATGAATTTCCGCAAAGTAACGCCTGATTCAATTCAATATTTTTTTTTTTGTAAAGATTACTAGCAGTATGAATATAGAGCAGTATGGATCACATACTACTAATATTCCCTTTACCCCTCCTAGTAAGCTTGCATGCTTGTGTCAGGAGTGGGCCACGCCAGTAGTCCAATGTCCGGGATTGGAACCCACGACTTATCGATTGTGAATCAAACATAAGCATCCCTAGAAGTAAATAATTGGATTTAAAAAAAAATAAGAACTAAAAAGAACTAAGAGCGAGATCGTCGACGAACTAGTTCGTATAGTTCACCTAAAGGAGCGCTCTTCTGAACTAGGTCGTTCGCGAACTACCCAAGACCAGTCATGAACGTTTACGAGTACGTAATCATTAACGTAGCTTGTTAAACGTGCTTTGATACGCCACAACCAATATCTTTAATCAAGCAATTTTTGTATATATATGTTAGTGTATCTCAAAAACGACTCTAACGATTTTAATTAAACTTTGTATTTTGTTATCATTTTCCTGATTATTTTTATTTATAAAAATAATTTTCCAGAAAGTATTATAAATAAAAAAAATCGTCTGTATGAATATAAGTGTATAACTGCAAAACGAATACACCAAACGAATTTGTTATTGTCAAGTGAGTGAATGAGTGAGAGAGACAAAAGACAGTTGAATACTACAATTTATAGTTATTAAATTACATATTCATAGTTTTGGGTGCGACAGTATGTATGAATGAACGAGTAAAGG
This sequence comes from Limenitis camilla, assembly GCA_905147385.1. Taxonomy (NCBI): domain Eukaryota; kingdom Metazoa; phylum Arthropoda; class Insecta; order Lepidoptera; family Nymphalidae; genus Limenitis; species Limenitis camilla. Next base: position 1,590,002 of record LR990252.1, on the reverse strand, counting down.
AATATGTGTGTGAGTGAGTATATGAGGAAGTGAGCAAACGATGAATGTATCTAGTTTGAATATTAAACAAAATTAAAATTAGTTTAATCAAAATATTTTTTTATGTCATACATATAATTAACATAAGTATCGCTAACAAGGTCGATTTTACTTGCGAATAGTGCTACTATCACTTAAGCTGCATTTCTAGCAGAGTAGTAAAGGATGTGTGTGTTAATGACCAATAGAATACCTTCATTTAACAAACACTGAGCGAGACTCTAGTGGAAACGCAGTCTCGTAAACCCCCTTTTCTTATAGGAAATAACAGGGGAGCACTGACGAATCCAATGAGGGAGTATTATGGGGTTCATAACTCCTCTGAGGCTATCGATTATCTTTTAGGAAATAACAGGGGAGCACTGACGAATCCAATGTGGGAGTATTATGAGGTTCATAACTCCTCTGAGGCTATCGATTATCTTTTAGGAAATAACAGGGGAGAACTAACGAATCCAATGAGGGAGTATTATGGGGTTCATAACTCCTCTGAGGCTATCGATTATCTTTTAGGAAATAACAGGGGAGCACTGACGAATCCAATGAGGGAGTATTATGGGGTCCATAACTCCTCTGATGCTATCGATTATCTTGTAGGAAATAACAGGGGAGCACTGACGAATCCAATGAGGGAGTATTATGGGGTTCATAACTCCTCTGAGGCTATCGATTATCTTGTAGGAAATAACAGGGGAGCACTGACGAATCCAATGAGGGAGTATTATGGGGTTCATAACTCCTCTGAGGCTATCGATTATCTTGTAGGAAATAACAGGGGAGCACTGACGAATCCAATGAGGGAGTATTATGGGGTTCATAACTCCTCTGAGGCTATCGATTATCTTTTAGGAAATAACAGGGGAGCACTGACGAATCCAATGAGGGAGTATTATGGGGTCCATAACTCCTCTGATGCTATCGATTATCTTGTAGGAAATAACAGGGGAGCACTGACGAATCCAATGAGGGAGTATTATGGGGTTCATAACTCCTCTGAGGCTATCGATTATCTTGTAGGAAATAACAGGGGAGCACTGACGAATCCAATGAGGGAGTATTATGGGGTTCATAACTCCTCTGAGGCTATCGATTATCTTGTAGGAAATAACAGGGGAGCACTGACGAATCCAATGAGGGAGTATTATGGGGTTCATAACTCCTCTGAGGCTATCGATTATCTTGTAGGAAATAACAGGGGAGCACTGACGAATCCAATGAGGGAGTATTATGGGGTTCATAACTCCTCTGAGGCTATCGATTATCTTTTAGGAAATAACAGGGGAGCACTGACGAATCCAATGAGGGAGTATTATGGGGTCCATAACTCCTCTGATGCTATCGATTATCTTGTAGGAAATAACAGGGGAGCACTGACGAATCCAATGAGGGAGTATTATGGGGTCCATAACTCCTCTGATGCTATCGATTATCTTGTAGGAAATAACAGGGGAGCACTGACGAATCCAATGAGGGAGTATTATGGGGTCCATAACTCCTCTGATGCTATCGATTATCTTGTAGGAAATAACAGGGGAGCACTGACGAATCCAATGAGGGAGTATTATGGGGTCCATAACTCCTCTGATGCTATCGATTATCTTGTAGGAAATAACAGGGGAGCACTGACGAATCCAATGAGGTAGTATTATGGGGTTCATAACTCCTCTGAGTCTATCGATTATCTTGTAGGAAATAACAGGGGAGCACTGACGAATCCAATGAGGGAATATTATGGGGTCCATAACTCCTCTGAGGCTATCGATTATCTTGTAGAAAATAACAGGGGAGCACTGATGAATCCAATGAGGGAATATTATGGGGTCCATAACTCCTCTGAGGCTATCGATTATCTTGTAGGAAATAACAGGGGAGCACTGACGAATCCAATGAGGGAATATTATGGGGTCCATAACTCCTCTGATGCTATCGATTATCTTGTAGGAAATAACAGGGGAGCACTGACGAATCCAATGAGGGAATATTATGGGGTCCATAACTCCTCTGAGGCTATCGATTATCTTGTAGGAAATAACAGGGGAGCACTGACGAATCCAATGAGGGAATATTATGGGGTCCATAACTCCTCTGAGGCTATCGATTATCTTGTAGGAAATAACAGGGGAGCACTGACGAATCCAATGAGGGAATATTATGGGGTCCATAACTCCTCTGAGGCTATCGATTATCTTGTAGGAAATAACAGGGGAGCACTGACGAATCCAATGAGGGAATATTATGGGGTCCATAACTCCTCTGAGGCTATCGATTATCTTGTAGGAAATAACATGGGAGCACTGACGAATCCAATGAGGGAATATTATGGGGTCCATAACTCCTCTGAGGCTATCGATTATCTTGTAGGAAATAACAGGGGAGCACTGACGAATCCAATGAGGGAGGATTATGGGGTTCATAACTCCTCTGAGTCTATCGATTATCTTGTAGGAAATAACAGGGGAGCACTGACGAATCCAATGAGGGAGGATTATGGGGTTCATAACTCCTCTGAGGCTATCGATTATCTTGTAGGAAATAACAGGGGAGCACTGACGAATCTAATGAATGAAGATTAGGGGTCATAACTCCTCTGAGACTATCGATTATCTTGTAGGAAATAACAGGGGAGCACTGACGAATCCAATTACATAGAATTATGTGGGTCAGAAAACTTTTTTATAGATTTTTTTGGGTTTAGGACCATGAGAGAAAGTAATGGGATACAAGAGTTACAATGAGGTCATCACCCTCTAAGGCTGCATTTCCACTAGAGATGTGCGAGGATGCGTCGCTTCATTTACCGATGACGTCGAGATCACTTAGTTGTTGCTCGGAGGGGTTGAAATAGGGGATTAATTTCATGTCGAGCTACCTACCACCACCTATTGTCTTTGGGATTTAGTTATATATGAATTATTATATAGAATGTGTATGGAAAACAGATATTAGAATTAGATGAGTTTTATTCTTATTTATGCCATTTGTAGTGATATAGTTGAGTGAGACGGACGGATACTGAGCAGACACGTAAAGGTATTTATATATTATTATACTAGTATAGCATAATAATTATATCTACACGTTTTTCTTTTCATCATATTTCAATCAATTTACTCAAAAACCTTAACAAATTATATATCTAAGCCTTCCTCGTTAAACACTCTATTTATTAATGAAAACTGCACTAAAATCTGTTTAGTAATTTTTGAGTTTATCGCGAATAGACAGTGTAATGATTTTATTAAAAATATTTTTTCTAGTAAAATTATGTTTATGTTTGTTACTCAATCACACAAAAACGGCTGAACAGATTTCAATGAAATTTGGCACACAGATACTTTATCCCTCGGGAACCTGGATTAATACATTAACTACTTTGTATCCAGGAATAATTTATAGTTTTAGTATACTGACTATTTTTATATAGAATAGGAAATAGGAAAATAATATTAGTCAATAAAAAAATTATAGTTTACCGGTTTTTTTTAAACAAGTTATAAACAACAACCGGTTCAATAAAAATGTTTATAATATATGTATATGCTTATATATTATATATGTAAAGAATTATTTCATGTTCAAATTTTATATAATGAATTCTAGATTTTCATCTAAACGGTACGATATGATATATATCATGTCTGACCTGTCCTCGCTTCGCTGATATGTATTTAAACTCACTGAAATATTTTACCAAAATAGTTTCAGTATTCAAAACAGACAGAGTGGTAGACACTATACAGGGTGGATTTTTGAGACGGGTCAGTAAGGGCAGGTACCTTAACCGTTATAGTTACAGGAGAACTGCATTCACAGATAAAATTCAAAAAAAAACTTTTTGATGTCTATCGATCCTACTCCGTATGGGGACCAAAAGACTCTATGGGACCATTTAAGGTTTGAGTACTAGAAATGTCAGAAATCAGAGCAAGCAAGTAGCAGCGGATAATTGTCTTTGATGGATATTATTTAAAATCCTCGTTAATGCCTCTTTCAGCTCCTGGAAACTGTCGTAATTCCTTTTATTGACTTCGGTGGCCCCACAAAAAAAATCTAGAGGATCGGGACTGCGAGTTGGCCACTCAATTGGACTATGTGTTCCTATCTACTGCGCCCCGAATTGTCTATTCAAATTTCGCAGATCAATTTAATTTCGTAGATTCGTATTTAAATTTCAGTTGGCCTTAAAGAATCTTTTAATCACAGTAAGAAATAGGATTGTGTGGCAATAAAAATATGATGAGTTGATTTATCGTTCTTCAGTACAAAATGTATGGAAAATGTTTACTGATTTGAATATTAGTAATGTAGTTAAGTCAAGAAATAGGTAAAAATATAAATTATGACATAAAATTTTTTATAGTAATACTTAAGGAGCGGCGTAAACTTTGTACACAATCTCTATTCAGCGACTTTTGTGGAATGGTGTAATTGGATACTTGAGGGACAGTGTATACTCTATATAACGATACTTGAGGGACAGTGTATACTCTATATAACGATACTTGAGGGACAGTGTATACTCTATATAACGATACTTGAGGGACAGTGTATACTCTATATAACGATACTTGAGGGACAGTGTATACTCTATATAACGATACTTGAGGGACAGTGTATACTCTATATAACGATACTTGAGGGACAGTGTATACTCTATATAACGATACTTGAGGGACAGTGTATACTCTGTATAACGATACTTGAGGGACAGTGTATACTCTATATAACGATACTTGAGGGACAGTGTATACTCTATATAACGATACTTGAGGGACAGTGTATACTCTATATAACGATACTTGAAGGACAGTGTATACTTTATATAACGATACTTGAAGGACAGTGTATACTCTATATAACGATACTTGAGGGACAGTGTATAGTCTATATAACGATACTTGAAGGACAGTGTATACTCTATATAACGATACTTGAGGGACAGTGTATACTCTATATAACGATACTTGAGGGACAGTGTATACTCTGTATAACGATACTTGAGGGACAGTGTATACTCTATATAACGATACTTTAGGGACAGTGTATACTCTATATAACGATACTTGAGGGACAGTGTATACTCTATATAACGATACTTGAGGGACAGTGTATACTCTATATAACGATACTTGAGGGACAGTGTATACTCTGTATAACGATACTTGAGGGACAGTGTATACTCTATATAACGATACTTGAGGGACAGTGTATACTCTATATAACGATACTTGAGGGACAGTGTATACTCTATATAACGATACTTGAAGGACAGTGTATACTTTATATAACGATACTTGAAGGACAGTGTATACTCTATATAACGATACTTGAGGGACAGTGTATAGTCTATATAACGATACTTGAAGGACAGTGTATACTCTATATAACGATACTTGAGGGACAGTGTATACTCTATATAACGATACTTGAGGGACAGTGTATACTCTGTATAACGATACTTGAGGGACAGTGTATACTCTATATAACGATACTTGAAGGACAGTGTATACTTTATATAACGATACTTGAAGGACAGTGTATACTCTATATAACGATACTTGAGGGACAGTGTATAGTCTATATAACGATACTTGAGGGACAGTGTATACTCTATATAACGATACTTGAGGGACAATGTATACTCTATATAACGATACTTGAAGGACAGTGTATACTCTATATAACGATACTTGAAGGACAGTGTATACTCTATATAACGATACTTGAAGGACAGTGTATACTCTATATAACGATACTTGAGGGACAGTGTATAGTCCATATAACGATACTTGAGGGACAGTGTATAGTCCATATAACGATACTTGAGGGACAGTGTATAGTCCATATAACGATACTTGAGGGACAGTGTATAGTCTATATAACGATACTTGAGGGACAGTGTATAGTCTATATAACGATACTTGAGGGACAGTGTATACTCTATATAACGATACTTGAGGGACAGTGTATACTCTATATAACGATACTTGAGGGACAGTATATAGTCTATATAACGATACTTGAGGGACAGTGTATAGTCTATATAACGATACTTGAGGGATAGTGTATACTCTATATAACGATACTTGAGGGACAGTGTATAGTCTATATAACGATACTTGAGGGACAGTGTATAGTCTATATAACGATACTTGAAGGACAGTGTATAGTCTATATAACGATACTTGAGGGACAGTGTATAGTCCATATAACGATACTTGAGGGACAGTGTATAGTCTATATAACGATACTTGAGGGACAGTGTATAGTCCATATAACGATACTTGAGGGACAGTGTATAGTCTATATAACGATACTTGAGGGACAGTGTATAGTCCATATAACGATACTTGAGGGACAGTGTATAGTCTATATAACGATACTTGAAGGACAGTGTATAGTCTATATAACGATACTTGAGGGACAGTGTATACTCTATATAACGATACTTGAGGGACAGTGTATAGTCCATATAACGATACTTGAGGGACAGTGTATAGTCTATATAACGATACTTGAGGGACAGTGTATAGTCTATATAACGATACTTGAGGGACAGTGTATAGTCCATATAACGATACTTGAGGGACAGTGTATAGTCCATATAACGATACTTGAGGGACAGTGTATAGTCCATATAACGATACTTGAGGGACAGTGTATAGTCCATATAACGATACTTGAGGGACAGTGTATAGTCCATATAACGATACTTGAGGGACAGTGTATAGTCTATATAACGATACTTGAGGGACAGTGTATAGTCTATATAACGATACTTGAGGGACAGTGTATAGTCTATATAACGATACTTGAGGGACAGTGTATACTCTATATAACGATACTTGAGGGACAGTGTATAGTCTATATAACGATACTTGAGGGACAGTGTATAGTCCATATAACGATACTTGAGGGACAGTGTATAGTCCATATAACGATACTTGAGGGACAGTGTATAGTCCATATAACGATACTTGAGGGACAGTGTATAGTCTATATAACGATACTTGAGGGACAGTGTATACTCTATATAACGATACTTGAGGGACAGTGTATAGTCTATATAACGATACTTGAGGGACAGTGTATAGTCCATATAACGATACTTGAGGGACAGTGTATAGTCCATATAACGATACTTGAGGGACAGTGTATAGTCCATATAACGATACTTGAGGGACAGTGTATAGTCTATATAACGATACTTGAGGGACAGTGTATAGTCTATATAACGATACTTGAGGGACAGTGTATACTCTATATAACGATACTTGAGGGACAGTGTATACTCTATATAACGATACTTGAGGGACAGTATATAGTCTATATAACGATACTTGAGGGACAGTGTATAGTCTATATAACGATACTTGAGGGATAGTGTATACTCTATATAACGATACTTGAGGGACAGTGTATAGTCTATATAACGATACTTGAGGGACAGTGTATAGTCTATATAACGATACTTGAAGGACAGTGTATAGTCTATATAACGATACTTGAGGGACAGTGTATAGTCCATATAACGATACTTGAGGGACAGTGTATAGTCTATATAACGATACTTGAGGGACAGTGTATAGTCCATATAACGATACTTGAGGGACAGTGTATAGTCTATATAACAATACTTGAAGGACAGTGTATAGTCTATATAACGATACTTGAGGGACAGTGTATAGTCCATATAACGATACTTGAGGGACAGTGTATAGTCTATATAACGATACTTGAGGGACAGTGTATAGTCCATATAACGATACTTTAGGGACAGTGTATAGTCTATATAACGATACTTGAGGGACAGTGTATAGTCTATATAACGATACTTGAGGGACAGTGTATAGTCCATATAACGATACTTGAGGGACAGTGTATAGTCTATATAACGATACTTGAGGGACAGTGTATAGTCCATATAACGATACTTTAGGGACAGTGTATAGTCTATATAACGATACTTGAGGGACAGTGTATAGTCCATATAACGATACTTGAGGGACAGTGTATAGTCTATATAACGATACTTGAAGGACAGTGTATACTTTATATAACAATACTTGAGGGACAGTATATAGTCTATATAACGATACTTGAGGGACAGTATATAGTCTATATAACGATACTTGAAGGACAGTGTATATTTTATATAACGATACTTGAGGGACGGTATATACTATTGAGTAAATGGAAGAGTTGCCTTACTTTAAACCTTCTTCCCCAGTCTAAGAATAAAAAATTTAATAAATAATTTAATGCAATTTATATTTTACCAAATAATCTTTTTAAATACATTTTACATTACAAATTATTTCTTGCTCCCTTGGAATAAATTTATGTAAAGTTTATAAATTTCAAGATATTATAGACTTACATGTTTAGTATTAATAACCAACTTGATAACTTCACGTATTCTTCAAATAATGCGCCAAAACCTAAATATATAAAAGATCATTGTTTTCGTGATTAGGATTTTTTCCCATACAAGTGCTATAAGACCTTGCTTCTTGCCAAAAATCATGTTCGTAGGTCAAAAGACAAAGCCTGGGAATTTTTATTTATCTCGAAAATCAAAATTACAATACATGAGATAAAATCGGGTTTTCATTAAATTGACTCAGCAGTTTGATATTTTTACATATTTGAGGAACTAGAGATTAGAATATTTTGTATAAATTTTAACTTGATATCTTCATGATTTTCTGAGAAAAAGGGTCTTTCGTGACAGTCAAAAAAAGTAATTTTCTAGTAATGTAGAAAAAAATGTACAGTGTTTTAATTTTAATATAAGGGTTCCTTCTTTCCTTTCATGGTACGGGACTCTAAAAAATTTGACCAAATTTCCCCATTAGCCAATCAAAGATTCCCTATATCTCCAACGGTTTGGGATTTCCCCATACTTTCCCTATATAGATAGTATTTAGCGAATTACGTACAAAACAAGTATTGTAAAGCAAGAAAACTGGGGAAACACTCTATTTAGTGTTTCCCCAGTTTTCTAAATACGTCATTGATAGACCGGTCTGCCGTAATTATTAACAGTTATATCTAGAACCAGTTATAGATTGAATAATAATAACTATGTATTAGCTGACACCCGCGACTTTGCCTGCGTTAAATTAAGAAAGAGGATTTTTCTTGACATTCACTCAGTCACCTCTTGAAAAAAGTATTAATAGCAGTTTTTGTAAATAATAAATCAAATCAAATCTTTTATTTGTGAATACAGTAAAATAGATGTTAAATACATATAGTTTAGAAGCTGTATTCTACCAAAGTGGTGTACAAATATTATACAGACATTATGTTAACAAAAGAAAAAGAAATTATAAATAATGAATACAAATTAAATGTCAAAACTTAAAATAAACTGATTATAGTTTGTCAATGCTTGTCATAATGGTATTGATATGTTGTAAATTATTTAATGAGATTATGTACCAGTTATATAATTATGTTATTTTGACTTCATCATCTAGATATTTTTTAATAGAATAGTAGGCTTTATTGATGAGATATGTCTTTAGATCTCGCTTAAAGCTGTGGATACATTCTATTTTCTTTAATTTTGTAGGTAGCTTATTATATATTTTTACAGCTGAACAAAATATGCTATTTTGAAATTCAGCAGATTTAGATGCTGGAGTTAATAGTGTCAAAGGATTTCTCTTACTGTTAGATTTGTCAAAATTATGCAGATTGAGATGAACTAAAACTGCTGTTTCATAAATAAATAAAGAGGGGTATGTTAGTATACCGAGCCGTTTAAAATGCGGTTGACAACTTTCAGACCAGCCCAGATTTAGTATAGCTCGTATACACCTTTTTTGTGCCTTCAGTACAAGTTCGCGGTCAGATGAGTTTCCCCAGAACATTACCCCGAATCTGAGGATTGATTCGACATACCCATAGTAGGCTGTCAGCAGTGTCTGGAGATTAGATACTTTGTTAAGCTTGTAAAGTGCATAGGAGAAACTGTTTATTTTCTTACATACTGATTCAACTTGTGATTTCCATTTTAAATTTTTGTCCATTATTATTCCTAAAAATTTAGTTTTAACTGTCTCCTCAATTTGAATGAATTATATTGAATATTAATGCTATTTAAACCGTATTTTGTCAAATTGAAAGTCATTATTTTAGTTATATTCATATTTATTTGTAGATTATTTTTTTGTAACCATTTAATTACCTGGCACAATGAGTTGTTAATTTCAAATTCAAAGTTATTTTTCGTGCCTTCCTCATAAAGAATCCTGTATCCTACAGGAACTGTTCTATACAAATAAATAAAATTGTTGTGTCTGTTTGTAATATTAAAATAACCGCTTTTTACTAAGTGCATATGGATGTATACACGCACACACCACATATACCAACAACAACATTTTTTACAATTTGTCTGTCAGTCTGTTTGTTCCGGCTACTCTGAAATGGCTGGACCGATTTTGACGGGATTTTTACTGGCAGATAGCTGATGTAACAAAGAGTAACTTTGGCTATTTAACATCTAGCTACGACCCATAGGAACGGAGCAACACGCGAACGGAGTCGCGCGGGTTGGCTAGCATCAAATATAAGTTTATTTCCGAAAATAAATTAATTACAGCTGTTTTCGTGTGACTCATACCCTTTTTTTTGTTTTTTTTTTTATCGTTTATAGGCAAGCGTTTAACCGTAATCTACCTGATGTTAAGCACGATATGGTCTAGGATGTAACACGCTTACCTAGAAGGTACCTGTTTACTCTGGTTTCTACCCTTGTACTCCATGGTACTGTTTTATCAAGATCAGGATTTTATCAAATAGTAACGCCTATTACTGAGAAGATTACAGAGTGCAGGCTAAGATAACCATACCGTGAAAAAGTGCCTTTCCATGGCTACAAAAAGGAGAGGTAGAGGCAGACCGCAAGTTACCTGGATGTCATTGTTGTAGCATGTTGTTAATACAACAACATGCTACAACCAGGCATTGTTGGATATGCAGATGACAGTATGGTTGCAGAGAGATATATGTCCAGCGCAAAAGACGACAGGGACGTAATATGTTCTCAGAGAGACGCCATGGTAGAGCGAACGAACTAATAACGTATCCCAATGGGGTGATTGCAACCTGGTCACGTTCAACGCCGCCAAAACGCAGGCTTTTGTTCTCCGCCAAACGCAGTCCTTTCAACTTGAGTACTATTTTCCAAGGTACGCCTGTCCTTGTGTCCGATACCCTCCACCTCCTTGGCATGGAGTTGAGTTCTAACCTCAACTTTGGCAATTACATCGAATCCAAAGCACAAACTGCGGCCAGAAAGCTAGGCATCTTAAACAAGGTTAAGCGATATTTCACACCTGGACAGCTTCTAACGCTGTATAAAGCTAAAGTCCGGTCGTGCATGGAATATTCCAGTCACTTGTAAGATGGCTCAGCTAAATATCAACTCTCCACACTAGACTCAGTGGAACGCAGAGCCAAGCGGCTATTCGCTAACGCCAGTTTGGTGAAGTCTCTTCACACTCTGGCTCAGCGAAGAAAAGTTGCCAGTCTAACGGTCTTTTACAGATTGTACTTTGGGGAAGCTTGCCCTGGAGCTGCACGATCTCATACCCCCATCTTCTTCCTTCGATCGGACTTACAGACGCAGCGCAGGCTTTCATCCCCTCCTGATTAATATACCCTTCATACGCACAAAGCGCTTCAAATCGGCCAAGGAATGGGATTCCCTGACGACATCTGTATTTCCATATAACCCGAATGTGTTTAAAGCGGGAGTGAACAGGCTTCTTCTGGGCGAGCTCGCTCCATCTTCGACCTCGTCTCTGCTCTAGCGCTAGACTGGGGTCAAGACTAAACCCATTATACAATAATAAAACAAAAATTAATATTCTGTATTATAATCTAGGAAACATATATTAGTAAGTATAATTCTAATATATTTCAATGTAACTGTTAATTAAATGCAAGGGTCATATTGTAACCTTTTTCTATTAAATTAAAATCGTTATAATATTAGTTATAGTATATATAAAATTGTCGTGTCACAATGTTAGTTACCATATTCCTCTGAAACGACTCGACCGATTTTCATGAAATTATATATGCAGTAGGTCTGAGAATCGGTTACTATCTATTTTTCTTCCTCCTAAGTGATAAGGGTGGCCATATATGAAGTACTGTTCGCATCTTTGGGCAGGCGCCCCTAAGTACCAGTTGCTCCCTCTTGACTCCTTCCAACAACGAGTAGTTCGCATTATCGACGATCTCATACTTACAAACGGTTTAGACGAACTAAGTCTCCGGAGAGACGTTGGATCTCTGTTTCTTCTCTGCCGTCTCTACAATGGGGGCTTCCGCCATCGCACTCTTCGCCGCTGAACAAATCCCATCCACACCACTTGGATGCTTGGCATACCAGCAATGTACGTGCGTCTAGATCATTCCTCCCACGCACGTGCAGACTGTGGAATAATCCAGAGGTTTTCCCAGAGCGTTTTAATATGGGGGGGGGTCATCAAACACCTAGTGTACAGGTTAAGGTACGGAGAATTGCAGATGTCCATGGGTCACGGTGACCACGTACCATCAGGTGGGCATTCTGCTCGTTTGCCCCCATATGGTATTAAATAAAATTACAACACTTCGAATTAGTTTGATAAAATACTTAGTAGATAAAAAAAGAAATAGAAATCGTGAGGAAATTTTTAAAATTAGTAAAATTTTGATTTTTTGGGGTTAAAAAGCAAATTATGAGTCTTGACGGAAAATTTCAATGAAAGATTTATTCAATATCAAATATAATGTTAATTTTTTTTTTCACATACTACTAGTATTCCCTTTACCCCTCCTAGTAAGCTTGCATGCTTGTGTCAGGAGTGGGCCAGTAGTCCAATGTCCGGGATTTGAACCCACGACTACAATCGTGAATCCAACGCCCGAACCACTGAGCTACGGACGCTTTTTGTTTGAATATTATTAATATTATGTATATTTAAATTATTGCAATGATTTGGCATTATTAGAACAATATATAATTTTAATATTTAGTTTATTAAGCAGTTAAGCACAACACGCTGCTGACAAACAGTCCTACAGTTTGGCAGCAGGCAATTTATTTATGGTATATTTCCAGATGCCGTCAAGTGTCGCGGGATATTACGCCGGCAAGTCCGTCTTCGTGACCGGCGCGACTGGCTTCATGGGGAAGGTGCTCCTGGAGAAGCTGCTCAGAAGCTGCCCAGATATCAAAACAATTTACGTGCTGATAAGACGGAAGAAGGGACAAAGTCCTGAAAGTAGACTGAGCAGTTTTTGCAGTTCTAGGGTAAGTAACGAAAGTTTAATCCAAATTTATACTTTTGAATTTGATAATCATATAATGTAATTTTCCAGATATTCGAGAAGCTTTTGGAAAGCAATCCGAAAGTTTTTAATAAAGTAAAGCTCATGCCTGGTGATATACTGCAAGAAGGTCTCGGTCTTTCTATCTATGATGAAGAGGAATTAAAACAAGAGTGTCAGATTGTCTTCAGTAATGCTGCTTGTGTACGGTAAGTCCATTTATAGTCTAGTCAACAAGTTCAAAAACGTGTTAAATAGAAATAAAGCTCCTAAAAATATGTGCGATAGCTCATTCGATTCGGAATAACGTCTAGAAAAATGTTTTTTAAGATTAGCACATAAAAAATTGCGATTGTTATTAACAAAATAAGATTTAAAAAAAAGGTGTTTAGTTTTTCTTTAATAATTTCGAAAATAATGATATTTAAGGAATTTTGAAAAAGATCCTGAAAGAGGAGGAAATTTCCAATAAAAAAGTCCCTACTCCCGGAACTCTATCTCTATTATTTATAATTTTTTTTAACGCTAAAAATAGGGCTACGCGAGGTCGTTATGGCATAGGCGCGCCGTCTAAAAAGCTGGTATATCACCTAAAATAATTTTTTTATCATATTAAATAACAATGTAAAAATTTGGATGAATTATGGTGTAATCTAGACACTTGAACGAAAAAAACCTCGGTGAAAAAAAAATTATATGTCGATTTTTCATAAAGTTACACCATTGTTAATTACATGACATTGACAAATTCTGTAACTATGATATTTAACAATGCTGTAAAAAATACAAAAAATTTTTTTTCTATACTTTGTTATATATGGTTGTTTTTGTAATTTTTTGAAGTATACGAAAAAAAATATAACAGTTAATATTATTTGTTTATAACAAATTGTTAAGTTAATAAACAATGAAATTATTTATAAAAAAAATTTATTTCTCTGTTATTCCATAGGAAAGTGTCAAAGATGATTTTTAAGAATAAAATAATTTCTTAACTAATTATTTAAACAATTGATATATAAAAAAACGATTATAAACAATAAAAAAAATTATTTAGGAAAAATTTTTTTAAAAAAAATCATTATTTCACCTATACAATAAGATGGTAAAGAAAATTTTTTTTTAAATCCCAAAATAGTCAGTTTGTTTATAAACAATTTCTTAACAAATGACGTAAAATTTTTTTTCCAATAGTAATTATTACCTATATAAAATGTCAAAACAACGATAATAAGATATAACTGAAAAACAATTTTTTTAATAACATTTATCATAAATTTCATTTTTTGTTAATTTAAAAAAATTATAATAAACAAAATAATAAACTTTAATAATTTTTTTTTGCATTTCTTTATTAAGTACCTAAATGCGAAGAGCTCCACGAAGCGAAACATTTATAGACCAATTATTTAAACTTTTATGCCGTAATTTATAAAAACAGAGATTGGAAAAAAATTAGTTAATTAACAGTGGTGTAACTTTTTGAAAAATCGACAAATAATTTTTTTTTCACCGAGGTTTTTTTCGTTCAAGTGTCTAGATTACACCATAATTCATCCAAATTTTTACATTGTTATTTAATATGATAAAAAAAATATTTTAGGTGATATACCGGATTTTTAGACGGCGCGCCTATGCCATAACAACCTCGCGTAGCCCTATTTTTTGCGTTAAAAAAAATTATAAATAATAGAGATAGAGTTCCGGGAGCAAGGACTTTTTTATTGGAAATTTCCTCCTCTTTCAGGATCTATATTCAAAATTCCTTAAATATCATTATTTTCGAAATAATTAAAGAAAAACTAATAACCTTTTTTTGTTAATAACAATCGCAATTTTTTATGTGCTAATCTTAAAAAACATTTTTCTAGACGTCATTCCGAATCGAATGAGCTATCGCACATATTTTTAGGAGCTTTATTTCTATTTAACACGTTTTTGAACTTGTTGACTAGACTATTAGAATTGACAACATTTTATATGATTATCATATATATTATAACTAGCCGACGGGTCCCGGCTTCGCCCGGGTGCAATTTAACCGCTATGTCCCTGCATATTAAATCTGTAATATCTTCGAAAATATTCATTTAAATTACATGCTGTAAAGGGCCATATTGATCTATATTAAATGCATAATGTATTTAAGGTACCTAATTGGATAAGGGTTAATGCTGTATTGTTTAAAAACGCTTCGTAAATAAGTCATTATTTCTCGTAAAAAGTAAATAATAAAAAATGGTTATTGTGGGTTATCCCTAAGAGATAGACATATACCATCGCGGACTGATTTGTAGACCTTATTAAGGTGTACAATACTGTAGTACATTATTTTGATCTATCTCGTAGGGTTCAGCCAGCGTTTGCAATGTAAGTGCAATAAAATGTGTTTATTTACGACATCACATTAGAAACCTCTAAAATTATCAATGTATCTCTACTATAAGATGCATTATACATATAAACCTTCCACTTGAATCGTTCTCTATTAAAGAATCTATTAAAGAAAAACCGCATCAAAATCCGTTGCGTAGCATATTTTTTAGTTTTTTTTCTCTGAAACGAATAAACAAAAAATCAAAGATATACTTTTAAACTCAGAGCAGATAAATAAAGAAACGGTATTTTTGTTGTAAGTGCTTAATGTTTCTGAAATATTGTCAATTATTAAAAAAAAGTATATCATAAGAGGGAATAAAGAAGGTTTAAAAAAATTGGTCTTGAAATCGAGCCTTTATTCGAAGGGTTTACTAATCAAGGTTAAGCCTGGAGTCAAAATTAAGAAGTAGTTTCGATCGAGAGATAGTTGATCTCGAACTTTAAGGTCTTATGACCTTCATAATTCCCTAGAGAATCAAGCAAATTCTAAAAGTAGTCAAGTAAAATCTGATAATGGTGAGAACTTATAAAGTTAAAGATCTACCGTCAAATTTACGAGGAAATACGAGATAGATAACTTGGAATTAATTATAGTAATTAAGAGATAAATGCAAAAACTGTACATTCCTTACGTGACATTAGTTCTCAATGAACACGTACGTTTCCTAAAACATTCCTGCGTCATCTACATTCGTCGGATGAAGTGAATAGTCGACTGTAATTAGCCTTTTATGTGCACTCTATTTAACACCACCCTTATTATCGACATATTTTATATCAGTCTTTTTTAAATGCTGTTGATAAATATCCCCTCTGCCGCTGGGAAAACATATCGTAAGAGCCGAATAACCCAACACTCCATTGTTGGTAAGGGAATCTGTTTCCCAAACTGGCTTGCGATCACTAGCATGCGAATCCAACCCCCGAGTGTCTCTGACGCATTCCGGTTGAACCGCATGTGGCCCCTCCCCTCCATTTCCAATCTCATTAATGTAGCAGTTCCAGTGAACACACCCGATCTTGTTCAGGGTACACTGGAACCGCAGCTTTCCTCTCTTCGCTGTCCCACCTCACTCTATCTTCAAAGCAGCAACGCATTGACAAAAATAAAGAGCATCTCTTGTTTTGCCAATGTCCATGGGCGACGGTGACTACTTTCCATCAGGTGGACTTTCAGCTCGTTTGTCCATCGTAAAAATAAATGCCAAATTTTTCTTTTTCCGTAATTGAATCGAAATTACAATTTACCCATCTTAATTGCGACCCCTTACCCCTTATCCCATGAATGTTAAAATTCTCCTTTCCCATCCAATATGATGGATTCAGCGACTTCTAGGTTGAGGTATCACTCGAGAAACTGAATTTTATTATTATATTTTCAATACTCTTCTGTTGCAAATACCCATAGCCCATGGCTACCATTACCATCTGAAGAACCATCTTCTTATTCAGACGCTTTTTTTATTTCAGTTTTGATTTGAATCTCCGAGATGCTGTAAATTATAATACAGTTGGAACTCAAAGGATGTTAAAATTAGCTGAAAATATGAAGAAATTGGAAGTAAGTACTTAACCTCGCTTCGTTGAGGAATCAATTAAACTTTTGATAAAGAATCGTGTAGAAAAGGTGATTTTATTTTTCTAGGTCTTCATCCACATATCAACAGCCTTCTGTCATGATGGAATTGAGGTGTTGGAAGAGAAGCTGTACCCTTCAAAGCAAAATCCTCAAGATGTGATAGATATGCTGAGATGGATGGATGATGAAACTCTATCTGCTTGTCAATCACAGTAGGTTTATTTTAGAAAAGTCGTATGATGGTAGTCAAAATATCCCACCTCTATAGTTTGGTTGCCTTCCTCTTTGTGTACATTAGCAGTAACACTGCGTTACAAAAAAAGGTTTTTTTCACTATCATTATAACTTTTTTTGGTATCCATCTTAAATCTTGTGATTCCTCTATTAATAACTTAATTTTAAAGATATCGACGCGTAATGTTGGGAACATTATATTTGTCAATAAAATAACGTTTGTTGAACTGGACGAACAATCAAAAAATGTAAACTTAAACCAAAAGATACCTTCAAAAAAAATATAATATAAATAAAAATCTTTTTATTTCGTTACTGAATATAAATAAGAGTACATATAATCTTCTTTTAAACTATTATTACAACCATTAATTTTTTCCGTTGTATATTAGTAATCCAAATTCCTCTCCAAAAAACCAAACTCCAAATGCTGCTCATGTTGGTTTTTGGCCGTTCTTGCTTACAGATTACCTGCTACTAAATAATATCATCCATCTCTTAAATGATCTTCTTCATTTTTAACTGGATATGGAATTGAATCAGGCGTTACTTTGCGAAAATTCATGATCGAAAAGGTTACCCTACTGTATCCGCGAAATTCTGAACAACCAGACTCGTACGTCACAACCCAGAAGAGCACACCGCCCACACACAAGTGAGACCCGCGACCCCAATCCAGGACACACCACACAAGAACGTCGCTAGACAATCGAACAACCAGACTCGAACGGCACAACCCAGAAGACCACACCGCCTACATACAAGTGAGACGCGCGAACCCGATCCAGGACACACCACACAAGAAGGTCTCTACACAATCGAACATCCAGACTCGTATGGCACAACCCAGAAGAGCACACCGCCCACACACAAGTGAGACCCGCGACCCCAATCCAGGACACACCACACAAGAACGTCGCTAGACAATCGAACAACCAGACTCGAACGGCACAACCCAGAAGAGCACACCGCCTACATACAAGTGAGACGCGCGAACCCGATCCAGGACACACCACACAAGAAGGTCGCTAGACAATCGCACAACCCAGAAGAGTTTACCGCCCATATACAAGTGAGACGTGCGAACCCGATCCAGGACACACTACACAAGAAGGTCGATAGACAATCGAAAAACCAGACTCGTACGGCATAACCCAGAAGAGCACAGCGTCCACAGAAAAGCAAGACGCGCGAAACCGAACCAGGACACTCTTTAACTGGATTAAAAAAATTATAGGCATCAGTTTTTCGTACGACGTACATGGCACACAGTGTTGTTGTCATATACAATCCTGATATTTTGAAAAATTTGAACTTTACCCTTCTTTTATTGATTTGATCTGATTGATCTACAAAGGCAGTAAGATCTACAGGGCTGTAATTAAAGACCTAAGAAAGTCATACTAAAATAGTAGCTAGGAGCTAGGCTATCGTGTCAATGAAATAGACGTCATGTTTAAATTCGCCATTTCTTACTCATCACATTATTACAGGCTAACGAAGCCACATCCAAACACATACGGATACACCAAGTGCCTCTCCGAACAGCTAGTATCTGAGTACGCTGGGAAATTTCCCATCGCCATTGCCAGACCTTCTATTGGTAAGTTTTAAAACGTTCTTCCTTGCTTCTTCAATTCGTTCCTTTGCCTCTTTCTTCTACTTTAATGCCTCTGTTTCTCTCTTTGTTCATTTTATTTGTTACTTCATTTCCTTTATTAACTCTTTCTTGTCAGTCGTATTATATCTGTGATTCCGTGAATGAACTTTCTTTGCTCCTCCTTTTGTTGCTTCTTCAATACATTTCTTTTTTCTTTTATGCCTCTGTTTATATCTTTCTTTATTGTTTCATTTTTTACTTTATTACCTTCTTTAACTCTCTCTTAGTTGTATTATTATTATCTGTTATTCTGTGTTGTTTTTTGCTATCTATATTCAATTTATTTACAGTGCTACCCACAATGAATGAACCAATACCCGGTTGGGTGGACAATATCAACGGACCGACTGGAGTTATTTACGCCGCATCTAGAGGTATATTATAAGCTCCATTTCGTGTCATCCGATTTATCGCTGTAATTAAATATATATTTTTTTATTATTCAGGAATATTACATACCATGTATTGCAAGGATGATGTTAAAGTGGACACAATTCCTGTAGATCTCGCAATAAATAGTTTCATTGTTTTGGCATTCTTGACGGCTATAGAACAGTGAGTACTCGTATCACATTGGTTTTACATTTCTATACTTACACGCTCACTTATATCAGTGTAGCTCTCTTAATACTCCTGCACTCTTACGCACATACACTACAGTCTACCACACTCTAAAACTGCAACATTCCAACACTCCAATACTTTAATATTCTAATCCTTAAACACCTCAGTCTCCAAGATACTGCTACTCCTCCTACACTCTCACATTTCTACTCTTCTATACTTTAAGACTCCCAAGCTACAATGGTTGATTTAAATTACAATTTAAACAACTGTATTGCGATCCCTTACCCCTTGTTCCATGAAAATCTCCTTTCCTATAAATGTGATGACTTCAGCGGGTTCTAAGTTTAGATATTGATGGAGTCACAACATTTTTATTTCCCTCTTCATTATACTTTTAATAGATTATTCTGTTGCTAATGTCCATGGAAAATTACTACCGTCACCATCGGTCACCTTTGGATCTCCGAAAAGCTGTAAATAATGCTACACTACTGTACTCATACTCTTTTCCAATCCAAAACTACAATAACATTCACTCCACCTTTCTCTCACCCATCCCGTAACACTCTACCATTCATATATTTCTATATACTAATACACATACATACACTCATCTATCGAATACTGTAACTCTCCAATATAAAGTGTGGAGTATACTTATTCTCTACTTTATAATTGAACTCATTCTCTTTCTATCTTTCAGGCCAAAAAACATCCGTGTGTGCAACATGACTCAATCTGGCGTTAATGATATCACTTGGGTCGAGGCATCTACATATTGTGAGTTTTATACATTTTATAAATAGACGCATTACACATTAACATAGTAGCAGTGATGGCCCAGTGGTTGAGACTTCAATGTCTTACTCGGGAGGTCTGAGTTCGACCCCCCACACCTCTGAATTTTCTGAGTTATGTGTGTTTTAAGCAATTAAATATCACTTGCTTTAACGGTGAAGGAAAACGTCGTGAGGAAACCTGCACTCCTGAGAGTACTCCATGTTCTCAAAGGTGTTTGAAGTCTGCCAACCCGCAATACCCTCCTCATTCTGAAGAGGAGACCCGGGAGTAAGCCATTGACGGGTCGTGATGATACATTAACATAACTACAATAAAAATGGAAAATATAAAACCAATAGAATTTTATACATAGACGCTTTATACATTTACATTCAAGTCAAGCTTATTAGAAAGGGATGAATATAACAGCAGCAGCTACACCACTGTTTCGAAAACTAGCTGCCACTAACCTGGTCTGATGATGGAGACTGGTTCTTGGCGAAGCTGGAGGCATGGGGTGTTCTTTTATAATTTTGTTTAAGAGCTTCGCTCGCACTTGTGTAATGAAGGGAAGCGGGGAAAGGGGGGTAATGGACGGAATAGTGGCGCGCTCATTAGCCAATCACATTTAAAAACGTTTAGTTATTAGTTTTTGGTTTAACAACCATTATCGCTCTCGCTCACTCCTATATAAAACAATCTGTACGTCTCTCTCACTTGTAAGAGCAATGTTATATAAAACACAATAAAAACAAAATGTTTTTGTTGCAATTAATTAATTATACTATTTACGAATGAAATGAAAGTATTTTTCTGTTATCTCTCTCTATCAGTGTCATTCATCGTCTGTGATTACATTTTTTTTATATTCTTACTATGATACTAACAATATAGTAGCGCCTAGGGATTGTGAACCAGGATTAAACTCTAAACTACTTTTTTTCAGGGTCAAAATATTTATCAATATATCCTCTTTCTTACTCTCTCTGGTATCCAGTAGCAACGGGAAAAAACTACAAGTTCCAGCATAAAATTTGCGAATTCTTCACTCACATAATTCCAGCTTATTTTATTGATTTCCTACTGATACTGTCGGGAAAGAAGACTTTGTAAGTATTTTGGAAACGCTCCCCTCTCCCACTCGAACACTGACCACAGTTGATAATATACTAAACTCACGTGGACCTCAAGACGGAGAAGTCTCACTACCTCAATGTTGCACAATATGAAATACAAGAGAGACTGACTCTAATCTATCGCAACAAAGGTTACGTGGGTATACTTGAAATAAAATAAAAGGAACTACTATTTTCAGCTACTATAAGTTCTAGTTTAGTCGATCAACTTTGGTTAGTTTACCTTGTAAGTTATTTGTTGTTATCTTCAATTCCCTGAAACGCAATACAACACTTAGACTAATAATAGTTCCTACACTTCCTAATTTAGCTATTATATAAATTAATTCCATTTAACGCCACTCTCTGTAACGTCAAACTCCACAAAACGTCAATCAACTTTGGTTCGTTTACCTTGTACCATAATTGTTGTTTTCGACAATTTCCTGAAACGCTATACAACACTTAGACTAATAATAGTTCCTACACTTCCTAATTTAGCTATTATATAAATTAATTCAATTTAACGCCACTCTCTGTAACGTCAAACTCCACAAAACGTCGATCAACTTTGGTTCGTTTACCTTGTAACTTATTTGTTGTTTTCGACAATTTCCTGAAACGCTATACAACACTTAGACTAATAATAGTTCCTACACTTCCTAATTTAGCTATTATATAAATTAATTCCATTTAACGCCACTCTCTGTAACGTCAAACTCCACAAAACGTCAATCAACTTTGGTTCGTTTACCTTGTACCATAATTGTTGTTTTCGACAATTTCCTGAAACGCTATACAACACTTAGACTAATAATAGTTTCTACACTTCCTAATTTAGCTATAAGTTAACTCCATTTAACGCTATCCTATTTAGCGTCAAACTCCACAAAACGTCGATCCACTTTGTTCTGTTTACCTTGTAACGTATTTTTTGTTTTCGACAATTCCCTGTAATGCAATACAACACTTAGACTAATAATAGTTTCTACACTTCCTAATTTAGCTATAAGTTAACTCCATTTAACGCTATCCTATTTAGCGTCAAACTCCACAAAACGTCGATCCACTTTGTTCTGTTTACCTTGTAACGTATTTTTTGTTTTCGACAATTCCCTGTAATGCAATACAACACTTAGACTAATAATAGTTTCTACACTTCCTAATTTAGCTATAAGTTAACTCCATTTAACGCCATCCTATTTAACGTCAAACTCCACAAAACGTCGATCCACTTTGTTCTGTTTACCTTGTAACGTATTTTTTGTTTTCGACAATTCCCTGTAATGCAATACAACACTTAGACTAATAATAGTTTCTACACTTCCTAATTTAGCTATAAGTTAACTCCATTTAACGCTATCCTATTTAGCGTCAAACTCCACAAAACGTCGATCCACTTTGTTCTGTTTACCTTGTAACGTATTTTTTGTTTTCGACAATTCCCTGTAATGCAATACAACACTTAGACTAATAATAGTTTCTACACTTCCTAATTTAGCTATAAGTTAACTCCATTTAACGCCATCCTATTTAGCGTCAAACTCCACAAAACGTCGATCCACTTTGTTCTGTTTACCTTGTAACGTATTTTTTGTTTTCGACAATTCCCTGTAATGCAATACAACACTTAGACTAATAATAGTTTCTACACTTCCTAATTTAGCTATAAGTTAACTCCATTTAACGCTATCCTATTTAGCGTCAAACTCCACAAAACGTCGATCCACTTTGTTCTGTTTACCTTGTAACGTATTTTTTGTTTTCGACAATTCCCTGTAATGCAATACAACACTTAGACTAATAATAGTTTCTACACTTCCTAATTTAGCTATAAGTTAACTCCATTTAACGCTATCCTATTTAGCGTCAAACTCCACAAAACGTCGATCCACTTTGTTCTGTTTACCTTGTAACGTATTTTTTGTTTTCGACAATTCCCTGTAATGCAATACAACACTTAGACTAATAATAGTTTCTACACTTCCTAATTTAGCTATAAGTTAACTCCATTTAACGCTATCCTATTTAGCGTCAAACTCCACAAAACGTCGATCCACTTTGTTCTGTTTACCTTGTAACGTATTTTTTGTTTTCGACAATTCCCTGTAATGCAATACAACACTTAGACTAATAATAGTTTCTACACTTCCTAATTTAGCTATAAGTTAACTCCATTTAACGCCATCCTATTTAACGTCAAACTCCACAAAACGTCGATCCACTTTGTTCTGTTTACCTTGTAACGTATTTTTTGTTTTCGACAATTCCCTGTAATGCAATACAACACTTAGACTAATAATAGTTTCTACACTTCCTAATTTAGCTATAAGTTAACTCCATTTAACGCTATCCTATTTAGCGTCAAACTCCACAAAACGTCGATCCACTTTGTTCTGTTTACCTTGTAACGTATTTTTTGTTTTCGACAATTCCCTGTAATGCAATACAACACTTAGACTAATAATAGTTTCTACACTTCCTAATTTAGCTATAAGTTAACTCCATTTAACGCTATCCTATTTAGCGTCAAACTCCACAAAACGTCGATCCACTTTGTTCTGTTTACCTTGTAACGTATTTTTTGTTTTCGACAATTCCCTGTAATGCAATACAACACTTAGACTAATAATAGTTTCTACACTTCCTAATTTAGCTATAAGTTAACTCCATTTAACGCTATCCTATTTAGCGTCAAACTCCACAAAACGTCGATCCACTTTGTTCTGTTTACCTTGTAACGTATTTTTTGTTTTCGACAATTCCCTGTAATGCAATACAACACTTAGACTAATAATAGTTTCTACACTTCCTAATTTAGCTATAAGTTAACTCCATTTAACGCCATCCTATTTAACGTCAAACTCCACAAATCGTCGATCAACTTTGGTTGGTTTACCTTGTAACTTATTTGTTGTTTTCGATAATTCCCTGTAACGCAATACAACACTTAGACTAATAATAGTTTCTACACTCCCTAATGTAGCTATTATATAAATTAATTCCATTTAACGCCACTCTCTGTAACGTCAAACTCCACAAAACGTCAATCAACTTTGGTTCGTTTACCTTGTACCATAATTGTTGTTTTCGACAATTTCCTGAAACGCTATACAACACTTAGACTAATAATAGTTTCTACACTTCCTAATTTAGCTATAAGTTAACTCCATTTAAAGCCATCCTATTTAACGTCAAACTCCACAAAATGTCAATCAACTTTGGTTTGTTTACCTTGTAACGTATTTTTTGTTTTCGACAATTCCCTGTAATGCAATACAACACTTAGACTAATAATAGTTTCTACACTTCCTAATTTAGCTATAAGTTAACTCCATTTAACGCTATCCTATTTAGCGTCAAACTCCACAAAACGTCGATCCACTTTGTTCTGTTTACCTTGTAACGTATTTTTTGTTTTCGACAATTCCCTGTAATGCAATACAACACTTAGACTAATAATAGTTTCTACACTTCCTAATTTAGCTATAAGTTAACTCCATTTAACGCCATCCTATTTAACGTCAAACTCCACAAAACGTCGATCCACTTTGTTCTGTTTACCTTGTAACGTATTTTTTGTTTTCGACAATTCCCTGTAATGCAATACAACACTTAGACTAATAATAGTTTCTACACTTCCTAATTTAGCTATAAGTTAACTCCATTTAACGCTATCCTATTTAGCGTCAAACTCCACAAAACGTCGATCCACTTTGTTCTGTTTACCTTGTAACGTATTTTTTGTTTTCGACAATTCCCTGTAATGCAATACAACACTTAGACTAATAATAGTTTCTACACTTCCTAATTTAGCTATAAGTTAACTCCATTTAACGCTATCCTATTTAGCGTCAAACTCCACAAAACGTCGATCCACTTTGTTCTGTTTACCTTGTAACGTATTTTTTGTTTTCGACAATTCCCTGTAATGCAATACAACACTTAGACTAATAATAGTTTCTACACTTCCTAATTTAGCTATAAGTTAACTCCATTTAACGCCATCCTATTTAACGTCAAACTCCACAAATCGTCGATCAACTTTGGTTGGTTTACCTTGTAACTTATTTGTTGTTTTCGATAATTCCCTGTAACGCAATACAACACTTAGACTAATAATAGTTTCTACACTCCCTAATGTAGCTATTATATAAATTAATTCCATTTAACGCCACTCTCTGTAACGTCAAACTCCACAAAACGTCAATCAACTTTGGTTCGTTTACCTTGTACCATAATTGTTGTTTTCGACAATTTCCTGAAACGCTATACAACACTTAGACTAATAATAGTTTCTACACTTCCTAATTTAGCTATAAGTTAACTCCATTTAAAGCCATCCTATTTAACGTCAAACTCCACAAAATGTCAATCAACTTTGGTTTGTTTACCTTGTAACGTATTTTTTGTTTTCGACAATTCCCTGTAATGCAATACAACACTTAGACTAATAATAGTTTCTACACTTCCTAATTTAGCTATAAGTTAACTCCATTTAACGCTATCCTATTTAGCGTCAAACTCCACAAAACGTCGATCCACTTTGTTCTGTTTACCTTGTAACGTATTTTTTGTTTTCGACAATTCCCTGTAATGCAATACAACACTTAGACTAATAATAGTTTCTACACTTCCTAATTTAGCTATAAGTTAACTCCATTTAACGCTATCCTATTTAGCGTCAAACTCCACAAAACGTCGATCCACTTTGTTCTGTTTACCTTGTAACGTATTTTTTGTTTTCGACAATTCCCTGTAATGCAATACAACACTTAGACTAATAATAGTTTCTACACTTCCTAATTTAGCTATAAGTTAACTCCATTTAACGCTATCCTATTTAGCGTCAAACTCCACAAAACGTCGATCCACTTTGTTCTGTTTACCTTGTAACGTATTTTTTGTTTTCGACAATTCCCTGTAATGCAATACAACACTTAGACTAATAATAGTTTCTACACTTCCTAATTTAGCTATAAGTTAACTCCATTTAACGCTATCCTATTTAGCGTCAAACTCCACAAAACGTCGATCCACTTTGTTCTGTTTACCTTGTAACGTATTTTTTGTTTTCGACAATTCCCTGTAATGCAATACAACACTTAGACTAATAATAGTTTCTACACTTCCTAATTTAGCTATAAGTTAACTCCATTTAACGCTATCCTATTTAGCGTCAAACTCCACAAAACGTCGATCCACTTTGTTCTGTTTACCTTGTAACGTATTTTTTGTTTTCGACAATTCCCTGTAATGCAATACAACACTTAGACTAATAATAGTTTCTACACTTCCTAATTTAGCTATAAGTTAACTCCATTTAACGCTATCCTATTTAGCGTCAAACTCCACAAAACGTCGATCCACTTTGTTCTGTTTACCTTGTAACGTATTTTTTGTTTTCGACAATTCCCTGTAATGCAATACAACACTTAGACTAATAATAGTTTCTACACTTCCTAATTTAGCTATAAGTTAACTCCATTTAACGCCATCCTATTTAACGTCAAACTCCACAAATCGTCGATCAACTTTGGTTGGTTTACCTTGTAACGTATTTTTTGTTTTCGACAATTCCCTGTAATGCAATACAACACTTAGACTAATAATAGTTTCTACACTTCCTAATTTAGCTATAAGTTAACTCCATTTAACGCTATCCTATTTAACGTCAAACTCCACAAATCGTCGATCAACTTTGGTTGGTTTACCTTGTAACTTATTTGTTGTTTTCGATAATTCCCTGTAACGCAATACAACACTTAGACTAATAATAGTTTCTACACTTCCTAATTTAGCTATAAGTTAACTCCATTTAACGCCATCCTATTTAACGTCAAACTCCACAAAACGTCGATCAACTTTGGTCTGTTTACCTTGTAACGTATTTGTTGTTTTTAACAATTCCGTGTACCGCAATAAACAACATACACTATTAATTATCGTTATATAGAGTTATAACTATGTATAAAAAAATTTCAGTATGGTTAATGTCCTGAAGCGTATGACCCATGGTCTTGAAGTCCTGCAATATTACAACAATAAAACTTGGATATTTAAGAATGAATACTTCCTTTCATTACGAAATAAATTATCTAAGGAGGATAGAGAAATATTCAACACAGATTTATCGGTAAGTATCACTAAACATATTTTATTATTATCCCAGAATTATGTAATTTTTCAGGATAAAAAGTATCATATGTGTTAATCCAGTTTATAAAGTATCTGTGTGCCAAATTTCATTCAAATCTGTTCAGCTATTTTTGTGTGATTGACTTATGTTTGTAAAACGTACCAAACGTAGAAACTATCAGATTTATAACATTAGTTTAATCATCATTAATCTACAAGATTATAAATTTTCCGGGATAAAAAGTAGCTTAAATATTAATGCAGGTTATGAAGTATCCGTGTGCCAAATTTCATTCAAATCTGTTCAGCTATTTTTGTGTGATTGACTTATGTTTGTAAAACGTACCAAACGTAGAAACTATCAGATTTATAATATTAATTTAATTATAACTATTCCGCAATATTATGAATTTTCCGGGATAATAAGTAGCCTTAATATTAATGCAGGTTATAAAGTATCTGTGTGCCAAATTTCATTGAAATCCGTTCAGCCATTTTCGTGGGGTTGACTTACAAACATCCAAACATAGAAACTATCAGATTTATAACATTAGTTTAATCATAATTATCCCGCAAGATCATAAATTTTCCGGGATAAAAAGTAGCCATAATATTAATGCAGGTTATAAAGTATTTGTGTGCCAAATTTCATTGAAATCCGTTCAGCCGTTTTTGTGTAGTTGATTAACAAACATCCAAAGTAAGATGACGTCATAGTGCTGTACAGAAATAATGTTCTTCCATTTCAGCAAATTGATGTAGACTTATTCATGAAGAACTATATCCTGGGTATAAGAGAATACTACTGCAAAGAGGATTCTTCAACTCTGCCTCAAGCGAGGAGACTACACAGACGGTAAGTTAAGGAGCGGAGCCGTACCTGGGACTTGAGAACTAGTTGCAGATTTAAAGCCTGTAATGTTTTTTTCAGGTTGTACTACCTCCATGTGACCATGAAGACTTTGTTTTACGGATTGTGTATATATATAATATATCGTGTTTGTAACTTGTTTTTAATGTAATATGTAAATGTATTAAATAAATTTTATTTTATTTTAATTTTGTTTTATTACAATATTGAAGTTATAGATTTACTAATATTCAGACTCATAGAATGTTAAAATAATTTAATACACTCATATCTGGCAATGTTTTTATTATTAAAAATAATGTTAGTTATTTTAACTTTGCACTGGTAACATTCATGCTCTTCTGTCACCGCCTCTAACCTAAGCCTCATGTACCACGACTATTTATAAGTATATTATTTGTTTAATCTCAACAATAAAAGTATATTCTGCCCAAGTATCGTATTTTAATCCACCACGCATCACTCTCACCAAGATAGAATCGTACTCAGACTCATAGGCATATAGACTCACGAACTCATGTGAGACCTGTAAGCTTAAAAATGCGAATTTATAGACAATGAGACTCTCTGATCCAGAGACTTACACAGGATACTGTCTATATTTATAACAGAGACCTACAATCAAGACTTCTAAAGTCACTGAGGTTCAGATGTACTCAGAGATAAAAGTATTTGGTATACTTACGGACTCATAGACTTCGTCAGTAGCTCAGTGGTTCGGGTGTTGGATTCACGATCGATAAGTCGTTGTTTCAGATCCCAGTCATTGGACTACTGGTGTGGCCAACTCCTGACACAAGCATTTTAGTAAGTGACCCATACTGCTAGTAATCTTTAAAAAAAAATAATCGGTTAAAATCGGCTAGTATTTAGATCAATTAATGAAATAAAATGACCTCTAGTATCGTATCAATTCAAAATACCAACAAAATTAAATTTTTTAATCAGAACTTTTCCAATGCACTTTTATTTTGTGATGTGAAGTTTAACAATAAAACAAACCTCGACCTCTTTATAATTAAAATGACATATTTGACACACGTCATGGACCAAAACATAAATTGGATTTAAAATTTTCAAAAAATACTCCAAAATGCTTCAGAGGATTCACTCTATAAAATATTCAGTTTATTTTCAACTCACGAAGCATTCTCATTCAAGAAAGAAAATGGATACAGGAAACTATACAACAAAGTAACTCACTGCTTATTTGATATGGATGGGACTGTTTTGAGTGAGTTGCACTGTTTACTCCTAACTCTTAAGAAATGTAGGTAATACTTAAAAATACAAATTAAACAAACGAAACTGCGATTTAATATACTACTTACGCCATCTATTGTCGGATAAATGCTCTATATTGTCTGTTACGCTATCACGCTTAGATCACTGAACCAATTTTAATTAAATTTGCAACAGAGATAGAGTAAACTTTAGGGAAGGGCATAGGCAATGTTTTATCGTGAAAGAAATACTTAAGAATACAAAGTAAACAAACGAAACTGCGATATAATATACTACTTACGCCATCTATTAACGGATAGATGGTTTGTCTGTCTGTTAGACAATCACGCTTAAATGAATGAACTGATTTTGATGAAGTATGATATAAAGTAGAGCTTGATGAAGGACATGGGGTATGTTTTATCGCGAAGTAAACAATTGAGTGTGCTCGTACGCCATCTAGCGACGTGGGGGTGAAGTGCATGTCGAGCTGTGTGTCCGTTATGTCTTTGGGACGCTTTTTCTTTCATATATATGTCGGGGATTTTAAAACGATCTGAAAGGAAATGGAAGGAGGAAGGTGGGGAATATTGGGGAACATTACAAAGGGGGTGATGGTAATGATTGGAATATTGGGTAAACGCAACGTAGATACTCCTATTGAACCGATAAATGATCAAATGTGATCTCTAAAAATTACGAGAGAAACCTAAGCAGTGCCTTGGACTTGTGACCAAGGTGTAGGCTTAAGGAATTCCTTTAAGTAATTACGACACTCACCTCCACTGCTCAGGCTCTCTGTTTAAACCTAAGGTTAATCGCACATAAACCTAACCTAACACAAGACGAGGTAATTACATTGTAAGGTACTCACGTGACCTTGATCGGACAGCACTCCTAGCACTAACACAACACTGCACAACACTATCACTATTTAGACACTACTTCACTTCTTGAGAGACCGCGCACGACTAAAACTTCAGTCAGACTGTCGATGGCATATAAAGGGTCGAGGGTCGAAACTGTCAAAACAACGGAAGTGACTACTACCCTACTCCAAGGCCATAGATAATCTTTTACTTATTCTCCGACATATAATTTAAAAATTGATTGATTCATAAACAAATTAACAGGATTTTACAATTTTTAGATTCTGAAGTAATGTATCATAAAATGCTAAAGAAAATATGCGACAGATATAACAAAAAGTATACAAAGGAACTGGAGAAACGGGTTTGTATACTTATGGTTAGTTTGTTTGTACCTCAGGAGGAAATTCACTTTCAAAAACTATAACTTGTAATCATTAGATTTAGATTTTTGATTTATTCGTATGAATAAGGCAATGTTACGTAGCCTCGCTCAGAGTGCGTCAAATGAAGCCACTCTTCAATGTCTTGTCCTCGCAGATCTCTGATGGAAACGCAGCCCTAGCCAGAGATCATCAAACTATTCTCTACGATCTCTTATCATGATTATTATATTGACCTGTAGCCCCTCCGGTTTACCAACAGTAACCACACTAAGTAACAGACACCAAAAAAAGACCAAGACGAGACCAAGGCGAGACCAAGACGAGACCAGGAGAAGAAGGAGGGGGTAACTCTGGCCCACGTGTAGCTCATCGATACGCACGCTGGTGGTCTTAAGCCATTCGGGAAACGGATCCCCTACCACTAAAGGGGTGCAGGGTTACTCGGATCTTAGCGGTATTATAACCAGTCCCTTCACAGTAAACAAGCTGATTTTCTTTATATAATAGTATGTTTTAGCTATACGGTGGAACTGACAGAGAGATCTGTATGACCGTCGTCGAGGAACTCAAGATGCCAATAACTCCTGATGAACTAGAGAGACAGCTGAACGATTTAGCTGAAAAGCTGTTGCCTTGCGCTCCTTTACAGAAAGGTACCATTTATTACAAAGCTCCCCAAACATTCTCTCTTCTTTTTTTTTTATAGAATACGGGTGCAAACGAGCAGAAGGTCCACCTGATGATGACCACATCATCAGGTGGACCTTCTGCTTCGCCCATGGACATCTACAACCTACCCTACAACCCTACTCTACTTTTTAGGAACCTGTACACTCGGCATTTAAAGACCCCCAAATTAAAGCGCTCTGGGAAAACCTCTGGTGACAGATTATTCCACAGCCTGCACGTGCGTGGGAGGAATGATCTTGACGCACGTACATCGCTGGTATGCCACGCATCCAAGTGGTGTGGATGGAATCTGTCCCAGCGGCGTAGAGTGCGACGGCGGAAAAGTGTCGGGGGCACTAACTCGAACAATTCCTGTGAACATTCCCCATTGTAGAGAACACACTAAGATCCAACGTCTCTCCGGAGACTTAGTTCATCTAAACCGTCTGTGAGAATGGGGTCGACGATAATGCGAACAGCTCGTCGTTGAATGGAGTCAAGAGGGAGCAACTAATACTTAGGGGCGCCAGCCCAAAGATGCGAACAGTACTCCATATGCGGACGGACCTGGGCTTTGTATAGCAACAGCCAGTGTCCTGGTGTGAAGCACTGTCTCGCCCTGTTTAGTACGCCCAGTTTTTTTGAAACCAGTTTGGCTTTGCTCTCCAAAGGACCGCGAAATTTGACCTCGTTCGATATATCGACTCCTAGGGTCCCAATACTATTGCTGGTGCTGAGGGGAATGTTCTGGAATTTAGGGAGGTAATAAAGGGAGTTTTTTTTGCCTTCGATCCCCTTCCACTTTATCTGTAAATGTCGTAGACCCATTTAATCATGTCTCATCGACCCCTACTTCCTTTCCTTATTTTACGTGGACCCTTATAACTTTTCTGGTATACCGAACCTTGTGGGATGATAAAAGCCTCTTTAGGGATTACCTGATGGCAAGGTCACCGCTTTGGACTTTACCTACAAGTAAGAAAGTTGTCCTTTCGCATTATCGAACGAAAGAGAAAATGTCTTTATTTAGCGCTGACAAAGTAATGATAAATATTGCTCACTTTCTGTATAACTCATTATCGACATAAAAACCCTTTGGGTGTAAGTAGGATAGATATAGTAAATAAAAAAGGGAACTTTTGAACACTTAGCCTTGACTAAAATGTTGTAAGAAAAATTAAGTATATAATTTTTGTAACTAAATAATAGCACCTACAGTCAATGTTTATCGACGACTTAGGATTCGCACCGAATATCAATTTTTAGTAAAGACAAAGGCTCAATAACTATTGCTTATAAGCTTCTTACAACTAAGTGTAAGTATCTACAATGTTTATCGACAACAAAGTTTTTAAAATTCATATTTATAAGCTCCTAACAACTAAATCCTAGTATTTCTTATGGTAGGAAGAAAGAAGGTGGAAACGAGCAGATTAAGGTTCAAGTGATGGTAAGTGGCCACTATTGCCCATGAACAGGTATCTTGTTTTGTCGATGCGTTGCATCCTCGAAGATAGAGCGGGGAGGTAGAGTGAAGAAAAAAATGCTGCGGTCTCAGCGGATCCTGAGCAAGAGCACACAGTCCACTAGATTCGGAACATTATTAAGAGAGGGAGGGGTAAATCTGGTCTACATGCGACTCGACCTGAACGCGCCGATGATACTTGGCGATCGAATTCACATGCTGGTGGTCGCAAGCCAGTCAAGGAATAGATGCTCTACCACCAAGGTGTTGTTGAGTTACGAGATGCTCTTCCAGCAGCAGATGGGAATAGTATCCTAACCTGTTCCCTCACGGGACATTTACAGGTAATGTTTAATACCGACAAAGGCTTAAGTTTTACAACTGCAAGAATTTTAGCAGCGACAAAGATGTAATAAATATTACTTAACCGTAACAAATTTATATATTTTTGACTTATAGGTGCTGATCGTCTCCTGACCCATCTTCACGACTGTAAAATACCAATGGCGCTAGCAACGAACTCTACGGAGCAAGCTGTCAGACTACACGCTACAGCCAGACCGAAGTTATTCGGTCTATTTCATCATAAAGTAAGTTACAGACACCTTTGACAACACGGAATATTTACACGCTTATACACTTATTTGAATAGACTACCAACACGTCTACTCTCTTATTTACCTATCGTGGTATTCACTTGATTGAATTTGTCTATTAAAAACAAGAACTTTATAAAATATGTCATTTTATGTGATATGATATGACATTGAAAGGTTAGCGCTTGACAAGTTAGATGACATAATGTACAATACAGATTAAATAATAAATCATTTAATATATTACAAATAAATTTTGCAGAACAGTTGATGTAATAGATATTAAATTGGCAGATCACTTGAAGTAATAGATATTAATTAACAGATCAATTGATACAATAGATATTAATTAAGTTAACAGATCAATTGGTGAAATAGATATTAAATAATTTGACAGATCAATTGATGCAATAGATATTAATTAAGTTAATAGATCAATTGATACAATAGATATTAATTAAGTTAGTAGATCAATTGATGTAATAGATATTAATTAAATTGACAGATCAATTGGTGTAATAGTTATAAATTAAGTTAATAGATCAATTGATACAATAGATATTAATTAAGTTAGTAGATCAATTGATGTAATAGATATTAATTAAATTGACAGATCAATTGATGCAATAGATATTAATTAAGTTATTAGATCAATTGATGTAATAGATATTAATTAAATTGACAGATTTTTTTTTTTAAATATTACTAGCAGTATGCATCACTTACTAGTAGTATTCCCTTTATCCCTCCAGTTAGGAGTGGGCCACGCCAGTAGTCCAATGTCCGGGATTTGAACTCACGACTTGTTGATCGTGAATCCAACGCCCGCACCACTGGGCCACTGACGCTTCTATCAATTGATGCAATAGATATTAATTGAGTTAATAGATCAATTGATGTAACAGATATTAAATAAGCAGATAAATGGATCCAATAGGTATTAAATTGACAAGTCAGTTAATAAGACTCAAGGTTTTAGACGATCCTTTTATTTTTTTTCTAGGTGAGCGTGTCAGATCCCG
The DNA here is from genome assembly GCA_905147385.1 of Limenitis camilla. NCBI lineage: Eukaryota > Metazoa > Arthropoda > Insecta > Lepidoptera > Nymphalidae > Limenitis > Limenitis camilla. The sequence goes on along the minus strand of LR990252.1, from coordinate 1,555,071 downwards.
AAGTGTTGAGAGGCAAGCCAAATCCAGACATTTATCTGGTTGCTGCTTCGAGGTTCCCAGACAAACCGAAACCGAGACAGGTTTATAGGCTTTATCTTCTTTATACAATATAAAACAAAGTCACTTCCCGTTGTCTGTACGCTAAGATCTCTTAAACTGCGCAACGGATTTTGATGGAGTTTTCACCAATAGACGGAGTGATTCAAGAAAAAGGGGTATATACATATTATTATGGATAAATCGTGTGAAGCCGGGAAGGGTCACTATCAATATTTTACATCCAGTAGTGCTTTATCTGCTCTTAATCCTCGACACTACTACGACGGGGTATTACAAGTTTAACGTGTGTATCTGTGTGTCTGTCTATGTCATCATAGCGCTCAAGATAATGGACCGATTCTGATGAAGTTTTATTTGTTTGATAGGTAATTTAATCGAGATGGTTCTTAGCTATGTATTGTAAAGATCTGTTCACCCGTTTGGAGACTATCAGCTCATTGCTCACTTAAGAGCTGCCTCACAATATTCTTATATTGACAATTATAACAATCTCGTAACCATAGCAACGCACACACATCGCTTACACTATTCGATACCTTTCTTTCGATAATTGAAAAGTATCGAGAAGTAGTTTCTTCTAAATCGATGTCGATGGGTATCCATACTTGGTGACATTCGAGAGTCGTTTAAATTTATAACTGAATAGTTATTTAATTTTCTTTCAGTGTCTGGTATTTGAAGATTCAGCGATAGGTGTAAAAGCTGCAAGAGAAGCTGGAATGCAGGTAAAATAACAAGTCTTTTTCATTAACCTTAAAAAGCAAGAGTGTGTTTGTTTGGTTGAACGCTCTATCTCAGGCACTACTGATTCCAATTGACAAGTTCTTTTAGTTTACTATCACGCTACGACCCATAGGAGCGGAGCGATGAGCTTTCGTTGGGTAAACTTATTGCAATATATAATTTAAATCGTAGAAAAGTCGAATAGTTAGATTATATGGTTTTCAAATGTTTCAGGTAGTCATGGTTCCAGATCCTCGTATCGACCGCGAGCAAACCCGTCAAGCAACACTAGTTTTGAGATCTCTTATGGACTTCCAACCAGAATTATTTGGACTACCCCCATTTGATGATGCTCCGAAAAGAAGAAGTAGATTAGAAGTTCATCAAGAATAATAATGAAGTTCAAGGAATTCGTTGCCGTTATTTGAAGTTGTCGTTAAATAGAGTCAACTCAAGTCACCAAAAAATAACGTGAATGTTCAATACACTTAATCAACGTCATTATTGGGAGTTGTCGCTAAATAGAAAGTCAACACAAGTGACCTAACAATCATGAATAACGAGGATGTTCAATACATGTAATCATCGTCGTTATTAGGAGTTATCGTTAAATAGAGTTGACTCAAATGGCCAATAAAGACATGAATAACGTGGATATTCAATACATTTAATCATCGTCATTATTGGGAGTTATCGTAAAATAGAGTTGACTCAAATGGCCAATAAAATCATGAATAACGTGGATGTTCAATACATTTAATCAACGTCATTATTGGGAGTTGTCGCTAAATAGAAAGTCAACACAAGTGACCTAAAAATCATGAATAACGAGGATGCTCAATACATTTAATCATCGTCGTTATTAGGAGTTATCGTTAAATAGAGTTGACTCAAATGGCCAATAAAATCATGAATAACGTGGATGTTCAATACATTTAATCAACGTCATTATTGGGAGTTGTCGCTAAATAGAAAGTCAACACAAGTGACCTAAAAATCATGAATAACGAGGATGCTCAATACATTTAATCATCGTCGTTATTAGGAGTTATCGTTAAATAGAGTTGACTCAAATGGCCAATAAAATCATGAATAACGTGGATGTTCAATATATTTAATCAACGTCGTTATGGGGGGTTACCGTTAAATAGAGAGTCAACATAAGTGACTTAAAAAAACTCAACTCAAAAACCTCAACGTCGTTTAAACTATTAAATTTACAAATTAAAAACAAGTTCTTTATTTTCTTTTCTATTTTTGTAAAATTAGATTTGCACAGAAATAAAATTTAAAAAAAATTCTTAATGTTTCTTAATTATTTATACGAATATGTATTATGCGATATGTTCAAAGCCTTTGATAGTGTTAATCATGAAACAATATTAAAGAAACTTCATTATTATTGTATTAACGGTACAGGTCTTGATTTTATTTCTTCATATCTTAACAAAAAATACCAGAGTGTTGCTATTTATGTTGAGAAATCTTACATAGATGATTATTAAAAATTAGCATTCCACAAGGACTTACACTAGGCCCTTACATATTTTTACACGTTTCTCTACTATAATATGCGTAAATACCGTCCTTTTGAGTCACTCTATCTATTGGTGAAAACCGCATTAAATTGCGTTGGGTAGTTTAAAATATCTAAGCATACACATTAACGGGGAGCAACTTTTTTAATACTATGCAAAGATAAATGATCTTGAAAACCAAAGTGTTATGAATTCTCCTCGTCAAGATTTATTTAAAATACATTTTGAAGTGTTACAGATTATAATCAATTTCATTCAGAGTTGGACATGTTGGACAGTTGCAGGGGGGACATAATGTTGAGCTCGGTTCTGTTGGTGGTGTGACGTATCTCTCAGGAGTCACCTAGAATAAAAAAATATTCAAATATAGAATGGTGGATAGACTCACACTTCGAAGAGCTTAAACGGTATTTAATATAGGTTTTGGTGTATGACGGTATTTTATACAGACTATAGTTTTTTTCTTTTTTACATACTATAGGTTGGCATTTGACCGTGCCTTGCGTGATGGTAAGCAATCACACGGTCTAGGATGGAACACGCCTACCTAGAAGATACCTGTTTACTCTTGCTTTGAAGACACCCATATTGTACTTATCAGGAAACACAGACTCTGGCAGACCGTTCCACAGTTTCGCGGTGCGAATAAAGAAAGTGGATTCGAAGCGCTTGGTACGTATTCGCGGGATATTCACCATGTACCTATGGCGCTTGGGTCGCGTTTGTGTGGCTGTTCGATAGAAGAATGGGGCGGGGGGAAACAAATTGTAGAATTCCTGGGCACACTCACCGAAATGTATCCGCTAAAATACCGATGAAGAGGCGACCTTGCGACGATGTTCAAGGATTTGCAGCTTGATTTTGACCAAAGTGTCGTCTCCGATTAGTATCCTGGCACGTTTCTCAATCGACTCCAGAGCCTTGAGTTGGTACTTGGCAGATCCGTCCCCAAGGTGAGAGCAGTACTCCATACATGACCTGATTTGCGCTTTGTATAAGCTGAGCAGATGTTCCGGAGTAAAATAATGCCTCACCTTCAATAAGATACCAAGTTTCCGAGCGGCTAGTTGAGCCCTTGACTCAATGTAAGAGCCGAAATTTAAAGTCGACGTGAGACTTACGCCTAGAAGCTCCAGGTGATCTGTAATCGGTACGGATACATTTCGGAAAGTAGGAGACTGTTGGAATTGTCTCTTCTTTGCGGAGAATAAATACATCTGTGTTTTGGTTGCGTTAATCTTGACAAGGTTGGCATCACCCTAGTTGGAGACTGCCTTTAAAGTCTTGTTTAAACGCTCTACCATAGTCTATCATTTTTGCAGGACTTGGCAGCCTTGTTGAAGGCTCTTTTCTTTTCGTGTACGTCCCTCGCTTTGCGGTTACGAGCATCAACCCAAGCTAGGTAAGCCTAATGTTTTTTGCGCTTCGGCGCGAACACATTCAGGCCCCAAACCTCGGGCGAGCTTTGCTGGACAGTGGCAGTTCCGCAAACGGGATAAAATACTCCATAGCCTGACGGAGCACATCTGTCACAGCTTCCGCGCAAATTGAGGGATCACCAGAAGAGAAGCATTCAGGCAACCATGGAAAGGATCAGACTTACCTAACGGTGAAGAGATCGTTACTGAATAACGGTCTGGATAGGTTGTCAGCAGAAGGTCTAATCGAATCAACATCTGGTACCCGAGTTGCACCTTGGAGCAGCTGGGTTACATCTAACGCAAGTGCAAGTTTCTCAGTGTCCCTGTATGGGTAAAGCTACTCCTTGTGGTGGCTATTAAAGTCCCCCAGAAACACTAATTGGGCTGTAGGATACATATGTTGAGCCGCCTCGGCTGCCTCACCGAGGTATTTGGTTAACCCTGTTGTCTCTCGATCTCCGCTATGCGATCGGTAGACACAGTCATAGAGGATTATCACTAGTCCTGTATCCACCAGGCCCTAGAGTGCAGTATGAGGTGTCTTCAAATTGCCGGAGACGCCAAAAACAGATGTCGTCCCGGGCGTAAACACAAACGCCCGCACGTGGTTGAAAATTGTTCTCCAGGGTGTAGCCAGGGTAGAAAAGGTATGACACATCGGACGGACAACCAATCTGCGTCTCCGTGAGAAACAAGAGGTGTGGTTTCTCAGTCTCTAGATGGTGATGGACTGGTACGAGATGAGAGTGCAATCCTCTAATGTTACTGAGGTGCACTTTAAGCGAGAGGGAGTGCAACCGCTGTGAAACTTTCCTCTGTTTCGCGTTTCTCATATTTGTTGGTCGAGTAATTAGGTAGAGAGTCAGAAGTAGATCGAGGCGTCATGCTGCATGGACACTGCAATGCATATGAAAAAACGCACACATTAACGGACAGACGAGTCCCCCCAAGGATGTCCGTCGGGCCCTCTCATCCGGTCGCCGACCGGCACGATTGCGCATCCGCGGGATTTTTCGACAGTTGGCGGGGCAGCCTTTCGTAAGTGGCTATTTCACTACTTGGGTCGCCCTCTAACTGCGGTCGGCCAGCGGTGCACCGTGCCTCGGATCCCGCTACCCTCCGTGACTAGTCTGCCAATGGGGCAATTTTTTCAACGCATCTAGTACGGTCAACTGCAGGGACGCAACTGATCTGACCCAACTTTCTAATTGGTGTCACCGTACCGGAACACAACAGAGTTGCTTGGCGGAACGGTTTTGTCCGGTGGGTGGTCACTAGCCATGGCCGAAGCCTACCACCAGTAAGTTTGTCACCTGTTTAGCACCACCCAGGGACCACGTGTGGGGTATCGTAGTTGGGGTATTCTCCCACGAACGAGGGTACTTTGTTTTTTTTTACACAGGTGTTTTGTATTTATTTGAGTCTACTCTCCATAGACTGATCCGTGCCTGATTTATTACATTCATGTAGGTACTATAAATATACTACAAAGGGAGTAGGATCGGCAGTTGTGCACGGGTCGTACACTCGAGCGGACGTCTCATAATAAAAGTGTGACAGGAATCCAACTAGTTAAGCACAGCTAATGGATGGGGAGGTTATTGCTTTTCTTGTTTGGGTGAACAGGGGATTAAAAATTGTCCTTATCAGAAAAAAAATACCTTAATTTTAGGAAAGTGAATATTTCCAATTAATTTAAATTTTGTAAGTGGTCCTCTTGTTACGCATTCACACTGAAAAAATAATTATTATTTATATTAATGCTAATATTATCACTCAGTACTAAATCATTATCTCGCTCACCCTTTCAGCCACTCACCGACGCACAGACCCACACAGTACTTAGTAATTCAGCTCACATTCAATCACCCACTCTCTTACTTTTTTTAAATATATTTAGTAACATTTCATGACATCTAATCTCCCATGAGGTTTGCTTTATTAATATTTAATCCTCCATGTCATTATCAGGTATCACCACAAATAAAAAAAAATGAAATAATTATTTAACACAATGTGATACTTACATCAGGCTAAAAAAATTAATATTCAGGCAATTATAAAGATTTTTTTTAAAGAAATCAGTTAGTAAATAAGGTTACTTACAATCTGAAAAAACAATACAAATTATTATTCAATATGAATGAATATGTATCCAATTTTTGGATTTGTCATGTAAAATGTCAACGGACAAAAAGACTAAATTACTTACAGCTCGTGGCTAGAAAAACAAAGTTATTATTTATTTTTTTTAAAATAACAGTTAAATAAATAGATTGATGTATTGGACAAATATACAGGTAGATGGATAGATGGACAGAGGAACAGATGGATAGGTATATGGATGGACGTACTGGATAGATAGTCAGGTAGACGGATATATGGATAAAGTAACAGATGGATAGGTATATGGATGGACGTATTGGATAGATAGTCAGGTAGACGGATAAATGTATAAAGTAACAGATGGATAGGTATATGGATGGACGTATTGGATAGATAGTCAGGTAGACGGATAAATGGATAAAGTAACAGATGGATAGGTATATGGATGGACGTATTGGATAGATAGTCAGGTAGACGGATAAATGTATAAAGTAACAGATGGATAGGTATATGGATGGACGTATTGGATAGATAGTCAGGTAGACGGATAAATTGATAAAGTAACAGATGGATAGGTATATGGATGGACGTATTGGATAGATAGTCAGGTAGACGGATAAATGGATAAAGTAACAGATGGATAGGTATATGGATGGACGTATTGGATAGATAGTCAGGTAGACGGATAAATGTATAAAGTAACAGATGGATAGGTATATGGATGGACGTATTGGATAGATAGTCAGGTAGACAGATAAATGGATAAAGTAACAGTTGGATAGGTATATGGATGGACGTATTGGATAGATAGTCAGGTAGACGGATAAATGGATAAAGTAACAGTTGGATAGGTATATGGATGGACGTATTGGATAGATAGTCAGGTAGACGGATAAATGGATAAAGTAACAGTTGGATAGGTATATGGATGGACGTGTTGGATAGATAGTCAGGTAGACGGATAAATGGATAAAGTAACAGTTGGATAGGTATATGGATGGACGTATTGGATAGATAGTCAGGTAGACAGATAAATGGATAAAGTAACAGTTGGATAGGTATATGGATGGACGTATTGGATAGATAGTCAGGTAGACGGATAAATGGATAAAGTAACAGTTGGATAGGTATATGGATGGACGTGTTGGATAGATAGTCAGGTAGACGGATAAATGGATAAAGTAACAGATGGATAGGTATATGGATGGACGTATTGGATAGATAGTCAGGTAGACGGATAAATGGATAAAGTAACAGATGGATAGGTATATGGATGGACGTATTGGATAGATAGTCAGGTAGACGGATATATGGATAAAGTAACAGATGGATAGGTATATGGATGGACGTATTGGATAGATAGTCAGGTAGACGGATATATGGATAAAGTAACAGATGGATAGGTATATGGATGGACGTATTGGATAGATAGTCAGGTAGACGGATAAATGGATAAAGTAACAGATGGATAGGTATATGGATGGACGTATTGGATAGATAGTCAGGTAGACAGATAAATGGATAAAGTAACAGTTGGATAGGTATATGGATGGACGTATTGGATAGATAGTCAGGTAGACGGATAAATGGATAAAGTAACAGATGGATAGGTATATGGATGGACGTATTGGATAGATAGTCAGGTAGACGGATAAATGGATAAAGTAACAGATGGATAGGTATATGGATGGACGTATTGTATAGATAGTCAGGTAGACGGATAAATGGATAAAGTAACAGATGGATAGGTATATGGATGGACGTATTGGATAGATAGTCAGGTAGACGGATAAATGGATAAAGTAACAGATGGATAGGAATATGTATGGACGTACTGGATAGATAGTCAGGTAGACGGATGTATAGCTTATAGGTATGTAGATAGAGGGACGTATCGGAAAGATAAATAGACAGTTAGGCAGATATATTGATGGAGAAATGGATATGACCTATCGGAAAGTTAAATAGACAGGTAGACGGATATATTGATGGAGCAATGAATATTAGATGAACGTAGATAGATACGGATAGAGGAATAGATGGACCTGGATAGGTAGATAAAAAGACATATTTGATAGATAGATAAACGGATAGATTAACAGAACAATAGGTAAAAATATGTACTGACTGACATTTTGCACCGGGTCTAGAATATTCGTTTTTTTTTAAATTATTCATTCGATATTATAAATATTTACAACAGACTTACTATAACTTTTTCCGTCTCCTAAAATAATTATTAATAAATAAATACTCGAAAAATTAATACTAAGCATAACTAAATCTCGTACTAAAATAATACATTATTAAGGTTTACCTGAGTTGCTAAAGTAGTTGCCTAAAACGTAAAAATAATATATTCATCTATACCAATATTATAAAGATATAAAGTTTGTGAGGTTGTAATCTCTGGATCTACTGAACCGATTTTGATAATTCTTTTACCAATAGAAAGCCACATTATTTGTGAGTGTCATTGGCTATATATTAACCCGAAATATGAAAAGTCGTTTCTTAAAAACGCTGCCTTAACGATGTGAGATTCATAGTTAAGTGAGTGAACAGTTTGAATACAACTCAGCGAAGCGAGAGTGGGTCGGCTAGTCATCGCTTGTTTCGTGCACGTCGTGCTCGCAAAATTGATTTCATCGACATTTCGTCTAGCACCGCCACTGTGAGCATTTCTTTTAAATATTATGGCAACACTGTCTGTTTCTGTTAATTTTAAGCGCCATCTACCGGGTCTAACTTCTTGTAGCTTTTGCGATTTTTTTATTTTACCCATTATAGACATACCTCTGTTAGTTTTGTTAAGTCCTGAAAAAGATGTTGCCAGATGAACCTAAATGCACTAAATCACTCATTGCTCTTAATTTTATAAAATCGTAAAAAATGCAAAAATAATGAAAACCACTTACTGATGAAGATGGTTGGTAAAAATAATTTAAATTTGTTAATTTTTTTTTTTTTCAATAATTTAATATTGTTATTGTAGCAACAATGTTGGCGACGGCTATAAATACAGAGGCGGGACAATTTACTCGCTAGGGTTGCCAGATTGGGCGTTTTTGAAGTGCTCAAATGTAGTAATCCATGATTTAAGTTTAAAATTATTATTTTTGTTTATTTTGATCTTGATCTCCTTTCTGAGCTTTATAATTTTATAACGTTACATTACAACCGTCTTCATTCCATTCCTGGAATTCCTGGGTTGTCGGGACCGTGTTACCAACCGTCCAAAATATTTACCCCGAAAACTTGAATCAAATACCCTTAAAATCACGATAATTTATTGAATTTTCCTTAAAAAGTAATGAAATTGAAACTAAAAAAAACACGACCTTACTTTACATAATAAAATAAATATTTAAGGGGCTTCCCTACAACAAACGTATTTTTTTTTTAATAGTGGTGCAAAACCCTTCTTTTTATCCTTTCTTTTCTTTCTTCGTTTTATTAATCATTTCATCAGCTCATATTATTTAAGTTAACAATGTGTGGAGTTTTTATTTTGGTTGTCATTATTTTAAACATCTTCGCAAATACTCGCTACTTTTCTGGCAACCCTGCTCGCTAGTCGCGTGACTGTCGTCGACGACGGATGTCATATTATGACGAAAGACGAAAGTTATATTTGATGGAGTGTATGCAAGTCGAGTGTTGTTATGTTATTGTTTGCTTCAAATAGAAATTAACTTACTGCATCAGCTGATGATGGGTTTGGCTATAAATATAAAAAAAAGAGGAATAAATAGAATATTATTATAAATTAATGACGTTGTCATATAAACATAACTCTTTTTTTTATGATAGTTAAGGGACAAACAAGCAGAGGGTCCACCTGATGAAAAATGGCCACCGTCGCCCAAACACATCGACGAAACTAGAGGTTGCCGCCTAGAAGATAGAGTGGGGAGGGGGAGCGAAGAGAAGACAGATGCGGATTCAATGGACCCCGGGCAAGAACCCGGTGTTCATTGGAATCGCAGCAGTAATGGGATGGGAGAGGGAGGGATAGTTCTGGCACACATGCGGCTCGGCCGGAACGCGTCAGAGATACTTGGCGGTCGGTTTCGCATGCTGGTGGTCGCAAGCCAGTCGGGTAACAGATCCCCTACCACCAAGGGTTACTGTTGTTGTAAGTGCTGGGTTACTCGGCTTTTACGAGATGCTCTCCCAGCGGCAGAAAGGAATTGTATTCTAACCCATCCCCTCACGGATAAAACTCTATTACAATGTTCACTCTATGAAATAATTTGACAGCCTACCTCTGATCTGTCGTTAGGGTATTTATAAAATAAATCAATATTAACGTTGTTATATGAAAATTATTTTACTTACTGTAGTTACATCCTAGAAAAGAAATATGATAAATTATCTACATTTTAAGATTTCTAATTTTCTTGACTATTTTGTGAAGCGTGACTCGAAAAAAGTGCATTAAACGCCATTCTATTTAACAAAAAAAACCCTGATTATTTTTATAACACTTACCTCCGCTACTTCATCCTAAAAAAATAAAATTATAGAATCAAAATAAATACCAATAATTAAGAAATTAAAACCAGACGGATACCAGATAGTCCGCCATATTGGATTTAAAGTTAAATCATTTAAAAATTCGACTTTTCAGTAAATCCTTTCATTTGATACCCATATAAAGTACATACACAAATATTACTAATTTGCTATCTTAGACCGTCCGCCATATTGGATTAAGTGTGAAGTCATCTTATTATTCGTATTCTTCTCAGTAAATATTTTCATTTGATACCCATATAAAGTACATACACAAATATTACTAATTTGCTATCTTAGACCGTCCGCCATGTTGGATTAAGTGTATTCTTCATATTCTTCCCAGAAAACCTTTTCGTTTGATACCCGGCCGTGCACAAAAAATAATTAGTCCGCCATCTTGGACCGTCCGCCATATTGGACTTAGAACATGTCTTAACTAACCATGCATTATTATTCAATCAAAACGTGTATAAAATTTTATCTTAATAGATTGACCATGATTTTTTTTTCAAAAATATGGATAAATACTTACAGCAGGATACAAATATCCAAATGACCATAAACACAGGAAACATAAAAGGATAGACTGCAATCTGGAAAAATTAAATTTTTAATAGTAATTGTCTGAAATAAAGGAGATCCAATTCCAACAGGAGATTTAAATTATTACACATAGATATTTATTTATTTGTATGACGACCCTTCCGCCATCTTGTCTTAAATTTTGACAAACTGGCAGATACTAAAGTTACCGTCAAACAATGTTGCCAGACTAACACGATGAGTTCACTCATGCTTCAATTTTTAATCTATTTTCATATCCAATATATTCATAAGAGAAAAAAATGTACAAATTAAATAATGTCATTGAACATAAACATCATTAGTAAAGAATTCGATTAAGTATGGCAACACTACTCCACAGTGTGAGGCCGTGTTGTGTTCCACAAAAAATCTAGACTTACCTCATAATGTCATAAACTGCGAAACTAAAATAATCTTTTTATGACTATATTTCAACATAGTAATTTCAGATAAAATATATAATCTATTGAAGCATTTATAAACTACACTTAACTCCTATCGTAAAAAATATAAAATAACTTAAACTTCGCGTACAGTGTCAGCGCGTCAACGGCTGTAGTCTCTATGAAAATTATCGCTTTAATAAAAATGAGTATTTAATTACTAAACACGAAACAAGTATCTCTGTACGTTTCTTTTCTATAGTACCCGAGCGCATGAGACGCCTTACAGCAGCAACATCACTATACACTACACTTTCACCATCTACTCCAGATATTGTTCACTCAATGAAACCACGGTTCAGACTAAGCTCTAGTTCCTCAGTAAATAGAATATAAAGAATTTCTCTCCATGGGAGGGATAGAATTAAAATTAAACAGATGATATGATATCTCTGTATGTATTTGTCACTATCACTACTCCAGATATTGTTCACTTTATGAGACCACGATTTAGAGTAAACTTTAGTGGGATAGAAGTAAAACCAACTATCAAGCAGAGGCTATCAAATTAACGGAAGTACTTATTATTCTACCCCAGCACCGTAGATCGCCATCTACGTGGCGATCTGGTTATTCAATCCTTACAACATTGACTGTCACATTTAATTTTGGCGGGAAATACAGACAATGGAAGCGACCGCCAACCTTTTGGTTGCGTTAGCTTTTAAATTGGCGTAAACATTTACATTTTTTTTACTTGTTATTTTATATTACTGTTATAATTACTAGTACCTGCCTGAGACTTTGTCTATCAGAATAGGGCACTGTAGGTGTGTTTTATTCCGTTGACGTAATTATGTGTAAACAACATACATCGGATTGAAATAGATTGTTAGTCTAGGGTTTCATACTCGTTACATACTAGTGATGTATTAGTTTGTTACTAGAGTCGTACTCGTTTCTCACGACACCATTTAGTGTAGCGACCAGCACATGCATGAGCGTCCGTCACCGGCGACGTGTCGACGCATACTGGCAAAGATGATATATAAAACATACTGGCGGTTTGCGCATTCCGCGCGCGTGCATCTTTATGCACAGTATTTCTCCATCCGAAAACATGCCTGCTTGAAGTTTAAGAGATCACCAAGCTGCGGGCGTCGGTGTTTTATAGCGCGGCAATTTATACTCACGCCAACAGTGACGTCATGAAGGTTTGGACTCTCTCAGACATCGTACTAATGTGTACCATTTATTTAAATATCTTGACGAATAATTTCATGTCAAATATACGAGTCAAAACGCACACGTCTTTTACTCAACAAGTTCCAAGCAGCAACCTAACAACGCCCGCCAAACTAGTATGAAAGTAGGAAACTAGCATGACACTAGTACGAAACTAGTATGACACTAGTACGTACCTACTACTTCTAGTACCGTACTAGTCTCATTCCCGTATCGTACTAGTTATGTATTAGTTTCTTTCTCTTTTCGTAATGGTTTTGAAATGTTTCGTACTAGTATCTAACACTTTCACTACACTATCCATAGACTACTTCACTCCTTGAGAGACCGCGCAAGACTAAGACCGCAGTCAGACGGTCGAGAGAATATAGAGTCGAGACTATCAAAACGACAAGTGATTATTATTTTACTCTAGCGCCATTGGTGGCGATGACGATTCGATTCTGAAATGCGTATAACCTCAGCGACTAGTTCTAATTGATATAGTACCGAATACATACGGTTACCCTGTTTCGTTACTTTTACAGCTTTATAAAATATTGCGCGTGAGTATTCATAACAAAATTTGTGTAAAAAAATGTAGGTACAAAACTACATTATTACATGACGCCATCTTGTAATTGGTATATGGGTAAAAATAAAAAATTAATAAAAAAAGTATATATATTTACAAATATAGTACAAAATTACTTAGCTTCCTCTGATTTCTCTTGATACTTTACTATTCCTTTTTCTATTAAGTCTGGCACCTCTACTGCTAGCCATGGCCCGAGCTGAAACAATAAGTTTGTTTTAAGAGCTGTTGAATATGAAATAGCCTCGGACTATCTAACCACAGATGTAGTCTAATACTAGTCTATAAGTTCCATCTTACCCCCAAAGCCATGGCGTGGGCTATCCCAAATCTCGGCACGTTCCTGGCCCAGAGTGGTTTAAAGTGATCTGTCAGACATATCTTCCCCCCACGGTACATTTTAGCTGTTTTTCCATCTAGACCTGGCAGTGCTAGTTCTGGAGCTGTTGTTGGGTATGTTATTGGAATCTGAAAAATAAAAAAATTTTTAACTTAACCATCATAAGATTAATCCCCCACTCCCACGATTTGTGCTTACATAATATTTGATCATCAGAGATATCCCATAGTTTAAAATGAAGTATTTTTTGGTAAGAAAAGCTCTTTTCCCTTACCCTCCTACTCCTACCTCCCAAATCCCCATGTTATTAAAACTAAGCAAGGTAAAGGACCCCCTTTTGCCTTTGGTATAAATTAATAGGTTAAGAAATATTGAAAAGATAGCTTTAACCCCCCTCCCATCTTTTTATACTAACATAATACTTGATCAATTGTTTTGGTCATCAGTGGAAGCCCATAAGTTAAAAAGATATTAAAAGGAAATATCTAACACCCCACCATCTCTTCCTCATATATAACAAAAAGCAATAAGCCCCCACCGCCCACACACCCCCTCTTCGGTGGTAAAAATAGTTAATACTCACATCAAATTCCAAATCAAACTCATACTTCAGCAGATTATGAACATACCAGCATTTACCAAACCATTTTGTACCAGTTTTATCTGACTCCAATCTGAACCAGTCGTTGTCTGCTTCTTTGTTGTTCTGTACATACTGAAAAAAAATATCGTCATCATAATTATCAATACACGCTTCTTGGGTGGGGAGATCCAATATCGGCTACAGAAAAAACGATACTAACATCACTCCAGGTAATGATCACTGCAGATATTACTACTGCAACTAAACTCTAATCTGTCAACACAGGTAAAATATAGAGACTGGTGGGGGTAGAACTAAAATCAACGATATTAATAATGATGCAACGGAAGTGATAATAAATACACTACCCTGCCTAAACTGTCATATACAACATGAAACTTTCGGGCTAGCAACACTAACAGACACCATGGTTGATCAAGGACATAGAACTACTAGGTCACTGCTAAGACTAAAGTTTTACTGGGAACTCAAAACACTCAAGAGATAGAACATATTATTTTTATTATTATTCTTTTTTGGCGGCAATTCCACTCTGCTTAAGACCTGGAATGACAGGAGCCTCTTTTACATATCCTTACTATGCTCACTCAAATGGCAGTGGCCAGTAAGACCTTTTCCAACATGTGAAAGAATAAATTTTACTCTGGTTCAGGTGAGACCTTCAGTCTTTCTCTGTACCAAGTTTCATTAAAATCGGTTGAATGGTTTAAGTGTGAAAGCGTAACAGATAGTTATTTATAATATGAAATTAAATAAAGTTGGAATTGAGGTGAGGATTACTTTCCAAGTGCTGATGTAACGGATTTACTACAAAATTTTTTTGGGGATAGATCTAGGCCTAGAATCACTCACTGTAAAATCTTGATGATGGGAATTGATGTTGGTTTGCTGAATGAGGAGGTTAGCAGACTTCACACACCTTTGAGAACGTGGAGAACTCTCAGAAGTGCAGGTTTCCTTACGATGTTTTCCTTCACCGTTACAGCAAGTGATCTTTAAATGCTTAAAGCACACATAACTCAGAAAAATTAGAGGTGTGTGCCTACAATACTATACCTTAATTAAAGCTTGATATTCCTCTTTGAGTCGAGTCGTCCATAACTCCTTGTCTCTCGGTCCAGCTTTAGTTTTCAAGAGAGGGATGCTACTCAATGTCTTCCTAGTACCCTCATCTACCATTTTCACTTATTCTTGGAATGTACATAGAGTATTTTAAATTGGAATATTCATATGTTTCACGTATACAAACTATATGATAATGTCAAGTTGACAGCTGGTGTCAGACATCATAATACGTGTCATATTTTTTTTTACATGAGTTCTTGGATTTTAAGCCAGTTGTATGATGGGTATGGAATCGATTTTTAAAACCAATAGAAATCGTTTATATTCTTTTAATTCTTTCTGTCAAATTTGCACAGTCGTAATAATACTCTAGCTTATATTTTATCTGATTTTTTTTGCTTCCCATACTTTGTTATTATTTTTATATTTAAGAATTATATATGATCAGAAATAATGCAATTCAGCCAATTATATTTATTGGCTAATTTAGCAGCTCACCTTTAATATCGAGTATAGTTAAGAAACAAATGTTGCCATGTACTTTAAAAATGGAAGATATATTATAATTACTTTATAGTGGTAATATTAATGAAGATTATTAATTATTAAAAATCTATAAATATTTTTTTAGGGTGATTTTCTAATATACTGTCTTTTAGGGACTTTTACTTAAGCTTTAGGGAAAAATATTTTTGACATTGATAACACTAATCACTTGTCAATATAAACAAAAAAATTGTGTATTGATTATTATCAAAATACCTTGCTATCCTGGATCCTGAAAATATAAACATATTAGTACTTGCACACGACGTCGACTGCAAAATCTGATTGGATCCAGAGAGAATTGAAAGGCACTCACCAACTCCCAACTCTTCCGGGAAAATATTAATCAGTATTATCAATAGTCTTGTAGTAGGTATATGCGTTTCTGTTACTTATAACTATTTGTATATTTACATTTACACATTGAGGGTAGTATTATAGACAAATACAATCCCTTGCACACCATGTCTGGTGAGCGAGAGCCGAGAGCAATATGCTGGTGTCTACTGTCTGTAACAGTGAGAAAGTGTGTGACGAGCCTATGCTGAGCTAGAGCAAGTGAAATGTATTAATGTGTCCACATGGACACTTCATGTATGCAAAATTTCGGCACTTCTTTAGAATAGGGCACCCTCCCTATTTTTTTGAAAAAAATTTTTATATAATATTAAAAAAATATCTGAATCTAACTCTAAATATCTTGAAAACTATAAATTTACTAAAAAACGGATTTCAAAAATTCACTAACAATTGTTACCATTATTGAAAAAAAAATATTCCAAAATTTGTTGAGCTGTGTGGTCCGTGATTTTAAGTGCTGTATATATATATATATATTGGTAGTGATATTCCGTATAAATAGTAGATACATATTGTTTGGGATAAAAAGTATCCTATGAGCTAGAGGTTATAAATAATTAAAGTGCCTTCAAAATATTAGTAAAATAATTAGTTTTATAATTAACAGGAAAGTTCCTTAACACTCCAGATTACAATGGGGTCTGAACAGTCAATGCCACCAAAGAAACAACCCCAAAGACCACCAGTACGAAGAGGTCATACAATTGCTACTTCAAGTTTTCCAGGTAATTTTTTATATTCATTTTGAGGATTGGTCCCATAGACCCACTTTTAAATTTCATAAACATGAGTGCCTGCCTGCCCCGCTTCCCTGTGGTGGGGGCTCTATATTTTAAACTAATCCAACTAAGCTAAATACTTGTGATGAGAATAGATTTACGTCAGTGGTGCAATGACCGGAATATGAATCCGCCTAAAAGATATAACCTCCATTAAGTCAGTGGAAGGACCAGTATTTGCTTAAAAATAGTTGAACTCTCTTTTGGGACATTGGGACAGACTGCCGAACCATTACTATGACACTTACTTTTGAAAGTAATTTCCTTACCACATAAAAACCAAAGAGACATTTATTTTATAGGATTGGAAACTTTTCTTTTTAGTTCATTGTAGATCTGCAATCAGTTCTAGATCTGAGTGGACTGTTTGGAAGTAAAATTAGCATTTGCAGAGATTTCCTCATTGGGAATATCTCCTGTTATATTAGGCTATCCAATTCAATAGGATGTTCCGTCACTTTGGCAACATTGCTAGTCTGTTTGGGTGATGCTTTATCCTCTCTATTTAGTACTTGGTTGCCGACTTCAGAATTTCGTCCTTCACCATGTTAATGTGCAAATGCTCATGGAGTTCTGAATTCTTGATAAACCATGGAGAATTTTTTTGAGAATAGAATTTACTGCCTTTTGTATAATATTTAGTTTGGAAACTACCACGTTTCTTTTTATATTTAATTATTTTATTTTATTTGCGGCAAGCTAATCTAAGTTTAATCCAAATTAAAGTGTTCTGTTTCTCACAAAATAACATTCCTGGTATTTCTTACCCTGTTAATCTCTAATGTCTGTCTACTGTCTCGTTGAAGTGGATTTTAACGACAAAGTGGGTCAGTCAGTGTTGGTTGAGAAGACCTGCGAAAGAACTCAATAGACCTAATTTCATTGACACTTGAAATTTTCCATTTTAGAAACTAGAAGACAGGAACCAACAGCAAGCGGCAATAACTCACCTGGAGCAAGCATGTGTTCAGACTCTGAATTGCCGTACATATCTTATACTGTGGATAGACCTATTGGAGGTAATCTATCTGACAACATGCCAGACACAAGTATAGTATAGACCAAATTAATACTAGATCAAACTGGTTTATACTATATGTGTCAGGATATACTAGTTAAGCCTAGGACATTCTAGTTTCGCCTAATTACTTTAAACTAAAATTGATTTTGAGTCATTGGTCCAAACCAGTTTATCCTATGCATGTAAAGACATACTAGTGTAGCCTAATTTATACTCAAATTGATTTTGAATTTGAGTATAATATATAATATACTCACTGTGCCCGCGACTTCTCCACGTAGAATAGTGTCTTTTCCTATTGTTATTTTACACCCTTGAGGGTAAAACTTTTACAAACTTTAAATGTCATATTTACATTGAAATAACAGCCTAAAAAATATGTTTCAATCTTCTATCTCTAAAAATGTCGATACTTCCATACAAATTCAAACTCAAAATATTTTATTCAAATAGACTTTTTACAAAGTACTTTTGACACGTCAAAATTGGTCAGTCAGTCAGTTTGTTTGTCTGCTACCACCAGTTCGGAAAGCAGTTTCCTGATGAGAACAATTGACAAGAAACTCAACAGTTGCTCTTTTCAAAATGCCATTGTTTACATCAGTCTGTTTTAAAAAGGTATAATATTTCAGCTGAGTATCGAAGTCATATTGATTCCAACTACAACCCTCACAACCCTTTTTACCCTCCCCTTTCATCCTCTACTACTCTTTTTTCGCATTATAAATTAGCCTATTGCTTTATCAGGCTCTGGACTATCTGTTTACCAAATTTCATTTAAATCGGTTCAGTAGTTTTGGCGTGAAAGAGTGACAGACAGAGAGTCTTGAGTACAATTTATGGATATACTAGTTTAGCCTAAGACATTCTAGTTTAGCATAAAAACTTTATACAGATTTTATTTTTAAATATGAGTCTAAACCAGTTTATCCTATACATGTAAGGATAACTAGTTTAGGCTAAGACATTCTAGTTT
The DNA here is from genome assembly GCA_905147385.1 of Limenitis camilla. NCBI lineage: Eukaryota > Metazoa > Arthropoda > Insecta > Lepidoptera > Nymphalidae > Limenitis > Limenitis camilla. Next base: position 1,536,224 of record LR990252.1, on the reverse strand, counting down.
AGCATAAATACTTTTAAACTAAATGATTTTGAATGACAAGTATCAATTTACTTTCAACTTAGTAGTTGAAGCTAGACTGAACTGATGCTGTTGAAAGTACTTATAAGTTTGTTGTAGATTCACCAAAAGCATCATCAAAAACTCAACGCGTAGATAAAAAGTCCCTCTTGCAGCGAAGACAGCTCAGTATTCAAGCCAGAAAAAACAAAAGAGCCCGAGATATAGTTGTTGTTAAGCCAGCCACAGATACACAGCTGGATGAGGATATTAGGAGATTGCAGGTCAATATAACATAGGATTAACCCTGAATTTGTATGAATTGCTATATATAAACAGTTAGGCGCTTTTTTGATTGATCTCTAAGCAATCGTAATGATCTGTTACAAATCAAAAAAAGAATAAGCCAACACTTTTTTTCTCTTTCTTATTTAGGAGATACCAACATTCCTTCCTATCATGAGAGGAACGCTTGGTCTACCAGGTGCAAGGGATCCTGAAGTGTTAGAAGGTAAGAATGTTACACAACTGAGGATTAGAACCGGGGTTACTCTATATGCATCCCATGTTTGCGACCACCAGCATGCGAATCCGATCACCAAGTGCCATAGACGCGTTCCGGTTGAGCCGCAGACTTACCCCCTCCCTCTCCTATCCCATTAATGCTGTGGGTTTAGTGGACTATGGGCTCTTGCCTAGGGTCCGCTGAATCCGCATATTTTTCTTCTTCATTCCTCCTTCCCACTCTATCTTCGGGGATGCAACGCATCGACAAAACGAGAGAGTGTTTCTTGTTTTGCCAATGTCCATGGGCGATGGTCGCCACTTACCATCAGGTGGACCATAAATGAGCGAAAGGTTTCTCACTGTTTTCTTACATAAATTAAATCACACAAGGCTGTAGAATTAGGACCATGATCTTCATTCAGCATAAGTCTTAGGTTCAATTCCTACAGCTTAGCTTAGTTATTAACAAAAATACTAATCATTTGAACAATGCTTGTTTTTTTAAAATTTTTAGGTCTAGATCCAAAACCCTGGGTGCGTATGACAACACGAATCCAAGCACATTTGGCTGCTTGTTCTCAACCATTGGCTGCTGAAGAGATACAACTGGCGAATAAAATAAAAGAGGTATTTAGTTTACGATGCTTGTAGGTGATGCTGCCAATGTTGTGTTTCTGATGTCCATGGACATTGGTGACACAAGAGGTGAGTTAATATTAACAAAAACTCCACAGGCTGATACGGAAATCTCCCGCCTATATGCAATAACGGTGGAAAAGCAAAGGAGTAATGCAAGACACGCGGAGAGGTTGTCCAGGGTGAGGGAAGTCGCTCATCAGCTCTCTAGATGTAATTCCTTGCTGAATAAGGTAAGATTGAGGTTTCCATTAACAAAAGCATTTATAGAAAGCAAGAGGGGGGGACTTATGAATATTTATAGAAAAGGGGAGCGTGCGGTTGTAATGTATATTGTTTTCTCTTTCAGACTCTACAAGACATTGAAGAGTTAAACCAACTATTACCAGAAAATAAACGTTTAGAGCCGTTTGTGTGGAATGAACAGAAATGTTCTTAAAATTATTTACTCAGTCTATCGTAGATTCTATCCCCACTCCTTAGTAGTAACAAATTTGGAAAGGCTTGAAGTTGTCGAAATAGGGGATGAATTGCACGTTGAGCTGTGTGACATAAAATGTAAAATTAAACCTAAATACACGCGATCAGTCGCACAAGTCATTCGTCTCGAAAATTCCTTGAAAATATCGCTTATTTTTAGAAGTGCAAAAAATAGCAGAGTGCAGTGTTGCCAACTGACCCATTAACTTTGTAGCTAGATCAGTTGCAAAAAGTAGCTAGAAATGAGTAAAAACGTATATAAATAAAAATAATTGGTAATAAAATTAATTTTATAATAATAAAAATAATGTTGACACAACAAAAAAAAGTAGTTATTGTCTAAAATTAAGTAAAACCCTAAAAATGTGTTAGATTGAAAAGTTGCTATAAAAAGTGGGTAAATAATCTAGCCACCATTTCTTTTGGTTTGTAGCTCATGGATTTGTAAAAATAGCCAGAATTAGCTACAAAGTTGCTAAGTTGGCAACACTGGCAGAGTGACACTTATTTATATTTTAAATATAATACTAAATTGAATAATAATAATTACCTATATATTATATTTATTAAATTACTTATATAAATACTAAAGTCAAACAAATATGAATATATTATGGAATGTAACTTGGTATGAAGTTGGATGGGATCTTGGAGAAGGACATAGGCTGTCTTTTGTCTATCAATCTGGGTCGCAAACCCCAAGCACTTATTAAGTTTATAATACAGATTAACTGCAACTGAGTTTAAAGGAAAAAGTTAAAGGCGACACTTGAGAGCTGTCTATAACAAACAAGTAATGATTTTAGGACAAACTAAACTTATCACAAAATAAAAGGTTCGTTTTGACAGTTCACGCCCATGAAGTTCTCTTTTTTTTACCGATCGAAATGTTCTGAAGGTGATTACATTTTTCATAGATGGGTACCGCCCACAGACTATTAATAATTGGTTAAGGAAATAACTAAATCGATCAAGATATTTTTTTAAGGCTGACTCGCACTTGGGGGGGTTTTATGTTAAACATTCCAGATATTTCTAGATTATTGTAGTTTGTTAAATTTTCAAATCGATTAAATACTCATGCAAACTCGAATCGATATATCGTGAGTATCGAGTGCCGAGTCGTATGGTTACATTACTAGTTAAGTCGTGAAGACAAATGTCAAAACGGGCCTTTTATTTTGAGATAAGTATAGTTGGGCTCATGAAGTTATAGGTAAAGATGGAGGCCACACTTTGAACAATAGCTTTAGTCAAATACCTACGTATCTCTATCTCACTCTCTGTGGGCATACCTCTCTTTTTAGTGTATTACCCTTCGTAATATAAAAAAATATAGTCCTGTGTGTGTTGCGAACTGATAAAAGGACCTCACTGACTAATCCAAAAATCTCGAACGAATCAGCTGTTCAGTAGGTTTCATAATCATAATCAGTTAAGCAGTGATGGCTAGTGGTTGAGACTTCAAGTCTTACTCGGGAGGTCCGAGGTTCGATCCCCCACACAGGCACAGACCTTTGACTCTGAGTTATGTGCGTTTTAAGCATTTAAATATCACTTGCTTTAACGGTGAAGGAAAACATCGTGAGGAAACCTGCACTCCTGAGAGTTCCCTAAAAGTTCTCAAAGGTGTGTGAAGTCTGCCAACCCGCACTGGGCCAGCGTGGTGGACTACGGCCGAATACCCTCCTTATTCTGAGGAGGAGACCCGGCTCAGCAGTGGGCCATTGAAGGGTCGTGATGAATCAGTTATATATTATTCGCATACATATGTTATTGTAAACAATCTTTAAAGGTTATTAGTAGAAAACCGAGATGTAGATAAATAAACCATTAAAAAATAACCACTTATTGCAATCCTACCCTGTTACCCTACTTAGAAAGAGAGGGTCTGCCCACTTAGAACGAGATAGTGATACATAGGTTAGCTTCAAGTAGGTATTCGAAGTGTGGTCTCCATCTTTACCTATAACTTCATGGTTGGGCTAGACTATAAACGTCAGGATATACTAGTTTAGCCTTCAATGTTCTGAGTATTGTGTGTACCTGAAATCAATAGCGGTGCTGGGCGTAAACATTATTTTATTCATTAAATACACAAAAACGACTAAACATATTTGAATGTAATTTTGCATACTTTAATCATAGCAAAACTTTTATCCAGGATTGAAGCACTAGTCAAGAGAAAACGGCTGATATGTCGGAAGTGTAAGTTAGTCTTAGGTTAGGTTAGCCTTGTGTTAGGTTAGGAGCTCTCACAACACAGGAACCTAAGCACACTTACATCCACTGCCTAGACTCACCGTCCAAGCTTAAGGTCTTTTATCCCCTCTGAGTTGGAGGGGTATGTGGGACTCACAGCGAGAAGCGCCGAATACCCACTAAAACCCATCGGTACCGCCGCCGTCGCGTATTGGGTGCTGGGGGTTCGCGGGAAAGCATTCTGCCTCAGCAATCAGACGGACCCACCTGCTTGGGTTCCAAGCCTATACCTGGGGTCCAGTCAGTTGCGCGAATGCACGCATTCGCCGATCCGGTCTTCTCCTGCGCAAGGGGTCCGAAGTGTTATCCTCTTCTCTATGGCGTTCTGCAGCCTCCTTTAATTTGACCACAGCTTCACAGAACGCAGTTACAGCTTTCCACTTCCTCTCCTCCGACAACATACTCCCTATGAGCGCCGTCCGCGACACGTCATCACTAACCACACACTGTAGCTGGAAGCGTTGTGGCTCCCAAGCTGGACAATGCTCAAGTGTGTGGTCCACAGTGTGTACTTCTGCACCACATTCATGGCAGGCCTCTATCATCTCCCTACGTGCAACCCGATGCAGGTACCTACCATAGCAGCCATGCCCGGTAAGCACCTGCGAGGTCTGCCTTAATTAAGGCCAACAACACTAATTTAAACCAAGCCTTTAATTACTCTTTCGATGTATATATGGCGTCATTTTGATTTTTCTGTCTGGAAAATGACTGTGGACTAGGAGATGTGCAAGGGATGTGTGAATCTAGCCTCGCTGAGAATGTGTCAAAACACGTCCCTCGCTTCGCATCTTCACACATCTCTGGATAACTGTGGAAACTGCCTTGAGGTTTAGTTATACTAGTTGATCCCAAAATCCAGTTTGGATTGAAAAAAATAAATTACGTATTATTTAGATAATTTATAAACTAGTTTTTATGTCTAGCTAGATAATTAGAGTATTATTATCGGCTTAATAGAGCGTGCGACGATCAGACTTTTTTTTGATGATAGATACGGGACAAAGGGCAGTCCAGATGATGGAAAGTTGCCACCGTCCCCCATGGACGTGGCATGGCGATCCTGAGTAAGAACCCAGAGAGGGTTAAATCTGGCCAACAATGGGGGGTGCTGGGTAACTCGCCACGAGACGCTCTTCCAGCAAAAGAGTGAAATTGTATTCTAACCCATCCCCTGACGGGGGTACTCTCTCCTCACTTTCGTGATTGACAATACAGGAACCATTCTAATATTATTGCAAATAAAATATATATAAACAGCCTTTGCTACCTTTAAAAGCAACCGTAATCCAAATTTTGTAGTTTGTTGTCACAGTGTAACTTTCATGTATTAAAATAATGAACGTCTGATCGTCGCAGACTCTTGGACTATACTACACTCCTAATGTAATTTGTAGATGGCGCTGAATTCGAGGTTTTTTTAAATTAAAATATTAAGAAATCTACGATGTTTTATTGAAGGTATAAAATGTTTCTCGACTTCAATCTTTTGATAAGGCTCAAAAATTACTGAATCGATTTTGATAATTCTTCACCGATAAAATGCTCTATCATTTGGGAATAACATTAGCTATGTGGTGTTGCCATAAATATTATAATTAAAAAGCTGGCCGTTAAAGTACTATAAAATGGAAGTCTGCCAATCTGTAACGTTTTCACGCTTACACTACTGAATCGATTTTGATGAAATTTGCTACAGAGATAAACTAGAGTTTAAGAAAGGACATGAGCTACGTTTTATTGCAAAAAAATTCTTGAAGGGGTTGAAATAGGGGATTAAGTTTATGTCTTAGGGAATCCTATTAATATTATTAACGCGAAAGTTTGTAAAAATGTACGGATGTATGTTACTCTTTCACGCAAAAAGTACTAAATGGATTTTGATGAAACTTTACAATAATATAGCTTACACGTCAGAATAACACATAGGCTATAATTTATATTGATATAGTGTGAATTATCCAGATTATAGCGGGTGAAACTACGGGGCGCTGCTAGTTAATCTATATATATACAAAATGCTTTAGTACGTAAATACATAGTTTTCTCTATCACCACAAACCCCTATCAATTTCCCGTTGGGGTAGTAAATACCCCTTGGTCTCCAGGTGGTAGTAAGAGGGGTTTTTTCGCGGTGGGGGGCGAAAATGTTAAAACACATATTTCTGTCCTTTTGTAACGCATGAGGACATCTGAAAAGGTCTCAAAATTATAATTGATCAGGAATGTTCTAGAAAGTTCTAAAAATTTCTGGAATAATCCAGAAGGTTTCGAAATGTGTAAAACTATTATAATCGATTTAGAATGTTCGAGAAATATCTGGAATGACCCTGAAAATTATAAAATGAGTGCAAACTATTATAATCGATATAGAAAGTTCTAGAAATATCTGGAATGATCTAGAAAATTATAAAATGAGTGCTAACTATTATAATCGATATAGAATGTTCGAAAAAGTTCGAGAAATATCTGGAATGACCCTGAAAATTATAAAATGAGTGCAAACTATTATAATCGATATAGAAAGTTCTAGAAATATCTGGAATGATCTAGAAAATTATAAAATGAGTGCTAACTATTATAATCGATATAGAATGTTCGAGAAAGTTCGAGAAATATCTGGAATGATCCTGAAAATTATAAAATGAGTGCAAACTATTATAATCGATATAGAATGTTCGAGAAAGTTCTAGTAATATCTGGAATGATCTAGAAAATTCTAAAATGAGTGCAAAATATTATAATCTATATAGAATGTTCGAAAAAGTTCTAGAAATATCTGGATTCATTTAAAAAAGTCCAAAACTGTTATTATCGATTAAGAATGTTCGAGAACATTCTAGATATTTCCCGAATGATCTGGAAAGTTCGATTATTTATACAATAATACGGTATCGTCATGCACGGCAATTCAAGGGAGAAACTGCTGGTATTTATTTAATACTTTTTTGCACACCACATATATAACATATAACAACTAAGTAACATAATACAACTATGTAATAAAAAAAAAGGCGGCCTTGTGGCTTATTAGCCATTTCTTCCAGACAACCTTTGGGTTAAGAAATATTTTATTGAATGGCGAATAAGGTGGTGCAACCATAAATTACATATAAATAATTGCAACCTAATACATAAACAAGATGAACATATACAATATATATTCATAAATATCTATAATCATATACTAATAAATATCTTAGATATAATAGTAAATATAAATACATAAACAAATAATAATAAATTTCATGTCATCAGTGTCTGTCCGAGAGTAGATACAGGTCTTTTACAGAATTTTTGAAAATCGCGAGAGATTTTGATAGTCTTATACTTTGTGGTAAAGAGTTCCATAATCTTACGGCCTGTACAGTAAATGATTGTGTATAAATTTTAGAGTTATGTACAGGCGTTTTAAGCATAAGACTTCGAGATGATCGATTTCTTGTAGGTGACCCTATGTATTCAAATTTTTCCTTTAGATAGCTAGGAGCTTTTGGGTTTTTTAACACACAGTACAGAAGAGAAATAATATGCATATCCCGGCGGCGGCGTATAGGGAGCCACTTGAGGTTAGAGCGGAATATATGGTCATATTTTCGGAGACTGAAAATAAAACAAATGGCGAGATTTTGTATTCGCTTAAGCTTATTAAGTTGTTCCTCGGTCAGATTAATATAACTTGCATCTGCGTAATCGAGAATAGATGGTATAATAGAATTGTCATAAACGATTGCCGGAATGCTCACATAGTCGATCCTCGCAATCATGCCTTTGCTGCCAACAAGAAGCTGAAACAACAGTCTCGAGTGGTGATAGATTTGTAAATTGTCTGCATACATATGGTAGAGAGAAGAAATAATTTGGGTGATTGAGTTTATTAAAATAGAGAAGAGTAAGGGAGAGAACACGCCACCTTGGGGTACCCCAGACCGGACCTCACGCCTTGATGAGAATGTGTCATCAATTCTTACACGCTGGCGTCGTCCCTTGAGGTAGCTTTTAAACCAGTCCTTCACTGATGGAGATATGTTAAAAGAACACAACATACTCAACAAGATGTCATGATCAACGCAGTTGAACGCGTTGCTTAAGTCTAACAGTACCAAAACTGTAAGCTGTTTATTGTCCATAGCCCAACGAATGTCGTCTGTGACTTTTATTAGCGCTGACACCGTACTATGAACTGATCAAAAGCCTGATTGGAATGGATTAAGTAGAGAATTCTGGTTTAGAAATAGATTTAATTGCCAGAAAATTAATTTTTCTAGGACTTTCGAAAGGAAGGATAGAATTGAAATTGGGCGGAAGTCGGATGAGGCTAAGGGGTTACCTCAAAGTCAAAGTCAAGTCAAAGTCAAAGTCAAAATTTTTTATTCAATGTTGGAATTTACATTCTCTTATTGAACGTCGGAATCTACCACCCTTTCGGGAACGACCTAACCCAGACCTGAGAAGAATGGGCCCAAGAATCTCAGCGGGACTGTTTCTTTTGGATATTTTTTATCTTTGATTTTTTAAACGCCAATTTTTATAACAAGTATATTTATACATTGAGAAAGCCTGGAGCGAACGCATCATTCCCAAGGCTTGACATCTTCCAAAAAATCTTTAATTTTATAATAGCCTTTGTCACACAAACGTTTTTTAATTAACTTTTTAAATTTTCCTATAGAACAATTTTGAACGTTTTCTGGGATCCTGTTGTAAAAGCATACACATCGCCCAACAAAAGAATTACTAATTCTACTCAATCGAGTATTAGGAGTAACAAGTTTGTGTTTGTTCCTAGTATTAATGTCATGCAAGTCACTATTTCTAATAAAATTATTAATATTTTTACGTACATACATAACATTTTCAAAAATATATTGTGAAGCAACAGTCAATATATTAATTTCTTTGAATTTATCTCTTAAAGATATTTTAGGGCCGAGACCATAGATTGCGCGAATAGCCCTCTTCTGCAGTATGAAAATCGTGTTTATGTCGGCTGCGTTACCCCAAAGTAGAATGCCGTAAGACATTATACTATGGAAGTAGCTAAAGTGAACTAAACGAGCCGTGTCTATATCAGTTAATTGGCGTATTTTCTTAACCGCGTATGCTGCAGAGCTGAGTCTATTGGCCAATCTCTCAATATGGGGGCCCCATTGCAATTTAGAATCGACAGTGATGCCCAAAAATACGGTAGATTCCACTGGTTCCAACTCCTCTCCATTTATAAATACACAAGTCTCTATTTTCTTAACATTAGGTGTCGTAAATTTTATATATTTAGTTTTCTTACTATTTAACATTAGATTATTAGCACTGAACCAATGTACAATATCAGAGAGAGCATTGTTTACATCGTCATATTCAGTTTGATAGCGTTTCACTTTAAATATTAGTGAAGTGTCATCAGCAAACAATACTATCTTGTTCTTTTTTTCTACGAGGTTTGGCAGGTCGTTTATATAAATGAGGAAGAGAAATGGTCCAAGAATAGAACCCTGGGGGACCCCCATATCCAGACGAGCCCCAGGAGATCTCTTGCCATTCACGTCAACCCTTTGAACCCTATTGTTTAGATAGGAGTTCATAAGGTCGAGCGCAATTCCTTTGATGCCATAGTGGCGCAGCTTTCTGACCAGAGTCGCATGTTGTACACAATCGAAGGCCTTAGATAAGTCACAGAATATTCCAAGTGCATTCTGTGATTCCTCCCAGGCCTCGAAGATATTCTTAATTAATTCGACACCGGCATCCGTTGTTGAACAACCCTTAGTAAAACCAAATTGTTTCACATGGAGAAGTCTCTGTGAATTAAAATGAATTAACATTTGGTTTAAAATTAGTTTTTCAAAAATTTTACTAAGCGTTGGCAATACTGAGATGGGTCGAAAATTATTTGGATCAGTTATACATCCAGATTTAAATATAGGCGTTACTTTACTATGCTTCATCAGGTCAGGAAACACGCCACGTTTAATACAAGTATTGAAAATAGTAGCTAGATACGGTGCAATGGCATCAATTATGGAGTTAATTATTTTAACAGAAATACCCCAAATATCAGCTGTTTTCTTCATATCTAGGGTTTTAAATGTTTTAATTATATCTTTACTGTTGACAGTACTAAATTCGAACAGTACATCACATTTTTTAACATTTTCTAGCAATAATGATTCAGCAACGCTGGCAGATGAAATGAGAGAACAAGTTGTTGAGATTGGAATGTCAGAGAAATATTTTTCAAACGTGGATGCAACTTCCTGATCAGTTTTGATATTAATGTTATTATAAATGAGATTATACTTGAAGTTACGATCTCTGACTCTTCCAGTTTCCCAATTGATAATATTCCATGTCATTTTTATTTTGTCTTGTGCATTATAAATTTTTTGTTTAATATGTAACGACTTTGCCATGGAACACACTTTTTTAAATAACTTTGAATATGCTTTAACAAAGGCTATAAAGGACTCTGAATGGTTGTATGATCTCTCATTATAAAGTTGATATAGTTTTTCTCTACTTCGATGAATACCAACAGTTGCCCAATCATTAAATGACAAGAGACCACCCGAATTGACTGTCTTGGTAGTGAATATAGCAGTAAACTCTGATTTTATTAATTTAAATAGTGTGTTATATAACATATCAGGGTTATTGTTGTCAAAATTTAAGTATGTGAGTTTTGCTAGAATACTACCTTTAAATTTCTCCATACGTTTGGAGTTCGTAGGAACAAACACAATCTTTTTATTTTTATTTTCTTTTTTTAACTCACAGTTAAAGGAGACTAATTGCCCAAAATGATCCGAACTCAACTTTTTAATAATTGAGTATGAATTGGGTTTAAAGTTGGTAAATATATTATCAATACATGTTGCTGAGGTTGCAGTTACTCTAGTTGGCTCCAAAAATATATTTACTAGGTTATATGAATTTAACAGGGATTCAGATAATTTTAATAGTATTTCTTCTAACACATTTTCAAATAATTCATATAACGCTCCAGGGGGAGTGTATATGCTCACAACAATGAAGCGCTCAAGTTCTGCACAGGCTATCTCAATAGTACGTTCTACAGAGAGGCTCACAATGTCTTTGCGTTACCTTTTTTAGGTATTGGAATAATTTGTGCATCCTTCCATGCATCAGGAAATTTACTACAGGAGATGGAAAAATTCAAAATATGAGTCATTTAGCTTAAATCTGTGTTTCGTCTTATTCTTTTTTTCCATTAGGGACTTAATGTGATCGGTCAGGGATGGTGCTGGGAGGTGCTTTCTTTTAATTGGCTTTACAGGTGCGTGAACGTCAATTCGCTTCTCACGCAGTTATATCTGCGTGAGAAGCGAATTGAACACACTCATTTTTTCGTCTATTGATTCGGCAGTTATAACCGCAGACCAATCTAATAGGCACGCATCATCACAAAGCCGTGTTCTATCCATTCCTACAAATCTACGTTGCAGAAATATTCTCGATTTCGCTTTAGGAAGTCGGATTTTATATGAAATATAGATCAAGTCATGATAGGAAAAAGCATCAGCAGGGCACTGTCCATGTTTAAAGACAAAATCAGGAGACGACACAACTATAAGGTCGAGAAGAGATGGTATATGACCAGTAGAATAATGATTAGCCATAAGAGTCCCATAATAATAGAATGTCTGTAAATAGGGACAAGATTTTCTAGTAACTTTTCAAATGAAGAGTAGTAATTATTAGCAGACGAAGGGTTATAGTAAACGCCCAATAGTATTTTACAATTAAATAAAACTGGTATATGCTGCTCGAGTGGTAAAGTGAATTAAATTCGTTGATTAGTTGTTTGTTTAATGGCCGAATAAGTCTCTCAATATCGAAAATAGGATATACAAAATCTTTTTTGACTCATTGATGATATTTTTAATATCGTAATATCTTTTGAATGGATGGTCTGATTTCAATAATTCAAAAAGTAATCTACAGGTATTGAAACAGTCTTGAATATGAAATAATTTATTTGGATAAGAATTAATACAAAAGTATGGATAACATGGTCTGATTTTTATTAACTTTTAAAATGTAAAAAATTAGTTATAGTGACATAACTACAATAGTTGGACATATGGTCTCGCGGAGTTTTTTGTAGATATTGATACGTTCTATAATATTGTAGAACATTTTTTTGTTCTATCATCAATACTTTCCGCAGCGCATGCGATGAAAGACATTTTATGGGTAATTTTTTTTTACACCTTGTGTTGGTTTTAGTAAGAATTTCTGAGGATCTCTAATTTTTTCTAGTAATAAATATAGCCTATGTAACTCAGAGATAATGTAGCTTTATAATGGTAAAAGAATTTTTGAAATCAGTCCAGTAGTTTTTGTCTAACTTGACTCATTTCATAACTTTATACATCTGTAAGCGTCACTTTCTAAAACTGGAAATATCTATCTACTACCTTGAATAAAAATTACATTATATTATTTTTTAAAATAGAAACAATTAGTTCAAGCAAGTTTAATTAGACAACACGTTCACAGTGTGTGCACCACATGTGGTACATGTAAGTGCCCCAGCTCAAAAATTATAATTGAGTCACAATTACTTCTTGAATGTGTCAACAAACGAAGCTATATGTTTTTATCATTAAACACAACACTTGGAGAAGCTAGTATGATGCGCGTGCCCCACATATAACTCACTACACAAATTGGAAACTCAAAGGAATACTGAATTTCGTTTGTATTGATTGATTTTGTACTGAATTAAGTTTGAGAAACATAATGGGTAAAAACACCAGACAATATTTTCTAAGGGTTGCCAAGCAATAAAAGTAATGGGAAAAAAAGAATAAAACAAAGAAATTTTCAAAAAATAAAGAATTAGATGCGTTAGATATATTAAGTACTAGTCAAACCTTAGACTTGAAAAATGCATGTTAAAAATCTATTCGTACCTATCCTATACGTGAGTGGGTCGCTGAATCTATAGTTCGTACGTGAGTGCACCACATGTGGATCATTTAAATTTATTTTTAAATAATCAGAGAATTATTTACATATTTACTTTTATCTGATGTGAGTGCACCATATATGGGTCATTTAAAAAATAAATTAATTTTTTTTCTATACGTTGGTTTTTTATTCTATAGTTTGTACGCACGTGCACTACATATGGGTCACTATTTTGACAAAACGTAAAATTATATTAATAATGCAATTGTTAGAAGGAGACAAATATATGAGTTACTCCGTCACCCGTCCGATGTTAATTCAAGAAGAATGTTCGGATATTAGGAAAGAAACCGAGCGAAGTCGGGGCCAGGTGTAATATAAACCCTTTATTTAACCAGTGCTAAGTAATTCTAAGTCCTGACGCAACCGTTGCGTTAGATCTTTTGCAAGCGTCCCAGTTCAGTTTACATTTCCTCAGCATCGCTGTTACACGTGTTTTGTTTAAGCGGTAAGTTTTTATAGGCATAATATCATTTTTCCTTTGCTCATTTTAAGTATTTAAAAAAAGAATTTTAATGAAACAAATGGCGGAAAATTTTTATTCATAAATTAATTGGTTTATTACAAAATTAAAAATAAAAATAGAATTGATAAAAAATATATTATATTAAGGCATAACTTCATTTGCCTTTTGCTCATTTTAGGTATTAAGAAAACAAATGGCGGAAAAGATAAGAGGTTTATTACAAAATTAAAAATAAAAATAGAATAGATAAAAAATATATTATATTTAGGCATAACTTCATTTGCCTTTTGCTTATTTTGCGGAATTAAAAAAAAAGTTGTAACAACTCACATGAAAATGATAAATGATATTTATATTAAAAAATATATACCTAGTATCTAATACAGATAAAAAAATGAATTATTCTCGATATTTTTTTAAATTTATTATTAAGGCATATCATCATTTTACTTTTCTCATTTTAAATATTAAAAAAAAAAGTCCAAGTAAAACCTAATATCAATTGCCTTTGGCTTATTGAGTAAATAAAAAAGTTGTCAAATGAAAAAAATTACTTTTACAGATATCAGAGGATGAATCTTGACAATTATTTTATTTTTTAATTTATTTATTTCAAGCAGAGGTTTTATTATTTTAAATTAAAAAAAGTATATTATTGGCTTTTTGCTATTTTCAAGTATTAAAAAAAAGTTGTCAAATGAAAGAAATGGCGGGAAATTTTTACTTATATTTACAGATATTAAAAAAATTACGTACCTAATTTGGGTATTAAGATATTCTCGACAACGGCATAATATCATTTTACCTTTTCCATTTTAAGTAAAAAAAATTGTCAAGTAAAATAAATGGCAGGATATTTTCATTGACTGATAATAAAAAAAGAAACGTGATTTTTTCTTACAATTTTTTTTTGACGTTTACCGACAATTATTTAATTTTTTAATTTATTATTAAGAGTTAACATATTTTTATTTTTCTAACATAATCGATAAAATATATTATTATTGGCATAACACAATTTTACTTTGGCTTATTCGAAATAATAAAAAAAAATATTAGTCATACAAATTAATTGGCGGGAATTATATTATGACAGATTCAAAAAGATTGTTTATAATTGTGTGGAAACTTAAGGTAAATTATTTTATTGCTAATTTTAATTTTTTTTAAATAATGTAACAGAACGGACTTTTTTTTTTAAATTAATGTAGGCATAACTAATATTAAAAATAATATGTATAACTTAAAACCAATGGGAGGGAAATGTTCATTGATTTATTCACAGATAATAAATGTATTTTTTTTAATTTTTGTCTCTTTGTTTGTTACGGCAATCTCTGAAATGGCTGCACCGATTTTGACGAGACTTTCACTGGTAGATAGCTGATATAACAAGGAGTAACTTAGGCTATTTAATATCTCGCTACGACCCATAGGAGTGGAGCAACACGTGAACGAAGTCGGCTGGTTTAAAATAAATCGCTAATTATTCTTCAACTGATTAAAAAATTACCCGAAAATAGGGTAATTACCCGCTCATTGGCAACACTAATGATACCCCGATTAATTTTCTAATGCAAATGAAGTTATGTAAACAAATACAGTCAAGATCAATGGCGAGGTTTTTCCACGTTATTTATTGTTATTACATTCACATAATTATATGTATATATATTTATCATTAGATTATATCATTCGATTAATAATATTTTTTTTTATTATATATACGTCTGCGTCATATAAGAGAGAGAGAGAGAGAGAGAGGAATCGAGAGGAATGGAGAGAGAGTGTGACGTAGACATCATACATACAATTGTAAAGGAGCTGAAACTTTCTTTGTTTTATGTGTACGCAATGGAAGCTCATTGATCATCTCCTATGGGTCGTAGCGTGATGTTATACCCCTATAGCCTTCCTCGATAAATCGGCTATCTAACATTAAACTATTTTTCCAATTCGAAGTTGAAGTTCCTGAGATTAGCGCGTTCTAACAAACATACTCTTCAGCTTTAGCTTTTTCTTGTTATTTTGTACGAATAGTAAAATGTCTGGTAATTCGGCCAGCATAGCTTTACTTGTTATTTTGTACGAATAGTAAAATGTCTGGTAATTCGGCCAGCATAGCTTTACTTGTTATTTTGTACGAATAGTAAAATGTCTGGTAATTCGGCCAGCATAGCTTTACTTGTTATTTTGTACGAATAGTAAAATGTCTGGTAATTCGGCCAGCATAGCTTTACTTGTTATTTTGTACGAATAGTAAAATGTCTGGTAATTCGGCCAGCATAGCTTTACTTGTTATTTTGTACGAATAGTAAAATGTCTGGTAATTCGGCCAGCATAGCTTTTCTTGTTATTTTGTACGAATAATAAAATGTCTGGTAATTCGGCCAGCATAGCTTTACTTGTTATTTTGTACGAATAGTAAAATGTCTGGTAATTCGGCCAGCATAGCTTTACTTGTTATTTTGTACGAATAGTAAAATGTCTGGTAATTCGGCCAGCATAGCTTTACTTGTTATTTTGTACGAATAGTAAAATGTCTGGTAATTCAGCCAGCATAGCTTTACTTGTTATTTTGTACGAATAGTAAAATGTCTGGTAATTCGGCCAGCATAGCTTTACTTGTTATTTTGTACGAATAGTAAAATGTCTGGTAATTCGGCCAGCATAGCTTTACTTGTTATTTTGTACGAATAGTAAAATGTCTGGTAATTCGGCCAGCATAGCTTTACTTGTTATTTTGTACGAATAGTAAAATGTCTGGTAATTCGGCCAGCATAGCTTTACTTGTTATTTTGTACGAATAGTAAAATGTCTGGTAATTTGGCCAGAATAGCTTTTCTTGTTATATCTGGTAATATTGCTAGAATACTACTTGTGGTTATTTAATTACTTCGAATGACAAAATGTTTGGTAATTTTGCCAGAATTATACAATGTCTGGTAATATTATCAAATTCGCAAAATGTTTAGTTATTTCGGCACAGAAAAATTTAATTGTGTTCTTTCAAATATCGCGGTTATGGTTTGGGAGACTCTCTAAATTATCCTCTACCGATTGAGATAATGCATGGTTATTGGTTAGGTATGTCATTCTAAATCCAACATGGTGGATGGGCTAAGATGGTGGACTAGTTATTGTTTGTGCATGTCTATGATATGAGTCTCAAATTAAAGCGTTTGCTGAGAAAATACAAAAAATATAATGAGTTCATTCTAAATCCAATATGGCGGACAGGCTAAGATAGTGGATTAGTTATTGCTTGTGCATGTCTATGATATCAGTCTCAGATTAAAGGGTATGCTGAGAAAATACAAAAAATATAATGAGTTCATTCTAAATCCAATATGGCGGACAGGCTAAAATAGTGGATTAGTTATTGCTTGTGCATGTCTATGATATAAGTCTTAGATTAAAGGGTATGCTGAGAAAATACAAAAAATATAATGACTTCATTTTAAATCCAATATGGCGGACAGGCTAAGATAGTGGATTAGTTATTGCTTGTGCATGTCTATGATATCAGTCTCAGATTAAAGGGTATGCTGAGAAAATACAAAAAATATAATAACTTCATTCTAAATCCAATATGGCGGGAGGGCCAAGATGGTGGATTAGTTATTGCTTGTGCATGTCTTTGATATGAGTCTCAGATTAAAGGGTATGCTGAGAAAATACAAAAAATATAATAACTTCATTCTAAATCCAATATGGCGGACAGGCTAAGATAGTGGATTAGTTATTGCTTGTGCATGTCTATGATATCAGTCTCAGATTAAAGGGTATGCTGAGAAAATACAAAAAATATAATGACTTCATTCTAAATCCAATATGGCGGACAGGCTAAGATAGTGGATTAGTTATTGCTTGTGCATGTCTATGATATCAGTCTCAGATTAAAGGGTATGCTGAGAAAATACAAAAAATATAATGACTTCATTCTAAATCCAATATGGCGGACAGGCTAAGATAGTGGATTAGTTATTGCTTGTGCATGTCTATGATATCAGTCTCAGATTAAAGGGTATGCTGAGAAAATACAAAAAATATAATGACTTCATTCTAAATCCAATATGGCGGACAGGCTAAGATAGTGGATTAGTTATTGCTTGTGCATGTCTATGATATCAGTCTCAGATTAAAGGGTATGCTGAGAAAATACAAAAAATATAATAACTTCATTCTAAATCCAATATGGCGGGAGGGCCAAGATGGTAGATTAGTTATTGCTTGTGCATGTCTTTGATATGAGTCTCAAATTAAAGAGTTTGCTGAGAAAATACAAAAAATATAATGACTTCATTCTAAATCCAATATGGCGAAACTTTATTATTTTTGAATTTTTTTAGAAGAATAAAAATAAATCATATTTTCAGACTATACTTTTAAGTAGTTCTAGCAGGCCCTGACTCTCGGATTATAAAACGCATTAAGGGTTCCCCTCAGTAGGTCACGGCCATTACCATTTCACAAGACAATTACAAAGCGTTTGATAAGTTCCGTCATCTCGACTCACTGACGTCTGAAGCAATTACATTCTAACTATTGTGGTTACGATGACGTCACGACTCACGCTTGACTGTCTATATCTTATTTACAATCCTTACAAATATTTATATATTTACACATACTAGGCTAGCTAAGGGTTACCCCAGGATTTCCTCTATCCCCATCGTTGAAACAGGACTCGCTGAGCCTGAGCCCTCCCCAAAGATGAACCCTTTTTGATTCAATCTTGATTAATTCTCCCAAATTCTGCTTTATCTCTGTATTAAATTTCATCAAAAACAGTTAAGTGTTAATTAAATAATGTACAATATTTTTAGTTTTTGCTTTTATTCTATACCACGGGAACGGTGCTTTGTTTCGGGATGAAAAGTACCCTATATATAATCCATGTTCTAAACTATCCGTGTACCCAAATTCAACCAAATCGGTTCAGCCGTTTTAACGTCATGTACAAACATAAACAGATGTAAGCATCAAATAGATGGCGCTGCCTCAACATTTCATCTTTTGTCTCCTTCTAATTACAATGAAGTAAATCCGTAAATTTAGTAGAGGAAGTTATTCATATCACGTATTTGTATTGAAGGACAGACAGACGTACGTATACATGATATAATTGTTAAGAGACTGTATAATTATATCTGGAGGCACGGCAGCGCACTGCCAAGTCGAGCCAAGCACAAGCCGTAACATATTTTTCTCGGCTAACCCTATCTTCAATTTTCTTTCTGACATTTCCATACTTACTCTTTCACTCATATTTTCAATCATGTTTGTCTAACTTCGGAGTGAATTGGACGCCATTTTGTTTTAAAATTGTGGAGTGAAGTTATGTTTTATTTCTTTCATAGCCTGTATTCGTTCTTTCTTTCTAATAGGGGGGCTCTAGAGGAGACTTTTTGTGGATTTACTTGAGCTCGTCTGATTTAGGTAAGGTAGGTTAATTACTAGCTAAAAAGGGTGTATTTTGATTATATAATTCTTGGGTGAATTTTGGAAGGCCACCCCTACCACCCAAATCCGCACTCAGATCAGGACATGGACACGTCGCATCTAAACTATCAATATCTGACACGTTAAGTATTTTTTTATGGTAGATAAGGTGTAAAGAAGCTGATGGTCCACCTGATGGTAAGTGGCCACCATCGCCCTTGCATTCTCGAAGATAGAGGGGAAGTGAATTAATAAAATGCTGCGGTTTCAGTGGACCCTGTAAGAGCCCAGAGTCCACTAGATCCGCAGCATTAATGGGATGGGAGATGGAGAGGTATGTCTAGCCCACATGCACTTGGCGGTCGGATAGGCAAGCCAGTTGGGGAACAGATCCCCTACCACCAAGAAGGTGCTCGGTTACTCGGCTCTTACGGGATGGCCTCCCAGTGGCAGAAAAGCTTTAGATGAAAAGCTATAGATGCAATCCCCACCACTAAGATGTAAAACATTACATAACCTTTTATTCTTCCTATCATCTAATCTACAAAATCTAGATCCCGAAGACGCTCGAGTATCTTCAAATCTTTAGTATTGCTTTGAGCTAAAAACTTATTGAAGCATTAAGTTTCTTCATACGCGTAATTCGCAATACTTCGCACGCGGTTTCGCTTGGTTAAGCTCATGTAATATGTAGCTTGGTTGTAAAGTATTACTTTGTAACATGATTTCCATTTTTTTACATTTTTTTGTAACTAAAAAAAAATTAGGATATTCTTTTGCTGTCGTGTGAACTACTCTATCCCACAATTTGTGACGTCACAGTTCAAAACTATCTAAGTATGATTGAAAAAAAACATGAAATTTATTGATAAAATGTGACGTCATATTGTAGTAATTTTTAAGACGTAAAATATTAAATAATTGTGACGTCATAATCTTTTCTCAGGATCACAAAACTAAAACGTCGCTATTTCGGTCAATGTCATTAGTTTTGTGACGTCACAGTTCAAAATCTAATATCTAAGTATGATTGAAAAAAAAAAACATGAATTTTATTGACCAAAATGTGACGTCATACTGTAGTATTTTTTAAGACGTAAAATATTTAATTGTGACGTCATAATCTTTTCTCAGGATCACAAAACTAAAACGTTGCTATTTCGGTCAATGTCATTAGTTTTGTGACGTCACATTTCAAAATCTAATATATTTAATTATGTGACTAAATGTGACGTCATATTATAGTATCACACAACGTCACAATATGGAATAGGGAGTGTCACATCACATTTTGTGATATGACAGACTAATGGAATTTGTGTGAGTTCTGGTGGTCGGTCATTCCAGCTTTCGAGCTAGGAAAGAGGTCATGTAGTCCAAGATCCAGCCGGAAAAATGTTTTTTATTAGTGGAAAATTCCACGCAAGTAATTATTTAAAAGAAGTCAAGGACAGTTACATAACACCAAAGATCCAAACGCACATAGGTGGAAGTGTCATTGCGCAAAAAACCAGACTTAGTTGACATAGTTGACTTAAACGTTAAGGTCTATATTCCTTACATTGTGATTTCTAAATTTCCTTTTATTTTAATTATAAGTCACACAGTGTACATGGAAGTTAGTGTTATAGTGTCGTGGTAAGGTCTCCCTTCTTGAGGTCCACGTAAGTTTACTTTATTATCTAGTGTAGTTGGTCGCAAGTCCCGGCTTGCATGTGTATACTCTTTAGCCTATCCTGGCTAGATATTGACTACATAACCCCTTTCCTGGACCTGAAAAAAGATAATTAGTGGGGATCGTTTTTCAAGGTGAATTAGAGGTGAACTGTATATGCCATAAAGGGTTGACGTTTGTTGCTCAATTACACAAAAATGGCTAAATGGATTCAAATTAAATTTGACACACAGATTCTTTACAATCTGCATTATCACATAGGATACTTTTTATACCGGAAAACAAAGATCCTGTGGGATAGAATGATATATTAACATTAATACAGTAATAGTTCTATGTATTTGAATTAATCTGGAAAATTATTGCAAAAATTAGAGTTGGATTAAGTGTGAGTGTCTTTCAATTCACTCTAGACATATTACTAAAGATTTCGCAAACGAAATCGCGTGCAGACACTAGTTGTGTAATAAAGAAATATTATAAGTGCAGTATCAGTAATGATGGAGTCTATTCTGGCCGGATATTGCCTACGTGACCCCTTTTCTGACACGTAAAAGTATATATGGGGAAAAAAAATTTCACAACTGCAAAATATAAACCATGTAGTGTATACGCAAGTGCCTGGGGCTTGCGACCTACACGATGCATCAAAATTATTTATGACAATCTTTACATTTATTTAACTTAGGATGTAACACGTATGTGTGATTTGTATGACCTAATGTTAACCTATAGTTTGTTTACTCAATTTCATAATGACCATAAAATGTTCTAAAAATATCACAAAAGCTATAACGTAATAACATACTAATAGACCCTCCCCGGGTATTATTTATCACATGTACAAAATAATTTATTTTTTAATACTTTCTAATGAAGACTTTGTTTGCTTGAACGCGCTAATCTCAGGAACTACTGGTCCGATTTAAAAAATTCTTTGAGTGTTAGATAGCCCATTTATCGAGGAAGGCTATAGGCTATATATCATCACGATACGACCAATAGAAGCGGAGCATCACGCGGAGGAAGTCACGCGGGTCGACTAGTTGCTTAATAAAAATATTCGGACGTTCCATTCCACTATATTATTATCCCGGAACTATGATTTTTCCGGATAAAAAGTAGTTTATGTTAATCCAGGTTATAAAGTAACTGTGTGCTAAATTTGATTGCAATCAGTTCAGTCGTTTTTGTGTGATTGAGTAACAAACATCCAAAAGAGGTGCGGCTATTAAATAACGTGCGCTTAACTTTAACCAGTCAGATATTTAGTTTGCTGCCTTCTCTTTCTAATGTAGTACCTTTCGCTTCTGTAAGTAACTACTTTTATGTTACGAAAATGTACTGGGGGTTCGTGGGATACAGTAGTAATCTAAGTAATAGATGCAATTTAAGTAGTGTTTTATATTGACCCCAATAATCTATCACGCGTTTAAAGTGTCAATGATATAGAATTCGGGTTTCGTGGGATACAGTAGTAATCCATATAGTAGATGCAACTTAAGTAGTGTTTTATATTGACCCCAATAATCTATCACGCGTTTAAAGTGTCAACGATATAGAATTCGGGTTTCGTGGGATACAGTAGTAATCCAGATGATAGATGCAATTTAAGTAGTGTTTTATATTGACCCCAATAATCTATCACGCGTTTATAGTGTCAATGATATAGAATTCGGGATTCGTGGGATACAGTAGTAATCCAGATGGTAGATGCAATTTAAGTAGTGTTTTATATTGACCCCAATAATCGATCACGCGTTTAAAGTGTCAATGATATAGAATTCGGGATTCGTGGGATACAGTAGTAATCCAGATGGTAGATGCAATTTAAGTAGTGTTTTATATTGACCCCAATAATCGATCACGCGTTTAAAGTGTCAATGATATAGAATTCGGGATTCGTGGGATACAGTAGTAATCCAGATGGTAGATGCAATTTAAGTAGTGTTTTATATTGACCCCAATAATCTCTCACGCATTTAAAGTGTCAACGATATAGAATTCGGGTTTCGTGGGATACAGTAGTAATCCAGATAGTAGATGCAATTTCAGTAGTGTTTTATATTGACCCCAATAATCTATCACGCGTTTATAGTGTCAATGATATAGAATTCGGGTTTCGTGGGATACAATAGTAATCCAGATAGTAGATGCAATTTAAGTAGTGTTTTATATTGACCCCAATAATCTATTACGCGTTTATAGTGTCAATGATATAGAATTCGGGATTCGTGGGATACAGTAGTAATCCAGATGGTAGATGCAATTTCAGTAGTGTTTTATATTGACCCCAATAATCTATCACGCGTTTATAGTGTCAATGATATAGAATTCGGGTTTCGTGGGATACAATAGTAATCCAGATAGTAGATGCAATTTAAGTAGTGTTTTATATTGACCCCAATAATCTATTACGCGTTTAAAGTGTCAATGAAAGAGAATTCGGGATTCGTGGGATACAGTAGTAATCCAGATAGTAGATGCAATTTAAGTAGTGTTTTATATTGACCCCAATAATCTATCACGCGTTTAAAGTGTCAATGAAAAAGAATTCGGGATTCGTGGGATACAGTAGTAATCTAGATGGTAGATGCAATTTAAGTAGTGTTTTATATTGACCCCAATAATCTATCACGCGTTTAAAGTGTCAACGATATAGAATTCGGGTTTCGTGGGATACAATAGTAATCCAGATAGTAGATGCAATTTAAGTAGTGTTTTATATTGACCCCAATAATCTATCGCGAGTATAAAGTGTCAATAAAAAAGAGTTCGGGATTCATGGGATACAGTAGTAATCCAGATAGTAGATGCAATTTAAGTAGTGTTTTATATTGATTCCAATAATCTATCACGCGTTTATAGTATCAATGAAATAGAATTAGGGATTCGTGGGATACAGTAGTAATCTAGATGGTAGATGCAATTTAAGTAGTGTTTTATATTGACCCCAATAATCTATCACGCGTTTAAAGTGTCAATGAAAAAGAATTCGGGATTCGTGGGATACAGTAGTAATCCAGATAGTAGATGCAATTTAAGTAGTGTTTTACATTGACCCCAATAATCTATCACGCGTTTAAAGTGTCAATGATATAGAATTCGGGATTCGTGGGATACAGTAGTAATCCAGATGGTAGATGCAATTTCAGTAGTGTTTTATATTGACCCCAATAATCTATCACGCGTTTAAAGTGTCAATGAAAAAGAATTCAGGATTCGTGGGATACAGTAGTAATCCAGATGGTAGATGCAATTTCAGTAGTGTTTTATATTGACCCCAATAATCTATCACGCGTTTATAGTGTCAATGATATAGAATTCGGGTTTCGTGGGATACAATAGTAATCCAGATAGTAGATGCAATTTAAGTAGTGTTTTATATTGACCCCAATAATCTATTACGCGTTTAAAGTGTCAATGAAAGAGAATTCGGGATTCGTGGGATACAGTAGTAAACCAGATAGTAGATGCAATTTAAGTAGTGTTTTACATTGACCCCAATAACCTATCACGCGTTTAAAGTGTCAATGATATAGAATTCGGGATTCGTGGGATACAGTAGTAATCCAGATGGTAGATGCAATTTCAGTAGTGTTTTATATTGACCCCAATAATCTATCACGAGTTTAAAGTGTCAATGAAAAAGAATTCGGGATTCGTGGGATACAGTAGTAATCCAGATGGTAGATGCAATTTAAGTAGTGTTTTATATTGACCCCAATAATCTATCACGCGTTAAAAGTGTCAATGATATAGAATTCGGGATTCGTGGGATACAATAGTAATCCAGATAGTAGATGCAATTTAAGTAGTGTTTTATATTGACCCCAATAATCTATCACGCGTTTATAGTGTCAATGAAAAAGAATTCGGGATTCGTGGGATACAGTAGTATTCCAGATAGTAGATGCAATTTAAGTAGTGTTTTATATTGACCCCAATAATCTGTCACGCGTTTAAAGTGTCAATGATATAGAATTCGGGATTCGTGGGATACAGTAGTAATCCAGATAGTAGATGCAATTTAAGTAGTGTTTTATATTGACCCCAATAATCTATCACGCGTTTAAAGTGTCAATGATATAGAATTCGGGATTCGTGGGTTACAATAGTAATCCAGATAGTAGATGCAATTTAAGTAGTGTTTTATATTGACCCCAATAATCTATCACGCGTTTATAGTGTCAATGAAAAAGAATTCGGGATTCGTGGGATACAGTAGTATTCCAGATGGTAGATGCAGTTTAAGTAGTGTTTTATATTGACCCCAATAATCTATCACGCGTTTATAGTGTCAATGAAAAAGAATTCGGGATTCGTGGGATACAGTAGTATTCCAGATAGTAGATGCAATTTAAGTAGTGTTTTATATTGACCCCAATAATCTATCACGCGTTTAAAGTGTCAATGATATAGAATTCGGGTTTTGTGGGATACAGTAGTATTCCAGATAGTAGATGCAATTTAAGTAGTGTTTTATATTGACCCCAATAATCTATCACGAGTTTAAAGTGTCAATGAAAAAGAATTCGGGATTCGTGGGATACAGTAGTAATCCAGATAGTAGATGCAATTTAAGTAGTGTTTTATATTGACCCCAATAATCTATCACGCGTTTAAAGTGTCAATGAAAAAGAATTCGGGATTCGTGGGATACAGTAGTAATCCATATAGTAGATGCAATTTAAGTAGTGTTTCATATTGACCCCAATAATCTATCACGCGTTTAAAGTGTCAATGAAAAAGAATTCGGGATTCGTGGGATACAGTAGTAATCCAGATAGTAGATGCAATTTAAGTAGTGTTTTATATTGACCCCAATAATCTATCGCGAGTTTAAAGTGTCAATGAAAAAGAATTCGGGATTCGTGGGATACAGTAGTAATCCATATAGTAGATGCAATTTAAGTAGTGTTTCATATTGACCCCAATAATCTATCACGCGTTTAAAGTGTCAATGAAAAAGAATTCGGGATTCGTGGGATACAGTAGTAATCCAGATAGTAGATGCAATTTAAGTAGTGTTTTATATTGACCCCAATAATCTATCGCGAGTTTAAAGTGTCAATGAAAAAGAATTCGGGATTCGTGGGATACAGTAGTAATCCATATAGTAGATGCAATTTAAGTAGTGTTTTATATTGACCCCAATAATCTATCACGCGTTTAAAGTGTCAATGAAAAAGAATTCGGGATTCGTGGGATACAGTAGTAATCCATATAGTAGATGCAATTTAAGTAGTGTTTCATATTGACCCCAATAATCTATCACGCGTTTAAAGTGTCAATGAAAAAGAATTCGGGATTCGTGGGATACAGTAGTAATCCAGATGGTAGATGCAGTTTTAGTAGTGTTTTATATTGACCCCAATAATCTATCACGCGTTTATAGTGTCA
This sequence comes from Limenitis camilla, assembly GCA_905147385.1. Taxonomy (NCBI): domain Eukaryota; kingdom Metazoa; phylum Arthropoda; class Insecta; order Lepidoptera; family Nymphalidae; genus Limenitis; species Limenitis camilla. The sequence goes on along the minus strand of LR990252.1, from coordinate 1,510,359 downwards.
ATGAAAAAGAATTCGGGATTCGTGGGATACAGTAGTATTCCAGATAGTAGATGCAATTTAAGTAGTGTTTTATATTGACCCCAATAATCTATCACGCGTTTAAAGTGTCAATGATATAGAATTCGGGTTTTGTGGGATACAGTAGTATTCCAGATAGTAGATGCAATTTAAGTAGTGTTTTATATTGACCCCAATAATCTATCACGCGTTTATAGTGTCAATGAAAAAGAATTCGGGATTCGTGGGATACAGTAGTATTCCAGATAGTAGATGCAATTTAAGTAGTGTTTTATATTGACCCCAATAATCTATCACGCGTTTAAAGTGTCAATGATATAGAATTCGGGTTTTGTGGGATACAGTAGTATTCCAGATAGTAGATGCAATTTAAGTAGTGTTTTATATTGACCCCAATAATCTATCACGCGTTTAAAGTGTCAATGAAAAAGAATTCGGGATTCGTGGGATACAGTAGTAATCCAGATAGTAGATGCAATTTAAGTAGTGTTTTATATTGACCCCAATAATCTATCACGCGTTTAAAGTGTCAATGAAAAAGAATTCGGGATTCGTGGGATACAGTAGTAATCCATATAGTAGATGCAATTTAAGTAGTGTTTCATATTGACCCCAATAATCTATCACGCGTTTAAAGTGTCAATGAAAAAGAATTCGGGATTCGTGGGATACAGTAGTAATCCAGATAGTAGATGCAATTTAAGTAGTGTTTTATATTGACCCCAATAATCTATCGCGAGTTTAAAGTGTCAATGAAAAAGAATTCGGGATTCGTGGGATACAGTAGTAATCCATATAGTAGATGCAATTTAAGTAGTGTTTTATATTGACCCCAATAATCTATCACGCGTTTAAAGTGTCAATGAAAAAGAATTCGGGATTCGTGGGATACAGTAGTAATCCATATAGTAGATGCAATTTAAGTAGTGTTTTATATTGACCCCAATAATCTATCGCGAGTTTAAAGTGTCAATGAAAAAGAATTCGGGATTCGTGGGATACAGTAGTAATCCATATAGTAGATGCAATTTAAGTAGTGTTTTATATTGACCCCAATAATCTATCACGCGTTTAAAGTGTCAATGAAAAAGAATTCGGGATTCGTGGGATACAGTAGTAATCCAGATAGTAGATGCAATTTAAGTAGTGTTTTATATTGACCCCAATAATCTATCACGCGTTTAAAGTGTCAATGAAAAAGAATTCGGGATTCGTGGGATACAGTAGTAATCCATATAGTAGATGCAATTTAAGTAGTGTTTCATATTGACCCCAATAATCTATCACGCGTTTAAAGTGTCAATGAAAAAGAATTCGGGATTCGTGGGATACAGTAGTAATCCAGATAGTAGATGCAATTTAAGTAGTGTTTTATATTGACCCCAATAATCTATCGCGAGTTTAAAGTGTCAATGAAAAAGAATTCGGGATTCGTGGGATACAGTAGTAATCCATATAGTAGATGCAATTTAAGTAGTGTTTTATATTGACCCCAATAATCTATCGCGAGTTTAAAGTGTCAATGAAAAAGAATTCGGGATTCATGGGATACAGTAGTAATCCATATAGTAGATGCAATTTAAGTAGTGTTTTATATTGACCCCAATAATCTATCACGCGTTTAAAGTGTCAATGAAAAAGAATTCGGGATTCGTGGGATACAGTAGTAATCCATATAGTAGATGCAATTTAAGTAGTGTTTTATATTGACCCCAATAATCTATCACGCGTTTAAAGTGTCAATGAAAAAGAATTCGGGATTCGTGGGATACAGTAGTAATCCATATAGTAGATGCAATTTAAGTAGTGTTTTATATTGACCCCAATAATCTATCGCGAGTTTAAAGTGTCAATGAAAAAGAATTCGGGATTCGTGGGATACAGTAGTAATCCATATAGTAGATGCAATTTAAGTAGTGTTTTATATTGACCCCAATAATCTATCACGCGTTTAAAGTGTCAATGAAAAAGAATTCGGGATTCGTGGGATACAGTAGTAATCCAGATAGTAGATGCAATTTAAGTAGTGTTTTATATTGACCCCAATAATCTATCACGCGTTTAAAGTGTCAATGAAAAAGAATTCGGGATTCGTGGGATACAGTAGTAATCCATATAGTAGATGCAATTTAAGTAGTGTTTCATATTGACCCCAATAATCTATCACGCGTTTAAAGTGTCAATGAAAAAGAATTCGGGATTCGTGGGATACAGTAGTAATCCAGATAGTAGATGCAATTTAAGTAGTGTTTTATATTGACCCCAATAATCTATCGCGAGTTTAAAGTGTCAATGAAAAAGAATTCAGGATTCTTGGGATACGGTAGTAATCCAGATGGTAGATGCAATTTAAGTAGTGTTTTATATTGACCCCAATAATCTATCACGCGTTTAAAGTGTCAATGAAAAAGAGTTCGGGATTCATGGGATACAGTAGTAATCCAGATAGTAGATGCAATTTAAGTAGTGTTTTATATTGACCCCAATAATCTATCGCGAGTATAAAGTGTCAATGAAAAAGAGTTCGGGATTCTTGGGATACAGTAGTAATCCAGATAGTAGATGCAATTTAAGTAGTGTTTTATATTGACCCCAATAATCTATCACGCGTTTAAAGTGTCAATCATATAGAATTCTGGATTCATGGGATACGGTAGTAAACTAAAGAATAGATTCAACTCGATTTATATTAACCCCCAAGTTTCGATCAGGCGTTTAAAGAGTGAACGAAAAATAATTGGGGGTTCGTGGGATATGTCACCAAGACTAATCTGTGGGAACCTTTGATCTCTTTTTTCTTAATACTGACAATAACACAATTTGTTTTTCCTTTAACGTTCTCGGAAAATCTTGAAACAATAACAAATGACTTCTGCAAGGTTAAGATGATGAAGATTTTACTATTGTTTGTTTTTACGTATCCTATGAATATTTTATTTAAATAGATACAGCCATTATGTACTATATAGATAGGTAAATTGTTGTAGCGTCATAATCCCCTCAATCACTATATACAAATTAAAAATAATATTATAGTCTTTCCCGGCTGGATCTTAATAATAAGTTTAACGTGTGTATTTGTGGCATTATAGCGCCCAACATAATGGACCGATTATGATGAAGTTATATATATGTCGGAGCATAGTAAAAGATTATCGATTAGTCGAATCGTTATCGTTGTCTATGGCGTTGGAGTGGGGTAGTAATCACTTCCGTTGTTTTGACAGTCTCTACCCTCGACCCTTTATATGCGATCGACAGTCTAACTGAAGTCTTAGTCGTGCGCGGTCTCTCAAGAAGTGAACATCTAAGTAGTGCTAGTGATAGTGTCAAGTGCAGTGTAGTGTGGAAGTGCTGTCCAACTAAGGTCACGTAAGTCCTTACAATGTAATTGCCACGTGGTTGAGTAAACACAATGTTAGGTTAGGTTAGCCTTAGGTTAGGTTAGCCTTGTATTAGATTCGGTTTATGTGCGTTTAACCTTGGGTTTAAACAGAGCCTGAGCAGTGGAGGCGAGTGTTATGATCATTTAAAGGACGTCCTTAAGCCTACACCTTGGTCACAAGTCCAAGGCACTGCTTAGGTTTCTCTCGTAATTGTAGGAGATCATATTTGATCATTTATCGGTTCAATAGGAGTATCTACGTTGCGTTTACCCAATATTCTATTCAATACCATCACCCCCTTTTAGTGTTCCCCAATATTCCCCATCTTCCTCCTTCCATTTCCTTTCACATCGTTTTAAAATCCCCGACATATATTTGAAAGGTAATTTAATCGAGATGGTTCTTAGCTATGTATTGTGAAGATCTGTTCACCCGTTTGAAGACTATCAACTCATTGCTGACTTGAGAGCTGCCTCACAATATTAATATATTGACAATTATAACAATCTTGTAACCATGGCAACGCATACATTGCTTACACTGAGTACACATAAACGGTCAAGTTAATGTCGATTCTTCTAAATCGATGTCGATGGTTATCGATATTTGGTGACTGTATTATATTAGAGTCGGCGCTGTCAAAGAGATTGATTGCAGATCGTGTGTCCATAGTCTAGGTCAATGTTTACGATTTCTCTATTTCAAAACTTATGTACAATTAGGTACATATTCTAAATATCATCTGACATGTTATTACATAATAGCTTGACGTGCAATACTTGTATAATTTTAGAAAAAATATCTGATATTGATGCATAAGGCTGCGTTTCTATCTATATAATAAATCCTTTCATTTTTCTTTTAAAAAAAAATCAGCTAAGGGTGAGTGGGACTCGCAACGAGGATTCCGTCTGATTTGAAACAGACACACTTAACTTTGCCGTCGGAAATCAGTTATCCCCATACATCAACATATGTCGCAATCATTTTACCAACTGCAAATATATATATTTTTTTAATTTTCCGGATTATTTCGATTTTACGATTCCTATGAAAGTTTCAAAATGCATAAACGGCTGTATCTTTTGATTATTTCATCTTGATCAGACGCGTTTCTGAGAAAAATGGTTTTTACAGACAGATAGACGGAGAAAGAAAATCCCCTTTTAAGGAACCCTAAATAATAAAATTGTTTGATTAGCAGCATCAAGATTACAATGATGTAACTTTGCTGTAATTACAATTGTGACCTTGATAACAAGTTGTTAGATCGTTGTGATTTGCTTAACCCATTTAAGTATTGTTTTGACTGTTACATTACAGTAAAATAATATAGTTTATTAATAGCTATACGAATCGCCCTGGCTTCGCATGGGCGCAATGTCCCTAAATTATATTATATATATATATATAACTAATTGTCAAAGACGTCAACAATCACATAGCTCGACATGCACTTCATCCCCTATTTCAGCCCCTTAAAGCCTTTTTTTCGCAACAAAACCTAGTCTATGTCCTTCCCCAAGCTATAGTCTATCTCTATACTAAATTTCATCGAAATCGATACAGTGGTTTAAGAGAGAAAGCATAACATAACTAATTGTCAAAGACGTCAACGATCATTTAGCTCGACATGTACTTCATCCCCTATTTCGACCCTTTAAAGCCTTTTATTCGCAACAAAACCTAGTCTATGTCCTTCCCCAAGGTGTAGTCTATCTCTGTACTAAATTTCATCGAAATCGATTCAGTGGTTTAGGCGAGAAAGCATAACATATTGTATTGTATTGTATGTGGGCTCTAGTTTCCGCACTCAGACTCTAGTTCGGTCCATTGTGCGTGCAAGGATGACTGGTTATACTAGCCAGCCCAGCTCCTTCCAGAAGCGCAGAAGTATCCTGGGAGCTTCACAGGCTTCTTGGAGCGACCTCATGTCCTTGAGGATTTGTGCCCGTTGTGTGGCGACGCCCTCGCATTCCAGGACAACGTGAGCAGTCGTCTCGTCTGCTTTGAGGCATCCCCTGCAAATAGGACTGTCTGTCATGCCTATAGTAAATAGATGTTTATTAAGTGGGCAATGTCCCGACATTACTCCCACTATTAAACGTAGATCAATGCGATTAAGACTGAGCAGTTTACGGGATAAGCTCTTCGACAGAGCAGGGAGAGCTTGTTTGGACTGCCTACAGTCTTCCGTGTTCCTCCATCTCGCATTGTGCGTGTCTATGGTAAGCTGACGCAGCCATGAGCGAAAGGTTTTGAAAGAGAGAGGAAGGTATGGTGCAGGGCCTGACACTGTGGTCAATGATCCTTTCCTCGCTAGCTCATCTGCTGCGTCATTACCTAGCGATCCACTATGCCCCTTTATCCATTGAAGGACGACCCTGTTGACTGCCGCAATGCGTTGCAGTGCAAGGTGGCATTCGTGTATTATGCTCGATGTGATGACTTCACTTCCGAGCGCCTGGAGTACAGCCTTGCTATCAGAGAGGATTCTGATTCCAGAGTCTGTTATTCCTCTGTTATAGACTGCGTTAGCTGCATGGGTGACAGCCACACACTCGCATTGAAAGATGGTGCTGTGGTTACCCAATGCTAGAGATAAATTGATGTTTAGTTCCATAGAGAAGACACCGGCTCCTGTGCCTGACCCCATTTTGGAGCCATCAGTGTATATATAATACTCCAGTGTCTTCGTATGGCTTTGTGGTTCATGTAATTGTATTTGATAGTTTCTATCAAATATATGTCGTCTTGGGATCCTATCACTGGGTGCGGCTAGTAGTGGTTGTGACACTATCCTTTCTGACCACAGTTTAGTATGTGGACCCCCCCTGTTTTGCCATAGGCCTAAGTGATATAATCGTGTTGCTGCCATAGCCGCCTCCTGTTGAATAAACAAATCTAGCGGTGGCAGGCCTACGAACATCTCAATGGCTGCAGTTGGGGTCGTGCGCATGCAGCTTGTTATAGCGGAGCAAGCCAGGCGCTGAAACCTTTGCAGTCTGGTGATAGCGGTGCTTAGTCTGGTCCTGGGCCACCAAACCACAGCACCGTAGGTGATAATGGGTCTAATGACGGCAGTGTACAGCCAGAGTGTAATTCTGGGTGATATCCCCCAGGTCTTTCCTAGGAGTCTTTTGCACTGCCAAAAGGTAATACAAGCTTTCTCAAGCTTGCGTTCTAGGTGTTTACTCCATAACAGTTTGCTATCAAGTATTACGCCCAGGTACTTGACTTCATTAGTTAATGTGAGTTCTGTGTTGAAGAGTTTCGGTAGTCTAAGCCTATTTATACTCCTCTTGTTAGTGAACAACACCAGTTCCGTTTTAGTCGGATTAACTGTGAGTTCATGTTTGGTGCACCATTCCTCCACAACCTTGAAAGCAGCTCTCATTCGATCGCAGAGTATATTTTCAAATGGTCCACTGATTAGTATAGCTAGGTCATCTGCATAGCCCACTGTGTACAGCCGAGCTTCATTGAGGCGGGCTATTAACTCATCCACCACAATGTTCCACAATAGCGGTGATAGTACACCTCCTTGTGGACAACCTCGACATACTACACCACGTATTGTAGTGTTGACAGTGAACTGTATCGCCCTGTAACGAAGCATGCTGTCTATCCATCCGGCAACCATGGGATCTACACCATATCTCTCAAGGGCTAGGCTTATGCTGGTAAAGTTTGTTTTGTCAAAGGCTCCTTCGACATCGACAAAGGCGCCTAAGGTTGATTGTCCTGGTTTTAATCCACACTCAATCTTTGTTACGACGTCATGTAGTGCAGATTCCGTTGATTTGCCCATACTATAGGCATGTTGATTAGCGTGCAGTGGTTTACTTTGCAACGTATTGTTCCTTATCTCCCAGTCACACAATCTCTCCAACGTTTTTAGCAGGAAAGATGTGAGGCTTATCGGTCTGAAGGACTTTGGTTGCGTGTAATCACTCTTGCCGGGCTTAGGTATGAATACCACCTTGACTTCTCTCCATTGAGAAGGGACAAAGCGGTGTTTAAGACATCCCCTGTAGATGTTAACAAGGTGTGTAACTATTTCCTTCCCACACCATTGGATAAGCCCTGGGAAAATTCCATCAAGACCGGCGCTTTTGAAAGGAAGGAAGCTGTTGATTGCCCATTTGACTTTGTCATAATTGACAATTTTTTGAGCAGTGTTCTCGTCTGTGTATGATGATGTAGAGTCCAGTGCCGGCTCCCAATTTTGAGATCCCGATATCCGGCATCCTGGGAAGTGAGTTTCTATCAGAAGCTCACAGGTTTCTACTTCTGTCTTTGTGAAGGTGCCATCTGGTTTTTTTAAACTACCAAAGTTGCGTTCGGGTTCACTGGCTATAATATTCTTAACCTTCACTGATTGATTTACATTGTCAATATTGTTACAGAACCGCCTCCAGCATTCTTGCTTTCTTAGGCGGATTTGTTTTTTATAGAGACGTCGGGTTTCTAAATATCTGTGCCAGTCTTCTTCATCATATGTGTTATTTGCTCTGTTGAACAGTTTCCTCACCTTACGTCTTAGTTTTTCTAAGACGGGGCTCCACCATCCTTGCCCTGGGTTGGATCTGGGTTTAGGTGTAATGAGGGGGCATGTCTGTTCATAGCAGGTGATAAGTGTTGATGTTAAGTTTTTTACATGATTGTCAATCTCCTCTGTCCCACTATAACTAGTGGGTAGACGCATCTCTCTCAGTTTATTAGTCGCCAAGTTTGTGTACTTTAGGCGGTCAGTTTTTCGGGGGTTGCGTCTAGATTCTTTGGGAGGTATCTTGATATTCAATTCGTATCGGATCCACCTGTGATCTGAGCAGGATAGTTCTCTCGACACATGCCAGTCTGTTAGGTAGTGTGAGATCCGCTCAGTTGCTAGGGTCAGATCTATTATGGTTTGGGCTTGAGCCGTTACAAATGTTGGTTCAGCGCCATTGTTCATTACCCGTAGGTTTGTAGAAAAGAGAAATGTTAGTAGTTCCTCACCTCTGGTGTTTGTCTTCGTGCTTCCCCAAAGCGTGTGGTGTGCGTTGGAGTCGGCAGAGACGACCAGTTCTAGCGCCTCCCTCTCACAGTATGTGACTAGCGCTGTCAGCTCCGGTGGGGGTACCTCAGCGTCACTTGGCATGTAGACGGACGCTAGTACAACTTCAGACAGGCTAATGAGGTGGCTGCTTTGGACCTTGATTGCCGTCAGGTCTCTGGAACAGAACTCAGTCATTATAAAGGTATTTACATGCTTAGGAGCTAAAATGCATGTTCTTGGTTTACTTACAGTAGTGTTAAGTAGGAGTTTTCCTCCTATGTTAGACAGACCACAGACACGATCCTTTCTGATCCACGGCTCCTGGATCAGGACTATGGTCTCTGGTGTTACCTCCAGCATTCTGCGTAGGGAAGCCGTTGCAGTCTGACTGTGCTGGAGGTTTGCTTGTAGGCATTTAATCCTGGAGGGGTGATGAGCTCGGCAGGCCATCGCTGACAGAGCTCAATTCCACGTCCACCTCCGGATCCTCGAGATCCCACCAGTTTAGTGGCGCTCCCCGCCGCTCCTGTAAGGGTGCAGCAGCTGCCTCTGGCAGGTTGACCTCTTTCGTCTCCTTGCCCAAAAGCGGGTTCGGGTCTGATCGAGGCTCTCCAGGAGCCGCGTCTTTTGCAGCGCCTACACCTTCGGTGTCAGTGTCCATGGGGACAGGTTTCGGCGCCACAACAGCCGCAGTCGACGCGCGAGAGGGTTCACCCGAAGGTTCTGCCTCAGCGGTCTCCTTTAGTGACACGTAGACCGAGCCCAGTCGATACGCTAGCCTCCGCTCTCGTGCGTGCAGTTTAGGCACGTCTCCCTCTGGGATTCCAAGGACCAGGAGAATAGATTCCTTGGTTTCTTGCCTGTCAACGTGGTATACCACCCATTGGTTAATGTTGTACCACGGATTTTGGGATTGGAATCTCTTCCTTAGGTGGTCGATATCCTCCCCTTTATATCGTGGTACGAACACTGTTGCTTTAACCCTTTTCGGGATCTCCGACTGCCGTTTGACGATCAGTCTGGTGCCCGGGCAGGGTGATTTGATGTGGGTGATGACTTTGTTGAGCCATTCCTTGGCAAAGTTGTCCTCGCACCAGAGTTTGAGAACCCCTTCGCCGAAGACAGCCCTTCCCCTGAAGACAGGAGCGCGTGGGGGAAGCTCGCTAGACGTTCCCTCCTTGCCATAGATGAATTCATCTAGCGCATCCTCCATCGCTCCCTCCACAGTGGCGGCTTGCGCCTCGGTCATCATTTTAAAAGGCTCAGCCATGATCGCCACACAGAGGTCATTGGCCTTCATTGCGTCGGCGTAGTTGACTGAGCCTGGTTTTCGAGGTGAAGAGGGCTTAGCGCGCTTCACCTCCCTAGGCGAAGAGGTGTCATTTTGGCGACCCCTTTTGATAGGTTTGGCTGAGTCTTTCGACTTAGCCAATTTGCCAGCTCGCTTGCCCCTGGGCCGTTTGACTCGTTGTGTTGCCGAATCACTGGCGGAAGTGGAAGGTTTAGAGGCCTGTTCAGCTGGCGCTACTCCTGCACCAGTATTGGTGCTTGGAGTTTGCGTTTCGCTTATTGGGGCAACGTGCGCCTTAGAGGCAGCTTCAACACCACTAGGGTGCTTACTCTCTTTTCCCTCCAGATTCCGCACCCTACGAGCCTCGGCCCGGGCGTGCAAACGAGCCTGCCTACTCGGCGGTCTGCGTTTTCCTCCCTTGTTGTTTATGGGCGGATTTTTGTCTTTCTTCGGCTTCGAGACTACCCTCCACACCGCCTCTTGTTCAGAGGAGGTCGACGGGATAGCGTCTCTTAGCGTACTTAGATCTAATTTAGTACCTTTCGGGACTATTTTGTTGGTTGCTCCTAGAGGGGCATCCTTGTCATTGTTAGGCATACCTTGCGGTACAGCCAGTGGTGGTTGCCTTGGCGCCTCGTCAGATGCAGCCAGGCTGGTTGGTGTGTTAGTACTCTTTTTCTCCATAACTTGTTTACTAAATATATTCGTCTCCAGTAGCGTTCCACCCTCCTTGGAGCCCTCAAGCGGGGACGTCACGGCTTAAGGCACATGAACGTCAGAACTACTCTGGAGATATAGGACCCCAGCCCTGGCAGTTGGCAACCGGTTACCGACTTCTGGACTCAACGCTCCTTGTAGGTAAGAGTACCCTACAATTTCACGCTGGGCCCTAGCCTGACAGCCCTCTTACGGGATGTCGCAGCCGATTGACCCTAGGTGGCTAGTCTAAGGCCTCCCGTTTCGGAGCAACTCCAGACCAAAGCCGCGTGTTGCTGACGGTGGTCACCGTCAACTCAACGACCAGGATTCCTTCATCACCCCTTACGGGTCTCCACGCACGGCACAAACACGCGGGTGGCTATTTTCCTTATCTGCCGTCTACCTTATCTTCGGGACGACAGATCCTCCACCACGTAGCCACAGAGGTGCTGGAGGTACAGGAGGTGCCGGGGAGCCGGTTTTAAGGCGCCAGCGGTTCGCCTTCGCCCTACATAGATTCGCCGCCTGCCGCTTCGAGGAAGATGTTACAGCGAGGACTCGTTTAGCGACAGCCGTTACCAGCATGCACGACGGGGACGTTCTATGTAGCACTTGGTGGTGAGCGCCTAGACAGGGCCTCGCTCCCCTGCTAGCGCAAAGCGGCTTTTCCTGGTACTTCCGGTGGAAACCTTCCGGCACGGTTATCACCCCAGGACCGAGTTACCACCACCCTCGCACACCAAGCATAACATAACTAATTGCTAAAGACGTCAACGATCATTTAGCTCGACATGTACTTCATCCCCTATTTTGACCCCTTAAAGCCTTTTTTTCGCAACAAACCTAGTATATGTCCTTCCCCAAGGTGTAGTCTATCTCTGTACTAAATTTCATCGAAATCGATTCAGTGGTTTAGGCGAGAAAGCATAACATAACTAATTGCTAAAGACGTCAACGATCATTTAGCTCGACATGTACTTCATCCCCTATTTTGACCCCTTAAAGCCTTTTTTTCGCAACAAACCTAGTATATGTCCTTCCCCAAGGTGTAGTCTATCTCTGTACTAAATTTCATCGAAATCGATACAGTGGTTTAAGCGATAAAGCATAACAAGCATTAAAGTAACATACAATATAATAATTAAGTATTTTAAGCAAAATATGTAAATTCATTGTCCTTTCAATCACTAATAAAAAAGTGTGTTGTAAAAATCGTTAAAAGGTTAACTGATACAACGAGTTTTTATACAATACTAGTCGACCCGTCCCGGCTTCGCCCGAGTGCAATATACCACGTGTATTTGGACTAATCACGAGACACTCCCACGTCGATAGATGGCGTACGAGCAAACTCATTTGTTTACAAAGAATTCTTAAGTATTATTTTCGCGATAAAACAGCATAATATGTCCTTCCTCAAGCTCTACTTTATCTCTATATCATATTTTATCAAAATCTGTTTAGTGATTTAAGCCTGATTGTGTAACAGACAAACAGACCGTCTATTCGTCAATAGATGGCGTAAGTATTTTTTTAATGGAATTACAATAGATTTACGTATTTTGTTAATAATATTATTATTATCTTAAGAAATGATGAAATGTTAATAAAAACTAAACAATGGTCGTATACAAGATTTTTTATACACATATAACTTTGTCTAATAATATATTATGCTAGTCTGTCTGGTATTATCATAAACTTATTACCATATTATGTTCATTGTTACTATATAAACCTTTGATAATATTGAAACAATAAATAAAATATTTCCTATGGGTGTAAATATCTTCAGCCGGATCTTGACTATGCGACCTATTTCGTGGCTCAATGGCGACCACATGACCTACATAATATAGACGGTATGGTCAAACATATATCATGAAAAAGTGATCTTTCGTGGATATTTGTAATAATCTAAACGAATGTAAGTTATATATAATCGCATTATTGTTTGATTACAGATTCTTCATGATGACAGATCCGACCTCTTCAGAGGGCTACTCCGCATCAGAGCTGGATGAGATGCCAGATCGTATTGCGGAGACGTTCAGAGGGACGAACTTACTCGTCACAGGTGGAACTGGTTTTATGGGTAAAGTGCTGATAGAGAAACTGTTGAGGTAAGTAAATAAAATACTATAATAGGTATATAACTAAATTAATTTGATCCACCGTCTTCAATCGGTATTCGATCGGTAGAACATTATAGGTTAGATCCTAAGCCCTTACCATCCACCATCCAATCTTTAAAAAAAAAAAAAATAATTAAATAACTAGAACTAGTGAGCCTTACTAAAACATTTAATTGCGATTCAATTCACTACACCTTGATTTCACTATAAGAGGCATTGGTATCCAATATTTTTTGTGGGAAAAATGGTTCTGTTAAATGGATTTTAGACCCAGCGTGTTATTTTTCAGAAAATGTCCAGACATTGGAACAATAATGTTGTTGGTTCGTGAAAAGAAAGGGAAAACACCAAAACAACGACTAGAAGACATGTTAAATGATGCTGTAAGTTTTGAAATGTTATAAATTATGCGGCCGAGAGTTAGAAAGGGAGAGCGAATAGTTTAGTCGTTCTACTTTCAAAATCCACTTAGAAGTTATGCTTAGGTTTTGACATAGTTTGTATAGTTTAGCGTAATGTTTGTTATGTTATACAGTAGTCACGGTTTCGTAAGAATTAGTATCGTTTGGTAGTGACCCCTAAATATTTTTAGCAATCGCGGATCAGGGGAAGGAGGTATCGCTTCTAGCTGTGATTAATCTAGAGGTCATGATCACTGAACTTATATACCTAACGTACATTTCTTGAGACAGAAACGAATCCAGGTATGATTCCCTTCATTGTGGGGTCTAGACCCCTCTGAGCTGATACTTTTAGCATGAGATCTAAAAGGACTTGATACTAGGTATAAATAGTCCAACATTTAAGTATCGCAAAAAAGGTCGTTGTATTTTTAATGTCAGATAATAAGTTTTTCAAGATGGCGGACTTGTCTAATATATAAAAAATATCTAATATATTTTATTAATTAAAAAATATTTACTATTAATAATATTGGATTGGTCGGATCTCGACTATATGACCTCTTTCCTGGTTTGATATCGACCACCTGACCTACCTTGACAAATAGTCCTATGCCGCGTCTGTCTATCTATTCGCGATAAACTTAAAACTACCAATATACAGACTGATCCATTAGAAAGAAAAGTTAAGCCACAAGTAATCTGGGATAAGCAGTGATAGCCCAGTGGTTAAGACTTCAAGTCTTACTCGGGAGGTCCGAGTTCGATCCCCCACACAAGCACACACCTCTGACTCTGAGTTATGTGTGTTTTAAGCAATTAAATATCACTTGCTTTAACGGTGAAGGAAAACATCGTGAGGAAACCTGCACTCCTGAGAGTTCCCTAAAAGTTCTCAAAGGTGTGTGAAGTCTGCCAACCCGCACCGGGCCAGCGTGGTGGACTATGGCCTAATACCCTCCTCATTCTGAGGAAGAGACCCGGCTCAGCAGTGGGCCATTGAAGGGTCGTGATTATGATGATGATGAATGTGGGATACATGTAAACATAAATGCTCAACTACCCGTGTAAATCCAGAGCTAGTCGCTAGTAGACAAACCAACAAAAGATCTGTTTCTAACGTCATTAAAACCACAATCGTGTATTCCATTTGGAGAATTTGTTTTTTATTACGACAAATTAGGTTTTGTTGTGGTTTCACATAATTGCAGCAAAAAGTGTTACTTAATTCTCGAGTACTAGGAATCATGTCTCTTGTAATTGAGATGATACGGTTAAATTACTATTTACTCATGATGAGAAGGAAGTTCTTCATAACCGGATATGGTATAAACCAGATAAAGATTTTCTAAGATACTTATTTTTTTAGACAGAACGGGAATGGTTAGACAAAGTTAAAAAGACAGAACTTGCTGGAAAGGGTTGTTTTATTTATTATCACGTGATTGAGAATGGTCATCACGATCTCCAAAATAGTCTATAAGTCTCACTTACATGCTGCATGACCAGATAATAATTAACTCTCAAACATTTCAATTGACAGCTCTTCGAAAAACTCCGAACATTAAGGGGTGGAGTTGCGCCATTACTTGAAAAGCTACAGATAATAAACGGTGACGTCAGCGCTCCAGATCTAGCTATCAGTGAAGCAGACAGACAAATGATTATTGATAAAGTCAATATTATTATACATGCTGCTGCTACTATTAGGTAAGATAATAAAGCTACTAATGAACTTTTTTCTATTTCTTTTGCTATTACCCGTGAGGGGACGGGTTAGAATACAATTCCCCTCTGCCGCTGGGAGAGCATCTCGTAAGAGCCGAGTTACCCACCACCCCCTTGGTGGTAGGGGATCTGTTCCCCGACTGGCTTGCGACCGCATGCGAATCCGACCGCGAAGTGTCTCTGACGCGTTCCGGCCGAGCTGCATGCGAGCCAGATCTACCCCTCCCTCTCCCATCCTATGCTGTGATTCCAATGAACACCGGGTTCTTGCCCGGGGTCCATTGAAACCGCAGCTGTCTTCTCTTCGCTCCTCCTCCTCACTCTATCTTCGAGGCGGCAACGCATTGACAAAACAAGAGATACCCTCTAGTGTAGTCGATGTCTATGGGCGACGGTGGCCACTTTCCATTTGGTGGACCGTCTGCTCGTTTGTCCCTTATCTATCATAAAAAAAAAATTAGTTCATCATTCGTCGCCGATTCTTCTTCAGTTTCCTTTTCAGGTTTTGATGGGTTTTTCCTGTTGTCAGATTATCAAAACGCCCTTTGTCTTCCTTTCTATTTAAAGCTTCTAAAGAGTGGAATTTACTTACCCTCATTAGCGCCTACACCTTCTTCTTTAACGCCCTAATTAGTTAATGAAATAGAAGTTATGATTTTGCGGGATTTTCAAATGTATTCTAATAAGGATTTTTAGTAAAAAAGATCGCTCATCCTCTTCTCCCTTTTCCTTTTCATCCTCTTCTTTTCCTCTCACATCAGATTGGCAAAATATCATTCCCCTTCTCCTTCCTGTTTCTTTGTGGATTTTTGTTTCTCGTTGTGTACGTTGCAACACATCGTATATCAAGTTATGATACATTTTATATAATTTATCACAACATGTGATTTGTTGGAAGTGCCCCACAGCTACAGCCTAAAAATTTGGTCCTTCGAGCCGGAGTTGAATCAGCGACCTATGGATAATGCACAGCTCCAACATGTAGATTTAATTTGAACTGGATCCATAAATTTTTTTATTTCATTAATATGTTGTTTAAATGCAATATTTTTGTTATTTTAATTCCTTCTAGCTGATCCAGCGAGCTTCGTACTTCGTAAACTGTTGACAACCAATATATATGTCAATCCTTTTTCATTACTCACATTATCCTACAATTTTATAATGTGAAATACATGGGGTATTTTACATCCGAATCTGAATATTGTAGATATATCTTGTCGATTCGAAACCTTTGATTAAATACATTATTTAAATTGAGCTCCCCTTAAATTTAAATTTTAAGTTTACCGTATCAACTTGATGAATATTAAATGTTTGACAGTTACAATTTCATATGGGAAAACTGTTTTTCTTTTATTTTTTCGTCAATTTTCCAATGTTTTTAATAGTTAATCTGCTATTTGAGAAGGAGACAAATACAGCAAATCAAAATCCATGGAATCGGTTCAGCCGTTCTCGAGTTATAAGTGTTCGAACAAATCCAACTTTGTTTTACATATATAATTATAGAGAACTCGTGTGGTTTCAAATTTTTTTAAGAAGGGAAAGAAAGTAAACTAAAAATTTAATTAAATTAATTGCAGATTTGATGAAGAACTTAAAAAGGCAGTGTTACTCAATGTTCGTGGGACTAAATTGATTTTAGAAATTGGAAAACAATGCAAGCATCTACAGGTAAATATTATATGTGTATACGAATATTTTTAAAACTATTGAGATTAATAGTCATTAGTGTCAAGGGCCAAATTAGTTGCTCTCATTAAGAAGGAAAATGGAAAAGAGTAACTCCTTACTCTTTTATTATTCCAGCTTTTCATCCACATATCAACAGCATACTGTCACTTACATGAGAAGCTTCTAGAAGAGCGTCCGTACCCCCCACCAGCTGATCCACACAAGATCATTGATGCTGTGGAATGGATGGATGAGGAGACCATTGCATCCATTACTCCAAAGTAAGTATTTTATTAAAAGCTGTTGGTCGTTTGAATAACTCCCTTTTTCCCACATTATCTTCTATTTTTCGGGATAAAAAGTAATGTATGTGTTAATCCAGGTTATAAAGTATCTATGTGTCAAATTTTATTAAAATCAGTTTAGCCGTTTTTGTGTGATTGAGTAATAATGAATAACAAGTGATTCAAATACAAAATTACTTACGAAAAAAAAATCGTAGAAATAATTAGAGAGCAAAATAAATAATAAATTAGAAAGAATCATTCATGCCAGAATTGAGGTCATGTATTTAGGATGTGGTCATGTGGCCAATATTAGGTCATGTGTTTATGGTTGAGCAAGTAACTAAGTCATGTATTCAAGATCCGACTAGGATATACTTTAATATTAATATAAATACTTTTATATCAGGTAATTGACAGCTGTTGCAATTTCTATTTTTTAGTAGCCGCTTTAGGGGTGGGTAAATGGGACCGTCACTCACCATAAGAATACGTTTGTCTTGGCAAAGCAAAACTACGCTCGACTACCAATTGCGAACACTGTTTTCTTTCCTTTTTTATATAATTTAACTGAGGATTTTAGTGTGTATGATGTGTATGATGAAGAATTAAACAGAACAGCACGTAAATAGTGATTTTTTTTTAGATTACTGAGTAAACTGCCAAATTCGTATGCATTTACAAAAGCATTGGGAGAAGCTTTGGCAGTGGAGGCCATGGAACATATACCATTGATTATATTACGACCATCCATTGGTAAGTACCACTACGCTAACGCTTAACACTTAAACTACCCTCAGGCTTGCATATAACACAATGATTGTTATTTTTTCATAGTGATTCCAATTTGGCGAGAACCAGTACCTGGATGGACAGACAACATAAATGGGCCCACAGGACTTTTAATTGGTATGTATATTATGTTTTTATATATACATAAGTGAGTGA
Source organism: Limenitis camilla (assembly GCA_905147385.1). Classification (NCBI taxonomy): domain Eukaryota; kingdom Metazoa; phylum Arthropoda; class Insecta; order Lepidoptera; family Nymphalidae; genus Limenitis; species Limenitis camilla. The sequence goes on along the minus strand of LR990252.1, from coordinate 1,492,751 downwards.
CTAATATACACTATACCATGACTGCGCTATAGATGACAGTATACAGACACTAATTGCAGTTTGTATATTTTGTTGTCAATACTAAACTAAGAGATAACAATACACTATGACATGACTGCGCTATAGATGACAGTATACAGACACTAAGTGCAGTTTGTATATTTTGTTGTCAATACTAAACTATGTGATAACAATACACTATGACATGACTGCGCTATAGATGATTGTATACAGACACTAAGTGCAGTTTGTATATTTTGTTGTCAATACTAAACTAAGTGATAACAATACACTATGACATGACTGCGCTATAGATGATTGTATACAGACACTAAGTGCAGTTTGTATATTTTGTTGTCAATACTAAACTAAGTGATAACAATACACTATGACATGACTGCGCTATAGATGATTGTATACAGACACTAAGTGCAGTTTGTATATTTTGTTGTCAATACTAAACTAAGTGATAACAATACACTATGACATGACTGCGCTATAGATGACAGTATACAGACATTAAGTGCAGTTTGTATATTTTGTTGTCAATACAAAACTGAAAGATAATAATACATTATGACATGACTGCGCTATAGATGACAGTATACAGACACTAAGTACTGTTTGTATATTTTGTTGTCAATACTAAACTGAAAGATAATAATACATTATGACATGACTGCGCTATAGATGACAGTATACAGACACTAAGTGCAGTTTGTATATTTTATTGTCAATACAAAACTGAAAGATAATAATACATTATGACATGACTGCGCTATAGATGACAGTATACAGACACTAAGTGCAGTTTGTATATTTTATTGTCAATACAAAACTGAAAGATAATAATACATTATGACATGACTGCGCTATAGATGACAGTATACAGACACTAAGTACTGTTTGTATATTTTGTTGTCAATACTAAACTGAAAGATAATAATACACTATGACATGACTGCGCTATAGATGACAGTATACAGACATTAAGTGCAGTTTGTATATTTTGTTGTCAATACAAAACTGAAAGATAATAATACATTATGACATGACTGCGCTATAGATGACAGTATACAGACACTAAGTACTGTTTGTATATTTTGTTGTCAATACTAAACTAAGTGATAACAATACACTATGACATGACTGCGCTATAGATGACAGTATACAGACATTAAGTGCAGTTTGTATATTTTGTTGTCAATACAAAACTGAAAGATAATAATACATTATGACATGACTGCGCTATAGATGACAGTATACAGACACTAAGTGCAGTTTGTATATTTTATTGTCAATACAAAACTGAAAGATAATAATACATTATGACATGACTGCGCTATAGATGACAGTATACAGACACTAAGTGCTGTTTGTATATTTTGTTGTCAATACTAAACTAAGTGATAACAATACACTATGACATGACTGCGCTATAGATGACAGTATACAGACACTAAGTGCAGTTTGTATATTTTGTTGTCAATACTAAACTAAGTGATAACAATACACTATGACATGACTGCGCTATAGATGACAGTATACAGACACTAAGTGCAGTTTGTATATTTTGTTGTCAATACAAAACTGAAAGATAATAATACATTATAACATGACTGCGCTATAAATGACAGTATACAGACACTAAGTGCAGTTTGTATATTTTATTGTCAATACAAAACCGAGTGATAATAATACATTATGACATGACTGCGCTATAGATGACAGTATACAGACACTAAGTGCAGTTTGTATATTTTGTTGTCAATACTAAACTAAGTGATAACAATACATTATGACATGACTGCGCTATAGATGGCAGTATACAGACACTAATTGCAGTTTGTATATTTTGTTGTCAATACTAAACTAAGTGATAACAATACATTATGACATGAGCGCATGTAAGCCAGAAATTTTCCTCTCCACCCCCTTTCCGAATCCCTTTGAATACTAAACTAAGTGATAACAATACACTATGACATGACTGCGCTATAGATGACAGTATACAGACACGAAGTGCAGTTTGTATATTTTGTTGTCAATACTAAACTAAGTGATAACAATACGCTATGACATGACTGCGCTATAGATGACAGTATACAGACACTAATTGCAGTTTGTATATTTTGTTGTCAATACAAAACTGAGTGATAACAATACACTATGACATGTCTGCGCTATAGATGACAGTATACAGACACTAATTGCAGTTTGTATATTTTGTTGTCAATACAAAACTGAGTGATAACAATACACTATGACATGACTGCGCTATAGATGACAGTATACAGACACTAAGTGCTGTTTGTATATTTTGTTGTCAATACAAAACTGAGTGATAATAATACATTATGACATGACTGCGCTATAGATGACAGTATACAGACACTAATTGCAGTTTGTATATTTTGTTGTCAATACAAAACTGAGTGATAATAATACATTATGACATGACTGCGCTATAGATGACAGTATACAGACACTAAGTGCTGTTTGTATATTTTGTTGTCAATACTAAACTAAGTGATAACAATACACTATGACATGACTGCGCTATAGATGACAGTATACAGACACTAAGTGCAGTTTGTATATTTTGTTGTCAATACTAAACTAAGTGATAACAATACACTATGACATGACTGCGCTATAGATGACAGTATACAGACACTAAGTGCATTTTGTATATTTTGTTGTCAATACTAAACTAAGTGATAACAATACATTATGACATGACTGCGCTATAGATGGCAGTATACAGACACTAATTGCAGTTTGTATATTTTGTTGTCAATACTAAACTAAATGATAACAATACATTATGACATGACTTCGCTATAGATGGCAGTATACAGACACTAATTGCAGTTTGTATATTTTGTTGTCAATACTAAACTAAGTGATAACAATACATTATGACATGACTGCGCTATAGATGACAGTATATAGACACTAATTGCAGTTTATATATTTTGTTGTCAATACTAAACTAAGTGATAACAATACATTATGACATGACTGCGCTATAGATGGCAGTATACAGACACTAATTGCAGTTTGTATATTTTGTTGTCAATACTAAACTAAGTGATAACAATACATTATGACATGACTTCGCTATAGATGGCAGTATACAGACACTAATTGCAGTTTGTATATTTTGTTGTCAATACTAAACTAAGTGATAACAATACATTATGACATGACTGCGCTATAGATGACAGTATATAGACACTAATTGCAGTTTATATATTTTGTTGTCAATACTAAACTAAGTGATAACAATACATTATGACATGAGCGCATGTAAGCCAGAAATTTTCCTCTCCACCACCTTTCCGAATCCCTTTGAATGTGGTCACTTCTGCAGCCCCTGGTCCGGCATCGGACCTGTTCCTGAGAGGTTGAGCGTTTGGCGTCGGCGCGGGGTCCAGGGAGACCCGATGAAACGGTTCTACGCTGGCCGCCCGATGGTTCGTAGGGGACCCGAACCCAGGATGATCCCAACTTGGGAGGCTGTCCCGCCGCCATTGTTAAAAGCCTGTCACTGGACCGCCGTGCCGGAGTGGGAAATCGGTGTGGAACGCGGCGATCGATTAACAGGTCGGATCGGGGGCCCTTCCGTCCCCCGCGCCGGTGACAAACTAGACTCAGCCTCCAGAATAGGATTTTCCGTAGTGCTTCTTGTCCAAGGGACTGCGGAGGCAGCCCCAATCTTTCCCGTTTTATCCCCTACCTGTACATCTCTGAAATTTTTGCTTCACTCAATGGTTGTCCGAACAAGAAAAAAGAAGTTACGCACAGCGGCTCCCTCTTCCACATTCAGTGTGGACTTTTGCAATATAAGGGGATTACATTCGAATTTAAATGCCGTGCATCACCACCTCGAAACGGCAAAGCCAGTCTTACTTTTTTTAACAGAGACGAAGATATCGATTCCTGACGACACATCATACTTAAACTACCCAGGGTACACTCTGGAACAGGCGTTTATCCCTCAAGCCGGAGTGTGTGTGTATGTTAGAGACGATATCTGCTGTCAAAGACTCGGCAACCTCGAAATTAGAGACCTGTCAGTTCTGTGGGCGCGCGTTAACTTTGGCGATAATACGCGGATTTACGCGTGTCTTTACAGGTCTCACACCGGTAACACTGAAGTCGACCGTCTTTTTGGGCACGTTCAGGAGGTTACAGATTTCGTGCTTCAGCGCTATCCCAGCGCGGAGGTTGTGGTCCTTGGCGACTTTAATGCCCACCACAGTGAGTGGTTAGGATCACGAATCACAGACCGCGCGGGGAGAGCTGCTCACAGTTTTGCTCTGGCCTATGGTTTCTCCCAACTTGTGTCAGGAGTAACCAGGATCCCTGATACCGAGAACCATACACCTTCTCTATTGGATCTTCTGCTGACTACCCACCCGGAGGGCTACCTGGTATCCGTCAATGCGCCTTTGGGTACATCTGACCATTGCCTAGTACACTCCGAGGCCCCTGTGGTGCTGCATGGCCATTCCCGCCCATCTGGGACCCGCCGTGTATGGCACTACAAATCAGCAGATTGGGACGGATTACGAGAGTTCTACGCATCCTACCCATGGAGGCAGCTTTGTTTTACATTGGATGATCCATCGGTCTGTGCTGACGCTGTTACGGACATTATTTTGCAAGGAATGGAATGTTTTATTCCCAGCAAGGTTGTCCGTACTGGCGGCGGTTCGCGACCTTGGTACGATGAAAACTGCGCAAGATCTTTGATCGCCAAGCAGGAATGCTATCGTGCCTGGGCCGCGGCACTTGCTGCGAAGGATCCCCATGCTTCCGATTTTAAAAAGAAATTCAATGCTGCCTCCAGATCCTATAAGAAGCATATTGCCAGAGCAAGGCTTAAGCACATTCGAGGCATTGGTGAGAAGTTAATAAGCATCCCTTCAGGAAGCCGTGCATTTTGGTCTCTCGCTAAAGCCGTCGAAGGGAACTTCTGTAAGCCCTCTTTACCACCTCTGCACGGTCCTGATGGTTCGCTGGCACACTCCGCGAAAGAGAAAGCCGATCTTCTGTGCACTCTTTTTGCGTCGAGTTCAAATCTTGATGATGGGGGAAAGGCACCGCCTGCAATTCCGAGATGCGAATGCGTTTTGCAAAATGTACGTTTCTCACAAAGCGCGGTGCGTCGAACGCTCCTTTCCCTAGACGTTAAGAAATCCAGCGGACCTGACGGAATCCCAGCAATCGTGCTAAAAACGTGTGCTCCTGAGTTGACTTCAACACTAACGCGCCTTTTTTCTCTCTCTTATACCACTGGAATAGTCCCAACTTCTTGGAAGGTAGCCATCGTTCACCCTATTCCCAAGAAAGGTGACAGCACCAACCCGTCTAATTACCGGCCTATTGCAATAACCTCCTTGCTCTCTAAGGTGATGGAGCGTATTATTAATACACAAATCCTTGGCTACCTTGAAGATAACCAGCTTATTAGCGACCGACAGTATGGTTTTCGTCATGGTCGCAGTGCTGGGGATCTTCTTGTGTACCTTACTCACCGCTGGGCAAGTGCCATAGAGAGCAAAGGAGAAGCTATGGCTGTTAGCTTAGATATCGCCAAAGCTTTCGATCGGGTTTGGCACAAAGCTCTATTAGCGAAGCTACCTTCCTATGGACTACCCGAGGAATTATGCAGTTGGGTATCCAGCTTCCTTAGTGGGCGGAGCATCAAGGTCGTTGTCGATGGTACATGCTCGAACACCAGGTCCATTAATGCTGGAGTACCCCAAGGCTCAGTGTTATCGCCAACATTGTTTATTCTGCATATCAACGATATGTTGCAAATCAGCAACTTTCGTTGCTATGCGGACGACAGTACTGGCGATGCTCTTTATACTGGCCGAGCAAACATTCCTCGCATTGAGGTGGAGGAAAGAAGAGAAAGCCTGGTGTCTGAAATCGAGACCTCTCTGGAGCTGGTCTCTGATTGGGGAAGACATAACCTCGTCCAGTTTAACCCTTCGAAGACCCAGGTTTGCGCGTTTACCGCAAAAAGGACTTCCTTTATTTTGGCGCCCAAATTCCAGAACATTCCCCTCCATAACAGCAATAGCATTGGGATCCTTGGAGTCGATATATCGAACGAGGTCAAGTTTCGGGGCCATTTGGAGAGCAAAGCCAAGCTGGCTTCTAAAAAACTGGGCGTACTTAACAGAGCGAGACAGTACTTCACTTCAGAACACCGGATGTTGCTATACAAAGCCCGGGTTCGTCCACATATGGAGTACTGTTCTCATCTTTGGGCTTGCGCCCCTAAGTACCAGTTGCTCCCTCTTGACTCCATCCAACGACGAGCTGTTCGTATTATCGACGATCCCATGCTGACAGACGGTTTAGACGAACTTAGTCTCCGGAGAGACGTTGGATCTCTGTGTGTTCTCTACTGCCTCTACAATGGGGAATGTTCACAGGAACTGTTTGAGTTAGTGCCTCCGACACTTTTCCGCCATCGCACTCTCCGCCGCTGGGACAAATTTCATCCACACCACTTGGATGCTTGGCATACCAGCAATGTACGTGCGTCTAGATCATTCCTCCCACGCACGTGCAAGCTGTGGAATAATTTGTCACCACAGGTTTTCCCAGAGCGCTTTAATATGGGAGTCTTCAAACGCCGAGTGTACAGGTTCCTCAAAAAGTAGGGTTGGCAACGCATCTACAATCCTCAGTGTATTGCAGATGTCCATGGGCGACGGTGACCACTTAACATCAGGTGGGCCTTCAGCTCGTTTGCCCCTATATACTATAAAAAAAAAAAAAAAAAAAACATGACTGCGCTATAGATGACAGTATACAGACACTAATTGCAGTTATTATATTTTGTTGTCAATACTAAACTAAGTAATAACAATACACTATGACATCACTGCGCTATAGATAACAGTATACAGACACTAAGTGCAGTTTGTATATTTTGTTGTCAATACATAAGTGAGTAAAAATAATACAAGACAACATGGCAACACTTTATTTACAGGCGCGGGTAAAGGTGTTATCAGAACAATGTACTGTAAAGGCAACAGCTACGCAGATTATTTACCTGTTGATGTATTTATTAATGGAATCATGATTTGTGCTTGGAATTATATAAAAAATGGGTATGTTATCGAAAATTCTTATATTATTTTTTAATTGTAAATGCGAAAGTAACTCTGTCTGTCTGTTAATGCAATTTGTAGCAGAGATAGACTAAAGCTTGAGAGAGGACTTGGCTAAGTTTTATCGCGAAAAAAGGCTTTATGGGATTGAAATAGAATTTGGAAATTCTTTTGCCTTATTATATTATGATTTTCAGTGAGAAAACCACAAACGTAGTGAATTTCACATCATCAGCTGAGATCAAAGTGACATGGATCGAGATGATTGATGCTGGAAAAGACATCATCATGAACAGAGTACCGCTCAATGGTGTTGTATGGTGAGTTTCAAACCCCATTTAACAGTAGAAATACTATTTTTTTTAAACTGGGCTAATAACTCGAAACAGGGAGATAGCCTTATGTTTCTTTGTCGACGATCGGAAACATTTTTATCCTTCAAGCCCGTAAGGTCATGTGGTCAGGATTAGGTCATGTGGTCAAGATAAATATGACCTACAACGTATATTATTTAGATCTCAGTTAACTTTTTTAAGTTGGCTAAATAATTCTGTTCACTTCGCTAAAAATGACGTAATATTTATATGACAAATAAAAAGATTTTTTTATTTCCAGGTATCCAGGAGGTTCCATGAAACATTCAAGATTACACCACAACATATGCGCGCTGTTCTTCCACTGGATTCCAGCACTTCTGGTCGACACACTGCTATTCTGTCTTGGCTATAAACCTGTGTAAGTTGAAAAATGACATAACATGACGTAAGTGACGTAATCGTTATCTGTAACATAACATTATTATAGTAGTGTTATTATCTTGCTGCAGACTCGGCCATAAATCATTCGACTGTTTCGCTCTCTTTCCCGCTCACGGGCCCTATGGCTCCTGTGCATTACTGCAGTCGATGAGTTTTTTGTATCTTTTTTTTTTTTGATTTTTTTTATTACCAATAAAATTACCATGCATGCTTAATGAATTCATACTGCATCCCTAGTCCGATTATGATTTATGGCCGAGTCTGCTGCGAGATAATAACACTAATATAGTTTGTCGTGTCTTTAACGGCGTCCATATGACGTGACGTCACATTGTATTTCGCATTAGTCATGTGACTTGTCGTCCATTCGATTTATCCATTTTGGACTGTGTGTAATGAGTTTGTAAGTCATCATCGTTCAACAGGTGTCAAGTACTAAATAACTTTGAATAATCACACAATATGCCTCAACGACGACACGACATAATACGTCACACGACAACAAGACTCATGACCCACATGACATATGACCTATCAAGATTTGATTTCGTTAATTTTCATGTTCTGTTCTGTTTTATTAAATTATTTGTAACTCACCACTAGATGGCGCTGCTAAAACAAAAACACATTAGTACTGTGGCTATATTTATACAATTACATTCGACAATATTCTTTTTTTTAATTGTTTTGTATTGTATATATATGACTCCTCCACCATAAAGTTGTCTGGAAGAGATCGCTCTGAGCGATAAAACCGCTTACTGTATATGTATTTATGTATTTTTTGGTTTTTTATTTTTATATTTATTATTATTATTCATATGCATTCGATATGTGCTTATATGTGTCCGCCATTTTGCCGGTGTTTACCTATCACAGACTGACACAAACTAATTCAATCTAAATTGTTTACTATATTTTTTATCTGTGTGTGCGCGGCGACAGTTGGTAGCACTGCTTGCAAGCTTGAGTAGTTGACGTCGAGATCGTGCAGGCACCACGCGACACACGTGTGCGCAAGTCCCGAGTTTTATCCCTTTAAATATAAGATATAGCTATCCCGTGTCCTGTGTGTGCTATTTCCCTAGAAGTTTGAACAAAAATGTGCGAGATCTAGCAACAACAACGTGAGTACAGCTTTCCCTTATCACAAAACAGACATTTAGAAAAAAAACTAATTAGAAGCTGAAAATATATGGGCCCAGCTAGCTTCCACAGATGAGCAGGGGTTTATGTTTGGACACCCCCCTTTTTTGTCACCAACTGTCGCGTGCGTGTTAATCACAGACAAAAAATATAGTAAACATAAATTGTACCATCCACAGTCAACCACAGATACACTATACCTTCTATTAATCTGTGACATTACAGTGTTGCTGTTTAAACAAATACATTTACCACCGATATATATTTATAACTAACCGACCCGCGCGAATTCGTTCGCGTGTTGCTCCGCTCCTATGGGTCGTAGCGAGATGTTAAATAGCCTAAGTTACTCCTTGTTACATCAGCTATCTACCTGTGAAAGTCTCGTCAAATTCGGTCCAACCATTTCAGAGATTAGCCGGAACAAACAGACAGACAGACGAAAATTGTAAAAAAAAAAAAAAATGTAGTTGTTGGTATATGTGGTATGTGCGTATATACATCCATATGCACTTAGTAAAAAGCGGTTATTTTAATATTACAAACAGAACTCCAATTTTATTTATATGTATGGATGGTGTAATGTAATTTAATATATTCGCTAAGATCGCCTCAGTACTATATGTTATCAATAGATGGCGTTACTTTCAGTTTAATGCGAGTCCATCGTCGTATAAGCAAAGGTTTCGACGTGTTTGAGTATTACACAAACAATCAATGGGACTTCAAGTCTGATATCGCACAGATGCTGAGGAAGAAACTCAATCCGAAAGAGAGGAAAGATTACAAAATTGATGCTATTGGTAAGTAAAATGAGAGCAAAAGATGTTATAAAGTATATCTAATAAGGACTGTAGTGTTAGGTTTATTTGTAAGTCTGATCAGACTCAAATGAAAGTCGGATTTCCTACTTCAATATAAGAAACTAGTTAGACATTTAGAATCGAAGTCAAATTTCCAAAATATAGATCCAAATTGAAACTAAAATAAAAATAGAATAAATCCTACCTAGATAGAAGTTATATCTATAAAAAAGATTGATAAACTGAAATTAGAGTCATCTAATTAGAAGTCGGATTTTTCAAATCATTGATCAGATTCAAATAGAAGTCTAATTTCTAAATTAACATAACTCAGACTTAAACAGTAGTGTAATTTTTAAATGAACACTAGCCAGACACAAATATAAGTCCAATTTCTAAATTAACACTAGCCAGACTCAAATAGTAGTTCAATTTTTAAATTAACACTAGCCAGACTCAAATAGAAGTACAATTTTTAAATAAACATTAACCAGACTCTAATAGTAGTTCAATTTTTAATAAACACTAGACAAATTCAAATAGAAGTCCAATTTCTAGATGAGCAGTAGCCAGACTCAAATATAAGTACAATTTTTAAATAAACACTAGACAGATTCAAATAGAAGTCCAATTTCTAAATAAACTCTAGCCAGACTCAAATAGAAGTCCAAATTCTAAACTAACACTAGCCAGACTCAAATAAAAGTACAATTTCTAAATGAACATTAACGAGACTCAAATAGAAGTACAATTTCTAAATTAACACTAGCCAGACTCAAATAGAAGTCCAATTTGTAAATGAACGTAGCCAGACTCAAATAGAAGTACAATTTCTAAATGAACAGTAGCCAGACTCAAATAGAAGTCCAAATTCTAAATTAACACTAGCCAGACTCAAATAAAAGTACAATTTCTAAATGAACATTAACGAGTCTCAAATAGTAGTTCAATTTTTAATAAACACTAGACAGATTCAAATAAAAGTCCAATTTCTAGATGAACAGTAGCCAGACTCAAATAGAAGTACAATTTTTGAATAAACACTAGACAGATTCAAATAGAAGTCCAAATTCTAAATTAACACTAGCCAGACTCAAATAAAAGTACAATTTCTAAATGAACATTAACGAGACTCAAATAGTAGTTCAATTTTTAATAAACACTAGACAGATTCAAATAAAAGTCCAATTTCTAGATGAACAGTAGCCAGACTCAAATAGAAGTACAATTTCTAAATGAACAGCAGCCAGACTCAAATAGAAGTACAATTTCTAAATGAACGTTAACGAGACTCAAATAGTAGTTCAATTATTAAATGTACACTAGCCAGACTCAAATAGAAGTACAATTTCTAAATGAACACTAACCAGGCTTTATTTTTAGAAATTTTTAAAAGAACTAGACTCAAGTTGAAGTTACTATTAAAAAAAATATCCGGATACTTTCCATACCATTTCGGAAGTTTCAACAGACGAAGTCGCGTGATACTAGTAATAATTATATTTTCAGGTCTAGACATATCTAAATATTTCGAGGACTGCATCAAGTCAGCTCGTATCTTCATTCTGAAGGAATACGATGACACTCTACCCGCTGCTAGGCGACATATGACAATGTAAGTATTTATCCATCCACATTTTTGGAATGGAATGGAAGGAACGGAATGGATCGTGAGGGATGAGAATAGATCCATGCGATCCGAATGAATAGGAATTGATCAAAATGGATCAGATTGAAATGAAATATACCATTTCATTTCACTGAAGAATGGAATTGAGTGAAATGCATTGGAATTGACTGGAATAGAATGGATAAGAATGAATGGAAATATATAGAAATAGTGTGGAATTTTATTGCTATGGTACGAATAAGAAGGGTTGAGAATATATCAGAATAATCGGAATGGTTAGAGAATGAAATAGTATAAAATGGAATCAAGTGAAATGCATTAGAATTGACTGGAATAGAATGAATGGGAATGTATAGCTATGGAACTGATAGGAAGGGATAGATCGAAATGATGTAGAAAGGATCGGGATTGGAATGGATAGTAGACTTGTACAGAATATTATGATATTTTGTGGAATGGTTCGGAATTACATGAAATGGCTGGGAAGTAATGGAAATAGATTGAAGTCGATTAAAATAGCATGATAAGGAATGGAATTAAGTAAATTTTAATGATATTATGGAAGGAATGGTATAGTAATCCATGGATTACGATATCAATAGTACGGATCGGAAGGGATGAAGATAGATCAGAAGATGATAATAGATTTAAATGGATCGAACTGGCACAGAATTGTATGATGTTTAATGGAATAGATTGGAATAGAATGTATGGGAATGTAACGGGTCTGAATGGTTCGGAATGGTATGCAATAAAAGGAATAGGAATGGATCGAAACGGATCCGCATAGAATTGATAAGAGGAATGGATCAGAGTTAATGAGAATGGTATTTAACTTTGATATTTTTTTTTCAGAATGTGGATCGTAGATCTGGTCACCAGGTTAGTGTTTTGGGGATTACTTCTGTACTGGATTAGTGGCTGGATGTCATCGTTCTACAGTTTTTTAGTTGGTTCTAGTGAAATTACTCCTAAAGTTATGACAGAATAACTTAATGTGATATCTTTAGTACTTAATGTTAAAGTTCTTTACAATCATAGTATTGTTAGAATGACGTCACACGTCAGTAAGAATTGAATTATACCCATGGGTGACGTCACATGTCTAAAATATAGTCAAAAAATCTGTAAATTCATGTGACGTATTTTTATACTGGCAATGGAAGTATTATTATTACTATATAAAATCGCGGGTTACATGTGAACAACCTTTTTATATAGGGGGTCTATCTGATCCCTTATATATAAAATTGAATTGACTGTTATTAAATATAGGTGATAGATTTTTTATAAATATAGACATAGCTTTAATATTTTGTACTTTTTTTTTTTAATAATAAAGAATGAAAAAAAAAGTTTTATTTATTTTGGTGTGGGTAAAATGGCGTCTCTCTCTCTCTATCTCTCTCTTTCTCTATGTAAAATTGATATATTATTTATTGATATTATAATTATACGAAGCGAAGAGTACCTGGGGATTGTAACCCATACGTTGGTTTATAATGCATTAACTCTCGACTCCACTTCTCGATCTTGCTACCTATTTACTAAACAAGTAATAATAAAGTTATCAAATCACGTTGCCTGGGGCTTGTGACCCATGTGTAGGTTTACAATGCTTGATGTGGCTACCTTCCAAACTACTTCCTCTCTCTCAAACCAATTGTAATTTTTAAGTCAAGTTTAAAACGTAAGGTAAATAAATAAATGCTGAATTAAAAAAAATACATTACAATTAAATTCAACTTTGATTCTTCTCAGCAAACTCTTTCATTTGATACCCATATCATGGGTATAAACAAATAATAACTAGTTCGCCATCTTGGCCTGTCCGCCATATTGGATTTAGAATAAATTAATTTTACTTTTTGTATTATTCTCAGCAAACCCTTCCATTGGATACCTATATCATGGGTATACACAAATTATAACTAGTCCGCCATCTTGGCCCGTCCGCCATATTGGATCTAGAATGAAATCATTTTATAATTCGAATTCTTCCCCGTAAACTCTTTCATTTGATACACATATCATTGGCGTGCACAAACAATGACAAGTCAGCCATTTTGGCGCGTCCACCATGTTGTATTTAGAAAGAAGTCATTTTACTTTTCGTATTATTCTCAGCAAACCCTCCCATTGGATAACTATATCATGGGTATACACAAACAATAACTAGTAACATATATTATGGAAATTGTAACCATCAACATATATATCTTTGCTTATTTCTCTACACTCATAGAAAAAGACAAAAATATTCATTAAAGTTTCTCTCTCTTTCCCTTATGTAAGTAATAAATGGTGTCTATAGTTGAAAATAACGCACGCACCTGATATTTGTAAAAATAGTGAACATCGTGGATTGAACTACCTATACAGGCACGCAAGCAACTGATGATGATGAAGTCCTCAAAGTCTAAATGGAATAAGGAATGATAAGAATCTGTCTATACAGGCACGCATGCGACTGATGATGTTGAAGCACTCAAGGTCTAAATTGAAGAAGAAAGGATGAGAACATCTGCCTATACAGCACGAATGCGACTGATGATGTTGAAGCACTCAAGGTCTAAATTGAAGAAGAAAGGATGAGAACATCTGCCTATACAGCACGAATGCGACTGATGATGATGAAGCACTCAAGGTCTAAATTGAAGAAGAAAGGATAAGAACATCTGCCTATACAGCACGAATGCGACTGATGATGATGAAGCACTCAAGGTCTAAATTGAAGAAGAAAGGATAAGAACATCTGCCTAAACAGCACGAATGCGACTGATGATGATGAAGCACTCAAGGTCTAAATTGAAGAAGAAAGGATAAGAACATCTGCCTATACAGCACGAATGCGACTGATGATGATGAAGCACTCAAGGTCTAAATTGAAGAAGAAAGGATAAGAACATCTGCCTAAACAGCACGAATGCGACTGATGATGATGAAGCACTCAAGGTCCAAACTGAAGAAGAAAGGATAAGAACATCTGCCTAAACAACACGAATGCGACTGATGATGATGAAGCACTCAAGGACTAAATTGAAGAAGAAAGGATGAGAATATCTGCCTATACAGGCAACATGCAACTGATGATGATGAAGTCCTCAAAGTCTAAATGGAAGAAGAAAGGATAAGAACATCTACCTATACAGGCACGCATACGACTGATGATGATGAAGTACTCAAAATCTAAATGGACGAAGGAAGGATAAAAATAAGAACATCGGCCTTACCTCAAGATAAACTGCTAGTTTAAAAAAAATGAAACTTCTATCATAGACAGTAACCTTATTGACATTAAAAAAAACATAAATGACAATCAATCTGATCATTTAATTTAGACAAGTTATTGACAGATGAATTTTTACAAATGTATTTTAATATTTACAATTTTACGTGAAGTCGCGTCTGATAGAAGTCCAGAATTACTATTTTCAGGAGATCTACAAACACCGGATCCATTGTCCATTGGATTAATATTTCTAGTTCAAATTAATAATACGTCAGATGAAAATGATTATGATGTTGAAGTAACTCCTGACCAATGTTGTCTTGTACGAGATGAAGATATCGATTGTGATTATTTAAATATTTTAGGAGGATGCACAGATTTTGTTCCAAAAGGTATGAGAGAAGGGCAGAATATTTAAGTAACTTAGTGTAAGAGGAGCCCAAATATATAAAATAACATTTTGTGGAAATGAAGTGGGCAAGCAAGCAATTTAAAGTAAAACCCTCCTATGTTTTTCTATGATTCTCTTTAATCTGTGACATCTCTGGCTCTGAAGGGCAGCCCCTTCACTGAAAACACAACGTTCATACATGAAGGAAAAAGCGCCGTGAAGGGTTTAGGGGGCGCTAAAATGAAAATATTATATGATTCGAATAAAATAAAGTTGGTCTAAAGAGTGCGTTAAAGTAACTGTAGACTGGGGCGCTAAAGAATATTGGAAGTCTTTTTATTTTGGCCTTCAAATAGGCACGATGGCGCAGAAGATTTAGCGCGTCCTGGTCATCACTATAGTATGTAAGGCACGTCCTCATCTAAAATATATTAAAGCTAATTCTTTTTTTGCAGGTAAAACTAAAACATTGAAGGTTGTCGCTCCTTTATTAGATGTATATGATAGAAAAGGTCAATGTATCGTTTATATTGATTCAAAATCACAAGATGGTCGTAATAATAGAGATACTTTAAAAATCAACTTTGATACTGTTATAGAAAACTATCCAAATGTTCCAGATAGTTTTAAACATTGTACAGAAATAGACGAAGATCCACTAAATAAATGTAAACCAGTTAATTGTGATACTTACTATAATGGCAAAAAGTCATATTTTAACAGAAAATCTAAAAGATGCGCTGAAGTTCCACCTTGTGTATCAGATTCAGACTATTCAAGTGTTTTATATAATCCAAATGCAAATCAATGTTTCCATGACTCTGTTACTATGGATGATTTGAATTATATACGAAATATTAAAATACATGGCAATAGAAGGAAAAGTAAGGATATCTATATTATAGAAAAGTTTGATCCTAACGCCACAGAATATAATACATTAGAATTAGACGATGTTACAACAAAAAGAGTATTTACTAAACTAAAAGTAGCGAAACCTAATAAAGTGCAACCACATAAAGATAGCTTCAAGTGCATTTTAAAAAGATACTTTATAAACAATAAATGGACATTGGTAGTTTTAAGTATAGTCATCACTGTGCAATGTTTCTTGATTTGCACGATGATGTACTGTTTATCCAGGACTTGTGATTGTTTGAAGGATAAAAAGGTAGTTAGAAAATTTTTCAACTATAGACAAGATGTGTCTGTTACTACGCCACTCATTCCCACAAGCAATATAGACACCGAGACAGATTATTTATATATAAGCGAATCTAATGTCGATCAAAAAATCAAATGTTATAAGGCCTGTCAAAAAGAGAATGTGCAAATGAGTTTGTCAGATGATATATTATCAAAATGCTTAAACAGACGGGACTGGAAGAAATTTCCATCTGAAGCTATCAATGAAAGTAATGACGTTAATGACAAATTTTTAGAAGATATAACAAAAATTCGCGAAGAAAAAGTTAAGTTAAACGAATCTAAAGTAGTTTATGAAGATGAAACTAAAAGTAATGAAAAACATGAGTCTAAAATTATTAAAAGAGAAACACCAATAGCTAAAGCCGATGATAAAGATGTAGAAGCCAACGTATCTTCTGAAAAAGAAATTAAATGTCACAGCTATAATTGTTTTAATGCTGTATCTGGATTTACACAAAATGTACCAAGAGGTTGTTTTAAAGCTGAAACAACTAAACATGTAAAATCTGTATCTACAGAAAAAGGAGCTCAGGCATACTTCTCAAATGATTCTATAGATGATTTCCTATCAGAAAGAGGAGCTATTTATTTAGCCGGTGAAAATGTATCTAAGTATACATTTTCTAATGATTCTAATGATATAAAACAGTCTACAGTGACGAGTAAAACTTCTAAGAATTTTATTAAAAGTGTATTATCTTTATTACACAAGAAATCAAAACCTGGTCCTTCATCAGATCCTGGTCAGAATAAGGAGGTTGAGCTGATCCATATGTCCAAAGCATCGATATATTCATCTAGTAATGATTCCAATTGTATTAGAACACTAAAAAGGAATGATTCCAGAACTTCGTTTTAATTTGTAAGATTTTTTTGTATTTTTGATAGGTTATAAATATAGTATGGAATATTTTTTTTTATTTTACTTAAAAAATCTGTTAATATCCGTTGTCGCTGATTGTGGCTACCAATCTGAGACCGAGGAGACAGAGTCCCCGTCAGTTGTCAGCAAACTATCTTCTATCTATACACTTTTATCGCATTTATTTAAAATTTCATTACGAATTTCCGCGCAGACATTTTCTTCCTGTAGGATTTCTTTTACTATTATTTTTTTATGTTAGATAAGGTGAAAACGAGCAGATGGTCTACCTGATAGTAAGTAGCCACCATCGCCCCTGAGCCTGAGCAAGAGCCCAGAGTCCACTAGAGACTACAATAATAGTGGTATGGGAGAGGGAGAGGGTAAGTCGGTCGGATTCGCATGCTACCACCAATGGGGGTGCTGGGTCACTCAGCTCTTACGGGATGCTCTCCCAGCGGGAGAAGGGAATAGTGTTCTAACCTGTCCCCTCACGGGGAAAAATTTGGGGGAGAATTTTAATTTGTGATAGGTATTCGATACTTTCTACATTTGGTGTTTACTTGATACTACTCCTAAGAAGTTTAGGTATTGATTTAAGGTTGAAATAATTAACCAATGTCAATCCAAATGTCGATTTTGTTTTAAATTCCAAAGAAAAGAAAGAGTGTAGTTATAATTTTTAGCCGTTAGGGATCCTCATTATAAAATACTTTGTAGCTTCAGACAAACTGACTGACCAGTTCTGATCACTATTTAATTACATAGTTTTGAACCATAATTTTTTTTTAATTTAAAGGATTAAAAAAAAGTCATGTAAAAATAGATATTTTATTTTTTTTACTACTATAACTATTGAAAGCTTCGATCACTAATAAGAACTAGATACACAATTAGCTAAGAAAAAAATCCAATCCATATCTTAAAACTAATGTAAAAAGCTCACTAATCAACTAACCTAGACTATTCATTTATCCAAACCATTACAAGAATGCTAGCTGCTGAACTTTGGATGAAGAATGAGTCGGTCTTAAATCCATGTAGCGCCCGTGTGCAATCATCACCACACATGTAGGGACGCAAAAATCTATGTCGATTCACGAGCAGGTTTCACTGCTGATTACTACCTTTTTTTTCTAAAAGAATCGCCATATTTCGACGGTACCCCTAAAATCCTATCGCCCCTAAGACAGCGACGCCCGTGTGCACAGTTGTCAAACGGAGCTCGTCTGGTTCGTCGTCACAGTGGTGTGATATCGTGATAACGAACCACAATCGCATTTCATTCTCAAAAAACCATCAAATCAATCTCTAAAGTTCTCTTACCATCATCACGAATTCCTCATAAACATGAATGAAAATAGTTTTTTATAATATGTATCTATAACTACTGTGATCGAAGTTGCTTAACTCTTCATAACACCTCAGTAACCTTCCCAGAATCCGTCCACTCTCGCATATAATAATCTACAGAACCAATGATGTCCAGGATTCCGCATTTAGAATATAAAAACCATGCGAATAACGAATATAAGATGATTTTCGTGACTATGTCCACGAAGTAGCGTCTGAAAAAAAAATGATTTATTTAGTAGTTAAGATTGATGTCTTACTCAGGGAGGTCCGTTCGGTCCCCCATACATTTCTGAGTTTTCCCTAGATAGGTTCCGTTCAAGAATTACGTAAGCATTAAAAAGAGGCGGAGGGTCCTTGCTTTGCTTATTTTTGATGACATGGGGATGAAATGCAAGCAAGTAGGGGGAAAGGTTGGGGCTTTGCTTACCTTTGCTGACATGGGTGTTAGGGTTTGGTAATTGCAAAAAATCAACTTACGGAATACTTGAAGGGCCCCTTATGTGTGTTTTAAGCAACTAAACATCACTTGCTTTAACTGTGAAGGAAAACATCGTGAGGAAACCTGCACTCCTGAGGGTTCTCCATGTTCTCAAAGGTGTGTGAAGTCTGCCAACTCACACTTGGCCAGCGTGGTAGACTATAGTCTAAGCCATTGACGGGTTATGATTATGAATGCTATTAATATTATTGTATCACGAAGTTTATCATCATCTTTTAATATCATAGTTTTAAGGCTGCTGTATAACGACATCTAATAACATCATCATCTTTTAATATCATGGTTTTAAGGCTACTGTATAATGACATCTAATAATATCATCATCTTTTAATATCAGGGTTTTAAGGCTACTGTATAACGACATCTAATAACATCATCATCTTATAATATCATGGTTTTAAGGCTACTGTATAATGACATCTAATAATATCATCATCTTTTAATATCATGGTTTTAAGGCTACTGTATAATGACATCTAATAACATTATCATCTTTTAATATCATGGTTTTAAGGCTACTGTATAATGACATCTAATAACATCATCATCTTATAATATCATGGTTTTAAGGCTACTGTATAATGACATCTAATAATATCATCATCTTTTAATATCATGGTTTTAAGGCTACTGTATAATGACATCTAATAATATCATCATCTTTTAATATCATGGTTTTAAGGCTACTGTATAATGACATCTAATAATATCATCATCTTTTAATATCATGGTTTTAAGGCTACTGTATAACGACATCTAATAACATCATCATCTTTTAATATCATGGTTTTAAGGCTACTGTATAATGACATCTAATAATATCATCATCTTTTAATATCAGGGTTTTAAAGCTGCTGTATAACGACATCTAATAACATCATCATCTTATAATATCATGGTTTTAAGGCTACTGTATAACGACATCTAATAACATCATCATCTTTTAATATCATGGTTTTAAGGCTACTGTATAATGACATCTAATAATATCATCATCTTTTAATATCAGGGTTTTAAGGCTACTGTATAACGACATCTAATAACATCATCATCTTATAATATCATGGTTTTAAGGCTATTGTATCACGACATCTAATAATATCATCGCCTATTAATATCATGGTTTTAAGGCTACTGTATTATCTAATAACATCATCATCTTGTAATGTCATGGCTTTAGTAAATCACGACATCTAATAACATCATCATCTTGTAATGTCATGGCTTTAGTAAATCACGACATCTAATAACATCATCATCTTTTAATATCATGGTTTTAAGGCTATTGTATCACGACACAATTTAACCTTAAAGTATATAAAATATATATTTCGACATTTAATATAATCACAATTAATTATCATGATTATTAGGTTATTCTAGCATAACACATTTTATTGTTATCGTATCACGATATTGTAAGTAATCTCAACTCCAAAATATCATGAAATTTAATGTTATTGTATCACGACAGTTAGTGTTATTATATGATGACACTAAATACTATTGTATCATGAAAAAATATTAGACTTAGGGTGCGTTTCCACCAGGTGTGTGTTTATTAAGAACCTCTCTCATCTCTGAGGGAAAAGTTATTTAAAGTACTTACATTCTATGTAATTTCCTAGCTCTGGGTAAAGTAGACTCATCCTCCTTCAGTACATAATGGCGTGTGCCCAAAACATAATCCTTTAAATATTCATCAGGTTTGATGCTGGATAGATCAGTGAAGAATACTTCATTCTCAGCATCAGTTATCCGCTTCTGTAAGGAGATGAAGTTCGTGTTTCTGAAGTGCCACTCCTTTGTTGTGTAGTACTGGAGGATGTTCAGCCCGTGGCTTATACGTTTCTGAACGTTTACCATACTGAAACAAAAAACTTTTTTTATATGCTGTCTCTTTTCCACCGTGAGCTCGTGGAGTTTCGAATTACAATCAATATACAAATAATACAAATTTAACTGAGGTAGGGCATAGCAGCTCC
This sequence comes from Limenitis camilla, assembly GCA_905147385.1. Classification (NCBI taxonomy): domain Eukaryota; kingdom Metazoa; phylum Arthropoda; class Insecta; order Lepidoptera; family Nymphalidae; genus Limenitis; species Limenitis camilla. Next base: position 1,471,735 of record LR990252.1, on the reverse strand, counting down.
TGCTCAAATATGGAGCAGCCCGACTGGGGTAGTACCTCGACCTTACAGAAGACCACAGCTAAATAACACTCTAAAGCAGTGTTGTGTTCCTGTTGGTGAGTAAGGTGACCAGAGCTCCTGGGGGGAATTGGGGATAGGGTCGGCAACGCGCTTGCGATGCTTCTGGTGTTGTACGTCTATAAGCTACAGTAATCGCTTACCATCAGGTGAGCCGTACGCTTGTTTGCCGACCTAGTTACATAAATAAAAAAAAAAAAAAAAAAATAAAAAAAAAAAAAAAAAAAAAACAACAACAACAATCATCTATATTTTTATTGTATCATTTAATGTTTCAATGGTTTTTAAGTATCACGTAGAGATGAATAAAGATAAATGCGTTTGTCGCGCCGCCATTATTTCACCATATTGGTTGTTCTGTGAAGTTTGCATTATAATTGTGTCTTTTGGTCGTCAATTTCATTTATGATGTGAATGTGTAACATGGAGATGTGTAATGTGGATATATTAAAAAAAAATAAATCAAAAACACAGTGCTCGTTATGTCCAAAATAAATTTCATGCGAATCGAATACATATAAAATTCTTTGTCTGAAATAATTTCCTGGTGGAAGAGGATGGGCTTACCTACTGTTTAATAAATGTTTACCAGAAAATAACTCAACTGAAATTCTTCAAAAATAAAATATGTTTTCTTAAAAGTCTCGACGTCCTGGGAATTCCCGGGACCTTGATTGAAGGCTGTCTCGTGTCCCGGGATATTGTCGGGAATTCCCAAACCCTCATCACGACACTTGATATCGATATTGCATCATGAAATTTAATGCTAAGTATTACATAATATCTACTAGTATTCTTAACCCCTCCACCTCAATCCAACGACTGGACTTGAACCCACGACCTATCAATTGTGAATTCAACACCTGAACCACTAAACTATTGACACTAATTACAGAGCAACACACGTTTATTCTCTTCCAATTTATAAAATAGAAAAATATTTTTTATATATACAATATATTCTTTAAGATACTATCGTTTGCAAATTGGAAATTAAAATAGATAACTCTAGCAACACTGGATAGCACACATGTGTGTTTATTCTGAACTAAAGATAAAAAATCCTAGAGCACTATCAAACTATAGACAAACTTTATTTTTACTTCGTCCGCGTGTAACTCCGCTTCTATTGGTATTAGAGTAATGATATATAACTTATAGCCTTCCTCGATAAATGGGCTATCTAACACTGAAAGGATTTTTCAAATTGGTCCAGTAGTTCCTGAGATTTGCGCGTTCAAACAAACAAACTCTTCAGCTTTATATAGTAGTATTAGATTTAATAATATTTGCACGTAACACTTACAAAGTTTTTCTTCTCAACAAAAACAGCAGCATGTCCACGAAGTAAGCAGGAAGAAGGTGGGTGAATAAGACCATCAACTGATGGGTGAACCAGTAGGATTTGATGGTTCCCCCAGGGTACCATAGCGCGATCGTATATGGGTAGGTGTTCACCCATTTCTCACCTACAAACATTAATATACGACAATAATTTATGGATCACTATTGGTTCTTAACAAACATCCCTCGCTACACATCATAGACACAAAAACATTAAAATAATTATTGTCCTTTTTTAAGATTCATTATTCGACAAAATGTTTTATAAAACTAATACTAGATGGCGCTGTCATTATGTTTATAACTCACCTAATTCAATAACTTCCTTCCAAGTAATTTTCTGGATACCAGATAGCGTTATATTAAATATTCTCATTTCTTTTGGCCTGAAAAAAATGAAAAAAGTGCTACGAGTAAGTATTTATTTATAAATCAGCTTTTACTATTAATTTTTAGTAGAAACTATGCATTTTACATTACTAGAAGTAGTTAAAAGGGGAGTTCAAACCCTACAAAGTAATGTAAAAAAATGGAAAATCAAAATTTTCAATATCAGTTTAGCCGTACATGAGTTCAATAACACATCTATTAAGGAGACTGGTAAGAAAAAATCAATGATGAAGTTCTTCCTGAACAACGTAAGGGAGAGGAAGAAAGGCAGGAAGGAGAAGAAGTGAAGAAAGAAACTTGTTTAAACGGTCTAATAAGGTCTTCAATTATACTGGTAGCTAAACATGAGTACAGTTAACTTAATGATAGAGGGAACTAAAGTAGGAGTAGGGAAGAAGTGATGAAACTAAAGAAAAGTGTGAAGAAGTGATGAAACTAAAGAAAAGTGTGAAGAAGTCAGAAGAAATATTGCAGAGGAATTCATGAATTAGTTTAACTATATTATAATTGATAATGCAACATTGAACTTACTTATCAAGGGCAGTGACGTATGCTATCAGTATACATCCGTTGACCGTTACATCTACTGGTACAGCATCAGCTGTGTAGGATGGCTCGCAGTGCATTGTCCGAATTACCCCTAAATATATATTATTAATAAATATTCTGTAGAAATTAGAAATTGAATTTGAAATTTATGAGGTGGAATCTGAATAAGAAGAATTGTAAGAAGGAAAAATTAAACTATTGATGCAATCTTAGCAATAGTGTATAAAGGATAAGGATGGAAGTCTGAGTTCAAGACAGAAGATGATAATATATATTATTTACCTTTTCCACTTCCAATAATAAGTCCTGTAGGTCCATTTAAGTTATCAACCCAACCTGGCATTGGTTCCTTCCAAGCTGCTGTTACTGTAAACAAATAACATGAATATTAATAATCGATTTCCTTCTTGCTCTCTCTCAACGTCTCCTCTTTTCTTGACCCATATCTGACACCCTGACGTTACAGAGTAGAATATAACTACAGTTTTATCATTGGTAGTCCCCCACCCTTCAAGTAGTACAGATACTTTCATGAGTCACTGTGCCTCTAAAGCTACATCAACGTCTATGTTTCTTCTTTTCTTGTTCTATCTCTGCTCTACATTTTCCTCTATCTTCATCTCCTTCTAACTTATTTCTATATGGTATAGTTAGAACTATACTAACGAATAGAATTTAATGTCATTTAAATCGCTGAAGTATTAAGCCATAGGTGGTGATTACAATTCACGATCTAGTAAAATACCTCCTTATCGATCTCCTCCTTATTATTAAATTCTTGGAACTCTTTAAAGAGCGTAAACTACTTGTATTATTTTTATATAATTACCTATAGATGGACGTCCAATGGCGATTGGAAATTTTGAACTATATTCAGCAACTAAATCTTCTGTCACTGCTTTTGTGTAAGAATAGGTATTAGGTTCTGAAGAAATTATTCTGCAAATAGTTTATAGATTATTAAAGTTTTCTTACTCTGTTGAATCGTAGTTCTAATCTAGAAACTAGAATTTATTAAGCTATTAAGTTTCCTTACTTAGGTTCTAAGTAATCCAAGGTTTCATCGTCCAGCCATTCCACCAGATCCATAATCTTATTTGGATTATGAGCTGCTGGATACAATTTCTCTTCCAACTCATCTAACTCACATCTGCAGTAAGCCGTTGAGAGATGGACGAATGCCTGGAAAATTTTTTTTAATAATTAAGGTTGTCCTGCTCCTTTCTCTTACAAAGCAAGCAAGCTCTTTAAATGCAGGAAGATAAGTTGGTTGGGAGATATGTAGATAAGGAGAAATATAGGAAAGCAGTTATTAAGGTAAACAACGAGATATGTAGGTAATAAAAAAGTTAGGTAAGGAGATAAGATGGTTTAAAGGTAAGTAGAATAAGATTGAGGTAAGTAAGAAGATTCTGATGGCTAGGGTAAATAAGGAGACATGTAAGTAATTAAAGAATTTTACTTACCTCCAGCTTCTCCATAGATTCAGCTAGTTTTAAAACTCGTTGAGTACCAGTGGTGTTCATATGGACAGCATCCTTTAATTTTTGATCAAATCTAAAAAAATTTAATAAAAAACATTAAAGTCTACATAGTATAGAAATTTTTGTATTTGTTATTATGAATCTATCTGTCTGCGATCCTTTCATGCCAAAATACTGTGATAAACCGATTATGACATAATTTAACATCTTAACAAAGGTGTAAAAGTTAACTTCATCATATAATACCATATTAATACAATAAAGTTAAATAATTTCTTTAAGTCTGACAAATAATGTATATTTTGGCTTTTTTTGATTTTCAAAAAGCTTACGTCATTTTGAACTTCTTGATTAATGGAGCAATTATGCTGATATTTGCTGATCTAATAATTCTGTAAACTGGATCATGTCATATTTGAATGATCATTAACAATGCATTCGAATGGACAAAAATAATCCATTAACCTGGTCTCCCTGACTTGGTGTTCCTCAAGGTGGAGTATTCGCCCCCTACTATTTTATGCATTTATAAATTCAATAACCGTATCACTAGATATCCCACAACGATCTTATATATTTAACCTTTGCTCCAGTATATGTAGCTGCAGTATCCTACTAAGCAGAAGTTTCTATTGTCCTACCCCTAATAAACTTTATGAGAGACCCCATTAAGAGAGTTGAAGAACTTAGAAAAATATCATTATACAATATCAAATTTTCAAAGTTTTAATTAGGACAGTATTTTATTTTTATGTGTCTCTGTGTGTTTTCACTTACCTAACACAAGCAGCGCTATGAAACACAATGTTGCAATTTTTTTTTAATTCCTCTCGATCATCATTCGATATTCCAAGTTCATATTCTAATATATCTCCGGAAATTAATTTTAATTTTTTAAAAACATCCGGCTGTTTCTCATGTAAATTTTCGAAAATCTAAAAAAAAATGTAAAATATAACTGTTAGTCACTAGTTGTTTCATTTGTCGTCTAATATGTCGCTAGCTTCACTCCTATGGGTCGCAGAAAAAAGATATATAACTTCGTCATTAAGCAAGTTATCTAATTCTAAAGGATTTCAAAAAATGACATAGATTGTTTTTGAAATATTATTGTTCAGAGATATTCCTAATCCTGTCAAAGGATGGCAATACTAGTTATTACAATACCTTATTATTACAAAGCTCTTTAAGCCTCTCTTCACCAGCAACTCCTTTTTTCTGCCTCATCAACAAATACAGGGTCTGAATCCCAGGACAGGACCTCAATAGTTTTTCAACTAATGCCTTAAAAGAATAAGTTACTAAATATTAATAAATTAAAAAAACAATACATAAAATTCTAGTCATAAAAACCTTTTTTTACCTTTCCCACAAATCCAGTAGCGCCTGTTATTAATATAGATTTCCCTTCATAATATTCTGTTACGGAGATCTTCATTTTGTACTGAAAGTAAAAAGTTTTACAAACGACAGTTTTGAGCTAGGAGGGGGGTCCCTGAATCTTTTCTCTGTTTGCCAGCTCTAAGGGTAAGGGGGAGTCTAGTTATAATGACCATCAAGAACATCAAGTTCAATATACTACATTTACTGTTACAAAACTATTTTATTATCCCGCAGGAACTATGATTTTTCTGGGAGAAAAAGTAGTCTATATGTTAATCCAGATTATAAAGCATCTGTGTGCATAGGGAGGAAGGGGAATATGAACCCCTTGATAAGATAACAGCTACTCACTTAAACCACGCAACAGATTTTAACAGAGTGATTAAAGACGAAGGTTTATATGTATATTACGCGCATATTATAGTAGAGAAACTTGACCAATTCAGGGAAGCGAGGGCGTACATAACAAACGCAGTAATTAATGATAAATATTTCAAGTATGTTACGACATTTCGTCACGGTGAATGATAGTTACTTAAGTGTTTTTTGTGTTTAACCAATACCGGTACAGTTGCTAACTTGTTAATCGTGTTTACAACATGACGGATATCTGGAATCCTGAAATCTTCAGCAAGTTATTACTATAATATTTATTATTATATATTATTACATTTAACATATCTATGGGACAGTACCTTTTAAATTATATACCACTTGCTTTAACCCGCAACTTCGTTTGTACCCGTACTTCGATATTAAGATAATTAGCCTACAGGAGATCGTCTGTAGACAGACATATTTAATAATTTCATGATGTAGTTATACTAACATTGCAACCCCCCCCCCCCCCCCCTCATTAAGTCCCTAAAAATGTTTTAACCCTGTTTCATGACTTCCAATGAAGAACCTTCATACTGAATTTCATTTGAATAACTTCAAAAACGACAAAGTTTCATACTAACTTTGTACTCCCGTTTTACCCCCTTAGGGGGTGAATTTTCAAAAATCCTTAGTTCCCCTACGTTATAAAAGGAACCCCTGTGCAAAATTTCAAGTTTCTAACCCTTATAGATTAGGCCCTGCGTTGATATGTCAGTCAGTCAGTCAGCTTCTCCTATTATATATATAGATTATTAGCATTATTTTTTAATAAATAATATAAAAAGGTCATTTACGGATAGGGGGGTTTATGACTCCTTTCTGAGATAAAAATCTCTTATGTGTAAATATTTCTTGTATAAAATCTTCAACTTAGGGGGGGTTGATGACCTCATCCCCTATAATTTAACAATATCAACAAGCTTTATAAGTATAATCTTACTAATATTAGAAATGTGAAAGTTTGTATGTCAATCACGCAAAAATGGCTCAACCGATTTCAATGAAATTTAACACGCAGATACTTTATAATCTGAATTAACACTTAGGATACTTTTTATCCCGGAAAAATTCACAGTTTTTGCGGGATAATAATAAATATGTTTACTGTCGTAAGCACCTAAATATTTTAATTTTATTAAATCTAAGTATACGGGGTAAATAGCACGCGAGTGAAGCCGGGGCAGGTTGACTAGTAATATATAAAGTAATCAGTAATAGAACTCTTAGTTCATTGACTTCAACATTAAATAAACATTATTTACGCCCTATATTGTGAGAAAGGGTTATATTTTGCATAATTGCATGTCTGTCACTCATTACTCATTATATATGGGGGGAAAAGGGAGAATTGATACCCTTTTTTTTTAATTTAATCACAGTATTGAAGAGTTTCCATGTTTTCTTACTAATTTATGCAGAATTTAATTTAAGAACTTGATCCAGAGGGAAAAAATTAATAAATATACTAAAAACCAGTGACAATGTTGCCAGTTTATTTAAAAGCTATTTAGATTTAATTATAAAGCGTTAGTAGCTTTGTGGTTCAGGCGTTAAAATCACGATGGATAGGTCGTGGGTTCAAATCCCAGTAGTAAGCAGCTGGTAATCTTTAAAAAAAAAAATTATTTGTACTATAGCTGTCAGCACGTAAGTATATGTTTGACCTTGAACGCGCAGAAGGTCACTTACACACATTAGGGGCTAGAGCAACGCGTAGCTACGTCACGCTCATAAACCCCCACTATTTTTGCTCAGACCTATAGTTAGCTGCCGGCTACTATATGAATGTTACAATAATGATCTCTTCGAGTAACCCTTCCTGTGAGAGAAGTAGAACGAATAACTCGTTTAGCAACATCTACTTAGACATAGTCTATACGCAGACCATCTAGATCAACCCTCTAGACTCAGACCAACAAATATTTCCATCATGGCGGCGAATTTATATTTAAACCTCTAAAATTTAATGTTATCAACAAATGTAGTGGTATGGCTCATATTAGTGTTGCCAACATCATATCATAATGAACAAGATATATATATATATATATCTGCATCGAGTGTCTCGGGGGGAACAAGTACCCCTCCTCTCCCCTATATACAAAGTAGTTGATCGCATTTTATTCTAATCTACCCACTTAAGTGTTAATGAAAAATGAGTTATTGCGTTAGATTCTTAGTTATTAGTGTTATATGTTACTAATCGACCCGCGCGACTTCGTCCACGTGTAGCTCCGCTCCTATGGGTCGTAGCGTGATGATATATAGCCTATAGACTTCCTCGATAAATCAGCTATATAACACTGAAAGAATTTTTCAAATCGGACAAGAAGTTTCTGAGATTATTGCGTTCAAACAAACTCTTCAGCTTTATATATTAAGTATAAGATGTAGAATGTATTTTTAAAGACTACCCCCTAAAGTAAGTTAAAATACTTGTGTTAGGAGGGGGCCCACGCCAGTAGTCCCATAAATGGGATTCAAACCCACGACCTATCGATCAGAACTTCAACGCTTGACTTACTGACGCGAATATTAATAAGCTAGTCGACCCTTGCGACTTCGTCCGCGTGATGCTCCCCTCCTATAGGTCGTAGCGTGATGATATATAGCCTATAGCCTTCCTCGATAAATCAGCTATATAACACTGAAAGAATTTTTCAAATCGGACCAGTAGTTTCTGAGATTATTGCGTTCAAACAAACAAAGTCTTCAGCTTTATATATTAAGTATTAGATATTAACCTGCCAAGAAATTTGGCAGAATGTATTTTTTTAAAGATAACCCCCAAAAGTAAGTTAAAATGCTTGTGTTAGGAGGGGGCCACGCTAGTAGTCCCATAAATGGGATTCAAACCCACGACCTATCGATCAGAACTTCAACGCTTGAATTACTGACACGAATATTAATAAACTAGTCGACCCTTGCGACTTCGTCCTCGTGTAGCTCCCCTCCTATAGGTCGTAGCGTGATGATATATAGCCTATAGCCTTCCTCGATAAATCAGCTATATAACACTGAAAGGACTATTCAAATCGGATCAGTAGTTCCTGATATTAGCGCGTTCAAACAAACTCTTATCGCTTTATATATTAAGTATAAGATATTAACCTGCCAAGAAATTTGGCAGAATGTATTTTTTTAAAGATTACCCCCTAAAGTAAGTTAAAATGCTTGTGTTAGGAGGGGCCCACGCTAGTAGTCCCATAAATGGGATTCAAACCCACGACCTATCGATCAGAACTTCAACGCTTGACTTACTGACGCGAATATTAATAAGCTAGTCGACCCTTGCGACTTTGTCCGCGTGATGCTCCGCTCCTATGGGTCGTAGCGTGATGATATATAGTCTATAGCCTTCCTCGATAAATCAGCTATATAACACTGAAAGAATTTTTCAAATCGGATCAGTAGTTCCTGATATTAGCGCGTTCAAGCGAACATCAATTCGCAAATGCAAATGAATTGCAACATTTGAAGACTGAACTTTGACCAGTTTTGTTTTTTATTATAATTCAAATTAGTTTATTTAAATAAAACGTTTGTTACTGAAAAACGTAGAATATGTAAAATTTACATTTTTTACGTACATTGTTTTTTCAAATTTAATTACAAATAATTCGACATTCATTTCTACTTGTCTTGATGACATACACACGTGTACACACTATCTCTATAGTATCAAATTGTTTGTATAGGGGAACAGAGGGAGACTTGTTACCTGTTGTCATAGAATGAGAGAGGAATGATACCCATCACTGTACGCAAGCCTTACACTAACTACACTAGATAATAAAGTAAATTTATATGGACTTCAAGAAGGGTGACCTTAACCACCACTACATTGCGCGTCACCAGAGACTAAAGGTTATATATTGTCTACACGTGGGTACACTTGAAATAATTTTTCAATTATACCCACGTAAGAATTTATAACAAGACTAATAACAACTAGTGTAGTGTCGTTATGTATCTGTATATCCGATGAAGAATTTATCTAGGACTTTTTTTTTTTTTTTTGTTTTTTTTAATGTAGTCCTACACATACAACAAACAAAGTAATTACCTAAGAACTTGAACTTTCTTGGAAAAATTATGTAGTGTTGTAGGAGAGTAGTGATGTCTTACTCGGAAGGTCTAAGTTCGATCCCCCCCACACACGCACACACCGTCGACTTGCACGAGTTATGTGTGTTTAAAGAAACCTGCACTCCTGAGAGTACCCTAAAAGTTCTCAAAAGTCTGCCCACCCCCACTAGGCCAGCGTGGTGGTCTAAATCAGTAGAGGAGACCCTGATATATGAATTACTTTTCCTTAAATTATTAGGAAAACACAACTATTACAAAAAAAAATTTTTTTTTTTTTTTCTTAATGTGTCACCCATTCAGGAGATTTTTACTAAGGGTTCAAGTCTCCCATACATTGAAGTTACTGACTGACAGATTTTTAAACTATTTTAACATTTACTTTTAAATAACTAAATCAGGATTTGATTGAAGCGTCAGTAGCTCAGTGGTTCGGGTTTTGGATTCACGATCGATAGGTCGTGGGTTCAAATCCTGACACACGCATTTTAGCTTACTAGGTAAAGGGAATACTAGTAGTATGTGATCCAAAAAAAAAAAATTATTAATGAATGAAATATTGTGTATAATAGAATTATTAAATTTTTTGACATTTAGAACATAATTTTGACATGAATTTAATATTCATGCTGAATGAATGAACAGAAAATCTACTTGTAAAATAGACTACAAAAATAAATAGGTTCACATTCACTTTGTAAAGTTATTGCACCCTCTCCCGGGAGGATCAAGTGTCCCTCTTTTCCCCTATAAGTAATTTTTATCTATTTTTTTGTGATATTTATAATAAATATTTAAAATAAAAAATTAATAATTTCTATTATTATTTGTTAGTCTCTCACGTAAAAACTATTACACAGATTTTGATGAAACTTTACATTAATATAGCTTATATATCTGACTAACATATAACATATAATTTAAAAAGATATTACATATGTTAATATTTTTAAAATTTATTTAAACTAAAAATGATTTTTCCTTATCTTCACTGAGGTATAAAAAATAAATATTAATAGATAATGAATGTTTAAAAATATTGAAAAAAAAAAACTTACCAATTATATAAAGTAATGTTATCGGTACGTCTGTATGAAATCGTGAAACTGAAGTAACTAACGCGTTAAATTACAGGACAGGACTGAAGTAACTTGCAAATAAATTAAGCTTCAATTTCCATTAAAAATGTATTAGTTTTTATATATAACTAGCGGCCCATCCCGGCTTCGCACGGGTGGAATATTTTTTTTAAAAACAATTTGGCTCTTCCGCATTTCGGTGCCCCCTCTATTGCCGCGTTACTCGCTGCGCTGCGTGGCACACCGCGCCGGCGGCCCGTGTCGAGGATTATTTTTTGTTTATCTTGATATTTTTATTTCGTAATATCTTTTGACTGGAATGTCCGATTTCAATAATTCAAAGAGTAATCAACAGGTATTGAAACAGTCTTGAATACGAAACAATTTATTTGGATAAGATTTAATACAAAGTTATGGAAAACATGGTCTGATTTTGATAGGCATTTTGATCAACTTTTAAAATGTAAAAAAGTAGTTATAGTGACATAACTACAATAGTTGGACATATGGTCTCGCGGAGTTTTTTGTACATATTGATACGTTCTATAATATTGCAGAATATTTTTTTGCTCTATCATCAATACTTTCTGCAGCGCATGCGATGAAAGATATTTTATGGCTAATTGTTTTGCACCTTGGGTTGGTTTTAGTGAGATTTCCTGGGGATCTCTAATTTTTTCTTGTAATAAATATAGCCTATGTTACTCAGGGATAATGTAGCTTTCTAATGGTGAAAGAATTTTTAAAATCGGTCCAGTAGTTTTTATGTTTATTCGTTACATACAAAAATACAAATATTTCCTCTTTATAATATTAGTATAGACTAGCTGACCCGGCAAACGTATTGCCATATAAATTTAAAACATTTTATATATTTATTTAAAAAAATTTATATATAAGATGTAAATAATGCAACATAATGTGGAAAATTTGGAAACGTATGTCAAGGTTTATTTAAATTATTTAGAATATAAAGCGACATTAGATATAAAAACACTTTATTGCACAATAACTTTACAGTAAGTTAGCGTGGAAATCACTGGATGTGGGATGATCGATCAAACGAAAAGGGGTCAGTTTGTTGCAGAAAGATAAGCTAAGTAAAAAAAAATTTTTTTTAAATATTTATAAATTTTTTTTCAGTTTAGTTGATTTTAGCATACGTCATGGGTGTTGGGTCAAAATGACCCAGCAAGTTTAATTTGCCTAAAGTTTTTGAATAGCGCATGTGACGTTGCCGTTCGCATTGACCTTAGCTAAACGTTTTTGAAGAGAATCAGTCGGAGGGTCATAATATGGCAACTGCATCTCATTCGGCGAAAAACCATCCGAATCCAATGAAAGATGCTTACCCGGCTGCGGCCTCTGATTTATGCCAGAATGTTTTTGACTTCTTATTGTATATCGTCATCATTGTCTAAAACTACTTCAATAGATTAAAAGGAATCAAAATGTTACCTTGCTATAAACCGCGGCAATCTGAACTACCAGACTCGTATGGTACAACCTAGAAGAGCACCCTGTCCACACAAAAGTGAGACGCGCGAACCCGAACCAAGATACACCGCACAAGTAGATCGCGATCGACAATCGACGTACGTTTCGCTCCGTAACCGAAGCATCTTCAGGACGTGTTGACTCTACAAGTGTCACTTGTATAGATTTGATTCCTTTTAAACCATGAATTTCCGCAAAGTAACGCCTGATTCAATTCAATACTTCAATAGATTCCTCGGTAGCCCGCGTGTCATCAGAGTCCGACTCTTGTAGAATTGATAATATACGCTGTCGGGCTCTTTCCTCATGATCTATGTTTCAAACTTCCAAAAAAAACAAAATTATAAGAAATAACTACAATAAATGAACATATAGTCAAAACGTCATTCAGTGACAATGGTTGCGTTGAAAACGGGGATGGGTCATATTTACCTTTTACAGTTTCGAACACATGTAACTCCCAACGCGATGACCCTCCGACTGATTCTCTTCAAAAACATTTAGCTAAGGTCAACGCGACCAGCTACTGAGAAGAACGGCAACGTCACATGCGCTATTCCCAAACTATAGGCAAGTTAAACTTGCTGGGTCATTTTGACCCATGACGTATGCCAAAATCAACTAAACTGAAAAAAATTTTGAGTAATAAATAAAAATTAATAAATATTTAAAAAAAAAAAAAAATTTTTGATTCCTTAGCTTATCTTTCTGCAACAAATTAGCAACAAATTGACCCCTATTCGCTTGATCTTAATGTAAAGTTAGCGTTATTGCCGATTTTTCAACAAATTTCGGTGTATTTTTTTTCTGATTTCGCTGATTTTACACCGCCAATTTTTGAGACCTATAATTTCTGCAGCGCATGCGATTAAAGACATTTTATGACTAATTTTTTTACACCTTTAGTTGGTTTTAGTAAGAATTTCTGAGGATCTCTATTTTTTTCTAGTAATAAATATAGCTTATGTAACTCAAGGATAATGTAGCCTTCTAATGGTGAAAGAATTTTTGAAATCGGTCCAGTAGTTTTTAAGTTTATTCGTTACACACAAAAATACAAATCTTTCCTCTTTATAATATTAGTATAAAAAGCTATCTCTTACAGACAACCTTTGGTGAAATAAATACTTAAACATATACCATATATTATGTATAAATATATAAAATAATAAATTTACATATACGACATTACTGTATTTAAGTAAAAATTGGTAATGTGATATAATATGTTTGTTATTCAATCACACAAAAATGGCTGAACTGATTAAAAGAAATTTTGTACACAGATACTTTATAACTTGGATCATTATGTAGGATACTATGTATCCCGAAAAAATCAGAATTCCTGTTGGATAATAATAAAATATGTTTACTGTCATAAGCGTCTGGATATTTTTATTTAGCAACAATATATTGAACATTACATTTACTAGAAAGTAATGAAGAAGGGGGAGGGTCAAAAAAATCTTGAGATTAAGCCATGAAAGGTGGGCAAAGTGATTAAGGTCGAACCATAAGGGAAAAGAATGAGCCACGCGTCCGATTTAGTCAAAAGGCAGAAAAGCAATCACATGGTTGAGATTGAGTCTGGAAAGAAACGAAAGGAAAGAAAAAAAAGGAATGTAATATTTCATGGTTTTACAACAACAGATGCAGGAGTCGCACTCCTCCATATTTACGACGCAGGGAGAAATCACAAAATGCTATTGGTGTATTTTGTGATTTGTCCAAAGCCTTTGATTGTGTTAAACGTGAAACGCTATTAATTAAACTTAATTATTATGGTATAAGTGGAACAGGACATGATCTATATACTTCATACCTGACCCAAAGTATACAGAATATTGTTATTAATGGTGAAAAATCTTCTGGATCCGTCTTAAAATGGGCGTTCCACAAGGTTCCATACTGGGTACCATATTCTATTCTTGATTAATATTAATGATCTGCCATACTACGAGAGGAATTTATGCGACATTGTACTTTTTGCTGATGACACTTCTGTTATATGGAACTTGCGTCACTGAATGTAAAAAAAACAGCAATTCACTCATTAATTAATAATGAAATATTAAATGTAACTGACTCAACAATCGTTTTAGGAATAACTTTAGACTCAAAACTTCAGGTGGAACTCCTATTTATCGTCTATGGCGGGAAGACTCAGCTCGGCGACTCACGCTGTAAGGAAAGTAAGGCAATTAACTGATATTGATACAGCCAGACTTGTTTATTTTTGTTACTCTCACAGTATTATGACTTACGGCATTTTACGTAGAACCGCTAACATAGAATCCATTTTTATCTGTCAAAAAAGAGCAGTCCGGGCAATTTACAATCTAAGAGCTAGAGATTCCCTTCGAGATGTATTTAATAAAATAGATATTCTTACGGTGCAGTCACAATACATAGAAGTGTCATATCAAAACGGACAAATGCTAAAGATTTAAATATAAATAAATATATATCTATGGAAAATAAATACTTCATATATTTAAAATACTTATACTACATATACTTTAAACACATTATACTTATATGCATGCACTATATAAACTAACAAATTACGAACATTTACACAAAGACCGTAAGATTTTCTCCAGGCACAGATTTTATTGAGTTCACCATTCAGTCTATCAATAATATTGTTAATATCATAAATCGTAGATCTGCAGATCATCAGCATATAGATGATAAGAACATAAAAGTATATTAGTAATGGTATTAATAAAAATGAAGAAGAGAAAAGGAGAAAGAACACTCCCTTGAGGAACTCCAGAAGAAAGTAGAGAATATGATGATAATTTATTGTTAACATTTAAACATTGCTGACGACCATACAAGAAGTTATGAAACCAGTTCAGAACACCAAGAGAGATATTTATACATTTAAGGACAGGTAACAGTACCTCGTAATCAACCATATTAAATGCTTTGTTATAATCATGTAAGATAATGACTGTTAGACATTTGTTTTCCATATTAAAACACATATCGTCGAACACCTTCAAAAGGGCAGTGACAGTACTACCTATGTCTTTTCCTAAAGTCGGATTGGTAAGTTGACAGGATATTATACTCAGTTAAATAGGAATTGAGTTGTTGGAAGACTATACGTTCGAGAACTTTACACAAAAATGGGAGGATAGAAATAGGTCTATATTGAGTATAACTATGGGATTTTTTGTTTTGATGGCCCAGAGGTTGAGACTTCAAGTCTTACTCAGGAGGTCCGAATTCGACCTGGGCACACACCTCTGACTCTGAGTTATGTGTGTTTTAAGCAATTAAATATCACTTGCTTTAACGGTGAAGGAAAACAGCGTGAGGAAACCTGGGGCCTTAGACAAGTTGACTATCTATAATTGTTAACGCATATAGAAAACATAAAAAATGTATGGGAATGACATATGTCAACGATATATCACGTGAACAAATTAAAATGACATATGTAGAATAAGCGTTTGCACTTAATGGGTGCGTTCCACTAAACACTCACGAGTACGCTGACCACGCTCACGACCACGGTTTTTATCGTTGCAGTTATTTGCGAGCGTTATGATAGTTAATACAAGTGAAATTAGTTGTTGAGAGTTTTGAGCGTTAACGAAAATAATTCAAATGGTGAGTTATAAAGCAATAGTTTCAAGAGTTTAAGGTTATTATTATTTGTAAGTAAAGAGTAAACTTCAATAATTAATAGTTAAATTAATTTATATACATATTTTTTATTGATTGATATTGATTTTTTTTACATTTTTAATTAAATTTACATAAATATATTTACCTGAGGTGAGACTCTGAGCATCCGCTGCAAAAAAATTCACATCCACTAATAAATCTCTATCAATATCAAATAAAGTTATTTACATGTTAGTTTTTTAGGCGTTGTGGACGCTTAGTGGAAAGCACCAAATATGACATGGCTTGTCAACACTTATCGCTTGAAATTGTAGAAAGAGAATAGAAACATAACGTTTGCAACTTGGCTAGGCCCCCTGCACTCCTGAGGATTCCCTAAAAGTTCTCAAAGGTGTGGGAAGTCTGCCAACCCGCACTGGGCCACCGTGGTGGACTAATACCCTCCTCATTCTGAGGAGGAGACCCGGCTCAGCAGTGGGCCATTGAAGGGTCGTGATGATGATGCTTTACTCCATATACTAGGGAATTTATTATTAGAGAGTAATTGTAAATATGGCATAGAGAAGGAACTATGGTGTCGAGGAGAAGAATAACCATTTTGCGGTTTATTGCATCAAAGCCAGTTGGGTTTGATTTGATAGAAAGGATATGCGTTCTGACATCATTTTGAGTAAATTAGAACGGAGGTATGAGAGGTGTAGGCAATGACTGGAGATAATTAATGGTTTTAACTCTTTCTGTATCATCCATTGGTGTAACAGGCATCGAGATCAAGATTATTTGGGACGCACAGAGCCTGACGTCCAGTGCCAAGTGATTGAAGAAAACTCCATGTTTTGGAAGTGTTACTATTTTCTAACAAATCCTGGATGCATTTCTGTAGAGCATCCCTGCATACCTTATTACTACGATCACGCAGCTGTTTATACTTATAACGATTAGAATCTGTAGGTTTTAGCTTAAATTTCGGTGTATCTGCATTGCGTCTCGTCATTAATATTTTTATTTAAGTCGTTAACCATGGTGTAAATATTTTAGTTTGATGGGTCGTAGGGGAGCATGCTTATCAAACAATTTAGTCAGATATGAATTAAATATTTCGATTTTTTCGTCTACAGAAGCAGCCGTAAACATGATATCCCAGTC
This sequence comes from Limenitis camilla, assembly GCA_905147385.1. Taxonomy (NCBI): domain Eukaryota; kingdom Metazoa; phylum Arthropoda; class Insecta; order Lepidoptera; family Nymphalidae; genus Limenitis; species Limenitis camilla. Next base: position 1,454,697 of record LR990252.1, on the reverse strand, counting down.
AATATTATTAAGATCACGCATAAAGTTTTGATTTTTTAAATGTTTAAAACTATGTTTCAGATCGAGCGACGACACGAACCACATTGTTCAAATTGAGTGAGTAAAGGAAACATGTAGATGAGATCGAGCGGCGAAACGAACCACATTGTTCAAATTGAGTGAGTAAAGGAAACATGTAGATGAGATCGAGCGGCGAAACGAACCACATTGTTCAAATTGAGTGAGTAAAGGAAACATATAGATGAGATCGAGCGGCAAGACGAACCACATTGTTCAAATTGAGTGAGTAAAGGAAACAGATAGATGAGATCAAGCGACGAAACGAACCACATTGTTCAAATTGAGTGAGTAAAGGAAACAGATAGATGAGATCAAGCGACGAAACGAACCACATTTTTCAAATTGAGTGAGTAAAGGAAACAGATAGATGAGATCAAACGACGAAACGAACCACATTGTTCAAATTGAGTCAGTAAAGGAAACAGATAGATGAGATCGAACAACGAAACCAACCACATTGTTTAAATTGAGTCAGTAAAGGAAACAGATAGATGAGATCGAACGACGAAACGAACCACATTGTTCAAATTGAGTCAGTAAAGGAAATAGATAGATGAGATCGAACGACAAAACGAACCACATTGTTCAAATTGAGTCAGTAAAGGAAACAAATAGATGAGATCGAACGACGAAACGAACCACATTGTTCAAATTGAGTCAGTAAAGGAAACAGATAGATGAGATCGAACGACGAAACGAACCACATTGTTCAAATTGAGTCAGTATAGGAAACAGATAGATGAGATCGAGCGACGAAACGAACCACATTGTTCAAATTGAGTGAGTAAAGGAAACAGGTAGATGAGATTGGGCGGCGAAACGAACCACATTGTTCAACTTGAGTCAGTAAAGGAAACAGATAGATGAGATCGAGCGACGAAACGAACCACATTGTTCAACTTGAGTCAGTAAAGGAAACAGATAGATGAGATCGAGCGACGAAACGAACCACATTGTTCAAATTGAGTCAGTAAAGAAAACAGATAGATGAGATCGAACGACGAAACGAACCACATTGTTCAAATTGAGTCAGTAAAGGAAACAGATATATGAGATCGAACGACGAAACGAACCACATTGTTGAAATTGAGTCAGTAAAGGAAACAGATAGATGAGATCGAACGACGAAACGAACCACATTGTTGAAATTGAGTCAGTAAAGGAAACAGATAGATGAGATCGAACGACGAAACGAACCACATTGTTCAAATTGAGTCAGTAAAGGAAACAGATAGATGAGATCGAACAACGAAACGAACCACATTGTTCAAATTGAGTCAGTAAAGGAAACAGATAGATGAGATCGAACGACGAAACGAACCACATTGTTCAAATTGAGTCAGTAAAGGAAACAGATAGATGAGATCGAGCGACGAAACGAACCACATTGTTCAAATTGAGTCAGTAAAGGAAACAGATAGAGGAGATCGAGCGACGAAACGAACCACATTGTTCAAATTGAGTGAGTAAAGGAAACAGATAGATGGGATTGGGCGGCGAAACGACCGGTGTGAAGTTAGCTGACTAAAGTTGGCTGACTAAGATAATCCAACCAAATAAAGAAGTCTGCATAAAATAAGGTAAAATTAACCAGAAAGTAGTACTAATTTTAATAAATAACATTAAATAAATATTTTATTCTTAGGCGTGAGCACCCTAATGTAAAGAAATTATTTAGTTGTCGAATAATTTTAAAATTATTTTTTAATAGAATAACAATTTCACGAAATAAAAGCTATTATTACACTCTGAGCTTTTTATAAGCTGAAAAGGTTTTAAAATATGAGTAAAATGAGATATAAATCTTAAGGGTTTAAACCGGATGAGCAGCCCTTATGCGAAGAAATCAGTTATTTAAGTAACAATTTTTTACTTTTTTTAATATTTTCACAAAATAAAAGTAAAAATTACAACTTGAGATATTTACCACTAAAAGAATATGTAAAAACGAATCAAATGAGGGAAAATTCATAGGGATTGAAACGAGACTTCCATCCCTTACGTGAAGAAAAATATAAGCTGACTAAATGTTTTTGAAGTTTTTATAAATTTTCACATAATAAAAGTTAAAATTACACCTTGAGCTTTTAATCACTGAAAGAATATGTCAAAAAGAATAAAATGAGGGTAAATTCACAGGGATTGAAACAGGACATCCATCCCTTAAGTGAAGAAAAAAAGTTAGCTGACTAAATTTTTTTGGAGTTTTTATATATTTTCACATAGTAAAAGTTAAGATTACGCCTTGAGCTTTTTATCATTGAAAGAATACATAAAAACAAATCAAATGAGGGAAAATTCATAGGGATTGAAACGAGACTTCCATCCCTTAAGTGAAGAAAAATGTTAGCTGACTAAATTTTTTTGGAGTTTTTATAAATTTTTACATAGTAAAAGTTAAGATTACACCTTGAGCTTTTAAACACTGAAATAATATGTAAAAACAAATAAAATGAGGGTAAATTCATAGGGATTGAAACGGAACATCCATCCCTTAAGTGAAGAAATGTGTTATCTGGCAAAAATGTTTCATGTTTTATGGAAAATGAATGTTTTCATATAGTAAAAGTTAAGATTACGCCTTGAGCTTTTTATCACTGAAAGAATACATAAAAACGATTCAAATGAGGGTAAATTCATAAGGATTGAAACGGGACTTCCATCCCATACGTGAAGAAAAATGTTAGCTAACTAAAATTTTTTGGAGTTTTTATATATTTAACATGAAAAAATTTAAGCAGATAACTCATTTCTTCACTTAAGTGATGGAAGTCCCGTTTCAATCCCTATGAATTTTCCCTCATTTAATTCTTTTTTACATATTCTTTTTGTAATAAAAAGCTGAAGGCGTAATCTTAACTTTTACTATATGAAAACATTCATTTTCCATAAAACATGAAAAAAATTTGCCAGATAACTCATTTCTTCACTTAAGGGATGGATGTCCCGTTTCAATCCCTATGAATTTAGCCTCATTTTATTCGTTTTTACATATTCTTTTAGTGACTAAAAGCTCAAGGTGTAATCTTAACTTTTACTATGTGAAAATATATAAAAACTCCAAAAAAATTTAGTCAGCTAACTTTTTTTCTTCACTTAAGGGATGGATGTCCTGTTTCAATCCCTGTGAATTTACCCTCATTTTATTCTTTTTTACATATTCTTTCAGTTATTAAAAGCTCAAGGTGTAATTTTAACTTTTATTATGTGAAAATTTATAAAAACTTCAAAAACATTTAGTCAGCTTATATTTTTCTTCACGTAAGGGATGAAAGTCTCGTTTCAATCCCTATGAGATTTCCCTCATTTGATTCGTTTTTACATATTCTTTTAGTGGTAAATATCTCAAGTTGTAATTTTTACTTTTATTTTGTGAAAATATTAAAAAAAGTAAAAAATTGTTACTTAAATAACTGATTTCTTCGCATAAGGGCTGCTCATCCGGTTTCAACCCTTAAGGTTTATATCTCATTTTACTCATATTTTAAAACCTTTTCAGCTTATAAAAAGCTGTAATAATAGCTTTTATTTCGTGAAATTGTTATTCTATTAAAAAATAATTTTAAAATTATTCGGCAACTAAATAATTTCTTTACATTAGGATGCTCACGCCTAAGAATAAAATATTTATTTCATGTTATTTATTAAAATTAGTACTAGTTTCTGGTTAATTTTACCTTATTTTATGCAGACTTCTTTATTTGGTTGGATTATCTTAGTCAGCCAACTTTAGTCAGCTAACTTCACACCGGTGCGAAACGAACCACATTGTTCAACTTGAGTCAGTAAAGGAAACAGATAGATGAGATCGAGCGACGAAACGAACCACATTGTTCAACTTGAGTCAGTAAAGAAAACAGATAGATGAGATCGAGCGACGAAACGAACCACATTGTTCAACTTGAGTCAGTAAAGGAAACAGATAGATGAGATCGAGCGACGAAACGAACCACATTGTTCAACTTGAGTCAGTAAAGGAAACAGATAGATGAGATCGAGCGACGAAACGAACCACATTGTTCAACTTGAGTCAGTAAAGGAAACAGATAGATGAGATCGAGCGACGAAACGAACCACATTGTTCAACTTGAGTCAGTAAAGGAAACAGATAGATGAGATCGAGCGACGAAACGAACCACATTGTTCAACTTGAGTCAAAAAAGGAAACAGATGGATGAGATCGAGCGACGAAACGAACCACATTGTTCAACTTGAGTCAGTAAAGGAAACAGATAGATGAGATCGAGCGACGAAACGAACCACATTGTTCAACTTGAGTCAGTAAAGGAAACAGATAGATGAGATCGAGCTACGAAACGAACCACATTGTTCAACTTGAGTCAGTAAAGGAAACAGAAAGATGAGATTGAGCGGCGAAACGAACTACATTGTTCAACTTGAGTCAGTAAAGGAAACAGATAGATGAGATCGAGCGACGAAACGAACCACATTGTTCAACTTGAGTCAATAAAGGAAACAGATAGATGAGATCGAGCGACGAAACGAACCACATTGTTCAACTTGAGTCAGTAAAGGAAACAGATAGATGAGATCGAGCGACGAAAAGAACCACATTGTTCAACTTGAGTCAATAAAGGAAACAGATAGATGAGATCGAGCGACGAAACGAACCACATTTTTCAAATTGAGTCAGTAAAGGAAACAGATAGATGAGATCGAGCGACGAAACGAACCACATTGTTCAACTTGAGTCAGTAAAGGAAACAGATAGATGAGATCGAGCGACGAAACGAACCACATTGTTCAACTTGAGTCAATAAAGGAAACAGATAGATGAGATCGAGCGACGAAACGAACCACATTTTTCAAATTGAGTCAGTAAAGGAAACAGATAGATGAGATCGAACGACGAAACGAACCACATTGTTCAACTTGAGTCAGTAAAGGAAACAGATAGATGAGATCGAACGACGAAACGAACCACATTGTTCAACTTGAGTCAATAAAGGAAACAGATAGATGAGATCGAGCGACGAAACGAACCACATTGTTCAACTTGAGTCAGTAAAGGAAACAGATAGATGAGATCGAGCGACGAAACGAACCACATTGTTCAAATTGAGTCAGTAAAGGAAACAGATAGATGAGATCGAGCGGCGAAACGAAACACATTGTTCAAATTGAGTCAGTAAAGGAAACATATAGATGAGATCGAGCGACGAAACGAACCACATTGTTCAAATTGAGTCAGTAAAGGAAACAGATAGATGAGATCGAGCGGCGAAACGAAACACATTGTTCAAATTGAGTCAGTAAAGGAAACATATAGATGAGATCGAGCGACGAAACGAACCACATTGTTCAAATTGAGTCAGTAAAGGAAACAGATAGATGAGATCGAGCGGCGAAACGAAACACATTGTTCAAATTGAGTCAGTAAAGGAAACATATAGATGAGATCGAGCGACGAAACGAACCACATTGTTCAAATTGAGTCAGTAAAGGAAACATATAGATGAGATCGAGCGACGAAACGAACCACATTGTTCAAATTGAGTCAGTAAAGGAAACATATAGATGAGATCAAGCGGCGAAACGAACCACATTGTTCAAATTGAGTCAGTAAAGGAAACATATAGATGAGATCAAGCGGCGAAAGGAAGCACATTGTTCAAATTGAGTCAGTAAAGGAAACATATAGATGAGATCAAGCGGCGAAAGGAAGCACGTGGTTGAGATTGAGTCAGTAAAGGAAACATATAGATGAGATCAAGCGGCGAAAGGAAGCACATTGTTCAAATTGAGTCAGTAAAGGAAACATATAGATGAGATCAAGCGGCGAAAGGAAGCACGTGGTTGAGATTGAGTCAGTAAAGGAACCACATGGTCGGAAAGAAGGCGGAGGAAAAGGATAACTAGGATAGGATGCTGGTTATAGTGATCTTAAGTTACGGAGAGGTAGATACAGACATTTATTCGTAAATAAAACACAATATTATTGATTATATTTTATATTGTACCACAGACTTATACATTAAACAATAAATTTGCTATTACGATTTTGGTAAAACAATATAGAGCAAGATCCACCGATGATCAGATGTTTGGAACATGGTTACTCAGAAACTTTCAGGTTTTATAAAATGACAAAAGTCTCATCATCGCGGGCTCTTGGACTAATTTAATAAACAAGTATTGTGTCATGGTTTTCCTCACCCTCTTATTATTTAGAAACAATTCAATATAACTAGTATTTGGCCACGACTTTGCTTGAGTTTTATACTCAAGTGTTAAAGGCGTAGTTATTATTAAATATTAAAAAAAATCCCTTTTATTCACAAATTATTAAATACGTTTATATTTTGAAAAATGGTGTTGCCATTTTTTGGAAAATATTTTGAGAGATTAATAATTTTTCATGGCAACCCCAGTTAAATAAAATACAATTTTAAGGTAATTTAGTGATGACTTAGTTTATTTAATCACTTACACATCTCATTTCCACATTCTTTACAAATAAAATTAAAAGCAAAAATATAAAAAATGTCAAGTCTCTTAACCCGGAACTTTTTAAGTCAAGGACTGTATTATGATTAAAAAATTAAAATTTATTCATTAATGTTTAACATTAATATTATATATATGAAAGTTTGTATGTCTGTTAATCAAACACATAAAAACTGCTGAACGGATTTCGATGAAATTGAGCACATACTTTTTTAATCATATTTACAGATAATAATGAAATGTTTATTGAACGCCAGAATATTTTTTACAGCAATATATTGAAAATACTTCCATACAACTTTTTATCCTTCCCTTTCAACCCCTTACAACCCTTTATTCACATTAAAATGTAGCTTATGTCTTTCTCAGGCTCTGGGCTATCTGTATACCAAATTTCATTTAAATCGGTTCAGTAATTTTGGCGTGAAAGCGCGACAGACAGATTGAAAGAGTTTCAATCGCATTTAAAATATTAGTAAGGATAAGGAACAAACGAGCAGACGGCCCACTTGATGGAAAATGGCCACCGTCGCCCATGGACATGGGCAAAACTAGAGGGTATCTCTTGTTTTTCCGATGCGTTTCCGACTCGATGATACAGTGGGGGGGGATCGAAAAGAAGAATGGTGTGATTTCAGAGGACCCTGAGAAACCTAATTTATTTATGCGTAACAATAACGACAGTGAATGGATTCCAAAAAGTAAGTCGTTACATGGAGTTGACGTAAAATGGAGAGAACAATAAGAATCTGTAATAATTTACTATTATTAATGAACGTTATTGAGAGTGGATGTGACGTTACAAAGAGTGTCATCACTGTGTTGAAAACCAGCTACACAAAGTTGAGTAAATCCGATGCTTTAGGCCTGAGGGAGTTTGTCGTCAAATAGAGTGACATTACACAGAGAACTGTTTATTAAGCTGTATTTCTTATTCGATAAAAATAGACTTACTTTGTTTTAAAAGAAGTTTATTTCCTCCAACAACGAACCTCTCAAATGTTAAATCATAAGGAGACCATCCACCTCATGGTAGGAGGCCACGTAAGAACCTAGAATCCACTGGAACTAGTTTTAAAGGGATCTGAGATAGTGAAGGGAAGACCGGTGGCTAAGATCATCAATATACCACGTTTAGAATGTGGTGTTCTTTTGGGTGCTCAGGATCATTGAGTCTCTTCGGTGCTCTAAGATTAGTAAAAAGGTTTTATGGACAAATTGGACAGTTGTACTTGGTTTTGGTTTGGTTTTTCATGGATGTATGTGCTCACTGAACGTAACCCTGCAGATCTAACTTCCAAAAGTGTTCATCCTCATCGAGTGAGAAGAACCTTCCTAACACACCTCTGCTGGTGGTTGCAGTCGGAAAACAAATCCCCTATCACTAAGGGGTGGTTATTCTCCTCTTACGAGATGCTCTCCCAGCAGCAGAGAGGAATAGTATCCATTCAGTCTCCTCAGAGATTTTTTTTAAAAACTTTTTTTAAATACCAGCGAGTTGTGTAAGTGATTTTAAGTAGTACCTTAATGACTGTAATATAGCTAAAGTTTAATCATTTAAATAATGCCATTAATTCTAACCTATATCACATATATCAACAGAAAATCCTTATTATATAGTAGTATATGAAGTACGCTAACAGCGCATAGACAACGAATTGTACAGCTTTGTCCAAGTAATACAATCTGTAAAAAAAGTTTAATCACATTAACTGTAATAGTTAGATTTTTTTTTAATTTAATTCTCTAGTTGGTGATCTTAATAATGCTAGTAGTCTGTAATTTAAAATGCTTGATTTTGTTGTATTTTGTTGGTTATATTGCGAGACTGCGCAGAAGCACTACTGTGCATCTAAAATTACAATATGAATCTAAAATTTCAATTAACGTATTAATCACCCTTTTTAATATATTTTATTACTTTTAATTTAAGTAACTAATAAAAAAAAAAAATAAAAAAATTATAAAAAAAAAAAAAACTTACTGTCTCTGTAACCGCCTAGCTTGCGGTAGAGTTGCCGGATCTTCTTTGCAACAGTATTCCCTTGCGCCCTTGATGTAGTTCCGGATATATGGGCTCCATTCAATTTCCTGGAACAGATAAACAAATATTAGTAAACCTTCTTCATTAATCACTATCTATTGGTTAAAACAGCACTACAATATGTTCAGTAGTTTAAAAGATATAAGCGTAAATTCATTCTACATATAAGGTTGCGTTTCCATCAGAGACATCTCTCTGAACGAGGTACTAGACTGTAGTCTAAGCTGAATGGTCTTAACATGACTATGATAATATTTACTACATGTATACATACGAAATTACTAGTCAAACTGTTCAAATATTGTGAGTATAGGCAAGTTTACAAATGCAAGTTTTTCTTCAAACGCGAGCTGTAGATTACACTGTGTGACATGATTTCGGTACCTGAAACACTTTTTTTTTTTTGAGGTATAAGTTTAAATTTGTCGACAATGTCACCTGAACTCTTAATTTTAAAATTAAAAAAAAAAAAAAATATTTAATAACCCAAAATATATTACTATCAAAAGACTACCTTTCTACCAAATATCTATAGAGAGATATGTTTGTGAAGAACCAATAGAATCGCACATCTCTGGTGGAAATACCTAAGCTGAATGCTACCTGGGGTTTGAAACTCAGGAGTAAGTTTAAGACAAGTCACTGCCAAAATATTATCATCAGTGTTGCTAGCATTAGACATCATATAAGCGAGTCTTCTGTATCTGTAAATTACACTGTGTGACATGAATTCGGTACCCAAAAAACTGATTGCTAATATGTATAGCGAGATGTGTTTGTTAAGAACCAATAGAATCGCAAATCTGGTGGAAAACAAGGTACATTCAAGTACTTACTTGTACATCCGTGTAGAATGTTTTATTATCCGCTTCAGATATCTGGTTCGGTAAGGAACGGTAGTAATCGTTCCTGAAGAACCATTCCTTAGTCGTGTAGTACTGGAGGACTTGCAGACCGACGTTCACTCTTTTTTGGATTTTGATCATACTGAAAAAACACATATTGCTGTCTCTTTCTTACAATCTTTAAATATTATAAATGTCCTCGATGACGTAAAAATGGCTGTACGGATTTCAATGAAATTTGGCACACAGATACTTTATGACCCGGATTAACATGTAGGATACTACTTATCCTGGAAAATTCAGAGTTCCTGTGGGATGATAATAAAATATGTTTTAGGAATATATGTGTTAAATTGCACTACAGATACTATACAGCAAGAATTAATGTACGGGATACTTTTTATCCCAAAAAGTCGCAGTTCTCAGACAAAGGAGATTTATATCTTAAATTGAATTAGTGATTCGTAAAGATAGGATACTTAATATCCCGAAAAAGCGCAGTTCTCTGATAAAAAGAGGATTTGGACAGCATGATACATTAGGTTGAATTATTCAGTTGTAAAGATAGAATACGTTTTATCCCGTAAAAGCGCAGTTCTCGGATAAAAAGAGGATTTGGACAACATGATACATTAGGTTGAATTATTCAGTTGTAAAGATAGAATACGTTTTATCCCGTAAAAGCGCAGTTCTCGGATAAAAAGAGGATTTGGACAACATGATACATTAGGTTGAATTATTCAGTTGTAAAGATAGAATACGTTTTATCCCGTAAAAGCGCAGTTCTCGGATAAATAGAGGATTTGGACAACATAATACATTATCTTGAATTATTCAGTTGTAAAGATAGAATACGTTTTATCCCGTAAAAGCGCAGTTCTCGGATAAATAGAGGATTTGGACAACATAATACATTAACTTGAATTATTCAGTTGTAAAGATAGAATACGTTTTATCCCGTAAAAGCGCAGTTCTCGGATAAAAAGAGGATTTGGACAACATGATACATTAGGTTGAATTATTCAGTTGTAAAGATAGAATACGTTTTATCCCGTAAAAGCGCAGTTCTCTGATAAAAAGAGGATTTGGACAGCATGATACATTAGGTTGAATTATTCAGTTGTAAAGATAGAATACGTTTTATCCCGTAAAAGCGCAGTTCTCGGATAAAAAGAGGATTTGGACAACATGATACATTAGGTTGAATTATTCAGTTGTAAAGATAGAATACGTTTTATCCCGTAAAAGCGCAGTTCTCGGATAAAAAGAGGATTTGGACAACATGATACATTAGGTTGAATTATTCAGTTGTAAAGATAGAATACGTTTTATCCCGTAAAAGCGCAGTTCTCGGATAAAAAGAGGATTTGGACAACATGATACATTAGGTTGAATTATTCAGTTGTAAAGATAGAATACGTTTTATCCCGTAAAAGCGCAGTTCTCGGATAAAAAGAGGATTTGGACAACATGATACATTAGGTTGAATTATTCAGTTGTAAAGATAGAATACGTTTTATCCCGTAAAAGCGCAGTTCTCGGATAAAAAGAGGATTTGGACAACATGATACATTAGGTTGAATTATTCAGTTGTAAAGATAGAATACGTTTTATCCCGTAAAAGCGCAGTTCTCGGATAAAAAGAGGATTTGGACAACATGATACATTAGGTTGAATTATTCAGTTGTAAAGATAGAATACGTTTTATCCCGTAAAAGCGCAGTTCTCGGATAAAAAGAGGATTTGGACAACATGATACATTAGGTTGAATTATTCAGTTGTAAAGATAGAATACGTTTTATCCCGTAAAAGCGCAGTTCTCGGATAAATAGAGGATTTGGACAACATAATACATTATCTTGAATTATTCAGTTGTAAAGATAGAATACGTTTTATCCCGTAAAAGCGCAGTTCTCGGATAAATAGAGGATTTGGACAACATAATACATTAACTTGAATTATTCAGTTGTAAAGATAGAATACGTTTTATCCCATAAAAGCGCAGTTATCGAAAAGAAGGAGATATAAAATTGTAAAAATACTTACAAAGTCTTCTTTCCCATTAAAATCATGAGCATATCCACAAAATAAGCTGGTAGTAAGTGGAAGAAGAAGACTGACAGCAAGTGCTGTATCCTGGAGCTCTTTGGAGATCCTCCAGGATACCAGAGGCATACTGAGAATGGAAACTCCTGGACATGGATACGACCTTGAAACAAAAAATGGCAAAATTAATAATCTATTATGGCAACACTATTCCGCTTACGCTGACGTCACAGATTCTAAAAAATTTGCATTAAAATAAATGAATATTTACCCATATCAAGTGCTTGTCCCCAAGTGATAGGGTTGTATCCAGATTCTGTAATGTTACATATTTTAATTTCTTTTGGCCTGAAACAATGATAATAATATATTATATTCGATACACATTGATTGAACAGACTGCCAACAATTCAACTCTCACCTGTGGCTCTGGTATAACTCACTCGGTCACCATTCTGTTAACAGATTCACTCACTCAACTTCTTTTTTGACCAGATTTATTCGCTCAATCAACTTTGTACTAACTGACTCACTCACTTTCACCCTCACACACCCTTCTATTAACACATTCACTTACTCACTCAATCACCCTTCTATTAACAGATTAACTCACTTTTTTAATCACGATTCTATTAACAGACTGACTCATCTAATTACCCTTCAATTAACATGTTCACTCACTTATTTAATCACCCTTCTATTAACGGACTGGCTCATTTAATTACCCTTCTATTAACGGACTGACTCATTTAATTACCCTTCTACCAACAGGTTCACTCACTTATTTAATCGCCCTTCTATTAACGGACTGACTCATTTAATTACCCTTCTATTAACAGGTTCACTCACTTATTTAATCACCCTTCTATTAACGGACTGACTCATTTAATTACCCTTCTATTAACAGGTTCACTCACTTATTTAATCACCCTTCTATTAACGGACTGACTCATTTAATTACCCTTCTATTAACAGGTTTACTCACTTATTTAATCACCCTTCTATTAACGGACTGACTCATTTAATTACCCTTCTATTAACAGGTTTAGTCACTTATTTAATCACCGTTCTATTAACGAATTTACTTATTTAATTACCCTTCTATTAACAGGTTCACTCACTTATTTAATCACCCTTCTATTAACGGACTGACTCATTTAATTACCCTTCTATTAACAGGTTTACTCACTTATTTAATCACCGTTCTATTAACGAATTTACTTATTTAATTACCCTTCTATTAACAGGTTTACTCACTTATTTAATCACCCTTCTATTAACGGACTGACTCATTTAATTACCCTTCTATTAACAGGTTCACTCACTTATTTAATCACCCTTCTATTAACGGACTGACTCATTTATTTACCCTTCTATTAACAGGTTTACTCACTTATTTAATCACCCTTCTATTAACGGACTGACTCATTTAATTACCCTTCTATTAATAGGTTCACTCACTTATTTAATCACCCTTCTATTAACGGACTGACTCATTTATTTACCCTTCTATTAACAGGTTTATTCACTTATTTAATCACCGTTCTATTAACGAATTTACTTATTTAATTACCCTTCTATTAACAGGTTTACTCACTTATTTAATCACCCTTCTATTAACGGACTGACTCATTTAATTACCCTTCTATTAACAGGTTCACTCACTTATTTAATCACCCTTCTATTAACGGACTGACTCATTTATTTACCCTTCTATTAACAGGTTTACTCACTTATTTAATCACCGTTCTATTAACGAATTTACTTATTTAATTACCCTTCTATTAACAGGTTTACTCACTTATTTAATCACCCTTCTATTAACGGACTGACTCATTTAATTACCCTTCTATTAACAGGTTCACTCACTTATTTAATCACCCTTCTATTAACGGACTGATTTATTTAATTACCCTTCTATTAACAGGTTTACTCACTTATTTAATCACCCTTTTATTAACAGACTGAGTCACTTAATTTTCCTTGTATTAACAGGTTCACTCACTTATTTAATTATTCTTAGACCTGCTGAATCGCCCTTCTATTAACAGACTTACATACTCAATCACCCTTCTTTTAATAGACTCACTTAATCAGCTTTCTATTAACAGATTAACTCAATCACTCAATCACCCTTCTATTATTAGACTCACTTACTCAATAACCCTTCTTTTAATAAATTCACTGAATCAGCCTTCTATTAACAGATTAACTAAATCACTCAATCACCCTCCTATTATCAGACTCACTTACTCAATAACCCTTCTTTTAATAGACTTTTTTAATCAGCCTTTTATTAACAGATTTATTCAATCACTCTTCTATTAACAGACTTACATACTCAATCACCCTTTTATTAAAACTTACTCGCTTAATCGAGCTTCTATTAACGTACTCACTCAATAAAAATTATTGAGTAAATAAATGAAATGTATGTACTCACTTTTCCAAAGCGGTGACGTAGGAGAGCAGTATACACGCGTTCACAGCCATGTCGACCGGCACCACGTCCGCCAGGTAGTTCTCATTGCAGTGCATTGTACGGATTACGCCTGAAAGTAAATATTAGTCTAGTAACCTGGATCGCTGTATACGATACTTTTCATCCCGGAAATAAAACGGTTTACACTGCATAGAAGTTAGTTATTGAGTGAGTATGTTAATAAAAGGGTTATTGAGTGAATGAGTCTGTTAATGAAAAGGTTATAAGAGAAGGTGAGTCCTTTAATAGAAGTGTTATAAGAGTGAGTCTGTTAATAGAAGGGTGATTGAGTGAGTATGATAATGAAAGGTTTATTGAGTGAGTCTGTTAATGAAACTTTTATTGAGTGATTCTGTGGATGACATGATTATAAGAGTGAGTGAGTCCTTTAATAAAAGGGAATTGAGTAAGTTTGATAATGAAAGGGTTATAAGAGAAAGTGAGTCTGTTAATAGAAGGGCTATTGAGTGAGTGAGTATATGTAAATTGTTTTAAAGGTGTTTCACCTTTTCCAGCTCCAACCAGCAGACCAGTGGGTCCGTTTAGATTGTCCACCCAACCAGGCATTGGTTCTTTATATGAGGCGATCACTGTCAAGATATATAACATTTATATATAATTATATGATTTCCTGTTCATATGATATGGCAACACTTAATTGAATTAATTAATAAATAATTTACCTATGGAAGGCCTCGCAATGACGATCGGAAACTTTCCAGCGTATTGAGACACGAGGTCTTCTGTTAGAGACTTCGTGTACGCGTATGTGTTTGGTTGAGGCTCGATTAGTCTGAAACAAATATATTATTTACTAAATATATTATATCAAAATGTTCCTAAATAAATGTTTATTATAATAGTGAAAACTGCATGAAAATATGTTCAGTAATTCTCGAGATATTTGCAGTTATATAAATGTGTTGTGGTGTTTCAAATACCTCATATATTATTTATTAGTTACAATCAGACTTGATAGATGGCGCTGTTATTGAAATGTTTTAAAACTTACTTAGGCTGTAAATAACTGAGTAAGTCATCGTCCATCCACCTAGCGCATTCTATTACGTTCTGTGGTCTATGGTTAGCGGGATACAGCCTTTCTTCTAACGTGTGCACTTCACAACGACTGTACGCTGTTGATACGTGAACGAATACCTGGAATGTCAGTTTTTAATTAAGTACATTATTAATCTAGCTAAGAATGGCAAATTAAAAAAAAGACTATACTTTTATTCCCCAAGTGTAAATGATTTCAAGGATTAATAAATGTACGCGCTCACTAACGCCATCTCTTGATGAATAGTTAAAACAAATTTATAATATAATATTTACAAGAATTAAATGAATATTTTTTTTTTAATCTAAATTTTAAGAGCTTAGTCACTAAGACGTGACTATGCCGCTCTATAAAATCAACAGCTATATACAATCAACAGCTATATACAATGATGAATTTGGGTTGAGAACAGAAATCATTCTATCTCAACCTCAAACCCACCTGTACCAGCCCGTACAGTGCTCTGGTGCATCCGATAAAGGATGCACCAGAGCACTGTTAAGCCCGCCAACCTCTCTCAATATTGGGAAACGCGAAAATATTTCTAATCTATATGCCTTATTCCGGGAACATTCCATAATTATGTGGTACACGTCTTCCACTTGATTGCACTCATCACAATTAGGCGTGGATGTTTTTCTCATTAAATGGGCAAATTTGTTTAAAGGAATGTGTCCAGGACGAATTCTACAAGCTATAACTAACTCAGATCTATTTAAGCTATTGTTGATCCAAGGGGAATTCAATAGCTCCGACTGAATTGTCTTGTACCAAAGATGTAGATCTTTTATCAAAGTAGCTTTTCCACATATCTAAACACATTTTTTTCGGAACAAAAAAGCACTCAGTATAGAATGGCGAAACATTTAATTCTATCCCATCCTTAGTTGCTTGTCTTTCGTATGCTACAGGGATTCCTCGAAAATTCAACACCGACAGTGCACCGAGCAAGATGTTGGAAAGCACTTCTAGCATCAGTAAACAGTACTAGCTGACTACAATCTATTGTTCGGATATAAGACAACGCTTCTACTATCGCCAGCATTTCAATATGCATTATAGATATATTATGAGAAATAATTTGAAATTTAGCTTTATAATAACCATAGTAGTTTTCTGTACATATTTTATTGTATATTGTAACTAACTCTCCCCTCTCATAAAAACGTTTTGGTCGAGTTAAAGAGCTTATTGAGGGTTTGACAAAATCTTTTAATTTTATTTCACTCATCCAAGTATTTAGAGAGAACATTTCTAACTGTGAACTAACTTTTAAAGGAACATTCTTAAGGCTACTGTGAATCGAGACTAGCAAGGGGTTTTTATTTCTTTTCCAATGATTCAAATTACACTGACATAACTCATCGAGCAGGGGTAGTATAAAATTAGGACGAAGGGACTTATTTTTTAAATAGAATTTGTTGCCTAAATAATATCTTCGTATATATAATGGAGGCAGAGATAACTCGCTTTCCATCACATGTACCGGCAAACTTTTTATAAAACCTCCAATAACCCGCATCGCTTGGTTTTGAATATAATCCAACTTTTTAAGCTTAGAATAACAACAGCAATCAAATAAAAAACTGCCATAATCCATACGACTTCGAATTATAATAATATATATCTTACGTAAGTGTTTAGGATGAATGCCCCAACCGGGCCCAGAAAGAACTTTTAATAAATAAATGAATATTATTTACTGAAAAAAGAGATAATTATAAAATATAATTTATGAATATTATAATAATTAATTATTTTCTACTAGCGTAGCGATAATTCATAATTTAGTTGAGTTAATAACAGGCATTGAAGAGCAATAAATTAATAATATTTTTAATATTCGTCTAAAAAATTCACATCGATTCCATTTTAATATCACTAAATTTTGAATTCATATCGATTCAATTTTAATATCACTAAATTTTGAATTCACATCGATTCAATTTTAATATCACTAAATTTTGAATTCACATTGATTCAATTTTAATATCACTAAATTTTGAATTCACATCGATTCAATTTTAACATCACTAAATTTTGAATTCATATCGATTCAATTTTAATATCACTAAATTTTTATATGAAACTTGACTGGGCTGTACCTCTGCGCCAAACCTATGCCATCCAAATGGGCTGAGATGTAAATGCTTCCGTGGACGTGCGGAGTAACGAGACTCAACAAAATACGCAACGAGTGTTCGCAACATTGCCGACAAGCAACAAGAGAGCAGGCTACTCCTGACTATGTGGGTAATGTTGTGGGTGATCTAAACATAACGGGGTTTAGACCCAGAGGGCGACCAAAGACGAGATGGATGGATGTGGGTAAGAAATATCTTAGGTTTTGCAATGTCTCCGATGAGGACACGTCCGATAGAACGAAGTGGATGAGAAAAATCAGAAAGGCAGACCCTACCATCAGATGGGAATAATAAATGGCCAAGAGACAGAGAGAGAGAGAGATTTTTTATATCAATTAATAATTTTAGATACATTATATTAAATAAATAAATATAACTTACCTCAAGTTTCTTCATACCTTCAGCAAGCTTCAGCACTTTCATAGTTCCCACAGTGTTCATATTTAGAGCGTCTCGTATGAACATGTCGAAACTGAAAATATTTGGATAAATAATTAATTAAATAACTTATAATAATTAATTTCAGCTATCCGTGTAGTATAAGGGATAAGCTGTCCCTTAAGGCTAGTATAAAACTGGCATAAAAAATAATTTTGTACTGTAGCGCCATCTAGTGATGAATAGCATTAAACATAAATAGATATGGCGTTCCATCAAAATGTTAAGTTTTAAAATACTAATTTACGTATGTTAATGTTACAAAGTATTAATAAAAACGGACAGAAAATCATTTATTTATAAATATATATCATTATAATAATTACCGCACACAAGCAGCGCAATGATACAAAATCTGTATTTCTCTCTGCAGTAAATCCCAATCTGTTATTGATATGCCGAGGTCCTCTTGCAACACGTCGCCGGGTATGACGTGTAATTTGTCAAAGGATTTCGGCGATTTCTCGTGGAGACTATCAAAAACCTGTAAATATTGTATACAAACTTAATCTAATATAAATAAGTGTATTTTGCTTGAGAAATAGTCGGTTACGACTCTATTGACAGATAGAAGTAAATAGGTTTATTTCTTGCAATAAATTTAATAATTTGTATTTATTATTAAAAATTGAGAAATTATTCTAAACAATAAATTACTGTTTAGCATTACAACAAAACATTTATTATTAGTTGAAGGAAACACAGCATAGGAACAAGCGGCTTACTGGTGATAAAGAATATGAGTGACAGCTACTTAGCCGCCAAAAGTGACATTTGACACCTAAGTGACAGATTAAACAAACCATACCATACTATGGATTTCAGACCATACTATAGATACCATACTTTAAATATTATCATACTATAGATGCCATACTATAGATACCATACTATAGATGCCATACTTTAAATACCATACTATAGATACCATACTATAGATTTCAGTGCCAGATTCAAGTTCACAAACAGTTCAGAATATGGTGTTCTACATATCTTATACTGTTTTTTTGGAAATAATAATATCTTACCTTGCAATTGACAAAATCATCGAGCCGCTCTTTTATATTTTGTCCACGTTTCGGTCGCATCAACAAATAAATTTTATTTAAATCTGGACAGGATCTCAATAACTTTTCAACGAGAATTTTTCCCATAAAACCAGTTGCGCCAGTTAGGAAAATATTTTTCCCCGCGTAGTACTCTGCGACGCCGATAGATGGCGCCATTTTTGAGTTTAAGTCTGTAACAATAAAAATGAGATATTTATTGATAGCAATTAAAGTATTGTTTACAAAATACGTCTCATAAATGCGATCTTTTTGTCTTCTAGAATACTGCCACAGATTAACAACAGATAAATGATATTCTCACTCTTACATGATGATAACTTCTCGCTCTTTAACTTTAACACAATTTCTAATTCTTTAGAACAAGAAAATATAACCTAAAATGTATAAAAAAAAATTATATTAAAATAATCTTAACAAATATTAATTCATAATAAAATACTTTCCCAAAAGATTCATATTGTATATAATTATATGTATTATATGTTAATATCTAATACAACTCAATGTAAATATTCAATTTAACAATTCAATATAGTAATATCAAGATGCACTAGAAATAAGAATAAAAGTCAGCGCCATCTAGTGACCAGTTGCAATAAAGTCGTTACTATAAAATGTTTCTTATGTACCAACAATTTTATAAAATATAAGCAAATAATAAAGAATAACTAAAATTACTTCACAAAGAAAAATATATTCTTTATTTTTTATAATTTTAATCAGGACATTATTTTCTGAAAGCGACATCTATGTTTTATAATTTGCACTTTTACGGAATATAAGAGAAGACAGGTTTTTAATACGTAACTAAAACCAAATAACTAAACCGATTTTGATATAAAAATTGTGTATAAATGCATAAATTTAGATTCGAGAACGAAACTCAATAGTTTCTTGTACCGTAGCAAATCATTAGTAATCATTTCATATTAATAATAAAAAGTACAATAGTCTCCACTTCTGCTTCTACTCACTAGATGGCGCTGTTTCCAACAAATTCTTTACAGTATCCAGATAAGTATTAAATTCAAAATAAAGTAAATACAAATATTAAAAACAAAATATTATATCAAAATGTTTTATAACAAACTCTCTAAATGTTAAAAATCAATCGAAAAAAAAAACAGTTTAATTTTATAATTTTTTTACGATAAAAAACTAGATAGCCTTACTAAACGTTATTAATTATCAAATAGAAATGTTTCTATAGATAATTGCAAATGTAATAGTTATTAATTATAGCATATAGGGAAGCGAGGGCGTGAGTATAATTTGCTAAGATATAATCAGGCCACTCGTATGCAA
This sequence comes from Limenitis camilla, assembly GCA_905147385.1. NCBI lineage: Eukaryota > Metazoa > Arthropoda > Insecta > Lepidoptera > Nymphalidae > Limenitis > Limenitis camilla. Next base: position 1,434,735 of record LR990252.1, on the reverse strand, counting down.
TCATTTAAAAGTAATGAAAAGAAATGCCAAGGTCCGTTACAACATGATGTCGGATACAACTAACGTAGTAAATCTGACCTTCTGTTGATTGAATGATAACTTTTATATATTACAATATATTAATGTTAAATTTAAAAACTACTAGTCAAACTGCCGAGAATCTCACGCCTACATTGCTCAACGTAGAAATAAATCATTTAATTAAAGGCCACTAAACTATGATAGTTAATATTAACTACACGAAATTACTTATTAAACTGCCGCGAATCTCACACCTACACTGCGCAACGTAGTAACAAATTGATAGTCAATATTCCACGAAATGACTCGTCAAACTGCCAATGAACTTGTGACAGCTTCAAAAAACAAATTGTAAGTAACAAAACAAAAAAGACAATCAATTGATCCTTTTCCGATTAATGAATAAGATAAAAGTAAGTCCAGTCTATAGATATATGTAATACTATAGATACGATTATGCAATAAAGCGCATGTAACGGTCGTTAATAAATTAATATTTAATTTGCAATTTAAAGGTAATTAAGTGTAATTGTATATGCAATTATTCACTAACTTGTACAGGTATTAGAATAACATTAGTTCCGCGTTTCTTTAATAGATGGCGCTAAAATATAATTATAATTATTAGTATCATCTTTGTTAAGTAACAAAAGAAAAAACTAGTTTAATGTTTTGTTTAATAGATGGCGTTACTCGTTTGTTGTAAGCCAAAAATAAATAATAATTGCAATGATATAAGAATATTTTTAGTTCCATATTTGTATACAAGATGGCGTGACGTGTTTATTATAAAATAAAGGAATTTTATTTTATTTTAATTTTCAATATTTTAAATCAATTAAAAAATTAAGTACATTGACAGATTAATTACACATAATAGTATCAAGTGTATTGCCAGCACAAAATACATAAACAATATTCAGATATCGAAATGTTATTTATAATAAATTTAGTTTTCATAATCTTATAATAGATGGCGTTACTTGTATATGAAATTTTTAAATGCAAAATGTTAATATGCGTAAGTTAAAAAAACCCTCATCATCAAATCTAAAGCTAGAAAAAGGGTGGATAATGAGAGTAGGGGGGTTAATTATCTATTTCCTCAGATAATAAAATACTTCAAGCATCTGACACGAGAAAAACAAGTATTTATTATAGTTGAGTTAACCAGCCATTATAGATTACATCATTACAAACAATGCAAGTGTTTTCCATTTAAAAGTCCCCGTTAAGGTCGAGTTTCCTTGTATATGACTGTAATTTTTATAGTATTGATAGATTATAATATTTTCAAGTTTTGAAAATGGTTAAAATTTTTTTAATAATAAATTAATTTTTTAATCGTTTCCGAACATTTTATGGTTTATTAATTTTTCACTAGAGTTGAATTTTTTTTTATGAGCCAATGGTAGTTGATTTGACCTTAATTAGTATTATTTTTGGAAAACATACTATTTATCTATTTATAAAAAAAAATTAAAAAGAAAATCTTAATAGTTTACGTCACTGTGATTAAAAGTATTAGACAAGTCAAGATTTGACTAAACATTAAAAAAAAATCATAACTCGAAAACTATCAAAAATGGCGGAACTATATGTAGGGGAGTCTGATAGCCCAGGTACTCCTCTAGACATCCTGTATATATTTATGTATATATATACATATATATCATAGTATGATATCAGAATACACAATAAATAAACAAGGACGTTGTTCTCACACAACGTGTTGCACATATAAATGTTTATTTAAATTTAATTAATAAATACCATAAAAATAATACGTTTTACTATTATTTGTAAATGGTAGGGGATTTATGAACCCCTACCATAATATATTATATTAATAAAAATTAATATTATTAGTTTATTAAATAAATTTGTAAAGGCATAAGATTGTCCTTAATTATATAGTTTGATATGCTGTTACATAAAAACTACTGAATAGATTTTGATAAAACTTTACATATATATAGCTTATTTATTCACCTATATATATATATATATATATATATATATTTATATACTATTATAACTACTATGACTAAAAACATAATAATATCCCACGCACTAGTTACCGTTTCTCAATGTATGAGAATGTATTGTTACTTTAATATCTATAGTTATTATCTCCTCGATAAATCAACGTAAAATAGTAAGTAAATTTATTTATATATTTGTTCTTTGTACATATTTCAGTATATAAAATTGAGCAAACTTAACTTTGCGGTCGGAAAACTCTTGTCCCCATACATTGATATATGACATGACCAGATTACCAACCGCAAATGAAAATTTCGCACTAAATCTCTTCATACTTACAGACCAGGAAGTTCAAATATCGCTAAGACGTCAAGGGAAGTGTTATTTCCTACTTTAATAATTAAATTACCCTTTAGTCCCAACGCTATGATATTTATATACTAGTGACCCACCCTGGCTTTGTATGAGTCAAAATAAAAACTATATTTTACCTCAACGAAGCGAAGGCGAATTTATATAAATTAAATAAAATTAGAAAAATTTTTGATAATCGCAAAGATTTTTTTGTTATATCCGGATTTTTGTATTGATAACAAATACCCGGATATAATTGTAAATATCGAGATATTTACAATTATATCCGGGTATTTGTTCTCAATGCGACACAGAAGGGACTGCACGTTTATGACATTACGAGGAGTTGTCGTTAAATGGAGAGAATAACAATGAGAATAACTCCCGCCCACGCTTCGCTGAGGTATACTCAAACCGTTAACTCACACAATGTTATAAATTTATATTTAAAGTAGTTTAGTTTATATATAAAGTAGTTTATCAATAACAATATGATAATATGATATTAATTTGTTCGTAAATTTCCAAGAGAATGGAAAATCTTAATTGATTTGAGTGACATCAACCTTTAGAGGCTTTAGATACAAATTGTTGACGTAAATAATGACGAGGGGTTTTAATATACTACATATTTGTTACTCCATTACACGAAAACCGCTGAACGGATTTCAATGAAATTTGGCACACAGATACTTTATAACCTAAATTGACAGATAAGCTATTTATCCCGGAAATATTCGTACTTCCTGCGGGATAATAATATTTAATACCAATGGTAGTCAAATGAGTTTTAATTAAAAAATAATTAACATTCCTTTAAAAAAAATTAATGACGCAATTCTGAATATTTTTAATTATATCAATATTAATGATTATTACTTGTTTTCTAAGATGAAATTAAAAAAGTTAAGCCGTCATTACCAAACAGTGTAGGTGAGTGTTTCCTACAATGAAAACTAATTGTGTCAACACGTGCTAGAAAAATTCAACGAAACTTTCGCTGGGTCTGAGTGGCCTCCACCTCATTCGTTAAAGGTTAAACTTTCATGACATTTGCGTTTTTAAATATTTTATTTACAAAATGCATGTATACATATATATCTCTCTCTTGAATCGCTCTATATATTGATGAAAACCGCATCTAAATCCGTTGCGTTTAAAAGATTTAAGCGTACAGACAGAGACTTTGTTTAAGATAGACATAACTATTTAAATATATTTTTTATTGATACCCTACATAATTTATATTAATCAATCATAATGTAGCTTTAAATTAGTGAAAGAATTTTCAAAATTGTGCAATATTTTTTTGAGTTATTTTACAAAAAACAACAAAGAAATGTATTTTAATATTGGATATAATTAAACTGTCAACGACATTTTGTTTATTGCTTTTTTATTACTAAAACAATTGATGTTAATGTAATTTCACAATGAGGGTATTTATAACTATTATATTTTAATATTAAATCCTTCAATGTTATAAATGCCAAAGCAACTTTATCTGTCTGTTACGTTTTCACGCTTAAACTATAGATTAAAACATGGAAAAGGTCTTGTTGTCAAAATGTAACGTTTTACCGCAAAAAAAAGGGTTGAAGGGGGAAAATAAAATACATGGAGTAAATTGCACCCAAGCGAAGCCGGGATGGATTGACTAGTTAGATATGTTTAGAGATCATTTCAAAGTCAAGGTTAGACAAACTAAAGAAATTATATCTCAATATAATATTTGTTCTTATAATATATAATATTTATATAACCAATAACATACGTTACGTTACTTCGTCTGTGTTATATAAGAGAGAGAGAGAGGGATAGAGAGTGTGGCGTAGACACCATACATACGATTCTAAGGGACTGAAACGTTCTTCATTTTATTGTCATTTACGGAGTACACGCAACAAAAGCTCATTGCTCCGCTCCTATTGGTCTTAGCGTGATGATATATAGCCTACAGCCTTCCTCAATAAATCGGCTATCTAACACTGAAAGAATTTTTTAAATCAAACTAGTAGTTCCTGAAATAAGCGCGTTCAACCAAACAAACTCTATTTTATATATCTATGTATTGATACTTTAATATCACGAGTTTTTACGAAGTTAAAGTTGGGTGAGGATTTGTTTTTTTTTTCTTTTCTTTTTTTTTATGGTGGATAAGGTGCAAACGAGCAGATGGTCCACCTGATGGTAAGTGGCCACCATCGCCCATGAACATCGAAAAACCAAGAGATACCCAAGTTTTGTCGATGCATTGCATCCTCGAAGATAGAGTGGGGAGGGGGAGTGAAGAAGAAAAAATGCTGCGGTCTCAACGGACCCAGAGTTAGATCCCAGAGTCCACTAGATCCGCAGCATTAATGGGATGGGAGTGGGGATTTGGTGAGTCTGGCCTACATGCGGCTCGATCGGAACGCGTCTATGACACTTGGCGGTCGGATTCGCAAGCCAGTGGGGGAACAGATCCTGCTGGGTTACTCGGCTCTTACGAGATGCTCTCCCAGCGGCAGGGGGGAATTGTTTTCTATCCCCTCACGGGAAAAAATCAATTGAATTTTTTTTTCTACGATGTTTATAAGCCGAAACGAATTATTTTTTTTTTAATTCCTCTTTGCCTTAGCGATGAGAAGTCAGTTAATAGACATTACACTATATTTCTTATCAAAGATGCAAGAGTTTATAATCTCACAGATTTGTTATTATATCCGGATTTTTAATCGTATACCCGGATAATTATATCCGGATTACAATAAGGATATAATTGTAAAAGTTGTTTCCAGTTGTATTTATTTCGACTTTCTTTTTTAATGCTACTATTAATTATGATATTGGCAACACTAATCGAGTAACATCCTGTTATTTGAGGATATTCTAGTCAAGCCATCCTACTGTTAGTCGGCATATAGACTACAACTCCTCAGTGAAGCGAAGCTAATTAAATTACTACAAGTTATAGGATAATATATCATTTCACGAAAGTTGGGTAACTTTAGAGGTCATGTTATGATGAATATAGTTGCTTCATATATAAGCTATATGTGTGTCAAGATCGATTTTAAGTAAGAACAGTCAAGGAGTGGTTTTGCACAACATTTATTTATTGGTTTAATTAAATGGTTTCCTCTTTTCTGACATTTTTGACGTTAAAATTTGACAGTCTTATGACTATAAATAATAACCTCCTATATAAGTTTGTTACTCAATTACGCAAAAACGGCTAAATAAATTTCAATGAAATTTTGCATACAGATACTTTGTAACTTGGATTAAAACATAAGCTACTTTTTATCCCGGAATAAATCAGATTTCCTGTGGTATAACCATAAATATGTATACTTTAGTAACAATACCTATATTGAGGATTAAATGTTTTTTTAAATAAATCCTACTATATGGTATAGCGCAGCACACGTGCGAAGCCGGGGCAGGTTGACTAGTATATAATAAAATTATGGAAATGCCGTTTTTCCGAACGCATGTTAAAACGGCTCAAACGATTTAGTTTAGAAGGTAGATTATACAACAATGTACTTTTTACCTTAAAAAAGCACCGTTCCCGTTTATTTGGTATTTTTAAATTTTTTTTACACATAATTAGATATTAATTTATCACATACTTTGTCGTGGAAGAAGTCACGCGCGTCCCCTAGTAAATATTATTTTGAGAAGAATTATAGTCTACTTTCTTCTTTTTAATTTACCCACTTACTTCACTGTAAAACTGTTGTCCTTTCTAATTCTCTGAAGGTTGGTTGGAAGAGATTCCTTCATGGAATAAGCCCGCCTTTGTACGTTTATGTACTTTTTTATTGTTGTCAATAATATTTATATTATATGTTAGTGTGCAATAAAGTTATTAAATAAATAACAATATTACAAGGCGAGTTGTCTAGCCGTAACTAAGCTGTTGGTCTGAGTATAAAGAATAACCCCCAGGGGGACACCCTGGGGGTTATTCTTTACTAGTCAACTAGCCGTTATACTCATAAATAAGAACTGCCTAGTCTAAATCCTACTTCCTACTAATATTATAAACGTGAAAGTGTGTCAGAATGTATGGATGTATGTTTGTTACTCTTTCACGCAAAAACTACTGAATGGATTTTGATGAAATTTTACAATAATAAAGCTTACACATCAGAATAACATGTAGGCTATAATTTATAATGGCATAGTGTGAATTATCCAATATATAGCGGGTGAAACCTCGGGGTGCAGCTAGTTAAGTCTATAACTAAATGAACTCCTAAACCTAATAAGGATTGTATATAAATAAACTAAAGATTTTTTAAAAATACAGTCTATAAGATATTTAAAAAAAAAAATACAACAACAAATATTTTTTTAATTAAGTTTTAGGTATTTAAATCAATGATGATGAGAATAGACTTTGCCAGAAGTCTTCTAAATTTAATGCAGTTCTTACCAATAAATAGTAATCCAAAAAGGTTTATATGTATACATATTATAGTAAAAAAAACTTTGGATATTTAATAATATTTATTTAATTATATTAATATATAATAATTTATTATAAATTATACTTTAATGTTTATTAATTTGGATTGTAATTAATTAGAATTATAATATTGAAAGTCACTGTTGATGTAAAAAAATGCTTATACTTATCTATATAAATAAAAATTTATCGTATGTATATATATATGTCGGGGATTTTAAAACGATGTGAAAGGAAATGGAAGGAGGAAGATGGGAATATTGGGGAACACTACAAGGGGGTGATGGTATTGAATGGAATATTGGGTAAACGCAACGTAGATACTTCTACTGAACCGATAAATTATCAAATATGATCTTTAACAATTACAAGAGAAACCTAAGCAGTGCCTTGGACTTGTGATCAAGGTGTAGGCTTAAGGATATCCTTTAAGTAATTACAACACTCGCCTCCACTGCTAGGCTCTCTGTTTAAACCCAAGGTTAAACGCACATAAACCGAATCTAACACAAGGCTAACCTAACCTAAGGCTAACCTAACCTAACATTGTGTTTACTTAACCACGTGGCAATTACATTGTAAGGACTTACGTGACCTTAGTTGGACAGCACTTCCACACTACACTGCACTTGACACTATCACTATCACTAGCACTACTTAGATGATGTTCACTTCTTGAGAGACCGCGCACGACTAAGACTTCAGTTAGACTGTCGATCGCATATAAAGGGTCGAGGGTAGACTGTCAAAACAACGGAAGTGACTACTACCCCACTCCAACGCCATAGACAACGATAACGATTCGATTAATCGATAATCTTTTACTATGCTCCGACATATATATATAACTTCAGAACATTACATTAGTTGTGTACAAGGTGTGAGTGAGACAGAAGAGTGAGCGAGTGACAGACTCAGTCAATCGTTTTTAATATGGAAGCTATACTGTGCTGTAACATTCAAAATATAATAATATCAAGCAATCTAGACGAAAGCTGTGACAGTGCCTGGGGCTTGCGACCTAGGAGAAGGATTAACAGGCACTTCTAACACCAATAAAGTCCTCATCACCCTTCACCATCAGAGTTTGTTGCTCAATTAAGCGAAAATGGCTGAACATATTTCAATGAAATTTGGCACACAGATACTTTATAACCTGGATTAACACATAGGTTACTTTTTATCCCGTATAATTTAGAGCTCGCGGTATAATAATAAAATATGTTTAATGTTGTTAGCGTCGTAAGGGATGGACGAATAATTTAAAAAAACAATGTAATATTCAACAAGCAAAATAACTTGTCATTGACCATGACTATTGACTACGTGTGCAAATGTACGTAAAATGTGTATATTTACATTGTATATTGAAGTAGTACGTAGATACGTGAATAGAAATCAAATATTCATAGAGTTTCCATTAAAAAATATCCGGGTATTACAAGCCAATTCATAAGTGTCATAAGTCAATTAATTACAATTTTAAGCACTTCCGTTGTTTATATTATTTTTCTAAACATTATTAAATATGTATTTAATTATTATTTTTTTTTTTAATAATAGCCACCATCGCCCATGGACATCAACAAAGCAAGAGATACTCTCTCGTTTTGTCGATGCGTTGCATTCCCGAAGATAGAGGGAGATAGAGGGGGAGTGAAGAAAAAAAAGATGTGGATTCAGCGGACCCTGAGCAAGAGTCCAGAGTCCACTAGATCCGCACCATTAATGGGATGGGAGAGGGAGGGGTTAATTAAACTTTATAAGGTTAAAAGCTTAAAAACGGGACCTTTTATTACTAAGACTCCGCTGTCGGCCCTTCCGTCTGTCTGTCACCAGGCTGTATCTCACGAACCGTGACAGCTAGACAGTTGAAATTTTCACAAATGATGTATTTCTGTTGCCGCTATAACAAAAAATACTAAAAAATAAATAAAATAAATATTTGAGGGGGGCTCCCATACAACAACAAAGATAGTACTTTTTTGGTTGTATATGGTTTTGGACTTTATATTCAAAGAGTAAATTCATGCCAGTTCTTCTCATCAGAAAACCACTTTCAGGTGGTAGCTTCAGACAAACTGACTGACCAATTTTAACTTCTAAAAAGTCGATTACAAATAAACTATTTGGATTTTGGACATAAACTAGATGAAGCTTTCACCAAACCAAAAAATCAGAATTCAGCCTATTAATTTTATTTTATGTCAAATGTTCTAAAGATGTTAGTTTGTTACTCAATTACACAATAATGGCTGAACAAAATTTAATGAAATTTGGCACCCGTGTGCCTATCTGTATACTATATAACCTGGATTAACATATAAGAGTATTTTTATACCGGAAATATTATAATTCATACTGAAAATTGCATGAAATGCAATATAATGAACATTAAAATGTTTTTATGAAGCGGGTAAATAGCACTCAAGTGAAACCGGGGCGGTTTATTAGTCGTTTTATAAACTACAATGACTGCCTTCGTTTTCGGTCGAAAGTAAAAGTTTATCGTTTTCGGGTAAAACATATAGGCGTGCAGTAAAAATCCTATTTCCCACAGGAACTATTAAATTTTTCGGGATTAAAAGTACATTACGTATTAATCCAGGTTATAAAATAACTGTATGAATGGATTTTAATGAAACTTTACAATAATATAGCTTACACATCAGAATAACACGTAGGGTATAATTTACAATGATATATTGTGATTTATCCAAAATATAGCGGGTGAAACCGCGGGACACAGCTAGTCTATAATATTAGTAAGCTTCACTGCACAAAAATACTCAAAAGACTACAATAATATACAAACTAGACGGAAGGCGAGTAGCGACTGGGGCTTGCAACCTAGGAGTAGGATTAATAGGCCTAATACATACAAACACAGCAACTACACTAATCACTTTTTTATGGTAGACGTGTTGCATACGAGCAGATGGTCCACCTGATGGTAAGTGGCCATCATCGCCCATGGCCATCAACAAAACAAGAAATACCCTTTTATTTTGTCAACGCGTTGCATCCTCGAAGATAGACTGGGGAAAGGGGTGAAGAAAAAAAATGCTGCGGTTTCAGCGGACCCTGAGCAAGAGCCCAGAGTCCACTAGATCCGCAGCATTAATGGAATGGGAGAGAGGGGGTAAGTCTGGCCGACATGCGGCTCAACCGGAACGCGCCCTACCACCAAGGGGGTGCTAGGTTACTCGTCTCTTACGAGATGCTCTCCCAGCGGCAGAGGGGAATAGTATTCTAATCCGTTACCTCACAGGTGAGAGTGAGAAATCATATTTAAATGTCAGCAAAATTTTTAATTAGATCACCATTTTGGAATCACCGAGTTCTGAGAATAACTAAACCTTCTTGCCTAATAATCAAAGTACTATAATACAAAATACCCCCATCATATTTCCACTATAATAACCAAATTTTGGGTTATGGCCTGTATTGCCAAATTAATGTTCAAAACCTCCCTTTAAATAATTTTAAGTTAGCAGTCGGCATTTTATAACTAACATGATTACTGTATTTTCAGTGTTGTCAGTCACAATTAATAATTTTTTTTAAAGTCAAAAATTTTATTACAGTAAATATCGTAATTTTGAAAAAATAGACTTACACCACTTTTAAAATAACCGATTCAATTATATCCGGGTTTGGTTTTTAAATATTCGGATAGTTTCGTAACTCATCGTTGAAAATATATACAAATTATATACATAACTATCCTTATTTATTAATCTATTTATAAGTGAAAACATTATCAAAATGTATTGAATAATTTAGGAGTAATCAGTAGTTAAATAGACAAAGGTAGACATTTCAATCTCTTGGACAAAAAATGATAATTTTCTAAACATTAACAACAATAAATAAATATTTTGAAGTGAAACTTCTTTAGAATCGTTGTGATTTCAAACCGGATGCAACGGAAAAAACGACAGGTAAGAGACACAAATACAAAAATGTGTAGGAAAGAATGAGACAGAAATATACATACTATTTTATATTATTTTCATATAAATCAAATCTATAGGACAGTACCTTTCAAAAAATATAACTTTATACCCCTACTTTTATTAAAAGCTTCGAATAAAAGCACGAGAAGTGTTTCTACTCTGTTTAACATACTCGTGTCTGACTACTGTTCCTGGGGATGAAAGGGGGGTGCCCCTTTCATCCGCCTTAAGGGGTTTATTTTAAATAATAGTTATATGTAACAGTCGGCATTTTATAACTAACATGATTACTGTATTTTCAGTGTTGTCAGCCTCGTAATATACAGTGCCCACATTATTATTAAGTCCAAAATTTTATTACAGTAAATATCGTAATTTTGAAAAAAATAGACTTACACCACTTTTGAAATAACCGATTCAATTATATCCGGGTTTGGTTTTTAAATCCGGATATAACAAAACAAATCTCTGCGATTGGTAACCCTAATTTTTTTATTATGAAATATAATGATCCACCCTGGCTTTGTTTGTATTATAAACCTCTTGAAACAATCTGTCTATTGCCGGATACAGCCGGAAGCGATGTATAAAAAGGGCTGTATCTTACATGTCATAAAAACAGTTAAATGATTAAATAAAGATCTCAGAACAATTAAACAATATATAGGTTTTATAATACTATTATTCTTATAATTTTAAGTTAGTAATTAAGTGTAATTTCGTCGGCCATTTTGTTAAAAATATTAATAAGTTATATACAAAAACTTTCCTTATTTATTGCTCTATTTACTAGTGAAAACATTGTCAAAAACTGTTAAGTGGTTTTGGAGTAATAAGGAGATAAACAGAGGGAGGTGTTAAGCAAATTTGATTTTATCATCTTTAGTAGCTACTCAAATTTCGCTTGTAGTTTATACATATTATTGAAAATATATATAAATTATATACATAACCTTCCTTATTTATTGATCTATTTATAAGTGAAAACATTATCAAAATGTGCTGTATAATTTAGGAGTAATCAGTACTTAAATAGACAAAGATAGATTTAAAATTCTTGAACCAAAAAATGATAATTTTCTAAACTTTAAGAACAATAACAAATATTTTTTTTATATATATTAAAAGTATAGGACAGTACCTTTCAAAAAATATAACTTTTATACCCCTACTTTTATTAAAAGCACCCAAAAATAGTTCCTACACTCTTTAACATACTCGTGAGAAGTGTCTGACTAATGTTCCTATTCACCCCCCTCATCCCCTTTTACCGCCTTAAGGGGTTTATTTTCAATAATAATATTACCTACTAATTATTATGTGTAAAAAAAAATTTTTAAATTTTTTTTGCAGTTATATGTGAAAATAAAAAATAATCAATTATCACCTCCTTTTTATAACTTTACTTTATTTAAATGGCTGTATCTTTGTACTTTTATATTAAATGGCAACACTACATAGCTAATGTGAGTATGTAATAATGTAGCTTTCTACGAGTATAGGAATTATCAAAATCGGTTCAGTAGTTTTTGAGATACAACGTTTTAAACTTTAGTTTAATTAATAGTAAATGTCTTGAAATTTGGAACCTATTTATAAACTGAATATTTCAGATTCAAAACGGGATAGTTTGACGTCCCGAAGCTTACTTTCGGGACAACGTGACAGACAACCGAATAACGGGACTGTTCCGTTTAAAACGGGACGTATAGTCACTTTATCTATTTACTGCTTTTGACTGTTTTGGACCAACACGTCCTTTTAGCTGTAATAGATAAACTAGTAATGTATAATCATAGAATATTTACGGTTTGAATTTCTGGATCAACGCAACACACTTAAATGTTTTGGACCGACTAGAAGCTTAAATAGTAATTAATTGTTTTATTTAAAAAGTTTAATTTTTTAAGTTTAATCATGGCATATTTTTTGGAGACCAAGTTAGGAAGTTTTGGACCGACACGATACTATAGCAGTAAATGAGCAATAAGTAAGTTTTGGCCCAACGCAAACCTACCGTGTCTCAACTCATTGTTAAGCCGTGACTAAATATTGTAACGTGTGTTTACGCAACAAGTGACCCACCTTGAAACGATCGCGGGGAGGTTTGGGTCGTATGGACTTATTGTTACGTTTTTTTGTAACAGACTTGATTGAGATACATCTACCAAATTGTGAACTCACTCAAGCACACACATTAATTAATTTAAAAAAAATTGTGAATCACTCACTCATCTACACATCTATCTAACAGTATGTCTCTCACTCACTCAAGCACACAACAATTCATTTAATTTTAAAAAACATGGTAAAACACTCATCTACACATCTAAACAAAAGTGAGTCTCTCACTCACTCAAGCACACACACTAATTCATTTAAATTTTAAATAAATGGTGAAACACTCATCTACACATCTACCTAAATGTATGTCTCTCACTCACTCAAGCACACACAATAATTCATTTAAATTTTAAATAAATGGTGAAACACTCATCTACACATCTACCTAAATGTATGTCTCTCACTCACTCAAGCACACACAATAATTCATTTAAATTTTAAATAAATGGTGAAACACTCATCTACACATCTACCTAAATGTATGTCTCTCACTCACTCAAGCACACACAATAATTCATTTAAATTTTAAATAAATGGTGAAACACTCATCTACACATCTACCTAAATGTATGTCTCTCACTCACTCAAGCACACACAATAATTCATTTAAATTTTAAATAAATGGTGAAACACTCATCTACACATCTACCTAAATGTATGTCTCTCACTCACTCAAGCACACAACAATTCATTTAATTTAAAAAAACATGGTGGAACACTCATCTACACATCTAAATAACAGTGAGTCTCTCACTCACTCAAGCGCACAATAATTCATTTAATTAAAAAAAACATGGTAAAACACACTCATCTACACATCTAAACAAAAGTGAGTCTCTCACTCACTCAAGCACACACACTAATTCATTTAAATTTTAAATAAATGGTGAAACACTTATCTACACATCTACCTAAATGTATGTCTCTCACTCACTCAAGCACACACAATAATTCATTTAAATTTTAAATAAATGGTGAAACACTCATCTACACATCTACCTAAATGTATGTCTCTCACTCACTCAAGCACACACAATAATTCATTTAAATTTTAAATAAATGGTGAAACACTCATCTACACATCTACCTAAATGTATGTCTCTCACTCACTCAAGCACACAACAATTCATTTAATTTAAAAAAACATGGTGGAACACTCATCTACACATCTAAATAACAGTGAGTCTCTCACTCACTCAAGCGCACAATAATTCATTTAATTAAAAAAAACATGGTAAAACACTCACTCATCTACACATCTAAACAAAAGTGAGTCTCTCACTCACTCAAGCACACACACTAATTCATTTAAATTTTAAATAAATGGTGAAACACTTATCTACACATCTACCTAAATGTATGTCTCTCACTCACTCAAGCACACACAATAATTCATTTAAATTTTAAATAAATGGTGAAACACTCATCTACACATCTACCTAAATGTATGTCTCTCACTCACTCAAGCACACACAATAATTCATTTAAATTTTAAATAAATGGTGAAACACTCATCTACACATCTACCTAAATGTATGTCTCTCACTCACTCAAGCACACACAATAATTCATTTAAATTAAAAAAAAATTGTGAATCACTCATCTACACATCTACCTAAAAGTATGTCTCTCACTCACTCAAGCACACACAATAATTCATTTAAATTTTAAATAAATGGTGAAACACTCATCTACACATCTAAATAACAGTAAGTCTCTCACTCACTCAAGCACACACACACTAATTCATTTAAATTTTAAATAAATGGTGGAACACTCATCTACACATCTAAATAACAGTAAGTCTCTCACTCACTCAAGCACACAACAATTCATTTAATTTAAAAAAACATGGTGGAACACTCATCTACACATCTATCTAACAGTATGTCTCTCACTCACTCAAGCACACAACAATTCATTTAATTTTAAAAAACATGGTAAAACACTCACTCATCTACACATCTAAACAAAAGTGAGTCTCTCACTCACTCAAGCACACACACTAATTCATTTAAATTTTAAATAAATGGTGAAACACTCATCTACACATCTACCTAAATGTATGTCTCTCACTCACTCAAGCACACACAATAATTCATTTAAATTTTAAATAAATGGTGAAACACTCATCTACACATCTACCTAAATGTATGTCTCTCACTCACTCAAGCACACACAATAATTCATTTAAATTTTAAATAAATGGTGAAACACTCATCTACACATCTACCTAAATGTATGTCTCTCACTCACTCAAGCACACAACAATTCATTTAATTTAAAAAAACATGGTGGAACACTCATCTACACATCTAAATAACAGTGAGTCTCTCACTCACTCAAGCGCACAATAATTCATTTAATTAAAAAAAACATGGTAAAACACTCACTCATCTACACATCTAAACAAAAGTGAGTCTCTCACTCATTCAAGCACACACACTAATTCATTTAAATTTTAAATAAATGGTGAAACACTTATCTACACATCTACCTAAATGTATGTCTCTCACTCACTCAAGCACACACAATAATTCATTTAAATTTTAAATAAATGGTGAAACACTCATCTACACATCTACCTAAATGTATGTCTCTCA
Source organism: Limenitis camilla (assembly GCA_905147385.1). NCBI lineage: Eukaryota > Metazoa > Arthropoda > Insecta > Lepidoptera > Nymphalidae > Limenitis > Limenitis camilla. The sequence continues at coordinate 1,419,229 of LR990252.1, read as the reverse complement.
CTCACTCAAGCACACACAATAATTCATTTAAATTTTAAATAAATGGTGAAACACTCATCTACACATCTACCTAAATGTATGTCTCTCACTCACTCAAGCACACACAATAATTCATTTAAATTAAAAAAAAATTGTGAATCACTCATCTACACATCTACCTAAAAGTATGTCTCTCACTCACTCAAGCACACACAATAATTCATTTAAATTTTAAATAAATGGTGAAACACTCATCTACACATCTAAATAACAGTAAGTCTCTCACTCACTCAAGCACACACACACTAATTCATTTAAATTTTAAATAAATGGTGGAACACTCATCTACACATCTAAATAACAGTAAGTCTCTCACTCACTCAAGCACACAACAATTCATTTAATTTAAAAAAACATGGTGGAACACTCATCTACACATCTACCTAACAGTATGTCTCTCACTCACTCAAGCACACACAATAATTCATTTAAATTAAAAAAAAATTGTGAATCGCTCATCTATACAACTATATAACAGTAAGTCACTCACTCACTCAAGCGCACACAATAATTCATTTAATTTAAAAAAACATGGTGGAACACTCATCTACACATCTAAATAACAGTAAGTCTCTCACTCACTCAAGCACACAACAATTCATTTAATTTAAAAAAACATGGTGAAACACTCATCTACACATCTAAATAACAGTAAGTCTCTCACTCACTCAAGCACACAACAATTCATTTAATTTAAAAAAACATGGTGAAACACTCATCTACACATCTAAATAACAGTAAGTCTCTCACTCACTCAAGCACACAACAATTCATTTAATTTAAAAAAACATGGTGAAACACTCATCTACACATCTAAATAACAGTAAGTCTCTCACTCACTCAAGCACACAACAATTCATTTAATTTAAAAAAACATGGTGGAACACTCATCTACACATCTAAATAACAGTAAGTCTCTCACTCACTCAAGCACACAACAATTCATTTAATTTAAAAAAACATGGTGGAACACTCATCTACACATCTACCTAATAGTAAGTCTCTCACTCACTCAAGCACACAACAATTCATTTAATTTAAAAAAACATGGTGGAACACTCATCTACACATCTACCTAATAGTAAGTCTCTCACTCACTCAAGCACACACAATAATTCATTTAAATTTTAAATAAATGGTGAAACACTCATCTACACATCTACCTAATAGTAAGTCTCTCACTCACTCAAGCACACACAATAATTCATTTAAATTTTAAATAAATGGTGAAACACTCATCTACACATCTACCTAAAAGTATGTCTCTCACTCACTCAAGCACACACAATAATTCATTTAAATTTTAAATAAATGGTGAAACACTCACTCATCTACACATGTGAAAGTTTGTATGTTTGTTACTCTATCATGCAAAAACGGCTGAATTGATTTTAATTAAATTTGGCTCACAGATAGTTTATTAGCTGGATTAACACCTAGGCTACTTTTTATCCGTCTTTCCTTTATCCCCATATTTTTTTTAAATTTATATATAAACTAACATTGTAAATGTGGAATTTGAAAGTAAAATTAGTAGGTTTTTTGATACTCTTTCACGCTGAATTTACTAAACGAATTATGATGAAAATTTAATATAGCCTAGAGAGCTCAAGCTTTCTGAGGCAGCGCTCCCAGGAAGTCAGAGTTTTTAAAGAAATTATACAACGGTCTATTGGTGAAAACCGCATGAAAATTGTTCAGTAATTTTTGAGTTTATTATTTTTAATTATAATATTTAGTATATAGTCCAACTTAGCCGAACCTCCTCAATATGAAATTTCGTAACTTATCTCAATTAATGTGAATGTTCATACTTTTTCCATATTTTATAGTCGAAAAAAATTTCGAAAGGTTAAATGTTTTAAATAATATTAAATAAAAAAATATAATATATTTTTTTTTAAATTAATTAATTTTTTTATTGAATAAACATGAAAATAAAAAAAAATATTTATAAATAAATTGACATATTTTTAATAAATAAATTATCCTCTTTTAATTAATTAAAATCTCTTAAACTTAAAAATTAATTAATTTAAAATTACTAAAAAGTAATTTTAAATTAATTAATTAATACCTACAATTTATTATTTAATTTAAATATAAAAAACAACTTACCCGCACAAATGAAACACAAAGACACAACACTTCAATTCAAACACTGGCGTCACTTTTTATATTATGACAACGACTGTCACACACGGACTCTGACAACGGAATGAACCGCCACACACTCCACAGATAAGTGATTAGTGATAGATAATATACGGAAGGTGTGCTCGTGAGTAGTGCAGCAGTGACCCGAGAGAGCGAACTAGTTCTTCGTTCTCTTTTTAAATCTTATACTAATATATAAAGCTGAAGAGTTTGTTTGTTTGAACGCGCTAATCTCAGGAACTTCTGGTCCGATTTGAAAAATTCTTTCAGTGTTAGATAGACCATTTATCGAGGAAGGCTATAGGCTATATATCATTACGCTACGATCAATAGGAGCGGAGCTATATGCGGACGAAGTCGCAAGGGTCGACTAGTAATTTTGTAGGAATAATAAATAAAGGAAAGAAATATTTAGTTCGCTATCCATTGGCAAACTAGTTCCCTTTAAAAAATATTTAGTTCGCTATCCAATAGCAAAATAGTTCCCTATAAAAAATATTTAATTCGCTATCCATTGGCAAACTAGTTTCCTTTAAAAATATTTAGTTCGCAATACAATAGCGAAGTAGTTCGCTCTTTTAGTTCGTTAGATTTTTTTAAATTGTTTAGTAAAAATAATAAATAATGAAAAAAAATATTTAGTTCGCTATCCATTGGCGAACTAGTTCCCTTTAGTTATTTTTTTCAATAATTTAGTAAAAAATAATAAATAAAGGAAAACAACACCGATATTCTCAAACGTGAAATATCGATGTTTATGAACAATGTATTGATATTTCTATCACCATTTAAATATATAAGTATATATCGATTTTTTATTAGAAATAAACAAGTAGTAAAGTATGGATGAAATAAGCATCCCTAGAAGTAAATAGTTTGATTAAAAAAATATAAGAACTAAGAGCGAGATCGTCGACGAACTAGTTCGTATAGTTCATCTAAAGGAGCGATCTTTATAACTAGGTCGTTCGCGAACTACCCAACACTACTCGATATATCGATAGGTTAACGTTAATATAATAATTTATGTAAGGGCAAATTCATTAATTTTTAAAAGACGGTTTTTTACTAATTTTCAAATATTTATATATCAGCTTCTATATAACTTATAGACTCCTACCCAGCGGCATTCTTCTCAGTAAGACTTCTCTACTTTTATGAAAAAAATAGATATTGGCTCCAAACTTATATCGATAATATATTTTAAGCGTATTTAATCATTCAACTAAACAAAAACAGGCTTAGCTAAAGCTAATTAGGCATAAATCTATTATGTCTTAGACTATAACGTTGCTATGGCGACGTAATATAAATAAAAAGCGCTGTAGCGCTGTGTGTTTTAAATGAATGGTTAGACTACTAATACTGCTTGCAGCGCTGCAACTACCATCAGTTCAAAATAGAGTAACTAGTTGTACACTAAACGCGCTTCAGCGCTGCGTGTTTAAAGTGTATGATTAGACTAATAACTATTGATTTAGTGCTTCAACGAACTTTGGTTTAAATTCGTAAAATCATTATTAAGGAAATCCTTATCAGGTTTAATGCAATTTTGACAATATTATAAAATGTATACCTCAAATACAAGTTTGATTCCCAAGTTCAAATTTTCAGAGCTTCTTGGGGATAGAGTAAAGCAACTTTGCTGAAAGTTTGAAACATATCGAAGTTCGGAGAAAAGTTCTAGCTATTTAAAAACAGCATTTTTTAAAAATATGATTGGTTCAGCTTGATCTGCCCGTATATATGACGTGTGTCTGTGTGTGCGTGCGAGTGTATGTATGTATCCACTTAATATTATAAACGCGAAAGTTTGTAAGATATTATGGATATATGAAGTCCACACAAAGGTTGTCTGGCAGAGATTACTCACAGGTACAAGACTGCATTTTCACACCAATAAAATTAATTTAAAACTTTTTGTCATAATAGTGTTTTTCTTCTTATTTGTGTGTGCCTTTGGGACTTTGTCATTTTTGACAACGCCCCTCAACCTAGGTGGGGAGACAAAAATACTATTTTGACATTTATAATTTTAAAAATAAAAAGAAATTGAGTTAATCACTCTTACGTTTGGATTTTTCTTTTTATTTTTTTCATGGTACTGGCTGTTTGTAGGCTTATATCTTTTAAACTACGCAACAGATTTTAATGCTGTTTTCACTAATAAATAGAGCGATTCATGAGGAAGGTTTATATCTATAATACATACATGTTATAAGAGAAATTATTATTAAAAAAAAAAGAATAATTCTTTCACCTCATTAGCCTAAATATGTAATTTATTTATAATTACTTAATTGCAAAATTTCATTAAAAATTTCTAAATAAATTAATGGTATCATTAATTACTATCATATAATTAAAATTAATATCATTTTCTCCCTCCTCCCGATAAATCCTCCCTTCCTCGATAAATACCTCTCTCGTCGAAAACTGGATGAGAAATATCAAATATGATTTTAAATTTAATAATGATAATATTAATCACATACTACTAGTATTCCTTAACCCCCCCAAGTAAGCAAAAATGCTTATGTTATTTATCATATATCTCGGAGATTTAGTGATGAGATGGTAGGAGGAGAGGGGGTACATTGAAAACACTACAAGGTGTAATAGTATGCAACCGCAAAATGACCGCGCAAGTGACTACTACCCTACTCCAGTACCATATATGGCGTTTATATTATTCTATGACAACTAGCGCCACCTATTGGCGAGTAGACGACAACTAATGTGAGTTGTTAATAAGATTTCTCTTTCATGTTAAATTCTTCACATAGAATAGAACAGGTCTATATTAAGGACATTATAAAATAAAAAACAACTATTCATTACTTTCATTTGTTTTTATAATTAGAATTATATCGCTTTTACTATATATATGAAATCAATGAGTGTGTGTTCCTTGACTTTAAAACGGCTGTACTGATTTTGTTGGAATTTTCAAACAATTCTGACTAGCTCAGGTGATGGTGCAGTTAGGAAGCAATTGGATCAACAGCTTTTTAATCTATTTTATGCCTTTTTCTTATTTTTTTTCAAATAATAAAACTAACTCTCCAAAACTAGGCTAAGATTGCCTTTATTAGTGTACCATTTATTTTGTCTATAATTAGCGCCATCTATTGACGAGTAGATGGAAACTAATTGGAATTAGGCTTGGCTTACACTTATTTTTTTAAATTATTTAATATTTTTTCTTTGACATTATGGTTTTTCGTGTTTTGGTGTAAGAAATAAAAACCATTTATAATTTCCACGTAAGTTTATTAAAAACTTCTGAATATTAGTGTATCGATCACGACGGTCGAATCACATATCTGTATAATCAAGTCACTATAATAAGCAGTTAACATATACAGGATGACAAAATGGAGGGGGCCGTCAGGGAAAAACTGGATGGAAAAAGCGAAAACCAGAAAAGTGTGGAAGGAGATGGAGGAGGCTTTTATCCGGATGGGTTCCAAACTGAAAAGAAAATACTAAGTCCTAACTAAAATCTAAAAATTTAAACAACTTTGTTTTATGTAATTAACTTAGCATGTATTGCAATTTGGAAATAAAAAGCTTTATTATTATAAACTGTGCGTGAGAGTTCTAGAAGTTATTGGAACTTGCACGGCGTAAGCTATTGTGAAATGTGTCGCGTGCGTGAGCGTGAGCGAGTTCCGAACTATCCGCCTTTGGGTGCAGTCGCGCGTTACTATCAGAGAGATAGTAACGCGCGACCGCACCCAAAGGCTCGAGGATTTCAGCGACCCGTAAGAGTGTTGCGAGATGGTTGGTGACAGTATGGCCACAACATAATTGAAGCGTCAGTAGCTCAGTGGTTCAACAAGTCGTGTGTTCAAATCCCGGACAGTGGACTACTGGCGTGGCCCACTCCTGACACGAACATTTAGCTTACTTGGACGGGTAAAGGGAATATTAGTAGTATATGATCCATACTGTTGCTAACCTTTAAAAAAAAAATATTTTTACAGCCCTTTCACTTTAAAGGGACCGTTTCTCTGTAGACATTACTAGGGGTCACTAATGGGGGATTGGCGGGTCTTTGCTTAGCTTATTTTTGATATGGGTGATGGTGGGGTCTGCACGGTGATTACGTCATCGTTTAATTCGGAAACAAGAATAAGTTCATTAAAGGGATAAACACAGTAAGCACAAGTAAACACAGTAACAACAGCACTTCTATATTACATGAGTGCTCTGGGATTACCAGTTGGGCCCATGACCATGCCGAAAAGGACACAACTTGCAATATTTTTTTTTAAAGACTACTAGCTGTATGGATTACATACTACTAGTATTCCCTTTACCCCTCCTAGTAAGCTAATAAATAGCTTGTATCAGGAGTGGGCTACGCCAGTAGTCCAGTGTCCGGGATTCGAACCCACGACTTATCGATCGTGAATCCAACGCCCGCACCACTGAGCTACTGATGCTTCAATTCATCTTAAAGTTACGATTACATTTATTGAACATCCTTGAAATTGTCAAATGAAATCCCTATTTAGAAAAAAATCTAATAGAAACGCCTTTTTTGGCCTTGCAATTGCATGTAACCTCTTAACGGCCGAAATTAATAACCAATGTAATCCAAAATCTTTGGATTATTCCATTTTTGCATATAAAATTCAAATTTTTACGCCACTTGGCCCACGACTATCGCCCGACTGACCTTACCCTCATATGTGTAAAAAATAATTATCGCTTAAAGCGATCTCTTCCAGACAACCTTAAGGTGGAGTTGTATAGTAAGAATTAAAAGAATATTGGAAGGTGTACTGACAAAAACAAAAGGATAATTATTATCACCCAAATGAAGGCGACGAAATATAAAAAAAAACTACAAAATATAATCAATAAATTTAATATATTTTAAATATAACCACAATATAATTGTTAAAATAAAGCATAACTACTTTATACAGGTTATTAGTATACTACCTGGAGGGAAAGAGACAAAAAAACATGTTAGAAATGACTAGTTTACTATAAAAGAACTCAGTATAGACGTGTGACGTCACAAAGTCTACCTAGTTTGTATAAACACCTAATAGATGGCGCTGTGTTAACATTCGTAATATCTTTGGTTCTATTTATACAACCTCTCTCTACTCTATCTGATGGTAAGTGGCCATAGTCGGCCATAAATTGCTGAGTGAGAGGGAGTGAGGAGAGAGGAGTAATGGTTGGGCAAGAATGCTACAGTTTCGGTGTCAATTGAAGCATTAATGGGATGAAAGAGGGAGAGGATGGGTCTCGACCGGAATGCAATTTGATATAATCTATCCTTTCCTTGATGACGTCACCTTCAGTGTGACGTCATCAAGGAAATGTTCTCGAACTTTCCCTCTAGATAAGATACTAACCCGTTTATATAACTAATACTATTACATAGGAAACAAAACCCATACAACTCTTAAATAATACAAACAAAAAGATTTAACTTAATTCCCTTTACCTACTCAGCGCTTACGTGTCCGACGCAAAAGAGCTCCAAATGCGTTTTAGTCACTACGACTATTCATGAGAGCACCTATACATGCGAGCAGTGACGTTGGGAATAACTATAAAACAATTGTTAGTGTTCGATCTTGCGCTGACGGATGGTGAGATATGTTTGCTTGCCCCGCAGCTATGCCCCCCCCCCTCCCTTTTCCCGCCGCCCTCATTCTTTAGAAGTGAGAACAATTCAAAACGGGCAGTGTGACACTGTGTGCCACGCACCTCGGTTAAGAAATAAAATCTGAAGGGGAACAGGAGCCAGCTCCAGATCAGGTGAGTTGACATCTTTTGAAGTCGAAGTCATTCCTTTCCCTCCCCAATACAGTCCACAAAGTAGCACGCTGCTACAGTTAGCAAGAGGCAAATATTGTAGTGATTCTCAAACCTCTCCACGCGCTATACGATTATAAAAGGTTACAAAGTTCAAACTCAGATTTAACGTCAAACTCTTTATATCGTCAAATTAACTGGACATGTTAACCAATATTGATTTATCGAATACTCTGTATAACAACTCCGAATAACGTCATCAAAATTATTTGTGCAAAATTAAATGAATCCATCACAGTATTAAACATCAATCACGATGCCGTGATGATGATCAGTCGTTCTATATATAAATGGTTATTGTAAAATCACATCACGATCACACGAACACGATTACATGATCAAACACTGAGAGTCTTGGGTTGGTGGCGCCACGAAACCCTCGGGCGGTACTGAGATATCCCCCACCAGTTCTGTAGGTGGTTGGCCTAGGTCTTGCATCTGGAATTTATCGAGAAAAAAAACGTTGTTTATAATGCGCAAAACATACGGAGTGTTGCTGTGTGTTTATGGACAGTCTCAAGAGGAAAATACCACAATGCGCAAAACATACAGGAGTAAACTTAGGCTCAATGTGCAAAACATGGAGAAGTAAACTTAGACTCAATGCGCAAAACATACAGGAGTAAACTTAAGACTCAATGCGCAAAACATACAGAAGTAAACTTAGGCTCAATGTGCAAAACATGGAGAAGTAAACTTAGACTCAATGCGCAAAACATACAGGAGTAAACTTAAGACTCGATGCGCAAAACATACAGAAGTAAACTTAGACTCAATGCGCAAAACATAGTGAAGTAAACTTAAGACTCAATGCGCAAAACATACAGAAGTAAACTTAGACTCAATGCGCAAAACATACAGGAGTAAACTTAAGACTCAATGCGCAAAACATAGTGAAGTAAACTTAAGACTCAATGCGCAAAACATACAGAAGTAAACTTAGGCTCAATGTGCAAAACATGGAGAAGTAAACTTAGACTCAATGCGCAAAACATACAGGAGTAAACTTAAGACTCAATGCGCAAAACATACAGAAGTAAACTTAGACTCAATGCGCAAAACATAGTGAAGTAAACTTAAGACTCAATGCGCAAAACATACAGAAGTAAACTTAGACTCAATGCGCAAAACATAGTGAAGTAAACTTAGACTCAATGTGCAAAACATGCAGAAGTAAACTTAGACTCAATGCGCAAAACATACAGAAGTAAACTTAGACTCAATGCGCAAAACACACAGAAGTAAACTTAGACTCAATGCGCAAAACATACAGAAGTAAACTTAGACTCAATGCGCAAAACACACAGAAGTAAACTTAGACTCAATGCGCAAAACATAGTGAAGTAAACTTAGACTCAATGTGCAAAACATGCAGAAGTAAACTTAAGACTCAATGCGCAAAACACACAGAAGTAAACTTAGACTCAATGCGCAAAACATACAGAAGTAAACTTAGACTCAATGCGCAAAACACACAGAAGTAAACTTAGACTCAATGCGCAAAACATAGTGAAGTAAACTTAGACTCAATGTGCAAAACATGCAGAAGTAAACTTAAGACTCAATGCGCAAAACATACAGAAGTAAACTTAGACTCAATGTGCAAAACATGGAGAAGTAAACTTAGACTTAATGCGCAAAACATACAGGAGTAAACTTAAGACTCAATGCGCAAAACATACAAGAGTAAACTTAGACTCAATGTGCAAAACATGGAGAAGTAAACTTAGACTTAATGCGCAAAACATACAGAAGTAAACTTAGACTCAATGCGCAAAACACACAGAAGTAAACTTAGACTCAATGCGCAAAACATAGTGAAGTAAACTTAGACTCAATGCGCAAAACACACAGAAGTAAACTTAGACTCAATGCGCAAAACATAGTGAAGTAAACTTAGACTCAATGTGCAAAACATGCAGAAGTAAACTTAGACTCAATGCGCAAAACATACAGAAGTAAACTTAAGACTCAATGCGCAAAACATACAGAAGTAAACTTAGACTCAATGTGCAAAACATGGAGAAGTAAACTTAGACTTAATGCGCAAAACATACAGGAGTAAACTTAAGACTCAATGCGCAAAACATACAGGAGTAAACTTAAGACTCAATGCGCAAAACATACAAGAGTAAACTTAAGACTCAATGCGCAAAACATACAGAAGTAAACTTAGACTCAATGCGCAAAACATACCGAGTACAATCCGTGCGTAAAACATACCTGTTGCATCATTTTCAGTACAGACTCGAATCTCTGTTTCTTAACATCCTCAGGGTCTGACTCCTGCTCAGGTTCCAGCTCCGCGCACACTTTCTCCATTAATGATTGTTGCTTTTCAAATCTAAATTAAATTAAAAATAATATTAAAATTGCATGTCTACACCTAGCTTTATAATTGATTGAAACAGCAGTTACGCCACTCGTCACTAGATGGCGGCAGTATAAAAGAATGGAGATGATTAAAAAAAACTTCGGAGTATGGTATCAAATTCATCAAAGCTGAAGAAATTAAAAAATTAAGCAGAAAAATTCTTACTGTAAGTGTTGCCATTAATATTGAAATTAAAGTTTTTTTTTTAATTTGACAGGTGGCAGATGACGCTACTCCACCTGATGGTAACACGAGGGCGGAGAGAATACGTGAATTTAAACTTAAATGCAACAAATCATCGAAACTGGAAAAAGGAGATTCTAATTTTAAATGTGTCAAATTATCGAAGTTGCTAGATGGATTTGAATATCGAACTAAAAAGTTCTAATAACTTAAATATCTATATTTAAATGTGTCAAATTATTTAAGATACTAAAAACAATTTGAAAATCGAACTGATAAGATTATACATAAAAGTCACAAAAATATATTTGAAAATGGAACTCAGAGATAGTAAATTTAAATGAATAAAAATCATCGAATTTAATACAACAAATATTTGAAAATCGAACTAAGGATATAGGAGTAGCAACAGCGCCACCATCGGATTACCTCTCATATTCGCTCTGGTCAATCTTCCCCTTATTCTCCGCGAGCCACGCCGGGTACTTATCCACGAGATCCTTCAGTGACGGATACAGAACCTCCTTGGACAACAACGACTGCATCATCCCCTGCATGAACGGCAGGAACATGTTGCCCTCCTACAAAACACAAAAACTTCTCATCACATTATTAATCACACACACACACGTACTCCCTAAAGCGACATCAAAATCAGTAAGAATTGCAGCTGTGTGAGTACGCTTTACTATACAGCATACAGATCGAACCTTCTAGAACATTCATGAACATTCTAGAACATTTGTTCTTTCGTCTACATATTGGTATTAGATCAGTCTATCTATGACGTCACGCGATAACGGACTATACGCAGTAATTACTATTTGGTTTTAATGTTAATATTTTTTGTATGTCTAAAATCTTTAGAGTACAGATTCCAAATTTGAATTTTATTTACACAAATTTGAATTTGGAATCTATTTCCAATCTGTAGACCAAAATCCTCAGGTTTAAAACAGAAAATATTTTCCAAATTTGAATTTTATTTACACAAATTTGAATTTGGAATCTATTTCCAATTTGTAGACCAAAATCCTCAGGTTTAAATTAGAAAATAGATTCCAAATTTGAATTTTATTTACACAAATTAAATTGGAATCTATTTCCAATCTGTAGACCAAAATCCTCAGGTTTAAAATAGAAAATAGTTTCCAAATTTGAAATTTATTTACACAAATTTGAATTTGGAATCTATTTTCAATCTGTAGCCCAAAATAGATTTTATAAACTTAGATCTGATGCTTTATTTTGGAACTCTTTATCCTCGTACACTAGTATATACCTGATTTCCTTCTCCTAAGTTGAAATTATTGAACATATTAGCTAAATCAGCTTCAGAAAATGGCGTCTGTAAATTCTCTGTATTAGTGCTCAGGTTTTGTAACGTCTGTGATATCGCTGCTGATACCTGGAACAAGTTTTTTTTATTACCAGAGTTTTCCAAATGAGGCTAAAGGGTCATATTCGAATTTCAAAATCTCGTCAATAATAAATACATTCTATTTTCAAAGTTATCGATATTCCTAATTTAAACAGCCCTCTGTGAATTTTCGAATTTCAAAATCTCGTCAATCATAAATACATTCTAATTTCAAAGTTATCGATATTCCTAATTTAAATAGCTCTCTGTGAATTTTCGAATTTCAAAATCTCGTCAATCATAAATACATTCTAATTTCAAAGTTATCGATATTCCTAATTTAAATAGCTCTCTGTGAATATTCGAATTTCAAAATCTCGTCAATAATAAATACATTCTTATTTCAAAGTTATCGATATTCCTGATTTAAATAGCTCTCTGTGAATATTCGAATTTCAAAATTTCGTCAATAATAAATACTTTCTTATTTTGAAGTTATCGATATTCCTAATTTAAATAGCTCTATGAGAATATTCGAATTTCAAAATCTCGTCAATAATAAATACATTCTTATTTCAAAGTTATCGATATTCCTAATTTAAATAGCTCTATGTGAATATTCGAATTTCAAAATCTCGTCAATAATAAATACATTCTTATTTCAAAGTTATCGATATTCCTAATTTAAATAGCTCTATGTGAATATTCGAATTTCAAAATCTCGTCAATAATAAATACATTCTTATTTCAAAGTTATCGATATTCCTAATTTAAATAGCTCTCTGTGAATATTCGAATTTCAAAATCTCGTCAATAATAAATACATTCTTATTTCAAAGTTATCGATATTCCTAATTTAAATAGCTCTCTGTGAATATTCGAATTTCAAAATCTCGTCAATAATAAATACATTCTTATTTCAAAGTTATCGATATTCCTAATTTAAATAGCTCTCTGTGAATATTCGAATTTCAAAAATTCACATGAATAATACATTCTAATTTTAAAGTTTTCGATAAGTATTCTTTATTTAAAAATCTCTGTGAACAATCCAAATTCAAAAATGATGAAAATAATAAGAAATAACGAAAACATAAAACTCACTTCATCAATTTTTTCCTGTGTAGCGGGATCACTTTGAACTGGTTCCGGAGCGCCCTCTGTTGGCGGCTTCAACACCTGCGCCGCAGCCTCTGTACAGTGTTACACGCTTAATAAACAAAAGATACTCAAACAGCAACACTAAATATTAATTACTTACCAGCCATCTTTGTAAATGTCTGCGCAATTTGTTCTTGAGATATTTGATCTTCTGTAATAAGAAAAATAATTACAAAACCGCGTTCAATTATGATAAATAGTCACTATTTATGTCACAACACATTTTGCCGCCATATTAAAAATGAAATATCAAATTTTTTTCAACATTGACAACACCACATAATTATTTTTTTTATTTAAATATGGCAACTCTTAAAGATTAAACACCTGTTTTAATTAGTGTTGCCATATCCTTCTAATATTATAAACGCGTCCTACTAATATTATAAACGCGAAAGTTTGTAAGAATGTATGGATGTCTGGATATATGTTTGTTCCTCTTTCACGCAAAATCTACTGAATGGATTTTATATGAATCATCTAAATTATAGCGGGTGAAACCGCGGGGCGCTGCTAGTACATTATATTGTCCAATTTTTTTTCAACACTGGTAACACCACATAATTATTTTTTTAATTTAAATATAGCAACTCTCAAAGATCGAACACATAACTTAATTAAAGTGTTGCCATATACATTATATCGTCAATTTTTTTTCAACATAGACAACACCACATAATTATTTTTTTATTTAAATATGGCAGCTCTCAAAGATTGAAGACCTGATTTAATTAAAGTGTTGCCATATACTTTATATTGTCAATTTTTTTCAACACTGACAACACCTATTTGTTTAAATTTATATATGTCAACACTGAAACAGGTTTGATCATGTTATTTCTAGTCACAAATTGAACACCTGATTTATCTAAAGTGTTGCCACATACATTTTAGATCAATGACTCCCAAAGACGTTTTGATAAACTTACCAGGTACACCGCTAAATCCACCGAGAATTGCCGCCATATTGGTTTCAAATTGTGCAGCAGCTTCCTTAATGAACTCCTCACTCCAAATATTTTGAGGAGCTTCTTCTGATTTGGGAACCTGATCCTTCTTCGTCATATCTTCTAAGGCACCTGTAATAAATAAAAACGATTTATGCCATAATTACCCCCTAAAAGAGGGAAATTAATTTATTTTACCCGCGTATTATCTATAGAAATATTATCTGTGGGAACATAATTTTAGATAATGAGAATATCGAATTGTATATATTAAAAATAATATCAATGGAAAATTATGGAAAAAAAAACGCAAAAATAAATATCTTTCATATTCGTTCGTTCACTTACTAACTCACTCACACACCTGTTCGAATGTTCTACAATGCCTATGTGCAGTGGACACCGCCATCTCACTCACTCGCTCAAACTTCTATCTCGCTCACTCTTTGTTTTAAAACGCAAAAATAAATATCTTTCACATTCGTTCACTCACTAACTCACTCACAAACCTGTTGAATGTATATTCTATAATGCATAGTATGTGACTGATGTGCAGTGGACACCATCATCTCAGTCACTCGCTTACTCTTCTGTCTCGCTTACACAAACAACATTTTTTTTTATATAATGGCTTTCATTTTACAATTTTGTTTAGACCAAACTTAAGAGTAAACAAATTCCCTTAACAGTGTTGCCATAAACAAAAAATATTAGATTGCGTTCATCAACAAGTCATTTAAAACTATGTTGTCTATTGTCAGACACTGCGCAGCTGCAACCCCCTGTCAGACACTATAAAATTTATTAATAATAATCAATTATGGCACTACAGCACACAGGCCTTGGACTGGTCTAGTAAAGCTCTCCAATCGCTTCGATCCAGAGTTATTTATATCTATCTCTCTATCTTACTCTGGGTCTTCCTGGATTCTTTTGACCTTCCGAATTACATTGTTCAAATGTTTTGGTATCCTGTCGTTATCCGCGACCAATCTTTATATGCTTAATGACATTGTACATACAAGACCTCAGAACCCAAGTTTCAGAGCCATCAAAATTGGTCTATACTGACATTAAAGTATAAAAACTGAACGTTATATATGTTACGTAAAAAAAAAGAAGATATTTTCTCAGTAATCGGACAGTCTTGATAGTTCTGCAACCTTGTCAGACACATTAAACATCTTTCAAAGCAACCATGATCCAAACTTTATACTTGGGGATCATTTATATCTCTTTTAGGGACATAACCATTGAAACTTTGGGGTTTTATAAAATAATGAAGGTCTGATAGCTGCGGGATCTTACTCTTAGGGCCATACTACACGGACAGTTCTCCCGACACAGGAATCCGCTTGACAAAGCTCTGCTGCAGACCATCAAACTACACAGAACGCGGTTTATCTATGTCTTTTGTTCTTATCAACATAGATCCACCAAATGATAACTGCTCTTGCAGCTCTATTATCAATAGAATTATTAAAAAATAAAGTATAGCACAATGTTTTGGTGGAATCTTACATTCAATGTTTAATCCGCACCGTGATAACTTTCATAACTTCTCTTACTACAGAATGTCTGTGAACTCACTATCTTCTATCCATAATATGCCAACATATCAAGAAAAATTATAAAATAACACAATAGCGGGATACTGTCGCATGCCAAATGTAGTTTGAAGCACCGGTCGTATTTCTACTGCCTGTATATGACATCCATGTAGTATGCCCCTAACAATATGACATCGTGAATTAATTTTTAAATAGATACAATATTATATTAATGACAATAATATCAAAGATAAATAATCCACATTGCAAAAACTGATTATTAGTATAAAGATTAGATTATAAATATAAAGGACAATGTGCAAATTGGTATACAAAACGGAATAACATGTCATTATAACGAGTATATAAATATTCATTATAATTTCCTCTAAACCAGAGTATATTTAAATCTAAGATATCATCAATGTTGCCAAGGCTGTAATAATACCCCCCCATTGTACTCATAGCTTGCGATGGTTTTAACAATCCTGTTTGAACACTAAGGAAAAAATAAATAAGAGAAAGAGATGCTAAACAATTTTGATAAAACTTGTCCAATAGATCTTTGCAAAGCAAGGCAGATAATTATACTAGATTATTTTATTGGGGGAATTCTTCTTTTTTTATGTGCCAAACACCTAGATGCCAGATAATTTAATAAAACTAATTTCCAGTTTTATTCTATAATGGAAAAGGCAAAGGTACACACCGTACAGCCTTGTCTTTAGTAGGTTAATTCTTTATTAATTATATAGTAAGGCTGAAGCCATGTCTTTTGTATTCATAAGTCAAAGAAAAAGAGCAGGAATCTCCAGACAAAGTGGGCCTTCCAAAAACATCTCCACAAAACAAACCTGAGGAGACATCTTCCTGCTCCTCATCCACTCTATTTCCATGCTTTCTCTGCTCTCCCCCATTACCACTATTTAACACACAACACCACCATCCAAACCATGCAAATCAATTAATTTTACATAGATGCTCCAAAAAAGCCCGCAGTTCAGACTCCAGTGCTTTTCCATAAAGCAATTCAAATATACAGAATATGAGAATGAGAATTCTTTTTTTGGAAGGACTTTCCAAGTGCTGAAGTAATGAATGGAGGGGAGGGGGTGAGGGGTGAGGGGGGATCAAAATCTCCTGCAATTCGGCAACACTATTAAGTATTTACTTTATGGAATAAATCACAATGATTTCAAGTGACATTTGACTATTGTAAAGAAAATTTATTGCAGAATTTTAAAATGTTATATTTCGGAAACTATTGATTTCTGCAGTTCGAGATCTTGTGAGTGAGTGAGTCTAGTAGGCCTAGATCTATCGCCAATAAAATTTTGGAGCGAAATCATTACGTCAACGCTTGAAAAGTTCAGAAGTAATTTTTCTTTCTCCCCCCATAATTCCCAAAATATGCGTCAGCGGCAAAAAAAAATGGGGGGATCGATAGAGGGGACCCCCATCTACCCCAATCACCACTCCTCGCCCCCCTTCGTTACTTCAGTACTTGGAAAGTCCAGCCCAATCCAGTATAAAAAAATATTATTATCCTATATTTTAATAAAAAATGATTCTTAAAATTTTTTTAACCTTGAAATTATTAATTATTAAATTAATAATAAAGTACATAATTCATGACTATCCCAAAGTCCTTGATGCCAAGTCATTTAAATAAATTAAAAAAAACTGTATGAAGAACTAGAGGTTGTGTAACACAAATAGGTTATATTAATTAACGAAAATTCTACATACTATCGAGTAAGTCTTCGAGCTCGGGATCAGCATCATTTTTCGAGACTTCCTTATTTTCAGACATAATAACTATATAAAAAGTATTTTAATAAATTACAAAACGCACTTCGCATAAAAGGAAAATTTTATGACAATTGACATTTGACTTATGATAATTTTTTTTTCTCTGTTTTTATTCCATAATAGAAAAGGCAAAGGTATTACACCATACAGGCTTGTTTTAAGTAGGTTAATTCTTTATAACTTGATGTTTTTTTAATTATCTTTTTTACGGCTCTACCTTTGAGCTTTTTTGAGCCATATAACTTGATATTTTTTTTAAAAATCTGTAATAAGTAAATATAAACAAAAACTCAGTAATAAATTAGAGCAGCATTCCTTTATAATTGTAAAGGCTGAGAGATCAGATATTCTGAAAATCGATTTTTGTGTACAAAATATTCCATATAATTTTTTTTTAAAGTAATTAAATTAAAAGTGTTCATCTTTAAAATAACTTTTTAAGTGGATTAATTCTTTTAATTTTTTAAATAATATTCTATGTTTAAGTCTGTATCAAATTTAATTTATACTGGCCGCACTACAAATAAATGTCACATGATTAAAACCATAGACTAAAAAACCGAGATAACGAATTAGAAATATTAAGCTCTGTATACATAGGTATAGTTTTTTAATTTATCTTTACGTAAGAAAATTATAAAAAACTTTAAATAAATGAATTCTCAAGAATAATAATATTGTATTATTACTACTATATAAGGATAAAATATTTGTTTATTTGTTTGATGCGAATAGGCACTAAAACTGCTAAACGTTTTTGATAATTCTTTCGCCAATCGAAACTTACATCCTTTCTTAGAAACCTAGGCTATATGGTGTTGCATTATTTACTATAAATAAAAAGATATGGATAATTAATTGTCATGAAGTGGCCATTTTGGAAGTTAGAGAATATCTCTGAAAGCACTAAACTGATTTTGATAATTCTTTCACCAATAGAAAGCTACACTATACCAGAATGAGATAATTTATGTAGTGTTATCATAACTATAAAAATTAAAACGATGTGGTTATTAAAGTGCAGATAGCCGGAAGATAAATGGCAATTTTAGATAATAAAAGTAATCTCAGGAACCTCTCATCCGAATCGGAAAATTCTTTCATCAGTTGAAAGTTATACCATTCCTGAGTGACATACGTGATAGTGTTGCCATATGTTTAACTGACAAATGATTTGATTTAAAAAAATCTCTGACTAAATTACACTATTCTCGTTTCCCTTTTTCTTTCTTTCTACCTCTTTTGTTTTCTCTCTTATGCTACCTAACTCTCTTTAGTTTTTCTCTTTCATTCTCTGCCTCTCAATATTTACTAATACTATATCCAGCAGTTAACTTGTACATATTAAAGCACGTCCGTCCCACACGACGGGTGACACACAACTGACGATATTTTTAACGCCATCTCGTATTTATGAGTATACCCCAATAGTAAATAAGCAGTGAAGGCCCTGTGGTTGAGACTTCAAATCTTACTCGGGAGGTCCGAGGTTCGATCCTGGGCACACAACTCTGACTCTGAGTTATGTGTGTTTTAAGCAATTAAATATCACTTGCTTTAACGGTGATTTCCTTCACCGTGAAAGCAAGTGATCGTGAGGAAACCTGCACTCTTGAGAATTCCCAAAAAGTCTGCCAACCCGCACTGGGCCAGCGAGGTAGACTATGGCCTAATACCCTCCACATTCTGAGAAGGAGCAGTAGGCCATTGAAGGGTCGTGATGATGAAATAAATAAAACTTCACCTCTAATTGTACATAAACATATAATTCTTTATCTACTTATAAATGACGAGTATTTCTACGTGGTACAAAATTTGGTCCACTGTGGTTCTTTGCTTTTTTTTATTGGTACTAATCATTAGCTTTTACAAATGGTGTGCAGAAATAGTTTTATACTGGAAATATATTTTAATATATAATATCAATAAATGTTAAAAATATATCACATGGTTATAAAAAAGTTATATATGTCGGAAAATAGTAAACGATTATTGAATCGTGATTGGTACCTATGGCGCTAGAGTAAAATAATAATCACTTCGATACTCAGACTGCAGTCTTAGTCTTTGAGCAAGTGAAAGTGTTAAGTGAATTGTGATGTTAGTGCTGGAAGTGCTGTCATATTAAGGTCATGATACTCTCGTGAACCTTACAATGGTAATGTTAACACGTGGTAATGTTATAAATTGTAAATACCAAAAAATCCTGAAATGATTGTTAATCCATATTTTTTAGCCGTGATAGATTTTTAGTAATAAAAAAAAACTAAAAACTTAAGTTTATTTTCTCCACGTCTTGTCTCGAATACCTAAGATAAAATATTTCAAGAAATCTCGAAAACAAATGACTGCTTACATCATAGAACTTTTCATTTTAGACTAGAAATATCGACAGTCTAACTGAAGTCTTAGTCGTGCGCGGTCTCTCAAGAAGTGAACATCATCTAAGTAGTGCTAGTGATAGTGTCAAGTGCAGTGTAGTGTGGAAGTGCTGTCCAACTAAGGTCACGTAAGTCCTAACAATGTAATTGCCACGTGGTTAAGTAAACACAATGTTAGGTTAGGTTAGCCTTAGGTTAGGTTAGCCTTGTGTTAGATTCGGTTTATGTGCGTTTAACCTTAGGTTTAAATAGAGAGCCTAGCAGTGGAGGTGAGTGTCGTAATTACTTAAAGGAATTCCTTAAGCCTACACCTTGGTCACAAGTCCAAGGCACTGCTTAGGTTTCTCTCGTAATTGTTAGAGATCATATTTGATAATTTATCGGTTCAATAGAAGTATCTGCGTCGCGTTTACCCAATATTCCATTCAATACCATCACCCCCTTTTAGTGTTCCCCAATATTCCCCATATTCCTCCTTCCATTTCCTTTCACATAGTTTTAAAATCCCCGACATATATATCATTTTGAATTTAAAATACTTAAAAAGAATACCATCGCCATTTTTTTACCAAAGCAACCTTTTTGAGTCAAAAAGTAATATTCTGGTTTACAATCTGTAAAAAAAATCTTCAAAACTTTTGTATTGAACATGATTGGTATTTAGTATTTACAATACCGATTTATCCATTTCCCCTTTAAAATATAACTGTTCATAAATTGTTTATTATTTTATCTAAATCCTATCGTAATCTTCCTGCAAGGAATCTAAATATGTAGTATCCAGTCGCCATTTGCAACAATCTGTGTACCCAGTATAATCTGAAAAAAAAATGAACTTTTGTTATAGTTTAATATTTTAGTATTGCCAGATGCAATTTAATCGACCCTTGGTAACCAAACACTAATTAATATAAGAAAGGTTGTGACTGAATAATCCAAAATCTATATTATAATACATAATTATTTTAAATTTATTTTTTAGAGCAAGCATGCTCAATCGATATTTTGAAAATTGATAATTTTTATGACACTACAGGCAAAATTTATATTTTATTGATAGTGGATGAGGCATAAACTCCAGATTTAATAAATCCATCTGATGATGTATGTTCAGGAGTCTGTCCACTATACCGTATCATACTATGACCAAGCTATGAAAGTACAACATAGAAAACAGTGCGATATGGTCCATTATGCTCACTAGAACGTTGTCCGTCCATCGCTCGTCTCTGTCCATATAATTACATGTTGGGCGCGGAACGTATCCGGCAAACGGTCGTTGCATGGAATAGCCTCATATTTCTTTGCCCGACACGTTTCTATTACGGTCATAGTATGATATGTTGAGTGAGTCTTTTAAGCTTCGCCTTTTGCTTAACAAAATATTTAATAATTCTTAATACCTTTTCAACTTAGTCCGTGCCTGTGGTAGTGATTCCGTACTATCCTTCAATATATACCGCCTTATCCCGAGCATATACGATCCAATATACGATTCCCAATCAAACTCTCCAGGCCAATGGACAAACGAACTTGAATCGCTTGTAACTTTCGCTTCATTGTGTAACGCTGTCAGTTCTGTTACGCTGAATTGCCATTCGTGATTGGCAAAGTATTCTCCAGTAGCCGCCGCCATTTTGAATCTTCGTGCCAGTTTCATCATACTACAACGTAACAGAGGTTTCAATTTAGAGGTTATGTTTAATGTAATAATAGGACATGTAATAGAAAATATAATTGGTGCTTAGGGTCTAAGTATCAGGATGGTGTATTTAATTTTTAGGCACCTGACTATATATCATTTTAGAAATTTTTTTTACTACTGTCGCCATTTTTCCATTTTTTTCTCCTTTAATTTATCTATAAATTGTGATTGTTATTCTTCGCCTAAACCGTTTGATCGATATTGATGTTTTTTCTTGCACAATTATAGAGAAATAAACACTTACATTCGTAAGATTTAATGAGATGATGAGAAAAAAAACATAATACAGTGTTTTGTAATTAATTATATACTTACATAGCTTTCCTTCCTTGTGCTCTGAGTAGTAAATCGTAAAGGAAAGCCGGGAAAAAATGACAAGATATCTCCCAAAATGTGTTAACAAAACGTGATTCCGTGAAAGCGAAATTTGGATACCACATTACGTATCTGTAAAAAAAATATTTTAAAATAAAATATTTGCATGTGTAGACATACCTTTATTGTAATAAGTTATTGTCTATGGTACTAAAGCTAGTGTGGCAAGATTATAAATCTTTTACCCCTTAATACGTTTTATTTTTTTTTTATATTTAATACTTAAAAAAAATCTTACTAATATTATAAGTGCGAAAGTTTGTTTGTTTGTATAATTTTTATAAAACACTCAAAAATAGCTGTTTTGATTTTAATGAAATGAGACACACATATATATACTTAGACACATACACTGATACTTTTTATTCCATAAAGAAACATAGTCTCTATGGTATTAAGTTCTATTACCTCTTAATTTCAATAAATGTGAGTGAGTGAGTGAGTACGTGAGTGTGTGAATCTCACAAATAATCTCTGAACACAATACTGTAGATCTCGTTGATGAAGACATGGATGAATACTCGTATTTAATATAACTCTATGAGCCACCCTCACTTCGCTAAGGCGTATTTTAATTGTTCACTCACGTACTCCCCATTGAATGTCTGTTACATAATGCATAGCTGTCACTGATGTGACACCACCATCTCACTGATTCACTCACTCTTCTGTCTCATTCACACCTTGTCCTGACAATAACTAACACAACGATTTGGTGCAGTCGTTCTCAAGTTATGCGCTTACATACATACAGGCATTAGTTATTTATTTTAATACTTACTTTGTAGGATTTTCTCTAGCCCATTTGACGCAGAGTTGAGTAAAGTGTCCCCACTGTAAGGGATTGATGGATCCAGACGTTACATTGTATACAGGACAATGACCGGGTCTGGAGGATTAAAGAAAACTGTTGTCACGTAAAAATATTATTAAATTAAAAAACATAAAGCTTGTCTATTCTTTGACAGCGCTCTAGATAGTTTTTATCTTTAGTTAGTGTATATATCTCGGAAATTTTATGATCAGTAGGAGGAAGAAGAGAGAGTATATTGAGAAACACTACAAGGGGTGATGCTATTGAATGGACTATTGGGTAAACGCAACGTAGATACTGCTACTGAACCGATAAATAATCAAATATGATCTCTTAAATTTACGAGAGTAAGCTAATCAGTGCCTTGGACTTGTGATCAAGGTGTAGGCTTAAAGAGCTTTTTTAACGGAATTCCAACACTCGCCTCCACTGCTTAGTTTCTCTGTCTACATTTAACCTTAACCTTACGTGCTAACATATATATGTCGGAGCATAGTAAACGATTATTGAATAATCGAATCGTTATCGCCATCTATGGCACTGGAGTAGGGTAGTAGTCACTTCCTTCATTTTAACATTCTCAACTCTTTATATGCCTTCGACAGTCGTAGTGAAGTAGTCTCTAGATCTCTAGGGTTAGTGCTGGGAGTACTGTCCGATTAAGGTCACATTAGTACCTTACAACGTAGTTCCCACGTCTCTACGCGTTCCAGTCGACCCACACACGGGTTGACTGGAACTTGTCAAAATCACTAAGCGGTCGGATCCGCATGCTGGTTGTTGCAAGTCAGTCAAGTTACTTGGCTCTTAAGAGATACTCGCTCAGAGGCAGACGGGAATTGTAGTCTGACCTTGTTCTGGTCGGTAATCTCCTGACTTTACCGCCACCAAAGAATACAATAAATTAACTCACTTCTTAGAACCCTGTCTCCATGCAGCCAATATACAGCTGTTGACCACCATGTCTACCGGTACCAGGTCTACTACATACCGTTCCCGACAGTATCCCGAGCGGTAAGTACCTCGGGATATTTCCATTATTATACCTGAAATATAAAAATCGTCCGTACAAACATACATAATAAAAAAAAAAGATTGTAGTGGCTTCTATTGCTGATATAAAATATTAAGTTTTCTAAATATATTTCATGTACAGATATTCAATGAGACATTGTTTATAAATATTTTACCCTTATTTTGGGGTAAATTTCCCACTTTAAATTATGTAACACTAAACTTTTTATTAAAGAGATTCTCTACGAAGCCGATCTTTGAATCAATTTGAATTAAACGCACCAAAATCGATTCTAGATGACATATAGCATTAAAATATCGATTTTTAATTTCAACAAAATATTACATTTTTATTTAAAAAAAAAACTAAAATAGTTCTATTAGAGTATCATTCTAAAAATAAGCATATCAAATGATCGATTCTTTGATTTATTGATTTTAGACTTAACCTGTAATACAATGAATTTAAAAGCGCTTAATAGTGCCCAATGCAAAAGAATTCTAAAAGGAATTTATAAGTTTGCGTTTCACCAGAGATGTGTTTGTTAAGAACCAATAGAATTGCTTCATTTGACTCACTCTGAACGAGGCTAGGTAACATCATCAAATATAGAATTTAAAAAAACGCAAGAAGACAGTTAAGTGGAAACGTAGCCTTAGTAATTTCGCGACGGTGACCAAACTTAATAGCGCAATTGTTAAAAAGAGACCAAATATAACTCTGTCCAATATAGTTTGCTCGATGACAGCTGTCATCGCAAAACACGCCTATTACACTTTATTGGCAAATAGCGACAACTAATGGTTCAACTAATTTAGTAGAGTCGATAAAACAAGAGAAATTGTGGAAGAAGATTGGGAACTGACTATAAATCTACAAGACTGCTCTAGCGAGGCCGAATCAGACATGATGATGACGGTTTGGGCTATGAACCATTTTTACAAGTTTATTTGTTTGAAACATTCAGTAACTTTAGTTGGAATATCGATAATTTATATCGACCTTACTCTCAGATCTAGTTATGTCAAAGTGACAAGCTGTCCTCGATCAAGCTATGATGGACAGAGTACCTATAGTGTAGATTATTTAGATGATTTTTTTTATTATTTACTCACCTGTAACGCCATAGATGTTATCGATCCAACCTGGAAATGGTTCCTGGAATGCAGCTGTCACTAAAATTTAAAAATAAATTGAAAATCTGACACAAAAAAGTTTTCAGAATCGAATTAGTATTAAAAAATTTGGATCTGTCATTATTTTTGGAAAATAATAATTACTAATCGATGCCAAATTTGGATCGAATAGTACTTCGATTCGATTCGATTCGAACGATAACGAAACTTTACTAATTTTATAAAATCTTTCTACCCTTTTTATAACTATTATCTAGTGAGTGAGTATATTATGTAAGGATTTCTGAGTGATCGAGTGAGTATGTGAATGGATGATTAAGTGAGTGAATATATGAAAGCATGGTTAATAAGTGTGATCAGTGTGCATTTCTGAGTGAATGTGTGAGTATGTGAATGTACGGCTAAGTGAATGAGAAATTGAGTCTACGGCTGAGTGAGTAAGTAAATATATGAAAGCATGGCTAAATGGGTGATAGTGAGTAAGTAAGTGCATGGTTGTATGGGTGAATAAGTGTGTGCAGAGTATACTTCAGAGTGAATGTGTGAGTATGTGAACGGACGTCCAAGGGAGTCTACGGCTGAGTTAGTAAGTAAATATATGAAAGCATGGCTAAATGGGTGATAGTGAGTAAGTAAGTGCATGGTTGTATGGGTGAATAAGTGTGTGCAGAGTATACTTCAGAGTGAATGTGTGAGTATGTGAACGGACGTCCAAGGGAGTCTACGGCTGAGTGAGTAAGTAAATATATGAAAGCATGGCTAAATGGGTGATAGTGAGTAAGTGAGTGCATGGTTGTATGGGTGAATAAGTGTGTGCAGAGTATACTTCAGAGTGAATGTGTGAGTATGTGAACGGACGTCCAAGGGAGTCTACGGCTGAGTGAGTAAGTAAATATATGAAAGCATGGCTAAATGGGTGATAGTGAGTAAGTAAGTGCATGGTTGTATGGGTGAATAAGTGTGTGCAGAGTATACTTCAGAGTGAATGTGTGAGTATGTGAACGGACGTCCAAGGGAGTCTACGGCTGAGTTAGTAAGTAAATATATGAAAGCATGGCTAAATGGGTGATAGTGAGTAAGTAAGTGCATGGTTGTATGGGTGAATAAGTGTGTGCAGAGTATACTTCAGAGTGAATGTGTGAGTATGTGAACGGACGTCCAAGGGAGTCTACGGCTGAGTGAGTAAGTAAATATATGAAAGCATGGCTAAATGGGTGATAGTGAGTAAGTAAGTGCATGGTTGTATGGGTGAATAAGTGTGTGCAGAGTATACTTCAGAGTGAATGTGTGAGTATGTGAACGGACGTCCAAGGGAGTCTACGGCTGAGTGAGTAAGTAAATATATGAAAGCATGGCTAAATGGGTGATAGTGAGTAAGTAAGTGCATGGTTGTATGGGTGAATAAGTGTGTGCAGAGTATACTTCAGAGTGAATGTGTGAGTATGTGAACGGACGTCCAAGGGAGTCTACGGCTGAGTGAGTAAGTAAATATATGAAAGCATGGCTAAATGGGTGATAGTGAGTAAGTAAGTGCATGGTTGTATGGGTGAATAAGTGTGTGCAGAGTATACTTCAGAGTGAATGTGTGAGTATGTGAACGGACGTCCAAGGGAGTCTACGGCTGAGTTAGTAAGTAAATATATGAAAGCATGGGTTAATGGGTGATAGTGAGTAAGTAAGTGCATGGTTGTATGGGTGAATAAGTGTGTGCAGAGTATACTTCTGAGGGAATGTGTGAGTATGTGAACGGACGTCCAAGGGAGTCTACGGCTGAGTGAGTAAGTAAATATATGAAAGCATGGCTAAATGGGTGATAGTGAGTAAGTAAGTGCATGGTTGTATGGGTGAATAAGTGTGTGCAGAGTATACTTCAGAGTGAATGTGTGAGTATGTGAACGGACGTCCAAGGGAGTCTACGGCTGAGTGAGTAAGTAAATATATGAAAGCATGGCTAAATGGGTGATAGTAAGTAAGTAAGTGCATGGTTGTATGGCTGAATAAGTGTGTGCAGTGTGCACTTCTGAGTGATTGAGTGAATATGTAAGTGTATGGTCTTATCCATATCTTGTCGTGAGTGAGTGAGTGAGTATGTAAGTGGATGGCTAAATGGTGAGTGTCAGTGAGTGATAGAAAAGATGAGAGCCACGAGAGCAAGTTAGTTGTTTATAGTCTATTTTTTAAAATATCTATAAATTTATATGTATGTTATTTTTGATTAAAAATATAAAGTTGTATCAAAAGTAATAAAGTTTCAATTACATCAGTTATTGAAACATGACCTAGTTCTGTCTAGTCTATGGGAAAAGCCATTTGTAAAAAAATCAATAAATATGAATATTTTATAGTTCCGAGTCAATGTTATAGATTTTCAACGGCATATTAAAAATGTATAGAGAAAGAACATTTGTTTCTTAATTAAGAAAGTAATAACTAGTTGAACTGCCCTGACTTTGCTCGGGGGCAATTAACAACATGTACTTAGGTTTAATAAAAATCAATTAATTCAATATATTGCCATATAAAAATACACAGGCGTTCTTTAAACATATTTTATTTTATTCAATACTGTACAGCCATTTTTGCTTAATTGATTAATTAAAAAAAAATATAACCATTAACGGGGCGTAGGACGGAACAAGAAAGATAAATTAACAACGGCAGTTTGACTAGTAATATCATCAAGTGAGTATTATTGAGGATAAACATTTCCACCTGGTTGAAAAATCTTGTTAAAAACTTGGACCTTAAGCCCCAAGCATTACTCCGCTTTCTATCTAAATAATTATTATTGTCCTAAAGCTTAATAACTATAACTATAACTATAACGGGGCGTATTAAATTATAACTATGATATAACGGTGTGTATACAACTATAACGGCGTTTATATAACTATAACGGTGCGTATATAACTAAAGCAATGTGTGTACAACTATAACGGTGCAGATATAACTATAACGTTTTGAAAAATACCAATAACGGTGCGTTTATAACTATAACTGTGCGTATATAACAATAACTTTGGGTACAAAACTATAACGGCGCTTATATAACTATAACGCCCCGTAATATAACTATAGCGAAGTGTGTACAATTATAACGGTGCAGATATAACTATAACGTTTTGAAAAATAACAATAACGGTCCGTTTATAACTATAATAGTGCGCATATAACAATAACGGTGGGTACATAACTATAACGGCGTTTATATAACTATATCGGTGCGTCATATAACTATAGCGGTGTGTATACAACTATAACGGTGCAGATATAACTATAATGGTTTGAAAAATAACAATAACGGTGCGTTTATACCTACAATTGTGCGTATATAACAATAACGGTGGGTACAAAACTATAACGGCGTTTATATAACTATAACAGCGCGTAATATAACTATAGCGGTGTGTGTACAATTACAACGGTGCAGATATAACTATAATGGTTTGAAAAATAACAATAACGGTGCGTTTATACCTACAATTGTGCGTATATAACAATAACGGTGGGTACAAAACTATAACGGCGCGTAATATAACTATAGCGGTGTGTGTACAATTATAACAGTGCAGATTTAACTATAACGTTTTGAAAAATACATTACGGAGCGCATATATAATTATAACAGTGCGTGTATATAACTATAACGGTTAATGTTTTAGAAATATATAAATATTATATAAACACAGAAGTTATACTGAACTTGGCTTTCTTTTTCAAATTAATATTTAGTACAATTACTCACCGATAGATGGCCTGATGATGCAGACAGGTAATTCCGCGTGACTATACACGATTGATTCAGCCAGAGCCTTAGTTAGTGTATAAGGGTTTGGATGTTCTCCCTAAAAATAAAACGGAGGATATAACTAGGCTAAGATACAACAAATAATGATTTCTAGAAATAGTTGTATAGTTGAGGAGACAGAAATGAGAATAAATATGTCGCGTTTGTCCAAAAGTTCCAAATAAAACAATAATAGATTTGCGGCCCGTCCCGGTTTCGCACGGGTGGACAATTTTTTTTAAACATTTTGGCTCTCCCGCATTTCGGTGCCCCCTTTTTTGCCGCGTTGCTCGCTGCGTTGCGTGGAGTCACACTGGCCCGTCGCGTCGGCATGTATTTTTTGTTAATACTGACATGTTTAATTTCGTTATATCTTTTGAATGGAAAGTCTGATTTCAATAATTCAAAAAGTAATCATAACTACGATAGTTGGACATATGGTCTCGTGAAGTTTTTTGTAGATATTGATACAATCTATAATATTGTAGAACATTTTTTTGTTCTATCATCAATACTTTCTGCAGCGCATGTGATGAAAGACATTTTATGGCTAATTTTTTTACACCTTGAGTTGGTTTTAGTGAGAATTTCTGAGGATCTCTATTTTTTTCTATAATTTATTTATTATTTAATAAATATATCCTATGTTACTCAGAGATAATGTAGCTTTCTAACGGCAAAAGAATTTTTAAAATCAGTCCAGTAGTTTTTTAGTTTATCAGGTACATACAAAAATACAAATCTTTCCTCTTTATAATATTAGTATAGATATAGATAAAGATTTCTATGACACGTCGGTCTAAAACTTATTTATAAATTAAAATACTTAAAATAAATAATCAATTAACCTTAACGTTTCCTCAACTTATTGTTACTTAACCTTGTGAACTTTCTGTGTTACCTGCAATGACTCAGCAATGATGTCCACGGTTTCAGCTGGCAACATCTTTGTGCACCTTACTATACTCTCTGGGTCGTAGGGTGGGGGATATACTCTTTCTTCGATGTGACTCTTTGGGGCGTTGCTGTATGCTGTAGAGACGTGGACTAGAGCCTAAAGAAGAAGAGAACAGAATGTTTATACATTCAAACATAAACACTCATACACTCACAAGCAAGCACACACTTTAAATCCACACTTAAATGCATATGTCTACACTGACATACAGATTCCTACACACAAACATTCACAATCAACAATCCACGCACACTTACACATACTCAAATACTTACACACTCACACGCTCATACACATTAAATCCACACCCACATTCATATATTTACAAAAACATACTCACACATTTACACACCTACATACATAGATTTTCACTCACTCATTTACATAAACACCCATCCATACACATCTATACAGACACACTCGCACGTCCATACACTTATGTACTTACACACTTACATAAATTAACAAAAACAAAAGTGCACACTCAACAATCCCCGCACACAAATTAATACTCAAAATTCACACAAACATACACATACTTATACACTCACACACTTTAAATCCACACTCACATTCATAAATTTACACAGACACACTCACACCCTTACAAACTCGCACATCATACATTTTTCCATTCATACGCTCATTAATTAAGACTCGGACGTTCACACACTCATTGCTCCATCATTCAAATTCATTCACCCGTTAATACGCTTACTTTATTCTTCTGCTCTCATTGTCCATTTAAACTCCACGGAGGCAATTTATTTAAAAAAAGGAGTACACTCTCTCTTACCTGAAGCAGCGGCATATCTCCAGCCAATTTTAATAACGTCGCTGTACCCTGGACATTCAAAGTTGCAGCAGCGTGTAATGGCTCTGTAAATTTAACTGTAGCAGCTGAGTGGAACACTGTATGGCATCTCTTCAGCAGCAGTTGCTGTTCAGGACTAACGCCAAGATTTGGAGCAGATACGTCACCAGTTATAGCATATAACTTGCTTAAACGTTCTGGCCATCTTGCTCTGATGCGATCGAATACCTGTTCGAGATAAGACCATACAGATTTCTAAAATTAGGTTTCACTATCTCTTGTGATGCGGAAAAATAATAATTAAGCTCATCCAAGACCATATCGTGTACGTGAAAAGAAGATTTAAGAAATGGTCTACTTGATGGAACGTCGCTGAATATCAAAAACAAAAAGCATTGATGTCCAAGACCATAACATCGATAAGAAAGTACATGTTAATGACATGGTTGACTTTGACGTGATAAACAATATATTAGTAGACGGTCTTCGGGATCGAGAATTAGCAGATTTGTACCTTATGGTATAACACAGTAAACTAGTAGACAGTCTACTTGATAGAGGAATAATCTTCAGTGATTGCAAAGATAAAATTAAAGGAAAAGAAGGACCAATAATTTTTGATAAGCGTAGTATGATAGAGGTCGCAGAGCAGGAAGATATTTGAATGATTAAGAGGACATTATCAGCCCGATGATGTGGATCAGTGAAGATGGCAATAGTATTTCATTCCATCCTCATCTGATTATCTCTATTGATCTTCACTAGTGATCAACTGATCGTCATCACCACTAGTAATGCCAATCCCGATCCGCTAAATATTAACTGATACTAATTTATAAAGATTCAGTATTTGTACATACCTGATTCTTCAGCAGTTCCTTATACCTTTGTTCAACAGACAGACCGCGTTTTGGACGCATCAAGACATAAATGGTATCAATTCCTGGACAACTCCTAAGCAGCTTTTCCAGAAGAGCCTTCCCAACGAAACCAGTTCCACCAGTGACCAGGATTACTGAGCCTTTGAAGTAATCTGCTATTTTCTCTTCTTGATAGTTCTGTGTTACATCTCCAAGGTCATTGTAATTGGGTACCAATGGATCATTCCCGTTGAAGAATTCCATGTTTTTCCTTAAATATATATAGAACGTTTAGAACTCATTTCATCAGTATTGTTTAAAACATTAACTTCTATATCAACGTGATCAAAAACATCAGCTTCATCATCAATGTCATTAAAAACTGTAGCTTCATCATTAACATTATTTAATACTTACAAATTTTCTATATTTTCACACATTTTTTTTTCTTTTTTTTTTAATTGAGGGCGAGGATGTCTTCCAAAATATTAAGATCTGTTGACAAAATCATTAAACAATTAATTTCATTTAGTTTAGTATTTTGCTACTAAAAGTTACATCAAAATTAATTTAAATGAAATAAGATGAAACAATGATGATGAGATGTGTTGTATGTGATGTGATGAGATGAGTCGAAAATTATTTTTTAATTTCAAACTTACGTTAAGAATATTAAAAAAATTACTGTAATGTATTGAGATATGATGAGATATAGAGATGGGAGAGTATATGATGAATTACGAAGATATAAAATGAGATGAAGATTATATAGAAAGAGTAACAATACATATTTACTCAACGCATTTTAAGATTATGATAAGATGTTTAGAGATGAGATGAGATGTGATATGACGAAATGAAATAAGTAGGAATGTGATACGTTAATTTATGATTGTAAAACTCAAACTCAAAATAGTTTAATTCAATTAAACTTTTCACAAAGTACTTTTGACACGATGTATAATGTATTGCGAATATATGAAATTAGATGAGTTAAGATGTGATGTGATGAGTTAAATTATAAAGATGTAAGATGATGTCGATATACGTATGTATCTCGCATAGTTAAGACAGCTTTCGTAAGAAACGTTTCTGTTCGACCGTATTTTCTTCGACTTACTTTGCAAATTTGACAGACACGAAAAAGTCTTTTCATTTTTCGGATTATTATATAACCGATGACAATCATAAATAATGTGGCTAAATCATAACTTGATTCAATTTACTCATCTTCTTACCTCAGCAAAGCGAAGGAATATCTAAGTGGGGTTAGATAAATGAAGCAGTTCTATTGGTTCTTAACAAACATATCCCTCGTTACGCAACATCACCCATGTGGGAACGTAGCCTTAAGGTCTTAATTATAACAAAGAATCTTCTTCGTTTTAAATAAAATTTCACTCACTCACTCACGTAATATCACGTACATTGAAGTTGTAAGTTTACTGAATCAATACTTCTATGTTCCACAGAGTTTATAAAGTGCTAGCGATCCACCCCGGTTACGCACGGTTTCTCTACTATAATATCCATGTATAATATATGTAAACATTACTTAGGAATCGCTCTATCTATTAGTGAAAACCAAATTAAAATCGGTTGCCTAACTTAGAAGATAAAAGCGTATAGACAGCGGGAAGCGACTTTGTTGTTTGTCAAAATTCAATTAATTAAAATCTTTTCTCTTCCACATTTCTGATATTCTTCCGGAATAAAAAAGTTGCCGATGTGTTAATCCACGTTAAAAGTATCTGTGTGACAAATTTCTTTACAAACAGTCGACTCAAGTCACAATGAGGCAACCAAAGTCACAGCAGATTCTAGTTATATAACAATGTCGAAACATCCGGCTAATATTTACCTTGACTTACATCTCGTTGGAAAGTGGGTATATAGATTAAAAACTTATGTAATATTGTTGACAAAATTAGTTGAATGAAATCTCTAATTAGCTACTAGTCCACCCGGCTTCGCTTGCTTCACTTCTACGTGCAATTTACCACGTGCTTAAGGTTTAACTATAAATTAATATTAATAATATTACGTTTCTAAATATGACATAATATTTAGAAAACGCTAATCAAAAACTATGTCGTTGTAATTATACTAATATTGTGAGAATGTCCGTCATATTTTTCAAAAACTAATTTTATATCAAAAACCTGTATTAACTCCAAATTATTTTCTTTCATATTTCATATTAGAAACTAATTTCCGAACAAAAATATCGTTAAATTGCTAACAAAATATCATTCATTTTCTAAGAATAAATTATTGAGTTAATGTCATTCTAAATAACTCACATATTTTATATTAGAGTTATCATTAATCAAAACAAATACTTCATTAATTTCCTAACAAAAATATCATTCATTTCCTAGTAGAGATATCATTAATTTCCTAACAAAAATTTCCACACAAAAATGCCATTCATATGCTTTTAAAAATAAATAATATCCTAACAAAAATATCTTTAATTTCCTAGCAAAGATATAATAATTTTCCTAATGAAAATATCATTCGATATCACACAAAACTGTTATTCATATCCTCATTGGATATCAATAATTTCCTAACAAAAATATAATTAATTTCCTAACAAAAACATTAATAATTTCGTAACAAAAATATCTTTCGATATCACACAAATACGTCATTCATATCCTCATTAGAAATCAATAATTTCCTAACAAAAATATCATTAATTTTCTAACAAAAACATTAATAATTTCGTAACAAAAATATCTTTCGATATCACACAAATACGTCATTCATATCCTAATTAGAAATCAATAATTTTCCAACAAAAATATAATTAATTTCGTAACAAAGATATCATTCATTTCGTAGCAAAAACATTCGTTTGCACATGAAAATAGCATTCATATCCTCATTAAAAAATCTATAATTTCCGCACAAAAACATAATTAATTTCCTAACAAAAACATTAATAATTTCGTAACAAAAATATCTTTCGATATCACACAAAAACGTCATTCATATCCTCATAAGGAATCAATAATTTCCTAACAAAAATATCATTAATTTTCTAACAAAAACATTAATAATTTCGTAACAAAAATATCTTTCGATATCACACAAAAACGTCATTCATATCCTCATAAGGAATCAATAATTTCCTAACAAAAATATCATTAATTTTCTAACAAAAACATTAATAATTTCGTAACAAAAATATCTTTCGATATCACACAAAAACGTCATTCATATCCTCATAAGGAATCAATAATTTCCTAACAAAAATATCATTAATTTTCTAACAAAAACATTAATAATTTCGTAACAAAAATATCTTTCGATATCACACAAAAACGTCATTCATATCCTCATAAGGAATCAATAATTTCCTAACAAAAATATCATTAATTTTCTAACAAAAACACTAATAATTTCGTAACAAAAATATCTTTCGATATCACACAAAAACGTCATTCATATCCTCATAAGGAATCAATAATTTCCTAACAAAAATATCATTAATTTTCTAACAAAAACATTAATAATTTCGTAACAAAAATATCTTTCGATATCACACAAAAACGTCATTCATATCCTCATAAGGAATCAATAATTTCCTAACAAAAATATCATTAATTTTCTAACAAAAACATTAATAATTTCGTAACAAAAATATCTTTCGATATCACACAAAAACGTCATTCATATCCTCATAAGGAATCAATAATTTCCTAACAAAAATATCATTAATTTTCTAACAAAAACATTAATAATTTCGTAACAAAAATATCTTTCGATATCACACAAAAACGTCATTCATATCCTCATAAGGAATCAATAATTTCCTAACAAAAATATCATTAATTTTCTAACAAAAACATTAATAATTTCGTAACAAAAATATCTTTCGATATCACACAAAAACGTCATTCATATCCTCATAAGGAATCAATAATTTCCTAACAAAAATATCATTAACTTTCTAACAAAAACATTAATAATTTCGTAACAAAAATATCTTTCGATATCACACAAAAACGTCATTCATATCCTCATTAGAAATCAATAATTTTCCAACAAAAATATAATTAATTTCGTAACAAAAATATCATTCATTTCGTAACAAAAACATTAATAATTTCGTAACAAAAATATCATTCATTTCGTAGCAAAAACATTCGTTTGCACATGAAAATATCATTCATATCCTCATAAGGAATCAATAATTTCCTAACAAAAATATCATTAATTTTCTAACAAAAACATTAATAATTTCGTAACAAAAATATCTTTCGATATCACACAAAAACGTCATTCATATCCTCATTAGAAATCAATAATTTCCTAACAAAAATATCATTAATTTTCTAACAAAAACATTAATAATTTCGTAACAAAAATATCTTTTGATATCACACAAAAACGTCATTCATATCCTCATTAGAAATCAATAATTTCCTAACAAAAATATCATTAATTTTCTAACAAAAACATTAATAATTTCGTAACAAAAATATCTTTCGATATCACACAAAAACGTCATTCATATCCTCATTAGAAATCAATAATTTCCTAACAAAAATATCATTAATTTTCTAACAAAAACATTAATAATTTCGTAACAAAAATATCTTTCGATATCACACAAATACGTCATTCATATCCTCATTAGAAATCAATAATTTTCCAACAAAAATATAATTAATTTCGTAACAAAGATATCATTCATTTCGTAGCAAAAACATTCGTTTGCACATGAAAATAGCATTCATATCCTCATTAAAAAATCTATAATTTCCGCACAAAAACATAATTAATTTCCTAACAAAAACATTAATAATTTCGTAACAAAAATATCTTTCGATATCACACAAAAACGTCATTCATATCCTCATAAGAAATCAATAATTTCCTAACAAAAATATCATTAATTTTCTAACAAAAACATTAATAATTTCGTAACAAAAATATCTTTCGATATCACACAAAAACGTCATTCATATCCTCATTAGAAATCAATAATTTCCTAACAAAAATATCATTAATTTTCTAACAAAAACATTAATAATTTCGTAACAAAAATATCTTTCGATATCACACAAAAACGTCATTCATATCCTCATTAGAAATCAATAATTTCCTAACAAAAATATCATTAATTTTCTAACAAAAACATTAATAATTTCGTAACAAAAATATCTTTCGATATCACACAAATACGTCATTCATATCCTCATTAGAAATCAATAATTTTCCAACAAAAATATAATTAATTTCGTAACAAAGATATCATTCATTTCGTAGCAAAAACATTCGTTTGCACATGAAAATAGCATTCATATCCTCATTAAAAAATCTATAATTTCCGCACAAAAACATAATTAATTTCCTAACAAAAACATTAATAATTTCGTAACAAAAATATCTTTCGATATCACACAAAAACGTCATTCATATCCTCATAAGAAATCAATAATTTCCTAACAAAAATATCATTAATTTTCTAACAAAAACATTAATAATTTCGTAACAAAAATATCTTTCGATATCACACAAAAACGTCATTCATATCCTCATAAGGAATCAATAATTTCCTAACAAAAATATCATTAATTTTCTAACAAAAATATTAATAATTTCGTAACAAAAATATCTTTCGATATCACACAAAAACGTCATTCATATCCTCATAAGGAATCAATAATTTCCTAACAAAAATATCATTAATTTTCTAACAAAAACATTAATAATTTCGTAACAAAAATATCTTTCGATATCACACAAAAACGTCATTCATATCCTCATTAGAAATCAATAATTTCCTAACAAAAATATCATTAATTTTCTAACAAAAACATTAATAATTTCGTAACAAAAATATCTTTCGATATCACACAAAAACGTCATTCATATCCTCATTAGAAATCAATAATTTCCTAACAAAAATATCATTAATTTTCTAACAAAAACATTAATAATTTCGTAACAAAAATATCTTTCGATATCACACAAAAACGTCATTCATATCCTCATAAGGAATCAATAATTTCCTAACAAAAATATCATTAATTTTCTAACAAAAATATTAATAATTTCGTAACAAAAATATCTTTCGATATCACACAAAAAAGTCATTCATATCCTCATAAGGAATCAATAATTTCCTAACAAAAATATCATTAATTTTCTAACAAAAACATTAATAATTTCGTAACAAAAATATCTTTCGATATCACACAAAAACGTCATTCATATCCTCATAAGGAATCAATAATTTCCTAACAAAAATATCATTAATTTTATCCTCATAAGGAATCAATAATTTCCTAACAAAAATATCATTAATTTTCTAACAAAAACATTAATAATTTCGTAACAAAAATATCTTTCGATATCACACAAATACGTCATTCATATCCTCATAAGGAATCAATAATTTCCTA
Source organism: Limenitis camilla (assembly GCA_905147385.1). Classification (NCBI taxonomy): domain Eukaryota; kingdom Metazoa; phylum Arthropoda; class Insecta; order Lepidoptera; family Nymphalidae; genus Limenitis; species Limenitis camilla. Next base: position 1,381,532 of record LR990252.1, on the reverse strand, counting down.
ACAAAAATATCATTAATTTTATCCTCATAAGGAATCAATAATTTCCTAACAAAAATATCATTAATTTTCTAACAAAAACATTAATAATTTCGTAACAAAAATATCTTTCGATATCACACAAAAACGTCATTCATATCCTCATAAGGAATCAATAATTTCCTAACAAAAATATCATTAATTTTATCCTCATAAGGAATCAATAATTTCCTAACAAAAATATCATTAATTTTCTAACAAAAACATTAATAATTTCGTAACAAAAATATCTTTCGATATCACACAAAAACGTCATTCATATCCTCATAAGGAATCAATAATTTCCTAACAAAAATATCATTAATTTTATCCTCATAAGGAATCAATAATTTCCTAACAAAAATATCATTAATTTTCTAACAAAAACATTAATAATTTCGTAACAAAAATATCTTTCGATATCACACAAATACGTCATTCATATCCTAATTAGAAATCAATAATTTTCCAACAAAAATATAATTAATTTCGTAACAAAGATATCATTCATTTCGTAGCAAAAACATTCGTTTGCACATGAAAATAGCATTCATATCCTCATTAAAAAATCTATAATTTCCGCACAAAAACTATACTTTACTTTAAACCACCATTAATCATCTTATAATTAAACATCTTATAATTTATATTTTTTTAAAACAATTGTAATTGTGATATAAATATAGAATACAGGCTATATCTTTAGATTCCGTAGTCACAGGGATCAATGACTCGTTTGTCTGCAATAAACTCCGAAACCAATTCACCAAATTAGATGAAATAAATAACCTATGATTAATTTGGTCCAACTTAAGAGATAGGATAATTTTTATCACGATTAATGATATCAATATTTTTTTATTTCTAATTTAAAAAACTCAAAAAATACTAAACCGATTTTGGTAATTGTTTCACTAATAAAAAGACAAACTATTCTAGAATAACAAATTAATTTAAAGTGACCATACATTTTATAATTAAAAAGTTACATCCATTTAAATTGTAACACAATAATTGTAATTAAATTTTAAATAATTATAGATTTTAGTCTTTTTTTTTTCACAAACACTATCACATTCACACACATAAAAAAAATAAAAAAAATCTTACCAAAAATATTGGGAAATGCCGCCGCCGTAATTTAAAAAAAAATATATATTTGTTATATCATTCTGTCGAGTTTACCGCCCTGCGTCGCACTCAGGCTTTCACTACGCGAAAACGTTCACGTAACGCTTCTGTAAGTCCGTGGAAACATACGGGCGAGTATTAGCTGCGGGAACATTACGTTATATAAAAATATCATCATAGAATTAGTAACTCATCCATGCTATATCTAAAATTGTTATTTTTTAATAATAACTAGCTGATCCGTCATCGATAAGCGAAGGCATATTACGTCAGAAATTAATTGAAAAAATATTCGAAATTCATATTTGTGTATAGAAAATTCAAATTTTCTAATGGATCTAAAGATTTTGGTTCAGTTAGACTACAGGTATAAGTTTTACCATAATTGTTTAAATATTTACTGGGCTTGTGCATATTTTAAAATCAAAATAAGCCAAAACGATCCAGCCTAACTACTAACAAGAAAGCAAGACTAACTACCATCAGTTCATTTTTATTAAAAGAAAGATTATGATAACATTTGGCGAACGGTAATCCTGTGTTACTCGTCTATTATTAGGTGCTTTCTCAGGTGTATAATATTCTAACGTCTAACTCAAAGAAAATTAGTATTTGTAAAAAAATTACTTACAACACTTACATCCTCGATAAAACTACACTACTATTTTCACAGGTGTAATGGTTACTAGACTCAAATCTATCCGACAGAGGATATATATTGTCACATGAATATAACTACAATTTTATAAATAAGAACAAATGATTAGATAAATTATTTTATTGAAATAAGGTGGGGTCTACTAGATCTAGAAGGTTTAATAATATTTTTAGATAACACCTAAAAAAATATATAAAAAATAAATTAGTGTCTCTGTGGACACACAAAACGCATTGCTCTAGCTCATAGCTCAGGCTGGTCAGATACTATCTCACTGTTATAGACACCAGGATGTCGCTCTCGGCTTTCACCCGACTAACACGATGTTCATGAGATTATATTTGTTTGTATACAATATTACTACCCTTAAAATTTTATTTTTATTTATTTTATTTAAGCTAAAACATAACATACAGACAAATAATATTATTGTACAGAATTAAAGGCTTTACAAAAAGTAATAGATTTTTTGTAAAAACAGATAATTTAGTGGAAACAATCGCTGTGGGTTGCGGCGTAATTTGGTCTCGTATGTACACAGAAGTAATGCGTAACTTTGAGGCAAGCGATGTATTACTAAATACTGTATGTCGAAGGGTTTACTTAAACTTCAAATAATAAGGAAGTTTAGATAAAGAAAGAAAAAGAAGATAATTATAGTCTTTAGCGTGATACTTTTAATAGGAGCATCAATTTTCAAATATTTTACCTAAAAAAAAAATAACAATTACTATAAAATTCATTACCATTGGAAAAAAATTTGAGAATGATTTAAAAAAAAATTACAAATAATTTTTTTTTAATCTATTTCAAAAACTTGCAAATATTATAATCAATCTATTCTATAGATTTCATTAAATTATCTCTACGGGATCATAGATAAATATTAAGTTAAAGCAAGGCAAGTTAACAATTTAATTTTGATTAAATTTAGAAATATTTAGAGTAAATAAAGTTAAGCCGTAAAATGAGATTTAGATGAGATGAGAAGTGAGATGATGAGAAGAAGTTAGATGAGATGAAATATTATGTTGAAATTAAAAGAAATAAGATGTGATGAGATAATATTAAATGTAATCAAAGTAATAAGAAGATTAAATAATAATCTTTACGTAATATAAAACAAAGTTGTTAAGATATTTTAAACTACGCAAAGGATTTTAATGCGGTTTCCACCAATAGATAGAGTGATTCAAGAGGAAGATTTATATTTATAATTCATGCATATAAAACAAACAGTGCGACGCCAGAGCTGCTCGTTAGTCTATACTAATATTATAATGAGGTAAAGTTTGTGAAGTTGCTCCTACAAACTTTGGCAGGGCGTAATATCTAGCCTGTGTGTGTGTGTGTGTTGTGTGTGTGTGTTGTGTGTGTGTGTTGTGTGTGTGTGTGAGTGTGTGTGTGTGTGTGTGTGTGCGTGTGTGTGTGCGTGTGTGTGTGCGTGTGTGTGTGCGTGTGTGTGTGCGTGTGTGTGTGCGTGTGTGTGTGCGTGTGTGTGTGCGTGTGTGTGTGTGTGTGTGTGTGCGTGTGTGTGTGTGTGTGTGTGTGTGTGCGTGTATGCGTGTATGCGTGCGTGTATGAAGCCCCGCGTAATAGAATATGATAACTAGACATTTAAGTTATGTTACTACATTTTATTAAACCTTCCGTCTCATCATAGCTTAAAGTTTTTAGCCATGAAATTAAGATGTGTTTGACTTCCCGCTTTGTTAAGGGATAAATGTTTAGAATTTTGTTTAGTTCATTATATATATGCGATGACAGTTTCATGTATTGATGATTAGCAAAGATAGTTTTAGTAAATGGCGTATGTGCAACATTGTGTTTTCTTCTTTTAGTTACGAATTTAGGGTCAAAGAACAGAGTCTTATGTTTTTTTAAAGTTAAATTAATTATGTATAATTTTCTGACCCTTAAAACATCACAAATAGAATACAATAGGTCAGGAGGAAAGATTTTAGGTTTACGTGTCATTACTTTTAGAAGAAAAATTAATTAGAAAAATTAAAAAACTTTTTCGTAGTAGTCAGAAAACGTTTTTTTACGAACGCTGCCTTAAGGATGAAGCTAGTTATTAAATAGTATGACACGTAACCTAAGAATGAGTTAGATGAAATTAGATGAAATGAAAAGAAATGAGAAGAAATGAGATGTGATGAGATAATATTAAATGTAATCAAAGTAATAAGAAGATTAAATAATAATCTTTACGTAATATAAAACAAAGTTGTTAAGATATTTTAAACTACGCAAAGGATTTTAATGCGGTTTCCAGAATAGATAGAGTGATTCAAGAGGAAGATTTATATTTATAATTCATGCATATAAAACAAACAGTGCGACGCCAGAGCTGCTCGTTAGTCTATACTAATATTATAATGAGGTAAAGTTTTTGAAGTTGCTCCTACAAACTTTGGCAGGGGGTAATCTCTAGATTTACTGAACCAATTTTGATAATTCTTTTACCACTAGAAAGCCATTTTAATTGTGAGTGTTATACATTAATTAGAAAAATTAAAAAACTTTTTCGTAGTAGTCAGAAAACGTTTTTTTACGAACGCTGCCTTAAGGATGAAGCTAGTTATTAAATAGTATGACACGTAACCTAAGAATGAGTTAGATGAAATTAAATGAAATGAAAAGAAATGAGAAGAAATGAGATGTGATGAGATGAAATGTTTAGCAATGATAGACAATTTAATACATATTAAATTAGAAAGTAAAATAAATATTTACAAGGAAAAATAAACTTGTGTAAATATGACACGAAAGTGATACGCTTCAATTGACATTTGTTACATATTGCATATAACCTGACTGACCTGCTCTAGTTGTGACTGACTGACAACATATTATAAAAAAATCCTTGTGTCTGTCTGTTTGTGATATTAAGAGTTACTGCGCAGTTGCATTCAAACGACATTTAACATTTAATAGTGGCACCACGCCACCAAAAAACACTACACTCGGAAAGAAAATTATATTTAAGAAATATTTACAGCTATTATTAATATTAATATGATTTTTGACTATGTCCCTACCCTGGCCCAACATTGACTATGTCCCCTTCCCTGGTCCAACATTGACTATGTCCCCTTCCGTGGCCCAACATTGACTATGTCCCCTTCCCTGGCCCAACATTGACTATGTCCCTACCCTGGCCCAACATTGACTATGTCCCCTTCCTTGGCCCAACATTGACTATATCCCCTTCCCTGGCCCAATATTGACTATGTCCCTACCCTGGCCCAACATTGACTATGTCCCCTTCCCTGGCCCAACATTGACTATGTCCCCTTCCCTGGCCCAACATTGACTATGTCCCCTTCCCTGGCCCAACATTGACTATGTCCCCTTCCCTGGCCCAACATTGACTATGTCCCTACCCTGGCCCAACATTGACTATATCCCCTTCCCTGGCCCAATATTGACTATGTCCCTACCCTGGCCCAACATTGACTATGTCCCTACCGTGGCCCAACATTAACTATGTCCCCTTCCCTGGCCCAACATTGACTATGTCCCCTTCCCTGGCCCAACATTGACTATGTCCCCTTCCCTGGCCCAACATTGACTATGTCCCTACCCTGGCCCAACATTGACTATGTCCCCTTCCCTGGCACAACATTGACTATGTCCCTACCCTGGCCCAATATTAACTATGTCCCCTTCCCTGGCCCAACATTGACTATGTCCCCTTCCCTGGCCCAACATTGACTATGTCCCCTTCCCTGGCCCAACATTGACTATGTCCCTACCCTGGCCCAACATTGACTATGTCCCCTTCCCTGGCACAACATTGACTATGTCCCTACCCTGGCAATATTTTGACTGTATTATCTCCTTTATTTCATATCTGTCCAGTGAGATTTACAAGCCTTACTACTATTTTAATTTTTTAGATTTTAGTTTCACATTTTAATCGCTATATCACTTCCGTCGATAGATGGCGTTATTTCTTTAATTTGTATTCTTAAAATTGTTTTTGCAATAAAACATAGCCTATGTTCTTCCTCAAACTCTAATTTATCTCTGTACCAAATTTCATTAAAATCGGTTCAGTGACTTAAGCGTGATTGCGTAACAGACAGGCAGACCATCTATCCATCAATAGATGGCATAAGTAGTATAACAAATCGTACTATCGTTTGCTTAGCTTATATTCTTAAGTGTTACCTACGTTTCGTAAGAATCGCTTTCGAAATTATAATTTTTTTTTTTTAAATAATAGATAAGGTGCAAACGAGCAGATGGTCCACCTGATGGTAAGTGGCCACCATCGCCCATGGACGTCGACAAAACAAGAAACACTCTCTCGGTTTTGTCGATGCGTTGCATCCCCGAAGATAGAGTGGGAAGAGTCCACTAGATCCATAGCATTAATGGGATGGGAGAGGGAGGGGGTAAGTCTGCTCAACCGGAACGCGTCTATGACACTTGGCGATCGGATTCGCATGCAAGCCAGTCGGGGAACAGATTCCCTACCACCAAGGGTGTGCTAGGTTACTCGGCTCTTACGAGATGCTCTTCCAGCGGCAGAGGGGAATAGTATTCTAACTTTTCCCCTCACGGGTAGACAATATTAGTCAATATAAATAAAATATTATATTTTTATGGCTTTATCCAAAAAAACTTAATTTCTATAAGCAAAATTACAATGCTACTGAATCCCTTCTCAATATCCTAACATAAAGTCCGTCACACACACACACCGTCACACACATACACACAAATACATAATTACATACACTCCCACACACACACAAACACAAATCTTTATAAATGTTATATTATTAATTAAAAAATAGTATGAGGGCTTGACTAAAATATCCTCCTGGGGATAACAATTTAGACTCAGACTAACAGCATTACTGTTAGAATACTCGCGTTGCAATAATAATGTTTCTGTTGTGGCGGCATGTAATGTGGTGACATTCAGTTTGTGCCAACTTTTAACATCAAATGTTACTCATATTAATATTGCTGATATCATGACTAACAGGCTGCCCCACTCAAATCAGTGTTGCCAGCATCATAATTAACATAATAGTAGTCAAATTAATGTTGCCAACATCATAACAGTATATATTATAATGTGGCAATGGCGGAGACCTGGTGACTGTACTACTGGTTATTTACCTACCATAGACACCATCATTATTAAAAAAAAGAACTTATAGACACGGATAGACATAGGTATAAAAATTTAATTCTACAATGTAGTTTTGAGTTTTGAGATATCGCAGCTATTTCCATAGACTTAACGAAGGCATTTGATAATGTTGATCACATTTGTTTTTTTCTTAAGCTAGAAAAATATTTTATTCAAGGAATCAGATATAAACTTTTCAAATCCTACTTTAATGCAAGATCCCTGTCATAGGTCATAAATAAATACTTATATGGGGTCGTCTTACATATTTATATCGAATAAAATACAATATGGTATGCCTCAAGGGAGTATACTTGACCCTTTACTATTTCTGCTATACATAAAGTACTTACCAAATCAAATGTAATGACATTAATTTATAATAGGTAATACTATTCAGTCAGTCAAGCTAACCTGAAATAAATATATAAATAGAGGGAAGTTCCTTAGTATTATCGTTTCGTTTCGTAAATTGAAACTCTTTGTTTTATAGCCGTTTAGTTCCAGCTTATTGCTGTTCCAATCTTATGGGTTTTAGCGTGATGTTATATATTCTTCCTTGATAAATGCGCTTTCCAACACTAAAAGCATTTTTCAATTGATCAACCAAACAAATTCTTCAGCTTATATTGCATACAGTGTTTATGGCCTAATTCCTCTCATTCTCAGGAGGAGATTCCGCTCAGCAGTGGGTGATTGAATTGATTGTTTAAAAAATGTTAGATCTACCATCTTTGACATTCCGCCATAATTGATTTTATATGGCTATCCATGTATTACGTAAGTATGAAAGAGGGGTTGGGTCATCCTTTTGCTTATTTTTGAACACATGGGGGATGGGGGAATCTGTATGGTGATTACGTCAACGATAGAAAGTAAACACGCACATCGAAACGTAAATATCCCTGCTCAGAATAAGGAGGGATATGCATGTGGAAACGAATGCATCAATGTTTACTTAAGCACGGGGGGTTAGGGCTTTGCTTACATTTGCTGAAACGAGGGGTAGAGAAGGAAGAGTTTGTTCTGTAGTATACGTTCTTCCTTTCTGTTGAATCACTCTATCTATTAGTGAAAACGCTTTAATATCCGTTGCGTAGTTTTACAATAATTTCTGCAAGTTATAAATATCGAGAGTTGCATCAATCTAGTCACGCCGTATGTAAGTCAGATACTAACACTGATACTTTCTAATATTTTTTTCAATTTACTGACGGCCCAAATTAGTCATCGATTTCAATCCAAAATCTTTGGATTATGAATTGAATATTAATTCCAAATTTAAATCTGTATATGGAAACTTTAAATTTGGAATCTATTTCCAATCTGCAATCCAAAGATTTTGGATTGAAATTAATTATTAGTTTATTCGATTAAGTTTTTTATTTTAGATTCTCGACATTCCTTTCTTAAATACATCACTCTAATTATTATCTATTGTGACGTCACGTCGTCGTCACGATACGCTGAAAAGAGAGCCGATTGGTGACGTCACAATGTATTTCTTTTTTTTCCAATTAGTTTATAAGGTAGCAAATGTAATTGTGAATTTTTACCAATAAATTTCTTTCTATCTATTGTTCTGTATTCTTTCTTCCCACAAAACATTTTGTATTGTTCGGGATAAATTCAGGATCATGTAAAGTATCTGTATGGCAAATTCCATTGAAATCCGTTCAGCAGTTTTTGTATCACCGACATCCAAACATGTTACAGTAGTTACAGACAGATTGACGGAATTATATCTAGGTCATATAATATATTCTAATTTATATGCGTAAGTTTTTTTTTACATAACACTCCGACAGCCTGATGTCTTTATTTCATAACCCACTTAGAAACCGGTTGCAAGCTCTTCTTAAGCTCAATTTTACATACAAACTGCATTCATTTATTTATTGAACCTCGATCTCAGCCACGCGACCCCGCTTACCTCAACCCGCCTTATTTTCACATAGGTGACATTTTTATCTTATTATCCAACAGGAACTCTCCTTTTTCGGGATAAAAAATATCCTATGTGTTTTCCCAGGATATAAAGTATCTGTGTGTTAAATTTCATTGAAATCCGCTCAGCCGTTTTGACGTGATTGAGTAACAAACATAGAAACTGTCACATTTATAATATTAGTAAAAATCCTTCATATCCAGGAAAAAGGATGATTCCTACAGGACATTACATCTGATTATCAAGTTAACGGATCAACCATGCAAAAAAAGCTACTCACACTTAACCATAATTGTTTCTACGAATCAGTTGTGACTTTCGCAGAAGGGAGATCTAGTGATTTTGGCGTTTACATGGCTTCTCATCAAATAACTTAACGAGCTGGTAGTAGTTTCAGACAAACTGACTGACTGACCAAATTTTGACGTGTCAAAAGTACTTATGACAAGTGTAATAGAAATAAAATATTTTAATCGAACGCAAACTGTATATAAAATCTACCTTAATATGTTTTGCAATGTAAACACTAGTATTGTTTACCTACTTTTTAGAACTAATTGAGCTCCTAAAACGGGGTCATGTGGACGAAATTGACCAAGGGGTGGACACAAATAGTCATGATCTAACTAGAAGAGGGGATATGACCTTACCAGGAGAGGTGAGACACAGTCAAGATCTAGCGAGGAGACACATAGTCATGATCTAACTACAAAAGGGGATATGACCTAGCCATTAAAGGTAATATAGTCATGATCTAGCCAGGGGAGGAGATACAAAGTCATGATCTAACTAGAAGAGGGGGGATATAACCTAGCCAGGAGAGGTGACACATAGTCATGATCTAACTAGAAGAGGGTATATGACCTAGCCAGGTGAGGACACACGAAGTCATTATCAAACTAGAAGAGGGGAATATGACCTAGCCAGGTGAGGAGACAAATAGTCATGATCTAACTAGAAGAGGGTATATGACCTAGCCAGGTGAGGACACACAAAGTCATTATATAACTAGAAGAGGGGAATATGACCTAGCCAGGGGAGGACACACAAAGTCATGATCTAACTAGAAGAGGGTATATGACCTAGCCAGGGGAGGACACACAAAGTCATGATCTAACTAGAAGAGGGTATATGACCTAGCCAGGGGAGGACACACAAAGTCATGATCTAACTAGAAGAGGGGAATATGACCTAGCCAGGGGAGGACACACAAAGTCATGATCTAACTAGAAGAGGGGAATATGACCTAGCCAGGGGAGGACACACAAAGTCATGATCTAACTAGAAGAGGGTATATGACCTAGCCAGGGGAGGACACACAAAGTCATGATCTAACTAGAAGAGGGTATATGACCTAGCCAGGGGAGGACACACAAAGTCATGATCTAACTAGAAGAGGGTATATGACCTAGCCAGGTGAGGAGACAAATAGTCATGATCTAACTAGAAGAGGGTATATGACCTAGCCAGGTGAGGACACACAAAGTCATTATCTAACTAGAAGAGGGGGGATATGACCTAGCCAGGAGAGGTGACACATAGTCATGATCTAACTACAAAAGGGGATATGACCTAGCCATTAAAGGTAATATAGTCATGATCTAGCCAGGGGAGGAGATACAAAGTCATGATCTAACTAGAAGAGGGGGGATATGACCTAGCCAGGAGAGGTGACACATAGTCATGATCTAACTAGAAGAGGGTATATGACCTAGCCAGGGGAGGACACACAAAGTCATGATCTAACTAGAAGAGGGTATATGACCTAGCCAGGTGAGGAGACAAATAGTCATGATCTAACTAGAAGAGGGTATATGACCTAGCCAGGTGAGGACACACAAAGTCATTATCTAACTAGAAGAGGGGAATATGACCTAACCAGGTGAGGAGACAAATAGTCATGATCTAACTAGAAGAGGGTATATGACCTAGCCAGGTGAGGACACAAAAAAAGTCATTATCTAACTAGAAGAGGGGAATATGACCTAACCAGGTGAGGAGACAAATAGTCATGATCTAACTAGAAGAGGGTATATGACCTAGCCAGGTGAGGACACACAAAGTCATTATCTAACTAGAAGAGGGGAATATGACCTAGCCAGGGGAGGACACACAAAGTCATGATCTAACTAGAAGAGGGGATATGACCTAGCCAGGAGAGGTGACGGAGTCATGATATGGGTCGAGGACACAAAGTAATGTCTTTTATATTCCATTAATAAGTAACAACCCTCATAACCTCAATCACTCATAACTAACCGAAGCGAGGGTAGTGCATAACAAGCAGTTAAGTGTTTATAGGAAATACGTTAGGGCAGTGAAAGTGGTCGTGCTTCATTACTTGCTAGTGATGGGCCTTACCTGATTTGCAGATATCGATATTTAATAATAATATTCGTAGTGTTGCCATTTCATAATGATAAAACTGTTTAAAGTCTATATTGCCTTATTGGTCATAAGTTGTAGTTAAAACCACCAGGTGGCGCTGATAGATAGACTAACGCGTTCTCTTACTTCTCAGGAACTACGAGTTCAAATTGAAAAATCCTATTAGTGTTAGTTATAACTACCATACCATTATAATGGTATACCATTTATCAAGGAAGTTATAGTCTACTAGTCAACTCGCGCAACTTCGTCCGCATGATGCTCCGCTCCTATTGGTCATAGCGAGATGATATATAGCCTATAGCCTTCCTCAATAAATGACCTATCTAACACTGAAAGAAATTTTGAAATCGGACCAGTAGTTCCTGAGATTAGCGCGTTCAAACAAACAACTCTTCAGCTTTATATATTAGTCTATATAACATTACGCTACGACAAAGAAAGTTTCAGCTCTCTTAGAATTGTATGTATAGTGCCTACGTCACACTCTCTCTCTCCTTCTCTTATGTGACGCAGACGAAGCGCGGAGTTCGGCTAGTTAGCTATATTTTCATATCATATCGATAGTGCTAACCTAATATTATTCTATCGAAATATCACATCACTATAAAACTAGTTTATCAGTTATGACTGAATATGTAGGTAACATTACATCACGATCGTGCATCGATGTACGAATAATTAACTTGTTTTACGATTATTCTACACTTTTTTATTTGAATGTAATAACGAGATATTAAAAAAAAAATATATTTAGTAATCTTAAATATCTCGCTATGTAATGACTAATAAAATTAATTATTTTGTTCTTTGTTATGTCATAAATAAATTTGTACAACGCCATCTATTGTTTAATAGTGGTAAAATTATTATGTATGTAAAAATAAAATAAACCTTTATTAAAATTTTTCGTTATTGAATCGTGTGTGAGATATTTCCTGATAACTTGGTTGTGATTGATAAGCAGGAAGGATGGACTATCTATTACTAAAATAATTTTTTAATTTAACCTAGTAGTTTCTGAGATTAGCACGTTCAACCAAACAAGCAAACTTTTCCGCTCTCATAATATTATATTAGTTTGAAATAGCAACACAGATTTTAATGATATTGTTTTGTTATAAAAGATGGTTAGGTATAAATAACACAATTAATTAATGATTAATGATCTTAATATTTTATTAATTTTATTACAGCGCCATCTGTTATCGCGTAGAAAAAACTTAAGTTATGTTTTCTCATGAGACAGGTGATAAATTATTTTATATTTTTATATATATGAAAATAATTAAATTTCTAATGTAGATTAGCATAAATGTTTGGTTTTTTATCTAATTTTTTATCCTTTTTCTTTGCAACTACATTTATGTAGAAAGTTCCATCTTCTTTTGTTGTTACTGGAATAGGATTTTTTGAGTTCAATTTAATTCTTGAATAAGGAGATTCAGTTTCTTCTTTCACCTAAAAGAAATTATCAATTAGTTTCTAATTAGTTAGCTTTAGTAATTAGTATAATTAACTTACATTATTTTCGGGTACTACTTCCTTAACTGGTTTTGGAGGTTTCGTTTTTTTCTTTATACAAAAATATAGAATACAAGCATTAATAATAATAATGGCAGCGATGATTCCACTCGCAATGTAATAAATATTTAAATTTAGTTTTGTTTCATGTTCAGTATAGGTTTCTGAAAAATAAATTAAAAATGAATAATAAAATAATTATTAATTAATAACTGTAACTCATCAAGAGATGGCGCTATTAGTATAATTAAACCAATTTATTTTATTAGATAATATTTATTTATCAAGCAAAGTAAATAAAATATACTACAATTGCACAATTAAAAGTTTCATTTATCATACTAAGAGATGGCGCTAGTAGTAGCATTAATAAAATAATTATATTTATTTTCCAAGCTGTGACTAATACTAACATTCAAATATACTACAACTACGCGCTAAGAGATGGCGCTAGTAGTCACATTAATAATACTTATTTTTAAGTAACATAATGCTAGTATCCTACTAATATTATAAACGCAAAAGATTGTGAGAATGTATGGATGATTGTTACTCGCACGCAAAAACTACTGAATGGATTTTAATGAAACTACAATAACATAGCTTACACATCAGAATAACACATAGGCTATATTTTTTAATGATATGAATGTGTGAATTATCCAAAACATAGCGTGTGGAACCGAGGAGCGCAGCTAGTAAATATACTACAAATAAACAATTATAATACGTTTATTATTCACTTTCAGTATGATAATTGTTTTCTGTACCCTACTCTAGTTGCCAAGAGATGGCGCTAGTAATCACCTTACGACATCAGCGTCACCAATTATAATAAAGTTTGTTACTCACGATAATAGATGGCGCTTACCATTTAATATTAAACTGATTCTAGCTGAGGTGCTTGTGGCATTTCTGCAGAATATTTGCGAGTTGTTATCCATTTTTGTTAATTCTATAATATTATCTGCTTCCAGTGTTGTTTCATATGCTTTATACGATTTATCTGGAAATAGATATGTGATATATTACAATTATTTTTAATCTGTATCTCACTCTCTTCTCTTGTCTTAGTATCTCATCTAGTCGTGTTTCATTTATTATTATTATTAAGTTTAAGTTTAATGGCTTTTAGGCGTGCCAGTTGAGCACATTTAACTCCGCCAATGTCACGTGAAATAGAGAAAGCAGGTATAGAGACAATGTTCGGTAGAAAAGAATTTTACACATTAACTGGTTTTTCCAAGCTCTAAAAATAGGTGGATTTTTTATTGTTAGTAAACCTAAAACCAAAAAAAAAAAAAAATTTAATCACACAATGAAGTACACAGATACAAAATAAAAGAAAAATAGGACAAATAAATTGATTAGTTTTTATAGCTTAATATTATTAATTTTGATATATTTACATAAGAATGTACATAATGGACTAAACACATACATTAACAAACATTTAACACTTAATGGGCGGGGGACTTTACGTGGGAGAGCGTCATAGAGAGGGTGTAAAAGTTTAGGACAATTAAATAAAATGTGCGAGGCAGAACCTTCGTCAAGGCCGCATTCACACAGCGAGTGATCCCTAACTCTGATCTTAGCCAAGTGCACAGGTGTACATGCATGTCCGAGACGTAGACGGCATATTGTAGAGGTAATCCATCGATCAGTATATCTTTGAGAGAAAAACCACGGCCGTCGGGGTATTTCGGTTTGGATGGATGCATAATATTTGCCTTTGGTTGGTTTTGATGATTCCCAATGCTCATTGTAGTCTCATCTCAGTTTATCTTGTCTCGTCTAGTCTTGTCATGTTATCTTGTATTTTATCTCATTTGTCTTTTCTTATTTTGTCTTCTTTTATTTTAGTATCAAGTCTGTAATATTGTTCACGTTGTTGTATCACGTTATAGTCATGTTATCAAATGTCACGCTATAAAGAGTATTATGTTATAGTGTCACGTTATAGAATCACGTTAAAAAGACTGTCACGTTATCACGTTATAGAGTGTCAAACTATAATGTAACGTTATAGAGATTGTTACGTTATAGAATCACGTTATAAAGAGTGTTACGTTGTAGAGTGTCATACTATAGTCTCACGGTATAGTCATTTTTATCAAATGTCACGCTATAAAGAGTATTACGCTATAGTGTAACGTTATAAAGAGTATCACGTTATAGAGTGTCAAACTATAGTGTAACGTTATAGAATCACGTTATAAAGAGTGTCACGTTATAGAATCTCGTTATAGAGATTCTTACGAAATAGAATCACGTTATAAAGAGTGTTAAGTTGTAGAGTGTCATACTATAGTCTCACGGTATAGTCATTTTTATCAAATGTCACGCTATAAAGAGTATTACGCTATAGTGTAACGTTATAAAGAGTATCACGTTATAGAGTGTCAAACTATAGTGTAACGTTATAGAATCACGTTATAAAGAGTGTCACGTTATAGAATCTCGTTATAGAGATTCTTACGAAATAGAATCACGTTATAAAGAGTGTTAAGTTGTAGAGTGCCATACTATAGTCTCACGATATAGTCATTTTATATCAAATGTCACGCTATAATGTCACATTACATAGAATACATGATGTTAGAAAGAAGAAAATATAAAGTGTCACGTAATAAAAAGTGTCACGCTATTGTGACGTTATAGTGTCCAGGGTTGATATGATTAAAACAAGACGTTTTAAAACAGTTTGAACAGTTTGTTTTTCCAACCCTGGTAACGTCATAAAGGATCACGTTAGTGTCACGTTATAAAGTTTTCTCGTGTGGTCTTGTACGCACCTTGCTGTATCCACAACAGTACACTTGTTGCCTTATCCAAGTGACTCACTTTACAGATAAAGTGCATTTCTTTATACGGGGTAAAATAAATGACTGAGACATCCGGAAATATACTGATCTCAGGTTGATTTGATTCTGAAAAATATACAAATTTTTTTGGAAGCTATTGTGACTAATGTCGCTTATGTCAAAATAATAGAAACCGTAACACGAGTGTGTTAAGGTTACCCACTCTTAGGTTACGGCAAGTTGTATTAGAAGCAAATGTGACTGATTTCGCTCATGTGACAATAACGGAAATGGTCACACAGGTGTGTTAAGGTTACCCACTCTTAGGTTACGGCAAGTTGTATTAGAAGCAATTGTGACTGATTTCGCTCATGTGACAATAACAGAAATGGTCACAAGAGTGTGTTAAGGTTACCCACTCTTAGGTTACGGCAAGTTGTATTAGAAGCAATTGTGACTGATTTCGCTCATGTGACAATAACAGAAATGGTCACAAGAGTGTGTTAAGGTTACCCACTCTTAGGTTACGGCAAGTTGTATTAGAAGCAATTGTGACTGATTTCGCTCATGTGACAATAACAGAAATGGTCACAAGAGTGTGTTAAGGTTACCCACTCTTAGGTTACGGCAAGTTGTATTAGAAGCAATTGTGACTAATGTCGCTCATGTGACAAAAACAGAAATTGTCACACGGGTGTGATAAGGTTACCCACTCTTAGGTTACGGCAAGTTGTATTAGAAGCAATTGTGACTGATGTCGCTCATGTGATAATAACAGAAATGGTCACACGGGTGTGTTAAGGTTACCCACACTTAGGTTACGGCAAGTTGTATTAGAAGCAATTGTGACTGATTTCGCTCATGTGACAATAACAGAAATGGTCACAAGAGTGTGTTAAGGTTACCCACTCTTAGGTTACGGCAAGTTGTATTAGAAGCAATTGTGACTAATGTCGCTCATGTGACAAAAACAGAAATTGTCACACGGGTGTGATAAGGTTACCCACTCTTAGGTTACGGCAAGTTGTATTAGAAGCAATTGTGACTGATGTCGCTCATGTGACAATAACAGAAATGGTCACACGGGTGTGTTAAGGTTACCCACACTTAGGTTACGGCAAGTTGTATTAGAAGCAATTGTGACTGATGTCGCTCATGTGACAATAACAGAAATGGTCACACGGGTGTGTTAAGGTTACCCACTCTTAGGTTACGGCAAGTTGTATTAGAAGCAATTGTGACTAATGTCGCTCATGTGACAAAAACAGAAATTGTCACACGGATGTGTTAAGGTTACCCACTCTTAGGTTACGGCAAGTTGTATTAGAAGCAATTGTGACTAATGTCGCTCATGTGACAAAAACAGAAATTGTCACACGGGTGTGATAAGGTTACCCACTCTTAGGTTACGGCAAGTTGTATTAGAAGCAATTGTGACTGATGTCGCTCATGTGACAATAACAGAAATGGTCACACGGGTGTGTTAAGGTTACCCACACTTAGGTTACGGCAAGTTGTATTAGAAGCAATTGTGACTGATTTCGCTCATGTGACAATAACAGAAATGGTCACAAGAGTGTGTTAAGGTTACCCACACTTAGGTTACGGCAAGTTGTATTAGAAGCAATTGTGACTGATTTCGCTCATGTGACAATAACGGAAATGGTCACACAGGTGTGTTAAGGTTACCCACTCTTAGGTTACGGCAAGTTGTATTAGAAGCAATTGTGACTGATTTCGCTCATGTGACAATAACAGAAATGGTCACAAGAGTGTGTTAAGGTTACCCACTCTTAGGTTACGGCAAGTTGTATTAGAAGCAATTGTGACTAATGTCGCTCATGTGACAAAAACAGAAATTGTCACACGGGTGTGATAAGGTTACCCACTCTTAGGTTACGGCAAGTTGTATTAGAAGCAATTGTGACTGATGTCGCTCATGTGATAATAACAGAAATGGTCACACGGGTGTGTTAAGGTTACCCACACTTAGGTTACGGCAAGTTGTATTAGAAGCAATTGTGACTGATTTCGCTCATGTGACAATAACAGAAATGGTCACAAGAGTGTGTTAAGGTTACCCACTCTTAGGTTACGGCAAGTTGTATTAGAAGCAATTGTGACTAATGTCGCTCATGTGACAAAAACAGAAATTGTCACACGGGTGTGATAAGGTTACCCACTCTTAGGTTACGGCAAGTTGTATTAGAAGCAATTGTGACTGATGTCGCTCATGTGACAATAACAGAAATGGTCACACGGGTGTGTTAAGGTTACCCACACTTAGGTTACGGCAAGTTGTATTAGAAGCAATTGTGACTAATGTCGCTCATGTGACAAAAACAGAAATTGTCACACGGGTGTGATAAGGTTACCCACTCTTAGGTTACGGCAAGTTGTATTAGAAGCAATTGTGACTGATGTCGCTCATGTGACAATAACAGAAATGGTCACACGGGTGTGTTAAGGTTACCCACACTTAGGTTACGGCAAGTTGTATTAGAAGCAATTGTGACTGATGTCGCTCATGTGACAATAACAGAAATGGTCACACGGGTGTGTTAAGGTTACCCACACTTAGGTTACGGCAAGTTGTATTAGAAGCAATTGTGACTAATGTCGCTCATGTGACAATAACAGAAATGGTCACACGGGTGTGTTAAGGTTACCCACACTTAGGTTACGGCAAGTTGTATTAGAAGCAATTGTGACTGATGTCGCTCATGTGACAATAACAGAAATGGTCACACGGGTGTGTTAAGGTTACCCACTCTTAGGTTACGGCAAGTTGTATTAGAAGCAATTGTGACTAATGTCGCTCATGTGACAAAAACAGAAATTGTCACACGGATGTGTTAAGGTTACCCACTCTTAGGTTACGGCAAGTTGTATTAGAAGCAATTGTGACTAATGTCGCTCATGTGACAAAAACAGAAATTGTCACACGGATGTGTTAAGGTTACCCACTCTTAGGTTACGGCAAGTTGTATTAGAAGCAATTGTGACTAATGTCGCTCATGTGACAATAACAGAAATGGTCACACGGGTGTGTTAAGGTTACCCACTCTTAGGTTACGGCAAGTTGTATTAGAAGCAATTGTGACTAATGTCGCTCATGTGACAATAACAGAAATGGTCACACGGGTGTGTTAAGGTTACCCACTCTTAGGTTACGGCAAGTTGTATTAGAAGCAATTGTGACTAATGTCGCTCATGTGACAAAAACAGAAATTGTCACACGGATGTGTTAAGGTTACCCACTCTTAGGTTACGGCAAGTTGTATTAGAAGCAATTGTGACTAATGTCACAATGGAAGTTGAAATTCAAATGCAATACAAAGCAATTTTTTACCTTTTTTATATTTATCTGATGATGATACTAGAAAATTTTTGATTTCTGTAAAATTTGAACCTGAAAATTTCAAGTGTAATATTAACGGTAAAATAATATTCGAGGCCATTAAAAATGACCCAAACATACAAGAGAAAAGGAAACTACCGATCAAAATAATTCTAGAAGATTACATTTAATAAAGCAATAGGAGAATTCAAAACTATAATTGGTGATTGTAAAACTAATCAACTTCGAAAATGAATGGATCTTTCTGATTATGGTTGCCAATTAATGCAACTAACCATATAAGCCGCTAGCTCTTTCCTACAATTAAGAAAAGAACTAAGACTTTATAGACATATAGAAGGCTTTTGATAAAATATGGCTTGTCTGAAGCCATATTTTACCTATCTGTTACAAATTGAAGACTCTGCCCCTATCTGCCATCTTCATGTTTTCTAAATTATTTCTTCAGAAGCAATCATTTCTAGATAGTAAATAGTAGAACTTTCGAACTTTTATAAAATACGAGTATGGGTCCCTCAGGGAGGTCTATTGGGGCAGTTCTAAATGTTATCAGTATTTTCACTGCAGATCACTTTAATAACTCATCATGCTTATTATTTGTTTATTTTATTAATAAAAGGTTTTAATAAGACAATAGAAAAAATAAATAAAAATTTCAGTTGCATTATTTTGAGTACACTATTTTTTTTATTTCGTAAGTCCTAGAAGTTCCAAAAACCGACAGATTTTAGAAAAATGAAAATATTAAGAGAGCTACTGGACTAACTGGAGGTAGTTTTAGACAGACAGTTAAGTTTAATAGATACATACCATAAACAACACAAGCACTAATAAAAACTACACCAAAGATAGGAAATATTTTCACGGTCATTTTTAAACTACGTATTATGTTTAATAATTGTTTAATACTAGTTATTTCGTGTATCATCACAGGAAGGAAAAGTTTGACCTAAATGTTATTAGTCATTATCGTCAAGTAGGGTTGCCATGTTGTAGATTATCTGTGCGCTATTATAGTCAATCATCAGTCAGTGTTTTAATACTCTAACTATTAAACGATATTTGCGACACACGACACACGATTCGGGTTAAATGTTTTTTTTTCATAAAAGCCTTCTGATATGGAGCGTATATCTTTTTCTGATAACTTTGGATGGCGATTATAATTTAATACGATGATATATATTATAACACGGGTGGCAACCCTATTAACGTATCGTTTTAATTTGGGTTAAAGTTATGAACAAATTGAACCTTTTATGATGAAGTATTTGGATTTTCTTTCGTTACTATTAAGCAAAGAAATATATCTAAAAAACTAATGAAGAAACAAAAGTAAAATGAAGTAAATTAATTATCAGAATATATTATATATTTTTACAATCATTTTTTATACAAAAATTAAGCATGCATGAGAATTGCCAGTATTATAAATATGAGTTGAGTACTTAAACCATTTTATATACATTAATTAACACTATTTATATACATGGATCTACAGTAAACGCTCTTTTGTTCCGTGAATACAGAAATCGTGAATATGGAATGGTAATTTATATGAGGTTATAGGGGATACGTTCCTAAGTGACAAAATAAAAAACAAATATACAGGATGTCCCAGAACTCAACGTCAAGCCGAAACAGGGAGACAGGATTGATTGTAACTATCATGAAAAAAATCAGAAAATAAATCTAACCCATGCGGTTTGAAAATTATGGGCATTTAAGAAAAACCTAGAAATTTGGTCAAACTGTAACAATTTTTCGGTTATTATGGTTAATTTTCATTATTTTTGTTCATTTAAACTTTGGAACCGAAACCCTATATAACATATCTAGAACCACAGTCATAAATAATGACACAATTGCCCCAAGTTTTTTAGAATTAAGACTATTTGTTAAACTATGAATTTAAAATTTTCAAAATTCGTTGACTTTGAAAGGCCCTCCTTTAAAAAAAATGTATTAAGTGCCATTAAAAGTTCGCGCAAGAAGTACTCAATAAAGAGTAATGTTTTCAATTATTTAATAATACTTATTTAACCCTTACTTTTTTTAATGGATGGAATATAGATCATGTCAAGGAGATAAAGTACTTGGGCGTCATTTTAGATTATACTCTCATATGGCGAAATCATATCACTATGTTAGTCCAGCGCATCAGGAAAGTCATGTATGTATTTAGAAGACTCAATCAGGTCGCAAATCACGACATCTTAATGATGTTGTCGAATCGCTACTGAACTACTGCATAACTGTTTGGGGTGGCACGTTTAGTAACATAATGTTACCTTTAGAGAGGGCTCAGCGTGCTGTCTTAAAAATAATACTTAAAAAACCAATTAGGTACCCTACAGACCTCCTGTTCAGCAAATGTGCCGTATTATCTGTCAGAAGACTATATATACAAAACGTCCTCTTAAAGTATCACGCAAAGGTACCCATCGATACTCTGGAATTCCTTAAGAAAAGAAGAGTCAAGTATAACCCGTGAGGGGACGGGTTAGAATACAATTCCTCTCTGCCGCTGGGAGAGCATCTCGTAAGAGCCGAGTAACCCAGCACCCCCTTGGTGGTAGGGGATCTGTTCCCCGACTGGATTGAGACCACAAGCATGCGAAACCGACTGCCAAGTGTCTCTGACGCGTTCCGGCCGAGCCGCATGTGGGCCAGATCTACCCCTCCCTCTCCCATCCCATTACTGCTGCGATTCCAATGAACACCGGGTTCCATTGAAACCGCAGCAGTCTTCTCTTCGCTCCCCCACCTCACTCCATCTTCGAGGCGGCAACGCATCGACAAAACAAGATACCCTCTAGTTTCGTCGATGTGTATGGGCGACGGTGGCCATTTTCCACCAGGTGGACCCTCTGCTCGTTTGTCCCTTAACTATCATAAAAAAAAAAAAGAGTCAAGTATATCGTGTTTCGATATGAGAGGCACAGACCCTTGCAGGTCGACATAATAGTATTGCAGGGCCACAGTTATATAATAAAACCAACAGATCGCTAAAAATACTAAATTTAACTCGTTACGAGTGTAAAAAAGCACCCACACACACGCACACACACACACGCACGCACGCACGCACGCACGCACGCACGCACGCACACACACACACAAACACTCACATACATACTCACTTGTGCATAGTGACGAGAGCGTATATTTTAAAATTTGTATTTAAATCTTTGTCTATTACTTCTCTTTATATAAGTTTTAAACATTCAGTTTATTGTTGTCAATGAGTCGGAGGGTCTCAAGGAAGTGTTGACGTGCGTAACACAGGATTTTCCTAGTACGTGCGTTACAGCCCTCCTTTCCCTTAGAACTAATAGTGTGTTTATAACTCATGTTAGTTTTTTTGATGTATAAGGAGATAATTTCTGTATCAATTTTTATTACTATCACTCTGCGGAAGCGCCGAGTATTGAGTTAAGTATGTACAGATAGTTGATTTTAAAGTAGTTTTCTATAGCTTAGTAAAACATGTTATTAGCTCTTTATTTATTTCGGTTTAATTTAATTTAGATTTCTAACATTTTAATAGTTTAGATTCTTACCTTTCTTGTTTAAAGTTTGTTACATTGTAGGTACTAGCGTCCGATGACGTACTTAGGATCAATCAAATTATAAAGGATATTTCTGTTGCTGACTAAACCATGTTAATAGAACCTATTTTAATTTAGTTCAAATTAATCTAGATTTATTTCATTTTAATATCACTTAAATTGTAACCGTTTAATTTATTATATCATGATTTACGTCCAATCAGAGCAGAGGTAAACCTGGAGCAAGGTATTGGTGCCATCTTAACTTAAGCACTATAGGCCACGCGCTCTTTGGATGTGAATTCATATCATGCGTATACTTACGTTTTCTTCGTCAAATAGCTAGAGTGTTTTAGTGCCATCGCATTTGTGAAGTCTTCTTTGGTGGAAGCGCGTTGAATAATCTGTATGTTCACGATAATTCTCTTATAACTCGGAGACTGCGGTGTCGTCGTCGCTATCGTAGAACCGAATGTGTGCGTGGAATATATTTAAAAAGACATGATATTTGTGAATTTCATCATATTATGGAAATATATAAATATAATTTATCTACATCATTTTTTAAGTTTCAACGTACGAATGTGTTTTGCAATCCCAAGACTAATTCGCGCCCAGTCTGCACGCTCCCATAGCACTTGGAATGTTGGGATCATTCGTCCGTGTACTCAGGAGTTAAATTCGTACGAAAACGTAGCATGGAACTACTCATCAAGGCGATGCGCAACCCACCGGCTTGAGAATATTACGTTGCTTGAATTCCAGCCAGAAAATGCAGACACAGACGCCCTGGCCTGGCTAGCAACAGCGGATATCTGCTTGTCTGACCGTGATTTATTAGGAAGACATTTGGTTTTTCAGGTAGCTTTTCCTAGTGTGAAGTGGGTAGATTTAAAGAAATTTAGGTTTTAAAAATGTTAACCGATAAGCTTCAAGATAATTAATGTCTCGCAACATATACTAACTGTTTTTTTACATCACTTATGTCGCGATGGGGTAATTTAAATAATGAAGAAATGGTCGTATCCTTAATCAAATCCCAAATCGAACCATGACTGCCACACAATATTTTTTCTGAGGAAATAACTACCCGCAGCAAAATGCAACGTGAACTTATGCATATTCTATAAATTGTTATGAGTGTGGAAAATTTGGTCATAGATCTTTTGAATGTTTCAGCCGTACTCCAGACAAGCAGCACGCAGCTCAAACTTCAGAACGTAGTGCTGGACACTTGGCATCATGATGCTTGAAAAATCTAGTTACAATCGGCAGCACGCAGCCAGTCTATCCGCCAAGCAATGTAAAAAAAGTGTATGTATGTAGCGTAAAGCCTGTCATCGCGGTGATGACACACTTTGGTGAGCAGTTTTTATTTTGCTTTGATTCTGATTGTTTGACAAAATAAAGTGTCTCACGTAAACTTGTCGATACATTACAACACGCGGTTGTTAGTTTAATACGTGTGGGTATTAAACTAACAACTTTAGCAACGACATTTTAATTGGTCGCGATTTATTAGCTTTAGGGTTTTCTATACATATATCAAATGATAAACTTAATGTAATAGAAAAATCTTCTACAGTGCAAATCTGCGAAGTGGGCGAACCTGTCACTGATCTTGCAAATAATGTAAATATTGATATTTCAAATATTTTTAAAATAGTTTGTAGAAGTGGGAGTACCTTCTAGCAGGGTGAAAACGGGCGATTTAGGAATATAATTAGTAGATCCTTGCAAAATCGTACGTCGACAGTCGTACCATTTTAGCGCTGAAGAACGAACGATAGTGTGAAACAAATGTAATGAGTTATTAATAGCTGGGGTTAAGAGACTTAGTAAGTATACTTTTTGTAGTCCAATATTATTAGAAAAAAAGCGGGATGGCACTGATCGAATGTGCGTAGATTATAGAGAATCATCTGTGAAAGTTTTTGAGAGTATTTTGCATGACTAAATATGTATATATACAGGTCAATGTCAATCAATCTCTCCGATGAGCCACATGGCTTTAGGAGTAAGCGTTCAGTTAACAGTAACCTCTTAATATTGGTGGATTATATTTCCGAATGCATAGATCGCGGTGGGCAAGTAGACGTTCTCTACTTCGATTTCCGAAAAGCATTCGATAGAGTCAATAACGACATATTATTAATGAAATTAAGTAAGATCGGTTTTACTCCTAACTTTTTGGAGCTTTTATCACTACTTGCGCGATCGTAAGCAATTTGTTCGGCTCGGTCTATATGAATCCAAAACCTATCATACACGTTCCGGTGTCAGTCAAGGTTCCATACCTATAGACCTCTTCTTTTTATTATAATGATTAATGACCTACCGCTACTACTCAATAGAGCTAGGTGCTTGTTATATGCCGATGATCTAAAGTTATACTCCGAAATAACGTCAGACCTTGATTGTTTTGCTTTGCAGAGAGATCTTGACTCCGTGGTTCGTTGGAGAGAGATAAATGGAATGGAGTTCAACGCGGCTAAATTTTCTGTCATGACATTTGGCCGCATTAAGAAATCAGTTATCTTTACCTATAAAATGGATGGAGTACTACTACCTAGAATGTCATAAAAGATTTGGGAGTTATATTTGATTCAAAACTAAACTTCCATGATCACATTTCTACGGTTACCGCTGAATCATTTAGACGGCTGGGTTTTGTAATCATCAACCTTCTATTTGACTCTCTCATTCTTAGCAAATTGGAAACTAGCGCTTGTATTTGGAACCTATGCTCTGCTACTCAAGAAAGTACAAAAGGCCTTCCTGATATACCTGTGCAAACGTCTCCACGGTTACTATCCATATCTATATCCCACTAATTTTTTATTGGGATACTTGGGATACTCCAAGTAATTCACTAGAAACATTTACAACTTACCACTGTCTGCAAAGTTTTAACAGCTAAAATAGACTGTCCAGAGCTACATAACAAAATGTGCTATATATTTGCATCCAAGTGCAACACTTTTGCTATCCCCGCATGTCGCACTGTCTCTCGTGCTCGATCTCCTATACTGCGGTCACTGTCAGATTTAAACAAATTGCTGATGACGTATTCTCAAGAATGCAGCAATGCTTGCAGTTCTGCGAAGAACTATGACGTTCTGTTTTATTTTAATATATTATAATAAGAAATCTTTATGTAATTTAAATTTAATTTGTATTATTATTTATGATGTAATTTGTACAATAACTTGTATCTTGTTTCATAATTTATAATCTAATTTATTTAATACAATTTGTTAATTAATTTTAGCGGAATATGTATTTCCGTTCTAATTAAAATAAATAAACAAAATAAATAGAGAATTGAATTATAACCCCTATACTTGATCGTTATCCTTTACCCCTAATTTGTGATCAAGTTTAAAAGTTAGAAGGAGCTAGTCTTTATTCTTGTCTTAATATGGTTAGTGGTTTTCGTCAAATACTTATCAATGAGGAATCTAACTCTATAGAAAAAACTGGTTTTATTACTCCCGATGCTCGTTAAGCATTCACTGGCTTAAGGAACGCTCCTGCTGTTTATCAGAGAGCTATTAATAATGCTTTGGGAGAGCTAGCGTACTCCTATGCGATAGTTTATATGGACGATTTAATTATACCTGCGATTAATGAAGAGCAGGGTTTAGAAAGATTACATACAGTATTAAAAATTCTTAGTGATGCTGGTTTCTCTTTTGATATAAATAAATGCGCATTCCTTAAGAAAAATGTCAGTTTTTAGTGGAAAGAACGGCAGTATTCTTGCCTTTCATAAAAGGAATTACGGATGAGATTGAAAACCTGTTACGCCGAAGATATAGCATCAGGACAATCTTCCTGCCTATGACGCAACTCAGGCAGATACTTCGTTCTCCTAAGGACAACAACAAATTAGGTTTCCCCGGGGTACATATGATTCCTTCCGATTGTGGAAAATGTTACGTCGGCGAAACAAGAAGGAACGTGTCCACCAGGCTTACGGAACACATACGCGCTATGAAGAAGTTATGAAGTACCGTTCCGCGGTGGCAAAACATGCCCTCACCTCTGACACGACGCATTACATAACGTTCGATAAGGCCAAAGTGTTAGCCCGAGAGAAGTATTTTATACCTCGTAAAGTCAGGGAAGCCATAAAGATTAGTAAGCGTCCAACATACAACAGAGACAGAGGATGGAAACTGCTGCCGACTTGGAAACCATGTTTTCAAGAAGTCAGAAATGTCCACGTTGTGAGTTCTCTGTTCTGGAACATCCCCTTCATCCATGATGAATCCAGTGAGAATGAATTCCTAAGTGCCTCTGACTAAGACACTATATCCGTTCCCGAGCCCTCTCTTACTACGCAATCGTTCCTCAGAGAGTGGTCCCGCACCATCGCGCGCGGGACCACTATATCTTATGGCATTTTACTGTGGGGTAGGGCCGCGGACATTGAATCCATTTTTATTCTTCAAAAGAGAGCTGTTCGGGCCATTTATAACTTAAGAGCGCGAAATTTCCTCAGAGATGTATATAAAGAAAATAAACGTTCTTACAATCCCATCTCAATACATATATTGTAATATTTTGTTTATTTAACAGAATATCCATTTGTATTCAAAACACAGTGACAAACA
This sequence comes from Limenitis camilla, assembly GCA_905147385.1. Lineage (NCBI taxonomy): Eukaryota > Metazoa > Arthropoda > Insecta > Lepidoptera > Nymphalidae > Limenitis > Limenitis camilla. The sequence continues at coordinate 1,354,375 of LR990252.1, read as the reverse complement.
TAATGTTAATACTAGAAATAAAAATAAACTTGTAACGCCGTCTCCACAAAGTTAGTAATAGTTTCAGGGGCTTGGTGTTCGCATCTATAATAAGATTCCACAGCCTATATTAGACTTGCCACTTCAACAGTTTAAAACTCGTATCAAGAAGTCATTAATATATAAAGCATACTATAATGTACAGGATTACTTAAATGATGAGAATGCTTGGAATCTAAGTGACGTTGACTCTCAAGTTAAATGATTTGTATAACAGACTATGTAAACATGGCTTTTTGAAAAGAGTGTAGCTTCAGACAAACTAACTGACCGACTAATTTTTGCCATTTCAAAAGTACTTTTTAAAAAAAGTCTAATTGAAATAAATAATTTTGATTTGATTTAAAGCAAAGCTTACCAATAAAAACGTAATGATTACTGTTTGGTGGTCTCAGCATAGTGGTATTTACTATAGCTTTCTCCGATCTGGTCAAGCAATAACGGCAGATGTCTATTGTCTACTGTGCCGAACTCCGAATAATGATAGCAAAACTAGCAGTAAAACAGCCCCGACTCATGAGCGAGGCCTTATACACTACGAGAAACCGTTTTAACTCTACAAGAACTTTTTATTATAGAAACTAACGAGGTAATCAGTCATTTTTATAGATTTTAAACGGTAAACACTCACGTAATGTTTTTGTAATGTAGTTTTACTAAAGTTTAGGGAATGCAATCTCGCGCTCGCGAGATCTTGTTTTCACGAGATCGGCCTTTTTAGCGCGATTGATCTGGGTCGAAATATGGGCGAGATCTCGCTAATTTAACGAGATTGCAATTGAGCCGGCACGTACGACGTGCATTTGTTTACTAGTAATAGATAGTTGTTTTCAAATTGACAATCAATTCAATCACGGATTGTGTTGATTGATTGATTGCGTTCGAGTATTTTTGTGGTTATTAAAGCAAAAAAAGTTTCTAATGTTATTTACGAGTGGGATAACGAACAATGTCGGCAAATGAAGTTTATAACGACTATGTGAGTGTATCGGAAGTATGGAAACACTTTTTAAGAGCGGAAAAAAGATTGAATGCTAAGTTAGAAGATTCTTAAAACCAAAGATCGATCTCCGCGTGGCTTACATGTGCATTTAAAATCGATTCATCCACCATGCCGCCTCCATCATCAAATACTGGGTCTACTAATCAACATATGGAATTAGTAACAGCATCCGCATCTATGTCGAATGTTGGTCCAGAATCACCAGAAGCGTCGGCACCAGAACCACCAGCAAGAAAGAAGAGGCAAAAAATTACTGATCACTTCCTCCCGGTTGAAGATACTTTTATGGAAAAAAAAGTATCACGAATGGTAGCTAAAGATGGACTACCATTCCGTGTTTTTTGTATCTCTAAAGATATGAGAGACCTCTTCAATTCTTCGGGCCACAAACTGCTTAAGTCCCCAAACACAATTAAACTTATAGTTATAAATTATGGCATAACTAGCTCAGCTGAAGGAGAATGATCACAAATTTACGCTTACATTTGATGAGTGGACTTATTCTATGAACAAGCGATACATGAATGTAAATGTACACACATTTTTAAACGGAAATGCTGTTTTGTAACTTGGGGTTGATTCGCGTCTTTGGAACTATGCCTGCTGAAAGTGGTGTCAGTATTTAAAAAACCAAATTAACCGAATTTGGCCTTCTCCTGGAAAGAGATATTTTTAATATTACTACAGATGGGGCGTCATGAAAAAGTTGGGTCGATCGAAATCACCTTCACATCAGCTATGCTACGCTCGTGGAGTTCAACTTGGCGTAATACATACTTTGATCGACCTGGGCCTGGAAGCTGATCCCAACTTCTCTTTGAGTGCGGAAGAACATTCCTTTTTAGTGAACTTAGACAAGGCATTTCAACCTGTAAAACTGTCTGTGGCTACCGCAGAAACAACACTTAGGTTTATGATTCGTAAACTGGAAGAGCTAAAAACTCCATTGGCAGAAAAACTAGCGGACTCCTTGAGAAAGCGCATTGTTGAGCGTCGGATGAATTCAGCATGCTTATTATATATTATCGATATAGATCCAGCTAAATACCAGGCATATAAAGAAGAAAAAGTAAAAAATAAAATGAAACCTATTAACTTAGTTGAGTTGACTACTAAACTGATATATTATTATAAATTAAAGAAAACTATACCTACTTAAGTAAAACTACATTACAAAAACATTACGTGAGTGTTTACCGTTTAAAATCTATAAAAATGACTGATTACCTCGTTAGTTTCTATAATAAAAAGTTCTTGTAGAGTTAAAACGGTTTCTCGTAGTGTATAAGGCCTCGCTCATGAGTCGGGGCTGTTTCACTGCTAGTTTTGGTATCATTATTCGGAGTTCGGCACAGTAGACAATAGACATCTGCCGTTATTGCTTGACCAGATCGGAGAAAGCTATAGAAAATACCACTATGCTGAGACCGCCAAACAGTTATCATTACCTTTTTATTGGTAAGCTTTGCTTTAAATCAAATCGAAATTATTTATTTCAATTAGTCTTTTTTTTAAAAGTAGTTTTTTGAAACGTCAAAAATTAGTCGGTCAGTTAGTTTGTCTGAAGCTACCACCAGCTCGAAAAGCAGTTTTCTGTTGAGAAAAGCCGGCCAGAAACTTTAAATTCGCTCTTTTTAATAAGCCATGTTTACATAGTCTGTTATACAAATCATTTAGCTTGAGAGTCAACGTCACTTAGATTCCAAGCATTCTCATCATTTAAGTAATCCTGTACGTTATAGTATGCTTTATATATTAATGACTTCTTGATACGAGTTTTAAATTGTTAAAGTGACAAGTCTAATATAGGCTGTGAAATCTTATTATAGATGCGAACACCAAGCCCCATGAAACTATTACTGACTTTGTGGAGACGATAGTATGGCGTTACAAGTTTATTTCTGTTTCTAGTATTAACATTGTTTGTCACTGTGTTTTGAATACAAATGGATATTCTGTTAAATAAACAAAATATTACAATATATGTATTGAGATGGGATTGTAAGAATGTCTATTTTTTATATACATCTCTAAGAAAATTCCGCGCTCTTAAGTTATAAATGGCCCAAACAGCTCTCTTTTGAAAAATAAAAATGGATTAAATGTCCGCGGCCCTACCCCACAGCAAAATGCCATAAGACATAATACTGTGAAAGTAACTAGCATTAGCCTAGCAGTGTTAATATCGGTCATTTGTCTGACTCTCCTTACTGCGTAGGCAGCTGAGCTGAGTCTTCCCGCTAGAGATGATAAATGGGGGTTCCACTGGAGTTTTGAATCTAAAGTTATACCCAGAAATACCGTCGAGTCCGCCACATCTAAAATTTCATTATTTAAACGTAGGTTAAATTTTTGTTTTTTAACATTAGGTAAAGCCAAACTCAACACATTTAGTCTTTTTAGCATTAAGAACTAAGTTATTTACCGTAAACCATTGAAGAACCTGCGATAATGCACTGTTTACATCGTCATAATTATGTTTATTTCTGCTTACTTTAAATATAAGAGATGTATCATCAGCAAAAAGTACAATATCACACAAATTCTTCACGTAGTATGGCAGATCATTAACATAAATCAAAAATAAAAACGGGCCTAATATGGATCCCTGTGGAACGCCCATTTGTAACAAAGATCCAGAAGATTTTACACCATTAATAGTAATCTTCTGGACTCTTTGATTTAGGTATCTGGCAATTAGATCCAGTGAAACACCATATATACCGTAATAATTAAGTTTTTTTAAGTGTTTCATGTTGAATACTATCAAAGGCCTTGGACAAATCGCAAAATACACCAATTGCATTTTGTGATTTCTCCCATGCTTCATAAATATGCTTAAGAAGAGCAACTCCAGCATCTGTTGTTGACCTACCTCTAGTAAAACCATACTGTTCACTATGAAATAGTTTATTTTCATTAAAATATTTTAAAAGTTGGTTTAAAATAATCTTTTCAAAAACTTGTTTTTTTATGGTAGAAAAGGTGCAAACGAGTAGATGGCCCACCTGATGGTAAGTGGGCAACATCGCCCATGGACATCGACAAAACAATAGATACCCTCTTGTTTTGTCGATGCGTTGCATCCTAAAGATAGAGTGAGGAGGGGGAGTGAAGAAGAAAAAAATGCTGTGGTCTCAAAGGACCCTGAGCTAGATCTCTGAGTCTCCCCAGCATTAATGGGATGGGAGTGGAAGGGGGTAAGTCTTGCCCACATGCGGCTCGACCGGAACGCGTCTATGACACTTGGCGGTCGGATTCGCATGCTGGTGGTCGCAAGCCAGTCGGGGAACAGATCCCCTATCACCAAGGGGGTGCTGGGTTACTCGGCTTTTACGAGATGCTCTCCCAGCGGTAGAGGTATTATTTTATTGTGGTTCATTTTGATTAATATTTTTACTGCGATGTCCCATAAATCACCAGTTTTTTTTATATGAAGAAATTCTTAATAATATCAAATGATGTAATATGTTTAAACTCAAAGTAATTAGCATAGCCTGGGAGTTTATTTTTAAGTAGAAATAGCATCTAAGGGCGATGATTTTAATGCAGATGTTACTTTGATAGGTATATCAGTAAAGAATTTTTCAAACGTGCTTGCCACTTCTTCCGAATTAATTAATATATTATCAACATTTAATTTAATTGGTTCGTTTTCTACTTTAGATCTTCCAGTTATGCTATTAATAATATCCCAGGTAGCCTTTATTTTATCGTCTGAGTTAAGTATTTTGTTTCTAATATAAATTGCCTTTGCCTGGATGCAAACACTTTTAAAGATCTTAGAATAACACCTAACGCGTTCTAAAAATACTGGATCCCGATTATATTGCCTCATACCATATAATTCATATAATTTATCTCTACTTCTAAATATACCTATGGTAGCCCAGTCACTAAATTTCAGTTTTAAATTTTTACTAAAAGTTTTTATTTTAAATGTGGTATAATTCATTCAAAATCATGAGTGAGCAACGTCACTCCTTACATTAAGGCATAGTCATTGTCTCCCTTTGCTTGACAAGTTGGAAGCAAAGACGCAGACAGACATACAAGCCTCAGACACTCACCTACCAAACAGAAACTAAACACATTTTAATTATAAATAACATACTTAAGATAATTATAGTTATTTTTTTTTACCAGTTTAGAGTTTAAAATTATTATTTTAAAGGTTAAAAATAATAAAATAGTATTGTTTTTAGTTCAATACAAATACTAAATATAAGATACATTGTTGGTTATAATTTTAAAACTAATTCTTACTATTGTTCTATTATCAAAACTACCTTAATTAAAAAAAAAATTACTCAAAATTTCTATCATTTTCATAAAATCAATTCTATTTAATTTATTAATCCCTCTCTCATCTTCTTTCTTTCTCTGTATATTTCAGTTCTCAAACCAGTAATGGAATCAGCAATTTGGACCCGTAAGGCCAAAAATCAAGAAATGAAATTAAAGCAAACGCTGCAGGAACTGAAATTATCTAAAGATCTCTGCTACCAACTCCTTCAGGAGAGAGAGGACATAGAAGTAAAAATTTAAATAATAGAAATTCAGAACTTAAAAGTGAACTCTCGAATATACATGAAAAATATTTAGTAGTATTAAGCGAAGGGGACCAACTTCATAATATTGTAAGCTCATTCAACCAGTGTTGTGAGGAACATGAGAAGGCTCTAAACCGTATAACAGAATTAGAAGTTAGCTTACATGAAGCTACCAGCAACATTTCACAGCTGGAAAATTATGTAACCCTCTATGAATCCAGCGTTACTCAGAACTTATATGAGGAACTGGTTGAATGTGACTCACAACCGAGTTATAATTTACTAGTTAGTAATAAAAATATAAATTATAACAATTTAATACATTTCTCAACTCATAATAAATTAAAAAAATATATTAAAGTTAAAAGATTTCGTCAGAGTTAACGCGGATCGCGGGGGGGAGTCTAATTCTTGTACGTAATGATATTGCTCGCGCCGTATGTAAGCCACGACAGGATATTGTCTCTCTCTCTGTCGAACGCACCGTAGAATTATCATGCATCGAGCTTCAACGTTATGTTATAGTATGCGTGGTCCGCCCCCCTAATAGTGATTATAATTTATTTGAATCGACAATGGACGATGTGCTTAAAAGACTATGTAGTAAGAGTAAGTCGGTAATTGTTTGTGGAGACTTTAATGTAGATATTATAGTAGAAACGTCCTTGACTACTCAACTCATAATAAATTAAAAAAATATATTAAAGTTAAAAGATTTATTAATAAAATAAATAAAATTATAAAAAATAAATTTACATTAAAACAGGTAAATGAGCTCAGAAGTGACCGTTCAAAATTACTAAATAAATAAAACCAATGTAGAGATAAACTTCATAAAAATATGTACAATTATGACCGGGATACACAGGCACTTCAGGGTGAAATTGATAGTCTACATTTCTCCTTAAAATCAATAAGTGACAAATATGAGTCGTCACAAAAACAAATAAATGATATTCTAGCAGCTCATTATCTTGTGGAGATGTGCAACTACAACCTTGAGAGGTTTGAGTCATTATCCAGTAAGAGTTGTGGTTGCACTAAAGATAACTCAGCTCAACCAGGAGTGTCATGTGAATCGCCCACAAAAAAATAATATAAAATCAATTACTCAATTAAATTGCAATTTGTCAAGAAATAATACACTGAAAAAAGTCATAGTTGTATAAGACAGCTTGGGCCAAAGCTTTGGGTCATGTTCACCTGGGGCTAGTTTCCAGCACCAAATCAATAAAATCAAATCCATGCAACTGACAAATAATGATGTAGATATGCATGGGAATAGTTTTTCAGTGAGTAAACAAGATGTTGTGAGAAATGTAGAATTATTATATGAACTATATGACAAAAATAGATGTATGTTTATTATCTCTGCATTCCCATATTCTTCTTCACTCACTGCCAGTCAGAATAATTATATTTATAAACTAAATAGCACATTATGCACTCTGACTCAACGTCATAGCGACGCATTTTTATACTTTGACATTAATAAATTTATTATTAATAGATGTAAGATAACAAAAGATACAGTGTATCTGCCTTTATATTATAGAGACAGGTTGCTACTTTAGTAGCTGATAACGTTTACAAACCCGTTATATGTAATATAACGAAGGAGATTGACTTGAGTCATAATGATATTGTTAGTTCTTCTAATATTAATGTACAACCTAGTTTAAACTAGATAGACAGACAAAGCCTAAATCGTGCAAGATTAATATTATACATCAAAATTTGCAAGTTTTAGGCGGTAAAGAGTTAGAATTAGAATTATTTATTGCTAAATTTGACATACATATTATATGTATTACAGAACATTGGTTTGTAAAAAATAACATTTTAGTAAATATCGATAATTTCATCATGTCAAGTGCGTTCGTCAGAGTTAACGCGGATCGCGGGGGGGAGTCTAATTCTTGTACGTAATGATATTGCTCGCGCCGTATGTAAGCCACGACAGGATATTGTCTCTCTCTCTGTCGAACGCACCGTAGAATTATCATGCATCGAGCTTCAACGTTATGTTATAGTATGCGTGGTCCGCCCCCCTAATAGTGATTATAATTTATTTGAATCGACAATGGACGATGTGCTTAAAAGACTATGTAGTAAGAGTAAGTCGGTAATTGTTTGTGGAGACTTTAATGTAGATATTATAGTAGAAACGTCCTTGACGTCGTCGGCTATTAAATTTGTTTAAATCATATAATTTAATAAATTTATTTACTGAGCCGACTCATGTGGGAGATACATATGCCACATGCATAGATAATGTGTTCTGTCAGTGTCAAGTGAGTGAGAAATTAATTATTGACAATTTAAGTTCTGACCACTACGGTCAAAAATTTACTTTAAAGGATACTATAGTTGAAGAAAGACTAAAAATTATCTGCCGTCCTAAGACTGTTAGCAGAATAAATTGTTTTAAGGAAATTGCTGCACAAAAAATAAGTGATTTGGACACAAACTCAAAGAATCCAGATGAACTGTATAATAGACTGTTTCATTTAATTTTATCTCAGTTTAATAATAGCTTTAAAGAAAAAACCTTCTTTAAAAACTTGAAACTTAAATTTAGTGATTGGGCATATTTAGAAGTAGAGAAAAACTTTATGAACTATACGGGGAGAAGCAGTTTAATCATGACCCAAAGTTTTTACAATATGTTAAAAAATTTTTTAGAATTGTTTGTATCCAGGCAAAGGCGATATATATTAGAAATAAAATAATGAACTCGGACGATAAAATAGGAGCTACATGGAATGCTATTAATAGTATTACTGGAAGATCTGTAACTATTGATGAAGAAGTAAAAGTTGAAAATTGACAATGTGATGATAAATTCTGGTAAAGAAGTGGCAAATGCTTTTGAAAAATATTTTACAGAAATTCCGGTTAAAGTAACATCTAGCCTTAAATAATCTTCCATCGATGCTATTATTGCATTGTTAAAAAGGAATCACTTGGGTTGTAACAATAGTTTCAATTTCAAGTATGTTTCACCAGTAGATATAATTAAAACATTTAAAACTCTTAATTTTAAAAAACTGGTGATTTATGGGATATATCTGTAATTACTTACCGAAATTATTTATAATATTGCTCCACATCTAGCTCTTATTTTCAACAAGTGTGTGGATACAGGATTGTTTCCTAATTTAATGAAACACAGTAAAGTTATACCTCTTTTTAAAAAGGGTGACAAAAACGATCCTGGTAACTACAGACCTATCTCTATATTACCATCACTAAGTAAAGTTTTTGAAAAAATTATACTAAATCAACTTTTGGAGCATTTTGGAAAAAATAATATTTTTCATAGTGAGCAATATGGTTTTACTAGGGGTAGGCCAACAAGGGATGCAGGAGTCGCGCTCCTCAAGCATATTTACGATGCATGGGACAAATCACAAAATGCAATTGGTGTATTTTGTGATTTGTCAAAAGCCTTTGATTGTGTTCAACATGAAACGCTTTTTAAAAAACTCAATTATTATGGTATTAGTGATAAAGGATTTGATCTAATTGTTTTTACCTTACCCAAAGGATCCAGAATATTGCTATTAATGGTGAAAAATCTTCTGGATCCTTCTTAAGAATGGGCGTTCCACTAGGTTCTATATTGGGCCAATTTTTATTCCTGATTTATATTAATGATCTGCCATACTACGTGAGGAATTTATGCATTATTGTACTTTTGCAGATGACACTTCTCTTATATTCAAAGTTAAGAGAAACCAACACAGTTACGACGATGTAAACAGTGCACTGTCGCAGGTACTTCAATGGTTTACGATTAATAATTTAGTACTAAACGCAAAAAAGTTAAAAAACAGCAATTCACGCTTTTATTAAATAATGAAATTTTAAATTTAACCGACTCAATGATTTTTTTAGGAATAACTTTAGATTCAAAACTTCAGTGGAACTCCCATTAATCATCTTTGGCGGAAAGACTCAGCTCCGCAGCTTACGCAGTAAGAAAAGTAAGGCAATTAACTGATATTGATACAGCCAGACTCGTTTATTTTAGTTACTTTCACAGTATAATGTCCTACGGCATTTTGTTGTGGGGCAGGACCACGGACATAGAATCCGTTTTTATTCTTCAAAAAAGAGCAGTTCGGGTCATTTACAATCTAAGAGCTAGATTCCCTTCGAGATGTTTTTAATAAAATAGGTATTCTTACAGTGTCGTTACAATACATTTATTGTAACATTGTATACATTAGGCAGAACATTACGTTATTTTCCAAACATAGTGACGCACACAGGATAAATACTAGAAATAAAAATAGACTTGTAACGCCATACTATCGTCTCCACAAAGTTAGTAATAGCTTCATGGGGCTTGGTGTTCGCATCTATAATAAGATCCCACAGCCTATATTAGACTTGCCACTTCAGAAATTTAAAACTCGAATATAAAAGTGTTTAGTAAATAAAGCTTACTACTCTGTACAAGATTATTTGAATGATGACAAAGCTTGGATTCAAAATGACGTTGATGCTTAGCTGAATGATTATACCTTTGTAAAACAGACTGATATATACAATGGCATTTTGAAAAGAGCTACTGTTGAGTTTCTTGCCAGTTCTTCTCATCAGGAAACTGCTTTCCGAATTGGCGGTAGCTTCAAACAAACTGACTGACTGGCCAATTTTGACGTGTCAAAAGTACTTTGTAAAAAGTCTATTTTAATAAAATATTTTGAGTTTGAGTTTGCACCTTATCTACCATAAATAAAAAGCCAGACAGCATATCATTGTATTACTGGAACAGTAGGAATATTCTATCGCTTATTTGATTGTTAGAATAATAAATCAAATTAAGTATCTTGCGTCATTCATTGTTATTGCACAAATATATGTGACTTTCGGGTCAATTTAATATTACATTCAAAGGCTATTATACATTTTGAAGGAACTTCAGAAATAGCAACATTATGGAAATAAGAATATTAATTTGCAGAATTCTAAACCCTATATTATATTAACAGTACTTTCAAACAAACGCACTTTATAACAAATATCTAACTTATTCTAGTAATTGTATCTTGCTTATTTTATTATTGATTCCTTTTTTTTCCAATCACGGGTTAGCATTGACGCGGAGCCATAGCCAACGCGTAGAGGTCTTTTAGACAATTTCATTTAATATGAGAGAAGAGAACTTTTATTGTTTCCTACGGGGATATACTTCCCAGATTTCATATTAATATTTTATCGAAATCGATCGAATGGATTATTTATCTGACGGATGATAATGAAAGTGTCACAGGTTCGCTTGTAGCGTGGAGGATAGGAAGAAAAGAAAAATTGTAGGACACGTTTGGAAAAGTACAAGACCGTAAATTGCACGAGATGTAAAACATATTATTGTTGCATCCTATTATATCCCTCAGATTTTTTAATAATCCAATATAAATAAAATCAATTCGATATAATGATACCAAGTAGAGTTGGCCGTTTTCCTCAACAACCTTGAAATGAAATTTGCAGATGAAGTGACTCGAGATCTAATGGTGATGGTATGCCGCCCTGAGGAACTCCTGCAGAAAGTTCAAACTAATCAGCACGAAGAAGTACGTCAAAATAATAAAGTTATAAACGCTGCTATAGTTCAACAATGCATTTATAGTTTTGTATCCATGAATAAACAACGTTATGTAAATGTATTAAATGAATTGCTTAAATTTATTTGGCTAGCATGAAATCATGCTTTAAGTTGTACTTATCAACGCCCCCCTGCTTCGCTTATGTGCAATTGACATCTTGTATTTAGTTTTAACTAGATAGATAGATAAGCACTTTATTGCACACACTAAATACATGATATTGGGTTCACAAAACTATAACAAATATTACAAAAAACAGACAGTATGCAAAGGCGGTCTTATTGCTAAATAAGCAATCTCTGACAGACAACCTTCGGTGAAAGAATCTATTGTACAAATACGGGATAGTATTATATATATAAATAAATTTATGATGAAATTAAATGCTAAATACTTAGACACTATACATACACTACGCTATATATATACATACTTACATAAAAGATAAAATAAAATATACAAATTAACTGTTGAGAGGATAAATAGTAGTTAAAAAGACGACTCTTAAATATATAAATAGAATTAGAGGAGCGTATACCACTGGGTAGCATATTCCATAGGTTGGCAGCTTTTATCGTAAAAGACTTACTATAATAATTAATTCGTGTTTGCTATGGGGGGCGTCTGCCGATCGTCATTTCTTGACCGGAGGTCAAGTTGACATGACGCGTCAGAGCTTAGAAAGCTAAACCGCTCTTTGAGATACGACGGGATAAATGGACTAGCTAGCCCAGCGACCGCTTTTTCATTACTCACATTATTATATTTTTTTTAAATCTAGAATTCGCCACTATTTGAATATCGCGGATATATATTGTCGATTCGAAACCTTTAATTAAATACGTCGGTACCGTATCGACGGGATGAACATTAAATGTTTGACAGTTACGAAACCCATCATAACTATTGTTAGTAATAATGTGCGTAACACTTATTTGAGTAGATAAATACGCCACCAAATAAGCACACCGCCATGACAGAAATCATTATTATTAAGTAGTAATCAAGCAGTAATGCTCTGTAGCTAAAGCCCTTATACTGTTGTCCTATGATTTAGGTACTGTAACTTTTTAGGAAACAAATCAACAAAAATATTTGTACGGACAATTGAACATACTGTTTAATATTACGTATTTGTTTGCTTGAAATTCATGTATTAATATGATTAATTGAAATATTTTAGGTATTTATTTAAGCGTCTAACTCAAACCATTTCGACGCAGTCTCAAGACAATAATCGGATAAAATATATCTAACAATTTTTAGGTAAAATGACATCGATCAAAGAATTTGAAGCTATAGGAGAAGCAAAGAGGAAAAAGCTCAGAGAAGCTATTTCTAGTGGTGGTTCAGAAGTCTTAAAGTTCTACGACGATGCTGTAGTTTTTGTTACTGGAGCGTCTGGATTTTTGGGAAAACAACTTGTTGAAAAACTTTTAAGGTATTCTTTTTTACGCTTGACGCTAAAACGACTGGTAATTTTAACGTGTGTATCTATTTATCTGTATGTCTGTCTGTGGCATCGTATCATCTAAGATCTAATCGAGATGGTTCTTAGCAATGTATTGTGAAGATCTGTTCACCTGTTTAAAGACTATCAGCTCATTGCTAACTTCAGAACTGCGTGACCGTTTAAATGTTAGGATTTTTTGAGCCGGGGATTATTTATATTTGATTTCTTCTTCAAGTCTTCATGTTCTGGACCAGGCTGCGTCTCCAATAAATTAACGTTTTAAATTTGTCTTCTTCTTTCATCTTCTAACTTTACAATTTTTAGCTTCATATCTTATCTATTTTTTACAGCTCTACAAACGTAAATAAAATGTATGTCTTACTCAGACCATTAAAAGGAAAAAATATTGAAGAAAGATTCAAAATTATTTTCGACGATCCGGTTAGTAAGTTTTTAATTTCTGTAGATGTAGATAAAGAGATTTACTATCCAAAATTTGTTGTTTGGAGGACTGGTTTATATTAGATCCAATTATTCTAAGTAAACTTGATTCGAATTAAACAGCCAATAATAATGTTTAGGTATATGAATTTCTTCGTAAAGAAGACCCTGGTTTTAAAAATAAAATAAAACCTGTCGAAGGAGATGTGTCGGAACTGAATCTTGGTATGGATGATAAAGATTGGCTACGCCTTACAGATGAGGTGAGTTTCATTTTAGGATTTTATCAATTTTATATTTAATCTTGTTGTAAAGGCACATTAAGGTTTTACTTCATGTTATAATCGATTTATAGAATGTGATCAAACTATGTGTAGTCTACACTATCATATACAAAAACTAAATATGCACAGAATAGTTTCATTAAAAGATTTTGTATACAATACAAGTAATCTTGTAAACAAGACTTGTTTTATCTTCCTCTACTAAATTAACTTTAACTTTAGGTAAATATAATATTTCATTCAGCGGCTACAATTAACTTTGAAGATCCTGTGAAGAAAGCGACACTCACTAACATCCGAGGAACGAGAGAAATATTAAAATTAGCAAAGAGTTGCAAGCAATTGAAGTAAGTATAAATAGTGAAGACTTAAATTGATTTCAAAATATTAGCAATGCAGACTGCATTGATTTTTTAATTCAGTCGCATAATTAATTTTATTAAGATGATCATGTAAAGCTGAATACCGATCTATCTTCTAAACGTATCGAAACTTGGCGGAATTTATTCGATATTTCTATTGAGTTTCTTTAGAAAAATAAAACAAAACGTTGTAGTGTATAATCTCAACCAAACATTCACAACCCATTTTTTTAATGTCTAAAATTACATTTAAAAATCTTAGTAAATGAAGTAATAATTTATTTGATAATAATTCATTTACATTACAGACGTGCCATAAAATGTTTCGTAACTGTATCGAGTTCATACATTTTAATGTTTTAAATTATGTATATGTGTATATAAATACGAAAATGTTCCAAAATATACACACAATACGAGAATGAATTGGCAAATACTAATAAATCGAATCAATTACCATTTTCTTATAGATCCATTGTTCACGTATCTACTGCGTATTCAAATGCGACTATAAGTAGAATTAACGGAGAGGTAAAAGAAGATTTCTACACCAGTCCTATTCAGCCTGATATACTCATTAAGCTCGCTGAAAATTTACGAGAAGACAAGCTTGAGACCATGATTAATACGTAAGTTGGATAAGATATAAAATAGTTATCATAAAAGTTATAATATGCTGTTGCTTCGGGTTAATTTCCGGATATTCAGTGTCGCCAAGCATTCCCATGCCAAATCGGTTATAAAAAATATATATAAAAAAATAACGACGAAACTCAAACTCAAATTGCTCAATTCATATAGATTTCTTTATTTTTTTGACACAATAAAAAAAGGTCAATCAATTGGTCTGAATAGTAGCTTCAGACCAGTTCGAAATGTAGTTATCTGTTGAGAAGAGCCGGCAACAACTCAACAATATTATAAGCAAAGTTAATTAGATGTTTGAGACGGCAACGTTGAACTGCATCTCATTAATCTTGCTGTAACAAACCACGGAGATGTTATTTGTTGGCTGAGAGTCCTCTCATGTTTTTCATATTGGCTTAATAAGCTCACAACATTGGGTAGTTGATCCCGTTGATATTATAAATTAAATTATTTTGCAACTTCTCTTTTTAATTCCTAATTTTTGTAATTTAATTTTCTTATTTTAACTTTTTCTCCTATCTTCCCTACAAAAGCTGCATTAAATTGTTAAATGCTTTTACCTTGTAATGTTTGTTTTAATTTAATTTCTCGGTCGTTGGACAATGACATGACTATTTTAGATAAACAACAAATTTTGGCTTTTCTTACAATGTAAGAAAAGTCAAGTGCTCATCGCATTGTCGCCTATTTAGCATTAAACTCAAACTCAAAATATTTTATTCAAATAGACTTTTTACGAAGTACTTTTGACACGTCAAGATTGGTCAGTCAGTCAGTTTGTCTGAAACTACCACCAGTTCGGAAAGCAGTTTCCTGACGAGAAGAACTGGCAAGAAATTCAACAGTTTCTCTTTTCAAAATGCCATTGTTTACATCAGTCTGTTTTACAAAGGTATAATCAATCAACACCAAGCCCCATGAAACAATTACTCACTTTGTGGAGACGACAGTATGGCGTTACAAGTTTGTTTTTATTAATTCTAGTATTCATATTGTGTGTGTCAGTATGTTTGGAAAATAACGTAATTTTCTGCCTAATGTATAAAATATTGTAATAAATGTATTGTGACCGTAAGAATATTTTATTAAACATATCTCAAAGAAAATCTCTAGCTCTCAGATTGAAGAATAAAAATAGATTCTATGTCCGCAGCCCTGCCCCACAACAAAATTCCGTAACTCAATAATACTGTGAAAGTAACTAAAATAAACCAGTCTAGCTGTATCAATATCAGTTAGGTGCCTTACTTTCCTTACTGCGCAAGCTGCCGAGCTTAGTCTTCCCTCCAATGATGTTAAATCTCTCTGAATTGCTATTTTTTACCATTCGGTAAAGCAAATTCCACATATTTAGTCTTTTTTACCTTTAGTACTAAATTATTAATCGTAAACTATTGAAGAACTTGCGACAATGCACTATTTAGTTCGTCGTAACTGTGTTGGTTTAACTTTAAATATAAGAGAAAAGTCATCAGCAAAAAGTACAATGTCGCATAAATTCCTCACGTAGTATGGCAGATCATTAATATAAATCAAGAATAAGAATGGACCCAATATGGTACCTTGTGGAACGCCCATTTTTAAGACTGTTCCAGATGATTTTTCACCATTAATAGCAATATACTGGATCCTTTGGGTAAGGTAAGAAGCAATTAGATCAAGTCCTTTATCATTTATACCAAAATAATTAAGTTTTTTAAAAAGCGTTTCACGTTCAACACAATCAAAGGACTTGGACAAATCACAAAATACCCCAATAGAATTCTGTGATTGCTCCCATGCGTCGTGAATATGCTTGAGGAGCGCGACTCCTGCATCTGTTGTTGACCTACCTTTAGTAAAACGATATGGCTGTAAAAAATATTGTTTTTTTCAAAATGTTCCAAAAGTTGATTTAGTATAATTTTTTCAAAAACTTTACTTGATAATATAGAGATAGGTCTGTAGTTACCAGGATCGTTTTTGTGACCCTTTTTAAAAAGAGGTATAACTTTACTGTATTGCAATAAATTAGAAAACAATCCTATTAGTATCCACACACTTGTTGAAAATAAGAGCTAGATAAAGATGAAGTATATCGCATTAATCACCAGTTTGTTTTTAAATTAAGAGTTTTTAATATTTTAATTATATCTACCTACTGGTGAAACATACTTGACATTGAAACTATTGTTACAGAGTAACTAAGTAAAAAAAATATAGTACGGAATCAATCCGTTTTTGACGTTTTTAAGTAATTATAATTTTCTATATCATGTTATTTTTTTTTAATTTTAGACTTATGTCTGATTGGCCAAATTCTTACACCTTTACAAAAGCTGTTACTGAGGATTTAGTAAGAACGATGGCGGAAGATTTACCCTTATGCATCGTTCGACCAGCTATTGGTATGATATCAAAAATTTGAAAGTTGTTATTGTTATTAAAGATAACTTTATCTGATATATCTTTTACTAACATTTGAAGTTAATTATTTTCCAAGTGGTTGGAGCTTACAAGGAACCGACTGCAGGCTGGGTTGATGTCAAAAATGCTTTCGGACCAAGTGGTGTGAGTTAAAATTTATTTATATTATGTCATGCATTATTTGATCCACTGTTTATGACCAAATTGAAATCTAGCTTCTTGTAATTGTAGCTTCCCGCTGTCTCTCTGGCCCTATGTATGCTTATATCTTTAAAATTACGAATCGGTTTTTGATGCGGTTTTTTTTAAATAGATAGAGTAATTTAAGAGGAAGGTTTATATGTATAATACATAATATAGAGAGAGAGAGCCACTGATAATTTTAGAGGTTTCTAATTCTAATAGTATATTGGCGCTTACATTGTAAACTCTGACTGAACCCTACGGGATAGATCAAAACAATGTACTACAGTATTGTACATCTTAAAAAGGTCTACAAAAAAGTCCGTGATGGTATATGTTTGTCTCTCAGTGATAACATACAATAACCATTTTTATCCTTTACTTTTTACGAGAAATTATGGCTTATTTACGAAGCGATTTTAAGCAATACAGCATTAATCCTTATGCAATTAAGTACCTTATATACATTGTGCATTTAATATAGATCAATATGGCCCTTTATGGCACGGAATTTAAATGAATGTTTTCGAAGATATTAAAGATTTAAGGGCGGGTCTCTATAATATCTATAATATTTTGTTATGATGTTGATTATATAATAGGAGATTGGAGTTGTATATAATACAATCGTTTCTTTTATATTATTATATTTAAATATAACTCCTGATCCTTATTTTTCAGCTATTATTAGGCGTTTATTTAGCCGTCATACGTACAATTCTAGCTAGAAATGATATAAACATAGACTATGTACCTGTTGATATAGTAAACAACGCCTCTATTGTGGCAGCTCATGAAACCTTTGCCAAATATAACAGAGCTGACAAAGAAACAACTATATATACTATCGCTAGCGCTAGAAATCCTTTGCGATTTGGTAAGATTTTTTTTTTATAATAAAAAAATATTTGATTGATCTTAAATACAAAGCAAATCCTCACCTCAAGTAAGAACAATTTTTATTTCATTAATATTGGCAAGAATTAAATTTTAGAGTGAAATGTAGTGTCACTCCATACATTTATATGCCACCATTTCTTCTTCGCAAGTTCCGATATTAAAATCTTTTTGATTCGTTTCTCCCGTATCGTTTGCGTAGGTATTATCTGTTGCACTAGTCATCAGTGAAGAGAAATAATGATTGTATGATTGAGATGGTAACGAATTATCTATATCTATATCTATACTAATATTATAAAGAGGAAAGATTTGTATTTTTGTATTTTTGGATTTTTGTATGTAACGAATAAAGCGTGGTGGACTAGGGCCTAATACCCTCCTCATTTTAAGGAGAAAACCCGTTTCTCCTGGTCGCAATGTCTAATCCTGTAAGCTCACCTCACTTTTTTTTTTACATTTTTTTTATCACTATAAAGGCAGTTGCATACAATGAAGATAAAACTAACGCCGCGCGATGCAAATGTTTAACGTCAACTTGCAGTGGCAGCAAAGCCAAAGGAATAAGGATCGTGATAATTTTATAATTTCTTGGACTTTGCTTTAATGATTGCTCCTTTATTATTAACTTTAATTTTTAGGCAGGTTCGCTGATATTTTAAATACAAGCGGCAGACAACTGGTATCACCCAACGCTATATGGTATTGCTTTACAATAATAACGTCATATAAACGATTATACTTCTTATTGTTCTGGTTACTACATTACATACCTGCAGCTATTGTTGATGGAATCTGCGTACTGATAGGAGTAAAGCCGAGGTAACGAATAGTATAAGTTTCCTAATTTAAAGTTGTATGTGAATTTGAGCGAGACCAACGCACAGTCCGCAGTTCGGTTGGAACTGGGCCCTTAACCTTTTTTTATAATTACAGATTGTTAAAAGTATACAAACTAGTGAGCTCTCTGAATGGTGTTTTTACTTATTTTATGACAAATAAGTGGAACTTCCATGATTCCAACACTCTACAGTTATACACTCAGCTATCGGATGTCGACAAAGAAGTTTACCACTTCAATATGGCGGATGTCGACCTGCAACAATTAACACTAAGATGGGCATTCGGAGTAAAAAAGTATATTATAAAGGATGACCTTAAAAATTCAGATTATGCTCTTAAAAAACAATTTTGGTTAAAAATTGCTCATTATATAATATTTCCTGTATACTTATTTGGATTGTTTAGTATAGTGTATTTCATTGTTGTTTTGCTTGGTAAGCTTTTCATACTATGACGTAATTGAAAAATAGGATTATAAATATTAATGCTTACTAATTTCAATTTTTTGTAATGGTGTTTGAATATAAATTTAAAAAAAAACTATTTTTATATAACGTGTAAGTACCATTATGTAATAGGAGGTTTAATATATTGATTTTCTGTAATAATTTTTTACTACTATAATATCATAAATGTAAGTCAACAACCAAAAAAAAACGAAGTCAAGAATTTTGTTTATACTCTAGTCAGTTATACTTCTAGGTGACGTGGATGTGTACACACAAGTTTTTTTCATATGAAGCTTTATTGCTGAGCTTTGACTAAGAATGATTTCATTAATTTTTGGATGCTTATAATCTGTATTAATTAATTTGTAAAAAAAAATAAAAAATTTATAGAAAAAAAGTTGAAGCTTTTAATTTTTTTGTCGGATTCTAAATTTAAATTTTTTTACGTATAGTAAACCGGAAATAAAATTTCAAATCGATGTTCAAAATGATCAAAAATAAATATTTTAATTTTGAATTAAAGCATTAAATGTACTCATTCTTCACAAAAAAAATTAAAACGTGATCTCCAATAGTTTAAGACTTAGAGCACATAGAGTACATGCACATAGCTATAAGCACTTTCTAAGCAGTTGGGTTTATGCCATAACATGCTAAAATACTAATTAATTTCGAAACACTATGATACGACGGTGAAACACGTCAGTAATGCCATCTCGTAGCTATAAATAGTGTCACTACCTAATAAAACTAATCGTATCGTTACTTGCTAGAAAGAGACAGCTATATGACGCTAAATTCTCTCGGTAATTTGTAAAAGTCCGTTATTTTTAGTTAAAACTTTGACCGCTCATCAACTGGACGCGTTACTATTTTCTAATTGTTTTAATATGGCTTCCTATGGTGATCGGTGTTTTAATCCGTTCCTGACACGTCATAAAAAACCTATAAAAATTAGAAAAATATCTAAAAATTAAGTGAAAAGTGTTTATGTGTGTAAGTCGTGCAGGAAACGGCTGATATGTGAATCCCCTTCAGAGGCAAATATTGTTCAGTCACAATCAAGTCAGGCACCAAGTGGATATTCACAACGCCTTTGCCTTGCAACGCAGACACACGCATCAATGGACAACAAAGAAATTTTTGAATCAGCTCAAAGAAAAGTTCAATAATTTCTCCAGTTCCACATCCATGAAGTCTATGCTATGTCGAGCTATGTGCATGTACTCTATATGCTCTAAGTCTTAAACTATTGGAGATCACGTTTTATTTTATTTTTTGTGAAGGATGAGTACCATAAAAGCTTTAATTCAAAGTTAAAATATTTAAAAAAAAGGTTCGAAGTTACTCAAACATCGATTTGAAATTTTCATTTCCGGTTTACTATACGTAAAAAAAATTCAAATTTAGAATTCGACAAAAAAATTAAAAACTTCAACTTTTTAACTATATGAAACGATATTTTTTTTTTACAAATTAATTAATATATATCAAAAGCGGGTAGCTTAAGGCGATAGACGTACTGTTATTGCTCGTAACATTTTAAATCATAAATAATAGTTAAAATTATAGTTTTAGTGAGACAATTATTCTACGCAGTGTTGTAATCGTCAACGTGTGAAATAGTGACAAAACGTGCCTAAAAACATAAACATTTGCTATTTAATAAACGACACTTAAATAACCAATAAAAAAGACAATTATTCAACGCAGTGTTATATTCTTATATATTCTTATATATTATCCTATATATTCTTAATTGACCCTCCTTTTAAAAAAAGATAAAACATTTAACAGCAACATAAGACTAAATTCACTACAAGTGTCATTAGTTGTAGCGTGTAAAATTCGCTACACCCTTTATCTATTTTAATTTTCTCTAAATGTACAAATATTACTTTAAATTTGTTTAAATAGTGCATACTACTGCCATCTATTGTAAGCTGTCGAAACTAAGCGTGAGCGCCACCTAGTTCCGAGAGCGTGACCTACTACGTATAAATCGATTCGTTCATTAATTAATTTTATATAATTTTTTATTAACTTTCAAATTAACAATTTCAAAATTAAAATTATAAATAATAATATTTTTAGAAGTTAAACTTAACTATTTAACAATTAATTTTTTGTAATTATTAAATCGATTATTAAAAACACGGGACCTATATATCGGGTCGCTCGATTTTTAATTGTCTCTCGTAGGAGCTGGCAATATTTTTTTCTTTCCCGTCAAGTTGTCGTACTTCATGTCGTTTGGGTAGGCGACTGTTCCTTGTGATTCCTGGAGAGGTGCCAGGAGCACCTAATATTATTTTCTTTTCTTTGGTAAGTACTACATTTGAATTGTATTAACGTTGGCGTTGGAGTGGATAGTGTCTTATTATTGTATTCGTTATAGCTGCCGTGACGCGAGCTGCTGCCATGCTGCGTGCGAGCATGCCTTCCATCATCATGCCAGGCTTGGAATCCTTAATGCCCTAACAAGCCTGACGTACTAACAACCTCCACAGGTTAGTTAAATATAGTAATTACGTATTTCATACAGTTCTAATTGTTCTAAACTTATAGAGGTTAGTACCATGTGCTTACATTATTTATATTATTGTATATTTGAATAACATTATTTAATAGTCAAAGTAGACAAATATTCATGTGTCCGTATTGGGATTCTATTGGATTTGTTGTTTTGGAGATTTTGGGAAACTTATGTGCCGTCTCGGTGAACATCTAAGTTTTCTTTATTTTATATTTGTGTTATCAGATAGTAGTGTTAAATGGTTGATTTGGATTAATGTTAGTTTTCTGAGTGTAGATTCATTCATTCTTTAATACGATATTTTATAAAAATAATTAAAGTTTCTTCCTATGTAGCTTCGGACTACAGGGTTTCTTCTTAGTCCAAGCCTTTGTAATAGCTTTGTTTATTCTGTAATTACAGGAGGTGTTTCCAGGAGGGCGTTTGTTTTGTTAGGTGACAACTTTTAATTTGTCACTCAACGTATACAGAACAACGCATGCCACGTCTCGACTCTACTCGACTGCGTCACACCATCACGCCATATCGTTTTACTACATCAGCAATTGCAATGCATTGACCCCTACAATATTCACAACAGTTTACAATTTTGCAATTGCTGTGTCGTCCTACGCACGCGACGCTATAGCTACTCGCTGCATATGTGCATATGGTGCATATGGTGCTATGTATTTAATTCTAAGTAATGCAACTCGTATTTAATTATACACAATCAAACTCGCGATGATGCGTAGCGCTATCGCATAGCGAACCTTGTGACATGATCCTTAGCGACCAGGAAGAATAACAATTTTATTACTTTCTAAACATTTTTCAACTTATATATAATATCGTCTAAATGTATCTAAACTTATTCGTGCCTTAAAAATTATCAAGAATTAACATAATTTTCAAAGCACTAACCAGTGTTTATTTATTGACTGAATATGGGAAAAACTTACAGCAAACAAAAAGGTGATCAAGAAATCATAATCGCTCAAAACGGGGCTAACGATGCCACTCACTCTTCCATGGAACAAAAGATAGAGATATATGGACTCGCCATCACTAGCTTACTCATAATCTTTAGTGGCTGCCTAATTTACAGTAAATGCAACAAAAACTATAATATCGGCGACATCTGCAAACCAGAGTGATCAAGTTCATAATCAAACAGCAGCGTCTCCTACTCAGTACGCGTAATTATTAATTAGCGAATAAACTTGTAAGTAGATACTTAATATTTTAAAATAAATTTAAATTTTAAGCATTTAATTGTTTTATTTTTGCTCTCTAATATTTATTTAATTATCTTTAATGTCGTAAATATCATTACATTATTTTCGAAATTACTTAACTCTTATAACATAGAAATTAAAGAAAGTAAATATTTAAAAATCAAATACTTATTACTAAGTACCTTATAATCTAACCTCTCTGCCTCTGCCTGATCGCGTTGTCTTGATAATAGGATGAGGCGTTACGTCACTACCTAATGAAGGTTTGTTACGAGAGATCGTGGGTTCGACTCCTCATTGATCGATATGTGTACCGTCTTTATTCTCTCTCACCAACTATGCTGGTTTTAACCTATCTATAGAAATACT
The DNA here is from genome assembly GCA_905147385.1 of Limenitis camilla. Classification (NCBI taxonomy): domain Eukaryota; kingdom Metazoa; phylum Arthropoda; class Insecta; order Lepidoptera; family Nymphalidae; genus Limenitis; species Limenitis camilla. Next base: position 1,331,071 of record LR990252.1, on the reverse strand, counting down.
TATTTTTCTACTAGGTAACTGAATATCATAAACTTTTTGCCATCTTTCAATTACACGATACGGACCGTCGTAAGTTGGTTTCAATGGTTTATGTACTTCGTTACGAATGAAAACAAAATCGCAATTTTTCAAGTCTGCATGAACAAAAAATGATTTATTCGAATGAGATGTGCATTTAGGCTTATAATTACTCAAAATATTACGCAACTCTTGAATGTAAGCAAACTCTTTGGAGATTCTTGCTAAAAATCCGATGGTTAACGTAAGACTTTGGCATACGTCATTTCAGCTGCACTTACCTTACTGTCACTACGTAGGGCTGCTCTCAGTCCAAAAAGTGCAATGGGCAGTTCATCTATCCAAGATGATGCTGTTGTGGAGAGTCGAGCTGTCAATGCTACTTTCAGTGACCGATGCCACCTCTCTACCGCGCCATTACTCTGTGGGTGATATGCGGTAGTAAGGTTACGGTCTATACCTAAATATTTTAATAAGGCATCGAATAACTTACTCTCAAATTGCCTACCTTGGTCGGTTGGGACCCTGATGGGACAACCAAATCGGACAATCCACCCTTCGTAGAATACTTTGGCAACCGTACTCGCAGAAATCTCTTTCAAGGGAAAAGCTTCAGGCCATTTGGTTGTACGATCAATCATTGTTAAAACATACCTATACCCTTCCGGTGACGTAGGTAGAGGTCCAACTATATCAATATGGACGTGCTCAAATCTGTCTGAATTTTGAAATTCACCGAAACTAGAAATTGTATGCGGAGTAACCTTGCTTTTCTGACAATGAACGCAGGTTTTGGCCCATAGACCTACATCTTTATTCATGCTTGGCCAAAAATATCGATCACAAACCAAATGTCTCGAGGCTTTAATCCCTGGATAACTTAAATTATGAATAGCATTAAAAACTATTTTCCTATAACTACTAGGTGAATATGGTCTTATCCTATCGGTCGAAATCTCACAGTATAGTTCATCTTTGCAGTCAGGCAAAATTATATTTTTTTTAATGTATAATTATTATTCTCTCGTGACTGCAACAGTTGTAGTAATTCTGTGTCAGATTCTTGCGCGAGTGAAATTTCTTTATAATCGACACTGATAGGACATGTTATTGTTTCTAACCTTGAAAGACTATCTGCTACAATGTTTTCTTTTCCTGTTACGTATCGCATGTCTGTCGTGTACTCACTAATATAAGATAATTGCCTTATTTGTCTAGGAGTTTCTTTTTCGCTCCTTCTTTTTTCGAAAGCATATGTTAAGGGTTTATGGTCTGTATATATTATTAACTGACGACCTTCGATTAAGTCTTTAAAATATCTAACAGACAAAAATATTGCTAACAGTTCCCTGTCATAAGTTGAATATTTCGTTTGTGCTTCAATCAGAGCTATACGCTATAGGTACATCGGAACGTTGGTGGGATAGAGTAACCGCGTTTTGCAAACTAAGCTTGCATTGTTCGAATGCATCGCCCGCCTCAGGTGTCCAAACAATACGTGTTTTATCTTTTTTCTTCGCGTTATGTAGATATTTATTTAATATAATTTGATGTGTTACTGCCTTGGGAATATGTGAACGATAAAAATTTAGCATTCCTAAAAACCGGCGTAACTCTTCAATAGTTTTAAGTTTAGGAAAATCTTTAATGGCTTTAATTTTATTATCAAGGGGTATACCATCCTTTGAAACTTCGTACCCTAAGAATTCAATTTTAGATTGACCGAAACAACACTTACTTATATTTATAGATATACCATATTTATCAAACCGTTGAAATACGATATCTAGATGTTGTTTATGTTCTTCTATGGACGAACTAGATATTATTACGTCATCCACATAGACAAACCAAAGATCTAAACCATCTAAAACCGTATAAGCTATAAACCTCTGATAAGTTTGCGCTGCGTTACGCAACCCGAACGTCATTCGAGGAAATTCAAAATGTCCAAAAGGGGTAGTAATCGCAGTTTTTTCTATGTCATCAGGGAAAACTGGAATACAATGATAAGCTCGTATAACATCAATTCGTGACATTACTGTTTTACCATCTAACAAACACGTAAAATCGCGTAAGCGTGGTAAAGAATAACGATCTGGTTTCGTTATCGCGTTTAAACGTCTATAGTCCACAGGGTCGTATTTCCCCATTCTTTTTGGGTACAACGTGTAGCGGACTAGATCATGGGCTTTTAGATGGCCTACAAATACCTACCTCTTGCATGACCCTGAACTCGTCATTCACCTTCTTATACCTGTTTGGGGGTAACTGACGAGCACGCGCATGCACAGGAGGACCAGATGTTTCGATATAATGGAAAACGTTGTGTTTCGGTACCTCCTTATAGTTTACAGGTTTTGTAATTTCCGAATATCTACTAATGATATCCCAGTAAGGGTGGTTTTTATCAATAGTACATATAGAAGATTCGTTAAAACTAACAATACAATCTAATGATTTTAAATTTGTTACCTTATCTATTAATTTCCGTGCTCTTAAATCTACTAATAGTCCATAATGACTTAAAAAATCTGCACCTAAAATCGGTTGCTTGACCTCGGCTATTATAAAGTCCCATCGATACGATCTGCGTAAACCTAAGTCAAGCACCATTGATTTCACTCCAAATGTTCGAATTTCTGTGCCGTTTGCAGCATATAGTTTATAGTCTGAGCACTTCACTGAATAAAAATGTTTTTTAAATACAGGGATCACTGACACATTTGCACCCGTGTCCACTAAAAAGTTATATCCACTGCTTACGTCTGTGATACTAAGGCGATACGTTGGCAATATCGCGCAGGTATCCGCCTCGCCTACCTGCACCTCACTCAGTTTTCCGCGCAGGGTTGGATACACTTGCGAGCTCGTTCCTTGAACCGGTGGTGATAAAAACATAACCACTCAGGATTAGCGGATCTGGACTGGCTACGCGAGTTTCCACGACGGCGAAACTGTCCACCCTGGCGTCGTAGAAATCTGCTCCTGGATGTCTCCAAGTTCTTAATTTTGGCACTTAGTTTAGCTATCTCAGCCAAAATTAAGGTACTGTCACTGAAGCTGGTCGAAGCAGGAGTAGACGTAACCGCTGCTAACTGGGGAGTCATGGTAGTCTCAAGAACCTTGTCTGCTACGGTCGCAAGATGGTCCAGGTCCTTGGCTTCCGTTACTGTCAGCACTGCCCTCACAGACTGTGGTAGATGACTTTGCCATAATATTTTAAGAGTGTCATCCTGGATCTTCCCTCGAGCCAGATCACGCATCCTACGGAGAAGTTGTGACGGTTTTTGATCACCCAAATCCATTTCGCTTATGAGCTTCTGGATTTGTCTATTTTCCGACTCTTCGTATATGGCTAGTAATCTGTCTTTGAGACTGCTATACTTGTTAATCTCAGGTGGTTTAATTAGTATATCCGTCACTTGATGTATAGCATCCTTACCCAGCTTGGACATGATCACATTAAACTTGGCCTCATCACCGAATTTCTGTGGCTGAAGGACGGCCTCGGCGCGTATAAACCAGACACGTGGTTGATCAGTCCAAAACTCAGGAATACGTGAGCTGAGCGAGATGGAGGCCATGTCGGCTCCCTCAATTTTTACGCTAGGGGCTGGTTGTGGCAATGGCTGCGGATTCATGTTGCTGTCCTGTATTCTCCGGATCACGTTATCAGAATCACGTCGGCAGGAACACGTCGGGGTCACCAATGTTAGGTGACTGGTAATTAAAACTCACATGAGTATTTTTGGAACTTTTAATTTGTCACTTAACGTATACAGAACAATTACATCCGTACGCGTCGTATGCCACGTCTCGACTCTACTCGACTGCGTCACACGATCACGCCATTTCCTTTTACAACATCAGCAATTGCAATGCATTGACCCCTACAGTTTGTATATGGGGTTTGTATATGGCGTTTGTATCCGGAAGACGCTTGTTTCCCATTCGAGTTTTAGTATGTACTACCTGCATACTTTGTTCCGGGTTCCTGCTATGAGGGAGACCCCCATGATGCTGCAATTAAAAGTCGCTCGGCTTCGTGAGAAGCCCGCGGACTTCGCCATGTGGCCTGTCACGCAAGGGACCCTGCGGGGATGTCGGCGTACAGCCCTTTATAATTAATCAGGCCCTACCTAAGTAACGAGTTTTTTTTTTTGTTTCACTATATCTATGGTTATTATGTTTCCAAGTGTTTAATTTTATTTTTTAATTCGTTTATCAACTCAACCCAACTCTCCATTCTTGCCGTTCACATTTACAGAGTGGAAAATGGCAAAACTTGTTCCCATTTTTAAGAGTGGCGACAGACGAAAAGTAGAGAACTACAGACCAATATCCATACTTTCTACATTTGGCAAACTATTCGAGTCCCTTATATATCCTTCCATATACGCCCAAATCAAATGCTGTATCAGCGATCACCAACATGGTTTCATTATTGGAAGATTGACTAACACCAACTTGGTAAACTATTCTGAAACTCTTATTGAATCAATCGATAAAGGCAAAAGGACTGATGTTATTTATACAGATTTTAGTAAAGCATTTGATCTGGTGCCTATTCCCGTTCTTTTAATGAAGTTAGCAGCGTATGGATTGGCTGGTTCAATATTGGACTGGCTTAAATCTTATCTTACTGACAGATCCTTTTGTGTTGTAGCAAATGGATATGAATCTAATAAATTTAAAGTAATATCTGGAGTTCCGCAGGGGTCACACCTAGGTCCTCTTTTGTTTAACATATTCATAAATGACTTACCAAACTGTTTTAAACATTCCATACCCTATATGTTCGCTGATGATCTTAAGCTTCTCAAAGTAATTAACGATCGCAACTATGCTATCCGCCTGCAAGACGATCTAACACAACTACATAATTGGTGCAAAATAAATGGGATGAAACTTAATACAGACAAATGCTCTTACATATCATTTACGCGGAATAAAAATAAAATAACCACTGAATATAAATTAGCTGATTAAAATATGTGACTACTACAAGAGACCTAGGAGTGATTTTCGATGAGGATTTGACTTTTTTGCCTCATATAGATAACATAGTCGGCAGTGCTTCAAAAATGTTAGGTTTTGTTATAAGAAATGGCAAAGAGTTTCAAAACCCTCACACTAAAATAATTTTGTACAACAGCCCGGTTCGCAGTATTTTGGAGTACGGTAGTGTTGTGTGGAGACCGCATTATGCCACACACTCTTTAAGAATCGAAAGAATACAAAGACGCTTCATGTACCATCTGCCATGCTCTGTAGGTAAGGCCAAAGCTATTTCTACGTACAAAGAAAGATTGGAATATTTTAAAATGCAGAACTTGAGTAACAGACGAAATATGCAAGATTTATTATATATCTACAAGATTATGACCAATAAACACGATAATCCTTTTTTCATAATGAAACTTAGGTACTGTGTTCCCTCTAGATATCCAAACATCTGTGACGCACTGCAAAAGCGAGTACCTCACCCACAGGCTGCACGTATAAAATGTTTGGCAGTAAGCTTCAAAAAGAGTTAACTTCTTTACTGCAACGTGCAAACCTGCGAGATAACATATTGCATCGGAACGCCAACGCCCTACGCTCCCTCTCAATATCTTTAATGTCAGACATATCTTCTGTGACGATATGGACGAGATACTTAAATTTCGTCACTCTATTAAGCGGAATGTCATTAAGTTTCACAGGCAGTATGTCGTCCACAGCGCTCCCCTTACTCTTAAATACTAGAAATTCACTTTTTCTTACTTTATATACGAGTCCATGTGATGCAACATATGACTCGCATATTTTGAGAAGCCTTCTGAGTGCGCTGATTAAGGGGCTCAGCAAGACCATATCGTCTGCATAGCTGAGGTTAGTAATAATAATAAAATTTATTGAGTTCACAATCAAACGGTTTACAATTTTACTTACTAAAACTATTGTCTTAGGCTAAATATAAGGTACCTATTTAAACAGATAGTTTCAATTGCCTCTGCAGGTTATTCACTGTTATTCCATCTATAGAGCATCCAATACCAGAATTGCACAGCTCCTCAATCAGTTGATTTATCTAAATATTGAAGAAAGTTGGAGACGTCAAACCACCTTGTCTAACACCGCATTCTAAATGGTATGCTTCAGAACTGGAATTGGCCCACTTAACCTTATTTGTTTGGGAGCTATACAAAAATTTTACCCTACTAGTTCCGGAAGTTCATTTAAGTTCGCAAGCTTATCCCATAGTTTGTCATAACAAACCAGATCGTATGCCTTGGAAAGGTTAAGAAAAGCCGCATATACAAATGTCCTCCTCTCTGTCTGTGTAGTACCTGACAGTCTGCTTGAGCGCCAGTATTTCACCAGTATTTGCTTACATTAAATAAAATAAAAATGCATTGAATGTAAAAAATGTATGTTTTCAAAAAATTAAAAACACTAAAAATATACATTTAGGAAATTATTCAATTTAGTTTACCTACATGTAGAATTCTAAAATAAAAAAAATATCTTTTATGAATTTCACACTTCTTAAAATTCTATACTCAAACTTTATATTCAACATTTTACAAAATTTCAGAACTTAATACTGTTGGAAAGTTTTGTTTACATCGAAATGAGAATATAATATTATTTTGCGACATTCTTATCTTGTATTGCAATACACTATAAATAATTAGTAGGTACTGGAAACGTCAACGTAGTCCAGAATAGGAGTGATTGTGCAAGCATAACTTTTGTTTTATAAGGTAAAAAAAAATACTCAAGACGTTTGAGAGAATGGAAATGGTAATCCATACGTTTGCTAACCGTCATTGACATGAGGTACCCACGACACGTTGCCATCGATGATAAGCCTCAAATTTGATACCTTGTCACAATATGGTATCTGAATCCCAGCGTATTTAAATTTAGGTATTAAATCCCAGTTGATTTTACACCTTAACCTTTTGCTACCAATTATGATGGCTTGGGATTTTTGAGGATTGACAAGAAGTCCAAAAGATTCTGCCCATAATTGAACGGAAGTCTTAGCCACTTTTTTAGTTAGAGTAGAAGTCATATGCGACATAATAATTCCGCAATTTTGTGTTGCTATAATTTATACTCTAACTATTGCAGTTAATCTTCGGATAGCGACAAGGAACGTGTTAATTCCTTGTAGGTAATGTTTAATTCCTTGACTCTAAAGTCAATAGGTCATGTTATAAAGAGTTAAAAAATGTTTCCTATTTAATATTCACCTATTGTATTTAAATGTGTATTCGAATATGTCACCGCGAATGTTCTTCCGTTCGTAATATTTAAGTATTTCTAAAATCTTAAATAGTTTTACACTCGGTTCGAATTCGGTCTACAACATATTATGATTTGTAAATTTATCATTTTGTGTCGTTTTATTTACTAAGAAGTTTTTGGATAAATTAATGTCTCTTTTAATATGAATGTTTCCTATAATTCTGATTATTCCTAAAATTCTTAGAAATTGTTAATTGATTTTTTAAAATGACAAATTTTATTAATTTTGCGATTTTGTTATAAAGTTTACGATAAGATTCAACTATAAATAATTGTTATGTTGTTGCGGAAGTAAGATTAGTTTTGTTACAAAATATTGTTGGAGCTTTAATTACTTACCAAATATTGCTTATTGAATTGCTTATGGCTCATTGAACTTAATTTAAATCTTTGCAAAATTTAGTTTCACAATAGGCTCACGACCTTTTTAATTTAATAACTTCTCATTCTAAGCTCTCTCAACTTAATGTTAGCGCGGTAAATCCCATTTTATTATTAAGGAATTTATAATTTTAGAAAGCTAAATTTCAAGTTGTGAATCTACTCGTGACTTAGATTCGTGTATAAATCTGTGTACGTTACCCAGTCAGGAATCACGCTAAGCTCGTAACACTCCTAATTTAATCTATCGTTAAATTATTTATTACTACTTCGCAAAATTATTCCGAATTTTAAAATCAATCAACATGGGACACAGGAATTAATAAGGTGCAATTCCTCGTTGTTTCTCTCCTCTCGTCCTTTTTGCACTATCCCAACTATTTCCGCCCAGCCACTCCCTGAAACGGAAATGGCGGCGCATAGTAAATCTGTATTAGCTCATTGGTTACGATCCGGCATTTTGTCATGTGTGCTAGATCACGCCTCCGATTTCCTGGTATTAGCCGTCGTTATTGTTACAAAAAATTGTCAATCGTTTCAACATTCCAATCCCGTAGTATCTGTAAACAATTTAGTTACTCTAAATCTGAGAAAGACTGCACAAACCAATTAATGTTACCTAAAAGAGCCGGACTCTTATTGTTTCCGATAAACTTTAATTTTAACCATACTTTCTTTAGCGTCAATAAGTTTCAAGTATAAAAGGAATCAAAATGTTACCTTGCTATAAACCGCGGCAATCTGAACTACCAAACTCGTATGGTACAACCCAGAAGAGCACCCTGCCCACATAAAAGTGAGACGCGCGAACCCGAACCAAGATACACCGCACAAGTAGATCGCGATCGACAATCGACGTACGTTTCGCTCCGTAACCGAAGCATCTTCAGGACGTGTTGACTCTACAAGCGTCACTTGCTAAGTGACAATTTTGTTGAAAAAACAGCCTTTTATACCTTAACTCAATACTCACCACTGGCACCACTTAACTTTTGATTTAAAAACTTTCTTAGATTTAGACATAAGATCGTAAACTTTACTTTGACATGGTTTCCCTGCCAGCAGTCGAGCCTCCTTGTGCGCCTCCGTACGCCACGTATTTATTCCATCCCGCTATATTTCCTCCTTTTCTTTGTTTTATACAGTTTTATGTCTCTATTGATGCGTCTGACAAAATATTTATAATTTCGGAGTACATACTATCTTTTATACTTTGTTTTCATACTTAGTTCTGTTTTTTTTTTACCCTTAAAATATTTCTACGAGTTCATATCTGTAATCCTTTATTTCGATTTATGGCAAGACACAAATAGGAGTTATTTCGTCTATTAGTTTTTAATAGTAAAGCCAAAGTTTGGTCATTTGCATTATTCAAACTAATTATAATATAATGTGTTTACTACTACTAACTAATTATAATGTAATATGACATTTGAACATTCGTAGAATCATTATATCATTTAACGTAAACCAAATCGGCCGTAGCTCCAAGCTAATATAAAATTAAATATATTACATCTAACAGTTAAAATGACATTAGTCAAAGAAATTGAAAGTATAGGAGAAATAAAGAGGAAGAAGATAAGACAAGCAATTTCTAGTGGTGGTTCAGAAGTCTTAAAGTTCTACGACGATGCTGTAGTTTTTGTAACTGGAGCGTCTGGGTTTTTGGGAAAACAACTTGTTGAAAAACTTTTAAGGTATACAATTCGACATATTAGTTTTGCTTATCAGTTTATTCCTTCGCTGATTTGGGTACCTAAATTAATTTATTCTATCTCCTCATGGAATTTCATCACTCCATCTATTTAACTACTACTTTTAATAATAAGTACCAGAACTTCTCGTTTTAGGAAAATTTTACAGTTTTCAGATTAATATTATTAGAACATTTGTGGCTTTAGTTCTTTAGTATTTCTCTACAAGTGTTTTATTTCTTGCAGTTCAACGAAGGTAAAAAAAATTTTTATCTTGCTCAGACCACGGAAGGGAAAAAATGTCGAACAGAGATTTAAAACAATTTTTGACGATCCGGTTAGTCAGTTTTTATTTTAGTATATTATTATTAAAGACGTAATATATTTGCAATGATAAGTAGTGCAATAATTATAGAATATATTTCTATCTTATTATTATTACTATTTTTTGAAATTCCTATTTGTACTCACAAATAAAAAATATCGTCCAAGTGCGAGCAAGGAACTCGTGCACTGACCCTCAGTCCGTATAATTTCAAAAACAAACACTATCAAATATTATTTTGATATTTATTATTCGGTTTTCGTATGTGGATCAAAATATGATCAAAAGTAGTATTTCGGACGTAAGTCCGGCAATTGGCATATTTATAATTACTTACAAAAATAATATAAGAAAACATTTTTAATAAAAAGAATTAACCGACTTGCCGACTTGTGGAAGAGATGCCTTTCTTTAAACCTTATTGACCAGTATAAAAGTGGCTGTATCTTTTCATTAAATTGATTTAACAGATTGATTTTTGTACATATTCGAGAGACTAGAGACTTGAATATTTGCTATAAATTTCAACTTGATATGTTTACGTTTTTCTGAGAAAAAAGGTCTTGCGTGACACTCAAAAAACTTAATTTTCTAGTGATGTAGTAAGAAATTTATAGTTTTTTAATTATATCCTTTACTTTTGATATATATACCTATCACATGATCATATCACATATCTACGAGTAAGTCATCGGGAAGTAGCCTGAAATTTGTGAGCCACACCACACACACCACATTAGCGGTCATATCTTTGCAATGCGTGGACTTAGAAGCTTTATTTTTTGATAGCCGCAAGAGACCGCAGGTTTGAGTATTTGCTATTAATTTCAACTTGATATATCTACGCGATCCTGAAAAAAAGGGTCTTGTCTTGAATCAGCATTTTGTCCTGATGAACCTAATAATTTTGGCCGTTTGATCGAAAACGCAAACTAGCAGAATGTAGGCTGTGTTTCTATTGGTTCAGACAACATATCTTTACCTATTGTTAAAAAATATTTAATGAAACTTAATGTTAGTAAAGGCCAAGGCCCAGATCTTATACCGCCATATTTTCTTAAAATGTGTAGTGAAAGCGTTGCTTTTCCTTTATTTTTATTATGTAATAAATCTCTTGTAACTGGTACGATGCCATTAGTATGGAAACGCTCATTCGTTGTTTATTCAATATATTCAAATCAGGTAGTAGACATAATGTGGAAAATTACAGGCCAATCTCTAAATTATGTGTTATTGCTAAGCTCTTTGAGAAAATTATATTCGATCATATCTTTCGTATCCTGTGTCCTCATATGATAGAACAGCAGCATGGTTTTATTTGTAAAAAATCTACGAAATCTAATCTTAATGAATTTGTACACCGTGTTTCCTCAGATATGGATAATGGTCACCAGGTGGATGTCGTGTATACCGACTATTCCAAAGCATTTGATAAAATATCACATTCCGTTTTTATTTGCAGACTTCTGGAGGTTCGTATACACGGCGATCTCTTGCGTTGGTTAATATCTTATTTTGTTCATCTTTTATGCCTGTTACCTCTGGAGTCCCTCAAGGCTCTCACCCGGTCCACTACTTTTTAATTTATTCATAAATAGTATTAACTCAATATTTAAAAATTCTATAATTTTATTGTATGTCGACGACATGAAAATCTTTAAAAGAATTAACAATTTTGATGACTGTATATTATTACAAAATGATCTTAACTAGTTATGCAAATTTTGTGATGAATATGAACTTTCTCTTAAAATAAAAAAATGTAGTGTAATTACTTTTTCTCGTAAGAAACATAACTTTATATTTAATTATAATTTAAGTAACAAAATAATTGAACGGGTAACTGAGGTAAGAGATTTGGGGGTTTATTTAGATTCTAAACTTATGAGGCTTTCCGCATGCTCAGCTTTATACTGAGGGTGGGAAAGGAGTTTCGTAATTGTTCAACTATTATTATTTTGTATAATGCTTATTATGTTCGCTCTGTTCTGGAATATGCATCCACGGTTTGGAGTCCGATGTATCATAAATATTTTAATAGAATTGACAATATTCAGAATAAATTTATTAAACATTTACATTTTATGTTTAAATAGAAGAATACTACAACTGAGGTAGGGCACAGCAGGAAACTTCCTGCTCAAATATGGAGCAGCCCCACTGGGGTAGTACCTCGACCTTACAGAAGATCACAGCTAAATAACACTACTCTAAAGCAGTGTTGTGTTCCTGTTGGTGAGTAATGTGACCAGAGCTCCTGGGGGGAATTGGGGATAGGGTCGGCAACGCGCTTGCGATGCTTCTGGTGTTGCAGACGTCTATAAGCTACGGTAATCGCTTACCATCAGGTGAGCCGTACGCTTGTTTGCCGACCTAGTTACATAAAAAAAAAAAAAAAAATAGTAATGAAGAAACACCTATTTCAGTATCTTTATATGAACGATATGAATTATCGTATAGTTAGGGACGAAATCTATATTTTTAAAATAATAAGAAACTATATTAATTCTAGTTATCTTTTTAGTAATATTTATTTTAAATGTCCTTTTTTTTAAATTAAATTTACAAGCACAACTAACAAGGACTAATTATGTGCGTAATTGTTTCCTATATCGTTCTTGCCAAAGTCATAACGTAAAGTTTCATAATATGGACTTATTTCATTTGTCATTGGAAACCTATAAAAATGAAATTAAAGATAATAAACGTGAGTGATTTAATTTTTTGGTTTTTTAGTTGTTATTATTTAGTAAGTTTCTTCTTTTTTTTACTTGTACATGGTCTGCTACAAAATACTGAGATAAGTTTTGAAAACTTAATTGGTTTTTGTATAGTTTTAATTTGTTCATCTATTTGTATTAAATATAACTGTATGTTTTCTTTTCAATAAATAAAAAGATAGACGAACAAGGAAGTGATCCTATAAGGGTTCCTTTTTCCTTTTAAGGTACGGAACCTTAAAAATATACACTAAATATTGCACTAATTTAATAATCGTTACTAAAAATGACCACACTACATTGAAATGTTTAACAAAAGGTTTAAAAAAGAAGCTGTAAAACAAAACAATTCCTACAGTCTCAATACTATAAATAGTAGAGATATATATAGACGGTATACAAGGCTTTTAAAAATTTGTTTTTATGTTGCACAAAAAAATATCAAAGAGTATAGCTATGTCAAGCTGGAAGGTTATCAAACAAAACCAGCCTAACGACCTTACCAATCGTTTGATCACATAATCATTGATAATCAGATAATATCTGATCCAAACACCATAGCGAATAGTTTTAATAATTACATATCTTATAAATTTTCCGAGTAAACAAGCAAAGAAGTCTATAAGCAGTCATAACAGCACGATAAAAGATAGTATATTCTTAAAACGTATTAAAATAGATGATGTAGTTAATATCATCAAATCGTTAAATAATACAAAAACTGTAGGTTTTGATAAAGTATCAATACTAAAAAATATAGCGTACGAAATTGCTCCTGTATTAACATATTTCATTAATAGATCTCTTGAAAACGGTTGTTTCCCTAGCATTTTAAAATTATCTCTAGTTAAACCATTATACAAAAAGGAGACAAAAGTAATGTGCAAAACTATAGACCAATAACTCTTATATCAATATTTTCTAAGATATTTGAAAAAGCAATGCAATTAAGGTTAAACGAATTTATTAAAAACACAATGTAAATAACAAGAGAACAAAAACGGCGCATCGTAAGTTAACATCGCATCTGACTAGTTCTATGTTCAATGTGTATAAAAGTGATAAAAAGTTATTGTACTTTAAGCAAGTATAGTTGTTTAGGAAATTTAGTGTGCATAATCATGATTTACATATAAAATATAACTAAATCTCTGCCGTACAATCCTATAATTTCATCTTTTAAAAATATTTGTATGCAGTAACATTTTACAGTGGCAATAATAGTGCGGGCAGTTAACAAAGTGAGTGCCGGTAATGAGTAAGCGACTTTGACATTTATGTGCATTTACGGACGGACGTATACGGCTCGCGAGTTCACTCCGGTCCCAGTTACAACACACTTGTCAAAGATAGAGTAACGCAGACCAGCCATACGCTATTTTGTTTGATTTGTTTATTAAATATCAAATAAACATGGATAAATATAAATGGGGGTGTTGTACACCTACAAAAGATAATAAAGATAAATTCATAAAATGTTCAAAGTGCACTAAATCATATCATTATGCATGTATGTCTTTAGATGATGCATTGTTGAACTCAGAAATGAGAAACGTATGGAGTTGTCCGGATTGTGTGCGTACAATCCCTAAATCTACCAAAACTGATAACACGCCTATACGTAACGTGTCTGCTTCTAGAGGTAGTAAGAGACCTGCTCTTAATTCATCGCCTGTTGACAAAATTACCTCTTCATTTACCCGAGAAGATATTAGAGACATGGTGGAGGACGTTATAAAAAGTACTATGAACGATATTGTTTCTACAATGCAGGATAATATTATGAGTGCGTTTAATAAAGAGATCAAGCCTTAAAAGCCGAATTGTCCTCGATAATTGACTCGATCAACTTCATTAGTAGCCAATACGATTAAAAAGGACTGCGAATTATACAGGTCAAAATCCATCGAGCTTGAAGAACAGAACAGCGCTTTGAAGAAAACCGTTGAAGATTTGAGTTTACGTATTAATCAGAATGAACAGCAGCTACGCCAAAACAATATTGAGCTTCAGTGCATACCTGAGAGTAAAAATGAAAACCTGATGGAAATATTAGCAGAATTAGGCAAAACAATTAACTGTGATCTCAATTCTAATGTCGTACTTCATTGCACTCGCACGGCTAAGACGAACCGAGAAAGTTCACGACCGCGCTCAATAATTGTTCAGCTGTCTTCCATACGGATACGTGATCAAGTACTAGCTGCTGTTTCTAAATATAATAGAGATAACCCTCAAAATAAATTAAACAATGCCCATGTAGGAATGCTAGGGAAAATGAAACCAATTTTTGTCAATGAGCATCTATCACCGGCTAATAAATCTTTACATGCTGCGGCTAGAATAAAAGCAAAGGAGAAGGGATATAAATTCGTATGGATAAGAAATGGCAAAATTTTCTTAAGGAAAAATGAGGGCTCGCAGTATATCTTAGTAAAGAATAAAAATATATTAGACAATATAGTTTAGGTGCTAGGCTATTTTTATTATTAGTATTATTAAGCTTGTATTTAGAGTTTTCTAAATAAAATTTAATAATTTAAATATATATTATCAAAATTCACGTGGATTAAAAACAAAAACGCATGATTTTTATTGTCAGGTTCTATGTAATAATTACGATTTAGTTGTTCTCACAGAAACATGGTTGAATAGTTCTGTCAATAGTAGTGAGCTTTTCGATTCAAGGTACATTGTATACAGGAGAGACAGAAGTGACACTAAACACTCTTTTAAAAAAGATGGTGGAGGCGTGCTTATTGCGGTAAATAAAAAATTAAGTTCACGTAGATTATATAATTGGGAAACAAATTTAGAAGATCTCTGGATTCTTATTGATATACCTTGTGTAAAGACTAATACTTCTCGAAAAATAGCTTTTTGTGCAATTTACCTGCCTCCACCTGTAAATCGTTCCGTGTTATATCTCTTTTTAGATAATTGTAGCGAGAAGCTAGAAAATAACCATGTTAGTGAGAGTTGCATAATCGGTGATTTTAATTTGAGTAATATAATTTGGACCTTGTTGGGTGATAACTCAAATGGATATGTCGTCCCAGATTTAGCTCGTTCTTTAATCGATTTTATTGATCTAAATAATTTAAAACAATGTAATAATATCTTGAACGCATCTGGAAAAATTCTAGACTTAGTTTTGACTAATATGGAAACATGCGTAGTCAGACTATCACCTGATGCACTAAGTACTGTCGATAGGCCACACCCACCCCTCGAAATAGACATATCGCTACAATATCAAAGTAAGTTACCATTTAGTAATGAGGAATCTCAACTTAATTTTCGACGGCCAAATTATGATATTATACGTTCTAAACTAGCACAGATTAATTGGGATGATATACTTACAGAGGTACACTTGAAGATGTTAACGATATATTGGAAATATTTTACACTAAAATTCGAGAAGTAATATATGAAACAGTTCCTTTTAAAAAACACAGTAGTAACCGATATCCTCCCTGGTATAATCATTCTTTGATAAATAGTTTAAAAGAAAAATATAAATTAAGAAAACGTTACAAAAAATATAAAAATCCTAGAGATGGTTATGAATTAACTTTAATTAGTTCACGCTGCAAACTAATATCTATTGACTGCTACAATAGTTACATATCATAGCTTGAAAGTGAATTCACAAAAAATCCTAAATATTTCTGGAGTTATACGAAGTCGAAGCGGGGTGGATCTAGCACCTATCCGGTTTCAATGACTGATGGTACCATAATTACGTCAGTGGGAACAGAAGTCTGCGAGTTATTTTCGTCGTATTTTGGATCAATATACACAAATAATAGTGATAAGTACTATAATAACTGCATTAGTACCGATTATTTCAATAAAATTAACAGTCACAGCCAATCATTGCTACCACCTTTTATTGACAGTGATATCCTTTTAAAGAAACTTAGGGCTTTAGATAGAAATAAAGGTGCTGGCCCTGATGGGATACCTCCATTATTTGTGGTTGAGTGCTCTGAACATTTGGTGAAACCTCTTTTATTTATATACACAAAATCACTTAGTACAGGATCTTTTCCCTCGTATTGGAAAACAGCTAAAGTAGTTCCTATTTATAAGTCGGGTCCTAATGAATCAATAAAAAATTATAGGCCAATATCTATTCTGTCCACATTCGCTAAGGTTTTAGAGTCGTTAATATGTCCATTCGTACAGAATTATTTTAAGTCGTTCTTGCATGAAGCTCAACATGGATTTATACCTTTAAGATCAACCACAACTAATTTAACGGACTTCTGTGAAACCTTAACTGAAGCACTGGATACACTAAAACAAATCGACGTTGTATATACTGATTTCAGTAAGGCTTTTGATCGAGTGAGTCACAAGGTACTGATTACCAAATTATCGGCATACGGTATCTCAAATATACTTCTGAATTGGATAGAGTCATACCTATCAGATCGTTCTTTCTTTGTAGTAGTTAATGGGTTTTCATCCTCCCCTCAGAATATTACATCAGGTGTTCCGCAGGGTTCACATTTGGGGCCCTTGCTCTTTATTATATTCATCAACGATATTGTATCACATCTAAAGTTCTCTAAACCGTACTTGTATGCCGATGATTTAAAACTCCTAAAAGTGATTAACTCTATAGATGACTGTCTTAGACTGCAGGCTGATCTCGACAATGTCGCTATATGGTGTAAAAATAATGGGATGATATTAAATTCTGAGAAGTGTCACTCCGTAACATTTGCGCGGAAAGTGAACATAATTCATCATACATATAGTGTAGATGATACCTATATCAAAAAATTGTCCCAAACCACTGATTTAGGAATTATCTTTGATAGTAAGTTAACATTTGTTCCTCATATCGAACACATTACATCGCGAGCCAGTAAAATGCTAGGATTCTTAATTAGGAATCTTAAAGTACTTCGGAAAAATAAAATTAAAATACTATTATATAACTGCCTAGTACGAAGTATTTTAGAATATGGATCGGTAGTGTGGAGGCCTCATTACGCGACGCATATGTTGAGACTGGAACGGATACAAAAGCGTTTCATATGGCACCTCCTGTTCTCTAACGGCATATCAAAAAAGAGTTTGTCTTCTTACGATCAACGTTTAGGAAAATTTAACATGACATCCCTCGAAAAACGTAGAACGAAAATTGATCTCCTATTTGCAGTGAAACTACTTAATAACAAAATTGACTGTCCACAATTATTAAAAAAAATATACTACAAAGTCCCACTTAGATGTCACTCGCGTCGTAAGATAACGCCATTAATTCCACCACTTCGCAGATGCGCCTTTGGGGCCAATTCTCCCATTGCGAGGTTGTGTAAGGTAGTAAATGTTTACTCTGACCTAATTGACATTCACTTTGATTCCCCCAACAAGATCCAAAAACTATTTTTAAACTAATTGTAGCCTTTACCCTCGATTAAGCTAAAGCTAAATAAGTATAATTTAGAGTAAATAGATTACACACTTGTAATAATTCAGACGTACGATGTTATCTTAATTATTATTATTATTAACGTGCATGTTGTATATACCTATAAATGTTTGTTACATCTAGTTACCAATAGTGTAAGTTAAGTTTTTTACGAATTGATGTAAACACACGTTGGTATATCTATTAAATAAATAAATAAATAAACTGAAATCGACTACGGATGCATGTGACCTTATTAATGAGATAGTGACTTTTTTAGATTTCTCAATATCACCAATAGTGATATTTTTTGATATGACTAAAGTGTTCGATTTTGTTTCTCACGAAATATTAGTAAGTAAATTAAACCACTATGGCATCCGTGGACCAGCATTGGAATGGATATGCCCTTACTTAAAGGACAGAATGCAATGTGTACAACATACAAAGATAAATAAGGAGTCAATTCTAACAAACTTCCAATCTCAATCTAAAGTACATCCGGTGTACCACAGGGAAGCATTCTCGGTCCGCTTTACATAAATGACCTACTCACGAAGTTCCTGACAAATGTATTTTATATGCTGATGACATCTCTTTAATATTGACATATAATAATAATTGTAATAAAATTAATAATGAATTGGACATTAATAATAAAATAAATCTAATAATACAATAACAATAATCTGTCAGTAAATGTAACCAAAACTACTTTCATTCAATTTTCTAAGTATAACAGTATTCATAAAACCTCACATCTTAATCTAAAATATCTTAACGAACCTATACAAGAAACTAATGAAGTAACTTTTTTGGGAATTAAATTAAATAAATACTGCAACTGGAAGTCACATATAGCAGTCACATATAGATAAATAAAATGAACAAATTTGTTTTTGTCCTAAATAAACTTAGACAAACTGCTTCATTAAAAACAGTATTGATGACATATTATGGATACGTATACTCAACGTTAAAATACGGACTAATAATCTAGGGAAACTCAACGGAAGTCCGAAGAGCGTTTATAGCTCAAAAGAAATGCATACGGGCATTATATGGTATACCACCCTATGGATCCTGTAAACCAGTGTTTAAAAAATTAGGTATCCTGACGCTAGCAAGTATGTATATATTTGAATTAGCAATATTTGTAAAACTAAACGATAATTTATTTAGAAAGGCAAGAGATTTACACCCAAGAAACACCAGAAATCCTGAGAGACTAAGATACCAAAAAAACCAAAGACAGCTTTATATTTAAAAAACTATAAAATAATAATAAAAACTTTATTGACACAAAAATCTATTACACTGGTTTTATCGAATAGTTACATTATTTGTAAACAACTAGTTATACCACAAAACGTATGAACCTCAGAACATTTTATTTTTATTTATTATTTTTGTTAGAACATTAATAATTTTAATAATTTCAGTTGGTAAATTAAAAGATATATATATGTTATAATATATATATTCTATTATGTTAATATTACTTAAAAATTATCACCATATAAAATATAAATAAATAAATATTTTTATAGTATTACTTATATATATATGTTTATATACACCCATATTGTATTATAATTTTATTACATAAGTATACCTATTTATACACATATCACATTATTACATTGGTAAAATATATATTAAAGATTGAGTTTTATTATCTTGCAATTATAAATAACTTTTCAGTGTCCTCGTAATTTTGCAACTTCAACCATGATGTTAAAACTTTTTTACATGAATAGTTATTCAATTGATATATTTTGTGGAACGAGTTTATTTTGTTATACAGCATAGGACCTAAATAACACTGGAACTTTCTGATAAAATATGTTTTGTTTATTGATGTGGGACAAACTCTGTTCATGTTTCTTTTATTAAGTTTTTGTTTGTCAAATATAGTTTTTTGATGTTGGATTAGAACAGTTTCTCTAATAAATAACTGTCTGACAGTCAAAAGCTCACTTTCTATGTAAAGATTTTTTGTGGGATACATAAATTCTTTAAAAAACATAACTTTAAGAAGTGCGCGTTGAGCGCGTTCTAGTTTTATGAGATGGGTTTTGTGTGCTCCACCCCACGCTGTAATACAGTATGTTAGAATCGACTGAGCTAAAGCAAGGTAGATGTTTTTAAGTAGGATAGTATCAGTAACATTTCTTAGTAATTTGAATACATATATTAGCTTTCTTATTCTCCCAGACAATACATCGATATGATACTGTTACGCAATGTGTGTTAAAAATATTTAATTCTGTACCAGAATAAATTAAAGAACTTCAAGGGCATAAATTTAAAAGGACACTTAAAATTGGCTTGCAGATCACGCTTTTTATTCAGTAAATGAGTTTTTATTATTAAATTAAGGACCAGGAAAAATAACGATGAAAAAATAACATAGTGTTAGTTTTAAAAATATAATGCTAAATAAATTCTTTTATATAAATTGTATAATATATAGAATACGTATGTTTCCTTAAAATTGTATAATTGTAATTCATAGTCTTAAGAAAAACAAATGTTTAAGTCCAGTTGTTGTAAATATACTTGATGGAAATGTATGAACTAACAATATATGACATTCAGGTTTATGAATTTCTGCGTAAAGAAGATCCAAATTTTAAAAGTAAAATAATACCTATAGAAGGAGATGTGTCAAACCTGAATCTTGGTATTGATGATAAAGATTGGTTACGTCTAAAAGAAGAGGTAAGTTTCATTTTCAGTATTTCTGATTTTTAGTATTTATAGTTATAATAAAATGTTGTAATCACTTTTGCAGGTTAATATAATATTTCATTCAGCGGCCACAATAAACTTTGTAGATCCTATAAAGAAAGCGACACTCACCAACATCCGTGGAACAAGAGAAATGTTAAGATTAGCAAAGAGTTGCAAGCACTTGAGGTACCTTTAAAAAGTAAAAAATATTTCTCTGGTTCGGTTGCAATTGTGTCCACATTGCGTAGTATTTGTACGCTCAATAAATACGAACATTCCCTAACTCTACATGAATGTAATAGATAATTGTAATGCTCGGGGCTTTAGTAAACAACTATTGTTACTTCATAGAAGCATTTGTAAAATACAAAAGTTAAAAAGTTGACCGACAAAATTTATGTATGATTTTAGTAAATGTAATGACTAAGTAGAATTGTAAAATTGTTAGCATAGTTACCCAAATATTAAGTTTCAGTGTACGTTTTCTTGTATCGACTTATTTTATAACTAAATCATTTTTTTATGTATTTTCTCTTTAAGCGAATTCTGTAATTCTTTTGAGAAAATAAATTCTTTAAACCTAAACTTAAATTAAATCAATAAGTATTTTCTTATAGATCTATTGTTCACGTATCTACTGCGTATTCAAATGCAACTTTAAGTAGAATTAATGGTGAAGTAAAAGAAGATTTCTATACCAGTCCTATTCAACCTGATGTACTCATTAAGCTCGCTGAATATTTAAAAGAAGACAAGCTTGAGACCATGATTAAAGCGTAAGTAATATAAATATAACTTGCAAACGATTTACATACAAAGAGTTAATATAAAGTTTATAAAACTTTCCGTTGCTTCGAGGGTTTCACAGCACTGTGTGATTTATTTCATGCAAACTTGAAACTTGTAATTTAAATTCTGAGTTTTTGAAAATTAAAATATTTACTTCAACTGCATTGTTGCATTCACGGCTGGTCCCCTTGGCACTGTGTAGAGACGTATCTTCATTGTGTGTGCTCTACCGCATATATCTCTGGGAGTGTTCCGAAGAGCTTTTCCATTTGATCCCTGCCGTCGAATTCCACCATCGAACTGCATCCCATAGACTTAAATATCATCCTCATCGTCTGGATGTGTGGCATGCCTCAACAGTGCGTTTTTCTAGAACTTTTAACCCATCTCTACCTTCGGCGGTATATCCGGAACATTACAACATCGGGACCTTTAAAAGTCGTGTATAATTCCACCTTAAAGGCCGGCAACGCTTCTGTAACTCCCCAATTATTGCAGGAGTTTGTGGGCAGCGGTGATTACTTAACACCAGGTAACCCGACTGCTCGTTTGCCTTCCTTATATAAAAAAAAACCTCATATCCTTTCTGTTTTGGTTTCAAACTTATTTAAATCCTTTTAACTTCTATTTTATTTAGTTTTATTTCGTGATCTCGGTCAGCAGAGTTAACAGAAACTGGACAGATTCAGCCGCCATTAATATTTTTAATGATTATAAGTAATGACAACTTTTCTAAATCATTATATTATTTTTCTTTTAGACTTACGTCAGATTGGCCAAATTCTTACACATTCACAAAAGCAGTTACTGAAGAGTTACTTAGAACGATGGCGGAAGATTTACCCTTATGCATTGTTCGACCAGCTATTGGTATGATATCAAAGATTTGAAAATTGTTATTAATCAAACATATCTTTATCTATTATGTCTTCAACAAAGATTTAAAGATAATTATTTTTCTAGTGATTGGTGCTTACAAGGAACCGAGTACAGGATGGGTTGATGTCAAAAATGCTTTCGGACCAAGTGGCGTGAGTTATAAGTTATTTACATTATCTCACGCGTCATTTAATTTGCTGTTTATGACTAAATTAAAATCGCAGTTGACAAAATCGGACACACCAAATATCCATTATTATCTCGAAACTACTGAAGTTCATTCCCTTCAATACTACGCGCATCAGAGTTGATTTGATGTTTTCTTTTTATGTGAAAGAACTCTTATGACTCTCTCAACTTTTACAAATTTCTAGACTATTTTGTACTTCCTGCTTCCATTCCTACTCAGTCAGTGTAACATAGGCCAATGTATATACTCCTTTTGTTATAACGTAATATATATGTAATATTTCAATTAAATTTTCCCCGTGAGCGAAAGGGTTAGAATTCAAATCATTTATTCTCCTCTGACGCTGGAAGAGCATACTTTGGTGGGAGCACCTTTAGGGGATCTGTTCCCCGACCAGCTTATGAGTATCTTTGACGCATTCCGGCATAGGAGCCAGACCTCCCTCTCCCTCTTGCTCATCTCATTCATGTTTACATAGAGTCCGCTGACACCGTAGCATGCTTCTATTCATTCCCCTTCCTAATACTATCTTCGAGGCAATGCATCGGCGATGCAGGAGAAACTATTTGTATTGTCCTAGATAAAGTCTCTTGTATTATTGATGTCCATGGGTGACGGTGGCCGCTTAACATCGGGTGGACCGTCTGCTCGTTTGCTCCTTAACTGTCGTAAATAAAGTCAGTCTTCATTATAAATGTGCAACTTATTATGATTATCTATAATATTTTCTTGAAATGTTGCTTTTATAATAGGAGATAGGCGTTGTATATAATATAATCTTCTTAAAAACATATTTTTATATTATTATAGTTAAATATAACTTCTGATTCTTACTTTCCAGCTAATATTAGGCGTTGCTTTAGGCGTGCTACGTACAATTCTAGCTAAACATGATATAAACATAGACTTTGTACCTGTTGATATAGTAAACAACGCTTCTATTGTGGCAGCTCATGAAACCTTTGCCAGATTTAACAGAGCTGACAAACAAACAACTATATATACTATTGCTAATGCTAGAAATTCTTTGCGATTTGGTAAGAATTTTTTATCCATGTTATAAAAAATAATTGATTGATCTTCTAAATACATAGCAGATGCTCTCCTCTGGTATGAACAATATTTTTTTAAATATTGACAAAAACCAAAATTTGGAGTGAAATGTAAGTGTTCTTTTAGTGTCATAGAATGAATCAGATAACTCATGTCACTCATCGAGTGCATACTCATCATTATTTAGACTTGATGTGATGCCACTATTTCTTTTTTGCAAGTTTCGATAATTAAATCTTTTTCATTCGTATTTCCGTAACATTTTGCGTACTATGTGTTATATATTATTGTATTACACATTGAGGAAGATGAATAGGGAATGGTAACAAAACCAAGGAAATAAAGATCATGAAAAGTTTATAAGTTCCTGGAACTTTTATTTTGATACGATGGTGGAATTAGTGTGCGGAGAGCTACAATAACATAAATTGTAACATTACAATCAAAGAATGTTAAATAATTAATAATTATTTACTAATCTAAATGTTATACGTTCAGCCATACTTGCGCAAAGAGATGGAAGACGGAAGTAAGCGCATAAAAATCTAAGTATTTAGAGGCATAGATTTACAAACGTCTATAAAGCGATTATGACCTATTAAGCGACCGTTAAACACTTCGTTAGTAGGGGTACTTCGGTTTTTGCATATTTTCTAGACTTAAAAAGTGCTTTCGATCTCGTAAATTATAATTTACTTTGGGAGAAATTGCAAGCTACCAACGTCTCAACTAAAACTGTTGATTTGCTGAGATACTGGTATAGAAACCAAACTAATGCTGTGAGATGGGGCGACACGACTTCTAATGAATATATATTAGAGTGCGGTGTACGCCAAGGAGGGTTGACCTCTCCGGACCTCTTTAGCCTGTACGTGAATGACCTGATTGAGGAACTGAGAAGTACCAGGGTGGGTTGTCACGTTGGAACAATTTGTATGAATAATTTCAGCTACGCCGACGACGTGGTGCTTCTTAGTCCCTCTATCAGGGGGCTTTGTAAATTGTTGTCAATTTGCGATCGATCCGAATCCGAAACGATCATGGTTTGAAATATAACGAGAAAAAGACAGTCATGATGGTATTTCGTTCGGGCAGAGGTCTGGAGAATGTACCATATTTGATTTTGGATGATACTGTAACCCTACCTGGGTTGAGCGGTTCAGATACCTAGGACACTAGCTAACTGTGGATCTCGTTGACGATGACGATATAGAAAGAGAACGTAGGGCCCTGGCTGTTAGGTGCAATATGCTTGCGCGCCGTTTTGGTAAGTGCACCGACGCTGTAAAAATAACATTATTTAAGACATATTGTTTATGTTTTTATACATGTCAGCTCTGGGTCACTCACACAAGACGTGCTATAAATAACATCAGGGTACATTACAATGATGCCTATCGTATCCTGATGAAACTGCATAGGCACACAGCGCATCTGAAATGTTTGCGAACGCCAGGGTACCGGATTTCTTTGCAATCATAAGATCGCGTATTGCTTCTTTCTGGAAACGACTGCGGGATACGGATAACGAGATCCTGAGCACATTGGTTGGGACACTGAACTGCCCAATTTTAAAGTTCTGGCTCTCGGTTCAATAGAAGGGTAACAAAAAATAGGTATTAGCATTTAAGGTCTTTTTGGATGTTCCTTTGACAACTTTAGCTGGACTTGTTTTTATTTTATTTCACCTGTGATGTATCTTTGGAAGCTTTTTGTATTTTGTTTGTAAACTGGGTCCTAAACCTTTAAATAAAGTTTATTATTATTATTGTTATAAAGGCTACACCACACGTTCCAATAGATTTAATGATTGCTGCTTTTTAATAACTTTACATCAGCTCTTGAAAAGGAAATTAAATTAATATCGCTCTCCGAAGTTTGTGGGTTATTACTGCTTTAATGACTTTACTTAAATTTTCAGGGGGATTCGTTGATATTTTAAATACCAGCGGCAGGCAACTGGCATCACCCAAAGCTATATGGTATTGCTTTACAATAATAACGTCATATAAACGATTATACTTCTTATTGTTCTGGTTACTACATTACATACCTGCAGCTATTGTTGATGGAATCTGCGTACTGATAGGAGTAAAGCCGAGGTAACGAATAATATAAGTTTCCTAATTTATAGTTGTATGTGAATTTGAGCGAGACCAACGCACAGTCCGCAGTTCGGTTGGAACTGGGCCCTTAACCTTTTTTTATAATTACAGATTGTTAAAAGTATACAAACTAGTGAGCTCTTTGAATGGTGTTTTTACTTATTTTATGACAAACAAGTGGAACTTCCATGATTCCAACACTCTACAGTTATACACTCAGCTATCGGATGTCGACAAAGAAATTTACCACTTCAATATGGCGGATGTCGACCTGCAACAATTAACACTAAGATGGGCATTCGGAATAAGAAAGTATATTATAAAAGATGACCTTGAAAATTCAGATTATGCTCTTAAAAAACAATTTTGGTTAAAAATTGCTCATTATGTAATATTTCCTGTATACTTATTTGGATTGTTTAGTATAGTGTATTTCATTGTTGTTTTGCTTGGTAAGCTTTTCATACTATGACGTAATTTAAGAAATAGGATGGTGGTAGGGGATCGGTTTCCTGACTGGCTTGTGACCACCTGCATGCAAATCAGAACGCCAAGTGTCATAGACATAATTATCTTCGAGGATGCAACGCATCGATAAAACAAGAGAGTATCTCTTGTATTGCCAATGTCCACGGGTGATGGTGGCCACTTACCATCAGGTGGACCATCTATTCGTTTGCACCTTATGTACCATAGAAAAAATACTATGGTTTAGAAAATGTAAACAATATTATATTATTAATGTAAGTCATATATATGATAATAATAGAAAAATTATATATTGTAACAAGACCTTATTCAACAAAATTAAACTAGATGGCGCCACCAGTCAATTGTATCGCGCAAGCCCTTTTTACTTTCAAATCGTGTACCGGCGTCACCAGCAGTCCGTGTCCAGTTCAGCCGGTTCTAATCCAGCGATCGACAGCGCTTCAGCGTCTGCTCTCTGTAAGAAGACACCCGCGAACACTGACTATTGAACCAGTCTTAGGGCTACCACCGCACTCTACTCGGTTATCGTGCCTTCTCATCGAAACCCCCCCATCATCACCAGCATCTCATCAAGCTTCATTAAATTGTTATAATATTAAAATATTGTGATAAATGTCCTTTTTTTTTGGTGCTGTTATTTGCCTCCATTACATACAATAAAAAGGTTAGGGTTTTGTTTTCTATAATAATAATAATAATAAATATACTTTATTGTACACCAAATATTACAAAAGTAAGCCAAAAAATTACACCACAAAAGAAATATATGTACAATAAATATTTCTATAGTAGTTAGTATATTTTGAAAAAGTTATAAATACCAAATAAACGTTTAGAAAATTCTTCTATTTAGTTTACCTACATGCATAATTTTAAAAAGAAAAACATATTTATTTTAAGAATTTCACATTTCTTAAAATTTCAAACTCAAACTTTATATTAATAATTTTGCAAACTTTCAGAATTTAATACTGTTGGTTTACATCGAAATGAGAATATTAATTTGCAACAGTCTGAACTTGTTATACAATATAATATAAAAAATTAGTACCGAAATCATCGTACTGCAGAATTCTATAACACCTTATACAATTTAATAGTTAAGTATCTTTTCTGAAATTTACTCAGAATAAAAATGTTTTAAAATAAAAACAAGTCAAATTTGTTATATTATATAGTTTACGTAAATATACATTCCATCACCACCAGTTGATGTCAACATAATTCCGTGCTTCTAATTATCCCACTTACTGCCGATATGCTGTGGAGTAAGATATGTCTGCTTGTGTGTCTGCTCTTCATAATACTTGCTTGCATATATCGCATAAGAATCATCTATATTAATTAAAATTGAGGATATTCACAAAAGGCTTAAATCGACAGTTTTCAAGTTCCGCAACTAACCAGTCCCGGAACAAATGTTAAAGCAAGAGACACAACAAGTTCTGTGCGACTTAGTTAAAAAATCATGTGATGTTTATGAAGTTCAAATTAATGCATGCGATATGAAAGATATACACAGAATAAATAATGAGTCGGGGACATCTACAGTGGTAACAGAATTCACGTAGGTTCTGACAAAAATAAGGTATTGGACGGCGTAAAAGGATATACTTGTCGGGGATTTTAAATGGTGAAAAGGAAGGAGGTGAGGGGAATATTGGAAAACACTAACAGGGGTGATGCTATTGAATGGACTATTGGGTAAAAGCAACGTAGATACTTCCACTGAACCGATAAATAATCAAATATGATCTCTTACAATTACGAGAGGAACCTAAGCAGTGTCTTGGACTTGTGACAAAGGTGTAGGCTTAAGGGATCCCTTTAAGCAATTGCTACACTTACCTCCACTGCTCAAGCTCTCTGTTTAAATTCAAGTAGAATCATATAACCTAACCTAACAAAAGACGTGGCATCTACATTGTAAGGCACTCACATGACCTTAATCGAACAGCACTCCCAGCGCTTCCATACCACTGTACTTAACACTCACTGACACTATCTAGAGATTATTTCAATCCTTGAGAGAACTCCATATAAAGGGTTGAGACTGTCAAAACGACGGAAGTGACTACTACCCTACTTTAACGCCATAGATATCGATGACGATTCGATTATTCGATAATCCTTTATTATTCCCGACATGCTCTTATTTTTAACAAATGTGTGGATACAGGATCGTTTCCTAATTTAATGAAACATAGAACAATAATACCTCTTTTTAAAAACGGCGATAAAAATGATCCTGGTAACTAGAGACTTATCTCTATATTACCATCACTAAGTAAGGTTTTTGAAATTTTTTTATTAAATCATGTTTCGGAGCGTTTTGAGAAAAATAATATTTTTCATAGTGAGCAATATGATTTTACTAGAGGTAGGTCAATAACGGATGCAGAGATGGGAGAAATCGGTGTATTTTGTGATTTGTCCAAGGTCTTTGATTGTGTAGAACGTGAAACAAACCAAAATATTGCTATTAATGGTGAAAAATCGTCTGGATTCGTCTTAAAAATGGGCGTTACCCAAAGACCAATATTGGGTCTTTATTTTTATTCTTGATTTATATTAATGACCTGCCATACTACGTGAGGAATCTGTGTAACATTGAACCGACTTCAAAATAATGAAATCACTAAAAAATAATCAAACTTAGATTTTTAACATACCTACTGATCAGTTTCAAGTCGGTGCCGGAGTTATATTATTATTGTTGTATTTTTTGGGCTCAGCAGCGACTTAAATCGGTCCAGGCGTCTTCAAGAAATCGGGGAACATACATAAAAAAAAGTTTCCGCAAAAAAGTAAGACTACTCTCGCTGAACACTTTTATAAGGAGTGATCTAAACACATGCATCACCTTAAAACATATTTATATTCATTAATAAATAAGAGGTTCTTTATTATTACATATATCGCCCCTTTACATGTATCGTATTGTTATAATTCTATTGATAGTCACCTACAAACCATCTATGATAAATACTTTTTATGATCCCTTATTATATCGGTATCATATGTAGTACATGAATGTGAGATGCCGTGCCGACGATCTCACGCTGCCCCCCTATATATGCGGCGCGGTCGGTCAGACTATCGGCAGTTGCATACATTCCCATACTAACTAATTTACTATTTAATATTTTTAATATTTTTATTATTGAAAATTATGATCAATTATTATTTTTAATATTTTTTTTTTTTTTTACTATCTGTTGCTCTAGTCATCCCTGTCAAGATGAATAGTCATAGTAACAAAACTAAGGTTATAAGAATCTCTGGACCTTTGATTTAATTATTGCTGTTTTGTAATGACTTTACATCAGCTCTTGCAAACGAAGGAGATTAAATTAGTGTCACTCTTTGAAATTTGTGGACTATAAAGCAGTAGCTTTAATGAATTAAATTAAAGCGGCAGGCAACTGGCTTCATCTAAGGCTATATGGTATTGCTTAACAATAATAACGTCATATAAACGATTATACTTTTTATTGTTCTGGTTACTATATTACATACCTGCAGCTATTGTTGATGAATTCTGCGTACTGATAGGAGTAAAGCCGAAGTAACGAATGATATAAATTTCCTAATTTAAAGTTGTATGTGAATTTGAGCGAGACCAACGCACAGTTCGGTTGGAACTGGCCCCCTAACCTATATTTATAATTACAGATTGTTAAAAGTATACAAACTAGTGAGCTCTCTGAATGGTGTTTTTACTTATTTTTTAACGAATATATGGAACTTCCATGATTCCAACACTCTAAAGTTATACACTCAGAAATATTTCCTGATAAATATTCATTTAATTTATTTATTTATGTACCAAAAAATATATAGTTACACAATTTATTACACAAAGTATGTTTAAACAGAGATCTGTACCAGATACCCTCTAGAACATATAGGTACAAAAAAGTATAAATTCTAAAATATTGATACATAGACTATATTTACTATAATATACTACACAATATACTAAAATAAATATACTAAAAAAAAGTGTAAATATATAATATCTATATGGGGATACAATTTTTATATCATGTATTTACATATTTAAGAGTGAGTAGAAATGTTGCGTCAGGCTGAAATTAAACACTTTAGTGCTGGGGTTGCCAACAAAAATGTGCTGTGGTAAAGCGATCCAGAGTGATGACGCACCGTAAAAGATTTACCATAAAAACTGTACTGAATGCAGTACAACAAGTGTTTTTCTTGGTACACAAGACCGACTAGGTCTGTCCCTTGGTGGGGATACTTAAAATAGCTCGTGTAAGTATTCCAGGGAAGGCGAATGGGGAACCACTTAAGTTGAAAACGGAAGTCGGACACGTGGTCAAATTTGCGCGGGCCATAGATAAACCGCATGCACAAATTTTGAAGGGGATCAAGTTTATTAAGTAGCTTCTCTGAAAGATCAACCATAATATGTTTTATTTTTAAGGAGTAAACAAATCTAAACAAGAAATTTTTAAATAGCAATAAGTGAAACCATTTAGATTTGCAAAGTCCCTAGCCAGGGCGTATAATCGACGGGTTCTGTAGGTTAAGAACTCTAGGTTGAATTTCCTTGTATTGCTGTAGTATTGTATTCTAGCGTGCTTTGCAATTTTTATTTTGTTCTTTTTTATTCTTAAAAATTTTGTCAATATTGTTACAACCTTGAGTTCTGGATTAGAATAAATTGATGGATAATTCGTTGGTAAAGGATTTATTTAAAACATTCGTAAAAGTCCAATTAAATCTTCACAAAAATAACCCTACACTTTGATATCTCTTCGAATTTACTTCTTCATTCTCGAGTAATAGATAGCCTTGCAAACATCCGTATAATTCTTTATATAGGTTTTCATGTAGAAACTTCTCGCTTGATTCCAGTAATTTAAAAAAAAAGATTATTCTGGCAACCCTTAGAAAGATCTAGAGTTATACCCATCTCACTCGAACACATAAATTTTCCTAATCCCCTCCTTTTCCCAAATGTCAGTCACCGAAGGGTCGCGAAACTTCCGGCGAACCATATCTTGTCGTCTCTCTCGGTTATCTTGCCGTCTTATTCTATTTTGACATTATCTAGCAAGTTCAAACTAAGGCTTGGTCTAGGCATGCGAATTGTTTTGATGTTGATTTGCAAAATTCTGTGTCATCATCGCACGAACCTTCTCATCTTTGCCTTGTTGTTTCGTCTGTTCTTTTGTGCGGGCTGACTGGTAGAGTTCGTTTTAAAGACATCTCAGCGGTTTCCACAAAGAAAAAATATATAATATTCAGTAATTGCTACGGTCTACGTTTAATTATTAACGAAACGTTGCTATTTTCAAATAGTTATATCATTAATAAAATGTCACGGGCACTTGTAGAATATACTTCAACTATTTCTCAGTTTATATTCCACTAATATTTTTGTAAATATGCTTAGATATTAACATCATTAAAGTCAACTGCCCTTTTGCACTGGATAAACATATATTAAGTATATAATACACTATATTATGATGTTACTATTTTTTAAATACGATATGCGATCTCTAAAAGCACGTCCACTCGAGCGGCCGGTCCGAAGAATCTGATTTAATTTTAACCGTATACATTTTAATAATTAGCATGTCGAATATTTTTTTTTAAATTTCGTCAATGTCAAAGAGGAATATTATTATAAATTTGAAATGATATGCAATAAGCATTTTTCCCATATAGAGTTATTTGAAAAGACACTGTTTCGGCTATTATAAGGACGAGACGAAATAACGATATTAGAGTTGACTGTATTTTTAATTTTAATTATGAGGGGACGCATTTCGTAAGAGCCGAGTAACCCAGCACCCCCATGGTGGTAGGAGATCTGTTCTCCGACTGGCGACCAAGTGTCATATACGCGTTCCGGTCGAGCCGCATATGGGCCAGACTTTCCCCCTCCCTCTCCCATCCCATTAATGCTGCGGATCTGGTGGACTCTGGGCTCTTGCTCAGGGTCCGCAGAAACCGCAGCATGTTTTCTTCACTCCGTCTCACCACTCTATCTTCGAGGATGCAACGCATCGACAAAACAAGAGGATATCTCTTGTTTTGCCGATGTCCATGTGATATGGTGGCCACTTAACATCAGTTGGACCATTTGCTCGTTTTTATATTTATGCACCTTATCTACCATAAAAAAAGGAGCTGGTTGGGGTGATAAAAGGGGAAATGGATGCCTACCTGGTAATGTTTTGGTTCTCCAAAATATAATTTGATAAGGTCAAGCCGCACAGGACACAAGTATATTCTCCTAGATCCTCTCCCTGAGTGTCGGCGATGCACTGATTATCGGGTTGTGTATCATGCGGTGCGGCATGCGATAGGACAGGTTAAGAGAATATATTAAAAATGAAATATAACTAGCGGAAATAGGCACGTACAACTGATCCTTATTGCGCGAATTTTTCCCAAATACGTCGTTGGCAGTTTTATATATTATTTCGAAGGGAAACATTCGATGAGATTTGAATAAAGACTTGCAGCTAACTAACAATCCAGTTCAGCATAACGACCTTAAACCTTTTTTTTATTTTGAAGACCTTTTCCAATTCTACAGAGTTTCCCCAGATAATGATTCCATATCTCAAATTCGATGTCACATAACCATGGTAGGCTAAAAACCCTATATGGCATAACAACCTCCTCATTCTGAGGAGGAGACGCGGCTCAGCAGTGGGCCATTAACGGGTTATAATAATGATTAGTAATCATTTGATCACATAAGCAAATAAACTATTTCATCAAGATAGGTCCAGCAGCTCAGGAGGCTTTCAGTGACTTTCTTATGTAAGAAAGAATGGTAAAATGCATCAATCAATCACAAAGAATTTCATCGATAAAATAGCTCAGTAGCTCAGTGGTGCGATCGTTGGATTCACGATCAACAAGTCGTGGGTTCGTATCCCGGACATTGGACTACTGGCGTGGCCCACTCCTGACACAAGCTATTTATTAGCTTACTAGTAAGGGTAAAGGGAATACTAATAGTATATGATCCATACTGCTAGTAATCTTTAAAAAAAAAGAAATAGTAAATTTACTGACTTGTTTTTATTTTAAAACATTCTAAGCAAATTTTTACAAAGAAACTAAACTCTTAAATTGTGTAAGGCGTTATGGATTTCTGCAGCTTTAAGTTCCGCTACTAAACTTTATAGGTATTCTTGCATAACAGGTTTAGAATGCTGCAAATTAATATTCTTATTGCGATGCAAATAAAACTTTCTAACATAATTTAAATTAAAATTTTGCAAAATAAGAATTTTACAAATAAAATAATTACTATGCCTATATAAATTTTCCTTGGTGGTAGATCTGTTCTCCGACTGGCTTTGGACCACCAGCTGCATGTGGGCCATATTTATCCCCTCCCTCTCCCGTCCTATTCAATAAGGGTCCGCTGAAACCGTAGCATTTTATCGATGTTTTATCGATGTCCATGAGCGATGGTGGGCACTTACCATCAGGTGGACCATCTGCTCGTTTGCACCTTATCTATTATAAAAAAAAGAGCCTCAGTCAGAATTGTTTTTTAAGAGCATAATCTGAATTTTCAAGGTCATCCTTTACAATATACTTTTTTACTCCGAATGCCCATCTTAGTGTTAATTGTTGCAGGTCGACATCCCCCATATTGAAGTGGTAAATTTCTTTGTCGACATCCGATAGCTGAGTGTATAACTGTAGAGTGTTGGAATCATGGAAGTGCCACTAGTTTGTTAAAAAATAAGTAAAAACACCATTCAGAGAGCGCACTAGTTTGTATACTTTTAACAATCTGTAATTATAAAAAAGGTTAGGGGCCCAGTTCCAACCGAACTGCGGACTGTGCGATGGTCTCGCTCAAATTCACATACAACTATAAATTAGGAAACTTATATTATTCGTTACCTCGGCTTTACTCCTATCAGTACGCAGATTCCATCAACAATGGCTGCAGGTATGTAATGTATTAACCAGAATAGTAAAAAGAAAATTGGTTTATACAATGTTAAATAATACCATATAGCCTTGGGTGATGCCAGTTGCCTGCCAGTTGTAATTTAAAATATCAATAAATCTCTTTGAAAATTTAAGTAAAATCAGTGACGCAGTAATATCCTACAAATTCCTTCGTTCAAGAGTTGATAGAATGTACAAAGGTCACAATTTCTCTAAAGGACATGACCAACGTCCCTACATAGTTGGGCTATGGGCGGAATGACTAAAGTGACCATACATCCCGTTTTGAACGGGACAGACCGGTTATTCGGTTGTCCGTCTCGTTGTCCCGAAAGTAGGGACGTCAAACTGTTCCGTTTTCCGAAATCGCGCAATAATTACTATAATATACGATAATCTAGCCAGAAGTATATCGAACTGGTAGGTAAGTATCGAAGCCTCGTTGTCCAATCATAGACACATTCGTTTTGGTCTCGAATCATCTTAAAGATCTCAAGGTAACAGCCTGGGATGCATATGTAATTATGCTCAGATGTAACCTTGACGACTTCCCTAAGTGTATTCGTACACCAGAGGTGCTTGAACCTGAGGTCGAAATCCTCACGAGAGCAATCAAGAATGGCTTTGAGGAAAGTTGACCGCTGAAGTTTGAGTGCTTTCAAAAAGGAAAGCACCGTGGTGGAACTCTAGGCTCAAGAAGCTTCGAGATAAAATCAGACGCTTTTAGTTAAAAACAAACCTAATCACTTGGGGCTACTTTCGAGACCCAACGATTCCTTTACGTCCACCGAAAAGGAGACTGACCTAGCGCCAACGCGGCGCCCCTTCATCATAGACTTTAAATTAGGACCGTCAAAAGGCGCTCGAGTTAATTCGGCCAATGGTCATAAGATGGGCTATAAGGTCCTTCAAACCGGTATTAAGCCAACCCTGCTACAAAAAGGCCTAGATGTCCTCACGTAAAAGTTATCTGGTAAAAATATATCGGACCAGCTATGCCAGCTATATAAACCAGACCAATGGAACAGGGCTAAAGTATTTTTTACACCTAATACCGGTAGGAAGGACTATGCACTGCCAGCATTTGCGTGCGTTGTTTATATGTATGTAACACCTTGCTATAGGTGTTACATACATATAAACTTGTACTAAGGTCCAATTTAGAATAAACTCTACCTTATTGATTAATTTAAGGAAAAAGCTCTTCGTTTTGAATAAAACAGTTGCAATGGTAGAAAAATAGTTTAATTGTTGAGACGACAATGAAAAATATCTCAATTTTACTATAAACTTTATTTGTTTGATTGTTTAATAAAAGTCCTTGATTTACACCACATAGTTAGACAAATGTAATTATTTATATAAATAAAATTGAGATTGAAAAAGTGATGGAGCTCCAGAGCTCGGCTGACGTTTCAGGATTTAATTACCATCTGGTACATAACTATATACTAATTATTAATTCTGTAAATGATATCATGCATGAACAATCAGTCTTCAAAAGGAACTATAATTATTAGGAAAGTTTTATTTTTCAATGAATTTTTGCATTCTACTAATGTATAATAGATTATAACATAATACAAAAAATTAAATATAATACTCGTAGCTATTTTAAGTACCGACATAATCGTAAAAGTATAATTAACAAAAAACATAAATACAAAGTATGCTGGATGGTTAGATTGGATGATTTCACATAATTTGTTACTTATTATGATCTGCCATCTCGCTAACAAAACATACTGAAACATGGCTTCAATCTTTTGTACTCCCAGCTGTCGCTTTCTAATGCTTATTTTTTCTGCACGGCTTTTCCTTGCTTTTCTTTTCCCACCTTTTCCTAACGTTTCTTTCACTGCTTTTTATGTATTCTCTTCCTTATTTGCCTTAGATTTTACGTTTGTTTTGTCATTATTAACCTCGTTGTCGAAAAGCTTTTCAAGGTCCTTATATTTTTTTGTAGATATTGGCAAGCGTTGTGAAAACAGTTGGGTCTGATCATCAGCTATATTCCTATCATTTGACTTTCCTTTTCCTGTCCTTTGGGATATTAAAAATGTCTCCGTTCTGTTCATTGTGTATTTATGTTCCATCTCATTTAAATTTGTTTTCTTAATTGTAGCAATTCTAATATCCTTCATTCTTCTTCTACACATACAACAAACAAAGTAATTTTAGATGGTAGAAAAAGAAACAAAACATAAATTTAATCCATTACAGGTTACATAGTACATATATCTTAATAAAAATAGAAAAACACTTTGCAAGTCATACCAATTTGAACTATTTCTCGTTAATACAATATAATATATTGAAACATATTTTGTATGTGGTTCGCTGGTGCCTATGGTGGGTAAAAAACCCGTAGTACAGGTCACCAGGTCCCCGCCAATGAGCCACTTATCAATAATATTCAAAAATTAACACAAATTTGTATGCTAGTGTATATGTGTGTGTGTGTATGGGAGTGTGTGTATGTGTGTGTGTGAGTGAGTGAGTGTGTGAGAGCTTGTGTGTGAGTGTGAGCGTGAGTATTACCGTTTTTAAATACAGTTAATTACTTTAGAACTTTAAGCATACCTTCTATTGTATTGTAATCTTGGCTTAGGAGGCTTAAAGCAACACACCTTGAGGATTGCTCTTTGGGCGCGTTCGACTTGTATTAAGTGTGTTTTAGCCGCTCCACCCCAAGTTGAGTTTGGGTTGGACGTCGTTTTAGGTGTGAATATTTGGTCAGCTACAATCTGCCAATTTATGAAATCAGTGTGGTCTAAAGTATTTACAATATAAGGACGAAAGTAGGCCGTTGGTAGGGCTCCACACAATGTGTTTTCGTACCTCACGTTTGATGCCACTATGCATTGAATCTACTGCCATATGTCCTGCTAGTAGTTGATTTGTATCACTTGGACGTTTTTTAAATTCTCTAGGAAGTATTTAAACACGCTCAATATAATTTTGTTTTCTACTTATTTTAAATGAAATTACAATAGAATATAATCGAATATTTACAAGCGTATATACATAAAGTAGTGTTAGCAGCGTTTATCTTTTATTTACGTATTTTATGTATGTATGTCATTTTTATTTGATGATAAGGCGTAACAGTCAGAAAATAATAATCTAAAACAAAATATATAATGTAAGAGTCATTGAATGAATGAATTCTTTATTTCACACCAAATTAACAAGAATAATAATTACATAAAGCCAGTTCGTATGATAAAGCGCATGCAAAGGCGGCCTTATCACTTGTAGTGATCTCTTACAGGCAACCTTTAGGCGTATAAGAGAAGTTATATTAATAGTATAAGGTGGTGCATAAATAGCAATAAAACTACAAGTTTACATATATTATAATAAGACATACATACGCATACATACATAATACTTATATATTATATTCATATTATTAAATCTATATGTTGTACATAGATACAACAAATAATATGTACAATGCAATATTTAATAACTATAAACATACATATACCTATATAATTTCCATAGATAAAATATTTTAAAATAGAATAAAATAAATTTTATGGTATGTTATGCATATCCAAATAATAATCTTTTAAATGTTTTTTTAAAATGGCTAATGACTTTGAATGACGTAAGTCATACGGTAACGCGTTCCACAGTTCCACGCTTTTAACTGTAAACGATTCGGTTTCAGCGGGAATGGCTTGTTGGAATTTTTAATTTATTTTCATTTCTGGAACGTAGACAAAAAGAAGTCTGGGTGTCTGAACCGAGGAAGGTAAAATGTTCTTTAAGATACACTGGAGTTTAGGGATTGAAGAGAGTTACAGTATTAATAAAGATAGAAAAGAGGAGTGGTGACAGCACACTGCCCTGGGGAACCCCGGCTTTTAAGCAAGAAGGAGAAGACAAATTATTGTTAAAACGGATATATTGTTGGCCATTATGTAAGTAGGAATGGAACCAGTCAATAACATTAATGGAAAAGTTTAAATTCTTAAGAATAGAGAGTAAGATATCAAAGTCAACAGTGTTAAAAGCATTAGAAAAGTCACGAAGAATTAGTATAGTTACTTGCTTGTTATCGATGCTATAACGAATATCGTTACAAATCTTAATTAAAGCGGTAGTTGTGCTGTGGCCAGGTCGAAAACCTGAATGGTATGGACTTAGCATTTCATGCTTGCTAAGAAAGTGAGAGAGCTGATAATGGACGATACGTTCAAGAACTTTAAAAAGAAAAGGAAGAATGAAATTGGTCTAAAATGAGAGTAACATGAGGTCATTATTAAAAAAATGACTCTAAATTCTCATAAAATGTGCCATACACCATAAAAATAAATTGAAATGAAAAAAACTGGCCTGATTTAGCTAACGTAATCACCTTTTTTTTAGATATAGAGATTTTAATTTTTGCTGTCGAGCTGTATATTTTACTCATTTTCGTCATTTTGGTGGTTACATTAATTGATATTACAACTGACGATATATAAAATTATTGATTGTAATATTAAGATAATTAAAACTATTACTCCTCGTGGTTTTAAAGTTGTACTTTTAATTTAAATGTCCAGTGCAAGTCCAAGTATTAAGGGCCTTCGACCATTTTTGAGCTGCTCTTTAGTACTGTCATTTATAATTATGACATTTACACTCTTCATAACAATTATTTACCATAAACAGCCATTAAAAATATAAAGTAATAATTAAGTTAAAACAAAATAACGGAGAACAAATTTTAACGGCTATCCGGCTGTGTTGCCAGCCAAACTTCAACCAAACTATAAACTATATAAACAATAACTCATATATTCGAAGATTGTCCTCCTTATGATCTCCCCAGATTACCTTAGAAAGGTTAGACCTTAGAAGCTAAGAGACCGGATTATATGAAACATAAAAAGCTTGTTATATGCATGCAAATATGCATGAAGAATGCTTGAAATATCCACGAAATTTGGCAGAATATGCGAAATTAAATGATAAATTTTAGAAACCCCAAGAAAAAAGAAAAGTAAGTTTTCATTTTTTTATTTCATAATCAGCATACAATGAGTAAATTATTTTTTGCATTAAAATTATTTTAAATTTTTGTAAACGTAATTTTCCAAATTTTCAGTGATATTGGATGTGATGATATTGGATTATGTTTTCTATCATTTAGAATAATTTTGTAAGTGGAAAAGGTTCGTTCCACATCGAAAGTAACTGGGCAGAATTTGAAGTGCATATGCAAATATGCAAATGCATATAATCCGGTCTCTAGACCCTACTATTAGTTGTGACATTGCAAAGGTCTTGTCGTGAAGACAAAAAAAAAGAAAAAGACTAAAACAAAAATGACGAAAGGAAAAATAAAACCAATAAAAAGTTAGATATTACAGTTTATATTTACAATAATAAAAGAAAGAAAACAAAGAAATAAGTATAAATATTAAAAGGGGATAGGAGAATGAAAGGGGAGAGTGTGGGATGTATTGTGTATTAATGTATGAGGTGAAGGAGAGAGGAAGGGCGAGCGTTAGTGCATGATCTGCAGTGTTCAGCAGGCCGCCCGAGCAAGTCACATGCAGGCTGGCCACAGGACCAGGTGGACCGCAGGCTGGTCAGGTAGGTAAGCAGCGTCGAATTTTAGCCCGAAATAATGAATATGTTTGAGAAGTATAGTTAGACAAAGATTGTTGGCAAATAATAGCTTTTAAGAAGAGCGAAAAGGGACCATTGCACGGCTAGACCCTGGGCAGTGGGCAGGTCTTTATAATTTACTTGCTTCTAAAAAAGGCGAAAGAATGACTGACTGTATTTAAAAATTAGCTATGTCTTCTTTTGATTCATGGAAGAAAAAGGTTATCGTTGTAAAAATACTGGCTGAGTATAAAAAAAAATATGAAACACTCAGAAAGTAATTGTTATTAAGATGTCAATGTAAGAATTATGTATGTAGAAAATATAAAAGAGAGGAAAAACCAAATAAAGTGTAATCTATTATATAAGTTAACGTGCAGTTTTTGTGAGCGATTTATGGCTGATTCACAAAAATGGGTATGTGTAATGTGTATTATTATTGAAGCTACCCGCTTCAGCTTTAATTTATTACTGACAAATGAACAAAAGTGCGATAGCGGAGGGGCTTCACTGAGGGTTTTGCGATTTCTCCCAATTTCTACATGTTACGGTGTCTATTTTTTTCAGATAAGGTGCAAATGAGCAGGCGGTCCACCTGATGGTAAGTGGCCACCATCGCCCATGGACATCGGCAATACAAGAGATACCTTCTTGTTTTGTCGATGCGTTGTATCCTCGAACATAGAGTGGGGAAGGGGAGTGAAATAAAATGCTGCGGTTTCAGCGGACTATGAGCAAGAGCCCAGATTCTACTACATCCGCAGCATCAATGAGATGGGAGAGGGAGGGGGTAGGTCTGGTCCACATGCGGCTCAATTTGAACGCCCGATGACATCATGTAGGTATATAATAAAAGTATCTCTGTGCTCAGTGGGATGTTTCAACATTATTAGAGCCCTAAGGTTTTTATTTATTACGTCAATTCGTCGGCGTAATAAATACGATTCCTTTTAGACTGAATCGACGTTGAATAACGTGGAAATTAATAAGCGATTATTATTGAATCTCTCCCAATCTCATAGTTATCCTTTTTACAAATAATATTATTTATTAATTCTGCCGCAGAACTCTTTAAACTAGCGTGTAAATAATGAAATTTGTAATGTTTTTGTAAAAATTGTATGAAATATGTTGCCTATGCATTCATTATTATGAGTTAAAGTCAAATATGTCGGAGAATAGTAAACGATTCCAAAAAATTCAAAATAATTTATTTGGAAACTTTAAATTAATACATTTTTTTTAACTGGTTTAGTTTTATCTGTGGCGCAATTATTAACTTCCTCCATCTAGCGTCTTTCAGTTACAATCTACATAAACAAGTACAATTAAATTTATGTTAAAAAAAAGTATGTCAAATTAGTAATAAATAATATGAAAAATTTAAATTTATAATTCATTCGTAATAGTCAACAATTAACAATTTTTTGAGATGCAAATATGTAAATAAATAATAATAATAAAATGTAGTTAATAAACAATAATTAAAAGAATAATGATACACACATTTGAAATTATTATTATCTTATTTACTTAAAACTAAATGATGTGTGGAAGGGGATAAAAGGAAAAGGGTTATTTTGGTAGATATACTATTTAAAAGTTCTTATAATTAAGTGAGAAGGTCTTCGGTCTCATTGTAGCTTGAATTTAGAAGCCAATCGTTTTATTTGCTTCTTACGTTCGACTAACGTGAGTGAGTATATATTAATCTCTTTGTTAATCTTATTATATAAAAGTGAGTGAAAGAAGCAGTGATGGCCCAGTGGTTGAGACTTCAAGGTTCAATCCTGGGCACACACCTCTGACTCTGAGTTATGTGTGTTTTAAGCAATTAAATATCACTTGCTTTAAAGGAAAACATCGTGAAGAAACCTACACTACTGAGAGTTCCCTAAAAGTTCTCAAAGGTGTGTGAAGTCTGCCAACCCGCACTGGGCCAGCGTGGTGGACTATGGCCTAATACCCTCCTCATTCTGAGGAGGAGACCCGGCTCAGCAGTGGGCCATTGAAGGGTTGTAACGACGATATAAAAGTGAGCTTAGGTAACTATATTGACGACTTATGAAAGCTGATGAGCGAAGTAACATTTTGCATACCCTATCAGATCTGCGTCTATTAAGAGCAAGTTGAGGATCGAAGGGAATACGTGTGCTTACGGAGAATTGTTTGTAAGATATGATCGGATAATCGAATCGTCA
Organism: Limenitis camilla; assembly: GCA_905147385.1. Classification (NCBI taxonomy): domain Eukaryota; kingdom Metazoa; phylum Arthropoda; class Insecta; order Lepidoptera; family Nymphalidae; genus Limenitis; species Limenitis camilla. The sequence continues at coordinate 1,289,177 of LR990252.1, read as the reverse complement.
TCGCCATCTATGGCGTTGGAATAGGGTAGTAGTTCACTTCCGTCATTTTGACAGTCTCGACTCTTTATATGCCATCGACAGTCTGACTGTAGTCTTAGTCGTGCGCGGTCTCTCAAGGAGTGAAATAGTCCCTGGATAGTGTTAATTTTGTGCAGTGCAATGTTAGTGCTGTCCAATTAAGGTCACGTGAGTACCTTACAATATAATTGGCGTGTCTTGTTAGGTTTGGTTTATGCGAGTTTACCTTGGGTTTAAACAGAGTCTAAGCAGTGGAGGTGAGTATTTGAATTCTGTTAAAAAACTATTTAAGCCTACACCTTGGTCACAAGTCCAAGGCACTGCTTAGGTTTCTCTCGTAATTGTTAGAGATCAGTTTTGATTATTTATCGGTTCAGTAGCAGTATTTAAGTTGAGTCTACCCAATAATTCATTCAATATCATCGCCCCCCCTATAGTGTTTTTCAATATTTCCCTCTTCCTTCTCATCATGAAAATCCCCAACAAATATGAATCTCGAAATTCGAGCCATCGTCGAGCAGAATCCCTATTTATCTCCACTCCGGTGACCTCTGGAGAAATTATATATCACTTGCTTTAATGGCGAAGGAAAACATTGTGTGGAAACCTGCACTCCTGAGAGATCTCCATGTTCTCTGTCGGTGTGTTAAGTTTGCCAACCCACACTTGGCCAGCGTGGTGGCCTAATCCCTTACCATTCTGTAGAGGAGACCCGGCTCAGCAGTGGGCCAGGGTCCAATTGTTCAGTCGCGCCGTATATGTACTGCCCTTCATCTATAGCATCAATGGTGCGGTTCCAGTGGACTCCAGATCCAAATGGAGTCTACAGGAACCGCAAGAATAGAAAAAAGATTGACAATCAGAAACATCAACAACAGTCCATGGGAGACTGTGTCCGTCAGGTCTGATTGTCCACCACGATATAAACGGCCCTTTAACACAATTATTATCATTTATTAATCTTTGATAATGCAATATATAATTCTTAAACGTAACGCAGTTTTGGTAAATGATAAAGGAAGTCTTCCTATTGTGAATCTAAATTCAAGAAACCACAAATAATCGTTAAACTTAATAAACTTAATTTTTATTCATAAAATTTTACTGAGTAAGTAGTTACAAACTTTATTCCAAGAAAAATTCCACAAAGAAACGAAAAGTGCCTTAAATAAACCCTTAATAATGGAGACCATGTGTCTAGGGCATGCAGAACCGTATCCGGTTCCCTAATTTTTGATTCCCGGTACCAGGTTGATAAAGAACCGGGATTCCCGGTACTCCCGGTTCTCGCTACTATCTTAGATTCTTTTTTAGAAAGTTTGTTTTTTATTATAAATGCGCAAATAAAAGAAATATAAAATCACAATATTTTTTAATCCAAGTTGAGGCTAAGCAATATAATAAACTTAAAAAACAAGCAGTAACAATATTAAGTGCTTTTTTACTGTTACACTTCAGTAGCACCAATCAACTAAACTTAAATATCTCACCTTATAACACTGATAAATTATAATATACCTATCCTAAATATTTTTATAAGAACAACATGACTATAACATATTCTATTTAAGTACCGATTCAGTTTTACAGCATCATGCAGGGAAGGTCAATTCTACTCTTTATAATTGTAATTTAAGATTATAAAGAAATAAAAAGAAGAAACTAAACAGTTATTCATAACAATTTAAAGCTAATTTTTTTTCTTTTCAATATAAAATTATCGCAAAAAACTAATCATAATAGGTTGGGGAAAAAGTTTCTTTGTATTTTTAAGAAAATTCAAAACATTTTTTAATATAGATTATTTACATTTAACTAAAGTATATACCTAGGTATCATTTTGTTCGATAACTTTTTGCCATCTTGTAGGTAGGGACATGATTCCATTGCTATAGAAATTTTGGGGCTTCTGATCAAAAAACCGCGACAAGTAGTTTTGGCAGTCCCTTCGTGATGTTAACCTGCCTGCCTAAAGAATTCTGAAGAGACCGAAACAGGTGGAAATCTGAAGGTGCAAAGTCAGGACTATGCATTAACACCTCTCAGCCAAACTCTCTTAATTTTTGCTGGTGGCTAAAGATGTGTGAGGTCTACCGTTATCATGATGAAAAACCACACCCCTTCTGTTGATTAATTCCGGCCGCTTTCTTTCAACTTCTTGCTTTAATCTCATCAGTCATTCGCAATAGAGTTCAGAATCGATGGTCCTGTCTGGTGGTAACAGCTCATAATGAATAATGCCCTTCCAATCCCACCACACACACAGCATCACCTTGTTGCGAGTTAACCCGGGTTTCGCTACAGTCTGTGAAGCCTGACCGGCCACTTTTCATCACCAGTTATCAGCTTTTTCAAAAATGGTTCGGTTTCATAACGTAATAAAGAATCACAAATGAGTACACGGTCCATTAGGTTTATTTAAGTGAGCTCGTGAGGTACCGGATATCGAGCTTTTTTGTGTACCCAGTTTTTTTTCAAATGCGCCAAAACTGTTTTGTGGTCAATTCTCAGTTCTTTAGTAACGTCGTAACTACTGATATGCCTATCTTGCTCCACTTTTTCAAAAGTGGCATCCATTTTATCTGTAATACTGCGACCAGCGCGAGGTGCATCTTTGACATCAAACTTTCCGGATTGACAATGCTTTAACCAAGAAAATGCGACGCAAGCCGCGAAAAAAATTTGCCTTTGTTGTAGTAAAATTTTAAAATGTATCGAATTTCTTCATTAGACTCACTCATCTTCACAGTACGAAAAACAAATAAAAATCACACATTTTCCTAATTTGAATTTGGATTTATCTTCTTTAAAATGTAAACTTTGAATGATACCAAAACCAGGCAGATACAAATAGTATAGCCAAAGAGATTTTATTACAAGTTCATACATACTATAAAGCGAAAAGACTTTTCCCCAACCTATTATCTAAACTCCGATCACTCAAATGTCAACATCATATTTTAACGTTTTTAGAACTTATTGAAACATAGTAAAATTGACGTTGATAATAATATTAATTAACTGTATTCAGAATTTTTGAAGAACCGGAAATACCGGGACTTCGTTCGATCGGTACCGGTGCTGCCCGGTCATCCCAGAACCGGGAAAAACCGGGATTATTTGGAACCGGGATTTCCCGGGAGCATGCCCTACAAGTGTCACGATACCACACTGCACAGCCAGCCAAACGTTATGTTTCTATTCTCTTTCTACAATTTTAATCGATAAGTGTTGACAAGACAAGTTGACATATTTATGTAATATGTAAATAAATTTATTTGATACTGATAGAAATTAATTAGTGGAATTTAACGTTTTTGCATAAAATTAATTTTAGTTTCAATTTATTTATAATTATAAAAAATCAATAATTGTCAATCAATAAAAAATATGTATATAAATTAATTTAACTATTAGTTATTAAACTAGACTTACAAATAATATTAACTTTTACCTCTTGAAACTATTGCTTTATAACTCACCGTTTGAATTATTTTCGTTAACTCTCAAAACTCTCAACAACACATTTCACTTGTATTAATAATAGTAACGCTCGCGAATAAGTGGAACGATAAAAACCGTGGTCGTGATCGTGGTCGTCGTACTCGCGAGTGTTTAGTGGAACGCACCCATTAAGTGCGAACGCTCATTCCTGCTATCTTGATATCAAGCAGTGAAGCTGATTTATCGAGACCGGTATAAGCTACAAAATTAATTCTCTGGCAACTAATTATTATACAAGTTTAAAAAAAATACACTTTATTAAAAAAAAATTTAATATGCAGAAAGAATTTTACATAAAATAATTAACTTCTCTTTTATATTATTATTAAAATAAAACTTGAACAAATTTACAAAGCAAAATAAAAATGCAATACAAAACAAAAAATAAAGAAAATAAATACAGAGGAAATAATATATAATGAGCTATTTTGAACCAAAATTGTCTCTTTATGGCATCTTCGCATTTTCCAAGGTCATCTTTAATAATATATTTTTTTACTCCCAAAAGCCATATTAATTGCATCTGTTCTGTATCTAATGTTGCCATATCAAAATTGTAAATTTCTTTATCGACGTCAGATAGTTTATTGTACAACTGTAATGTGTTAGCGTCATGGAAATTCCACTCGTTCATGGAAAAATAGCTTTTTTAGCCAAGGAAGTTACTAATTTGTATATCTTCAAGAACCTGAAAATAAACAAGTATTTTTTTAATGATTATCACCCATGACTGGGTTTTTTACCCATGATCCTCATCGATCACTGAGCTACTGACGCTTCAAGCTAGTCTGAAACACACATTATTGTCTCTGCCCCTAAGAACCCCTCTAAATTTAAACGATGTTGATTCAAACATGTCTAAATCTTTCAATTATATTACACGGCTTCATTCTAGTAATTTAGGGTTCACTAAATATAGCAACTCTTTCTAGCTGGCAGTCCTGCACGAAATTAAAATAAAAAAAGCTTCCTCACCCTCTTACAACTTTTCCAAATAACCCTTTATATACTATTACCAGAAAGGTGCCCCTGATTGTTATTTTTACTGACGCCTCTAAATTATACCTCAAGTGATATTGTTGGTACCGCCTGCTGGGTTGCCAAGTTTTTTTTTTAATAATAGATTAGGTGCAAACGAGCAGATGGTCCACCTGATGGTAAGTGGCCACCATCGCCCATGGACATCTGAAAAACAAGAGATACTCTTTCGTATTGTCGTTGCATCCCAGAAGATAGAGTGGGAATGGGAAATGAAGAAGAAAAATGATGCGGATTCAGCGGACCCTGGGCAAGAGCCCTGAACAGCATTAATGGGATGGGAGAAGGAGGGGGTAAGTCTGGCCCACATGCGGCTCAACCGGAACGCGTCTATGACACTTGGCGGTAGGATTCGCATGCTGGTAGTCGCAAGCCAGTCGGGGAACAGATCCCCTACCACCAAGGGGGTGCTGACGAATATTTATATGCAGCTGGCAAGAGCGGCGAAGGTAAGTTGGGGACTAAACTCTGAGGTGACACGAACCATATATTTAGCAGCTATTAAGCCCATAGTCCATTTGCAACTGTACGAAGCTAAAAGAGGAAGGCCATTAGAGTTCCTGCCGGAAGACAGAGCATTAGAAACCAAAATTGATTTCACGGAAAACGTCCATCCCGCCAACACCGAGGAAATTGAATTTATTTGTTTAGAAACCCTTAGTAACGATGTAATAGAAAACTATAATATCATAGGGTTGCTGATCTTTACTGATGGCAGCAAAATTGAAGGTAAAGTAGGTGCGGCGCTATCAATATGGAAGGATGATGAAGAAATAAGATCAATCAGACTTAAATTGGAGCCCTATTGCACTGTATTCCAAGTGGAGCTATACGGCATTTTCAGGGCAACACAATTTGTGCTGCAGAAGGAACCCTGTGAAGCCTCAGTCTTCAGTGATTCTAGATCTTCACTCAACCTTTTACAAATTCCATCAACTGGTCATCCATTAATTCATCAAATTAAAAGAAACGTCAAGTTGATTAGGAATAAAGGAACAGTGTTGAAACTATTTTGGATTAAGGCCCATGTTGGTATCCAGGGAAATGAACGTGCAGACTTCCTTGCAAAAGAAGCAGCCTTAAAAAAGAAAACTGCCCCTGATTATGACGTATGTCCCCTATCTTATGTCAAGAGGAGAATTAGACAAAATACATTGATGATATGGCAGGAGCGCTACTCACATGGAAAAACCGCTGGCACAACTAAAAAATTTCTACCTAATGTAAAAGAAGCGTACAAAGTAATAAATAAAACAAGTCTGGCATCAGTTATGACGCAGGTTTTAACAGGCCACGGGGGTTTTGCTAAATATTTATTTAAATTCAAGAAGAAAGACTCACCTGTATGTATATGTGGAGAGGCTGAAGAGGATATACTACATTTAATAACAGAATGTCCAAAATACGCCCTACGAAAGCATAATATAGAACAAGAAATAAATACAAAAATAGAAATAGATAAAATAAATGAGATAAATGACAATAACAGAGAAAATACTGATGTGAAATTGCAGAACACACTATAAAACTAAACAAAACGTAGGTAAATATAAAAAAAAATATCATATATCAGATTCTACTCTATTATAAGGAATACCTAAACATGTATAAAAGTCATTTTTTTGAAAAGTAACTATATAACCAAAGAATCTTTACTTTCATATTAGTTTAATTATAAATAAAAGTTAATGTAAATAGCATAAAAAGAAAAGATAAATGTAGCAGTTTATAGTATATTATTAAGGCATAGTGAAGTCGCTACAAGTATTAATTTAAGTAAATTGTATGTATGAAAATGAAGTATATAAAAAGAAAAAAAAGGATAAAAATACGATGATATACCTATAAAAAAAAAATAAAGAATAAATTAATAATAAAGTCTAATTATATAAGATAAGATTGTAAAGGTACATTATGTATAAATCATCACAAAACATCACATTTCACACTATAAATATACACACACGTGCCACACACACAAAAAAAACAATTATTCATAACATACATAACATAATTTCAATTTAGTGGTAAAGTAACTAATGAGCCAAATAATTGTACAGATCAAAAATTGAATGGAAACTCAATAGAAAATGGCTCTGACCATTATGTCGGAGGCAAATTGGACTGGAACACATTTTAAAAAAAAAGGGGGTGGTGGGTTACTCGGCTCTTACGAGATGCTCTCCCAGCTGCAGAGGGGAATAGTATTCTAACCCGTCCCCTCATGGGGAAAAGTTACTATGTAATTTAAGTGTCCTCCCCAATTGTCTGAATTTACAAGCGAGGCTGTCGCACTGTTGGAGGTTATTCTTTTCTCGCTATCCCATACAAACTGTTATTTTGGCTGACTCACCGCTGTATGATGACTATTAAACCAAACCCTTTTCATAGTAAATCAAGATACTTTATAATTTTGAAGATTCGTCAAACTTTTCATGTCATCAAAAACGACCTATAAAATCCATATAGTCTGAGTGATCCATTTAGTCAACTCAATTTGGTACTCTTGAGCATTACTCTATGGAGACTTGTGAAGCCAACGGGCACGGACGGCACACTGAGCGTCGGCGCAACGGATTTCATATTTATAACCGCCTAGCGAGACGATCGATCATGCCATTCCTCTCACTCCGAAGTTGGTCGTCGAGCAATTGGTGGTAATTCGTCTTAGGACTTCTGTTGCCTTGCGAAAACTCATTCACATAAATTGTAGAACGAACTTTGGAAGTCATAAAAATCAACAGAAGGCTAATATTATGCATCTCTTCAAACTGAAATACCCCGACAGCCATGATTTTTCTCTCAAAGCTACACTAATCGATGGTTTACCTCTACCGTCTACGTCTCGGACGTGCCTGTATACCTATGCACTTGGCAAAGATCAGCGTTAGGGATCTATAAGCTATACGGGATCTCAACCGCACTATAACACTCAAAAGGCTACAATAATACACAATCTAGACGGAAGCCAAGCGGTGCCTTAGCCTATCAGTGCCTGGGGCTTGTGATCCAGGTGCAGGATTAAAAAGCCTTTCTACTGCCAGTAAACATTCTCCACTGCTTGACCTCCCGACTAATATTTAACACTTCTTTAGCAAAACAGCAATTACACTAATTATTATTATATCTCCAAATATATAACATTTTAAAGTTCAACAACAATTAAACCTTCTTGCTCAAAAGAAATACCTTTTATAATCACCCTCACATATTCTATTTAACTGTCCTAAACTTTTACACCCTATCTATGACATTCTCCCTCGTAAAGTCGACCGCCCATTAATTGTTAAATGTTTGGAGAAAACGTATTTAGATACTTCTTACTAACTTCAGTTAGTAATTTCGTTTGATTACTAATTACACCAGTTGAAAAATAAGATATACTACCAACAGTTAAAGTATAGGCAGATAGTCGATAAATAACCTCACTTAACAAATTTATACTAGCAAAAGTAAATTTAGAAAACGTGTTACAAGAGAAGTCTTTACTAGAGAAAAATATCTAAATATAATTTGTTACAATAGCAAAAAAGAATACCAGATGAGAAAAAGTTACAGTAGATAAAGAAACTCTAGAAGAAGTAGTACATTAGAAAACCATACTATGTTAAAATCATCTATAAATGGTTATAATAGAAAAATATATACCTACTAAAGACAAATAATTTAGAAAAAGGAATTATACATAAAGCTATATACTAGATAAAAACAATTTAGAAATGGTAATAATATAAAAATATATACTAGTGAGAGATAATCTGGAAAAAGCTGTACTACTTAAAAACAATCCAGAAATGGTTATAATAGAAACATGTACACTAGAGAAAGAGAGACAATTTAGAAATAATAATAATAGAGAAATCTTTTTTAGAAATATTTGTACTTAAACATAAGCATTACCTTGGCTTTTTTCCTATAACCATGCAGATTCCATCAACAATACCTGCAGGTATATAGTGCAGTAACCAATTTAAGAAGAGGTATATAATTTTATATTGTGAGTCTGTACCATAGCAGTACCATATACTTTTATTTGAAACAAATTTTCTACCTTTTGTATGTAAAGTTTTTAAAAAATTATCTGAAATAAAATATAAATACAACGTTGCAAGTATTTTGACACAGAAAGTTATTTTAGTATAATATGAGAAGAGAGTGGAGAAGAATAAGATAGATCCGTAAGATGAATTGCTGTATATTAAAAAAAATCTCTCCATAAACACCGAACTACTTCCGCTAGTAGTTTTTGAATTACAATTAACGCCGATGATCAGGTATTATACGAAACAGTAGAAACAACACATAGCTACAGCATAAAGATATTAAAAGTAAAAAAATCTTACCAATATATGAACGGTTTCACGCGCTACCTATTGTATATATGTTTGTTTGCTTATCAGATTTATTATATCTGACAAAGGTTTTCCAAGCAGCAACGATGGCGGCGTTGTTAACAATATCAACAGGCACAAAGTCGACAGATATATTTTTACGAACTAACAATGCATGTAACACGCCTAAACCAGCGCCGGCTATGATCTGATAATTAAAATTAAATTAAAAATTTAAATGATTATCAATATAGCAAGATCGTATGCATTTTTCCAGAAGATATGAACAGTCACGCAGCTCTCAAGTTACAAATGAGCTAATAGTCTTCAAATAGTTCAACAGATCCTAGCAAGTTATAGCTAAGAACCGTTAAACTTATAACACGCCGTCGTCATAAGTAGTAAATATTTAGATTAAAATTTAAAAAAAACTAAATGAATTAGAAGCAGGTGAAGCTGCAATTAAGTATTGATAAACTTGTAAATTATGACCAAAGAGATTTAAAATTAAAAGTATTTTTATACTTACTCCACTTGGGCCGAAAGCATTTTTAATGTCAACCCAACCTGGGCTTGGTTCTCTGTAAGCACTTATTACTGGAAAAATTAATATCATTGAAGTTTTATATAATGTAAAAGCTAGCCACGCAAAATATGATATGTTGCTAATAAGATAAACCTAGATTTAAGTTCAGACATGATTTCAATCATTAATGATATATAAATAATAACTTAGATGATTACTGAGTTAAATTGATATTACTTTTAATGAGTTAAAAGTAGCTACGTCACATCTTCAAAAACAGTAAAAAAGTTAAGTATGATACTTTACCAACAGCTGGTCGAACAATGCATACAGGTAAATCTCCCGCCATAGCTTCAACTAACTCCTCAGTAACAGCCTTCGTAAAAGTGTAAGTATTTGGCCAATCAGACATTAGCCTAAAAAGTGATAAGTTAGCACCTTTTATTTTATTTCAAGTATATCCTTATATATGTACAGTTGTAAAAAGTATCTCGTCCGTCTATAATATTGTGGTATTACTGATGTAAATGATTGAAATTATTTGCTCGATTTCCATCTCAAGTTCAAATTATTTTTGTCTTTTCATCATCAACTTACGATTTCATCATAGTGTCAAGCGCATCTTCGTCTGTATGTTCAGCGTATTCAATAAGTGCTTCGGGTTGTATAGGACATGTGTAGAAATCTTCTCTCACATCTCCGTTAATTCTACTTTTAGTCGCATTTGCATATGCCGTTGATACGTGGACCATGGATCTAAAGTAGTAATATTTTTACATACCAATCAAGGATAAATAAAATTATAAAACTGATTTTGTTAAATTATTCTCCAATTTTTGTGAAATTATGATGGTTATTTTTTAAACGTGGTATATGTCAACTAACCTCTTTTAAATTCACTTACTTCAAGAGCTTACAGCTTTTAGCTAATCTTAATATTTCTCTTGTTCCTCGAACGTTGGTTAGTGTCGCTTTTTTTAGAGGGTCTTCAAAGTTAGTCGTTGCCGCAGAATGAAATACTATATGAACCTAAAAAAATTATCATTAAAAAAATTATGTGTCCATAATTATCATTGGATGGACTTTACACTAACTATCTATCCCATCTAACTCATCCCTTTTTAATAGCTGTAGCATTATCATTATATTTTGTAGTTTCTATTTATTGTTTTTATTATCATTTACCACAAGATGAAGCCCTGCTTTTAAGTCTTTAAATGAATGAGTAACATTATAAATGAATAAAATTACCTCATCAGTGAGACGTATCCAATCTTTATCATCCAAACCAAGGTGCAAGTGAGACACATCACCTTCTATAGGTATTATTTTCTCTATAAAATCTGAATTTTCCTTTTGCAAAAACTCGAAAACCTAAAAAGGAACTATATATGAACCTTGCGCAACTCCAAAAATATTTTTTATCAGTAAATATTAAAATTTATAAACAAATGCAACCTTGAAATAAATTAAAGTTAATCCGGTAAATAATTTACGTTATAAAAACAATTCACAATATATTGAAATGAATTATTACGGATGATGTAAAATATTGCAATTCGTGTACTTTATACTGTCATATAGAATACTGCTTCCGTAGTTTCATTAGTTTCTTACTTAGACTGCGTTTCAACAGAGATGTGCTAGGATACGAGTCTGGTAGTTCAGATTGCCGCGGTTTATAGCAAGGTAACATATTGATTCCTTTTATACTTTGAGGGAGGCTAGGTAAATGATGTAGTTCTATTGTTTTTTTACATCCCTCGCAATAAATCCTTGCATATCTCTGGTAAACGTAGCCTTATTATCAGATAAAGGAATTAGAAACAGTTTTTTTCAATCCTGTTAATTCCAAACTTAGGTTTGATGGCAAAAAAAATAACTAACCAGATCATCGAGAATAGTTTTGAGTCTCTCTTCAATATTTTTTTCTTTCCGTGATCTGAGCAAGATATAGATTTTTTTCACGTTAGTGGAACTGTAACAATTATAATACATTTTAATAAATGAAATTCTATGAAAGATTTCTTTTATGTATTTAAAGATATATGAGACACTGTAGAAGTGGAAAACGTATTTTAAATTCCTCCAGTAAAAGGAGTTAAAAAGGAAGTAACGTTCGTTAACGTTAAACGTTAATTTTGTGCTTGGGGCTCCTATAATTTTCAAATGTTTAGGAGGAAAAGAATAAGAAATACGAGTATATCTTAATTTATAATCAAACAAATACCTATGCATGTAAATAAGAAAAAGTGGAGCTATATATGAACCTTGAGCAACTCTAAAATCCAATTTTTAAACTACAAAATTTATAATATACTATAACAAAAGTATCTTTAATATTAAAGTATGAAAAATGCCGATTTGCACAGAAAAATTTAAATTCGTATTTTTTAAAATTTAACATATTTATTTAATCAAAATAATTACCATTATTATCTATACATTGCTGCCATCTAATAGGAAGGTCATTTATGCCTTTACAATAGAACTCTGATGATCTAGATTCGACAAAAAGTGAAAGCATTTTGTACTGCCTCCTGAGAAGAAAACTTTTTATCACGTAGAAAATTATCCAAATCACGAAAAAAATGGTAGTCCGTTGGAGCAAGGTCTGGCGAATACGGAGGGTGACGAATGGTTTCTAATTGCAGTTCCTGTAGAGTTAAAACGGATTCTCGTCCTGAATGTGGTCTCGCGTTATCATGGAGCAATAATGTTGAAGATCGATTCATGAGTCGGGGCTGTTTCACTGCTAGTATTGCTGTCATTGTTCGGAGTTCAGCACAGTAAACATCTGCCATTATTGCTAGATCGGAGAAAACTATAGTGAATTACACCATGCTGAGACCACCAGTTACCATTACCTTTTAATTGGTAAGCTTTGCTTTAGGACACAGTTGCGGCGTTTGACCTGGGGTCAGCTATTGCATTTTTCACTTACGGTTATCGTAAAGAATCCACTTTTCTTGAATCATGTGTCACAATTCGATACAATATTCCTTCATTTATGTATAGATTCAACAAGGCAACACGAGTTTTAACACGCGTTTCTTTCCGCACCCATTTTTTATATTTTTTATTTTATTGATTTGACGCACATGAGTCAATATTGTTGGTAAGGTAACGTTAAACCATGCCGCTAATTCCTATCCTAGGTGGTTTGGCTCCGATCGGCTTTCACCATCTCTTTCAATTCATTGTTATTCACCTGTGTGGGCGGTCTTTAACATGGTTCGTTCTTCAAATCAAAGTTTCCATCACGAAAGCGTTTAAACCAAAATCGTACGGTGCGTTCATTAGCAGTCTCTCCAAACGCAACATTGATATTGCGAGCTGTTTCTGACGCGTTAGTTCCGCGTCGGAACTCGTATTAAAAAATCACTCGAATTTTCGAAGTATCCATCTTTCTTATCGAATGTTGCACATTTTTTAAATGAAGAACTACATAGGTACCATGTGAAAAAAGTTTCACTCAAAAATCTCAAACCAGGAGGTTCTATGTCAATTCGAAGTACCTATTACAATAAACCGGCAATTTTATACTTTAACCCCTATTATAACACGATTACAAGTTACAAAACTGTAAGAGAAGAATTACAAACAAACACTCATAAATGATAGAATGTACCTTAAAAGTTTTTGTATAAGTTGTTTTCCTAAAAATCCGGAAGCTCCAGTCATAAAAACTACAGCATCATCATAAAACTGTTGTACTATCGAATCACCACTAGAAACAGCTTCTCTTAGTTCCTTTCTCTTTATTTCTCCCTTATCTTCAATTTGTTTGATTATTTCCATTTTATGAAAGTCAACAATATTTACTGTAAAGAAAGTAATTAATATATTTTCAAAATATTCATTGATATCATTAAGCTTATCACTATCAGCATTAATCGTATGTTTGTCATTTTTTTACCTCATCTATTTATGGAAATTTGTCTATCCGTAAATTTTGGTATTTTGGAAAACTGTTGATAGACTATAAAAATGGAACAACTTAGATTGAAAAGGAACAAGTTCAACTGTGGACAAGGCTTTGGGTTTATATCGTAATTATTAGAAATGATCACCACGGCAATCTAGTTTTGCACCAAAAACTATACTTAAAGTAAAATGGAACAGAATAAAATAGAATATTCTAAGTTATTCTATTTCATTCTTCTGCATAGCATAACTAGTATGAATGAAATGAAAGTCACAGAAAAATTGAAGGGGGAGGGTATACTATTGGAGTTGATTAATGTAATGTGATACTGGTACGCTCTCTCTGAGGTGTGGGGGATTGACCTCGGCAATGCTCTTCAACTTGTACATTAATGCGCTGATTTTTGGGTCAAAAAAAAACCAGTCGGTTGTTGGGTCGATGTATGCGTGAATAATTTAAATTTAAGCTATGTCGTAAGTTGCCGCGGTTTTGTTCATCTTTAGACATGTTTACACAAGAGAGAACTAATGACTTTTATGCTGTTATGAGAGAGGACCGTAGAAGAGCGAGCCCCAATAGGATTCTGAAGATGTTTTCATCTAATTTGGACCCGATGATGAAGCACTTTATGCATACGCTTGTGCGCTAAAATAAAATGTGAAAGCATACTAAGTCTTAAGATATTTTATACTAACATAGGCTTGTAAGATTTTATAATTTACTAGCTGCCCCGACAAACGTTGTTTTGACATATACATTTTAAAAAAATTAGAGTGGACCTCCCTTATCACTTTGGGGGATAAAAAATAGATGTTGACCTATTATCAGACCTACTCGATATGCACACAAAATTTCATCAAAATCGGTCGATTCGTTTCGGAGGAGATGGTAACTAACATTATGACACGAGAATTTTATATATAAGAAGATTTAAAATAGCTTTTAAATTATTGTGACTAACAATCTTTGGGCCTTTAGTTACCTCAATAAAAAAAATATTATTATTATTATTATATACTTTTCCAATATCAGTTATTAAAATGTGATTTGAAAAGTTATACAATGAACTTTATCTACTGAGACTAATGAGACTTTGGGATTGTACTGGAATCATTAGAAATGTAAAAGACATATAACCAACGCCGCAATTGAAATTGGATGCTCTGTGAAGGGATCTAGACCATATATTCGGTATATGCAAGACTGGATGAGTGGGATGGCGATGCATCTACCCCATCCTGGGGATATAGAAACAAAAGAGATATAACTGAGGTAGCTGAGTTAATGAAAATGAAAGAAATAAAATAAAATAACAAGCCTTTAACTAAAAAGCCTTTTTATCATGGCATTAGGAATGAAGTTGTCGATACAGTAGTATTAGAGGCAGATACATGAAGTAAAGTGGAAAGGAAAGAAGGAAAACCTATTTCCAGAAGAACAAATGATGAGCGATAAATCTGACTAGGACATATTGGATTAATAACGGCCTCTGTTATTATTCCAATATCTTGAATGTGAGATAAAATGGAAATGGATGAAAGTGGATAGGACTGTAGTTGTAGTTCTGTAAAATTATAAATTTGTTGTGCTAACCTTTGTTTCCTTAATTTGTTCTTCCGTGCCTGCTTCGCTTTTGCTGCTAATTTCTGTAATTGTTGCATTATATTTTATATCTCGATGTATTGTTGCATTGTATGCAATTTCAAAATTGGGTTAAGATTTTTGAAAATTAAATCTTATCTTACTAATATTATAAATGTAAAAGTTTGTGTTTGCTTGTAATATTCAGGTATTCGATATTTTTTAAATATTACTATCAGCATGGATACTACTACTTACTACTAGTATTCTTAAACCTTAAGTAAGCTTAAATGTAAGTGTTAGGAGTGGGCCAAGTCAGTAGTTCAATGACTGGGATTTGAACCCACGACCTAGCGATCGTAATCCAATGCCTGCACCACTGGTCTACTGATGCTTATAAAATTATTAGTAAGCGTTAAAATAAAAAGTATCCTATATGTTTAACCAGGTTTTAAATTACCTTTTTTCAAAATGTCATTGAAATCAGTTGAGCCGTTTTTGTGTGAAACCCTTTAGATTGAAGTAAAGTCGAAAAATTTATCATATTTCAAATGTGCCAAATATTTTACATACAATTGAATTTAAAACTCATAATTGTTGATGTTACAATTCCGCTGGTTTAGTGGTATGGAAACAGGTTTGATTTAATTAACACTTATTAATTTATTTACCTATAAATACAATCGCCTATCAATCTTTATTTATTAATTGATTAATAAATGAATTCAAGCATTCATTGATCCTTAAACACATCCATTCATTCGTTCATCATGAAACCTTGGCATTTGTTCATTATTTTATTATTTCATTATCCATTGACTCGTGTCGACTCGTCGAGTTAAATAGCTCAAATATACTCACACATAATCTTGTGTGTATATTTGAGCTATTTAACTCTAATGTTTTATCGAAATTCGTTCAGTTGTTCAACGTCAAATGGACTAACGTCATAATGACGCAAAAAAGAAACAAGTTTTTTTTTCGTCGCAACTGATTTGATCAAAAAAAAGTGTAAATGCCAGTTCCTACGTCATTATTTAATGTTATAAGATCTGATCTTTTTTAAGATTTATGGTGACAAAAACTACAAGTACTGGTTTTATTTATTAATTCTGAAACTTGAATCCTGTGAAGATCTGTGAAGAGCTTTAAAAATAAAAAAACTGATATATTTTTATATTCACAAAACTGTAAAAAAACGAAGTATTGTCCTGCATAGTTGATGATTAGTCGGTAAAGCTGTCGATCCGGCTCCTTTAGTAGTCGACAACTAGTTGGTAAAGCCGACAATCCAGGCACTTTCGTAGTTGAGGACTAGTCGGTAAAGCTGACTATCCAATTACTTTAGTAGTTGAAAACTAGTCGGTAAAGCTGACTATCCAGGTACTTTCGTAGTTGAGGACTAGTCGGTAAAGCTGACTATCCAATTACTTTAGTAGTTGAAAACTAGTCGGTAAAGCTGACTATCCGGGCACTTTCGTAGTTGAGGACTAGTCGGTAAAGCTGACTATCCAATTACTTTAGTAGTTGAAAACTAGTCGGTAAAGCTGACTATCTAGGCACTTTCGTAGTTGAGGACTAGTCGGTAAAGCTGACTATCCAATTACTTTAGTAGTTGAAAACTAGTCGGTAAAGCTGACTATCCAGGCACTTTCGTAGTTGAGGACTAGTCGGTAAAGCTGACTATCCAATTAATTTAGTAGTTGAAAACTAGTCGGTAAAGCTGACTATCCAGGCACTTTCATAGTTGAGGACTAGTCGGTAAAGTTGACTATCCAATTACTTTAGTAGTTGAAAACTAGTCGGTAAAGCCAACTATCCAGGCACTTTCATAGTTGAGGACTAGTCGGTAAAGCTGACTATCTAATTACTTTAGTAGTTGAAAACTAGTAGGTAAAGCCGACTATCCAGGCACTTTCGTAGTTGAGAACTAGTCGGTAAAGCTGACTATCCAATTACTTTAGTAGTTGAAAACTAGTCGGTAAAGCCGACTATCCAGGCACTTTCGTAGTTGAGGACTAGTCGGTAAAGCTGACTATCCAATTACTTTAGTAGTGGAAAACTAGTCGGTAAAGCTGACTATCCAGGCACTTTCGTAGTTGAGGACTAGTCGGTAAAGCTGACTATCCAATTAGTTTAGTAGTTGAAAACTAGTCGGTAAAGCCGACTATCCAGGCACTTTCGTAGTTGAGGACTAGTCGGTAAAGCTGACTATCCAATTACTTTAGTAGTTGAAAACTAGTCGGTAAAGCCGACTATCCAGGCACTTTCGTAGTTGAGGACTAGTCGGTAAAGCCGACTATGTGGGCCCTTTCATAGTCGACGACTAGTGGGTAAAGCCGATTACCCAAATTTTTACTTTGTATGTGTTTCTTAATAAAATGTATAGGAGGAATTACATTAAATAAAAAGCTTTATTATTGATTCGTATTTTATATTAAATTTAGTTTTACATATTTTGAAATAAACAACCTTTCAATTAGTACATAATTAAGTCCCTAAAATTATTTAGGTAGGTACTTGTGAAGAAAGACCTTTTTTAACAATGTTCTCTTAATTAACTTATAAAACCATATCTACATATTTTTACATAATTAAGTACATAATTATATTTAATAAGCGGTTTTAAAATATTTATTCTTATTTAAAACAGAGGATCATTTTGTTAACAGACTAATTAAACAGTTAACAAAGTTGAATTACGATACGTGGAGTCTATAAGCGCAAGCGGTCCTAATCAAAAATAACTATTGGGATATCGTAAGCGGTGAAAAAACTTTGTCACCAAATGCGGATGCGGCAGAGAAGATGGCTTTCAGAAAGGAAGATTTAAAGGC
Organism: Limenitis camilla; assembly: GCA_905147385.1. NCBI lineage: Eukaryota > Metazoa > Arthropoda > Insecta > Lepidoptera > Nymphalidae > Limenitis > Limenitis camilla. Next base: position 1,271,414 of record LR990252.1, on the reverse strand, counting down.
AAGAGCTGAAATTTTACTTGTTTTGTCACCTTCCGAACTAAAAAAAATAAAACTCTGTACGTCATCTAAAGCTGTATCCGACAAATTAAAAAATACTTATCAAAGCAACCAGCAAGAAAAGCTACATTGCTAAAACATCTCGTCCTTAAACGTATGAGTACAGACAAAGATATATATGATCATATAAATAATTTCATGGATATCGTAGATAAGCTCGCAGATATGGACATCAAAATTCCTCCAGAATTGCTTAGCATAATGTTACTTTATAGTCTGCCAGCGACATTTGAAAATTTTAGGATACCTATAGAGTCTAGAGATACATTACTCAATCCTGATAATTTAAAAGTTAAAATTATGGAAGAATATCAGGCCAGGAGTGGTAGCAATGAACCAGAGAACTCTGAACCATATCAAGTAAAAAAAAATAAAACGTCCACGGCTCATGAAATTGCGGAGCAGCTTGGGACTTCGAGATGACTACCGATAGTCCCGTAAAGAGGAGTGTACGCACGGAACTCGAAGGTCAATTCGATTTGTTAAAGAATATTGTGATGTTCTCAAAAATTGTAATTGCTTAAAAATAAAAACTTCATTTTAATGTTGTACATATTTAATTTATAACTTTTTTTTTTATTTCTTCTTATTATTCATATTTTTTTGGGAGTTTAGTCATACAGTTGACTATGTCACTCCCGTACAGAAATGTTACAAATACATACATATCAAATCACATCCCTAGTGTTAATAAATAAGAAGAAGAGAAAAGAAGTATGTAGTAGTCTATACGCAGACTAACATTAAGACGGCTTGACTAGAATATCCTCCTGGGTGTTATTTTAGACACAGGCCTTCAGCGTTACTCCTAGAATACTCGCGATGTAATCCATGATTATTCTGTCGTGACGGCGTATTTATTTTGCAATCCCCACTTCCTTGGTTTGTGTTTATCAGTTGGCCAACATTCAAGTAACAGGATGCTACCCATATCATTCGTACCAACATCAAGATCAATAAACAGGATGCTACTCATATCATTCGTACCAACATCAAGATCAAGTAACAGGATGCTACTCATATTATTCGTACCAACATCAAGATCAATAAACAGGATACTACTCATATCATTCGTACCAACATCAAGATCAAGTAACAGGATGCTACTCATATCATTCGTACCAACATCAAGATCAAGTATCAGAATGCTACTCATATCATTCGTACCAACATCAATATCAATAAACAGGATGCTACTCATATCATTCGTACCAACATCAAGATCAATAAACAGGATGCTACTCATATCAATCGTACCAACATCAAGATCAATAAACAGGATGCTACTCATATCAATCGTACCAACATCAAGATCAATAAACAGGATGCTACTCATATCATTCGTACCAACATCAAGATCAAGTAACAGGATGCTACTTATATCATTCGTACCAACATCAAGATCAATAAACAGGATGCTACTCATATCAATCGTACCAACATCAAGATCAAGTAACAGGATGCTACTCGTATCATTCGTACCGACATCAAGATCAAGTAACAGGATACTACTCATATCATTCGTACCAACATCAAGATCAATAAACAGGATGCTACTCATATCATTCGTACCAACATCAAGATCAAGTAACAGGATGCTACTTATATCATTCGTACCAACATCAAGATCAATAAACAGGATGCTACTCATATCAATCGTACCAACATCAAGATCAAGTAACAGGATGCTACTCGTATCATTCGTACCGACATCAAGATCAAGTAACAGGATGCTACTCATATAATTCGTACCAACATCAAGATCAATAAACAGGATGCTACTCATATCATTCGTACCAACATCAAGATCAATAAACAGGATGCTACTCATATCATTCGTACCAACATCAAGATCAATAAACAGGATACTACTCATATCATACCAACATCAAGATCAAGTAACAGGATGCTACACATATCATTCGTACCAACATCAAGATCAATAAACAGGATGCTACTCATATCATTCGTACCAACATCAAGATCAAGTAACAGGATGCTACTCATATTATTCGTACCAACATCAAGATCAATAAACAGGTTGCTACTCATATCATTCGTACCAACATCAAGATCAATTAACAGGATGCTACTCATATCATTCGTACCAACATCAAGATCAAGTAACAGGATGCTACTCATATCATTCGTACCAACATCAAGATCAAGTAACAGAATGCTACTCATATCATTCGTACCAACATCAAGATCAATAAACAGGATGCTACTCATATCATTCGTACCAACATCAAGATCAATTAACAGGATGCTACTCATATCATTCGTACCAACATCAAGATCAAGTAACAGGATGCTACTCAAATTATAAGTGTTGCCAACAACATAATTAACAGGCGGCCGTTCCTGACCTAATTACGACCTCGTAATTTCCGACATTATTATCGTACTTTTTTTTTTAAATTTAACTAATCGCCAATAAAATTAAAATTGTCAAACAAGCGAAATTGAATAATAACAAAATTAAATTTAAGTTTTCATGCAATTAACTGAACGTCAGAAACAAAACCTCACACGCGGCTCCCGGCCATCTTGATTCTTAATTACGTCCTCGTAATTGTGTTACAAAATATTTATCCGACTATTAATTTGTTTGTTTTTTTATTTTTTTTAAATATTTTTGCCCTAACTATCCATTCTACCACCATGTCGTAAAGGAGCTACGGGTCTGAGAAGAAATGGCAAAACAAACTCAACCAGAAGTATCAACGTGACGGATGAGACGTATTCATTTATTATTCTTTTAAACTGAAAACAAAACAAATTAATTTATCAAAAATATATGACACTCGAAGTAAATAAATAAACCTGTAATATTTAAAATTTAAATTATTATTTGTTTATCATTGTTTTAACAATTCAGTGAATAAAAGTTGCGCAGTTGAACTATATTTCCTGTTATGTCCACACCCAATGTGGTCAAGTTGAATATTCCGTAATCACCATGAAAAGAAAATGTTATTAAAATTTACACAAAAAATTTTGAAGACTGTCCAGGACAACCATTTTTATTATGGTATCAATTAAATTATTAAATAAACTGTAGGTACTTCAAAAAAAATCATGTGTATAAGAAAAATTTAACCGACCATTACCGTTCGGCTATCCTGCTACATAAAAAATACAATTACCGTCACATAATTTTTTTATCACATTTAAATTATTCTGTCCTTGTCAATTATTATTGATACTAAATCATTATACAGGATATTTAATATTTTTGTTTTTTTTATTGTCTCGCTATGGGACACTCCAATTAACATAGCGGGATTTTTTTTTTGGGTCAACCCCCGGACACTGTGGGACACTCCAAGCACAGTAACATTTTTTTCTGTCATATTGTCATGGGACATTCCAATTAACATGACTTTAAAAAAAATTAAATATACTTCGATTAACCATGGGTCACTCCAAACATGGCTTAAACAAAATCAGAACAGAACAATTTAGTCATACCAAAAACTAGTTTTTTTTGTAAACTGAAGTAACCTTTAAAAAATAACTAATGATAAACTGCTTCATTAACCTCTTTGAACATTTGATATTTTATTTATTAAATAAAGAATAATTATGATTATTCCAGTACCTTGTTTTATAATGCGCTTACCCTACAATAATATTATAATAAAAGTCCTCTTACTGATGAGTCACGTCACATATTGGTTTACCCAGATACTAAATGCGTATGATTTGACATTATTGTTGATAAATGTGTCCTTTATTCTCCAAAATTGTTAGGACGGTCCGTATGCACGTGGAACTTTACACACTTCTGATGTTAATAAATAATAGAAGAGAAAAGAAGTATGTAGTAGTCTATACGCAGACTAACATTAAGACGGCTTGACTAGAATATCCTCCTGGGTGTTACTTTAGACTCTTGATGTTGGTACGACTGATATGAGTAGCATCCTGATACTTGATCTTGATGTTGGTACGACTGATATGAGTAGCATCCTGTTACTTGATCTTGATGTTGGTACGACTGATATGAGTAGCATCCTGTTACTTGATCTTGATGTTGGTACGACTGATATGAGTAGCATCCTGTTACTTGATCTTGATGTTGGTACGACTGATATGAGTAGCATCCTGTTACTTGATCTTGATGTTGGTACGGCTGATATGAGTAGCATCCTGTTACTTGATATTGATGTTGGTACGACTGATATGAGTAGCATCCTGTTACTTGATCTTGATGTTGGTACGACTGATATGAGTAGCATCCTGATACTTGATCTTGATGTTGGTACGACTGATATGAGTAGCATCCTGATACTTGATCTTGATGTTGGTACGACTGATATGAGTAGCATCCTGTTACTTGATCTTGATGTTGGTACGACTGATATGAGTAGCATCCTGTTACTTGATCTTGATGTTGGTACGACTGATATGAGTAGCATCCTGTTACTTGATCTTGATGTTGGTACGACTGATATGAGTAGCATCCTGTTACTTGATCTTGATGTTGGTACGGCTGATATGAGTAGCATCCTGTTACTTGATATTGATGTTGGTACGACTGATATGAGTAGCATCCTGGTACTTTATCTTGATGTTGGTACGACTGATATGAGTAGCATCCTGTTACTTGATCTTGATGTTGGTACGGCTGATATGAGTAGCATCCTGGTACTTTATCTTGATGTTGGTACGACTGATATGAGTAGCATCCTGATACTTGATCTTGATGTTGGTACGGCTGATATGAGTAGCATCCTGATACTTGATCTTGATGTTGGTACGGCTGATATGAGTAGCATCCTGTTACTTGATATTGATGTTGGTACGACTGATATGAGTAGCATCCTGGTACTTTATCTTGATGTTGGTACGACTGATATGAGTAGCATCCTGATACTTGATCTTGATGTTGGTACGGCTGATATGAGTAGCATCCTGATACTTGATCTTGATGTTGGTACGGCTGATATGAGTAGCATCCTGTTACTTGATATTGATGTTGGTACGACTGATATGAGTAGCATCCTGGTACTTTATCTTGATGTTGGTACGACTGATATGAGTAGCATCCTGGTACTTTATCTTGATGTTGGTACGACTGATATGAGTAGCATCCTGTTACTTGATCTTGATGTTGGTACGACTGATATGAGTAGCATCCTGATACTTGATCTTGATGTTGGTACGACTGATATGAGTAGCATCCTGATACTCGATCTTGATGTTGGTACGACTGATATGAGTAGCATCCTGATACTTGATCTTGATGTTGGTACGACTGATATGAGTAGCATCCTGATACTCGATCTTGATGTTGGTACGACTGATATGAGTAGCATCCTGGTACTTTATCTTGATGTTGGTACGACTGATATGAGTAGCATCCTGATACTCGATCTTGATGTTGGTACGACTGATATGAGTAGCATCCTGATACTTGATCTTGATGTTGGTACGACTGATATGAGTAGCATCCTGATACTTGATCTTGATGTTGGTACGACTGATATGAGTAGCATCCTGATACTCGATCTTGATGTTGGTACGACTGATATGAGTAGCATCCTGATACTTGATCTTGATGTTGGTACGACTGATATGAGTAGCATCCTGATACTTGATCTTGATGTTGGTACGATTGATATGAGTAGCATCCTGATACTTGATCTTGATGTTGGTACGACTGATATGAGTAGCATCCTGATACTTGATCTTGATGTTGGTACGGCTGATATGAGTAGCATCCTGTTACTTGATATTGATGTTGGTACGACTGATATGAGTAGCATCCTGGTACTTTATCTTGATGTTGGTACGACTGATATGAGTAGCATCCTGATACTTGATCTTGATGTTGGTACGGCTGATATGAGTAGCATCCTGATACTTGATCTTGATGTTGGTACGGCTGATATGAGTAGCATCCTGTTACTTGATATTGATGTTGGTACGACTGATATGAGTAGCATCCTGGTACTTTATCTTGATGTTGGTACGACTGATATGAGTAGCATCCTGTTACTTGATCTTGATGTTGGTACGACTGATATGAGTAGCATCCTGGTACTTTATCTTGATGTTGGTACGACTGATATGAGTAGCATCCTGATACTCGATCTTGATGTTGGTACGACTGATATTAGTAGCATCCTGGTACTTTATCTTGATGTTGGTACGACTGATATGAGTAGCATCCTGGTACTTTATCTTGATGTTGGTACGACTGATATGAGTAGGATCTTGTTACTTGATCTTGATGTTGGTACGACTGATATGAGTAGCATCCTGGTACTTTATCTTGATGTTGGTACGACTGATATGAGTAGCATCCTGGTACTTTATCTTGATGTTGGTACGACTGATATGAGTAGCATCCTGGTACTTTATCTTGATGTTGGTACGACTGATATGAGTAGCATCCTGGTACTTTATCTTGATGTTGGTACGACTGATATGAGTAGCATCCTGTTACTTGATCTTGATGTTGGTACGACTGATATGAGTAGCATCCTGATACTTGATCTTGATGTTGGTACGACTGATATGAGTAGCATCCTGGTATTTTATCTTGATGTTGGTACGACTGATATGAGTAGCATCCTGTTACTTGATCTTGATGTGGGTACGACTGATATGAGTAGCATCCTGGTACTTTATCTTGATGTTGGTACGACTGATATGAGTAGCATCCTGTTACTTGATCTTGATGTGGGTACGACTGATATGAGTAGCATCCTGGTACTTTATCTTGATGTTGGTACGACTGATATGAGTAGCATCCTGTTACTTGATCTTGATGTTGGTACGACTGATATGAGTAGCATCCTGATACTTGATCTTGATGTTGGTACGACTGATATGAGTAGCATCCTGATACTTGATCTTGATGTTGGTACGGCTGATATGAGTAGCATCCTGTTACTTGATATTGATGTTGGTACGACTGATATGAGTAGCATCCTGGTACTTTATCTTGATGTTGGTACGACTGATATGAGTAGCATCCTGATACTTGATCTTGATGTTGGTACGGCTGATATGAGTAGCATCCTGATACTTGATCTTGATGTTGGTACGGCTGATATGAGTAGCATCCTGTTACTTGATATTGATGTTGGTACGACTGATATGAGTAGCATCCTGGTACTTTATCTTGATGTTGGTACGACTGATATGAGTAGCATCCTGTTACTTGATCTTGATGTTGGTACGACTGATATGAGTAGCATCCTGGTACTTTATCTTGATGTTGGTACGACTGATATGAGTAGCATCCTGATACTCGATCTTGATGTTGGTACGACTGATATTAGTAGCATCCTGGTACTTTATCTTGATGTTGGTACGACTGATATGAGTAGCATCCTGGTACTTTATCTTGATGTTGGTACGACTGATATGAGTAGGATCTTGTTACTTGATCTTGATGTTGGTACGACTGATATGAGTAGCATCCTGGTACTTTATCTTGATGTTGGTACGACTGATATGAGTAGCATCCTGGTACTTTATCTTGATGTTGGTACGACTGATATGAGTAGCATCCTGGTACTTTATCTTGATGTTGGTACAACTGATATGAGTAGCATCCTGGTACTTTATCTTGATGTTGGTACGACTGATATGAGTAGCATCCTGTTACTTGATCTTGATGTTGGTACGACTGATATGAGTAGCATCCTGATACTTGATCTTGATGTTGGTACGACTGATATGAGTAGCATCCTGGTATTTTATCTTGATGTTGGTACGACTGATATGAGTAGCATCCTGTTACTTGATCTTGATGTGGGTACGACTGATATGAGTAGCATCCTGGTACTTTATCTTGATGTTGGTACGACTGATATGAGTAGCATCCTGTTACTTGATCTTGATGTTGGTACGACTGATATGAGTAGCATCCTGATACTTGATCTTGATGTTGGTACGACTGATATGAGTAGCATCCTGATACTCGATCTTGATGTTGGTACGACTGATATGAGTAGCATCCTGATACTTGATCTTGATGTTGGTACGACTGATATGAGTAGCATCCTGATACTCGATCTTGATGTTGGTACGACTGATATGAGTAGCATCCTGGTACTTTATCTTGATGTTGGTACGACTGATATGAGTAGCATCCTGATACTCGATCTTGATGTTGGTACGACTGATATGAGTAGCATCCTGATACTTGATCTTGATGTTGGTACGACTGATATGAGTAGCATCCTGATACTTGATCTTGATGTTGGTACGACTGATATGAGTAGCATCCTGATACTCGATCTTGATGTTGGTACGACTGATATGAGTAGCATCCTGATACTTGATCTTGATGTTGGTACGACTGATATGAGTAGCATCCTGATACTCGATCTTGATGTTGGTACGACTGATATGAGTAGCATCCTGATACTTGATCTTGATGTTGGTACGACTGATATGAGTAGCATCCTGATACTTGATCTTGATGTTGGTACGACTGATATGAGTAGCATCCTGATACTTGATCTTGATGTTGGTACGACTGATATGAGTAGCATCCTGATACTTGATCTTGATGTTGGTACGACTGATATGAGTAGCATCCTGATACTCGATCTTGATGTTGGTACGACTGATATGAGTAGCATCCTGATACTTGATCTTGATGTTGGTACGACTGATATGAGTAGCATCCTGATACTTGATCTTGATGTTGGTACGACTGATATGAGTAGCATCCTGATACTTGATCTTGATGTTGGTACGACTGATATGAGTAGCATCCTGATACTTGATCTTGATGTTGGTACGACTGATATGAGTAGCATCCTGATACTTGATCTTGATGTTGGTACGACTGATATGAGTAGCATCCTGATACTTGATCTTGATGTTGGTACGACTGATATGAGTAGCATCCTGATACTTGATCTTGATGTTGGTACGACTGATATGAGTAGCATCCTGATACTTGATCTTGATGTTGGTACGACTGATATGAGTAGCATCCTGATAAAAAGAAAAGAGAACAATACTTAATTCTCAACGTGTTCTGTACATATAGATACGAAATTGCATCACAATTTTAAGGTGACCCTACAGTGGGGACACTATAAACAAATCGTTAATGTGGAGATTCAAAACAATTTAGTATCATAACAACAGCGCCATCTATCAACTATAGCAAAGAACACTCAGCTTGTGGTGTTTAAGGAATTTTATAGAACATTACAACGTGAACAAACAAACAATAGATCATAACATTTGTATATTTATTGTACTTTGTTTCTAATAGTAATAAAAGATTTCTAAAAATCAATATTACGTCTACATTGTAAATTGTTTATAATTTGTTGTTATTGCCAGTCTACGTGACCTCCCTTGTCTAGATGTCGACCACGTGATGTCATCCTCCATGTTTACATTTCTATAAAAATATTACTTCTAGCTTACTGCATATTTGTTTAGATATCGACCACTTGACCTCTAAATCCATGTTTATACATAAACAATTGTTTTCTAGTTTACGCGTCATAACATATAGCAATCAATCCATATTTACCGATCCATAAAAATATTAGTTCCAACTTACGCGTTTATTTCGCGTAATGCGTAGAAACGATCGATACGTAACAAGAGGGCCTAGCCAAGTTGCGAACGTTATGTTTCTATTCTCTTTCTCTAATTTCAAGCGATAAGTGTTGACAAGACAGGTTGACATATTTGGTGCGCTCCACAACGCCCAAATAACTAAGATGTAAATAACTTTATTTAATTTAAGATTTATTAGTGGAAATTAATGTTTTTGCCTCGAATTTAATTAAAAATATAAAAAATCAATATCAATCAATACAAAATATATAAATTAATTTACCCAAAAAATATTGAAGTTTATTGTTAAGACTTACAACTAATACTTAATAACCTTAATCTATTGAAACTATTGCTTTATAACTCGCCACTTAAATTATTTTCGTTAACGCTCAATAATTCATTCCACTTGGGTTAACGACTGTAAATCTCGCGAATAAGTGAAACGGGAAAAACCGCGGTCGTGATCGTGGTCGTCGTACTCATGAGAGCTTAATGGAACGCACCCAGTAAGTGCAAACGCTCATTCTACATATGTCATTTTAATTTGATCACGTGATATATCGTTGACTAATGTCATTCCCATACATTTTTTAGGTTTTCTATATGCGTTAACAATTGTAGAAAATCAACTTGGCTAAGCCCCAAGGGGTAGATCTCAACCACGTGACCTCGTGATCCATGTTTACATATCTATAAAAATATTTCTAGTTTACGCGTCTGAGTAATGCAATAAATCGATCACGTGACCTCTAGCTGGAACTCATGAGCCCCCTTGTTTAAATCTCGATCACATGACCTCTTAATCCATATTAACACGTCCACAAAAATATTAGTTCTAGCTTAAACATTAATAGAGGTCTACGCTCGATTACGTGACCTCTTAATCCATAATTAGTAGTAGTTTATGTGTTCGAGTAATGCGTAGAGATGATCACATGCCTGATAGTTCGCTCACATGACACACCAGCTCTTATATCAATATAGTAGTTAAATAAAAAACAATTTTAGTTTACATTGTCTTAGTTTACTTTCAACTTTTTCTACACATCCAATTAAAATGAAACCAGTCTAAGTAATGCACAGAATTATTCATGCAATTCCCTTGCTTAGACCTTGACCACGTGACCTCCGTCCGTCCACGTGATCCGCCTCCACTCATAAAAAAATACAATCCGAGTTAACATATAATTTACAGACAGACGTTATATAGACAAAAGACAGTCTTGAAGAACATTTGAGTTCCTGACTAATACGCGGCTTCATTTAGGACGTGTACTGCAGTCTTGGAGAACATGATGTGTTCCTGACTAATACGCGTATGTGCTCAACGGATGGTCTATAATATCAGCTACGGGCGCAACACGGTCAGGATATAACTAAACGTTACGATCTCGCACTATTATGACAGGAACCTAAGCAGTGCCTTGGACTTGTGACTTGGGTATCCTTTAAGTGATCACAACACTCGCCTCCACCGCTTAGTTTCACCGTCTAAACCCAAGGTTAGACTAACATAAACCTAACCTAACACAAGGCTAACCTAACTTAAACCTAACACACACCGACATATAGTTTAAGTTTCTTTAGTTTAATAAAATTCTAACTACAACTTGATTATACCACCAGAACTGTATATCACAGTAGTTTAACATATAAACACTTGTAACAATTTTAATATAATATAACAAATTGATATAGTGACCAGTACAGATCGAGATGAATTTACAGTGACCACGCATTAGAATATAGCTCCTAAAAGGTTGAGGGTCCGCATCAGAATCAGACTTTAGGGTTGGATGAGTCTATAGGCTCTGGTGAAATAATTGAAATCGATGGTGAAATTAATTTTGAAGAAATATTTAAATATTCTTAAGACAGTGACCGTGTGAGTGACTACCTGTGAGGGGACGGGTTAGAATACAATTCCCCTCTGCCGCTGGGAGAGCACCTTGGTGGTAGGGGATCTGTTACCCGACTGGCTTACGACCACCAGCATGCGAAATCGACCGCCAAGTGTCTCTGACACGTTCCAGCCGAGCCGCATGTGGGCCAGATCTATCCCTCTCTCTCCCATCCCATTACTGCTGAGATTCCAATGAACACCGGGTTCTTGTGTATGCGCGCGGTGGCCATTTTCCATTACGTGTACCCTCTGGTCGTTTGTCCCTTAACTATCATTAAAAAAAACAGTGTTTGTGCCGACAGTAAAATTTTTTTTGATTAATCTGGCTAGTGAACATTCCTGATATTACTCCCATAGAAAATTTATGAAGACATGGCGTCATACTGGGATCTTAGTGAAGTCAGAAATAAAAAAAAATACGCTAAAAATTAATAGTGTGTAGTAGTGATATTTCGTAGTCTTCCTATTAATTCAAATGAAAGATTATTATATTATGAATTAGCAATTAAAATTGAAAATATTTGAAATACAATTATGAATGAATGTGTGTGTGCGCGCGTGTGTGTGTGTTAGCCTTTAATTTCAGGTACCGGTATAACTCGTAACATAGCACGCTCTGATTAACTGTAATTGTAAGAACGGTTAGATATCAATGTCAATATCAATTCTAAATTAATAATGTGAAACTGTATCTTATATTGGTAGTCCTATAATAAATAAATCTACTGCTAATGAGACTCATTTTTTATAAACAAAACTAATTAAACCTCAGAGAAGGGAGGGTGAGCTTTATAATTATCGAATACAAGCTGACCCGACAGACGTCCTATCTTAATATTAATATCTAATTTTCCGCGCAATTTTTTTATTTTTTCTTAAGAACCTCGTGATAATACCAAACAAAATAATAAAAAAATGAAGTTTAAAAATCTATAACCCGACTACGTAAAAAGGTGGTCTAATAAAAAGTACGAAACAAGAAAATAATTCAGATGGAAACACAGAAATGCATAGGTATAAAAATGGTCAAGGTAGAACCGTGATTGCACCACTATTAGACCACTTTTTTACGTAAACGGGTTATAGTTTTTTAAACTTTATTTTTTATTTAATAGTTTTGCGTTTCCCGATCGAGATAACCTTTATAATATCATATTGAAACGTAATATTGGTTTTTATTTGCTTAAACGAGTGAATAACTGCAACGACAGGACCGCGTGGACTATACGACCGCATTTAAACATATATGTTGACATAAACAATACATATATATACATATTTGTAATGTGCTCGCCAAGATCTTTCTTGTGATTCCAAACACGTAATAATTAGCTCAGTTTAATTTTTTTCGAGGTTAGAATCTGAGGTATAATTTCCTTTATAAAAAAACAATAAATTTTTATAGCCTATGTCACCCGCGTTATTATTACGAATCTATTGACACCTCACTCATGAAAATTGGTTCAGTAGTTTAGGCGCTAGAGTGGAACATAAAAACATACATACATAGACTGCCAAAATCATAACCCTTCACGGGTAATAAAGAATTAACCCAATCAGTCCAGCCGTTCACAAGTGATGCTGCGTCGAAGGAAAATAGGGATTCATTTTTATATATAGATTTAAGTAGAACAATATGTTTAGTAAGACTATAACAGCAGTTATCCTTCGATTGTAATCTAAAGTGACAAATAATATTCGCAAACACAAATAGACCTTATACGAGTAGTGCTCAAGTATGCAACTGTTAGAATACACTTTTGATTTAATATATTTTATATTAGTATCCGGGCTGTTACAATATAATTTGACTTCCTTTACGTATTTTAAATTTATATTAAGATATAATTTTACGAATATCCGGTGTATATTTCTCAATTGTTAGAACATATTTTGACTTTATTCTAAAATATTATGAATATCCGGTCAATGGTATCCGGTTGTCTTAATTTAGTTTTCTTATTTGGACTACCGTGATTTCGAGTCATTCAGTACTTGGGTGTCAGAGCGACAAGAGCTCCCGAAAGGTATTTAAGGAGACCATACGGCTGAAAGCCGGCTATAAACTCTGGTGTAAGAGCAACAAGAGCTCCCGAAAGGTATTTAAGGAGACCATACGGCTGAAAGCCGGCTATAAACTCTGGTGTAAGAGCGACAAGAGCTTCCGAAAGGTATTTAAGGAGACCATACGGCTGGAAGCTTGCTATAAACTCTGGTGTAAGAGCGACAAGAGCTCCCGAAAGGTATTTAAGGAGACCATACGGCTGGAAGCTGGCTATAAACTCTGGTGTAAGAGCGACAAGAGCTTCCGAAAGGTATTTAAGGAGACCATACGGCTGGAAGCTGGCTATAAACTCTGGTGTAAGAGCGACAAGAGCTCCCGAAAGGTATTTAAGGAGACCATACGGCTGGAAGCTAGCTATAAACTCTGGTGTAAGAGCGACAAGAGCTCCCGAAAGGTATTTAAGGAGACCATACGGCTGGAAGCCGGCTATAAACTCTGGTGTCAGAGCGACAAGAGTTCCCAAAAGGTATTTAAGGAGGAGACCATACGGCTGGAAGCCGGCTATAAACTCTGGTGTCAGAGCGACAAGAGCTCCCGAAAGGTATTTAAGGAGGAGACCATATGGCTGGAAGCCGGCTATAAACTCTGGTGTCGGAGCGACAAGAGCTCCCGAAAGGTATTTAAGGAGACCATACGGCTGGAAGCTGGCTATAAACTCTGGTGTAAGAGCGACAAGAGCTCCCGAAAGGTATTTAAGGAGACCATACGGCTGGAAGCTGGCTATAAACTCTGGTGTAAGAGCGACAAGAGCTCCCGAAAGGTATTTAAGGAGACCATACGGCTGGAAGCTGGCTATAAACTCTGGTGTAAGAGCGACAAGAGCTTCCGAAAGGTATTTAAGGAGACCATACGGCTGGAAGCTGGCTATAAACTCTGGTGTAAGAGCGACAAGAGCTCCCGAAAGGTATTTAAGGAGGAGATCATATGGCTGGAAGCCGGCTATAAACTCTGGGGTCGGAGCGACAAGAGCTCCCGAAAGGTATTTAAGGAGGAGACCATATGGCTGGAAGCCGGCTATAAACTCTGGTGTCGGAGCGATAAGAGCTCCCGAAAGGTATTTAAGGAGGAGACCATATGGCTGGAAGCCGGCTATTTTTTTTTTTTTTTTTTTTATATAATAGTATATAGGGGCAAACGAGCTGAAGGCCCACCTGATGTTAAGTGGTCACCCTCGCCCATGGACATCTGCAATACACTGAGGATTGTAGATGCGTTGCCAACCCTACTTTTTGAGGAACCTGTACACTCGGCGTTTGAAGACTCCCATATTAAAGCGCTCTGGGAAAACCTGTGGTGACAAATTATTCCACAGCTTGCACGTGCGTGGGAGGAATGATCTAGACGCACGTACATTGCTGGTATGCCAAGCATCCAAGTGGTGTGGATGAAATTTGTCCCAGCGGCGGAGAGTGCGATGGCGGAAAAGTGTCGGAGGCACTAACTCAAACAGTTCCTGTGAACATTCCCCATTGTAGAGGCGGTAGAGAACACACAGAGATCCAACGTCTCTCCGGAGACTTAAGTTCGTCTAAACCGTCTGTCAGCATGGGATCGTCGATAATACGAACAGCTCGTCGTTGGATGGAGTCAAGAGGGAGCAACTGGTACTTAAGGGCGCCAGCCCAAAGATGAGAACAGTACTCCATATGTGGACGAACCTGGGCTTTGTATAGCAACTTCCGGTGTTCTAAAGTGAAGTACTGTCTCGCTCTGTTAAGTACGCCCAGTTTTTTAGAAGCCAGCTTGACTTTGCTCTCCAAATGGCCCCGAAACTTGACCTCGTTCGATATATCGACTCCAAGGATCCCAATGCTATTGCTGTTGTGGAGGGGAATGCTATGGCTATAAACTCTGGGGTCGGAGCGACAAGAGCTCCCGAAAGGTATTTAAGGAGGAGACCATATGGCTGGAAGCCGGCTATAAACTCTGGTGTCGGAGCGACAAGAGCTCCCGAAAGGTATTTAAGGAGGAGACCATACGGCTGGAAGCCGGCTATAAACTTTGTAAGTTGTATTATTTCATCAATCCTTTTTTGTGTAAATTATATTGATCAATTGTATTATTGATAAAAGTTGGCTGAAGTTTTATGTGTATTACATTTAAAATGCCCTTCATATTCCCGTTTATTATAAAACTGATTGTTAATATTGTGGCGCGTTTTACTATTATGAGTATCTAGCCGAAATTAACGCAATATTTACATGAATTATTAGTACGCCCCTACACAACTGACAACGAACCTAAGGGTGGTAAGGCAATTATACGGCTGACTATATATACAAACAAGCCTCTAAAGAAAACTGTCTCGCACTAAAAATTATTATTATTTTACAATATGGAGTCCCTATGTCAATTTTTAGAGCATCAATATTTTCGGAATTCTCATAAAAACAAACGATTCTCAGTTTAAGGGGTTAGGGGGTAAAAGTTCCAAGTTTTACAATTTTTTTGTTATTTATTTACTAATACTAGCCTATATACCAAATTTCAGCTTTCTAGGACTTCGGGAAGTACCCTAAGAATTTTGATGATCATCAGTGAGTCAGTGACGAAATCGGCGTTTTTTAGATATCAATAAAAATTAAAGTATAAGAGCTATGGAATTGAAACTTTGTATGTCTAATGAGTCTACTTTTGACATCATATCCTGAGAATTTTGAAGGTCTGGTATAATCCGAACCCAAGTTATGAGGATTCAAAAAAACGACGAAGCGCTTCGAGAAAAGGAAGTAGTGCTCTAGCGAGTTGCGCTTCGCTTGGCTCGTCTTGGTTCGCAGTTGAACTTTAACCTTCTTGTGCGTTATAAGCTTTTTGTTACGTCTGTGTAATTAAACTGATATATTAAAGTCCGTTTATATTGTTTAATTTAACACTGTAAAATGGGAAAATATAACCTTATTGTTGGTTCTTCTCTTGTAAATAGTGCGTATTTTTGGGTGTCTAATGATTTATTCAAATCTCGCCCTCTCTTACTGCGCACAGCATTGAGAGATTGTAAGTAGAATGTAAGGACTATCTCTGTGTCATCATCACGACCCTTCAATGGCCCACTGCTAAGCCGGGTCTCCTCCTCAGAATAAGGCCATAGTCCACCACGCTGGCCCAGTGCGGGTTGGCAGACTTCAGACACCTTAGAGAACTTTTAGGGAACTCTCAGGAGTGCAGGTTTCCTCACGACGTTTTCCTTCACCGTTAAAACAAGTGACATCTAATTGTTTAAAACACATATAACTCAAGAGTCAGAGGTGTGTGCCTGTGTGGGGGATCGAACTAAGACCTCCCGAGTAAGACTTGAAGTCTCAACCACTGGGCCATCACTGTTTTTCTACTATCTCTGTGTGTCTTTGTGTATCTCTGTATGTATCTGCATGTATGTTCTATGCCTGTTACAGTCTCAAAGACGTCTAATACTTTCTCAGGAATCCATCCCACGAACACAATAATAAATAATGTACACTCAGCTTTGGGTTCTAGATTTAACAAGTTTTTTTTAATATAAAAAGATTGCAACTACTATATTTTAAAAACGTAGTTAACTTTCAGACATAATCAACCCTCGCTTCTCTTAGCTGCTAGACTTCTATGTCTAACTGTCACACCGGTATGTTTATTATGTTACCCTCTCTAAGGTTACGATTACTTCTTTTGGAAGCTATTGTTACTAATGTCGCTCGTGGTCAAGCTTATAGTAGATAAATGTTTATGAAGTGGGCAATGTCTCGACATTATTCCCAACATTAGTCGGAGATAAATGCGATTCAGGCTGAGCAGTTTTCGGGATTCGACAGAGCAGGAACAGCTTGTTTAGACTGCCGATATTCTACTATATTCCTCCATCTCGCATTGTGCGTGTCTAGGGTGAACTGACGCAGCCATGAGCGGAAGATAATAAAGGAGAGAAGAAGGTGTGGTACAGGGCGCGCTACTGTGGCCATTGATCCTCTTCTCGCTAGTTTATCTGCTACGTCATTACCTAGAATTCCGCTATGCCCCATTATGCATTGAAGCACGACCCTGTTGACTGGCGCAATGCGTTGCAGTGCTAGGTGGCATTCGTATATTAAGCTCGATGTGATAGTATCACTACCGAGCTCCTGGAGTACAGTCCTGCTATATAGAGACGATTCTGATTCGAGAATCTTTGATTTCTCTGCTATGGACTTCATAAGGTGCATGGTTGATAGCCACGAATTCACACATAAAAATGGTGTGTTAATGTTATCCCCTCTTAGTTTACGACAAATTTGATTGGCTAAAAATAACTAATGTAATGTCAGGATTGTAACCTTTTGACTACCACAGTCATATTCAAATATCAAGTTCACCTTTTGCGGAACTAAATAATTTGAATACTTGTTTTGTTATATTGCGTTATTAAAGCTTAAAAACGTGCAGCTCACGTGTTTTAAATTTTTATTACAAAACCAGTTTTGTTCACTTTGGACAGCCTTATGCAGAAATGCTAAAACAGTATATAATAAATAGACATTTATTTAAATAGGTAATTTTAGAAGTCTTTAACGTTGATGTAGATTGAGAAGTAGAGAAGGAGCTAATAATCACCCTTGTGGTACACCCTACATATACATGTACCTTAATAAATAATTATGGACAAATTGACTAAATTTAATGAATTATATATAACTATTACATACTCTGTATTTTTGTACAATCTATATTATATTATATCTATATATATATATAAAAATGAATCCCTATTTCCCTTGGTCACGGCATCACGCGCAAACGGCTGGACCGATTTCACTAATTCTTTTTTTGTTGTGTTTGTTATTGTCAGGAGAAGGTTCTTATGTAACAATAAATTAAGAAAGGTGCTAGGAACATTAGAAAATTTAAGAAAACTTAACGACCATATTAACTTTTCTAATGTAATATTTATGGCGTTTGACAACTGTCAGTCATTTAAATTATATTCATAGACGAGCGGCCAGCCCTCGCTTCGTTCTGGGTTTCTAAAATAATATAATTGATGTTCTCAATTTGTCTTTCTGTAATTTTGTAGTTTTTCATTATTTGCAAAGAGAGAGAGAGTAAGAAAAAGTTGATAAAATGAAAAAGAAAATAAAAGCGACAGATAATATAAGAGAGAGGAGAGAGAAAAATAAAGTAGAACAGAGACTGACGATTCTGAACAGAGATGAAGATAAATATTAAAGAAAGAAAAAAAGAAAGGGGATGAGAGCGAATGATTGTATATAAGAGGAAATAAAATGGACTCCTCTCAGTGAGTGAAAGAATTTCTAAAATCAAATTAGTAACAACAAAATGGCCGTATTCTATTAATTAAAAAATGCATATGGCAACACTAAATCACATTTGTCACTCACGAAAAGTGTATCTGTGAAAAAAAAATTAAAATCGGACTAGTAGTTCCTGAGAAACCCTTCAGTTTACAAAATGACCAGGTTATGGCACTTAAATGGCCATATCTTTTTAATTAGAATATTTATGGCAACACCACATAGCCATAGCCATTAAAGCAAGTGATATTCAATTGCTTAAAACACACATAACTCAGAGTCAGAGGTGTGGGTCTGTGTGGGGGATCGAACCTCGGACCTCCCGAGTAAGACTTGAAGTCTCAACCACTGCTTATTATGGTGGACATTTTAATATTGATCGAAGCGTGTTCGTTGTAATGCTGCGATAGTAAATTCAGCGCACTTTTAAATGGAATCTAGATTTTGTCCTTCATAATAAATTATTATTCTTAATATTAATAATAAGCGATTCTTATATAAAGGTCGTCTGTAATGTCACAAATTAAAATTCAACTGCAAACAGCTTCAGCTTTATATTAGTTTTTAATCTTTCAAAGGTGATAAGGGTCAGTCAACAATTATGTATAATGGTCAGGATAGATTATTATTTAATGTAAAATAAATTATATGGTATAGAACTCAATATTCATTTATATTTATATGTTGGAGAATAATAAAGAATTATCGAATAATTAAATCGTCATCGATATCTTTGGCGCTGGAGTAGGGTAATAGTCACTTCTGTCATTATGACAGTCTCGACCCTTTGTATGCCATTGATAGTCTTGACTGTACTGTCTTAGTCGTACGTGTGGGTTTAATAATAATAAATATTTTTATTTCAGACGAAAGTCCATACAAATTTTAAAAAAAACTAAAAGACAAAAAATAAATATAACAGATAAAAAAATTATATATATACATATATTGTAGTAGAGTTAGTATAATGTTTCTTAAAACTATGTTAGTATCTTAACCTATTTTGTCTAAAACTGATATATGCCTCGTTCTAGACCCGCCAGAGGGAGCTATCTAAGGAGAGTGTTGGAGCTTCTCATGAGTCTGCACATCATTAAGGCGATACGTTTGCTATGGTCGCATAAAAGTCCTCATGAGCACCTGCAAACATTGCCGACGCACTGCAGTGTCGAGTTTTGCCCAGCACTGTCCTCAGTATATTGTTATATTGAACACGCAGAGCACTGTAGGCTCGCCGCAAATAGTCAGTGCACAGACTACACGTGTAGAAGGATTGGCAGTGTGCTGGAAACAACACTAGCTTTACTGGAATCGTACATCATGCAAATCTGCGAGCCAACATGTTGCCACGAACCGACAGGGTCCTAACCTCTTGTTCATTATCCCTATCGTCATCCAAGAACCCGGTTACTATATGTCCAAGGTATCTGAACTGAGTTACAAACTTAAGAAGAAATCTGCATAGTTGAATACTAGGTCTGAAATTAGTTTCTTTCTTCTTTCCCCTGAAGATAAGTATTTCACTCTTTTTACTATTTTAACTCAGTCCATTAACCTCTGCATACTCTTCACAAATCCGTAGCAACTTTCTCAGTCCACTGACTGACGGACTCAGCAGAAACATGTCATCTGCACAGCTGAAATTATTCATGGATACTCCATCAATTGAGCAATCGACTCCAGCTCTGCTAAGTTCGCCAATCAGCCGATTTACAAACAGATTTAATAGCCTGGGTGACGTCAGCCACCCCTGTCTCACTCCACCTAACCATATTTGTTTGGTTCCCATACCAGTACTCAAAAACGGAGATTTCGCTTGGCCTTAAGTTAGTTTTTGATTTTAGCTTTTCAAACAGGATTTTATAAGGCACTAGGTCGAAAGCTTTTGACAAATCGAGAAAGCAGGCATACACCAGCGTTTTCCTATCAGTATAGTACCGCACAGTCTGCTTTAGACACAGGATAGCACTCTCTGTTGACAGTTCAGGTCTAAAACCGAATTAAGCGTCGTATATTCTTACTGATCTATTCAACTGTGTATCAAGCAGGCCGTCCAGCACTTTGGCTGTGATCGTCGCCAGGGATATTGGTCTATAGTTCGATCCGTCAGACACATTGCCCGTCCTATTTTTGAGTATTGGTACAACCACTGTCTTCATCATTGCAACCGGTAGATAACTATGGCTACAACAAAGATTGTAAAGTGAAGTGAGAACCCTGGATAAGTGCACACCAGCATATCAACTCAACTCAAAATATATTATTCAAATAGACTTTTTTAAAAAGTAATTTTGACACGTCAGAATTGATCAGTCAGTCAGTTTATCTGAAGCTACCACCAGTTCGGAAAGCAGTTTCCTGATGAGAAGAACTGGCAAGAAACTCAACAGTTGCTCGCATCAAAATGCCATTGTTTACATCAGTCTGTTTTACAAAGGTATAATCATTCAGCTAAGCATCAACGTCATTTTGAATCCAAGATTTGTCATCATTCAAATAATCTTGTACAGAGTAGTAAGCTTTATTTACTAAACACTTTTTTATTCGAGTTTTAAATTGCTGAAGTGGCAAGTCTAATATAGTCTGTGGGATCTTATTATAGATGCGAACACCAAACCCCATGAAGCTATTACTAATTTTGTGGAGACGATAGTATGGCGTTACAAGTTTATTTTTATTTCTAGTATTTATCATGTGTGTGTTACAAAATAATAACATTATTAGGGTAAATAATTAAATGAGCATGGTAAATAGTTTTCTTAGACTGGCAACATCTTAATTGTTTGACCTTCAATGAAAGTTAACCATTAATTTCTTATTTATAAATTGTTTAATTTCCAATATTTGAAATACTAATATATTATTCTAAGATTGTAATTGATAAATTAAATAAATAATTTAGACAAATATTAAATCGGTTAAATGATATTACTATTATCTAATATTGTAAATAATGTTATTTAGTATTTAAGTTTGTATTAATAGCGCCACCATTTGCCTAGATTAGTTTCTGACAGTATTTCTATAAAAGGGCAGATACGGGTTGGATCGGGGTACTCTAGTTTCAACACTGTATAGTCGTTACGCTGTTGCTCTATAACAAGGTGCTGATACTCTAGTTTCAACTCTATATAGTCGTTACGCTGTTGCTCTATAACGAGGTGCTGATACTCTAGTTACAATTCTGTATAGTCGTTACGCTGTTGCTCTGTAACGAGGTGCTGGTGGTGTTACTGTTGGATAATCTTGGTTACTGTACAACCATATAAAGATAAGTTACTAATATCTTGTATAAATAGTGATACTTTGCTAAATAGTATTGATGTTATATAATGTTGGTAAATCTATATTTTGGAAAGTAAGAAAAGAGGAGTTTCTTGCCAGTTCTTCTCCTCAGATTAATATCATGCCGAACTGCTTGTAGATAAATAAAATATTTTAAGGTGGATTATTTGTCTTTATTTAAATTGCTTAATATTTCAGAGTAGGTACCCACATATTGGTATATTTTGCTATAAAATTAATACTTTTCATAATTATAATATGTTTTAAAGTAAATAATATTTTAAAACTATCATCATTTTACTCTACATCTTGATATAAAATCTATCATGTGTGTCACTATGTTTGGAAAATAACGTAATGTTTTGCCTAATGTATACAATGTTACAATAAATGTATTGTGACGGCACCGTAAGAATACTTATTTTATTAAAAACATCTCGAAAGGAATCTCTAGCTCTTAGATTGTAAATGGCCCGAACTGCTCTTTTTTGAAGAATAAAAATGGATTCTATGTCCGCGGCCCTGCCCCACAACAAAATGCCGTAGGACATTATACTGTGAAAGTAAATAAAATAAACGAGTCTGGCTGTATCAATATCAGTTAATTGCCTTACTTTTCTTACTGCGGAAGCTGCGGAGCTGAGTCTTCCCGCCAAAGATGATAAATGGGAGTTCCACTGAAGTTTCGAGTCTAAAGTTTTTCGTAAAAAAATCGTTGAGTCGGTTATATTCAAATTTTCATTATTTAATAAAAGGGTGAATTGCTGTTTTTTAACATTCGGTAAAGCAAATTCCACACATTTAGTCTTTTTTGCGTTTAGTACTAAATTATTAATCGTAAACCATTGAAGTACCTGCGACAGTGCACTGTTTACATCGTCGTAACTGTGTTGGTTTCTCTTAACTTTGAATATAAGAGAAGTGTCATCAGCAAAAAGTACAATGTCGCATAAATTCCTCACGTAGTATGGCAGATCATTAATATAAATCAGGAATAAAAATGGGCCCAATATAGAACCTTGTGGAACGCCCATTCTTAAGAAGGATCCAGAAGATTTTTCACCATTAATAGCAATATTCTGGATCCATTGGGTAAGGTAAGAAGCAATTAGATCAAGTCCTTTATCACTAATACCATAATAATTGAGTTTTTTAAAAGCGTTTCATGTTGAACACAATCAAAGGCTTTTGACAAATCACAAAATACACCAATTGCATTTTGTGATTTCTCCCATGCATCGTAAATATGCTTGAGGAGCGCGACTCCTGCATCCGTTGTTGACCTACCCCTAGTAAAACCATATTGCTCACTATGAAAAATATTATTTTTTCCAAAATGCTCCAAAAATTGATTTAGTATAATTTTTTTCAAAAACTTTACTTAGTGATGGTAATATAGAGATAGGTCTGTAGTTACCAGGATTGTTTTTGTCACCCTTTTTAAAAAGAGGTATAACTTTACTGTGTTTCATTAAATTAGGACATAATCCTGTATCCACACCAAATAAGAGCTAGATGTGGAGCAATATTATAAATAATTTCGGTAAGTAATCTTACAGATATATCCCATAAATCACCAGTTTTTTAAGGTATATATAAAAATTTTAATATGTCAAGGATTTTAATAATGAGAAGGAAGGAGGAGAGGGGGTATATTGAGAAACACTAAAAGGGGTGATGATATTGAATGGACTATTGTGTTATCGCAACGTTGACACCTCTACCGAACTGATAAATAATCAAATATGATCTCTAACAATTACGAGAAAAACCTAAGCAGTCCCTTGGACTTGTGACCAAGGTGTAGGCTTAAAGGGCCCTTTAACAGAATATTAACACTCGCCTCCACTGCTCAGGCTCTCTGTTTAAACCCAAGGTTAAACTCACATGAAGCTAACCTTTTTTTTTTTTTTTTTTTTTTTTTTTACCCGGAGGAATCTGTATACAGATACTTGCCCAAGCGGGGACTTGAGAAAGTTATGCGGGGTTGGTGTGACTGCCTCTGAAGGAGACAGCCCAAACACTGCTTCGGAAGGAGGCAGCCCGACCCGCTAAACCATCCGGGGTGTTCCACTCTCCTGCTATAGGGACGAGGCCACGGGAAATTGAAAAGAACTTCCGCGACCCCGTCAACAGTTGTCCGCAACCGGACTCTCATCTGGGAGACTAAGGTGATGAGTCTCCCCTTGAACTAAGCATAGTGTAGCCCCCGAAACACGAGGGGGCGTGCACCAGCACTAGACCTCTGCATGGGCAGCAGAATCCCCCGTCTACCACCCATAGTCTACTCGTCGACGGCGCAATTATCATGGCATTAAAGCCACATAGGCTCGGCGTCGTCGACCGCCTCTTCCCTGGCGCATAGGGTGGGAGTCAACATTGCGCTCCCTCTCCCTCTCCGCCGCTTCCTTCGCCGTCAATACAGTCTCGGAGAATGTCTTGACGGCTACCCAAGCTTGCTCGCTCCCAACCATGGCTTTGACCAACGTCGCCAACGACAGGTCGGGCCCGATGACCGCAGTTAAGACGGCGCGAGACTCCTCCCACGCGGAACAGATTTGTCGCGTGTGGTGCGCCGTGTCCTCCGCACCGTCTCCACAATGATGGCATGTGGTGTTCGGCTCCCTTTGTGCCACCCGACACAGATACCGCCCAAAGCAGCCATGCCCGGTCAGCAACTGTGTCACTCGGTACGTGAGGGGACCGAACTTGCGGCCGACCCATTGTTCTAGTACGGGCCGGACTGCGGCTATCAGTTCCCGGCTAGCTCCCGGGGCAATGCATCTCTCCTTCCACGCCTCTAGCACTTCCGCCGCTGCTTCCAATCGCCACATCTCAACGACTCGTTGTGGTGGGTCCCCATCGACTTCCCTGCGCGCGAGGGCTCGTTTGCGATATATCGCCGCAAGAGCCTCAGCTTGTAGATCCCACGGCGGTACTCCCGCCAACACACATGCCCCCTCAAACGATACCGTACGGTACGCTCGGGCAACTCGCAGCGCCATAGCCCGCTGCGGACGCCGCAGCAAGACTGCAGTTCTAGGACTGAGAGAACCCGCCCATATGGGCGCACCGTACAGAGCCATAGAGCCCACCACCCCAGTATAGAGACGCCGACATGCGCCGCCCGGACCACCAACGTTGGGTAAAAGTCTCCCTAGACTCCCGGCAGCACCCACCAGTCTTGGGACTAAGCGCCGGAAGTGCTCGTGGAACGACCACCGACTGTCAAGGACGAGCCCCAGATATTTCATCCAGGATCCGACAGCGATAACCGCCCCACCGACAACGATGCTGCTGTTCTGAGGAGGGCGATTACGAGGCCCATGAAATACCATGGCCTCCGTTTTTTGCAGCGCCACTTCTAACCCGAGCGCTTTGATGCGGCGCACGACTTGCGCCACACCTGCCGTGGCCAACACCGCCGCCTCGCGGTAATCGGAGCCGCGGGCCGTCACCAGGGTGTCGTCAGCGTAGCATGTCACGCTGACACCTCGGGAATTGGCCCCACGCAGAGCCCAGTCATAGCCGATGTTCCACAGATGTGGCCCAAGAACAGACCCCTGCGGAATACCGCATGACATCCTCCACCTCGTCCAATTGCCATCCTTCATCGGGTAAGTGATTTCCCGGCCATGGAAGTAATCCGCAACCACATCCAGTATATACTGCGGAACGTTTTGGTACCGAAGCGCTGCCATGATTGTCTCCCATGGTAGGGTGTTGAAAGCATTGGAGATATCTAGCGAAACCGCTAGCAACACCCCACCACGCGAGACTGCCTTATCCGCGAGCTTCTTTACTCGTTCTATTGCTCCGATGGTCGAGCGACCCTGGCGAAACCCGTATTGTGTCTTGTGCAGTCCTGGAGTCATAGACTGCATGAGGCGAGCCGCAATAACACGCTCAAAGAGCTTGCTCACCTCATCCAACAACACGATAGGGCGGTACGTTGCCGGCGACTCTGTCGGACGGCCCTCCTTCTTTAACAAGACCAGCTTCCCAATCTTCCAAGGCCTGGGAAATACACCTTGAGTGAGGCATAAGGTGAAGAGTTGCCTCGCCCAGTCTCACATCTCTCTAAGCGCCACCAACAAGGCGCGACCCGGCACACCATCCAAACCCGGGGCAGCTTTTTTTGATCGGAGTTTTCGCACTGCCAATCCGAGTTCCATTTCCGACACTGGCAGAACCTCTAACTCTTCCTGCTGGTGGCTGATGGTTACCATTGGCGGTGGTATCCAAGCATCCCGTCGAGGAAACAGTACACTGACCACTTCACGTACGAATTGTGGCTGTAGACTCGTAGTAATAGTAGGAGCCCACGGCCTAAGCCTTGTTCGCACAAACTTATAGGGTCTTCCCCACGGGTCTCTATTTAGTGACTCTAGCCAATCGACCCACGACGCCTCTTTCGCATCGCATATGCCCACCTGAAGAGCTTGACGTGCAGATCGATACCGCTCGTAGAGAACATCCTCTTCATCCTCCTTCGAGAGCGGGCGAAGAGTCGACGTGCACGGAGACAGGATCGGCGTAAATCGTGCAGCTCTGCTCTCCACCAGTATACCCAGCGCCGCGAAGCATGAGGCTTAGCTCGCGGCATTGAAGCGTCGCAAACTCGGGTTAACGCCTCCCTAAATCTTCCGGCCTCCTCATTCGCGTCTCCCGAAACTGAGTCACCTCTAAACCATGCCTCTACTAAAGCGGCCTCTTTCGCGACATCCAACTCCAAACGGCCCAACACCCATCTACGGCCATCTCCAACAAGGGAAGATGTTCTATTGATTATTGTGGGTGACGCGGGTACCTGAAACCGGATGTAACGGTGATCCGATAGGGTCTCTGCATCTGTAACCACTCTCCAATCGGAGATACGACGCGCAAGGGGGGGAGATGCCAAGGTAATATCGACAATCGATCCCCCTTCTCTCCGCACACAAGTATTCTCCGTGCCTCTATTTAGCACTGCCAACCCCATGCTGACTGCCCACTCTTCAAGCACATCTCCTCGCGCATTCGTCACTGGAGACCCCCATGCTGATGATTTAGCATTGAAGTCGCCAGCAACTAGCACCGGACAGGATACTCTCCCCAACAGAGCTCCGACATCAACGAGCAGCTGTTCAAAAACGGCGAGACCCGAATTGGGAGAACAATACACTCCTACGATGGCGATACCATCTACGAAGGCCATCACAAACCCCTTACCCCTGACCACAGATTCAAGAGCCAACGATCCACCGGTTCTCGGGACAACGATCGCTACTAAGCCGTCTCTATCTCCAGCCCAATCGTCCCGTGGAGGCACGACATAAGGCTCGGCGACAACTGCCACTCGGATTTGCCACTCCGCTAGGGACTGTATAAGTAGATCCTGAGCCCTTGCGGAGTGGTTAATATTCGCCTGTAGAACTTGAACTGCCATCTATTGGGCGATGTCCATCGCTCGTTCTCCCCCTTCCTTAGGCGCCTGAGGGCCTTTTCGTCTGTCACCGCCTTTCTTCCGCTTGCTCATCTTAGATGTTGTGACGGCGGTGCATCCCTTCTCGCCGGCCAGATGATCGGCGGGTTTGCCCTTCTTGACACAGACCAGGCAGTTAGGCTCGTTATGGCAATCCCGAGCTATGTGGCCAGATAGTCCACACCTAAAGCAAAGGCCGGCAAAGCTAGCCTCGGCCTCACACCGCCCCGCCATATGGCCAGACCCCATACACCGGAAACAGCGTAGAGGTCTTGATGGAACAACAACTACGCGAGCCGAAATCCATCCTACAATAATTCGGCCCGCATCCACTATCTTTTTTGCCGCTACGACTGGGACGCCAGCCAGAATGGTACCCGTCGAGCTGACCTTTCCAGACCTGATGTCTTCCACATTGCAACCGCCTACCTTTGCAATCGCCGCGGCCACCTCTTCTTTCGTCACCGAGTCGTCCAAGCCACTTATTCGGATATCGGTGCGCATCATTGGGCGCTGCACCTTCACCACTTCAGGGCTCAACACCTCTTTTAGCTTGGCAAATAGAGCGTCGGCCTTGGCGGCTCCATCCGCTCCGCCAATCTCCAGCATCCGAGCACCAGTGGCAGCCTTCTTGAAGCGCACCGACTCCATGCCTAAGGCTGCAAGATCTATTTTTCTTCTGGCCTCACCAAGAACCGACTCGTATGTCGTGTTTTCGGACGCCTCTGGCATCAGTGTCAGCGTGACCACTGCTGTCTTAGGAGGCTTAATCCTCATCTTCTGTGTCCTGTGTACTGCCACATTTTTTCCGGCCACCTTTTGGGTACCCTTCTTGACAACCGCGCTCCACGTCGGAGCAGGTGTAGCCACGCTAACTGAAGGGGCCGGCTGTGAGGCCTGTGTTGCTGAGGTGGATGCAGCCGCTTCTTTCGCCGCCATAGACTTCTCCTTCTTTTTCTTTTTCTTCTTCTTGTTTCCCTCATGTGGCGCAGGTTTCATGGCCGCCGGATCATTAGATGCAACTGGAGGGGAAGAAGTTTGAATAGTTGGAATCTCCACCACTGTCGCCGTCGGGGTTGATGCAGCCGCTGATGTTGCACCCACCTTCTTCATTTTGTCTCCGGCTAGTGGCGGTCTCAACCGGGGTGCAGGCAGAAGCCGATCTTCAATGCCTGCCAACCGCGCCTCTAGTATTCCGCCAACAGCGTCTATGGCATTCCGAGTAACCATATCCATGAGATTCGCCTCACCGCCTTCAGGGGCGGCCACCGCCGGCCTCTGGCGCAAATCTGCAATTTCTCGCCGCATCTCTTCAACCTGTCTCTCTAGGGAAGCATTTGCGGCTTTCAGCAGTGCTACCTCCTCCGAAACTGTGCGGGACTGTATCTCTCCAAATGCCTCTTTGATAGTGTCAGCCGCTATCTTGAGGCTTTTGATCATGGTTCCCTTCAGGTTTTTTGACTTTCTGGCTACGTCGCCAATTACATCAAGGGAACCGACCACCATCTTTGCCAATGTCTCAGATGTTTGTTCTGAGACGTCTTTGTCCTTGTTCTTATTGGCCCGGTGCAACTCCCGCATCCGTTCCACCTCCTTCGCTGCCTTGGAGATTTCCTCTTCGGCTGAGTGTCTGTCAGACTCCGCTCGGGGCCAAACATACTCCCACTTCGCCGTAGATAGCCCTACATTCTCCACTGTAGTAGGTAGTCGTACACGTCCTCGTTTGGATTTGTTGGCGGCTCCCTTCATTGGCGACACTTTCACTGCCTCTACATAGTCGGAATCGGAATCCACAGAGCTAAGGTTAGGTTCAGCTCCACGTTTCCGCCAAAGCCTTGAAGGGGACTCCGACTTGTCCCTTACATCCGGGCCACTCTTGGATAACCCGGACATCTCCGACTCTGACAACCTCGTCACATGCACTCGAATGTCCTTTAGCAATGCTGGGTCAATTGTGGGATCATCCGCAATCGTTGCGGGCACTTCCACTAAGTTTTCGGTTTGGCATACGTTGCCCCCTCCAAAATTCGATAAGGGGCGCTCGAAGTCCGGAGACTCCGTGCTAAACACGGAGTCTTCGGGCCTCGAAAGGGACTCTCCTACCGCATTGCGGTCGGTACCCTCCTGGGGTATTTTATTTATTGCGTTTGCCATCATTGTTATCCCTTCTTATTTTAAAAGGTGAAGGTCCCTTTTATGTCAAGCGCTAGCGACCGGATACCCTCCGGCCATGCATCCCATCGGCACGCTTAACCTTAGGATTCAGGGTAATTTATATGAGGTTTTCTTCCTCCTCCCGAATGACTCAGGTCACCTATGTCATCAAACTACTCCACAGTCTATTCTGCTAATCAGAGTGGTACCAGTAGTAGCTCAAATGACGAGCCTCTCCATCAACTTGTCCATTCTTCGCGACAAAACTATTCGGAGTTCCCCCTTCGTCAGTCGTTAGCCGTGGTCAGTAATCACCACCCAGTTTAAGGGATGTTCACTGACCACGTTGCCCAGGGTGCACCACGGGGAGGTGACTGACATGCACCCCACATGAAGCTACCCTAACACAAGATGCTTAACATTGTGAGGTACTCACGTGACCTCAATAGGGAAGCACTTCCTGAACTAACACAAACACTGCACTACACTTACCACTATCCAGAGACTACTTTACTCTATGAGAGACCTCCCATGACTAAGATCAGACCGAGACATCAGTCAGACCGTCGAAGATAAAGGGACGACTATCAAAATGACGGAAGTGACTACTACCCTACTCCAGCGCCATAGATAACGATGACGATTCGATTATTCGATAATCTTTTACTATTCTCTGACATATATTTTTCTTAATTGTTTTTTAAACAAAGTTATCTTCTCTTTTATTTAGGTCATTAGATCATGGTTTCAAATCCAAACCAACGGATTACTGACGTGGCCCACTTCTGGTAGAAACATTTAGCTTAGCTTTTTCATACTGCTAGTAATCTTTAAAAAAAAATGGTAAAACCTGATTTAATACTACAGATAGATGAATTAAAACTCTACTATCAACAACATATAGTATTTAAAACCTGTTATGATCTTTATGTTTAAAATTACGTAATTTATATTACTAATATTTTAAATTCGAAAGTCTGTCTGTTACGTTTTCACGCTTAAACAACTGCACCGATATTGATGACATTTAGTACAGCGATAGACAAGAGCTTGTGTGTCGAGCTGCGTGACCGTTTATGTATTTTGAATTAGTCATAAATTAAAAGTGAAGCCAGGGCGGGTCGACTAGTTATATAAGATGAATAAAACCATAAATAACAAGATTTTAGGCTCATAAATGGCGTTTTTGTTGAACTTTTTGTGTTATAAATAATAATTGACCACAGCATTTAAAAATAACCCCTCCCTTCGCTGAGGTAAAATAGAGATTAAATTTTAATCACTACCTGTTCAGCATTTTTTTATTCAATAACCTTCATCAGTACATCAACAGTACAAGTTACAAAAGTTTCTTCACAAACTATTTATTATTTACGATTAAAAGGCGGATTATTACTTACAGAAGAAGCCGAGTACTTGGGGCTTGCAATCCAGTATCTGGTTTACCTCCATGGATCGTTAAATAACGATGACAAGAAATGAAATTATTAAATCACTTACAAAGGTTGCAAAGAACTATTTACACAATACTACACATCGTGACGTCATTAAAGACGCCATGACAGTTGAGTGTTTGTTTAATCAAATATTTTAGAAGAACCTTGTCCTTTGTATCTGATATATTACACAACTATCTATACATGTGTATTAGTAAAGGTCAAGATTCATTGGGAATTTGACATTCATAAATCGTCTACGAGTATATAGAAGTTATAAATAGGTGCGTTTGCGCTATACATGCATATTAAATATGTAAGTTTGCGATTAGTGCAGCTGCTGATGCGGAGACCGAGGTTGTTACCGATGGTACTACTACTACTACTACAATAATTTCTTTGCATTCTTCTTGCATCTGCTGATGCTATTGCCGATGGTACTGGATTAATCACAGATATCACTACTACTACTACTACTACTGCAGCTCTTGATTTTGCTGTTGATAGCAGTATATTCATCACGGACTCCACCACTACTAATACTGCAAATGGATTTCCTGAGGCTATCAATGGCACTATAACCATCGCAAATACTGCCACCGTTACTATCACTGATACAGCAGCTCCTGATGCTGCTGCCGATAGCACAAATCCATCACAGTTATCACTACTACTAATATTGTTAATACAGCTTCTAAGGCTGCCGATGGCATTGTATCCATCACATATATCACCACCACTTCTATCACTGATACAGCAGCGGTAACTGTAAATGGCGGTGTAACTATTACTACAACTACTATTGCTACTGCAGTTACTGCTGTAATAAGAAATACTAATTACTGTACAGTCTATTATTTAGATAGGAAGATGGACAGTGCATGTGCCTTGCAACCCAGGTGCTGAATTACAGAGCTCGCCTTTTAATTTACTACAACACTCTTCAATATAATTTAATACTCTGCAGTAGGTAGTGCAAACTCCACAAATTTTGTATATTTTAGTAATATCAATAAATCTCGCTTTTTCTGCGGTTAGGAATTGATCTTTATCAACCACCATTTTGAACTTTTCTGTTACTGAAATAATTGCGCTCAAAATTGATATCTAGCTATCCAGGGTTTTCAATTATTTTTTTACTTTAATACCAAAATTACATCTATATCGTTAAGTATAGCTTGTCCTGAGTTTAGAAATAAATGAAAAATTGCCATTATTAACATTTTTCTCACTGAATTGCACTCAAAATTCCTTTCAAAAGTCTTCATTTAATTTTAGGCTTTAATATCAATATTTCAAATATGAGATGAGTATCGCTTATCCTGAGGTTAAGAATTAATAAGAAACCCTATTTTGAACTCTTTTGGTTTAGCAGATTACGCTCAAAATCGATAGTCTTTTCCTGAGTCTTCAATTCTTTATATTTTTTCCCTATTGTAAGCTTAGTGCCTCTCAAAGGTGATATTTTTGGCAACACTTAAGTTATCTGATATTTATCTAAATACTTATACGAGTGGTATTTCCTTATACAGTTTGTTAAATTTAATTTTTTTTTGCCACAATAAATAAATAACGATAAAAGACAAGAAAAGTGCCAATACCTACTAAAGTTTTTTACGTATTGATTATATTAACGAATTTTCTGCCAATCTTTTGGTCTCCTTGACTCAACAATCCCAATCCATCATAGTTCAATCAATACTCTATTCTAAGAGAGGATGCGTAAATGTATTTTCCACCGCTAAAAAAAATACACTGATGACACTACTTTATTTTATTATGGAGACACAGACATTGGCGTAGCTAAGGGGGGACGGCCCGCACCAGGTATCACCCACTTAGGGGTCACATAAAAAAATCATAAAAACTAATAAAATAAGTAACACTAATATGTAGGCGTCGGATAGTCAGAGGATTCCAATAAAACAGCCATGAGCAAAAAAATTGTTGTGCAGCGAAATTCGAACACAAAAACAAGTAAATGTGGAAACTCCAATTGAGTTTCGCTTCGGGTATGCATGCGTGGCACCCACGTTAGCTACGTCACTGACCCTTGATGATGTCATAGAAAAATTATCAGTGTTTCTTTACTATATTATGTATGTATTATACATATAAACTTTCCTCTTAAATCACTCTATCTATTTTTTTTTATAGTAGATAAAGTGCAAACTAGCAGACGGTCCACCTGATGGTAAGTGGCCACCATCGCCCCTGGACATCGAGGGTTGTCGATGCGTTTCATACTTGAAGATAGAGTGGGGAGGGGGAGTGAAAAAAATCCTGCGGTATCAGCGGAACCTGAGCAAGAGCCCAGAGTCCATCAGTATTAATGGGATGGGAGAGAGAAGTTGGCCCACATGCGGCTCGACCGGACCGGTCTATGTTATGCACCAAGGGGGTGCTGGGTTACTCGGCTCTTACGAGATGCTCTTCCAGCGGCAGAGGGGAGAGTAGAATCTATTAAAAAACGCATCAAAATCCGTTGCGTAGTTTAAAAGATCTAAGCAAAGGATAAATAGAGTCAGACAGATAGCGGGAAGCAACTACTGTTTTATACTACGTAGTGATAAATCACAAATTAAGTACCATATTGATAGTCCTATTGAAATATGGGGCTCTGCTGCAAAGAAAGTTGTGAAACTACTACAAGGTTAATGAATATAAAATAAACATATATGTTAGTACGTAAAATACTTACCAAGGCTATTCACAAGAATGCAATAAATACGAAAAATCAAACTACGAAGTGTAAACAACATCATCATTATAATGCAACAAACAAGTTATGGCAATAAAAGTATAATTTATTGTATAGTTGAGTTATATAATAAATTGCCAAATGATATGAAGGAAATATAACAGTTTTATTTAATCTAGATTTACATTTTCATATTCTTTGAACTCTTACTTTTTAAATTGGAAATTATTATATTGTTTACGTAATATCGCTTTATGGAAGTCCTGTGTATCAAATAATGTTTGTACAATTGTTGATTTTAAAAGTAAATTTCGTAGTTAACTTACTCTATTAATTTAAATTCCTATATTGTTTACGTTTTACTATTGCTCTGCGGAAGCGCCGAGTATTGAGTTAAGTATATACAGATAGTTGATTTAAGTAGTTTTTTATAGCTTCAGTAAACATGTTATTGAGACTTTATTTATTCGGTTTAATTTAATTTAGATTTCTAATAATTTAACTGTTTCATTTCTTACAATTTTTTGTTTAAAAAGTTACATTGCATAATAATGATGGAAGCGTCAGTAGCTCAGTGGTTCGGGCGTTGGATTCACGATCGATAAGTCGTGGGTTCAAATCTCGGACATTGGCGTGGCCCACTCCTGACACAAGCATGCAAGCTTACTAGTAGGGGTAAAGGGAATACTAGTAGTATGTGATCCTTACTGCTAGTAATCTTAAAAAAAAAAAAAAAAGAAAAAAAAAAATTCGGATGACGCAAAAATCACTCGAATTTTTAACGTATCCATGATCACGAAAAACGTAAAAATGCGATTAAAACAGAACGCAAACCATTAAACAAGTGAATAATTTTCAAAAAAAATATCCATATTTCCAAAACAAAAATAATTTCAACTTCAAATTCTTAGCAAAAAGAGAAAAAATTGAACTTGAAATATATTTATAGAAAAAGACATATTATTTAATAACCTTCTTTTGTGCTAATGACGCCCACGAGACCAGCAATTACTAGCAAAGCCGAGGAGAATCCGCTTTCTCCGATTATATATAATATCACTTGGAAAAAATTAAGAAAAGTAAAGGGGGGTAGATAAAAAAAACACTGATAAGGTTGATATTACATGGACTATTAGGTAAACACAACGTAGATACTGCAACTAAACCGATAAATAATCAAATATGATCTCTAACAATTGCGAGAGAATCCTAAGCAGTGCCTTGGACTTGTGACCAAGGTATAGGAAATCTTTCAAGGAATAGCAACACTCACCTTTATAGCAGAAAACCGTGCGAAAGCGGAGTGGGTTGCTAGTTATAATATAAATGCAATAAATTAGATTATATGTCGTCTGACCAGATACTTTTCGAATCTTAATAATATTATCATTTAATAATGTCAACATTTAAATAATAAATAAATCATAGAACAAAATTGTCACATGACTGAAGGTCATGTGACAATTTTGTTCACTATGACTAGTACGGGATTCCTTACTAACAAATAGATTTAGAATAGACAAGACTGTTATTTTGGCAAGTGCAAAAACTGGTGAAGGGATTTTAATGAAATTTAGGACAGTCATACTTTAAGGGCAAGCACAAACATTCAAGGGGGTGGGGTTTGTTCCGCATAACGATATTACAAAATATATTTATTAAATAAAAAATTAAAATGTAAAATGTCTGAAGTATTAATTATCGTATAGACTAGGATCAAACTCCACTTGGTAAGTTCGTTTGATAAATATGGTTTGGATAAAAAAAACTTTAAAAAATACAGGAAAATAGCAAAACATTTAGATATTATCTAAAGTATGATATGAACTACCTACCCCCTAGCCCCTATATCTACCCCTTCCTCTCCCATCCTATTAATGATGCGGATCTAGTGGACTCTAGGCTCAGGGTCTGCTAAAACCGCAGCATTTTTTTCTTCACTACCCCGTCTTACTCTATCTTCGAGGATGCAACGCCATGTCATTCTTCCATGGGCGATGGTGTCAGGGTTGCATGCGAGAGAGATCCCGTGTCGTCCTTACAAAGCGGTGTCGGAACGATGGTTTTTAGTGAGTATTCTGGTAGTTCCGGCCAGCGAGTCTCACATACCCGCCCGGGAGTGCCCAAGTGGGATGCGTAATGCATTTTCCATCGATAAAATAAAAATGGGCGATGTTGGCCACTTACCATCAAGTGGACCATCTGCTCGTTTGCATCTTGTCTACCATAAAATAATCATCGTGATTAATATTGATACATAGATAAAAAACTACGTGACCTATCACGATTATTAGATAATATTATCAATAGATAGTGATGATAGATATATTACATAAAAAATGATAAGTTTCTTCGCACTGACATAACGTGACATAAGAGAAATTTTTAATGTAAAAAAAAAAAAAAAAAAATAAGTTCACAAAACATCATGATTGTGGCGGTCAACAGGGTCCTCCATCAATGCAAAAAGAGACATAACGGATCTCTAGGTAAGGTCAGAGCAGATGAGCTAGCGATCACACCTCCCTCTCTAAACAAGCTCTACCTGCTCCGTCGAAGAACCTATCCCGGAAACTGCTCAGTTTGAATCGCATTGTTCCCCTTGTAAATGAATATCTCTTCCAGATATCAAATAGTCGCAAATTACTTCCCTATATATAAAACAATATTTAAATGGCTTCCGTGTATAATAGGTCCAATTAACTAATACATTTGAATATATATCTATTTCTTGTATTTTAATTAACTTCATTTTTCCTCATCTTTTTTTTTTAATAAACACGTCATTGACGGTCACGGTTACAATTTTACGTTTTTTTAAGTATGATGCATAACACAAAAATGTTGTGCCTATAACAAAACAGTGAATATCAAATCTATGAAATGACTGTGCTTAAAGTTCTATCATAATTATACTCAAAAAAAGTAATGATAGTAAAGTAAGTGACGGTTGTAGAGTCAACTAGTCCTGAAGGTGCTTCGATTTCGAAGCGAAACGTACGTCCATAGAATAACGTACGTCCATATATATATGTCGGGGTATAGTTGGGGTAGGATAATAGTGAAGGCCGTGTCGGGCTAGAATTAGAATAGGATAATGATAAAGAAAATCAATCATCACTTTCGTCACGTCATTTTGATATTCAACGATTTTTACCAGTCTCAAACGAGTAAAAGATTATCGATTAATCGGGATGTCAGCGCCCTATTTCCGTTTTGTTGATTTACTTCTCCCCACTAGTGGAGGGGCATTGCTACCATTGCCTGGTCCTTTTATATTCCCCGACTGACGCACTACACTTTAGACTCTCGACAAGTCTCTTTGAGTGAACATCACCTGGAGTTTGTGTTTTGCATCGCGGATATTGGACCTCTCGGACTAAGGATCATGTGAGTTCTTACGTCTTATTTATTATGAGTACATTGTATTTAGATGTGTTAACACAACCTTAGGTTAGGTTTATATTAGGTTAGGTTAGCCTTAGGTTAGGTTTATGTTAGCCTTATGTTAACCTAACCTATGACAGACTGTGAGACCCGGCAGTGGAGGTGAGAGTCGCAATTACATAAAGAGATCCCTTAAGTCTACACCTTGGTCACAAGTCCAAGGCACTGCCTGGTTTCCTGTCCAAAAACTACGGAATCGTGATATTCGATCACTTCATTCATTTAAATCGTCTCTCTGTTCTGACATATATCGAATCGTCATCGATATCTATGGCATTGGAATAGGGTAGTCATCACTTCCACCATTTTGACAGTCTCGACCCTTTATATGCCATCGCCAGTCTGACTGAAGTCTTAGTATTGCGCGGTCTCTCAAGAACTAGTCTCTGGATAGTGTAAGTGTTGTGTTAGTGCTTGGAGTGCTGTCCGATTAAGGTCACGTGAGTACCTTACAATGTAGTTGCCACGTCTTGTGTAAGGTTAGGTTTATCTTAGCCAATCCTTAGGCTTACAGTGATTTCCTTATTTTGCGCCGACATTAGAAGTGGGATAAAGAACTCGCCGCAAAATTCGGAAATGTATATATGTATAGATATATCTATACTAATATTATAAAGAAGTAAGATTTGTATTTTTGTACGTAACGAATAAACATAAAAACTACTGGACCGATTTCAAAAATTCTTTCACCATTAGGAAGCTACATTATCCCTGAGTAACATAGGCTATATTTATTACAAGAAAAAATTAGAGATCCTTAGAAAATCTCACGAAAACCAACCCAAGGTGCCAAAAAATTTGCCATAAAATATCTTTCATCGCATGCGCTGCAAAAAGTATTGATGATAGAACAAAAAAATGTTCTACAATATTCTAGAACGTATCAATATCTACAAAAAACAGTTATAGTTACGTCACTATAACTACTTTTTTACATTTTAAAAGTTGATAAAAATGCCTATCAAAATCAGACCATGTTTTCTATAAATTTGTATTAATCCTTATCCAAATAAATTATTTCGTATTCAAGACTATTTCAATACCTGTAAATTACTTTTTGAATGATTAAAATCGGACTTTCTATTCAAAAGATATTACGAAATTAAAAATATCAATATAAACAAAAAATACACGTCGACGCGACGGGCCAGTATAGCGACGCAGCGCAGCGAGTAAAGCGGCAAGAGAGGGGGCACCGAAATGCGGGAGGGCCAATATATTTTTAAAAATAATATTCCACCCGCGCGAAGCCGGGATGGGCCGCTAGTATATATATATAATAGGTTGGGGAAGAAGTCTTTTCGCATTATAGTATGTATGAACTTGTAATAAAATCTCTTTGACTATACTATTTGTATCTGACTGGTTTTGGTATCATTACAAGTTTACATTTTAAAGAAGATAATTCCAAATTCAAATTAGGGAAATGTTTGTTTTTCGTACTGTGAAGATGAGTGAGTCTAATGAAGAAATTCGATACATTTTAAAATTTTACTACAAAAAAGGTAAAAATGCAACGCAAGCCGCGACAAAAATTTGCGATGTTTAAGGACCTAGTGCAGTGTCTGTGAGAGTAGCACACATTTGGTTTAAGCGTTTTCAATCCGGAAATTTTGATGTCAAAGATGCACCTCGCTCTGGTCGCCCTATTACGGATAAAATGGATGCCATTTTTGAAAAAGTGGAGCAAGATCGGCATATCAGTAGATACGATGTAGCTGATGAACTGGGAAGTGACCTCAAAACAGTTTTGGTGCATTTTAAAAAAACTGGGTACACAAAAAAGCTCGGTATTTGGGTACCTCACGAGCTTACTGAAAGAAACCTGATGAACCGTGTATTCATTTGAGATTCTTTATTACGACGTAATGAAACAGAAGAAGAAGCTGATAACTGGTGATGAAAAGTGGATCACGTACGACAAGAACGTGCGAAAAAGGTCGTGGTCAAAGGCCGGTCAGACTTCACAGACTGTGGCGAAACCCGGGTTAACTTGCAACAAGGTGCTGCCGTGTGTGTGGTGGGATTGGAAGGGCATTATTAATTATCAGCTGTTACCACCAGGCGGACCATCGATTCTGAACTCTACTGCGAACAACTGATGAGATTAAAGCAAAAAGTTGAGAGAAAGCGTAATCCTGACCTTGCACCTTCAGATTTCTACCTGTTTAGGTCTCTTCAAATTCTTTAGGCAGTGTCAGGTTAACATCACGAGAGGACTGCCAAAACTACTTGTCACGGTTTTTGATCAGAAGCCCCAAAATTTCTATAGCAATGGGATCATGTAGGTAGGGAACCTACAAGATGGCAAAAAGTTATCGATCAAAATAATACCTACATACTTTAGTTAAATGTAAACTATATTAAAAAATGTTTTGAATTTTCTTAAGAAATGCGAAGAAACTTTTTCCCCAACCTAATATGTATATATCTTTTAAATCATGAATTTCCGCAAAGTAACGCCTGATTCAATTCAATAAATCAATACTCATCTGTTGTCTCCAATCAGTACTTAAAGCACAAACGTTATCAATAGTTGCTAGCAATAGTATGAATGGTTTTGTTTATACTCTCAATCAATGACTTTGTCTACCCTCAGCGCTTGAACTATAGATTAAACCAACTCACCTGTAAGTGAAGTTCTGTTATAAATATATTTATGTTTCTTACTCAATAAGTACTTAAAGTTCAGCGTTATCAACCGTGTTGCTAACAATACTATGTATAGTATTGTTAATACTCTCAGTCAATGACTTTTTCTGCTCTCAACGCTAGAACTATGGGTTAAACGAACTTACCTGTAAGTGAAGTTCTATTATAATCAGTAATGTATTGTTAATATTCTCAATCAGTGACTTTTCTGCGCTCAACGCTTGTACTAATGATATAATAATTATTCTCATGTTTTATCCTCGAATTGGTATTTAGCTCAAACAAGTATTATCAACAGTGTTGCTAGTAATAATATATAAAGTTTTGTTTGTACTCACGATCAATGTCCTTGTTAGCGCTAGACGGTTGAACTATTGCAACGTAAAGTTCCAGGTATCTATAAAACTTTGTTGATGTGTATTTTAAATAAATTATAGTTATTTATACTGTTTATTTATAATTAAAAATCCTGCACCTGGGTCGCACATCCCGGGCGTAATAGTAGTTATTATTTTTAATAATATCTATATTTCAATGTAGAGTGCAACGTTCAATAAAAATAGTAATCGTAATTGTTAACCCCAAAAAAAATTTGCGAGTTCTGTACAAGGAAAATTAAGGGAAGAAAGAGTAATAGAGGTGCAAGGTAACCCTGCACCTGGGTCACAGTTCCCAGGTGCCACAGTAGTTATAATTCCTAACTATATGTATAAGAGCGCAATCGATTCAATAACAAAAGTAATCGTAATTGTTAACCCCAAAAAAATTTTGCGAGTTCTGTACAAGGAGGATTACGGGAAGAAAGAGTAATAGAGATGCACGGTAACCCTTCACCTGGGTCACAGTACCCAGGTGCCACAGTAGTTATAATTTCTAACTATATGTATAAGAGCGCAATTGATTCAATAACTAAAGTAATCGTAATTGTTAACCCCAAAAAAATTTTGCGAGTTCTGTACAAGGAGGATTACGGGAAGAAAGAGTAATAGAGATGCACGGTAACCCTTCACCTGGGTCACAGTACCCAGGTGCCACAGTAGTTATAATTTCTAACTATATGTATAAGAGCGCAATTGATTCAATAACTAAAGTAATCGTAATTGTTAACCCCAAAAAAATTTTGCGAGTTCTGTACAAGGAGGATTACGGGAAGAAAGAGTAATAGAGATGCACGGTAACCCTTCACCTGGGTCACAGTACCCAGGTGCCACAGTAGTTATAATTTCTAACTATATGTATAAGAGCGCAATTGATTCAATAACAAAAGTAATCGCAATTGTTAACCCCAAAAAAATTTTTCGAGTTCTGTACAAGGAGGATTACGGGAAGAAAGAGTAACAGAGATGCATGGTAACCCTTCACCTGGGTCACAGTACCCAGGTGCCACAGTAGTTATAATTTCTAACTATATGTATAAGAGCGCAATTGATTCAATAACAAAAGTAATCGCAATTGTTAACCCCAAAAAAATCTTGCGAGTTCTGTACAAGGAGGATTACGGGAAGAAAGAGTAATAGATGTGCAAGGTAACCCTGCACCTGGGTCACAGTTCCCAGGTGCCACAGTAGTTATAATTCCTAACTATATGTATAAGAGCGCAATCGATTCAATAACTAAAGTAATCGTAATTGTTAACCCCAAAAAAAACTTGCGAGTTCTGTACAAGGAGGATTACGGGAAGAAAGAGTAATAGAGATGCACGGTAACCCTTCACCTGGGTCACAGTTCCCAGGTGCCACAGTAGTTATAATTCCTAACTATATGTATAATGTCAAAGTTCTATACATTAATTTTGAGCACAATCGATTTAATAACAAATAATAAAATCAATTAGGTTTGAGCAGAAAAAAACAATGTGTGAGTGAGTGAGGGAGTGAGTGAATGAAAAATAATTAGAATAAAATTACGAAGAAATGATTTTCCCTCAGTGATGTAATCATGTTGGACTTAGCCGAAGGGTACGAACTTTATCCGCGCGATACTCCACTCCTATGGGTCGTAGCGTGATGTTATATAGCTTATTCCTTTCCTCAATAAATGGTTTATTAATTAATAAACTAATTTTTCAATTGGAGCTAGAG
Source organism: Limenitis camilla (assembly GCA_905147385.1). Taxonomy (NCBI): domain Eukaryota; kingdom Metazoa; phylum Arthropoda; class Insecta; order Lepidoptera; family Nymphalidae; genus Limenitis; species Limenitis camilla. Next base: position 1,229,353 of record LR990252.1, on the reverse strand, counting down.
TAGTTCCCGATATTAGCGCGTTCAACCAAACAAATAAATAAACACTCTCTCTCCGTTGCTGTTAATAAGAATAATATAATTGACATAATTATAAATTAACATACGTATTTTATGACGTTTGTTTTTCTTCGAAATATCTAACCGCAAAAATATTCCTAGGCAATAAACAATAAAGGTTTTCCCCATGATACTAGTTTATAGAAAGTTGCATCTCATTTGTAATTCAAGGTCAGTCACATTCATTGACGTAGCAACGGTTTATTATCATGGGCCAGGAACATCATTCCGATCGCGGGCTTACCCATTAATACTGTGGTTCTTCCACTCCACTGACCATCCACTGAAACTGCTGCATTCTTCTTTCCGTTCTCCTTCCTAACTCAACGCTCCAACGCATCGGCAACACAAGAGACAGATCAGTTGGACCATCTGCTAGTTTCTCTCTTATCTATCATAAAAAATATTCTAAGATGGATTAAAAATGTTCTAGTATTGATCAGGAACAGTCTAGGTTAGACCAGGAACATTTCAAGGTTATCAAAAATATTACATGATTGATCAGGAATATTCTAGTATAGGAGTCTAGTTCAGGAGTATATCAAGGTGGTCAGGAATGTTCCACGATGGACTACAAAAAATATAGATTGCACCAAGAACATTACAAGGAGGTCAGGAATATTCAGGGTTCATTCTAGGATGGTGCAGGGACCTTCAATGGTGCACCAGAAACATTCCTTGTTGGACCAGGCACAATCTAGTATAGATTAGTAATATTTCAAGGTGGTCAGGAATATTCTATCGTGGACCACGAACATTCTAGGAAAGACCAAACATATTTTAACAAGGCTAGGAATATTATTTCATACATCAGTAATGTTCTATGGTAAACCAGGATATTCTAGGATGGTCCAGAAACATTTCAACAAAGTTAGAAATATTCTTTGATAGACCAGGAACATTCTATGGTAAAGCAGGTATATTCTAGTATGGACAAGAAATATTTCAACAAGGTCAGGAATTTTCTAAGGTAAAAAAAGAATATTATAGATATGGATCATAAACATTTCAAATAGGTCAGGGACATTCTAATATAGATTAGAAATATTTCAAGGTGGTCAGGAATATTCTATCTCGGACCACGAACATTCTAGGAAGGACAGAAAATATTTTAACAAGGCTAAGAATATTATTTAATAGGTCAGTAACATTCTATGGTAATCCAGGATATTCTAGGATGGTCCAGAAACATTTCAACAAGGTTAGAAATATTCTTTGATAGACCAGGAACATTCTATGGTAAAGCAGGTATATTCTAGTATGGACAAGAAATATTTCAACAAGGTCAGGAATTTTCTAAGGTAAAAAAGGAATATTATAGATATGGATCATAAACATTTCAAATAGGTCAGGGACATTCTAATATAGATTAGAAATATTTCAAGGTGGTCAGGAATATTCTATCTCGGACCACGAACATTCTAGGAAGGACAGAAAATATTTTAACAAGGCTAAGAATATTATTTAATAGGTCAGTAACATTCTATGGTAATCCAGGATATTCTAGGATGGTCCAGAAACATTTCAACAAGGTTAGAAATATTCTTTGATAGACCAGGAACATTCTATGGTAAAGCAGGTATATTCTAGTATGGACAAGAAATATTTCAACAAGGTCAGGAATTTTCTAAGGTAAAAAATGAATATTATAGATATGGATCATAAACATTTCAAATAGGTCAGGGACATTCTAGTATAGATTAGAAATATTCAAGGTTAAACAGGAATATTCTAGGATGGATCAGAAATATTGAAAGATAAACCAGGAACATTCTAGAATGATCAAGAACTTTCTAGGGTATCACAAGTCCAAGAGTTCTTTGACACATGTCGATCATGATGCATGTAACCCGGAAACCTCGGAAAAAAACTTTCCTCTACGTGAGTTCCCTCGTTGTATCCTTCCTTCCTTTCTCTCTTCTTATTTCTATAATGGTAAGTAAAAGAAGGAAATTAAAGAAGGGAAGAAAAAAACAAATTGTACATATACAAATATCACGAAAAAACTGTCTGAATTATAAATAAATATTGTTATATTTTTCTCTTTCTAACAGTATGCACAAATAAGTTTAAACCCAAAATGTAACCATAGTAGCATACGGTTACTCGTAAGGGTAAACAAGTTCAGGAGGCTGGTAACACTGTCTCACGCAGTCAATAGTTGTTGGCGGAAATCCGTCGAGTGTAGACGTAATAAAATTCTGGACCGACTTGTTGTGTGTATGTGCATGGTGAGTTTTGTGTTAATTTATTATGTGGAATTAAGGTAAATATTAGTATTATGGGAATTAGATAAAAAGAAATGTATTTTAATTAAAATTTAGGATACTAAAAAAATAAATATTAATATAAAAATTTATTTAATTCAAAATCTCTTAACTTTTTCAAAATTATTTACAGATTACAGAGATTTTTTAATAATATTTCGAGAAGAAATTTTTTTTAGAAAGTTGTTCCCTTTCGCCATTTCTTTTTTAATTTTCTAGATTTATATTTGTCTAATATTCAAAAAATTATTAAAGATATAAAGAAATAAAAACTACTTTTTCTAATAATATCTTTCGATATTTAAAATACGTTTTTTTATTATATTAATTTAATTTAATATTATATATTAATTTAATACTATTAATTATTTTCTCAAAAAGTATAAAAAAGAAAAAAGTTTCTTTAAAATATATAACAAATAGAAAATATTTTTTGCTTGTAAATGTTTTATATATTCCTGCGGGATAGTAAAATATTTAGTGAACGAATCAATATTTTATTTTCCTGGATAATAAGTAACCTATGTGTTAATCCAGGATATAAAGTATCTGTGTGCCAAATTTAATTGAAATCCATTTATCTGTTTTTGCGTAATTAAGTAACAAACATCCAATCATACAATCTTTCACATTTATAATATTAGTTAGTTATCTCGAATATTTTACTCTAAATGATCTATTTTTTTAATCTTTTAATTTTAATCGAGTTTAAAACATTCTCTTAAGAAACTAATTTTTATAAAATTTGGTACATAGGTACACTAGAACTTGGGAAAGACGTGGAAGGGGTTTTATCACGAAATATTCTTGAAGGGATTGAATTAGGGGATGAAGTGTATGTCGAGCTGTCTTTAAAATTTATGTCTTTGAACTTTGATTTACATAAAAATGGTTTATAATATTTACACAACTAATAATCAACGCAGGCAGCGTTCGTGAGAAACGTTTTCTCCGACTTACTGCAGCAAATCCGATTATCGCCAAATTTTTTTTTAATTTTTTATGTCAATAACACTCACAAATAGGTGGCTTTCTATGGTAAAATAATTTTCTAAATCGGTTCAGTAGATCCAGAGATTATTCCCTACAACCTCACAAACTTTACCTCTTTATAATATTAGTAATTATCATGGTTTTTTTTTTTTTTTAAATCTAAGTTTAAAGAGCTTTGTCGCTTTGTCTACTACATTTTAGGTACTAAATAGTGTTTCTAGACTTTTGTAATATTTTTTCCAAATAATTTCTACCATCCTAAGTGTATTTCTGAAGTCCGTTTGTACATTTCGAAATATAGTTTTTCGAAAATTATAACCGACTAAAAAAAATATTTTATTTTTCTCTCTTTAGTTTTATATGTTTACTCAATAAATTACGCAGTTATCCATAGAGATAGTTGCCTGAAATATTTCAATATGATATGGTTATTGTTTATAACAATTACTTGTGTGTACGTCCCAACAATATTTAAATAAATATCTTCTAACTCCTAACCGTTGAGGAGTTGTCTTCCGTCACATCAGCTCATACCTAAAAAACATTGTGCCTTTGAAATTTGAGGGTTTTCCTCGATTTACCTTAAAAGTGCACTCTTTCGAATAAAAAAATAATTTTGAAAATCGTTCCACAATTGACGGAGAAATCGGTGGGGAATCCTTTTTTGAAGGAAATTGGTTGAAAAAAATTGAAATAAATTTCGAGATGTTAACTCGACAATTTTTTTATTGAATTTATTTTTCTTATTTAAGTATTTTATATACCATATAAGTAATTAATTACTATAGACGAGATATTCATGACCTCCCTCATGGCTGTCTAGATTTACGATAGGCAAACGAGTAGACCAATATCATATCAACTTTTGAGGCTGGTGGGCCATGATATGATATTGGTTCCTATTTCCTATCCCGCTGAGTTCAATGACTCTCTCTATATATATGTGTATATATGTGTATGATATAATTAATTAATTAACCTAAATAAATGTATACAAAGGAATGGAATGGAGGACGGAAGGACTCGATAAGTAAATGGATTAGATTGGTAGGAATATTTTGAATTAGATGGGTAAGAGATAGATAGGATAGCCCTGTTGTAATGTAACAGGTAGATTTAACCCGTGAGGGGACGAGTTAGAATACTACTTCTCTCTGCCGCTTGGAGGTTGGAGGACCCCCTCCCTCTCCCATCCCATTATTTCTGCGGATCTAGTGTACTCTGGGCTCTCGCTCAGGGTCCGCTTAAACCGTAGCATTTTTTTTTCTTAACTCCCCCTCCCAACTCTATTTTCAAGGATGTCCATGGGCGATGGTGGCCACTTACCGGTGCCCATGGACACCAGGTGGACCATCTGCTCGTTTGCACCTAATCTACCATTAAAAATGGTGGTATTTTGGAATGAAATGTATTGGTTTATAAAGTAATGGAATGGACTGGATAACTTAATGGAATGGATTTAATAGCTATATAATGGATTGGATTGAATAAGAATGTGTTGGATAAGACAGATATGAAATAGAATGGACAGATGTTATATAATAGATTCGATAGATGGAATATTCTATAAAGGAATGGAATGGACTCGATAGGTAAATAGTGGACTAGATTGGCTAGGCATGAAATAGACCAGATTTAATTAGTATTTTAGAGTATAGTAAATTAAAAATAATTATTTTTATCGTCACATAGAATAATAATTACAAAATTTTTTTCAGTCACTAGCCCCAAACACTGCTCAGCTTCTCGTAAAAGTGACTATTTACTAACATAGTGAATCATAGTGATCAAGTAGGTCGTTAAAGCAGTTAAGGTGAACCTGCACCTAAGTCACAAGCCCCAGAGTCAAAGTTTATATTATCTGTCTGTATGTAAACAGTTATTATATATTTTATGTGACATTGAAGTAAATAGTTTTCCTTATACTATGTAATCTATTTTTATTGAGGTTGAGGTTTCGTAATTTTCACCTCTAAGAACGTGGAGGTACATTAATAGATGACTATAGACTGGGGCTTGTGACCCAACTCGCCTCTTTATTTAATTATTCAATTAACTCGCACTTACTCATTTACCCATCCTCTCACTCATTTAACTACTCATTGTTGAAATAGTATGAATTTTTTAGTAATAAATTTAAATCACTCGTCAAACTCCCATTAATCAACCGGGACAGAGTAATTGGTTAACAAATATATATGTCGGAGCATAGTAAAAGATTATCGATTAATCGAATCGTTATCGTTGTCTATGGCGTTGGAGTGGGGTAGTAGTCACTTCCGTTGTTTTGACAGTATCTACCCTCGACCCTTTATATGCGGTCGACAGTCTAACTGAAGTCTTAGTCGTGCGCGGTCTCTCAAGAAGTGAAGTAGTGTCTAAATAGTGATAGTGTTGTGCAGTGTTGTGTTAGTGCTAGGAGTGCTGTCCGATCAAGGTCACGTGAGTACCTTACAATGTAATTACCTCGTCTTATGTTAGGTTAGGTTAGCCTTAGGTTAGGTTAGCCTTGTGTTCGGTTAGGTTTATGTGAGATTAACCTTGGGTTTAAACAGAAAGCCTGAGCAGTGGAGGTGAGTGTCGTAATTACTTAAAGGAATTCCTTAAGCCTACACCTTGGTCACAAGTCCAAGGCACTGCTTAGGTTTCTCTCGTAATTGTTAGAGATCATATTTGATCATTTATCGGTTCAATAGGAGTATCTACGTTGCGTTTACCCAATATTCCATTCAATACCATCCCCCCTTGTTAGTGTTCCCCAATATTCCCCATCTTCCTCCTTTCATCTCCTTTTCACATCGTTTTAAAAATCCCCGACATATATATAGGTAGAGGTAATACGAGAGGAGAGTAAGTAAATATATATGGTTAAACAAAAGTGAGGGTAATAAAATAATTCACGCTAGTTTGAGTTTTACATTAAAAAGCAATGAGGATATCATTAAAGTTTTTGTTCGAAAGATACTTACAATGTACAGTCGGTCGTAACATCTTGATTCCACGTGATGCTAATATCACGATAGATGGCGCTGCCTGTTTTTTTTTAATTAAATTTGTAATTTTCTTTACAAAATTCAAAAAATTTACATCAACAAATAATAATAATTAACAAAAGTTTGGATCTACTTATTCACTCATCCACCCATTATATGCCAACTCATTCATTCAATAACTCACCAACTTATTTATTCAATTCAAAAATAAAGTATATACATAAACAATTGGGATTAAAAAATTTGAAAAATTGAGTTCATTCTTACAGACAGCTAGTTATCCAATCACTCAACCATATACTCAGAAACCAACTCATTAATTCAATAACTCACCAACTTATTTATTAAATTCAAAAATAAAGTATATACAAAAACAATTGGGATTAAAAAATTTAAAAAATTGAGTTCGCTCTCACAGACATCCAGTTATCCAATCATTCAACCATATACTCAGAAATCAACTCATTCATTTAATAACTTACCGACTCATTTATTCAATTCAAAAATGAAGTATATACATAAACAATTGGGATTAAAAAATTAAAAAAATTGAGTTCGCTCTCACAGACATCCAGTTATCCAATCACTCAACCATATACTCAGAAACCAACTCATTCATTCAATAACTCAACGACTCATTTATTCAATTCAAAAATAAAGTATATACATAAACAATTGGGATTAAGAAATTTGAAAAATTGAGTTCACTCTTACAGACAGCTAGTTATCCAATCACTCAACCATATACTCAGAAACCAACTCATTAATTCAATAACTCACCAACTTATTTATTCAATTCGAAAATAAAGTATATACATAAACAATTGGGATAAAAAAATTTGAAAAATTGAGTTCATTCTTACAGACAGCTAGTTATCCAATCACTCAACCATATACTCAGAAACCAACTCATTAATTCAATAACTCACCAACTTATTTATTCAATTCAAAAATAAAGTATATACATAAACAATTGGGATTAAAAAATTTGAAAAATTGAGTTCATTCTTACAGACAGCTAGTTATCCAATCACTCAACCATATACTCAGAAACCAACTCATTAATTCAATAACTCACCAACTTATTTATTCAATTCAAAAATAAAGTATATACAAAAACAATTGGGATTAAAAAATTTAAAAAATTGAGTTCGCTCTCACAGACATCCAGTTATCCAATCATTCAACCATATACTCAGAAATCAACTCATTCATTTAATAACTTACCGACTCATTTATTCAATTCAAAAATGAAGTATATACATAAACAATTGGGATTAAAAAATTTAAAAAATTGAGTTCGCTCTCACAGACATCCAGTTATCCAATCACTCAACCATATACTCAGAAACCAACTCATTCATTCAATAACTCAACGACTCATTTATTCAATTCAAAAATAAAGTATATACATAAAAACAAAGATTATAACAAAAATATAGAGATTAACAAAATATAAAACACTGAGTCCACACAAACAGACATTCAGTTATCAACTTATTCAAACATATACTAACTTATTCAATTATTCACAGATACTGTATATAATTTCGAGATATTTTTTGTCAATATTTATTGCATGAATGAGTGAGTTAGAGCGTGAGTGAGTGAGTGGGTAAATTACTGAAAAATTTTAAAATGAATGAAAAATTATGAATGATACTGTTTATCCTAGGATAAAGTTATTGTATTGTCTACTGATTAAATTAGGGCGTGAGTGAGTGAGCTACAAGGTGAATGTATGAATGAGTGTATAAATATAATAAACATTTGATGTAAAAATTAAGTTTATATTTCTTAATATTTCATGATGGAATTGAATTAGGTTGATTGAATTAATTAGGTGGTAAGTGAGTGAGTGAGTCGACACGACCGGCATAAGATTTATATATTAAAATAATTCAGCCGTGAGGTGTGCAAGTGAATGTTCTACTTAGATATTGCAATATATCCAGATTCTGTCTAGACAAGTTTTCCAGATAACTCTCGCCCTCGGTCGTGGAATTTAAAATAGATTAGGTAAATTAAAAAGATATGATCTGAGCATGAGTGAGTGATCTGAGATTTATTTGTTTATGCACCTTAAAATCTAACATACAATTTTTAATTCCTCGGCGAGTATAGGAGAAAAGTTATTTAAAATGTGATGTAGGCACAAAAGAAAATAATATACTTACATACAATTTTAATTTATAAGAATATATAAGTATAAGTTAACCTAAACCTAAATATGAAACCAAATAAATATAATACTACAAACTACATAAACAATTACATAAATTATATTCATATATATGTTTTATTTTATTAGGTCGAAATAGAGAGGAGGTGTTGCTTCACTCTCTGTGCTAGGGTTATCAATATAAATAATACTTGGTAGTGAATTCCAAAGACGCGAACTAGTAACAGTAAATATGGTATTGTATGTGGGTACCACAATATTATTCTAAATCACACAGGATCTTGATGGACGGTCTCTAAGGGGACACATCATCTTTCAAATGCCAATAACAATATCTTCAGAATTGGTTTAGCCATTTAAAAGTTTTTGTATTTGTATCTGAATAAAATAAAATGAGATGAGATGAGGTGAGGTGAGATCAGGATGCGATGAGTTAGATGAGTTGAAACGGGATGCAATGAGATGAGATAAAATAAGTTGTAAGATTAAATAAGGCGAGATTAAAGATGATGCAATGAGATCATTTGAGAGGAGATCTATACCATCTTATTTATTTATAATAAAATGAGGTAAAGTGGGATTTAGTGAGATGTGGAGGGAAAGAATGCGTTGAGATGGGATGAAATAACTTATTAAAACTAGATGGGATAAAAAGAGATAAGTTAAGTTAAAACGAGATAAATGCGATGAGATGGTTGAGACGAGATAAGTCAAGTAGGATGTAGATAGATAGGTGAGATGAAATAAATTTTGTTTCCAATTTCCGCTCCACTATATTGGGTAATAAATAAGGTTAGGTTTACCAGTCGTGCAATAAATCATTACCTATAACTTAGTTCCTTTCACTTATAAAGTAGAGCAACTTGGTTATTACACGATAATATAATAAGTGAAACTTAATAAGGATATTCAATTTAAATAGCAAACCGAATAGTGCCTGGGGTTTGTGATCCAGGCCTTTTCGTATACCAATTACCTGCTCACTTTTTTTTATCACTAGTCAAACTACTGCTGATCAAGATTTAAAATAAAACCAATAGGAAATACTCACCAGTCAACAATTATCTAAATCTTGCTAACACTTGTCGTTTTTTTACTACTAACAAAAAAACATTAAGATGATCCAATTTTAAGATGTAAAAGACTTCAACGCACATACAGCTGGTAATAAATTAAATTAATGTTGGCAACATTTTATTTGAGATAATTGTTTTTGAGAACAAGTTTATATATCTAATGTAATTAAAAAAAAATGTTATTGAGGAAACATTAAGTCTTAAAAGTATAAACAACAATAAATTCCTCATTTAAGTACATTTCATAAATTAGTAATTAATGATGTCAGCTTTATTTTATTTTATTATGAACTAGTCGACCCGCCCCGGCTTCACTCGGTCGCAATTTACAACGTATATGTACAACGCCACCTACCGGTTCACTAAATCTCACAATGTCATTTAACTCAACAAGAATGACACTGAAATACATCAAGAATGTCACTCGAATACATCTAGAATTACATTTAAATACATAAAGAGCAACACTCGAATATATTTAGAATTATACTCAATTACTCCAATAATTACACTAAAATACTATAAGAATGTCACTCGAATACATCTAGAATTACATTTAAATACATAAATGACAACACTCGAATATAATTAGAATTATAATCAAATACTGCAATAATTACACTAAAATACTATAAGAATGTCACTCGAATACATCTAGAATTACATTTAAATACATAAAGAGCAACACTCGAATATATTTAGAATTATACTCAATTACTCCAATAATTACACTAAAATACTATAAGAATGTCACTCGAATACATTTAAATACATAAAGAGCAACACTCGAATATATTTAGAATTATACTCAATTACTCCAATAATTACACTAAAATACTATAAGAATGTCACTCGAATACATCTAGAATTACATTTAAATACATAAATGACAACAATCGAATATAATTAGAATTATAATCAAATACTGCAATAATTACACTAAAATACTATAAGAATGTCACTCGAATACATCTAGAATTACATTTAAATACATAAAGAACAACACTCGAATATATTTAGAATTATACTCAAATACTCCAATAATTACACTAAAATACTATAAGAATGTCACTCGAATACATCTAGAATTACATTTAAATACATAAAGAGCAACACTCGAATATATTTAGAATTATACTCAATTACTCCAATAATTACACTAAAATACTATAAGAATGTCACTCGAATACATCTAGAATTACATTTAAATACATAAATGACAACACTCGAATATAATTAGAATTATAATCAAATACTGCAATAATTACACTAAAATACTATAAGAATGTCACTCGAATACATCTAGAATTACATTTAAATACATAAAGAACAACACTCGAATATATTTAGAATTATACTCAATTACTCCAATAATTACACTAAAATACTATAAGAATGTCACTCGAATACATCTAGAATTACATTTAAATACATAAATGACAACAATCGAATATAATTAGAATTATAATCAAATACTGCAATAATTACACTAAAATACTATAAGAATGTCACTCGAATACATCTAGAATTACATTTAAATACATAAAGAACAACACTCGAATATATTTAGAATTATACTCAAATACTCCAATAATTACACTAAAATACTATAAGAATGTCACTCGAATACATCTAGAATTACATTTAAATACATAAAGAGCAACACTCGAATATATTTAGAATTATACTCAATTACTCCAATAATTACACTAAAATACTATAAGAATGTCACTCGAATACATCTAGAATTACATTTAAATACATAAATGACAACACTCGAATATAATTAGAATTATAATCAAATACTGCAATAATTACACTAAAATACTATAAGAATGTCACTCGAATACATCTAGAATTACATTTAAATACATAAAGAACAACACTCGAATATATTTAGAATTATACTCAAATACTCCAATAATTACACTATAATACTATAAGAATGTCACTCGAATACATCTAGAATTACATTTAAATACATAAAGAACAACACTCGAATATATTTAGAATTATACTCAATTACTGCAATAATTACACTAAAATACTATAAGAATGTCACTCGAATACATCAAAATATTTTATAAATAAAAAAAACATTAGAAAACATATTATTACTTTTTACGGATGGGACACAAAGTAGTTTATACATATATGTAAATAGGACTACCTTCATATTGAAACAAGTGGCAAGTATTATATAATACTGACCTTGTTTGTCTTCGCATAACCTCAAAATCACGGCCGAGGACGCTTACACACGGATCGACATTCAAAATGTATTGCTGTTGTTATTTCTACACATTGCTTTGTGTTTTTCAGTGATATTGTTGATGTATTTCAAGGACATTTTTGATGTATTCATATGACATGCTTGATATATTTGAGTGTGGTTGTTGGTTAGTCCTTTCTGGCTAGAAATAAATACAAACTGGCGTTCAGTTGCATGCTATCTATTGCACCCGATAGACATTATACACGTATTAAAATAAGTAAGTGTTAAAAAGCAGAGGGTAGTTTATAATCTAAACATTATTTACACTTTTACCTGTACTCTAAGTCCGACAAATTTTTTCTATCGATCTTAAAAAACTGTGACTTTGACGGTCATAGAGATCCCCCATTACAACCCGTTCAAGCCTTTTTTCAAGATAAAAAGTAGCCTAAATCATTTTTCAAGCTCTAGCGTATCTATGTACCAAATTTCATTAAAATTGGTTTAGCCGTTTAGGCGTGAAAGCGTATCAGCCAAATATATAGAGTTACTTTCGCATTTATAATATTAATTATTTCGTTTTTTTTAAAACAGAGATGGCGTTATCTGATGAAGATACAAAGATGATGGATGAGAAGATAGAGGATCTCGGGGAATCCCAGATACAGAAACTGTTTGCGGGGTCAACGGTCTTCTTGACTGGGGGCACAGGCTTCCTTGGAAAGCTTCTCGTCGAGAAATTGTTAAGGTAAGTTTTTATTACCTTTTTATATGAAATATCTACAATGTTTATACACTACTCCTTGCTTGGTTATCCCTCTACTTAATAATGAAAACTGTATCATTATTTGTTGAGTGGTTTAAGGGGCAAAAGAGAGAGTGGCTTATTTTACTTTTACGTTAAACATAAGTTACTCTGTCTGTATATCTTTGAGTTTGTGAGTCTAAGACTCCGTGACTATTGGACTGTTTAATTCTGCGGCATATCTCACAGATAGACACACAGATTTGTGGATCTAAGACGTTGTGACTGTGGAACTGTTTGACTCTGTGAGTTTGTATATATTTGAGTTTGTAAGTCTAAGACCCTGTAGGTCTGTGTAAGTCTGTGAGTCTGTACATCTGTGAGTTTTTGAGTCTTACTTACTCTACTTTACTTTGACTATGGAAGTATGTAAATCTGTGACTCCGGGACTGTGTAACTCTGTGGGTATATATCTTTGAATTTTTGAGTTTAAGACTCTATGACTATGGGACTATGTAAGTTGGTGAGTCTTTATATCTTTGAGTTTTATGTATGAGTCGCTACCTCTGTGAGTTTGTATAACTTTGTGTCTAAGACTTTATGTATGAGCCAAAAAACGTACAAAAAAAACTGTTTAAAAGAAAGTACTTAACCTCATTATGTTAAACAGAACTCGAATAGAAACAAGTTTTTATATTATTGATATAAAAGCAAAAGTTTTATTAATTTATGTTAATGAGAAATTGTAACGGAAGTGGAATACGTGGAACAAAACATAATAATTGTAAGTTCGTATGTTTGTAAATTTTGATTCTCGTAAGTCCGTGAGATAGTAAATTAATTACTTCATAAGTTTGTAAACTCATATATTCTTAAGTTTGTGAGTTGTTGAATTCAATGAGTGAGTTCTTGACTTTGTTAACTTGTTTGAGAGTCCAAAGAGAACAAAAATGTATGAGCCACTTAACCCGCTAATCTGTTACACACCAACTCCATAACCCTACCTCTAATACACACTCACTCAATCACACATATTTATTGAAATTAAAAGAAAATATGATTGTAGAGAAATTATTTAAAGAATATATGAAATCTGTAAGAGATATTTAACCAACTCACTCACTCACTGACTTTTTGTGGACAAGAAGAAAACTAGCGATCCCACAAGAAAGTTGTCCAAAAATTAACATACAATTTGTCATAATACATTTTGATTGAGGGTACAAATCCATCAATACTGGATAAGTAGTTTCAGAGTTTATCGCTGACAAACATCCTGACAAGGGATTTTATGTGTTAATATTAATATTACACGTGCAATGTAAATAGATATGGTGATCAGAAATATTAATAGCATAACTCATTCTTGTAAATGATTGGTATGTTTGTGTATGTTCGAGTCTATGAGTCTTTGTGTGAGTTTTTGAGTCTAAGATTTGTGATGTGAGTCACTATGCAACTCTGTGAGTCTGTATATCTGTGAGTTTTTTAGTCTGAAAATCTAAAAGTAAGTCTATTCTGTCTGTGAGTCTGCATAACTGTGACTCTAACTTTGTGTGCCTGTGATTCTTTGAGTCTGTATATCTATGAGAATCCGTGACTCAGACTCAGTGCAATATTAGCTTTTGTATTTATGAGTTTTCTGTAAGTGAGTGAGTCAATTATGAATGACACAAACAAGACAAATATCTTTTTGAATGTAGGTGTAAATATTTCATGCATATTTATTATATAATATTGCGTCGATGTAGTAAATACAAATAATACATATTTATTAAAACTAGTATTATTAATATACTAGCGACCCGCCCTGACTTCACACGGGTAGTAGAGTAATATTTAAGCATAACATCCAAACCTTCCTCATAAACCACTCTGTGTATTGGTGAAAACTGCATGAAAATCTGTTCAATAGTTTATGATTAAATAAGTTCTAAGGCTGTGAGTTTATATGTTTAGATGTTTGTAACTCAATTATACAAAAACGGCTGAACGGATTTCGATGAAATTTGGCACACAGATACTTTACAACCCGGATTAGCATATAGGCTATTATTTTTAATTCAGAAAATTCATAGGCATATGATTATTGAATGTCTGAATATATTTTTTTATATATTATTTATATAGTAATATAATGAAAGTTAAAATGTTTGCTCCCGCGCGAAGCCAGGCCAAGTAAGTTAGGTTATAAGCATTAAAATCAGATTATTTATCACAGAAATTATGTATACTAGAGTTATTATACATTTAATAAAAATCAATTGTTTCGTTGTGACCTGGAAATGTCAATAGAGTCTTTAAATAAAAATTACCCGAAATTACCATAAGTTAATTATTCATTACTTTAAATTATACATATATTTAACATTTATACAAAATAAATACAAAAGTTAAATACAATGTGAAGTACAGCGGGCGGTCTTATGAGTAGTTAGCCATCTCTTCCAGACAACCCTGTCTTGGGAGGAGCGGGGGTTGAAATGAAGAAGGTGGTGTAGCTTCAATATTACAACCGAATACATACACACCTACACAATAATATTATATAAACGTATACATACAATTATAATAAACTAATAAATATTCTAAGGTTATAATATACTACATAAGCAAGATAGAAATATAATAAATAAATATTAATTGATAATGAAACTTAAACCTATAAAGTGTTTTTGATTCTCTAATTTTTTTTAATGATTAATAAGGGACAAACGAGCATACGGTCCACCTGATTGAATAGACTCCGTCGCCCATGGACATCGACAGAACTAGAGGGTATCTTGTTTTGTCGAAGGTAGAGTGAGGAGGGGGAGCGAAGAAGACCCCGAGCAAGAACCCGGTGTTCACCGGAATCGCAGCAGTGATGGGATAAGAGAGGGAGGGAAGAGTTAATTAGTTAGGTGTAGATCTCAATCCAGAAGGATTTTATACAAACATAAATCTTTATGAGGGTGCATTTAAGAATATATAGACTCCGACTCAGCCACTTGAGCTTTGAGCTGATTTTTTTTTTTTTATGGGCAATAGATGAGCGCTTGACTACGAGATTTTGAAGGCGCTCAAGCTTATTTAGTTGATCCTCGGTTAAATCATCAAATAAAAGGAGAGAGTTTGCTAGCATAACTTTGGTAGGAAAAGGCAGAACAGATCGAAAACGTCTTAACGAGCTCAACGTCCAAGTCTCTTCAAGAGGACACTTGCGACTTGTTCGCGAAAGTGTTTGGTCTAAATGGACACCTAACTATTTGACTATGAAACAAAAAGATCGAGGGCCACGGCACTGCCCCTGCCAAGTCGAGCGCGAAGCAAACGCTGCCGTACCATCCTTTACTGGAACCATTTCGCCGCATTTTCAGGCCCCTATTTGAGAACCTCTGGATATGACCAGAACGCAGAAATTTTCGTCATCCAGTAAGCTATAATCACTTACTTAAAAACCAAAATTTCAAGTCTGTAGGTCATTTAGTTCCGAAGTTAAGCGAAAGCAAAGTTTCGCATTCATGACACTCTCTCACTCACTCACTCACTCAATCATAATCATCAGAATAGAACTAATACTTTCCATAAACTCAGAGAGCTGACATTTGGTACAGAGTTAGGGTTTAAGGGCCACGTAAAGGGAAAACTATAAAAACTAGGATAACAACATTAACTATAATAATAAAGAAGTCGCAGTAAGGAACCTTAGACTTGGCACGACTTTGTCTAGATTTCATTACTTTTTAGAGATAAACAAGCAGCTCCATCGAGACTTGGCTAGTTTTTTACAGAATGTTTTTGGTGGGATAATCTATTACCATTATATATTATGGACGGTAAAATTAATCAACCTTCCCTCGTATTCATCCCCGGAATGCCCATAACAATGACCTGAGATTTATCAGGATCATTTACTAGTCCATTCGCCCCGGCTTCACACGGATTCAATATAACATGTATAACACAGATGTATCAAAAAACATTAAACTCTCAATATATTATTGCTAAATAAAGATATTTACGTGCTTACGACTGTAATCATATTTTATCATTATCCCTTAGTAACTCTGGATTTTACCGTGATAAAAAGTAGCATATGTTTTAATCCAGATTGTAAAGTATTTGTGTACCAAATTTCATCGAAATCCGTTCAGCTGTTTTTCAGTAATTGAGTAACCAACATCTATAATATATATTTACTAAAATAAATTATCCTGTAGTATTAAATATTTGTAAATGGAATGGAAATATTGTTCAATCACTTCAAAAAGCAGAAACTATAAGTAAACAACCTAGAAACACTAAGAAAGGGACCCCGTGAGGGGACGGGTTAGAATACTATTCCCCTCTGCCGCTGGGAGAGCATCTCGTAAGAGCCGAGTAACCCAGCACCACCTTAGTGGTAGGGGATCTGTTCCCCGACTGGCTTGCGACCACCAGCATGCGAATCCGATCGCCAAGTGTCAGACTTACCCCCTCCCTCTCCCATCCCATTAATGCTATGAGTCTAGTGGACTCTGGGCTCTTGCCTAGGGTCCGCTGAATCCGCATCATTTTTCTTCTTCATTCCCCCTTCCCACCCTATCTTCGGGGATGCAACGCATCGACAAAACGAGAGAGTGTTTCTTGTTTTACCGATGTCCATGGGCGATGGTTGCCTCTCATTATCAGGTGGACCATCTGCTCGTTTGCACCTTATCTATTATAAAAAAAGGTAAACGGTTAATAGGGTGGAATAATTATGTTAAAGAGTTACACACAGAGAGAGAGGCTCGTAATAAATTCTTACTTTAGAAGTTAAGTTAACTCTTTTTAAAGCTTACTGCCAAACATTTTAGTAAGCAACCTGTGGGTGAGGTATACGCCCTCTGCGATCAATGAACTACGGATTCAATATAATAATGGCTTCAGAATGCTGTTGGGTTTGCCTCGCTTTTGCAGTGCGTCACAGATGTTTGCGGAGCCTCACACCGACGATTTTTTGGGATTATGAGAAAAATGGCAGAATCAGTGATGAACAGAATGCGGGGCAGTTCCAATAGCATTCTGAATAGCCTCTCTCTGAAATGGGAAAACCCGTATTTGATGCACTGGATGAGTCTGCACACCCGGTGCTCCGGTAGAAGATAGTTTAAATTTTATTTATTTATTTATTTACTTTTTAATATAGTAACACAATGCTAATAAATGTCATAGATTATCTTAGTAAATGATAGGTATAGGTAGACTATGCTGGTAAATGAGAAAGACTCTCTCTTTTTATGTTTATTTAAAATATCGTAAAATAAACAAATCATTTATAAGTTAATTTATGTATTTATGTGGTTTAACAGTCATTCATTGATTTAAATATTTTTTTGGAATTCCGTTTCTTTCTAATAAACTTTATGTTATACATATTCAGCCAGAATAACAATAAGTTAACCCCAGACATTAAATAATGTAGAATAACTTCATTGGTTGTATACATAATCTATATATTGAATAATTAGTTCATATTTGTTTTTAAAAAAACGTGTTTATTTAAATCATTTACCAGCATAGTCTATCAGTCTATATATATCATTTACTACCTTAGTCTTCCTGTCTATATCACTTACTAGCATTAGTTTACCTATTCACATCGTTTACTAGCATAGTCTACCTGTCTATCATTTACCAGCATAGTCTATCAGTCTATATATATCATTTACTACCTTAGTCTTCCTGTCTATATCACTTACTAGCATTAGTTTACCTATTCACATCGTTTACTAACATAGTCTACCTGTCTATCATTTACCAGCATAGTCTATCAGTCTATATATATCATTTACTACCTTAGTCTTCCTGTCTATATCACTTACTAGCATTAGTTTACCTATTCACATCGTTTACTAGCATAGTCTACCTGTCTATCATTTACCAGCATAGTCTATCAGTCTATATATATCATTTACTACCTTAGTCTTCCTGTCTATATCACTTACTAGCATTAGTTTACCTATTCACATCGTTTACTAGCATAGTCTACCTGTCTATCATTTACCAGCATAGTCTATCAGTCTATATATATCATTTACTACCTTAGTCTTCCTGTCTATATCACTTACTAGCATTAGTTTACCTATTCACATCGTTTACTAACATAGTCTACCTGTCTATCATTTACCAGCATAGTCTATCAGTCTATATATATCATTTACTACCTTAGTCTTCCTGTCTATATCACTTACTAGCATTAGTTTACCTATTCACATCGTTTACTAGCATAGTCTACCTGTCTATGTCATTTTCTAGCATACTCTACCTGTCTTTATTATTTACTAACATAGTATACCTATTTATATTATGTACTTCGCCATTGAACTCTAAGATTAAGTAATTTTGATAAAATTGTAAAATAGTGATGTAATCTTAAACAGGATGAGAAAGGTAAATAATAAACAAAAAATCTAAATAATGACATAAAGCACTTAGAATTCTACACTTAATTACTTAGAAGGACAACAACAAAGTTACAAGAATTAGTAAACATTGGCAATACATGGACAGAACATACTATTACGTCATACTATATCTCATAAGTTTTATACAGTTATATATTTCTTATAAAGGGTTGTATGTTTCAAACTTATTCGCTGTGAATTTGTATTATAACTATGTTAGGTTATTACGTCCAAACGGCTAAACATAATTTGATGAGTTTTAGTGTACTGAGAAACTAATTTTATTTCAGACAAAGTCACAGGTATTAATAAGTTAATGAATTTTAAACAATCTAATTATGAAAGTTTTGTATCAATTTACGTCAAAACCACTAAATGGATTTTGATAAAACTTTTTCCATAAATAGTGTATAAATTAGAAAATTATATAAAATATAATTTGTAATATTTATTGAAAGAAATATAACCTTAAAAGGATGTATCTTTCACATCATTTATCTTAAAAATTTAATTATAACTTTGTTAGGTTATCACGCCTAAACGGCTAGACCCATTTTGATAAATTTTAGTATATAAATTGATGGGATATTGAACAAGGCTATAAAGTACTAATTTTATTACAGAAAAAGTCACAGGCATCAATAAGTTAATAAATTCGAAAGAATCTAATGGTGAAAGTTTGTTGCTAATTTACGTCAAAACTACTCAATGAATTTTGATAGAACTTTTATATATGTATAGCCTATAAATTACATTATTATATAACATATAATTTATAATTATATTATGTATGTATATAAATAAAATATAACGATATATGTCTAAGTAAATCGAAACTTCATGACGAAAGTCCTAAGTTTTTCTTTTATTTATCTTGTAATATAAAAATGGTAATACAAACAGACGTCAAACTCTACACGATTATAGAGTAGAATGTAAATAATAATAAATATATAAAATTAGCGATTAGTAGTATATGGTGAGTTTACGCGAATATAATTAACACATAGTATATTTTTCAACAAACTGTTAAGAATTAATGACGAATTGTTTTTGTTTGCAACTTTGTATATATCCTGTTTTGTAATAAACTATTACAATTTTGCGTGTTTGTACATTATGTTCATATGAAGCAAGGGTAGATTCACAATTGAGCAAATTATTAGACAGGTAATAAATAATATTTGTATGGTAATTATTCTATTAAAAAAAATCAGAACAACCCAAAAATATTTCCCCAAATCAACTCAATCTGTAACGAAAATTATATTAATTCGTCAATTATATAGTAGTTGTAGTTAGCAACATTATTGATAAATTGGTATTACTATAATAATATATAGCCCCTGTCATGAAAGGTTAGATATATGTAGGATGGAAATAATTAAAGCAAATTATAGATTTATTACTTTTATTTTATTTTAATTTTTTACACTCCTCACACCTTTAATCCCCTTCTGTCCACTACTCACGCCATTCCTCCTCGTTCATTCCCTTCATTCCACATTCAAATATCATTAACCAATCAGACACCTTTAATAATTACGTTTCGTTTTACTTACTTAATAAACCT
Source organism: Limenitis camilla (assembly GCA_905147385.1). NCBI lineage: Eukaryota > Metazoa > Arthropoda > Insecta > Lepidoptera > Nymphalidae > Limenitis > Limenitis camilla. Next base: position 1,208,842 of record LR990252.1, on the reverse strand, counting down.
AAATTACGTTCCTACATTCGGCCTTCCTGCACTATTGCCTGTCCTCAGGCACACACACTTCACCTGTATGTAATCATCATTACACTCACCATCATCACTCTCATCACCATCCATAAAACAAATCATCATCATTCATCCCACAATATCTTACAACTAACAAATCATCTTGACTTAAAATTTAACGTTAAATGTAACTTTATGCTTAAATTTATGGTCTTATTTTAACAAAAGCTTATTATTATAGAAATCAGTTTAATAACATTTTACTCATAATATTTATGAAATCAATTTACTTCTATTTATTTACTTTATACAAACTTCTCTATGTTATAAATTTCTTTTGTAATAATTAACAAATTTTCCAAATAAATTGTAAATAACAGACATTTTTGTTTCATTTTTAACAATCCTTCCCCTTTCTAGAAACACTCGTCTCTTTTTAATTATATTTTCTTAAGTTACAATACATTAGAATAAGATTGACCATTTATTGTTAAATTTAAACTCACTGGTTATAACTACACCATGTTTATGAACCTTACACAATAGTTGATTTCTTACTATGCCAAAAGTCTAATATTCTAAAATAAATGAAATCCTTAACAAATGAAACAACAATAGTAAATGTTTTATGAAACTAAAATTGATTTTACTAATGTACTTTTAACTAGTTCATATAATTCTCACCTAATATAGTAAAACAATCTCACTAATGGTGGGGCCATCTTTTCATGTGATCTGCTGAGCTGGAAGTTCTGATAGGTCCTTCAGTAGAACTGTCAAGTTTCTCAAGATCATAGCGATCATTTCTCTTCACTTTAACTATCTTATAGGGACCTAAGTACTTAGCTTTTAACTTGAGACCTGTACCATACTGGGTTCTTTTTATAACAACTAAATCACCTAATTCATATTTTGAACTTTCTTTTCTCTTCTTATTGTAATTTCTCTTATTCTCTTCTTGAATTTTTAGTATTTCCTCCTTAGCATGCTTTCTTTGTTCTTCTCTATTTTCATAATATAGATCTATAGATTCTTGCTGCAAAGAGTTCATAATTTCAATATCCTCTTTACATTTCATTTTAGTTCCAATTAATAATTCAAATGGAGTGGTGTTTATACTACGTTGGTAAGTACTATTTATACATCTTTGCAATCTGCTTACATGTCTATACCAAACTCCAGAATTTTCTATACACAGTTTAGTTAAAATCGATATTATGATACGATTGATCCTCTCCACTTGCCCATTCCCTCGTGGCACTCCTGTTGTTATTTTTATATGTTGGATGTTCTCTTCTTTACAGTAATTTTCAAATTCCTGACTTGTAAATGCTGTACCCCGATCTGTAATTACTCTTCTGGGGTTACCAAAAACTTGCTGATGAATTTGGAATTTATTTAAAGTTTCACTACTACTTGTTGTTTTGGTGGGAAAAAGCCATACAAATTTTGTGAATCCATCTATAATACTAAGGATGTAATTATACTGCTTTTTGGTTTCGGTTAGAGGTCCTATGTGATCCATATGTATTGTATCTAAAGGTATACTTTCTTTCTCTATCGGACACAAGAAACCTTCCTGCTTTCCAGCTTTCTTGGTTGCTAACAAACATGGAATACAACTAATGATGAACTCCTCAATTTTTTTATCAATGTCTTTTATGTAATAATCTTTCTCTATTAATTCTTTCATTTTCTTTTTGGAAAAATGCCCATTTCCATGAGTTTTCTTAAAAACCTCATTTTCTAATGTTTTTGGAATGACTAACTTCTTTTCTTCACCTTTATATAAAATGTTGTTTTCTAACCAATAGTCTTTATATGATTGTTCCTTTAATATCTTCTTAATGGCTTTGAACCCATCATCTTGATCTTGAGCTAATTCAATACTTTCCTTTAGACTTGTAATCGTTGCTACAAAGGGCTGTCTGCTCAATGCATCTGTATGTAACATTTTAGAACCTGCTCGGTGTTCTACTTGATAATCATATTCACTTAAAAACATAACCCATCTTGCTACTTTAGGTGTCAAATCTTTTTTTCTTAATGTTAACTCAAAAGCTTGACAATCAGTGACTATCTTGAATTTAATTCCAAACAAGTAATGACGGAACTTTTTAACTCCCTTAATGATTGCTAATGCTTCAAGTTCATAGCTGGAATACTGACTCTGGACTTCACTTGTCTTGTGACTCATGTAATAAACAGGATGTAAACCACTATCATGTTGTTGCATCAAGATAGCTGATAATGCTACTGACGAAGCATCAGTGTGTAATTCAGTCTTTAATTTTGAGTTAAAAATCTTCAAAACTGGTGACATTGCTAATTTCCGTTTTAAATTAATAAATGCTTGACTCTGTTCACAACTAAACTTAAAGGAAACATTCTTCTTTAATAAATCAGTTAATGGTTTTGCTATTATTGCATAATTTTCAATGTATTTTCTAAAATAAGAAGTTAATCCCAAAAAACTTTGTAACTGCTTGCTATTTTTAGGTTCCTGACATCTTACAACTGCATCAGTTTTCTCAGTACTTGGTCGGACTTCACCATTTCTTATGATATGACCTAGATATTCAATTTCACTACAGATAAGGTTAGCTTTCTTCCAATTAATTTGAATACCATACTGTGAGGCTACTTCTAATACTTTCTTTAATCTTTGCAAAGCTTCGACTTCATTTTGTGCTGGAATTAGTATGTCATCTATAAATATAACCATAATACCTTGGGCAATCAAGTCTCGAAAAATTATACTAATAAATCTCATAAAATATTTAGGACATATTGACAATCCAAAAGGTGCACGTAAAAACTCATATTGTCCTTGATGTGTGACAAATGAAGTATAATGTATGGATTCCTCACTCACCTTAAGATGGAAAAATCCATTCTTTAAATCAAGTACACTATATACTCTAGCATCTACAAGTTTATCAATCAAGTCCTCTATCAAAGGCAATGGAAATTCATCCTTTATAATTTTATTATTAAGCAATCGGTAATCCACACAAACACGAGTAGATCCATCTTTCTTTTTGACAAGTACTAATGGACTAGAATATTCGGAATGACTCACCCTGATGATATTGTCTTCTAACCATTCTGCAATTTGTTTTTCTACTATCTGCTGTTCCATTAAAGATAAACGTCGAGGTCGTTGAGCAATTGGTATATCATCTTTTAACACAATTTTCAGCTGAAGAGGTGCTTCCATGGTCTGCATAGGTTTATAGTTGTCAACACACCTGAGAACTTCCTTCTTCACAGCCACATCTCTAATATGCTCTAAAACCAAAGAATTAACACCCCCTAGCATACATATATTCATCCAATCAACCTCCCTTTTAGGTAATAACAAAACAGAACTATCATTCATTATTGTTGTTACATTTTGTAAGAATTCTTGACCAATAATGACATCATAAGGCATAGCATTATTACATACAATATGAAATATTATATCATGATACACATCTCCATCTATAATTAAGTTTACAACAACTTGACCAAGAGACAATATTCGAGTTTGTCCAAGTCCCGTTAAAATTATATTATTTTCAGTAGATATCGACAACTGAACCGACGAACAAAAGTCTGAAGACATTAAATTAACGTCACTTCCAGAATCTATTAGAGCCATAACACTTATATCCTTAATTTTAATACTTTTTACCGGCTTTAAATTGTTGTTTATTGTATGCACTTCACTCTCACTGACACATGACATTGACATATTACATTCGCCGCTGCTCGCCGCCATGTTTGTACCCGCTACGTCACTCTCGTACATTCTTGTATTGCCAACTTTACGATCGCAATTTGCGGAAGAATCCGTAGATGACTTCACGTACATGGCGTTAGGTTGCCATTTTGTTTTGTGAACCCCGTTTCCGCCCATGTTGCTAACTTCACGCATACGCTTATCGTCATTGATGCATGATGTCGCTATATGACCAAATTTGTTACATTTGTAGCATTTCACACCATTTTTACACACATTTGCCAAATGACCCTTTTCTCCACACTTGTAACAATGACGAATCGGACTTCCTGAGTAGGTTTTCTTTTCCTTAGCAGCATCATTTTGTTTATTCGAAATTAACATAGCTCTCTTCATGTTTTCATAAATTGCTAGTTTCTCTTTTAATATAGGATACGTCGTAACGCCATACAAAATAGCTTTGTTCGGTTCATAATCCACTATCCCATCAATTATGTACTGTATTGCTATGTAATCGGGAAATTTGCCCCTTTTTCCGAGTTCTTTCATAACGAGCATGTACTCATAATAGGATTCATTCTTCCTCTTTTTCCTGCTAGACATTAATTCGTGAATCTCTTTCACATTATATGTGTCTGGGAATTCCTTCAATAAAGCCACTTTAAATTCTTCGTAGGTTTTAAAAACGCGTTCTGATTTAATCCATAACTCCGCCGTTCCCGTTAAACATCGACGTGCAACGATGAGTTTTTGAGTCATCGTCCATCCAAATAACTCTGCATTTTCATCTATATCTTGCAGCCATTTTGATGAGCTGATCGTTTTGCCCGTGCCGTCGAATTTTGATATTAATCCATCATATCCCGCCGTAGTCATCATATTAAAATAGTTTGCCGTCGCCTCACCTTGCTTTTCTTCCATCTTCACCTGATATTTCACCTTACAACTTATAATTACGCCAATCACCTTGCCACGCTCCACGCCGCGTGCTTACGACGGTCACCAATTTTATATTCTATATTTGCTTATTTTATATTTCCATCCCGGACGAGCCCCCAAAAATTGTAGGATGGAAATAATTAAAGCAAATTATAGATTTATTACTTTTATTTTATTTTAATTTTTTACACTCCTCACACCTTTAATCCCCTTCTGTCCACTACTCACGCCATTCCTCCTCGTTCATTCCCTTCATTCCACATTCAAATATCATTAACCAATCAGACACCTTTAATAATTACGTTTCGTTTTACTTACTTAATAAACCTAAATTACGTTCCTACATATATTATAACTATTTTATTTGTATACTAAAAATATAGTTTATCGTCCTATCCCAGCTGCCTCATAAAGTTATTTAGTAATATTTTATACTAAACTAGATGGCGCTGACGTTAATATATTGCCCAATAATTACGTTCCAGCCCGATGTTTTTTTTTTTAAATTGGGTAACCCCCGACCTTTGGGAGGTTCCCCTCGCTGAACTTTCTCCAACATTATTGGAGGCGTTGTCTATTTGTAATCTTTTGGAGACGTCTATTTATATCTTAAATTTTACATACAGGCACCAGCCCGATGTCATTATATATCCCTTTAAGTAATTACAACACTCGACTTCACGCCTAGGTTCTCAGTTTAAACCAAAGGTTAGGCTAACACAGAACTAACCTAAACCTAACTCATATATATATGTCAGACCGACATATATATATATGTCAGAGGAGAAAGCCGATTAGGATTAATTAATTATCGAATATCACGATTCGGTAGTTTTTAGACAGGAACCCAGGCAGTGCCTTGGACTTGTGACCAAGGTGTAGGCTTAAGTAATTAAAACACTCGCCTCCACTGCCCGGTCTCACAGTCTGTCTTAGGTTAGGTTAACATAAGGCTAACCTAACATAAACCTAACCTAAGGCTAACCTAACCTAAACCTAACCTAAGGTTGTGTTAACACATCTAAATACAATGTAAGGACTAACAACATGTCCCCTTTATTAACATTCTACCCTAACTACAGCCCGGCATGGCCTTCATTATTATCCTATCCCAACTATACCCCGACATATATACCGTGAAATTGTCAACACCGTTAGGTTACAATGTATCTCGCGATATTGTGAACTGTCGATAGATTGTGGTCGGTCGGTCCCTGATTGGTCGGTCTTACAGTAGGCTGTTCTGTGTCCACAGAGTTAGGAATGAAACACAGGTGTCAGTCAAATATAATAAATAGTTTATAACTTCAAGAATTGTGATGTAAAGTATGTATTTATTATTTGGTAGTTAATTTTACCATAGAGTGGAGAAATCAAAGAATTTTATTCATCCAACCTTCACGCAGTACTTGTGTCCTACTCCTAGAATGTATATAATAAGTGGAGTCGCTGAGGGAGTAGAGCCCCTGCCCACTGTAACTAAGATCTACCCTTCCTGAAACGCCAGAGACTAGCCTTGGGCTTACTCGGTCACCAAAAATAGCGCTCTTTTTAGTTTGCAATTCAATGGCGAACTAGTTCTCTCTTTAAGTTTTTTTTAAATATAATTTAGTGAAAAAAAAAAGTTTAAAACCTACTTATCTACTATGATTATTTATATAATTGGAGGAACATCTCCATGAAACAGACATGGTAGGTATACATGGGTGCGACCACGTTTTTAACTTGACCATTTCTATACCGATGCATTTCTCAGTTTCTGTCTGAATTATTTTCTTGTTTCTTCCTTATCAGACCACTTTTTTACCTAGTCGGGTTATAGTTTTAAACTTTTTTTTTTATTTAATAGTTTTCCGTTTCCTGATGGATCGAGATAATTTTTAATATCTCATATTGAACCATAATGTTGGTTTTTATTTGCTTAAACGAGTGAATAACTGCAACGACAGGACCGCGCGGATTATACGACCGCATTTTGAACATATATGTTGACTTAATCAATATAATATATTTACATATTTGAAGCGTCAGTAGCTCAGTGGTTCAGGCGTTGGATTCGCGATCGACAAGTCGTGGGTTCAAATCCCGGACATTGGACTACTGGCGTGGCCCACTCCTGACACAAGCTTATTATTAGCTTACTAGGAGGGGTAAAGGGAATACTAGTAATATGTGATCCATACTGCTAGTAATCTTATTAAAAAAAAAAAATGTGCTCGCCAAGACCTTTCTTTTGATTCCAAACACGTAATAATTAATTTTTTTTCTTGGCTATCATCTGAGGTATAAAAAAACATTAAAATTTATATAGCCTATGTCACCCGCACCATTATTACAAAATCATAACCCTTCCTTTTGGCTTCGCCGTAGTTGGGTAAAAATAATGAATAAAGGAAAAAAAAATCGATAGTCTCAAAAGTGAAACATCGTTAGAAATATCGTTGTTTATGAACTATATATTGATATTTCTATTACCATTTTTAATATATAAGTATATATATATATCTACTTTTTATTAGAAATAAATGACTATTTTTATTTATTTTTATAGAAAACAAGTAGTCAAGTATGGATGAAACAAAAGCATCCCTAGAAGTAAATAATTCGATTAAAAAAAATATAAGAACTAAAAAGAACTAAGAGCGAGATCTTCCACGAACTAGTTCGTATAGTTCACCTAAAGGAGCGCTCTTTTGAACTAGCTCGTTCGCGAACTACCCAAGACTACCGGAGACGTCACAGAAGTCCTTAAGACTGTCCCCCCTTATCTACGCCACTGCTGAGATTTTTTCGTCGATTAGTCGCTATCGTGACGTCGTATCGTTTGCTTATTATACATATTACATGTATATTATAGTTGAGAAACCGTGCGATGTCCAGGTGGGTTGATAGTATAATATTTAACCGGTAATGCACAAATCAGGCCAGACAAATCTTTCTAGACTCTTGTGTATGAATAATATGGACACACATACAACTACGGAACTATTACTTACTATATTAACCGTCTGTTTGTTTATCAATATAACAGTAACGTGTGAATTATCACGAATATACAAAATAATCTTCGTAAATGTTAATATTTGGATTAAACATAAACGACGGGGTTTATAAATTTAACGTGATTTTCATGAAATTTTATTTGTTTGAAAGGTAATTTAATCAAGATGGCTCTTAGCTATGTATTCTGAAAAACTGGTCAGTCCAGCATGCGAATCCGACCGCCTAGTGTCATAGATGCGTTCCGGTTGAGCCGTATGTGGGCCAGACTTACCCCCTCCCTCTCCCATCATATTAATGCTGTGGGTCTAGTGGACTCTGGGCCCTTGCCCAGGGTCCGCTGAATCCGCATCATTTTTCTTCTTCATTCCCCCTTCCCACTCTATCTTCGGGGATGCAAAGCATCGACAAAACGAGAGCCACTTACCATCAAGTGGACCATCTGCTCGTTTGCACCTTATCTATTATTATAAAAAAAAGGCGTTTAGAGACTATGTACTCATTGTTATATCTCTGAAAACATGTACGATCTTGACTTTTATACCGGATTTTATGATTTTTAATATCCTCGTTGGCATATATGGAATTCTGCTGACAAACAGAAAGATGTACATACGCGATATCAAATTAATAACAAACCGCAGAGACGTGTGGGTTTTTGTAATATAATGCAGTAGTAAAAAACAATGAAAACCAAATGATATGAAGCAAAAAAATCTAAAAAGATTCCGCTGCAAGATACCTACGTCAATAGAATACAAATTTATACAACTCATTACATATAAAGGCGATCGACCTTCTCTTTATAACTACCGACATATCCTCACTTTGCTTCGACAACTGTACTATATTTTTTAACGCCCATATTACGTCTAAATATCTATTTTTCTATATGTCCATATTACTTCTTAATATCCATTTATATATATGTCCATATCTCGTCTAAATATCTATTTATCCATATGTCCATATTACTTCTTAATATCCATTTATATATATGTCCATATCTCGTCTAAATATCTATTTATCCATATGTCCATATTACTTCTTAATATCCATTTATATATATGTCCATATCTCGTCTAAATATCTATTTATCCATATGTCCATATTACTTCTTAATATCCATTTATATATATGTCCATATCTCGTCTAAATATCTATTTATCCATATGTCCGTCTAAATATTACGTCTAAATATCTATTTTTCCATATGTCCATATTACTTCTTAATATCCATTTATATATATGTCCATATCTCGTCTAAATATCTATTTATCCATATGTCCATATTACTTCTTAATATCCATTTATATATATGTCCATATCTCGTCTAAATATTTATTTATCCATATTTCCATATTACTTCTTAATATCCATTTATCTATATGTCTATATCTCGTCTAAATATTTATTTATCCATATTTCCATATTACTTCTTAATATCCATTTATCTATATGTCCATATCTCGTCTAAATATTTATTTATCCATATTTCCATATTACTTCTTAATATCCATTTATCTATATGTCCATATCTCGTCTAAATATTTATTTATCCATATTTCCATATTACTTCTTAATATCCATTTATCTATATGTCCATATCTCGTCTAAATATTTATTTATCCATATTTCCATATTACTTCTTAATATCCATTTATATATATGTCCATATCTCGTCTAAATATTTATTTATCCATATTTCCATATTACTTCTTAATATCCATTTATCTATATGTCCATATCTCGTCTAAATATTTATTTATCCATATTTCCATATTACTTCTTAATATCCATTTATCTATATGTCCATATCTCGTCTAAATATCTATTTATCCATATGTCCATATTACTTCTTAATATCCATTTATATATATGTCCATATCTCGTCTAAATATCTATTTATCCATATGTCCATATTACTTCTTAATATCCATTTATCTATATGTCCATATCTCGTCTAAATATCTCTTTATCCATATGTCCATATCACGTCTAAAAATGTATCTTGTAATGTAGTTACCACGTCTTGTGTTAGGTAAGGTTTATGTGAGTTTAATATTGGGTTTAAACAGAGAGCCTTATCAGTGGAGGCGAGTGTTGGAATTTTGTTAAAGGATGTTCTTACGCCTACCTTGGTCACAAGTTTAAGGCACTGCTTAGGTTCCTCGTAATTGTTAGTGATCATGTTTGATTATTTATCACCCCTTCTAGTGTTCTTCAATATCCCCCCTACCTTTTCATCCTAAAATCTCTGAAATATATATCCGTATATCCAAATATCGATATACAATATGTCCATACAACCATAAATCTATATATCCACCAATTCAAAACAACAGACAAATATTTAATTTATATATTTAGATCGATCGATGAAGCCATTGACCTTCTCATAAAAGTTACAAGTTCAATACTGTTATTGAGCGGCGGATTTACTCGCATTAAATTTGAACTACCTTCGCATCAAGCGTCGTTCATATACTTTTATAATAATTACATACAAGCCGTACTATTATTATCCTAAACATTTTTTTAACGAAGGCCGTTTAGACTGACAAAGGACGTACGATTGTTACATTTTAATTACCTACGCACTTGATATACTACGCCTTCTAATTGCAGTGTAAACTCTATATAGCGACACTTGCGGGATAGTGCGATCTGTAAACAAAGACACTCAAGATAATGTCTGAATATAGCGACACTTAAGAGACATTATAATCTGTATATATACGTATAACAAGACTAAAGGGATAGTAATATATATAGCGACACTAAGGAGACAGTATAAAATAAATACGTTATATATATACGTACCAAAAACGGATAGTATAAACTATGTATAGTGACACTAGAAGCATAGTGAAAACTGAATATAGCAGCTCTAGATGTAGAGTGTAATCTGTATCTAACGACGCTTGAGGGATAGTGCGATCTGTAAACAGAGACACTTAAGGGAAAATGTAAACTGAATGTAGCGACACTTAAGAGATATTATAAACTCTATATATACGTATAATAAGACTAAAGGGATAGTAATATATATAGCGACACTACAGGGACAGTATAGACTTAATATAGCAGCATTAGATGAAAAGTGTAAACTGTATTTAGCGACACTAAAGAGACAGTATAAAATAAATACGCCATATATATATACGTACCGAAAACGGATAGTATAAACTATGTATAGTGACACTAGAAGCATAGTGGAAACTGAATATAGCAGCTCTAGATGTAGAGTGTAATCTGTATCTAACGACACTTGAGGGATAGTGCGATCCGTAAACAGAGACACTTAAGCTAATGTAAACTGTATATATACGTATAACAAGATTAAAGGGATAGTAATATATATAGCGACACTACAGGGACAGTATAGACTTAATATAGCAGCATTAAATGGAAAGTTTAAACTGTATTTAGTGACACTAAGGAGACAGTATAAAATAAATACGTTATATATATATACGTACCAAAAATGGATAGTATAAACTATGTATAGTGTCACTAGAAGCATAGTGGAAACTGAATATAGCAGCTCTAGATGTAGAGTGTAATCTGTATCTAACAACACTTGAGGGATAGTGTGATCTGTAAACAGAGACACTTAAGCTAATGTAAACTGTATATATACGTATAACAAGACTAAAGGTATAGTAATATATATAGCGACACTACAGAGATAGTATAAACTTAGTATAGCAGCATTAGATGAAAAGTGTAAACTGTATTTAGCGACACTAAAGAGACAATATAAAATAAATACGCCATATATATACGTACCGAAAACGGATAGTATAAACTATGTATAGTGACACTAGAAGCATAGTGGAAACTGAATATAGCAGCTCTAGATGTAGAGTGTAATATGTATCTAACGACACTTGAGGGATAGTGTGATCTGTAAACAGAGACACTTAAGATAATGTGAACTTTATATATACGTATAACAAGACTAAAGGGATAGTAATATATATAGCGACACTACAGGGACAGTATAGACTTAATATAGCAGCATTAGATGGAAAGTTTAAACTGTATTTAGCGACACTAAGGAGACAGTATAAAATAAATACGTTATATATATATACGTACTGAAAACAGATAGTATAAACTATGTATAGTGACACTAGAAGCATAGTGGAAACTGAATATAGCAGCTCTAGATGTAGAGTGTAATCTGTATCTAACGACACTTGAGGGATAGTGTGATCTGTAAACAGAGACACTTAAGATAATGTGAACTTTATATATACGTATAACAAGACTAAAGGGATAGTAATATATATAGCGACACTACAGGGACAGTATAGACTTAATATAGCAGCATTAGATGGAAAGTTTAAACTGTATTTAGCGACACTAAGGAAACAGTATAAAATAAATACGTTATATATATATAGTATATACGTACCAAAAACGGATAGTATAAACTATGTATAGTGACACTAGAAGCATAGTAGAAACTGAATATAGCAGCTCTAGATGTAGAGTATAATCTGTATCTAACGACACTTGAGAGATAGTGCGATCCGTAAACAGAGACACTTAAGGGAAAATGTAAACTGAATGTAGCGACACTTAAGAGATAGTATTAACTGTATATATAACAAGACTAAAGGGATAGTAGTATATCTAGCGATACTATAGGGACATTACGCTTAATATAGGAGCACTAGATGGACAGTGTAAACTGTATATATAACGAGAATTATGGGGTTGTGCTTAGCCTAATCTTAGGTTTACACAGAATACGTAGACACTGGAGAGCGATGTTTGAGAGACAGTATAAACTGTATTTAGAAATACATGATGGATAATGTAGACATGGATCAAAAGATTGTTTCACTGAAATAAATAGTATATAATTATAAAGATGAATTAAATCAAAGTCAAAGTATAAACGATCGAAGTCACTATTATTGTCTCAAGAAACAGATTTCATTGTTTAACAACGTATTGTATTAAAATGAAGGGTTTTCCTCATACTGTATATTACGCTAAATGTGACACTTCCTTCTTTTATAGACCAGTCGGTATATGCCTCCGACTTTATAAATATACAGACATACATTTTATCCAAAATAATATGTAAAATCAATATTATTATGCATGCGAAAATTTGTGTTTTTGTATTTGTTACTCAATCACTCAAAAACGGCTATACGAATTTTGATGAAATTTGGCAAACTATACTTTAAAATCTGGATTAATACATCAAATACTTTTTGTCCCGAAAAAAAGGGATCTTTTGGAAATAATGAAATTTTTCACAATGAAACATTATTGATTGAGTTTTAATTCAATCTAGATAGATGTTTTAATGGATACCTACTAGTAGGTATGTTATTATTTTTGCGTAACGATGACGTATTATTTATTTGACGAGTTAATCGCATCAGTAAAAAACATTACTGTGTATTCGTAAGGTTTTTTACTGATGCTTCGTAATCGACTTTACATGATCGATTATCGTAGTTATAAATAACATGTTCGTTATTTATCTTAGTGGCAGATTCAGGGTCAATAAGGGTCATGATCAGTACAATGTACAAAAATGTGCAATGTTTCTACATTTTTTTACACATAACAGTCTTCATTTTAACCCTCAGCGAAGCGAAAAGGCATGGAGAGATCACCTATCAACTCTTGATATATTTCATAAAGTCTTTAATGATATTAAATCCTATGTTACATAAACAATAAAAGCAGCAACCAGGAGATGCGTAGAAGAAAGAGTAGAAGAGAATAAAAAGATGGCGACAAATTCAGTAATAGAATAAATAAATTTATTATGTCGAAGAGATCACTCTTGATCATTTGACTAAATTGGTGGTATTTTTTTGTAAATAAACAAAAACACAGGATAAACCCACGAGATGATTATATAATTGTCTGTGGAAATTTTATTTCAAAGAAAAAATAAAGATGTGAATGTTTATAGTCCATCTTGTGTCCGTATCGAAACATTTTGCGACTTTAAGCATCATTAATCTGTGAAGACTATATCAACCTTGCTGTCAATCATAAACCGTCCGAGGTTGTAGCCATCTTTGCTGGCAATGTAAGCAAAGAACTCGAACACTTGTCTACTTTGATTGCCAACAGTTAATTTTGATCAGAATAGTAATCTATATTGGCAATGTAATTGATTTATTCAGCGGTTTTTGGATTATTTCCATCTACACTTACTCTATTATTTATAACCAACTTGTTGACCAGTCCTGGATTTCTCCGGGTGCAATTTACTTTCACATTATAATCGCTATATCACTATATTTTACATTTTAATTTATATATGACTCCGCTCAACATGTACTGCATCCCCACGTCGATAAATGGCGTACGAACACAAACTTATTTGCTTACTTGGTATTCTTAAGTATTTTTTTCGCGATAAAACATAGCTTGTATCCTTCCTCATGCTCTACTTTATCTTTGTATCATATTTTATCAAAACCAGTTCAGTGGTTTAAACCTGATAGTGTACAGACAGACAAACGCCATCTACCCGTCAATAGATGGCGTAATTAGTACATTACACCGCATTTTCTTTTGTTTAGTTTTTCCTACGTTTCTTAAGTGTTATTTTCCAAATTATAATATTAGTTAGAATTTATAGATTAGCGGTAATGCAATTCTACCTCTAGTGTTATGATTTCCAATTAGAGAGACATTTTTCTCCACCACTGCATGTCAAATTTTCATATCATTACAAATATTAGCTTCATAGATTTAGTATTAAATAACCGCAAAGTAGCGCGGGCGCATAGTATTCTAAATTCATTTTACATGGTGTAATAGCACGTGATGGTATAAATATTCGACTCACGTAGAGAATACATTCACTGTTAATTTGAGATAGTGACGATCTCAGAATAGACGACCTTAGAACTACAGTTTCATCGTTACATGAGAAAAAATATTTTTTTACAAAATTTGTATGACACTACATTTGAAACAACATCTTCGTTTATTGTATCACTTCCTTCCTGTACTCGGTTCTCTTTCTTTATTTTCTGAAGTATGATAACTCCAGAAACTATTACTACGTTAAAGACATCTTCTTTTTTTATTCAGTCTCTTCCTACTTGTATATCTTTTTCTTTTCTTCTTTCTTCACCTATATATTTATTAGGATCACAAAATTAGCTTTTTGATTATTTTATATTAACCCTATTGAAATTTTTGCTCTCTGTATACTTCCAATTACACCCTTTACTATACTTTAACAGTTTAAAATTAAATATCACTTGCTTTAACGGTGAAGGAAAAACATCGTGATGAAACCTGCACTCCTGAGAGTTCCCTAAAAAAAAAGTTCTCAAAGGTGTGTGAAGTCTGCCAACCCGCACTGGGCCAGCGTGGTAGACTATGGCCTAATACCCTCCTCATTCTGAGGAGGAGATCCGGCTCAGCAGTGGGCCATTGATGGGTCGTGATAAACAGTTTAAAAAATGCAATATTTTTTACAGATGCTGTCCAGACATAAAAAAGCTGTATCTGTTGACGCGGCCCAAGAAAAATAAGGATATAATTAAAAGACTACAGGAACAGTTTGACGATGCAGTAAGTTTGATTATACAATGCAATACAATTCCACATTACCTAATACAATAACCTTACAGCAATTTCCTTATTGATAAATAAGGATAAAGTTGTATAAAAATTAGGTAATGCCAGAGACAACATGCCACTACAAAGAAACACAGTAAAATTATTCCATCAAGTAGATAATGAAATTTGGTCAAATAAAATACTATTTCATATATCTACTCCTCTAAATACAAATAAATTGTTTTTTTTTTATACCACTTAGATACCACCAAGTAGATTAACTTACACATCATAGTGATTTTTCAGCTCTACAGTAAACTAAGAAAAATCAGACCAGATTTCATGGCAAAAATTGGAATTATAGAAGGTGATATGTCACAAATAAATCTTGGCGTCAGTGATGATGATTGGAGTAAACTAACTAATGAGGTAAGTGAACCTTTCGACAAAAATAATAAAAAAGCAAACATCTGTGACATTCTCGAGGAAAACCAATGTGCTGAATCAAATGAAGTTGACTCTGAAATAAAATCATCAGAGCTGAGAGACAAAGAGTCAGAAATTAAAAGTAGTAATAGTCAAATTGAAATAGATATTTTTGAACTTCATATTAAAAACTCAAGTCTGACATATTACTTTATTTTGCTATTTCTATTACTTGATCATCATCTTAATCTAAGATAGGTAGATAGAAGATGGTAATTTTATAGTGCATGATTCGTGAATAAAAGGTATTTTATTATTGCAGGTAGAATTCATCTTCCACGGTGCAGCAACTGTCAGATTTGATGAGGCTATGAAAACAGCAGTAGAAATAAATGTGCGAGGTACCAGAGAAATATTGAAATTAGCCAGAGCTTGTTCCAAACTTCGGGCACATGTGCATGTTTCTACAGCTTATAGGTTAGTTTAGTATACACTATCTCAAGAAATATCGATGTTATCAATTTGGTGCTCTGGAACTTTTTTACAGGAAACTGAATTTTCTACTAGTTTGTCATTTATGTTTTTTGTGTAGCTCTTCTCATTTACGAGATAGGGGTGAAAGAACGAGGATTTAATGTAAAAAATTGGTTTAGTGACCCCTACTACTCTGCCAGTTCTAGTTACGATTACATTGCAATCGATATCTGTATAGAGCATTTATTTCTAAAGAAACCTTATCATCGACCAAGATTATACCATAAAACGTCTCTGAGCTGTTGAATTTTGAACAAAAAATTGCAGGAGGAGGGAGATCATTGGGCGCCTTGGTCAAACCATTAATATTAATATTAAATGAATTAAATTTACATAAATAAAAAATGAATTATAACATACAAAACATTATGTCAAAAATATTAGTGGCATATGTAGAACCTTATTGGTCATGGCCTTCAATAAATTTATCTATTTGATACCAATCAAGGCAACACCTAAATAGTAAGGTCAATCAATTTCCTTATTTGTCAATGTGATTAAGTATGAACATTCTATTATATTTATCACCTATTAGTTTTTTAATTCACTCGACTTTTTTTTGTCTGTCCTGGGTTGTCGTCTTAGAAATGCTCAGCTCTTTCATGTCTCTTTCCACATTAGTCCACCAGGTAGCGCGGAGCCTTCCTCTTCCTCGGGTTGTAACCGGTATATTAAGCTCGACCTTAAGAATTTACGGCAACTGGCAAAAAAAATGCAGACAAAAATAAAAAAAAATCATAGTATATTATTATTTTAGTAAATTCTATAAGTTTATACTTTTTTACTTCTATTTTGGTCTCTTAGTCTCTGTTCTCTTGATTTTTTTAACAGAAGTATTGTATAAATTGTTTATGTTATGTTAAGAGCTGTATCTTTATAATATAAGTAAGAATTTCTTATACAAAATCCGTTGAATTCCATTCAAGAAGGAATTGTTATTGTTAATATGAAGAGAAATCTGTATACATTTTTGAATTCGTAAACTTACTTATTTTAATAGATCTTGAATTTGCTTTTAACTTTTTGAGCGTCTGTAGCTCAATGGTTAAGTTATTGGATTCACGATCAATTTTGTTTGGTTTGAATCCCACACATTTAACACTACTGACGTGGCCATGTAATAAAAAAAATATTCTAAAAACTATTTAATCAAAGTATAATAAATAAAAGTGATTTATATTTATGAATATTATTTTTTCCTTCAATAAAATCATATTAAAAAAATATCTTTCTCTTTCCAGTAACTGCCCTGTAAAGGAAATCGATGAAAAGTTCTACGAAAACTCATTATCTGGTGAAAAACTTATTGATCTGGTTGAAAATATGGATGAGAAGACATTAACCAACATCACTCCAGGGTAATATATTTATATTTTAAAGTAAAGCTAAATAAAAACGAATAATTGAACAGTATAGTTTATTGATTGAATTCTAATGTTATGTAGATTACTCATTGTTAAATTAATTCTGGCATATGTTATTGTTTGTTTGATTCTGATATAAATTATTCATAAATGTAGAACTCAATGTAGACTAACTCAAAATATTAAAAAGTTTATGTCCTCTCTAGTAATATAACGAATATATTAATTACGAAGAAATTATAAATCAAATTAAAATTATATTTTGGGGATCGTTCAATTTCCTACAAGAGTATGTATTTATTTTTTGATCGTGCTGGGTTTTTTGAACGCAATAAAATTCCGAATAAAAATATAATTTTTTTAAATGTATTTTGTTTGGGAAATCAAAACTGGCGATGAGACTAAAACTTTACCAATTTTTTTTGGAATAATATTGAACAATATTTTGGCATAAAAAAAAAAGAATATTTTTTTGGTCAACACTAATATATGTCGGAGAATAGTAAAAGACTATCGAATAATCAAATCGTCATCGGTATCTATGGCGTTGGAGTTGGGTAGTCTGACTGAAGTCGCGGTCTCTCAAGAAGTGAAGTAGTCTCTGAATAGTAATAGTGTTGTGTTAGTGAGTACCTTACAATGTAATTACCTCGTCATCGTGATCACTTAAAGGAGCTCCTTAAGCCTACACTTTGGTCACAAGTCCAAGGCACTGCTCAGGTTTCTCTCGTAATTATTAAAGATCATATTTGATTATTTATCGGTTCAGTAGCTGTATTTACGTTGCGTTTACCCAATATTCCGTCAAATCCCCCCTGTTAGTTTTCTCCAATATTCCCCATCTTCCTCCTTCCATTTCCTTCACACCATTTAAAATCCCCGATATATATATCTGGAGATCATATGGGTTTGATTTTATGTGCTTATCTATGTCCACCATATTTACCGAACTGACTTATACAGAACAGTACCATAGACAATCAACGACAGATACACTGTACCTTCAATTAATCTGTGACATTACAGTGTTGCTATTCAAATAAATTAAACCACCATTATAATTATTTCTCCGACCTAAATATAGTTCAGGATGTTCTTTCTATCTATCTTTGGTCAAATATCATGTCAACCTGTTATTTCCTTATAACAGGAAAAACCAACAAATTCATTTTCGCATTTTTATAGCTTGCTACTAGCTGCCCCGGCAAACGTTGTTTTGTTATATAAATTTTAAAAAAATGGGGTGGGCCTCCCTTATCATTAGGGATATAAAAAATAGATGTTGACCTATTCTCAGACCTACCTAATATGCACACAAAATTTCATCAAAATCGATCGAGCCGTTTTGGAGGAGTATGCTAACTAACATTGTGACACGAGAATTTAATATATTAGATAATTAATCTATATTTTATTCTTCATTGTAAGATTGATTCTAGCACACATTATATTGTAAGATTGATTCTAGCACACATTATATTGTAAGATTGATTCTAGCACACATTATATTGTAAGATTGATTCTAGCACACATTATATTGTAAGATTGATTCTAGCACACATTATATTGTAAGATTGATTCTAGCACACATTATACTGTAAGATTGATTCTAGCACACATTATATTGTAAGATTGATTCTAGCACACATTATACTGTAAGATTGATTCTAGCACACATTATATTGTAAGAATTGATTCTAGCAATTATGTTTCAGATTACTGGGTGACTTTCCAAACACATACGCATATACAAAGTTTGCTGCAGAAGATATAGTACAGAAATATTCCCGAGGACTTCCAGTTGCCATGTTCAGACCATCAATAGGTAAATATATAATACTACCGACCCTCTTCGGCCTTGCACGGGATTTTTCGAAAGCTTTTCCACCAAAAAACCTTTTCCTTATGGATCCCTCTATCTTAAGATGGAAACCGAATGAAAGGAATTTTCGAATTTATCGCAAAAGACAGAAGTGACGTGGTATTTTGTTTCCTGGGAGCCACTGGCTAATCTCTTTTTGATGTGAATAATAACAACAATGTATGGCATAATATGCTCTACTCCCGAGCGAAGTTGAAACCCGATCATACGTTAATTTCTGATCATGTACTTAATATAATCTGCATTTATCTTATACAATGTATATAGTTTTAAGTACTTCAAGTAATCGTATTATTTTTATAGTGATATCAACAGCACAAGAACCTATACCAGGTTGGATTGACAATGTGTACGGACCAACTGGGGTAAGTTTATATAAATACGAATATCAATGGTATTATTATTATATCAGCTTTGTTATCCATTAAGTCTGTTTGAAACGGATACAATATTTTAGAAATAGATGATCAAAATGAGGACAATGATACAATTAAATATTTAGACATTGATACGTAAGAACGGACAGATACAACGTTTAACCTATCTAGGTTAAACGTTGATGGATAGAAGAACTATAAAATAATTAATTGTTCAAAGTATAAACTGTGTCTTGATATAGTCAGCCATTTAATAATGAAAATAGTGAAATGTCAAATCCAATATAAGGTATCGCCAATCTGGCTTTATTTAATAGAAATTTGGATTTCTAGGTCGTTGTTGGTGCAGCAGTAGGTCTTCTTCATGTTCTGAATTGTGAACCCCAAGTCAAAGCAGATCTTGTACCAGGTGATTACGTAGTAAATGGTTGTATAGCTGCAGCCTGGAAAACGGCTAAAGATTATCCTGGAAACCACGAAAATGCACCAATAGATCAGCTACCAACAGTCTATAATTACATATCATCGGAACAACGGCCTTTATCTTGGGGTAAGTTACAAGACTGAAAAAAGTTAAACTGTTAAAAGCCTTCCATTAATTCAACATTGTCCTTTATATGTTCCAATACCTTGTCTTTTTCTGTCTTATCTTTTTTCTTTTTTAAAGAAATTAAAGTATCATTGGATAAATTTTTAGGAGAATAATACTGGATGCTTATCTGCTGGATTAATTCAAAATCCTTCCAGAGCTTCTATTTTACTATTCTCCTCCCTTGTCATTATCTATCTCATCTTAGTTTTTTTAATTAAATTACTTCTGGTAGATATTTTAGCTGTTTCTGAGAGTTGTATAGATCTTATCTGTTTCTAACTCCTCTATAACCCTATTTATGTGTCTTACTATCTTTTCACCTGCCTCCTCTCTTTTTTCTCTTAGTAATACTTCTCTTTCCGTCTTTCCTTCATCTTTTCCTAAAGCTTAATTTTTACCATGATCATCACACTTGATGGATTAGTTACCAAAATCTGATGTCCTTCATCCATCAGAAATATCTTGATCAGTAGTACGTTATACTAGATAAGATTATAAATATGAAAGTTTGGATGTTTATTACACAATTACACAAAAACGTCTGAACGAATTTTAATAAAATTTCATCATTATCATCATCACGACCCTTCAATGGCCCACTGCTGAGCCGGGTCTCCTCCTCAGAATGAGGAGGATATTAGGCCATAGTCCACCACGCTGGCCCAGTGCGGGTTGGCAGACTTCACACACCTTTGAGAACTTTTAGGGAACTCTCAGGAGTGCAGGTTTCCTCACGATGTTTTCCTTCACCGTTAAAGCGAGTGATATTTAATTGCTTAAAACACACATAACTCAGAGTCAGAGGTGTGTGCCCAGGATCGAACCTCGGACCTCCCGAGTAAGACTTGAAGTTTCCACCACTGGGCCATCACCGCTTCTAAAAATAATAAATAAAATTTAGTGTATACTGTATAATCTGGTTAAATAAATAAGCTTATATTTATCCCGAAAAAAAAACAGTTTCTGTGGTATTATAGTAAATATATTTTTATAGATAGACTAGTATTTCTGAATCACTTAATATTATTTATTTTTTTTAGAATTGTTCATGAAGTACACAGAAATATACGGATTAGAAGTACCACCAATGCAAGCTGTCTGGATGTACGTTTTTTTGTTGACTCCATCAAAACTCAAATACACTTTAAGCTGTTTCTTCCTACATTGGATTCCAGCGTATATTGTTGATGCTATTGCGGTCTTGATTGGAAGAAAACCAGTGTAAGTAACTTTTACACACAATTGTTTTTGTTTTTAAATTAAAAAATATATATTAACAGGCACTTACTTTCGAATCATATAATAAAGTTCATGAAAGTAACTGCCCCCTCTTTTTTATAATTATACGAACTTAACAATACGTCTTTTTACAATCCAATTGTTCGCATGTGTCGACTGTACAACGGACTTGTTGAAGAGAATGACTCTATTGATGTTTTTGACAATAAGATCAATAAAATAAAAATAATCTCTTTCCATTATATGTAATCATAATATACGTATATAATTTTTTTTTATTTAAAATTTTTTGCTATTAAATTTTAATTTTCCTTGTATTTTTTCTCTTATTTTGTTGTCTTTATTAATTTTGTTTTAAAGAATGGTTTTCTACTATTAGCTTGATGAGCATGTTTTTGGGTTGTAACTTACATAATAAAATTTTAGTTTTTTTATACGATATATAAATGTTTAGTTTTAACCTGTTGTGTGTTCCTTTTCAATAAATAAATAAATATTTAAAATTTACATAAACTTGATTTGTTTAAAAAAAAATTATTTATGTATTTTTTGTAATGCAGTTTTTGTGAATTTTATTGTTAATTGAATGGAATAATATTGATTACTTTGTTTGTAATGCAGTTTTTGTAAATTTTATTGTTAATTGAATGGAATAATATTGATTACTTTGTTTGTAATGCAGTTTTTGTAAACTTTATTGTTAATTGAATGGAATAATATTGATTACTTTGTTTGTAATGCAGTTTTTGTAAACTTTATTGTTAATTGAATGGAATAATATTGATTACTTTGTTTGTAATGCAGTTTTTGTAAACTTTATTGTTAATTGAATGGAATAATATTGATTACTTTGTTTGTAATGCAGTTTTTGTAAACTTTATATGAAAAACTAGTTGTAATTAGAATCAATAGGTGGCGCTTTTTGAACTTATTTTGAAGTGAAATTTTCTTTACAGATTAAGAAAAGCATATAAAAAAATTGAAAAATTCTCAGCAGTCATCGGCTATTTTGCACTCCGAGAATGGAAATTCCATAACAGTAATACTCAAAATATGTATAAGGAGTTATGTGATGCAGACAAACACATGTTCAATTTTGATATATCTACAATAGTGTGGGAGGAATATTACAAAGATTATGTGAGAGGAATTCGGTTGTATTTATTAAAAGATCCAGTAGAAACAATACCCCAAAGCAGAAAGAAGCACTTTAAGCTCAAAGTGTTACACTACTTGGTTGTTAGCCTCGTTTGTTTTGGTTTGTTACGATTAATTTGGTTTTTAGCAAGACTTGTATTAGGATGAACTGTGTAGCTTTATGATATATTATTTATTTCCTTAATTTAGAAATTTAAGTAAAATTGTAAGGTTGAGTTGTTCACGGGCTAATCGTTCAATAATTATAAAACGTTAGATTGTAATAAATAATTCATATTAAAAAACTCTCGAAATAAATTGCAATTTTTGTAATCATTATTATAAAATAAAATTGTACAAAATAAAACTGAAGTTTTAAAATTTCTTGTTACTAGATTTTACTTCATAATGCAATTTTTGTAAACTTAATTACTAATTGGCAAGTATACGATACTTATAAAATAATAAAAATACCTTTACCTTAAGATAGAAATATAAGAAACAGGACAAAAGCTGAAGTGGGGGGTGACAGCTTGGGAAAGTCCGACAGAAAGCCATCAAAAGAGTACACTCTTTTGTAAACAAGAGGACGATGTTTTAAAGACGGCTGGGGATAGATAGGGATATAGATGTCTATGGAGGAGGCCTTCATCTATAGCCCCTCTATTCTTCTTGCTAAAAAATTGTAAACTTAAAATAAACAATGTAAACAAAATAATAAGTCTGAAAGTTCTTATTACTAAATATTACTATCATATAAACTTTATTAAAACTTGAAAATAAATTTTAGTTTAACAAACTTTTTATTACGCAGTTTCTGTAAACTTTATTACAAATATAAATAAAATGGTTTTTATGTATTTATTTAATCATTATTTTTAAATTTTGTGCCAGCTACTGATGTAAATAAACGTATTTAAAAGTGTGAGGGTTAATGGTATTGTGGGTTAGAATCTGTGTTTATTATTTTAGTGTTCAATAAAGAAATATTTATGTATGCTTCGGACACTTTTTCGTGACATTTGTATGAAGACCCCGCACGTGAAAATTTACAAAATATTGTATTGCCAAAATAATTATGCTCAATAAAAACTTCATTTGAATATTATGTAATATTAATTTATTCATGATAATATGTTATTATGTTCTTTTTATTTTTAAACTTTATTCCCTAAATTTTTCAATTTTAATATTTTTAGAGGCAAGTTAGAATTTTGCAATTCGTAATTGCGTAGAGTTGAAGGCCCACCGATAAGGTGGACTGATTATATAAAAGCAGCAGTTGACGTCCAAGGTAGGTGCGAGGTAGACTCCCATTAGGGAGGAGTGGAGGCGTATTGCAAAGACGGCCATAACATTCAAATGACCACGATAGGTCTACCAAGACCATATCGACCAAGAAGATAGTCAAGTTTGTCTTTGACTCTCTATACAACTTCCCTTAGAATTTACTCCTCTTTACTAAGTGAGAAACCGTTTAAGTATGGCAACACTAAGTCACATTGACATCTGTCAGTTTACTGCCACGAATTATTTAACTATAAGCAACCTAATAATTTTTTTAAATTTAGCTAACAATTTGATAACGGATAAGCGTCAGAAGGGTTGAGGTAAAGTTTCTATATGGCAACACAAATTACGTCAGAAAAGATTAACTATATTCGGCTAAAAAACAAATAGAGCAAGAGCACGCGACGAAACTCAGAAACTTTTAGGTTTTATAAAATAACGAAGATCTGATCGTCCCTGGCTCTTCGACTATAAACGATTGTGCTATTCAATAAACATAACTATACTATGCTAAGAGCGAATTGTACTAAATTTAATATGGAAGTTATTGAGGGTTGGTAAATAATTCCATTTATTATGAATAGAAGCTGATGATGGTTGTGGGGTTCGAACCCCTATCACAAGCATTTAGTTTATACTAAATTCTAAGAATTTAATCCTGCAATTTTTAACAGAAAAGTTCGGAATTTCGCAATTTAAAATTCTTATTTATATATAAAATTTAATTGCGGAATTTTGATATTTTTCTTACTTTTTTTAGAATTTTGGAATTTCAAATTGATAAATTTTTCCAAGTAATAATAAAAATATATATTCATACAAAACAGAAAATAAATTTTACTTATTAAAAAACATTGTCTCTTTATTCTCAAATTATTTATATGATATAAAAAAAGATAAAATATATATAATAATTATTATTAAAAAGTTATTACAAATATAAATAAAATTGTAAATATTATCCATTTTTGCCAAAATAATTTTTATGTATTTTCTTATATTGTTTTTAAATTACGCACCAACAGAGCTCGACTCATACACAAAAACTTATTAAATTATTATTTTTAAATTTAATATTAATAATGCAGTAAACAACACAAGACCATTAGTAATGTATTCCTTATTTACTAATATTATAAACGCGAAAGTTTGTGAGTATGTATGGATGGATAAAACTTTACAATAATATAGCTTATACATCAGAATAAAATATAAAGATATTGTGTGAATTGTCCAAAAAAATAAGGACATCTTTCCGACCATCGTACACTATTGTTTACTAGAAATAAAAATAAACTTGTAACGCCGTACTATCGTCTCCACAAAGTTAGTAATAGCTTCATGGGGCTTGGTGTTCGCATCTATAATAAGATTCCACAGACTATATTAGACTTGCCACTTCAGCAATTTAAAACTCGAATAAAAAAGAGTTTAGTAAATAAAGCTTACTACTCTGTACAAGATTATTTGAATGATAATAAAAAATAAAATAAATAAAAACTTTATTTTCATTTCCAATGTTTACATTACATTTCATGTTGTTGAGACCTCCCTGTAAGTATAAGAATACTTGTGCTGGGGGGTCTCGCTTCTTCATTGTCGTTACATGTATGGAAATCTTACAAAATTATAGCTAAAACTGTTTTTACATGGGAAAAAGATTGCAACACGCTTGAGTTTATTTTTAAAATATATTATGACGGCGATGTTTATTAATTCATATGGTGTGGTGCATAGTTTTGTGTGGTGTGTAGTATGTGTATGTGTGTGTTCGTGTGTGTATATGTGTGTGTGCGTCTGTGAGTGCGTGTATGTGTACAAGTTTACAAATTTTTAGTTTGCATTAAAATCTCTGTCTCCGCATAGGTTAAGCTAATTATCCATTCATTAACAATTTGTTTGCAGGAGAAATAGTTTAATTGATATATATTAAGATTTTTATTAATATGATTGTAAATCTCACTTGTTAGGTTAAGTTGTCGGCTACCGAATGTAGTTCTAGTTTTGTTTATAGGAGCGATAATATTTTTTCTCCGTTTATTCAAATCTGCATCATCATACTTTACTGTTCGGTGAATTCTCAGTACGGCGTTCAGTATATAAAGTTTTCTAACCGATAACAAGTTGCTAATTTTGTAAAGGGTAAATGTGATGACAAAGCTTGGATTCAAAATGACGTTGATGCTCAGCTGAATGATTATACCTTTGTAACACAGACTGATGTAAACAATGGCGTTTTGAAAAGAGCAACTGTTGAGTTGGATCAGGACACTGCTTTCCGAACTGGTGGTAGCTTCAGACAAACTGACTGACTGACCAATTTCTGACGTGTCAAAAGTACTTTGTAATCCTGTTCATCAGGCACACAAGTAGTTTTCGGTTTCTGAAACAAATGTAATACATATTCTTATTAGTTTTCTATCAATATTAAAACTGTATACTGCAGTAACTTATTTTTATTAAAGCTACTAAACTTTACAAGTTTAGGATGCTGCAAATTTAAATTCTTATTTTGATGTAAATTCTTAATTCAAATTTTATAAATAAATTAAGAATTCCGCAAATTAACATTCTTATTTCAAATGTGAGGAATTTTAAAAGCGATTTTTGATTTTTTTTGTAAGTCTATCGTAGAAATAGTTATATTTATATAATTTGTAGTCATTATTCGTTTTGAAAACTCTTTAAAAAATTAGGATCCGTTTAGTGTTAATGAATTGGAGTTACAGTCTATACGCAGACCAATAGTATAACTCCTGGGAGCTATACTTTAGACCTCCAGTTAAAGCTGGAATACCCAAGTTTTTTTTTTTTTTTTTTTGTTTAATGATATAATTTTAATTACTTAATACAGTTATATTAATGTTTATTATTACAGTTAGCTCAATTATAGTAACACTTGGTTCTATTCTTGTGTATAACATTTTGTTTGAATCATATTATTTGTTTTATTTTTGCATTTCATTAAATAACTTTTTGCGTCTTGTTGCGACTATAGTAGTATATATTTTAGTTAAAAAAAAAGGTCTCATAAATCTTACCACGGAATACTTGCTGTAAATTACTGAGGAGTTGGTATACAGACTACTTAATGCTGCAACATCATGATCATGATCACTGACTTATGTTGATATCAGATCTTCACACATTTTAGCATTGGCTTTGCCACAGACAGACATACGGATATTCACGTTTAATGTATAATACCCCGTTGTTCTAGTGTCGGGGGTCAAAAAGTATATCTCTTATGGTATAATTTGCAAATCAGGTATTTTCGACCGCATCTGCAGCAATGGCGCTGTCGTCGCGTCAGCCTGGCTGTTTTATTTGTGCAGACTTACAAATATTACTTTAAAAACTGATAACTATAAAATAAAACATAATAACTACACATTACACTGACAACGCCATCTATGTGACAGAAGAAAAATAAAATTAAAAAGATTAACAACATGTAGCTAAACTTCAAAAACATCTTATTTAAAAATTAAAAAAACATTTTATATTATTGTAAAATATTACATAATAGTATTGTAAAATCCAAATATAGATTAGTGATTATATTATGAGTCAATCAACAAACACGTGGCGCCATCTACAGGACGTGCGACAGGTTCAACTACATGAATAAAATTTGTAAATGAATATATCTTTTGATTGAGTGAACCGATTGCGATGAAACAAACACTAAATGTTACTCCGAAGTCAGCACTACAATTGTATATAAACATCACTCGAGTGAAGTCAGTAGTTTCTGCGTGTATCGCGCACAAACAAACGACAAACAGACAATTTTTTTAAAAACTTTTGAAATGGTATCTATAGGTTATTTGAATACCCCTCCGCTAATTTTTTTAAATATATATGCAATGTACAGACACACAATATTTGTGTTCCATAAAGAATAATACTAATATAAAACCAAACCGCATTCGTCGGTACAAAGGTCGTGTAGACCGCTATTCCCAGAATCGCATGTTTCAGAAAGATCAAATAGAACTTGGGAGCGAGCTGGTCAGAGTGTGAGCGCCTGCAACGACCGGATGATGATGATACCAACAAATTTTGGCGCAACATGTGGTTGGTGTCTGTTGATCACATTGAGGGTGATTGGATTCGGGAAATCAGACAAGCGTGTGAGCTTTTGTAAGCGATGGAACATATTTCCATCACTTTTGAAAACGTAGCCGATGTAATACGATCTGTCCCTAACTGGAAATCACCGGGACAAGATGGACTGCATAACTTCTGGCTGCAGTGGCTCGCAGTTGCGTAGCTCGCATGCTTGCCTGGCATCTTAGTTTCAGTCAGCTCTTGAGTCAGTTAGGAACATCATTATCTTCATCATCATCACGACCCTTCAATGGCCCACTGCTGAGCCGGGTCTCCTCCTCAGAATGAGGAGGGTATTAGGCCATAGTCCACCACGCTGGCCCAGTGCGGGTTGGCAGACATCACACACTTTTGAGAACTTTTAGGGAACTCTCAGGAGTGCAGGTTTCCTCACGATGTTTTCCTTCACCGTTAAAGCAAGTGATATTTAATTGCTTAAAAACACACATAACTCAGAGTCAGAGGTGTGTGCCTGTGTGAGGAATAGAACCTCGGACCTCCCGAGTAAGACTTGAAGTCTCAACCACTGGGCCATCACTGCTATTCATCGCTGCATAATTATCAATATTCTGATATATTATTCCTACGGTGTCATGCAAAGTTTCTTTTCCATTAAGAGTATCAACGTATTTTTCTTATGGTAGATAAGGTGCAAACGAGCAGATGGTCCACCTGATGGTAAGTGGCCGCCATCGCCCATGGACAAGAGATACCCTCTTGTTTTGCCGATGCGTTGCATCCTCGAAGATAGAGTGGAGAGGAAGAGTGAAGAAAACAATGCTGCTGATTCAGCGGACCCTGAGCAATAGCCCAGAGTTCACTAGATCCGCAGCATTAATGGGATGGGAGTGGGAGGGGGTAAGTCTGGCCCACATGCGGCTCGATCGGAACGCGTCAATGACACTTGGTGGTCGGATTCGCATGCTGGTGGTCGCAAGCCACGTATCTATCAAAGTTATCGAAGGTTACACCTGTGCATAACGATGATTTCCAAATAATGTCAGGTGAGTAAGTAGCTTCAGTTTCCAGCTCCTCCAGTGTACTATAGTTACAGCAATGTCCAAGACGATTAAAAGCACTTCTATTACTTGTAAGACTTTTAACAGTCATACCAAGAGTTATGAGTTTTGGTGGTTTAATAGTACCATTAGTCAAACAAAAAATAACGCTGCACAAAGATTGTTGACATCACCATCCCACATGACGGGAATCTCGTGAAAGCTGAGAGAGATAAATAAATGAAATATCTTGACTTAGCTCATGAGATTGTTGACATGTGGGATGTGGACTCAGCAGTAGCTGTGCCGATAGTCGTAACGGCCAATGCCCTAATGACCAAGAGCCTCAATCAATACCTTCAGAGGCTCGCGTTAGATGGCTGGGTCAAGGGCCTGATGCAGAAAGCGGTATTCCTCTCTCTGGAGCCCTAACAATCGGTGGCTTGAACCGTGTTTCCGAAAATAATATATAATAGTAATAATGTTTAAAAATTTTTTTATATAAATTCTAAACATCATACCATTTTGATAATTTTTTCTTTTTTATAAAAGACATTTACATTGTTTAAACTTTTGAAAAAGGGTACGCCATAGTAGAAAAAAACGGTTATTACTAATATGATCACAGCGGTTATCTTTATAATATAAGTTATAAAGTTTATATTTTCTTTTTCGCAAAAATTAACATAGATAAACATTTAACATAGATAATTATATAATCTACATTATTGTCTTAGATTTTTTAGTATAAAAGTAACTGTTGCGTTGACAGGTAATTCTTTAAAGATATGCAATTTTAACGTCCGGGCAAATATGTAACACATTATGAAGTTTAAATCGAATATTATTGATATTTGTGATATATTTAAAGATTATTAAGTATTTATCAATTGTTAAATGCAGTGTCCCTTTAATATTAATAGTAATATTTCAATTCGAAAGTGGCAAAACGTCATTACCACGGTTGTCCCAAGACCCAAAATTTACTATAAAATCTAAATTAAAAAAATGTATTTGATTTCATTTATAACAATAATATTAATAATTCTTTTCATAATTCTTTTTACATTTAAATATAATTGTTATGTTATTTTTTATCCCATTGTTTATTAAGGAATTAATTTTAAATTATGTCCCAAGAAAAAAACATAATTACCGTGTCATGACATGTCGCGACATGTTCACCAATATTTCGAAAGATTTATTTATGTTCAGTGCCTCCCCCCGCAAGCGCCATTAATGATGGATACGTCAGTGAGAGCGCACGTCTCTAATTCGCACTATTTAAAAAAAAAACGAATTTATTGCGTACGTTTTGGGTGTTTGTCACGAAGTTGTATCATCAACGTGGATCATTTATACGGTAAGTACTCGTATAATAAATCTTTATTTATTTATATGTAATAGGTTTAGGCTTCCTAGGGATAAGAAAATGTTCAAAATAATCAACCGTTTCGTTTTTTTATGAAAAAAATATTGTTTTTGTCATTGCCGTGTTTGTCATTACCGTGCATTACCGTGGTCGAATAAGACCACGGTAATGAAACGCATAACACGGTAATGACATTTTCGCAGTTCTAGCTAGCTACATTCGGTAAGATATCATTTTATTTTGTTTATTATTTACTGTGAACAGACTAAAATTCCACCAGTGAATATGGGGGTAGTTTTAAGTGGTCTTAGTGAGTTGTTTTTATTTGGCGAATCAATAATGTCTGTAAACGTAAGAAAAAGAAAGATATCTGCCGGCGCCGAAGTCTTTTAAAGTATTTGCTTATTCAGTATAAATTTAAAACTGATTAATTCTATATTTATTTTGCAGATTAAAAATGGCGAGAACTAAAAAACTAAGCCGAGAAGAATTATTAGCCAGAAAACGTGCAGCAGAACAAGCAAGAAGAGATAAAATAAAATTAAATCCTGAGACTCATGCACAATATAAAGAAAAGGAAAAGCAAAGGTACCAGAAAAGGAAAGTAAGCAAAAAGATTGTACCAATAAACGATTTGACACCGAGACGGCAGAGAAATCAAAGAAAAAAATTGAAAATAAACTCTAGGAATTTTAGAGATAGACAACGACATAA
Organism: Limenitis camilla; assembly: GCA_905147385.1. Taxonomy (NCBI): domain Eukaryota; kingdom Metazoa; phylum Arthropoda; class Insecta; order Lepidoptera; family Nymphalidae; genus Limenitis; species Limenitis camilla. Next base: position 1,177,569 of record LR990252.1, on the reverse strand, counting down.
AGAACTTTGTCTTAGGCAAGTGGAACTTACTTCTCTAGAAACTGATTCGGAAGAAATCCAAGCAGTTAATAATTCAGAAAAAGAGTCGGAGATACTCAATCTATCTCCAAAGCTGCATAAAAGACCCCAAGATACAAGCTTTGGTGTAGATATTTCAACAAACCCTGGGAAATCGCAACAATCTAATGATACCCTTGAGCGTAGAGCTCGTTATTTTGCTTCGAAAAAACTTCTGTGGTACCAAAAACAATTAAGTGACCTACGAAAGCAAAATAAAATGTTGCGTAAACACTTGTTCTGTAATAAAAATATCAAGAAGAAGCATCATACTTGTAGTCCAAAGTCTAGAGCAGAGAACTTGCTATCAGATTCACACAGCAAAGAAAATGTTAAAAAAGCTCTTGTGTTTGCCGAGATAGTAAAGAGTAACCTGATTAATTATGAAAATCTGAAATCTCATAAGCAAAAACAAGAATTCAAGGAAAATATTAAACCAACCTGTGAGTCCTTGAAGAAATATAAAGTTTTAAAAAATTTAAGCCCTAAAATCGTTAGAAAAGTAACAGTGCAAAAAAAAGTAAATCATGCTAAGAACAAAATTAAGGAAGATATAAAATTATTTTTTGAAAGCGACAATATTAGTAGAATAGCTGCAGGAAAGAAGGAGTGTATCACACGAAAAAAGGAAAAGAAACAGAAAAGATATTTATTAGACTCACTAAGCAATTTACATAAAAAATTTCTAAGGATTTGTCAGTATAACGTCAGTTACTCATTTTTTTGTAAAAATAAACCTTTTTGGGTAGTCGCACCAGTTGAGAAAGATAAACAAACCTGCATGTGTAAATTGCACGAAAATGTAAATTTAATAACACAAGCGCTTTTTAAAAGTAAGATAATTCAACAAAAATTGGCGAACGAAATTTTGTCCAATTCTGTCTGTAGTATTTATAGCTTGATTTGTTTGGAAAGAAAATGCCAAGTTTGCGTCAACAAAGTACCCAAAATTTTGGAATTCAATAATGGCATTGATATAGAGTATAGTGTATGGGAGTATGACATAAAAAAAATAAACACTAGAAGTAACATGACTAAACAAATAAAAATTACCATAAAGAAACAACACAAGGAGTCGCCAAAAGTATTAATTCAGCTTTTGATGAATTATTTGAAAAAATTTTATATTCACTGTGCTAATATATCAAATCAATATATGAGTACGACAGCACTCAAAAATCAACTAGAATGTAACGAAGTCGTAGTACACATGGACTTCAGTGAAAATTATTCCGCTAAATACAATGCTGAAATCCCTGCACTTTGGTGGCAGTCGTAATCAAATTAGCCTTCACACAAGTATTATTTATGCCCCTGGTTTAGATCCCATAAGTATTTGTACATACAATGATTGTCTCCGTCACGATGCACTGGCAGTCTGGGGTCACATAGTTCCGATTCTGAAATTTGCAGAGAAGAAGCACCTAATATTGATACAATGCAGCCAATATCGTAACAAAACCATTAATTATATTATAACGAAATTACATTGGTATCTCGAAAATTTAAAATATATTACATGGAATTATTCGGAAGCGGGCCATTGCAAAGGAGCCCCAGACGGCGTTGGTGCAACGTTAAAGAGGACAGCGGATCAAATTGTTCGGCATGGAATTGACATACCAGACATTAACTCTTTTGCATTTCAAATTAAGAGAAAAGTAAAAAATGTCCATTTAGAATATGTGTCTGAATATGATATTTATGAAAAACAATATTTCATGCCGCTTAACCAAACCCTCAAACCTTTTAAAGGTATGATGCAAGTGCATCAAATTGTTTGGAACAAGAGTAATGAGAATCGCATTGCTCTAAGGAGACAAAGTTGTGTATTAGAGGTTTGTAAAAAGCAGGCCGTATTTTGTGTGCATGGCAAACATCTAGGATTTCATTATTTGCCTGAATTGATAGAGCCTACAAAAAAGTCGTGCTTGACTTCTGATGTAGTTCCGCTGCATCGTTCTCAAAATTTTATTGCGACAAAGAATTCTGATGTACCATTAGAGTTACAATGTATAAAAATTAATATAGAAATTCGAAAAATTCCTGAATCTTCTTCAAGACAGAGTATAATATATACTTCAGATGAGTCAGATATTGAAACTTCACGATTATTTACCGATTTTAACTAAATTTTTGATTTTGCGGGCTTAGATACTGAGATCACTGTTACTGATTTATTGTTATTAAGATATTTTTAAGTTTGGAGAGAACTTTTGAATGTTACGTTACTTATGATTAATTATTTTCTGGAGTAGAATGATGTTTTTTTAATACAGTATTGTTGAAGTCGTTTATTAATTTTGCAAGTATATTATAATAACTTTAAAATTGTATGACACATTAAAATTGTAACTACTAAACACGTCATATTTCTAAGCTACGTTATATACGTTCATAAGGTTAAGAAATAAAAATTTGATTACAGAGAAAGTATTTTATTAAAATGAAAAAATCTTGTCCGTCAGTAGGTAATCACCATGTAGCAGTATTTCATCACCGTTTTTTTCAATTTTTCGAGTGGGTATAACTTATTTAATTTTGGGGGTAATCAGAGGCCTTTACCATTACTTTCATGCAGACATTATTGTCTTTCAATTGATCAAGGAAAATAGTTATAATAAGGACATTTTTATTTTTTTTTTAAATCATACCAAATTGCATGTTTTTAAATAATTACCCTGACCCATTTTAACGGACTTTGACCTTGAATCATTTTCTTGCAATTTCATTATTATGGTGTCCATTACGTTCATGAAAATTTTCAGCTTGCTGGGAATAAAAACCTTAGTAAATAAAGTAAAAATGGAATACATTGCGCTAAATAATATTACTAAGTATACAGAGAATATTATATGTCGGAGCATAGTAAAAGATTATCGATTAATCGAATCGTTATCGCTGTCTATGGCGTTGGAGTGGGGTAGTAGTCACTTCCGTTGTTTTGACAGTCTCTACCCTCGACCCTTTATATGCGATCGACAGTCTAACTGAAGTCTTAGTCGTGCGCGGTCTCTCAAGAAGTGAACATCATCTAAGTAGTGATAGTGATAGTGATAGTGATAGTGATAGTGTCAAGTGCAGTGTAGTGTGGAAGTGCTGTCCAACTAAGGTCACGTAAGTCCTTACAATGTAATTGCCACGTGGTTAAGTAAACACAATGTTAGGTTAGGTTAGCCTTAGGTTAGGTTAGCCTTGTGTTAGATTCGGTTTATGTGCGTTTAACCTTGGGTTTAAATAGAGAGCCTAGCAGTGGAGGCGAGTGTTGTAATTACTTAAAGGATATCCTTAAGCCTACACCTTGGTCACAAGTCCAAGGCACTGCTTAGGTTTCTCTCGTAATTGTTAGAGATCATATTTGATCATTTATCGGTTCAATAGGAGTATCTACGTTGCGTTTACCCAATATTCCATTCAATACCATCACCCCCTTTTAGTTTCCCCAATATTCTCCATCTTCCTCCTGCCATTTCCTTTCACATCATTAAAAATCCCCGACATATATAATGAGCAATTTTAAACCAGAAATGCTTTTTACGAGCATCAGTCATCCTTTACAATATACTTTCTTATTCCAAAAGCCCATCTTAGTATTAATTGTTCCAAATCAATGTCCATCATATTGAAATGGTAAATTACTTTGTCGACATTCGACAGCTGAGTGAATAACTGTACAGTGTTGCCATCATGGAAGTTCCACTCGTTGGTTAAGAATTTAAAAACTTAATTCAAAGACCTTTCCGGTTTGTATACCTTCAACAACCTATACACAAAAAAATATAAATAAATTATTTCACTTCATTAAGGTATTTTTAAAAATATATAATACCTTAGTTTTTATTGTAACAATATGCAGAGTCCATCAACAATAACTGCAGGTATATAATGTAGTAACAGGGTTAAATAAATGTAAATTAATGTATTGTAGGTTTCTATATAACAATACCATAAAGCCTTAGACGTGACCGGTTGTCTTTCTTCCGCTTGTCATTAAAACATCACAGAACCTCTCTGAAAAAATTATAATTCATACTAAATATTTGTTTATAAACTACTAACGACTCGCCGGTTTCGCATGGTTTCTCTACTATAATATGCATGTATACATATAAACCTTCCTCTTGAATCACTCTGTCTATCGGTGAAAACCACATTAAAATCCGTTGCGTAGTTTTAAAGCTATAAGCGTAAAGAGAGCGGGAAGCGCTTATGTTTTATACTATAAATGTATTATATGCTTATGGGTTAGAATACTATTCCTCTCTGCCGCTGGGAGAGTAACCCAGCACCCCCTTGGTGGTAGGAGATCAGTTCCCCGACTGGCTTGCGACCACCAGCATGCGAATCCGACCGCCAAGTGTCATTACCCCCTCCCTCTCCCATCCCATCATTTTTCTTCTGCATCCCCCCTTCCCACGTTATCTTCGAGGATGCAGCGGATGTCCATGGGCGATGGTGGCCACTTACCATCAGGTGGACCATCTGCTCGTTTGCATCTTATCTACCATAAAAAAAAAACAAATACTGCAGCATCGTTGTAAAACTTTTGAACTTCTGAACTACTACTATATATTGCTTGTCTTAAACTCTTCCTTTTAATTTCTCCTATTTTTTCAATTATTATATTAATCTCATTTTCCCTGTAAAATCAGAAATTACAACTTTTAAATTCGGTCGTTTTATTTTGTGTGAAAATTTATAATGAATGTTAGCATTTTCTACACTTAGTATTTTTTAAGGTTGGATTAATTATATAGCCAATAACTATGAATAATTAAGATCCAATACCTATTTACATTTTAACTTATAAATTAATGATGAATGCATAAAAATAATAGTTTAAAGAAAAACAAAAAAAATATCCTTTTTTTTACAATAAATCCATTTTTAATTACACAATTTTTAATTCAAATTTGTTAAAATTTATTTTCTATTTTTTAGTTGGATTTTCTATAAATGCGTATTTTTTAGTTTTTTTAAACTATTATTTTTTACTTAACATTTGACTAAACCAATTTTTTATCAAAAAAACTACAATATAAATCTTCAAAAACTATTGATATTTACAATACTAATTGTTATTGACAAGAAAACAAAAAAAAATTGAAGAAATTCGAGAACCGATCAATAGTTACTATGGGCGTGGTGTGAGACGAACTGTTTATGAGAAATTTCGTAAAAACAAGATTTTTATTGATTGCATATAAAATTATATGAAAACTGAAAAAATCGCTAATCCTGATTATCCTAGTAAGGATAACGGATCAAACTGTTTAAAATATTAAATTGTCATCGATCCTTAATAAGTATGCCAAATTTCGAGATAATCCGACGTTTTGAAGGGGGTCAAAATTATGTTCAAAGTTTCCGTTACATACATACTAACATACGTATGTAGCTAATAAATATTAAAAATATAACAAAGGCTCCATTTGAGGAAAGTTATGTTTTTTTTAATGATTTTTAAGGGACAAAGGTGCAGACGGTCCACCTGATGGAAAGTGGCCATCGTCGCCCATAGACAACTAGAAAGTATCTCTAGTTTTGCCGATACGTTGCCGTCTAGAAAATAGAGTGAGGAAGGGGAGGGAGAGAAGAATGCTGTGGTTTCAGTGGAACCGCAACATTAATGGGATGAGATTACACATGCTAATGGTACCAAGCCAGTCGGGGAACAAATCCCCTACCACCAAGGTGTGCTGGGATAGTCGCCTCTTACGAGATGCTCTCCCAGCGGCAAAGGGAATTGTGTTCTAACCCGTCCCCTCCCACTATGTTTGTTTACCATTACTTTTTTCATGTGTCTTTGGTTTTTCCTTAATAATTAAAATAAAATTTAAACAAAATAAATAATAATTAAGTAAGAACTTTTTTTTCGATCCGAAGTGCATGCTTACAGATACCTCTAGAAGCGGGGACTTGGGAAGGTTATGGGGGGGTTGGTGTGACTGCCTCTGAAGCAGAAAGCCTAAAACTACCTTTGAGCCCGACTCGTTAAATCATCCGGAGTGTTTCCACTCGGCGCCTGGAATCCAGCCAGGGGATCGATGCGCACTGCGACCTACCTATCTGTACGCTCGTTCGCTAAGGGACTCTATTCTGGGGGATATGAGATGGCAATTCTCTTCTTAGTCCTACACAAAGTGTCGCCCCTGGAACACTTAAACAAGCCACCGTCCATCACCCATAAATCCACGTCAATCATCATCTTTCCTTCCACTTCCTGAGTACTAGCAAACGCTCCCTCCTCTACCAAAGAGTAACCACTTATAAGGGCGAGAATTAAGTATGACCTTGGTTAAGTTTAGTATCTTTATACTATATTTAGTTGAAATCTGTTCAACTGTTTTTATGTGATTTAGTCATTATATACAAATCCATACACATTACACAACCTTTACACATATATGAATCGCTTTTATGTATTGCTAATTATGATGTTGGTAGCATTGATTTGAGTAGAATTTTTATTATCTTGAATGTTGGATAATTGATAAACATCAATTGGAGAAGTAGGAATTGAAATCATGATTAATAGTGTCCAGATTTCCGCGGATTATAGCAAGATACCTTTTAAATAATAAAATTCAACAAAAAGCAATATTTGAAAAAAAAATTCTGAAAGCAATTAAATTAAAGTAAAAAAATATTTCATTAAAGAGTATAGCCAGGTTTCTATGGGAAATCAACCCTTAGGTCCTTTTCTACTCGTAGCGGGGGTGAGATGTTCATTTAGGTTACGAATAAAAATTAATCTGACAAATTTTCTGCCATTTATTTGAAACAGTTTTCTAACTTTTCAAAAAAAAAGTCTCTTTATTTTTGTTATCGTTAGAAAACGGTAATTTTTTCCCCAATTCTCGGGAATAAAAGATATGAAAAAATATTTTAGTTATGATTCTTTAAGAAAAAAGCGATTTTTGGCGAAAGAAATAAAATTTCAAACTATTTTTTAATACTTTTTCTAAAAGTGTCACTCACCGAATTTTGTTAGAAAATGTTATTCTTCTCAATACTGAGGATTATTTTTAGAATTTTTTGAGTTGGTGGAATAATAAAAAAAAATAAAAACTACCATTTAGTAAATTTAATTTTAGTATGAGAAAAAAATTAAATCAAAAAAGAGTTTTTTTTTTGGAAAACTAGAAAACTGTTTGATATAAAAGGTAGAAAATTTGTCAGAATTATTTTTATTCACAACCCAAATGAACCCCTAAGTACGAGTAGAAGAGTAAGTAGACAGATATCTCATAGAAAGTCGGTATTGCCGGGTTTCTAAAATATAAAATAAAACATAAATACACGTGTTATTTATGTTTAATTTCATTTTTTCCGGGACTTGTCGAGTAGTTAATTATAAATACAAAACATAACAATACCAATAAATTATAATGTTGGTGACCTACAAGTAACTTTATAATATATTAACGCCAAAAAATAATTTTTTTTTCCAGAACGTCCGCTAAACCGTTTTTTTTCGAATAAAACTAGCATGGTGATATGCCTTTCTTCGATATTTCTATTAATATATCGTATTCAGAATGAAGAGGGAGAAAATTCATGCATCAATATTTACGTAAGCATGGGGAGAATCGTCAGGGCTTTGCTTGAAAAATTAGATGATAAATATACTACTCTATTTTAATTATTTTGAACATGTCTGATGATTGATGATTGAGCAAGAATAACGCATATTTCGTTCTTCGGAAAGGGGGTTACTCTAGCTGGTTTATGTGGATTCGCTCTACCCACTAACCCTCCGCAGTTACCCTCTCCGACGTAGTGGGACGCAGACTGACTTTATCTTAAATTTTTACGTTCCATCTTGCTCGCTAATGGACGGACCAGAATGTCCATATTAACAGCCGAGTAACCCATGATGGTAGAGGATCTGCATGAGCAAATCCAACTCCCTCTCCTATTCCAATGATGCTTCGATGTCAGAGTACTTTAGGGTCCACTGTACCGGTCTCATTATTCTGTTTACTCCCCCTCCTCAATTTCCAAAGCAGTGCTTTAGCTTAAATTAATTAATGGTGAAGTTAGAACCGTGATCGCACACATATATACCTACTATGTCTGTTTCATGTTAGTGTTCCTCTAATCATATAAATAATCATAGTAGGTATACAGTGGGTGCGACCACGGTTCTACCTTGACCAATTTTCTACCGATGCATTTCTTTGTTTCTATCTGAATTATTTTCTTGTTTCGTCCTTTTTAGACCACTTTTTACGTAGTCGGTTGTAGTTTTTTTAACTTTATTTTTTTATGATATCGTAAACACGGATTCTTACTTACTTAGTATTCTCAAATGAAATGTGATACGGACAGCTCGGCAAAAGATGCATGATAGAGTCCGCCAAGTAGTGATAGTGCCTCCATTAAAATGTCTGCTTCATTATAATAGCAGAGAGGGCTATCAATAGCAAAACCTACAACTTCAAGATGGCGGTATGTGTTGTAATGATGAAACAGTGGTTAAAGAAATAACTTGCGACTGACGACATGTCAGTAGTACCACCTGTACTGTCTTTGAACCGCACATTTCTGCTAAGAGCGAGGCCTCACTAGTGCGTTGCGTTGCGCCGTCGCAGCGTCAACGCTGCGTCGTTTTTCATAGATTTTTTGTGCCATGCCACATTAATGCATTGCGTCGTCGCTTGCGATGTTTCAACGGATGCGCTGCGTCGTCGGAGCTCCGATGCGACGACGGACAGTGTTGTCAGTGTCACGTCATTTCTTATCCTAAGCATGAGTGTGGAGAATATCGATATAGATTATCTCATCTCCATGGTGCAAGAAAGACCCATCATATGGGATAAGGAACATGAACATAACAATGATAAATTTCGGAAAGCAAACGAATGGGTAGCAGTTTGCAAAAATTTATTTGAAGATTACGACGAATTTGATGATCCAAAAAAGAACACAATTGGTGAGTATATATTTAATACTTACATTAACATACATTTACATTATATTAATTTATATTTAACTGCCATGGTAAAGCTCCTGTGGGACTCATAAAATAATTAGCAATTTGATCTCTGACAAAATTTTCAGCTAATGATTCTGAATTGATACAGGGTTACAATTGTGGAAAACTATTTATTGACATCTTTTCTTGTAACCGTAAACCATCATGTTCTGCTACAAAATTGTGTAAAATACAACACGCTTTTACAATATCAATAGTTAAATCATAAGCTGTATCAATTGGCTTATGTAAAATACGCCATTTATTTGCCATGATCCCAAATGCACATTCCAAATATCTACGAGCTCTGCTAAGGCGATAATTAAAAACTCTTTGTTTCACATTAAGATTTTGGCCGCCGTATGGACGCATAACATGCTTACTTAAGCCAAATGCTTCATCGCCAACGAGTACATATGGGATTGGTGGCTCGTTACCATGATCATTTACGAGTGGTTGAGGTTCGGGCAATGGAAGTTCTTTTTTCATTAACATCTCGTACAGTTTCGAATTTCTAAAAATGGTCGAATCACTTTCCTTTCCATACGCACCCACGTCTACAAAAACAAACTTATAGTTGGAATCTACAACCGCCAGCAAAACAATTGAAAAATATTTTTTATAATTATCAAAAGGAGAGCCACTCTTAGCAGGTTTTGTTAAACGTATATGTTTCCATCAATTGCTCCGAAGCAATGGGGAAAGTTGGCTTTGAGATCAAAATCTGCTGCAATATTTTGTAGTTTTTCTACTGTGATTGCTTCTATGCACTGTGGTCGAAGATACTTCCATATAGCTTGACAGACTGACAATACAATTCTAGATATTGTAGACCTTCCACGTTTAAATTTGAAATGCAAGTCGTTCATCGAATTTCCGCTTCCCAAGTACCTGAAACAGAAAAAAAAAATATAATTTAAATAATAATTTATGCGATCTCTCGCACTGACGGGCTCGGGCTGAAGTGGCAAGTCTAATATAGGCTGTGGAATCTTATTATAGATGCGAACACCAAGCCCCATGAAACTATTACTAACTTTGTGGAGACGATAGTAAGGCGTTACAAGTTTATTTTTATTTCTAGTATTTATCATGTGTGCGTCACTATGTTTGGAAAATAACGTAATGTTCTGCCTAATGTTACAATAAATGTATTGTGACGGCACCGTAAGAATACCTATTTTATTAAAAACATCTCGAAGGGAATCTCTAGCTCTTAGATTGTAAATAGCCCGAAGTGCTCTTTTTTGAAGAATGCCGCCGCCGCGGCCCTTCCCCACAACAAAATGCCGTAGGACATTATATTGTGGAAGTAACTAAAATAAACGAGTCTGGCTGTATCAATATCAGTTAATTACCTTACTTTTCTTATTGCGTAAGCTGCGGAGCTGAGCTTCCCGCCAAAGATGATAAATAGGAGTTCCACTGAAGTTTTGAGTCTAAAGTTATTCCTAAAAAAATCGTCGAGTCGGTTAAATTCAAATTTTCATTATTTAATAAAAGGGTGAATTGCTGTTTTTTAACATTCGGTAAAGCAAATTCTACACATTTAATTTTTTTTGTGTTTAGTACTAAATTATTAATCGTAAACCATTGAAGAACCTGCGACAATGCACTGTTTACATCGTCGTAACTATATTGGTTTCTCTTAACTTTGAATATAAGAGAAGTGTCATCAGCAAAAATTACAATGTCGCATAAATTCCTCACGTAGTATGGCAGATCATTAATATAAATCAGGAATAAAAATGGGCCCAATATAGAACCTTGTGGAACGCCCATTCTTAAGAAGGATCCAGAAGATTTTTCACCATTAATAGCTATATTCATTATTATAATATACATTACATTATTATAATCGGTTGCTTTTTTTGCTGAAAGTTGCCCAAAATAAAACTGATGGCAGCATCTCCACTTCCAACAAAAGAAATACCATCGTTACCTGCAGGTCCTTCTCGCTATGTGCCTGCAAAACAAAAGAAATCTAACCAAGAAATTGATGATTTCGAAGTGAGAACGTTAAAGGCGTTGGAAGAAAAAGAAAATCGCCACTTGTCATTTTTTAAGGGAATTTTGCCTTCTTTGGAAGATTTTACCGAATTACAAACTTTGACGTTTCAAAGCAAAGTTATAAAAATTATTACCGAAATGCGCCTTGAAAAACAGACTCAACCAACAACATGGTAGTCACGCGGATATCAAACTGGACAACAGTATCAATCAGCACAATCGCAATCACGTGGATACCAAACTGGACCACGGGACCAATCACCATCGCTATCGCCATCGGGGTATCAAACAGCTGAATTCGAAACAACCTACTCATCAAATACTGCATTTAGTAACTTTAATGAAGATAGTCAAGAAGAAGAATATAACTTTGCTTTGTTCTCTAATACTAATACTTAAATAAAACTGTACTTAAACATAATACATGAATAACTGATCAAAATGTAGTTTTTATTACTTACCTCAATGTAATCCCAATCATTTCAATTGATTCTATGGGATTCCTGAACTTGGTATACTGCTTCTGTAAATATGGCTCTAGGGTTTTCACTAAATACTAAAAGCTGCCCACACTCATTCTAAAAAAATTTAAAAGATCATTTTTGTCTAACAACAATTCTCTATACTCCTGCATAAAAAACTGACCATCACTATTTCTTAGTTCAATCAAGGGAGATGTCCAGAATCTTTTATTGTTTCTACGTTTGTTTTCGCGGTGGCGTAATAAAAGCAACTACAAAACACGTTTTTTCCGATCCATTGTCGAGTGAAGACTGTTAACACTAAGACGCTACACAGCGACGGCGCGCGTCGCCCTCTTGCGTTACAAAATCGTGCGTCGCCGTAACGCAGATGGGGCATACAATGCGTTGATCCGTTGCGACGACGCAACGCGACGCGCTAGTGAGGCCTCGCTCTAACGCGTATTGGTTCATCAACCGGCTGTCATCGCTGACTGCGGCAGTTTACGCAATCAGTAGAATCTTCTTTTGTAGATAAATTGACATCCCGAATTAGTTCTCGAATTGACTCACATTCAAACAGTCACCGTGACTCAAATCATTAGCTCGCGAAATCGGTTCGCATTCATATAGCCGCCGCGACTCATATAAATCAATCATTTAGTTTATATTATACTTTTATACCTTTTATTAATCAATTACAACATTTTACAATATAATCAAGACTTTTACTGAAATATTATACATCTTTATCAAAAGATTATACACCACCATTAAACCGAGCCTAATACGTATCCTAACTAAATCCAAGAGTCCAGAGGATTACTATTAATGGTGTAAAATCTTCTGGATCTTTTGCTAAAAATGGGCGTTCCACAGGGATCCATTTTAGGCCCGTTTTTAGTTTTGATTTATATTAATGATCTGTTATACTATGTGAAGAACTTGTGTGATATTGTACTTTTTGCTGATGATACATCTCTTATATTTAAATTAAACAGAAATAAACATGATTATGACGATGTAAACAGTGCATTAGCGCAGGTTATTCAATGGTTTACGGTAAATAACTTAGTTCTTAATGCTAAAAAGACTAAATGCGTTGAGTTTGCTTTACCTAATGTTAAAAAACAAAAATTTAACCTACGTTTAAATAATGAAATTTTAGATGTGGCGGACTTATTTTAGGTATTTCTGGGTATAACTTTAGATTCAAAACTCCAGTGCATCATCCCTAGCGGGAAGACTCAGCTCAGCTGCCTATGCAGTAAGGAGAGAAATGACCGATATTAACACTGCTAGGCTAGTTTACTTCAGTTACTTTCACAGTATTATGTCTTATGGCATTTTACTGTGGGGTAGGGCCGCGGATATTGAATCCATTTTTATTCTTCAAAAGAGAGCCGTTCGGGCCATTTATAACTTAAGAGCGCGGGATTCCCTTAGAGATGTATATAAAAAAATAGAGTTCTTACAGTCCCATCTCAATACATATATTGTAATATTTTGTTCATTTACCAGAATATTCATTTGTATTCAAAACACAGTGACAAACATAATGCTAATACTAGAGACAGAAATAAACTAGTAACGACGTACTATCGTCTCCACAAAGTGAGTAATAGCTTCATGGGGCTTGGTGTTCGCATCTATAATAAGATTCCACAGCCTATATTAGACTTGCCACTTCAACAATTTAAAACTCGGATCAAAAGTCATTAATATATAGATGAATGATAAGAATGCTTGGAATCTAAGTGACGTTGACTCTCAAGCTAAATGATTTGTATAACAGACTATGTAAACATGGCTTTTTGATGCGAGCGACTGTTGAGTTTCTGGCCGGCTCTTCTCAACAGAAAACTGCTTTCCGAGCTGGTGGTAGCTTCAGACAAACTAACTGACCGACAAATTTTTGACGTTTCAAAAGTACTTTTAAAAAAAGTCTAATTGAAATAAATAATTTTGATTTGATTTGATTTATATACTGTCCATACGTATAATCATCTGCGTGGCGTACCCGTTCCAACTAGATCATAGTTATTCCATGGCGTGTCCCAAAATTTGACATAAATGTCCTCCTCGGGAGGTCCGCGTTCGATCCTGGGTTATGTGTGATTTAAGCAATTAATTATCACTCGCTTTAACGGCGAAGACTCGGCTTTAGCAGTGGGGCATTACGGATTGTGATGATGATGATGTGTCCCAAATGTTTGTTTAAATTCGATAAACCACGTAGTGAATGATGTAGATTTAGCTGCAATTCTGCAATCTATTGCAACTTGCTTTTAATCTGTGTTTAGTACATCATAATAATCCTCTGAAAGAAAAAAGGCCATAGTCATAACTCAAAGATAAACAATATAATGATATAATAATATATAGAACATTATACAGAATTTATTCATTCTATTAACAAACATTAAAAATAACGCAGTACCTAGTATCGGTCAATGTGGAACTCCTGTATGAAAAATATATATTACAATATCGCACCTTTGCAATTCCAAATGCGCATTGATTTTAATTTATTTATTTATTGTTCAGTATTCAACCATTTTTGGCATGCAAAGTTATTATTTCTTAAGACTATGAATTACAATCATACAATTATAATGAAACATACGTATTGAAGTTATACATATTGAAGTTCTTTAATATGTGCTGGTATAGAATTAAATATTTTGTCACACATTGCGCAACAGTTTTTAAATATAAAGCTGTCTTTGTTTTTTGTGGTATGTTAGTCTCTCAGGATTTCTGGTGTTTCTTGGGTATAAATCACTTGCCTTTCCAAATAGATTATCGTTTAGTTTTACGGATTTTGCTAATTGCTAAGTCTTTTTTTATGATAGGTAAGGAACAAATGAGCATGTAGGAATTTGGCCATCGTCGCCCAAGGATATCGGCAAAACTACCGCAGAAGATCCTGCCGGCGCGCAGGAATGGGGAGAGTACGTGGTAGTGGAGACGTACTTCTCCTCCAATCGCGTCCTAGCAGAGTTCGAGACTTACCTCGAATCCGTCAAGGTCGCGATCTGCAGACAAGTGCCAAGACCATTAATACTTCTCGGCGACCTGAATTCCAAGTCACAGGCGTGGGGCAACCCCGCTTTAGCGTATTGGTGGGTGTGTGATTAAATGAAATTATATTATCACAACGAAAATAGTTTATTACACCAAATACAACCACACTACAGTTTACACACAAATAATGATGAAAGATGCAGTATGAAATACGCTACGATGAGAAGGAGAATGATTAAATGAATTTAAACTAAACAATGAGCGATTGATGATGAATGAATGTGCACGGGATAATAGGCCGTAATGATATGATAGTACGGGTGCAAATGGCGTGCGCGTGTCGAGCAAATAGCGGAGAAGCGAATATAGGAGTGTATGCGAGCGTAGCTAAGAGTCGACTGGCGCGGGGCGGCGGGTCACCTGCGCCGGAGTTTTTCTATTGAGGCGACTACGTCATGCGTGCAAAAAACTAGTGCGGCTCGTTCACACAGCATTCTTTCATTTGCAATTGTTGTATTATATTTTATTTATGTAAATATTATTTATGTAATTATGTAAATGTAATTTTAGTATTTTAGTGTGTAAGTTGATTATAGTTTATGTCAGTGGGATGAGCCCACACCCGCCACTGACGCTAGGGGAAGGGCCGTTCATGTATGGGCCCTGCTCTGCAATTTGTCCCTCCTCAACAGGGGGACCGCGCACACTTCCGTCTGGGATAACGGGAGTTCGATGGTTGACGTGTCATTCGCCACCTCCGCTGTCACGCGCAGAGTGCTAAATTGGAGAGTGGAGGAAGAGGTGGAGACCTTATCGGACCATCTCTACATAAGGTTCGAAGTCTCAGAGGTTCGGTTTTGGGTCCCTCCCTGTGGAACGTCGGATTCGACTGGCTGCTTCGAACGCCCCTCCTCGCTGGCATGAGGGTGCTCTGTTACGCTGACGACACCCTTCAGCTAGGCGGGCTGCTTCGCGGAAGGACTTCCGCGAAGCAGCCCGCCTAGCATGTTTGAACGAGAGCCTTAAGGCAGTCTTTGCAATCAAAGAAGAAGCCAATCGGGTCATGTTTAACGCAAACAAAAGGTAAACGTGTTTATTCACTGCGAAAAAAAGGAAATTTGAACTATCTCCATCGTTTCGAAATGTGTCCGTACCGATAACAGACAACCTAGAACTTCTAAGCGTTACTCTCTCATCGACTCTCAACTTTGGCTCCTATATTGAGTCGAAAGCCCAGCTAGCCGTAAAAAAACTTGGCATTCTCTCAAAGGTGAGACGTCATTTCACTCTCGGAACACCTGCTCAGCTTATACAAAGCGCAAATCAGGTCGTGTATGGAGTACTGCTCACATTCGTTTATGGCGCAGTGAAAGGTACTCAAAATGTTGTCGATACATTTATGTTGTCTTGTGGGTAGTTTTATGTGTAATTTTATATTATAGCTATTAAATATGTCAAGTAGTGTTTTGGAATTTCTATCATGTATATTAGTTAAAATCTCCCGCTATGATAACTTATTTATAAAAATAACTTACTAATTTTTAAAGGGTTTCTTGTATTAGTAACTGTATATATGCATATTTGTCTGTCAGCTTTTCCATATTTTGTGAAGGTTTCATAGGCAGCCACAATCGATGTGTTACTTACAATATCGACGGGAATATAATCAATATTTATATTTTGTTGACAATGGAGTACATGTACCATTCCCAATATAATACCTAATACCATCTGAAAAAAAAAAATTTAAGAATTTTTAAATTTTATTCGTATTTATTATAGACTTCCTTTAAACTCAATAAAGAAATTTTAACATATCTACTAATTATAGAAATATTATGCAACAACTTTTTAACGTACTCCACTTGGTCCAAAAACATTTCTAGCGTCAATCCACCCAATTAGTGGTTCTCTATACGCTGATATTACTGAAAAACAAAACAAAAACAATTTACTGTAAAATAAAAAATAAACAAAGTTAAAAATGTCAGGATTGAGGTTACGGAATACAATCAACTGATATCGATGTCATAGACTGATAGGAAAAGATTAATTTAAGATTAGATTGCTGGTCGAACAATGCATAAGGGTAAGTCTTCTGCTGTTGTTCTTAATAACTCTTCAGTAACAGCTTTTGCAAACACATAAGAATTTGGCCAATCTGACATATACCTGAAATTCAAGTATAATGTACTAGGCGTAGCAAGTAAGAAGTGCAAGTGCTGTCAAAAATTCTGATTTTCGACCGATCTCTATTCATCATTTTCTGTCAAACATTTTTTAAAAATTAGAGTTTTTATTACGACCCGTCAATGGCCCACTGCTGAGCCGGGTCTCCTCCTCAGAATGAAGAATGAGGAGGGTATTAGGCCATAGTCCACCACGCTGGCCCAGTGCGGGTTGGCAGACTTCACACACCTTTGAGAACTTTAGGGAACTCTCAGGAGTGCAGGTTTCCTCACGATGTTTTCCATCACCGTTAAAGCAAGTGATATTTAATTGCTCGCCTCGGAAAGTAAGACTTGAAATCTCAACCACTGGGCCATCACTGCTGGTGTTAAATATTAGAGTATCATCAGTTAAATAATTTCCTTACTAAAACACCACTTCTCGACCCTTAACAATCCGGTTTTCGTGCGGGTCGTAGTACGACATCGGCGCTTGTTAAAATTACTGACGATAATCGATGGGCTATGGAAAACAAAATAACTGACTATTCTAACTCTTTTAGATTTTAGCATTTAATTGCGTTGATCATGGCATTCTACAGTTATGCTCAGTTGTGCTACTCGGTTGTGGTCTTTTAACATAATATGTCCAATTTATCGCCATTCAGCCCTTGAAACTCTCCATGGCAATTGATGCTATAAACAATGATCTTATAGCAATATCTTATTGAAGCAAGCAATATTGATTTGCTATCAATCTTGATAAATCGCAGGTCATTGTTATGGACAGTCCGGGAATAATTACAAATGTAGATTATTCATCTTTTGCCTTTTATTTTTAAACGGTATAGATTGTATTTCTGTTCCACAGTCAAAGGTTTAGGTGTGCATTTAGACCAAACAATTTCACGGCTAGAAGTTATTTGCGGCGTTGGGATCTTTATGACGTTTTCGATCTGTTCTGCCTATTCCTACCAAAATTATGCTAGTTACCAAAGTAATTTTCTCCTCTTATCTATTATCAATTTTGCAAATGCAAGACACTCAAGCTTGCTTATTCTCGTTGTACTGTGTATTATTCAGGCCATTCGCACTCTCATACTTAAAGGAAAGATTTAAATTTGTAGAAAATCTTTCAGGGTTGATCTACACGTAAACTTAAGCTTCAAGTGCTTGAATTCTCTACCAAATTTTTAAAAAAATTATTCACAGTGTAAGCCATTAGCTTATGGAACGATTTACTTCTCAATAATAGAGAATCAGAAACCCTTTATAAGTTTAAAAAATCAGTGAAAGGTGATAATATTAATTAGATGACATTATTCATAATTAATTTAATATTTATGTATTATTATTTATTTTATTATAACCATAGAATATTTATTAGTTTGTTATAATTATATGTATGTATTCGGTTGTAAGTTATTAGAAGCTACACCACATTTTTTGTTTCTTTTTTTTATAGTATACGGGTGCATACATTATATATAGTTTTATTTTTTTACTTTATGGTATGTATTCATTTTATGTGGAGCGCAATAAAGTTATAAATAAATAAAATGTATCTGAGCTGTAAAATATTAAAGGTTGAAACCAAAGTTTACGGGTTGTATTGGAAATCATTATACGTCTTTGTCGAGCCGCGATATGATATAAGCGAAAGAAAAAATATATATCTGTAAAAAAACACCTTTATTTTATGCCTACCTCAGTGTTACCGTTGAAGATAAGTTTAAAAATAAAATTCAGGAGATGAATTTGAAATCAGTAATTCAGACACCGACTAAACTCTATAGGTTGTGCTAGGTGCTTGTTATCTGGTTCCCAGTTTGTTTATGCTACTTACGATTTAATTATATCATCAAGTTTGCCTTCTTCTAAATTTTCAGCAAGTTCAATAAGTTCTTCAGATGGATAAGGACTTGGATAAAAATCTTCTTTTACTTCACCTTTAATTCTACTTTTTGTTGCATGAGAATATGCTGTTGAGACATGGACGATGGATCTGTGATAAAACTATGCTATCAGTATGTTCTACATACTGATAGCTGTATGTGATTTAAATAATCATTTTTCTTTTATAGCTTTAAACTTACTTTAACTCTTTGCAACTTTGTGCTAATTTAACTATTTCTCGAGTTCCACGAACGTTAGTCAATGTTGCTTTCTTTACAGTTTCTTCAAAATTTATTGTTGCAGCTAAGTGAAATATTACATTGACCTAACCTAACCTAATGTTAATTATGATGTTGGTAACACTTATAATTTGAGTAGCATCCTGTTACTTGATCTTGAAGTTGGTACGATTGATATGTCGGAAGTGGGGATTGAAAAATAAATACGCCATCACGACAGAATAATCATGGATTGCATCGCGAGTATTCTCTCTCTCTTTTTATTAATTAACACTAAATATAATTCAAATTTTATAATTGTTATCATCACAACCCATTAATGGCCCACTGCTCTTCTTCACAATGCGGTGAAAGGTTAGGCCATGGTCTACCACGCTGGCCATGTGGCCACGCACACATAACTCAGAGAATTCAGAAGTGTGTGTCTGTGTGAGGGATCGAACTCAGACTTCCCGAGTAAGACATTCAAGTCTTAATCACTGAGCTATCACTGCTCTTCAGATTCATAATATATTGTCCCGTTGTCCTCACCTACCCCCCAAATATGTTAGAGATAAAGCAAACACAACGAGATCTGATATAATAACGTTTATGTAATTAAATTAAAAAAAAAACTAACGGCAGAGCAATTACAATATCTCAGGGTCGTGGGTTGGTTTATATCGCCGTATGGTCGTGCCAAGGATAATACTCCCCTGACAGCGCGTTGTCGCAGGTGCAGGTGGAATGCAGCTGGATGGCAGGCCTGGTGCTTAACAGCAATGGCGGGCCGCTGTTTGTTTTTTTTCTCTTAAAAGTGGATCTTCGAATGAGCTCGATCCTGAGCTTCGATCCCCAACGCTCGGATTAACTGGTTCGATGTACGACCGAATGGTTCAATCCCGAACTTTGGACCCTGGAATTGTGATGAATCCCAAGTTATAAAAAGCCTTTAAGCCTCCGCTGATTGAGAACTGCACACCCACGCTTAAAGCAAGAAGCGGTGCAGGGAAGTATTTAATGAGTAGTTGGTGCAGTTCACGATCAGAACGGAGTTACAAAATCTTATGATGCGAAATAATGAAAAAAATAACAGAACAAAAGAAACCAGGCAAATATTATTAATTGCTTTAAAATTAAAATTTTTCAGGGCAATAATTTTTTTTTTTAATTAACAAGTAATTTAATATTCTTTTTTAAATGAAAATAATTAATGATTTACAGAGCAAGAAAAGGTTTTGCGTTATATAAAAAAAAATGAATGAAATAAAATGACACGTTTAAATTTACCACGAGGCGAAAGGATGACGCAATCGCTGCATAGCGATTGCTCGTGCTATAGCAAAATACAAATAATAAAAACTAATTAAGCACTAAATCTAAGCACTACCTTTATCATGAAGAATGTGCAACTTACCCTTATTTGGGGTGAAAATTAAAAACTGAAATACGTTCAGTAATGAAATTATAGACAACCTCGCACGGCCAGGGACGGGCCGTCACTGCCGTGTCCTCGACCGGCGCGAGCGTCGATCACTCGGTTCTTTTGTTTTAGTAATTTGTAAGCATTAGGGTTCGTTATCGTGTTATTATTAGGGTTATTTATTTATTATATTTATCTTTAATTTAATTTTTTTTTTATTTCTAAACATAAATTATTTTATTTAAAAAAAATAACGTATACTACGTTACAATATAATCATCATATAAAACATATATTCAGTAATGTTCTTGTTTACTTACTTCATCAGTTAGAAGAGACCAATCCTTCTCAGCTATACCAAGATTTAATTTCTCTGCATCTCCTTCTATTGCAAATATTTTGCTTTTAAAATCTGGCTTATCTTTACGAAGAAGTCCAAAAACCTGCAACCAGTTTTACAATTTAATGAAAATATCAATTTTATGTCAATTTTTTCAATAAAATGTTCTTAACTTTACATATAAAGTGTGGAACTCGCGCTCTGAGGGTTCCGTAAAATTTCAATAAAGGGACAAATACTATCAAATTTTGATTTTCGTGTGCGGATTTAAATATTTTCAAAAATAGTATTGGGGGGCATTTCTTCCCGACATTAGTAATGCGTATTTCAATTGACATATTTATAATTACTTACAAAAAAAATATAAGAAAATATGATAAATCATTTTTAACAAAAAAAATACAATAAAAATAATTTTAAAGTCGGTGAACATATTATATTAATAAAATATGAATTGTCAAATATAGAAACTTCTTTTTTTCGAGTCTATTAAAATATTTTGTCAATGCACAAAATGTCATATCGTCAACAGCCGTTACTAAGATCCGCAGCCCATTAGTTTTAGATTCATTTCACACGATACGACGATAAAAACGTGCATGTTTGCGATTTTACTAACATTCGAATATGTTATACATACACACGTCTTCGGCACAGATTTAAGCTCTGATAAAAGTTAAGCTGGAGGGCTTTGAAAATTTGAGTAAATAGAAGAGGTGCCATATTTTAAACCTTATACCCCAGTGTGAAAATTAAAAATTTAATAAATTATTTAATGAAATTTATATTTTACCTCTTAATCTTAATATAATCTTTTAAAATACATTTTTGCAATACAAATTATTTCTTTCTTTCTTCAAGTTTTTAAATTTCAATATCATAAAATTGAAACTCGTTAACCGGAGTTTAAGTGGTAAAAATATTTTGTATCTGTATCGTGGCCCTGGCCAGGTATATTATGTAACATATTTGAAAATTACTTAAATGTCAAACATCAACTTTTTCATGTCTGCATCTGTAGAATGCCCTATAGAAAACTACTTGTTGACTGTTGTCACTTAAGGCTGCAGTTCGCAAGCGTGAGAATTTCTGATTGAACCCTACATTAATAATTTCTACTCACACAGACACAACGAGCTGTATTAGCATACGCTCCCTAGAAACGAATAAATCTACTTTGGGCGCTTCGGATAATTACATATTCATTACGCGTTTGTCTTCGTCGGATGCTTAAGAACGTCATTTAAAACACGCAATGATTAACTACTTGCATCGCGAAGCCTGCGGGCTCGAAATAAACTAGGTAAGTAGCCGGCGTCAAAGGGTGCGGTCTTAGTGTACGCTTTCTAGGAATTATTATAATTATTTAATTTTTAGGAAGACTATATTTTTGAAATAAATAATTCTTTCATTTTAGATTATTTACAAGGTGTAATTGAATAAACTAAAAACCAAAAACTAGTAGATTGCACTGCTTTTAAATTTACGTCAATTTTTATCAAAAAAACATTTTTTATGGCATGATAAATAAAAATATAAAACTTGATTATGTAAATTTAATGAATGCGGGGAGGGTCAAGCGGGGTACGTCACTGATAAAATATAACGAATCAATGTAGAGATATGAATCAACTACAATAGTCATCATAACAAAACATATGAATCACTTTGACAATAGTTTAAAAAAAAAAAATTATTTCCTGAATGTATTAATTAAAATAGAACCAGTGAAAGAATTTTTAAAATCGGATAAGTAGTAAAAAAATGAAATTTTTTTTATAATTAAAAAAATGTATATGGCAACACTAAATCATTTTTCTCACTCAAAAATAGTGTAGTTTTCTGACAGTGAAAATTTTTTTAAAACCAGATAATAAATAACAAAATGGCCATATTCTACTAATTAAAAACTGTATATGGCAACACTAAACCATCATTGTCACTCAGGAATAGTTTAGATTTCTATCAGTGAAATTTTTTTTAAAATCGGATTAGTAACAAAATAGCCACATTCTATTGTTTAAAAATGTATATGGCAACACTACATTATCTTTGTCACTCAGGAATAGTGTAGTTTTCTTTTTAAAATCTGATAAGTAGTTCCATAGAAGACCTTTTCTGCACAAAATGCCCACGTTATAACCTTGGCCATATCTTTTAATTAGAATATATATGGCAACACCACATAGCCTATGTTACCCGGAAAGGGTATAGCTCTCTATCTAAAATAATTTTCAGTACTTTTGAACCTATTCTCAACAAACATACAAACAATTATATAGTTGAAGAATACAAATTAAAAATCGTCGCCTACACTAGCGACCCACCCTCTAGTACAAACAATAGACGATATATCGCGGAGCTATCGAACACGTGAACTACGAACGGAGTTGCTCTCACCTTGAATACTGCGACCGCACTGAATTATTTTTGCATTCGTTCTCTAATATATAATAAATTAATTTGACTTCTTACTTCATACTAAATTGTATGGGCAGCGGCAACGATTCCCGCAAAAAAAAATGGATGATCTTTAGGCTTAAATTATTATTTTTTTAGTTTGAATTAATGGAAATCTTGAACGGTGAATGTATTATTTAAGCTTTCTTCTCAAGATTTAAATAAAAATATTTTCAAATATTAGAACTGAATAGCATAGAAAGTTAAAATAGAAAAAACAGATTTCAGTGTTTTTGATCAATGTTGAAGAATTTTTTTCTCGGAAATTAAGGATTATTTTAGGATTATCTCGCGGTGTAAGTGTAGCCTCATCTATTAAGCATTGGAGATATTTTTCTAGTCTCAATCAATGAAGTGAGTTCTTTAATATTTTTAAAACCGTAAGTGCATATTCGCGCGATTTTTAGGGACTGCCCCCTTAAGAATAAATAGCCATATTTATTGATTGCTTACACTTAGACGTTTGATTTTTTTACAGCTTTAAGATACTATAGACTTACATATTTACTATTAATTTCAACTTGATAACTTCACGTGTTCTTCAAATAATGCGTCAAAACCTAAATCTATAAAATATCATTTTTTCGTGATGTAAAAACAAATTGGTATTTTTACGATTTTTCACCATACTAGTGCTAAGATCTTGCTCTTTACCAAAAATCATGTTACTAGGTCAAAAGACGAAGCCTGGGAATTTTGATTTATCTCGAAAATCAAAATTACAATACATGAGATAAAAGCGGCTGCGGGTTTTCATTAAATCGACTTATAAGTTTGATATTTTTACATATTTGAGGAACTAGAGATTGAACTTGATATCTTCATGTTTTTCTGAGAAAAAGGGTCTTTCGTGACAGTCAAAAAAAGTTAATTTTGTAGAAAAAATTTACAATTTTTAAACTTTATCCTTTATTTGTGCTATGAGACCTTACTTCACGGCAAATTTCACGACGCTAGGTCATTGGAAAGTACCTTATAATTATATGAGTGACCACATTAAGGGTCATATCTTTTCAATGCGGGGACTTAGAAGTTTGATCTTTAGACAGCCGTAAGGGACCGCAGGCTTGAGTATTTAACATTAATTTCAAGTTGATACCTCCACGCGATCCTGAGAAAAAGGGTCTTGACAGATGGACAGACAGACAGAAGGACAACGAAGTGATAAGGGTTCCTTTTTTCCTTTTAAGGTATGGAACCCTAAAAATCATTAACAAAAAATAAATAATAAATTACCGTTAATTCGTTATCTGGGTACCTACCTAATTGTATGTGGCGTCAATGTTTAGTTTATATTTTTACCCGACTACGGCGAAGCCAAAAGGAAGGGTTATGATTTTGGCAGTCTATGTATGTATGTTTGTATGTTACACTCTAGCGCCTAAACTACTGAACCAAATTTCATGAGTGAGGTGGCAATAGATTTGTAATAATAGCGCGGGTGACATAGGCTATAAAAATTTTATGATTTTTTTTAATGACGGAATTTAAACCTCAGAATCTAACTTCGAAAAAAATTAAACAGAGCTGATTATCACGTGTTTGGTGTCAAAAGAAAGGTCTTAACGAGCACATTACAAATATGTATATATATCTTATTGTTTAAGTCAACACATATGTTTTTTGTTATATTATGTTCTCATGTAAGTGAGTCTGTCTTTTTGAGAATAAAATTCCTTAAACTTAAAAACTTACCGGATCATCCAATATAGTTTTTAATCTAAATTCGATATTTTTGTCTT
Source organism: Limenitis camilla (assembly GCA_905147385.1). Lineage (NCBI taxonomy): Eukaryota > Metazoa > Arthropoda > Insecta > Lepidoptera > Nymphalidae > Limenitis > Limenitis camilla. The sequence goes on along the minus strand of LR990252.1, from coordinate 1,152,787 downwards.
TTTTTGGTCTCAATAAGATATAAATTTTCTTTACGTTAGTAGAACTAAAAAAATAGAAAACCATTATTAACAAAATGTATAACTCCGACACAATATAATTAAAATAGCATGAACATAATTCGAGATATTTTGTGGCGGCCATCTTGGATTTTAAAATTGTCATAGTGGATTTTTAAATTACTCCATCAGTTTTACCAAGTAATCCATCATTTTGTGGCGGCGGCCTTCTTAGACAGACTCTCATGAAACGGCTAAGAATACTAAAAAAAAATCAAAAATTCTCGAGAGCCACTATGCCACAGACAGACAGACACACACACACACAGACACATCAAACTTATTGTCGTCGTTTTGCGTCGGGGGTTAAAAATCTGCACTGATGTTCAAATTTATGATATCTCTGTTTTCGTCCTCCTCTTTGGTTGTCTCTTTATGAATTATAATATCAACAGACCTTAAGAGTTTTGAAACCAAATGTTTCCCCAAAAACCCAGATGCTCCAGTTATAAAAATTATGCCATCATCATAAAATTTCGACACAGACGAGTTTCCACTTGCAATTGCCTTTTCTATTTCAATTCTATCCAGTTCACCTATATTTTCAATATCTTCAATTAAACCCATTTTAATTTCCAAATTAGTCTTTACTGAAACACATTCAATAGTTGAATGTAGGTTATTTTATTTAGAATTTCGAAGGTCTGCTAATCATACAATGAACAGTATAAGTATATTAATTAATGATTCAAACCAAAAACATTTATAAATGCTGGTTGTGTTGTACTTATGTTTGTTACTAATTTCTATTTTTCTTTAGGACCCCTTACCTATTAATTTAACAGTAAATATATGTCGGGGATTTTAAAACGATGTGAAAGGAAATGGAAGGAGGAAGATGGGGAATATTGGGGAACATTACAAGGGGGTGATGGTATTGAATGGAATATTGGGTAAACGCAACGTAGATACTCCTATTGAACCGATAAATTATCAAATGATCTCTAACAATTACGAGAGAAACCTAAGCAGTGCCTTGGACTTGTGACCAAGGTGTAGGCTTAAGGACGTCCTTTAAGTAATTACAACACTCGCCTCCACTGCTAGGCTCTCTATTTAAACCCAAAGTTAAACGCACATAAACCGAATCTAACACAAGGCTAACCTAACCTAACATTGTGTTTACTTAACCACGTGGCAATTACATTGTAAGGACTTACGTGACCTTAGTTGGACAGCACTTCCACACTACACTACACTTGACACTATCACTAGCACTAGCACTACTTAGATGTTCACTTTTTGAGAGACCGCGCACGACTAAGACTTCAGTTAGACTGTCGATCGCATATAAAGGGTCGAGGGTAGATACTGTCAAAACAACGGAAGTGACTACTACCCCACTCCAATGCCATAGACAGCGATAACGATTCGATTAATCGATAATCTTTTACTATGCTCCGACATATATATTGTTGTATAATTAATTATTAATTAAAAAAATTAAAGTAAAAAAAAAGAATACGGAATCTGTGGTCTATTGTCTATATTCTATAGTCTAATAAAATTACTAAAAAAAAAATACTAATTTAAAAGAAAAAACTAGAGAGTAACTTTTATTTAGCCGATCGGAGCCGGAGCTGTCAAGTAAATATGGGATAGTGCAACCAAAAGAAAAAAAATATAAGACAAATATAAATATAATTTAACATATAAATTACCATGTACAGAAAAACTATACACACAAATATTTGCATTTACATACTTACACTAACACATAATATATGTTACATAAATATAGTCCATATAATATATATAAATAAATATATGTAATATGCATTTATTACATGAATAATAAAACATTTTTAACAAAAAATTGAGCCGACTTCAAACTCTAAAAAATTCACTAAAAAGTAAGAATAAAAATGTTTTATTTATTGGTTTTTAGTGAATATGTTCTGAAACTCATTTATCGTTCATCCACTAATTCACTCTCTCATCCGTTTACTTATTTAATCACTCACTAAATCATCAATTCACCATTTACAAAGTACCTACTCACTTAACCATCATCTCAACTACTAAACTGTACCACTCTACTCACCCTTCCATCTCCAATCTACTGCACCCACTCCACAGATAGCCTTCAGCTCTTCAAAAATTATAGGTAAGAACCATCTAGATCATCTGAAAATCGAATATAAACAACCGCACCAAAATTGGTTCATTTATAACGTTATTACGAAGTCACAGACAGACACGCAGGTACACTGTTAAACTAATAAAACAATGTCATCTTGATCCCATTTGTTTCACAAAGAAAACCCTGCATCGAAATCAGGTTAGTGTTTCGGTAGCTACGATGTCACACAAAGATACACATATACACGGTTAAACAAATAAAACAATGTCATCTTGATCCCATTTGTTTCACACAAAAAACTCTGCATCGAAATCAGGTTAGTGTTTCGGTAGCTACGATGTCACAGAAAGACACACATATACACGGTTAAACAAATAAAACAATGTCATCTTGATCCCATTTGTTTCACACAGAAAACTCTGCATCGAAATCAGGTTAGTGTTTCGGTAGCTACGATGTCACAGAAAGACACACATATACACGGTTAAACAAATAAAACAATGTCATCTTGATCCCATTTGTTTCACACAGAAAACTCTGCATCGAAATCAGGTTAGTGTTTCGGTAGCTACGATGTCACAGAAAGACACACATATACACGGTTAAACAAATAAAACAATGTCATCTTGATCCCATTTGTTTCACACAGAAAACTCTGCATCGAAATCAGGTTAGTGTTTCGGTAGCAACGATGTCACACAAAGATACACATATTCACTGTTAAACAAATAAAACAATGTCATCTTGATCCCATTTGTTTCACACAAAAAACTCTGCATCAAAGTCAGGTTAGTGTTTCGGTAGCTACGATGTCACACAAAGATACACATATTCACTGTTAAACAAATGCAACAATGTCATCTTGATCCCATTTGTTTTACACAAAAAACTCTGCATCGAAATCAGGTTAGTGTTTCGGTAGCTACGATGTCACACAAAGATACACATATTCACTGTTAAACAAATGCAACAATGTCATCTTGATCCCATTTGTTTCACACAAAAAACTCTGCATCAAAGTCAGGTTAGTGTTTCGGTAGCTACGATGTCACACAAAGATACACATATTCACTGTTAAACATATGCAACAATGTCATCTTGATCCCATTTGTTTCACACAAAAAACTCTGCATCAAAGTCAGGTTAGTGTTTCGGTAGCTAAGATGTCACACAAAGATACACATATTCACTGTTAAACATATGCAACAATGTCATCTTGATCCCATTTGTTTCACACAAAAAACTCTGCATCAAAGTCAGGTTAGTGTTTCGGTAGCTAAGATGTCACACAAAGATACACATATTCACTGTTAAACAAATGCAACAATGTCATCTTGATCCCATTTGTTTCACACAAAAAACTCTGCATCGAAATCAGGTTAGTGTTTCGGTAGCTGCGATGTCACACAAAGATACACATATTCACTGTTAAACAAATGCAACAATGTCATCTTGATCCCATTTGTTTTACACAAAAAACTCTGCATCGAAATCAGGTTAGTGTTTCGGTAGCTACGATGTCACACAAAGATACACATATTCACTGTTAAACAAATGCAACAATGTCATCTTGATCCCATTTGTTTCACACAAAAAACTCTGCATCGAAATCAGGTTAGTGTTTCGGTAGCTACGATGTCACACAAAGATACACATATTCACTGTTAAACAAATGCAACAATGTCATCTTGATCCCATTTGTTTTACACAAAAAACTCTGCATCGAAATCAGGTTAGTGTTTCGGTAGCTACGATGTCACACAAAGATACACATATACACTGTTAAACTTATAACATGATGGCATCTTCATCCCATCTGCTTCCACACAAAATATCCGCATCAAAAACATCCCACTCTTTCAGGAGCTGCGATGTCACAGACAGATTCACATATACATCTCAAACTTGGAAAACAATGGCATCTTAATCCCATCTGCTTACACGCAGAATAATTCGCATTAAAATCGGTATAGTTATTCGAGAGCTACAGACAAACATTACCATTAAAAAAATTACTTACAGCCAAAGTACTCTTTAAGACAATTCCATTAAACCCAAACACGACTAGTTCACGCTGTCCCATGCCTGTGTTCCAGTACATACCTTCCGGCGTCATCATCAACTGATGGTAGATGAAGCCGGAAGGTCTAAGAGTCTACTGGTAACATCAACATGATAAGTATTTTTTAAATTTCCTCATAATAATAGTTGCTTTACATTCTTAACCATATAATGACTATCTGTGGTCTTCCTCATCAGTTCCACTTCATCAAATGATAAATTCTGAATGCAAATGCTTGTAAACTTTCTCAAAATATCAAAATTACTATATGTGTGCCTATTACTTTTGAGGAGTTCTCTCAATTCCTCAAAGATGCCATCATCAGAACTAGATTTTGAAAAAAATGGGACTAATCTGTAAGCATATACTGAGGTAACAAACATAAAAAAAAAAAAAAAATACAACCGAATTGAAATCCTCTTCTTTTTTTGAAGTCGGTTGAAAAGGATGAATATTGTATTATTGTTGACAAGATAAATAGTAGATTTTAAGACGACTTTTGAATATATTAATGGATTCGGAATGACGAATGTCGCGGGGAAGCATATTCCATAAGTTCGCAGCTTTCACAGTGAAAGACTTAAGGTAATAACTAGTATATGATATTGGTACAATCAAGCGGTTGTCTTTTCTCGATCGAAGCTCCTGTTCGCATGTCATGTTATCTGAGCTTAGGAAAGAAAGTCGTTCCTTTAAATATGATGGTGTGCAAGGATCATAAAGGATCCTGTATTGGATAGATAACATGTGAAGATTGCGCTGATTCCTAATGTTGAGCCACTTTAGTTTAGTACGGAACTCCGAAACGTGATCGAACTTACGCAATCCGAAAATAAATTTTACGCCCACATTTTGCAATCGTTCTAGCTTTTTCAATTGTTCTTCAGTCAGGTCAGTGTAACAACAATCTGCATAGTCCAAAATTGGTAGCTAAGGAGATTTTGATTTTAATAGGCAGAAAGTATTTCCAGCGTTTTAGTGAACTTATTGTTGCAAATATTTTTTTGCTAACCTCACCCTGAACGTCCCATGAGAGAGTGGAATCAATAAAAAGCCCAAGATTTTTGACTGAAGAGCTTAGTGCAAGAGTAACATTGTCAAATTTTATAGGAGGATAGATATGTGTGGTAATTAATTTCACTCAATTGCTAAGGGCTTCTAGTAGGATTTACACTGAGCCCATGCGATTTTGACCAGAGGCAGATACTTTGTAGGTCTTGATTGAGTTTGTCAATATCACAATCGATACTATGGGCAGGAGCAGTTACATAAATTTGAAGGTCGTCAGCATAAAGGTGAAAGGAGGATGTAAGAATTCTAGATATCGTGTTAATAAAAATGGAAAATAACAGAGGGGAAAGGACACTACCCTGCGGTACTCCCGCGGAGAGAGGATAACAGGAGGAGCTTTTATTATTTACACGCACAAATTGCTGACAACCATATAAATAGCTATTAAACCAATCGACGGCGCAAGAGGAGACAGATATTGACTTTAGTATAGCAAGGAGTAGTTCGTGGTCAACACTATTAAATGCATTGCTGAAGTCCAGAAGTGCCAAAACACTATTTTTGTCCATATTGGAACGAAGATCGTCACAGACTTTGAGAAGAGTTGTCGCTATGTCCCTTTCGAAAACCAGATTGGAATTCAGAAAGAACACAGTGCCTAGACAAGAAAGCATTCAGTAATAGACGATACGTTCCAATACCTTGGATAGGAAGTAAAGAATTGAAATAGGACGATACTATTATCGTCCACTATCCATAGAATAGTGGATTCTTGATTTTAGGAATTGAGAGGATAAAAGCTTTACACCAAATACTGGGAAATTTTCCAGTGGAGAGTGAGAAGTTAAAGAGGTGCGGTAATAAAGGTAGAGCCCTCACCAGAATAGAAAGTATGGTGCTTTCTATTCTACGATTAATACCGTCGCATCCAGTAGCGTCAGATTTAATTGCCCGTATATGCATTCTAATATCGTCAGCAGAAACAGGATGGAATTGAAATGGCTCTCGATTACAGGGTGAAAGACAACGAATTTAGTTGAGAGTGTTTTGTCTCTCTCTACTGCATAAAGGAACAGACGTAGCGAAAAATCGGTTCAGAGAATCGAGGTCGAGGTTATGGGGAATGCTAGATTGTTGGCGTCCTATATCGACTGATTCCAGAAACTTCCGTATTCTAGAAGTGTCACTGTTTTCAACTGTCGAATGTATATATATTCGCTGTGTATTCCTGCATACTCTGTTGCAGCGATTACGTAGATTCTTATATCTAGTCAGATTCCTAGGTGTTGGTTGCCGCTTATATTTCGACTTTGCCTTATTGCGCTTTAACATCAGTGATCTAATTTCTTGCGGTGCTGGAAGGTGCTTTAATTTGATAGGGCGAAACGGTGCATGTTTATCAAAAAGGTCGACTAGGAATGTGTTGAATATATCGAGCTTATCGTCGATAGTGATAGCATTAAAAATTAGATCCCAATCGATGTTAGGATTATCAAAAGAGGAAACGACGTAGTGAGCAGGCATGCTTTGAGCATTTATGTGAACTACATTAAAATTCTTTGAAAAGTTAAAGAAAGCTATATTAAGAGAAGATGACAAAGGCATGTAAGAACTGTGAAAGCTGTCATCAGATGAATTAACTGTGACAAAACTGTCGTCAGCATCAGAGGGATTAATATAATTAATATTATCAATATCCATAGTAAATATATATTAAAATATGGTATATAAAATAAAATATGTGTTATATAATTATCAATAAAATAATAATAATAACAAATAGTAAAAAAAACTAACTAATTAAGTACAATCTCCTTCCACCTACCAGCATCGTAAAAGAGATTACAGAAGATATAACCTTACACAGATATCAATATCATCAAACAATCACAAGAAAAAAAGTATCAAAACATTATTATCACATCTATGTTGCAACCGAAAGAATAATCAGACAGCATAAAAAATTTATATATTATCTATATTAATGTTCAGCCCGACACAGCAGTCCCAGAATTAATTACTAATACATTAAAATGGGCACGTCGATTATTTCAAGTTAAAAATCCTACCAAAATGGACCAATTCAAACGTTGTGAGTGGTCTATAAAAGAAAATGAGTAAAATAAGATATTCATTCGTGTAGGTACAAGACTAACACAGAGCTAACCAAGGTTGATAGCTAGTATAAATGGTCAAATGTTAATTTAAACCATGAAACTTCACAGGATACAAAGGATCACACAAGATGGAAATTTTAACATATCTACTAATTATATAAATATTATGCAAGAACTTTTTAACGTACTCCACTTGGTTCAACAGCATTTTTAGCGTCACCACCCACTAATTTGTGATATTACTGAAAAACAAAAAAAAAGCTATTTACTTTAGAGTATAAAAATAGAGATAAAGAAAGTTAAAAATTTCAGGATTGAAGTTAGTGGAATACAATAAACTGATATCGAATAGTGCATAAGGGTAAGTTTGATTTTGCTTATATAAATACTATAAATATTATAATATACCTACATGTTAATAATAAATTAATAAATATCCGAATAAACAATAAAGTACTATTAAGGAATATAATATATAAATACACAAATTAGATAGTAGATGTCAATCATTCTTATGATCTGAGTCATCGTCGTTCAGTTATTTTACGGATTTTTTAAAAATATGAAAGATCTTTTACAATCTTATACTTAAGAGTAGATCATTCCAAAGTTTTACTGCTTGAACTGTAAACGAATCCGTATACATCTTTGTGTTATGCACAGGCGTTTTAAGCATAAAACTTCGTGGCGTACGTAATTTACTTGGAGATCCAGTAAACTCAATCTTTTCCTTCAAATAAGAAGGAGTATTTGGATGGAATAAGACACAGTACAGAAGAGAGAGAACATGTAAATCCCGGCGACGGCGAAAGGAGAGCCACTTGAGCTTTGAGTGAAATTGTGATACGTGGTCATATTTTCGGAGTCCAAATATGAACCGGATTGTTAGATTTTGAGTTCGTTCAAGTTTGTTAAGTTGTTCCTCCGTCAGGTTAAGATAACTTGCATCCGCGTAATCTAGAATAGATAAGGGAAGAGAATTTGCTAGCATCGTTTTGGTAGGAATTGGTAGAATGTTTTGTAGGCGACGTAGGCAACTAAATGCTGCAAAAGTCTTCCTGCTAATTACTTTGACTTGTTTGCCCATGAAAAGGTTTGGTCCAAAATTATACCGAGGTCTTTAACAGTAGACCGGAAAGCGGAAACCTGATTGGAAAGGATTTAGTAAACAATGTTTATTAAGGAAAAGGTTAAACTGCTGAAAAACTAATTTTTCCAGGATTTTCGAGACAAAAGGGAGAATCGATATGGGACGGAAATCATAGTTATGGGGTGGCTTTTTTTAGGAAGAGGGATAATTTGTGCATCCTTCCATGCATCAGGAAATGCGTTATTGGAGATGGAAAAATTTAAGATATGGGTCAGTATTGAGACAACGCTATCGAGGGTAGGAACGATTATATTACGGCTAATACAGTCAGTACCAACAGCATTCAAGGATATGGACAAAAGTTTCCTTTTAACATCACATTCAGAGAAAGAGGTGAAGCTAAACGGAGCGAAGTTAGGAGTCGGTAGTGAAGAGAGAATATTAAGTGTGCTTTCTTAATCAGCGGTATCAAGTGTGTTAGAAGAGCTAAAATGTTTGTTCAGAAGCTCGATATCAATGTTTACGAGGGTTTATGCGACGATTTACCAACTCCAAGTGTTTCAAGAAATTTCGATGTTTTAGCAGTGTCGCCGTTTTCGACTGACTGAAAAATTAGGCGTCGTTGTGCATCTCTAAACGATGTATTACAGCGATTTCGTGCTTTCTGATACTTTTCCCGGTTTACGTCAGAGTTGTTTCGCTTTGATCTTTTTTTCCATAAGTGTAGATCAGATATGATCAGTAATCCATGGGGCCGGGAGATGCTTCCTCTTTATAGGCCTGAGCGTAAATATCATATAATGGAGTTAATAATGAATTGAAAGACCTCAACTTTTGGTCTATTGTTTCTGCAATCATTACTGCTGACCAATCAGTAAACACGCATCCTCGATTAGCTTAGCTTTGTCCATTCCACCAAAACTACGTTGCAGAAGAATTCTTGAATTCTTTCGCTTTGGGAGGACGGATTTTATATGAGAGATAAATCAAATCATGATAAGAAAACCTGACCATGTTGTGAAACAATATCTAAAGATGAGACCATAATAAGGTCAAGAAGTGAAGGTATGTGACCGGGAGAATTATGAGTAGCTGAAAGAGGTAAAATTTTTAAATTACAAGATTCGATCACATTCAAAAGATTTTTGTTGTTTGTGTAGTAGCCTTTAAGCAAACATGTATTGAAATCACCCACTATAATGGAATGACTGTAAAGAGGGATAATACTTTCCAGTAAATTTTCAAAAGATGGAAAATAATCATTTGCAGGATTATAGAAAACACCCTAAAGCAATTTACTATATAATTTGGTTTGAGCCAAGATTCCAAGATTAGTATGGCCTGAATATGGCGGGAGTCAAAAGATGCAAGCATATCAGAATAATGAGCCGGGATGCTTTGAGCGTTTATATGAACCATATTAAAATTTTTCAAACAATTTGAGAAATAAGAATAAATGGCGACATTTAATGGAGAGGAAGTTGTACTGTGGTAACTATTTTCACTGGACGATTCATCGGATGACGACATAGATAAAAAATAATCACTATTTATACTATTTTCTGATGACACGATAATTATCAATAAATAATGTTTATATGTCGGGGATTTTAAATGATGAGAAGGAAGGTGGAGAGAGGCATATTGGAGAACACTGAAAAGGGCGATGATATTGAATGGATTTTTGGCTAAACGCAACGTTAGATACTTCTACTGAACCGATAAATAATCAAATATGATCTCTAACAATTACGAGAGAAACCTAAGCAGTGCCTTGGACTTGTGACCAATGTGTAGGTTAAAGGAATTTCTTTAAGTGATCACGACACTCGCTTCCACTGCTCAGGCTCTCTGTTTAAACCTAAGGTTAATCTCACATAAACCTAACCTAACACAAGACGTAGCAACTAGATTGTGTTAGCTCTAGAACTATTAACACAGATATTTTGTAAGAAAAACACCAGCACTTTTACACATAACCACTTTAATAGCACTTATTACATCAAACATCAAAGAAATACTGCACTCTGTCACCTTGCATCATCTTTTTATATCCTACCTTAGCCTAAAAAATAACGGAAACAGTATCAATGTTGACTATTCATCACTAATTTGATCTACCTCATAGACAATTAATTTCCTGTAAGTTAAACAATTTATCATATAGCATAGATAATATTCAAGCATTGTACGGACATATAACTACCATTTATATAAAATTAAAACGGATGCTAACACAGATTATTAATAAAGAGGTATTTCTTTACTTTATATGTTAAACGCAGAACATACTGAGTGCGTGTGCATTTAAATTATAACATATAACAACAATTTAGATAAAATTAAAACGAATGCTAACATTCGGCCATCCGACTAAATAAACATACACGTCCTCGTGCGGACAAGTGATAAAACTAAAGAACCAGCTTACATTAACTTATTTCAATTTTAAAAATATATATTTAATTACAATCTTGATCGTCTATTTCTATTCACAACAGCAACAGACCGCTTCTGAACTGAATACTGCCTTCATCAACTGATGTGGTAACCTATATATAAAAACAAAAGCAACAGACCGCTTCTGCACTGAATACTGTGTTAAGGCTACATCTGCCTTCACCAACTGATGTGGTAACCTATATATAAAACAAAAGCAACAAACCACTTCCGAACTGAATACTGTGTTAAGGCTACATCTGCCTTCACCAACTGATGTGGTAACCTATATATAAAACAAAAGCAACAAACCGCTTCTGAACTGAATACTGTGTTAAGGCTACATCTGCCTTCACCAACTGATGTGGTAACCTATATATAAAACAAAAGCAACAAACCGCTTCTGAACTTAATACTGTGTTAAGGCTACATCTGCCTTCACCAACTGATGTGGTAACCTATATATAAAACAAAAGCAACAAACCACTTCCGAACTGAATATTGTGTTAAGGCTACATCTGCCTTCACCAACTGATGTGGTAACCTATATGTAAAACAAAAGCAACAGTCCGCTTCTGAACTGAATACTGTCAATTATTAAGGCTACATCTGCCTTCACCAACTGATGTGGAAACCTACATATAAAAACAAAAGCAATAGACTGCTTCTGAACTGAATACTGTGTTAAGGCTACATCTGCCTTCAGCAACTGATGTAGTAACCTACACGTAAAACAAAAGCAACAGACTGCTTCTGAACTGAATACTGTGTTAAGGCTACATCTGCCTTTACCAACTGATGTGGAAACCTACATATAAAAACAAAAGCAACAGACCGCTTCTGAACTGAATACTGTGTTAAGGCTACATCTGCTTTCACCAACTGATATCATAACCTATACATATTAATAACAGTAACAAGCCGCTTCTGCACTGAATACTGTGTTAAGGCTACATCTGCCTTCTATAACTAATACGATAAGCTATACATATTAATAACAGTAACAGGCCGCTTCTTTACTGAATACTGTGTTAAGGCTACGTCTGCCTTCTACAACTGATATGATAAGCTATACATATTAATACCAGTAACACGCTGCTTCTGCACTGAATACTGTATTAAGGCTACATCTGCTTTCTACAACTGATATGATCAGACTACTGTCAATTATTAACTACAATTCAACCATTAAATTCGTCTTTTACATCGTTCAACAATTACATTTTTTTTTAACAACTACGAAGTTCTAATCATCTTACAAATCCAATAGGCTACATCTGCCTTCTAGAACTGATTTGATCAGACTACTGTCAATTATTAGGTACAACTCAAACATTAAATTCTGTCTTTTACATCGTTCAAAAATTACATAAATTTTTTGAAGTACATCTGCCTTCTACAACTGATACGATAATATGTATTTTAACAACAGTAACTTAATAACAGTAACAGGCTGCTTCTGCACTGAATACTGTGTTAAGGCTTCATCTGCCTTCTATAACTGATATGATAACTCTATGTATTTTAACAACAGAAACAGGCTGCTTCTGCACTGAATACTGTGTTAAGGTCACATCTGCCTTCTACAACCGATACGATAAGCTATACATATTAATAGCAGTAACAGGCTGCTTCGGCACTGAATACTGTGTTATGGCCACATCTGCCTTTTACAACCAATACGATAAGCTATAAGGCTACATCTGTCTTCTACAACTGATATGATGAGACTACTGTCAATTATTAACTACAATTCAAACATTAAATTCGTCTTTACATCGTTCAACAATTACATAATTTTTTTAACAAACATAAAGTTCTAATCATCTTCCAAATCCAATATTTTTAAATAACATTGATAGACTCTGACCGATTGTTAATAACCGCATTCTTTATCTTCCGTTAACCATATCTTTAATTTATCGATTGGCACTCACTGAACAATACTTTCTACCACCCATTTAAGTCAAACCTTCGGGAAGGGCCTTGAAATTTTTCCAACTGGTACTAAAACCATAAAAACTATGCCCCTGAAAAAATTTAAAAATAGTTTGTTCCAGCTGCTCTTAGATTTGTGTTTTTATTCATATAAAGAATTTATCGAATTTAAATTTAATTGAGCAATTATTTATTTAAAATTAATTACATTTATAAATATTTCCACGCTATGTTAATGGCAAAGCATGCGGCCAATATCAATACCACAATCATATTATGTATACCATGCTTGGGAAATAAATGAATTTATTATTATTATTATTAAAATTTATGCAACCATGTGTACTTTTTTTTTTTTTAGGGATCGGATCAAATTCGGGTAGGTTATTTTGTATTGACAGTCTATCATTATTATTATTCTCTGTAGTTTACAAACTAGGCTTTAAAAAGCTGACCGAAAGTTAGATTCTCACCTTCAACTGTAGAACTATTCATTAGGTGTATTTTTTAATTACAGACATACGTAGGTACATATCGTAATAACATAATGCAGGAAGTGTTCACTTAAATTTTCAAACGTATGTAGGTACTCCTTGTTTTAAATTTTATTAGATTTTGCTGCGTACAAAATTCTACAGACTTAATGATCAACGAATAAAAAAAAATAGAAACGAATAAAAAGATATTAACAATAAAATATTGTTCAAAGCTATGTTTACAATCAATAATTTACTCATTTCAGTATCTTTACTAATAATATGACTTTATTGTCGTAACTAACAGTATGACTGCAGCATCATCGTTAATAATGTTATTTCTCTCTCTATCGCAAACAGAATACTTGGCATATCATGATTATAAAAGTTACATTGATTGTAACTCTCTACATATAACTCACTGTTTAAAGCTAACATCGACTACAACACTTTACAGATGACTCACTCATACTTTTTATAACATCTACTGTATCTGTACAGACAACTCAAAAATTCTACAAAATATTCACTAACATTCACTATAAACTATAACATTAACTGTACAACTATAAAATTGGCCATCTTTCCAGAAAATTCACTATACACAATTATTCTGGAGATTCATTATAATATAGATTGTATCTTTATAGACAACTCACTACATAAATGAATTATTCTGAGGACTCACTATAACGTAAAACTGTATCTTTTCATACAATTCACTATATAAATTCTACAAAATATTCACTAACATTGACTGTAAACTATAATATTAACTGTACAACTAAAATTGGCCATCTTTCCAGACAATTCACTATACATAATTATTCTGGAGATTCATTATAATATAGATTGTATCTTTATAGACAACTCACTACATAAATGAATTATTCTGAGGACTCACTATAACGTAAAACTGTATCTTTTCATACAATTCACTATATAAATTCTACAAAATATTCACTAACATTGACTGTAAACTATAATATTAACTGTACAACTAAAATTGACCATCTTTCCAGACAATTCACTATACACAATTATTCTGGAGATTCATTATAATATAGATTGTATCTTTATAGACAACTCACTACATAAATGAATTATTCTGAGGACTCACTATAACGTAAAACTGTATCTTTTCATACAATTCACTATATAAATTCTACAAAATATTCACTAACATTGACTGTAAACTATAATATTAACTGTACAACTAAAATTGGCCATCTTTCCAGACAATTCACTATACATAATTATTCTGGAGATTCATTATAATATAGATTGTATCTTTATAGACAACTCACTACATAAATGAATTATTCTGAGGACTCACTATAACGTAAAACTGTATCTTTGCATACAATTCACTATATAAATTCTACAAAATATTCACTAACATTGACTGTAAACTATAATATTAACTGTACAACTAAAATTGGCCATCTTTCCAGACAATTCACATAATTACATAATTATTCTGGAGATTCATTATAATATAGATTGTATCTTTATAGACAACTCACTACATAAATGAATTATTCTGATGACTCACTATAACGTAAAACTGTATCTTTTCATACAATTCACTATATAAATTCTACAAAATATTCACTAACATTGACTGTAAACTATAATATTACCTGTACAACTATAAAATTGGCCATCTTTCTAGACAATTCACTATACACAATTATTCTGGAGATTCATTATAATATAGATTGTATCTTTATAGACAACTCACTTCATAAATTATTCTGAGGACTCACTATAACGTAAAACTGTATCTTTTCATACAATTCACTATACAAATTCTACAAAATATTCACTAACATTGACTGTAAACTATAATTGTTGCGGCTATTGTAAGGGCGAGAGGAAAACGATTAAAGTGGACTGTAGTTTTAATTTTAAATGAGGTGCTGGTTCGGTAAAATAAAGGAAATGCACGCCTACCTGGATATGTCCTCGTGCTCCAAATAATTGACTGCGGTCAAGGTGCACAGGTCACATGCACAAATAGGCGCGCGCGCGGATCCTCGCCCTGAGTGTTGGCGATGCACTGACTTGCGGGTTGTTTATTATGCGGTGCGGCGTGCGAAAGGATAGGATGAGGGTAGGAGAATATATTAAAATAAATAATAACTAGCGGAAACAATAATATTACCTGTACAACTATAAAATTGGCCATCTTTCCAGACAATTCACTATATATAATTATTCTGAAGATTCATTACAATATAGACTGTATCTTTATAGACAACTCACTTCATAAATTATTCTAAGGACGCATTATAACATCGACTATATCATCACAGACAATTCACTCTACAAGTTTATTAAAATATTCACACTACAACTGCGATTCTACAGATTTACTCCAATAAATTATTTTCACAAAACCATTTACTTTGACTACTCCCTTCGCTACAACCGCGACAGATTACTTTGTAACATTATTTTTTTTAATCAATTTAAAAATTACTTTACTTAACTTAACAAGCGTTTTGACATTATAATGATATCAATATTTCCTTTTTATGTCTATTTGAAAAATAATTGATGAATCTTATAAATTTCTTCTAATTCCGAACTACCCTCTTATTTGTAACGGTAATAATATTAAACTAATCGACTTATACATCACATTTTTTGATAGGTGTTTTATCTATACAGAACTATCACTTATTTAATAGGTTATTATCTATTTAAAAAAATAACTTATGTACCTTATAAATTTCTTCTGAATCAGAACTACACATTTATAAAGGCAGTAAAATAAATACTTTAATCGACTTAAACATCTTCTGGATAGCTGTTCTATTTATACAGGACTATTTCTTATTGAAAAAAAAATTTTACTGACTTTCAATATTTGTGAGCACAAATCCAGATCCCGCTTCTGAAATGTTAGCTCTAGAACTATTAACACAGATATTTCGTAAGAAAAACATCGGCACTTTTACACTGTAACCTCTCCTACCCTTCGGGTGGGAGGTTAACAAAAAAAATGTAAATTAAATTGAATTGTTTAATGACAATACGATCAGAAGAAGCTACAGTTACAATAAAAAAAAACACATCTTTTTACTACATAAAGTTTTATTAGCAAGAAATGAATCGAAAAGCTACCTAAAGCTTCCTTCGCATTCTAGTATAGTTTACAGGATTTGATTTGCGCGCCTGAGGGACTGACCGTAGGACTTACAGTGGTAAAATTGAAGGGTTGAGTTGAGTTAACAGATAAAAGAAAAAAACAACCGGTTACTTGCTCACGGTCATCCACGCCTGACGGCGCGCATGCCAGAGTCCGCGGGCTTCTCACGGAGCCGGGCGACTCGGAGAGGCAGCATCAGCCTCCTAATCTCCTTCATAATGGAACCCGGAGCAGGGTATGCAGGGAGTAAAAAAAAAAGAAAAGAATCCTAGGAACTTGTCCTTAGGGAAACAAGGGTCTTCCGGACGCAACTCCACGCACCAACAACACAATCCCCTCCGGATACAGATTAACATCCGGATACAGACTACCCTCCGGATACGGAGTACCCTAGGTACACACGCCCCCTAGGTACACACGCCCCCTAGGTACACCTCCTGTAATTACAGAATAAACAAAGCTATTATAACGGCTTGGACTAAGAAGAACAACTGTAGTCCGAAGCTACATAAGAAGAAACTTTAATTATTTTTATAAAATATCTTATTAAAAAATGAATAAATTTATATTCAGGAAACTAACAGTAATCCAAATCAAGCATTTAACACTACTATCTGATAACAAAAATATAAAATAAAGAAAACTTAAATGTTCACTGAGACGGTATATAATTTATCCAAAATCTCCAAAACAACAAGAAAACCCAATAGAATCCCAATACAGACACATTAATATTTGTCCACTTTGACTATTAAATTATGTTATTCAAACATATAAATAAGAATTAAGAAATGAAAATTGTTTCCGGAGAGGCCGGACATCAACTGTCTCCGGATACCCCAAAATATTTAGAAATTCTACATAAATCATGTGCATACATTATCTCTTTTATTGGTTTTAACTATATTTAGTAGATTATTAACAAGGAACTAAGATTTCATGGACATATATCATCCAACCTATATGTGCCGGATAGCGGTAACATATTAAGTTGAATAAACTCCCAAAAATCGTACAAATTCAAGAAGACACGCTCTCGTATCGTTTAGATATTTTATTCAAATGTTTTTAAATAGAAATTTATAAAGAGAATATAAGTATTAATATAAATAATGTAAGCACATGGTAATAACCTCTATAAGTTTAGAACAATTAGAACTGTATGAAATACGTAATTATTATATTTAACTAACCTGTGGAGGTTTTTAGTATGTCAGGCTTGTTAGGGCATTAAGGATTCCAAGCCTGGCATGATGATCAAAGGCATGCTCGCACGCAGCATGGCTCGCGTCGCGGCAGCTATAACGAATACAATAATAAGACACTATCCACTCCAACGCCAACGTTAATACGATTCAAATGTAGTACTTACCAAAAAGAAAATAATATTAGGTGCTCCTGGCACCTCTCCAGGAATCACAAGGAACAGTCGCCTACCCAAACGACATGGAGAAAAAGAAATAAATGAAGTACGACAACTTGACGGAAAAGAAATAAAATATTGCCAGCTCCTACGAGAGACAATTAAAAATCGAATAATGAAATATAGGTCCGTGTACCATTATATCAATAATAATTTAATTGTTAAAGTTCCAAAAATTATAATTTATTTAATATTGGTTAATATTAATTTTGAAATTGTTTATTTGAAAAAAAAAAGAAATCATATAATATTACTAAACAAACGAATCGATTTATACGTGCTAGATCACGCGTTCGAAACTAGATGGCGCTCACGCTCAGTGTCGATGGTTCACCATAGATGGCAGTAGTATGCACTATTTAAACAAATTTAAAGTAAAATATTTTTGTATATTTGAAGAAGATTGTATTAAAAATAATAAGAATAGGGTGTAGCGAATTTTACACGCTACAGTGCCCCTCCCATCAGAAAGAATTTACGTTAGTAAATTCGTCGGGTGCCCTCACCCGTCCACTCACTACACCAAAGTAAAACAGCAACAAAATCTAATCCTAAACTAAACAACACCAAAAGAAACCTTAAATAAAAGTAAGAACATCCTGAAACAATAAAATAAACCTTAGAAATACATAAACCTCGTTTACGGCGGTATTTAAAACAAAGTGTCTTTAATTCAACCACAGGAGTAAAAGTATCAACCGTAGCAGGCAATAGGTAGTAACCTACCACGGGAGATATAGAACCCTTTGCGGTTAAAATAAAAACCAAATCCACATCTTTATGTAAGGTAGCATAACTAACACGGTAAATATTTGTATCTAAATAGGGTCTGAGATCATTATTATAACGATCTGTTACAGACGAACAAGTTAATTTAGGGCAATTGGAATCAGTCCGAGATTCCAGTCCCAAAGTGGTAAAAGGGGTAAGTTCCTGTTTAGCAGAAACTGCACCATGGGTAACATGGTGTATAACTGCTACGCCATTGTATACGTGGGGCAGCATAAGGGTAGAATCCTGGGTAACAGGATTATCATCGTGGGTATCACGATGTGAAGTAGGTAATTCCTGGGTAACAGGAATATTGTCATGGGTAACACGACGAGAGGTAGGTAAGATAGGTAATTCCTGGGTAACAGGAATATCATCGTGGGTAACACGATGGGTACTAGGTAAAACAAATAAGTCCTGGGTAACAGGAGTAACATTGCGGGTAACACAATGTGAAGTAGGTAATTCCTGGGTAACAGAAATAACATCGTGGGTTTCACGACGTGGAGTAGGTAAGTTAGGTAATTCCTGGGTAACAGGAATGACATCGTGGGTTTCACGACGAGAAATAGGTAATTCCTGGGTAACAGGAATAACATTACGTATGCCCTGGGTAGGGAAAACACGAACACGATTTTTATTCGTTTCACGGACCAAAGAGGAGTTATAATTCGAAACGTGACTTGAGCTTGTACAAGAGATAGCCGGATCCTCACTCATAGATAATGAGGTAGGACGAATATGACTATCAATAGAGTCGGAGAGTTCTAGCTCTTTCCTTCTGTGGTCCGCTCTGGCAAGTTTTTTGTACCAGAACTCGAACCTGGCCTGTTGGTCTGGCTTTGGTTGCATTGAGGACAACTCGTCGCCGTGAAATTCTTCTCACCACAACGGTAGCAAACTAAGGAAGGCTTATCTCGACAATTCTTCAAAGTGTGTCCGCTGTTACGGCAGCGTACACAGAACTCTTGACGTTTCTCGGTAGATAACTTAGAAACCACATGACACGGCTTCTGTACTCCTTTATATACTAAATCTGGGGCAATTAAATTTGAGTTAAATCGAGGGGGTTCGGTAAATGAATCCGCTCGTTGCTTAGCGTACTCCAACAAAAGACACCTGGACTTTAATTCTGACCAAGAATGAATATCCACAAAAGCTAATTGAGAAGAAAAATGAGGGCGTAAATTATATCGAACAATATGTAGCTGTTCCTCTTCCTTTAAAGGAACCCGTAACCTACTAAAGTAATTTCTCATTACACTTAAATAACTAATTATAGACTCATCACGACCTTGGGTTCGGTCTCGGATCTCACCCAGCAACCGTTGGTCATAATCCACTGGCAAATAATCATCTAATAGGTATTCCTTAAGTTCCGACCAAGAATGTACCGAATCACGAATACTACGATACCAAAACAAAGCCTCTTCCGTGAATAATTCCGCTGCTCCTTCAAACAACCTCTGATGAGACAATCCTCGCGACAAACACAATTCCTCCAACCGCTGAACAAAAGAAAGCACGCAAGAGCGACCGTTGTACTTTATACCGAGCGTGTGAACTCCCTTACTTCGATCACAACACGCGCTGACACTAGGTTCTGGTGGACTCTCTGCTTCGACGGACAAGGAATGTACTGAGTTCTTCAAGCTCCTTTGGTAACTCACGAAAACGGAATCAGACTTGTCTAATATTTTATCTAATTGTGATTGTAGATCGGTATGCAAAGTAATGTCATCAGGTTCGACCGGCTTCAACCTTCCTAACCGATGAAATAAATGATTACCTAAAGTATGAATACGATTTAAACTTTTTAAACACAATTTCTTTTCGGACATAAGTCCGGACAACTCAACTAATTTACAGGAAATTAATTTTAATTCGACAGCAATGTCACCCTCATAGACATCGATATCATCACTAGGATATTCTTTAGCTAAGGATTTAATTTGGGAACGCAAGCCAACAACGGTATTCGCAGGCTTGGCTTCTCTTATTAAGACTTCGTATATCAACTCATCTTTATGTAAAAGGTTAAAATTAATTGGTCGTTCCTCCATTGTTAATTAATTAAATAAAGCAAATATAAAAAAAATAAATGGTCAGTAGCCCAGGATAGCAAATACGGAGCACAATGTAGAAATAACAAATTGTTTAGAGTGAATCTCTAAGGTAGGTATAATACAAAACAATAAAAAATAGTAAACAATTAAAATGCCCTAGATCATTGGTACATACGTAACATTTAAGTAAGAACTTACATACTGTCAGTGTATTAAACTGAACAGTTAAATATAACGGTAGTTACAAAGTAGTACGAGTAAAATACAAGTACAAGTAAAAAAAATAATGTAGGTAAACCAAGTAACACATAAACGGCTTAAGAAAATACATTCTTAACCAGGTAGTAAGTAGTATGTCAACTCAACTCAACAATCAGTCCAACAGTAATTAACTGAGAAAACTCGATTAAAAAGAACTAAACAACGTCCGCGCAGCAAATTTAATCCTGGCAGGGTCGCCATTGTAACCTCTCCTACCCTTCGGGTGGGAGGTTAACAAAAAAAATGTAAAGTAAATTGAATTGTTTAATGACAATACGATCAGAAGAAGCTACAGTTACAATAAAAAAAAACACATCTTTTTACTACATAAAGTTTTATTAGCAAGAAATGAATCGAAAAGCTACCTAAAGCTTCCTTCGCATTCTAGTATAGTTTACAGGATTTGATTTGCGCGCCTGAGGGACTGACCGTAGGACTTACAGTGGTAAAATTGAAGGGTTGAGTTGAGTTAACAGATAAAAGAAAAAAACAACCGGTTACTTGCTCACGGTCATCCACGCCTGACGGCGCGCATGCCAGAGTCCGCGGGCTTCTCACGGAGCCGGGCGACTCGGAGAGGCAGCATCAGCCTCCTAATCTCCTTCATAATGGAACCCGGAGCAGGGTATGCAGGGAGTAAAAAAAAAAGAAAAGAATCCTAGGAACTTGTCCTTCGGGAAACAAGGGTCTTCCGGACGCAACTCCACGCACCAACAACACAATCCCCTCCGGATACAGATTAACATCCGGATACAGACTACCCTCCGGATACGGAGTACCCTAGGTACACACGCCCCCTAGGTACACACGCCCCCTAGGTACACACGCCCCCTAGGTACACCTCCTGTAATTACAGAATAAACAAAGCTATTATAACGGCTTGGACTAAGAAGAACAACTGTAGTCCGAAGCTACATAAGAAGAAACTTTAATTATTTTTATAAAATATCTTATTAAAAAATGAATAAATTTATATTCAGGAAACTAACAGTAATCCAAATCAAGCATTTAACACTACTATCTGATAACAAAAATATAAAATAAAGAAAACTTAAATGTTCACTGAGACGGTATATAATTTATCCAAAATCTCCAAAACAACAAGAAAACCCAATAGAATCCCAATACAGACACATTAATATTTGTCCACTTTGACTATTAAATTATGTTATTCAAACATATAAATAAGAATTAAGAAATGAAAATTGTTTCCGGAGAGGCCGGACATCAACTGTCTCCGGATACCCCAAAATATTTAGAAATTCTACATAAATCATGTGCATACATTATCTCTTTTATTGGTTTTAACTATATTTAGTAGATTATTAACAAGGAACTAAGATTTCATGGACATATATCATCCAACCTATATGTGCCGGATAGCGGTAACATATTAAGTTGAATAAACTCCCAAAAATCGTACAAATTCAAGAAGACACGCTCTCGTATCGTTTAGATATTTTATTCAAATGTTTTTAAATAGAAATTTATAAAGAGAATATAAGTATTAATATAAATAATGTAAGCACATGGTAATAACCTCTATAAGTTTAGAACAATTAGAACTGTATGAAATACGTAATTATTATATTTAACTAACCTGTGGAGGTTTTTAGTATGTCAGGCTTGTTAGGGCATTAAGGATTCCAAGCCTGGCATGATGATCAAAGGCATGCTCGCACGCAGCATGGCTCGCGTCGCGGCAGCTATAACGAATACAATAATAAGACACTATCCACTCCAACGCCAACGTTAATACGATTCAAATGTAGTACTTACCAAAAAGAAAATAATATTAGGTGCTCCTGGCACCTCTCCAGGAATCACAAGGAACAGTCGCCTACCCAAACGACATGGAGAAAAAGAAATAAATGAAGTACGACAACTTGACGGAAAAGAAATAAAATATTGCCAGCTCCTACGAGAGACAATTAAAAATCGAATAATGAAATATAGGTCCGTGTACCATTATATCAATAATAATTTAATTGTTAAAGTTCCAAAAATTATAATTTATTTAATATTGGTTAATATTAATTTTGAAATTGTTTATTTGAAAAAAAAAAGAAATCATATAATATTACTAAACAAACGAATCGATTTATACGTGCTAGATCACGCGTTCGAAACTAGATGGCGCTCACGCTCAGTGTCGATGGTTCACCATAGATGGCAGTAGTATGCACTATTTAAACAAATTTAAAGTAAAATATTTTTGTATATTTGAAGAAGATTGTATTAAAAATAATAAGAATAGGGTGTAGCGAATTTTACACGCTACAACACATAACCACTTTAATAGCACTTATTACATCAAAAATCAAAGAAATACTGCACTCTGTCACCTTGCATCATCTTTTTATATCCTTCTTTAGCCTAAAAAATAACGGAAACGGTATATTTCATATTTACAAATGCTGACAATTCATCACTAATTTGATCTACCTCATAGACAATTAATTTCCTGTAAGGTAAACAATTTATCATATAGCATAGATAATAGTCAAGCATTGTACGGACATATAACAACCATTTATATAAAATTAAAACGGATGCTAACACAGATTATTAATAAAGCGATATTTCTTTACTTTATATGTTAAGCGCAGAACATACTGAGTGCGTGGGCATTTAAATTATAACATATAACAACAATTTAGATAAAATTAAAACGGATGCTAACATTTGTAAGGTACTCACGTGACCTTGATCGGACAGCACTCCTAGCACTAACACTGCACTGCACAATACTATCATTATTCAGAGACTACTTCACTTCTTGAGAGACCGCGCACGAATAAGACTTTAGTCAGACTGTCGATGGCATATAAAAGGTCTAGGGTCAAGACTGTCAAAACAACGGAAGTGACTACTACCCTACTCCAACGCCATAGATACCGATGACGATTCGATTATAAGATAGTCTTTTACTATTCTGCAACTGTCTTTTACTATTAGTACAAAATTCTACAGAATTAATGATCAACGAATAAAAAAAAAATAGAAACGAATAAAAAGATATTAACAATAAAATATTGTTCAAAGCTATGTTTACAATCAATAATTTACTCATTTCAGTATCTTTACTAATAATATGACTTTATTGTCGTAACTAACAGTATGACTGCAGCATCATCGTTAATAATGTTATTTCTCTCTCTATCGCAAACAGAATACTTGGCATATCATGATTATAAAAGTTACATTGATTGTAACTCTCTACATATAACTCACTGTTTAAAGCTAACATCGACTACAACACTTTACAGATGACTCACTCATACTTCTTATAACATCTACTGTATCTGTACAGACAACTCAAAAATTCCACAAAATATTCACTAACATTCACTATAAACTATAACATTAACTGTACAACTATAAAATTGGCCATCTTTCCAGAAAATTCACTATACACAATTATTCTCGAGATTCATTATAATATAGATTGTATCTTTATAGACAACTCACTACATAAAAGAATTATTCTGAGGACTCACTATAACGTAAAACTGTATCTTTTCATACAATTCACTATATAAATTCTACAAAATATTCACTAACATTGACTGTAAACTATAATATTAACTGTACAACTAAAATTGACCATCTTTCCAGACAATTCACTATACACAATTATTCTGGAGATTCATTATAATATAGATTGTATCTTTATAGACAACTCACTACATAAATGAATTATTCTGAGGACTCACTATAACGTAAAACTGTATCTTTTCATACAATTCACTATATAAATTCTACAAAATATTCACTAACATTGACTGTAAACTATAATATTAACTGTACAACTAAAATTGGCCATCTTTCCAGACAATTCACTATACATAATTATTCTGGAGATTCATTATAATATAGATTGTATCTTTATAGACAACTCACTACATAAATGAATTATTCTGAGGACTCACTATAACGTAAAACTGTATCTTTGCATACAATTCACTATATAAATTCTACAAAATATTCACTAACATTGACTGTAAACTATAATATTAACTGTACAACTAAAATTGGCCATCTTTCCAGACAATTCACATAATTACATAATTATTCTGGAGATTCATTATAATATAGATTGTATCTTTATAGACAACTCACTACATAAATGAATTATTCTGATGACTCACTATAACGTAAAACTGTATCTTTTCATACAATTCACTATATAAATTCTACAAAATATTCACTAACATTGACTGTAAACTATAATATTACCTGTACAACTATAAAATTGGCCATCTTTCTAGACAATTCACTATACACAATTATTCTGGAGATTCATTATAATATAGATTGTATCTTTATAGACAACTCACTTCATAAATTATTCTGAGGACTCACTATAACGTAAAACTGTATCTTTTCATACAATTCACTATACAAATTCTACAAAATATTCACTAACATTGACTGTAAACTATAATTGTTGCGGCTATTGTAAGGGCGAGAGGAAAACGATTAAAGTGGACTGTAGTTTTAATTTTAAATGAGGTGCTGGTTCGGTAAAATAAAGGAAATGCACGCCTACCTGGATATGTCCTCGTGCTCCAAATAATTGACTGCGGTCAAGGTGCACAGGTCACATGCACAAATAGGCGCGCGCGCGGATCCTCGCCCTGAGTGTTGGCGATGCACTGACTTGCGGGTTGTTTATTATGCGGTGCGGCGTGCGAAAGGATAGGATGAGGGTAGGAGAATATATTAAAATAAATAATAACTAGCGGAAACAATAATATTACCTGTACAACTATAAAATTGGCCATCTTTCCAGACAATTCACTATATATAATTATTCTGAAGATTCATTACAATATAGACTGTATCTTTATAGACAACTCACTTCATAAATTATTCTAAGGACGCATTATAACATCGACTATATCATCACAGACAATTCACTCTACAAGTTTATTAAAATATTCACACTACAACTGCGATTCTACAGATTTACTCCAATAAATTATTTTCACAAAACCATTTACTTTGACTACTCCCTTCGCTACAACCGCGACAGATTACTTTGTAACATTATTTTTTTTAATCAATTTAAAAATTACTTTACTTAACTTAACAAGCGTTTTGACATTATAATGATATCAATATTTCCTTTTTATGTCTATTTGAAAAATAATTGATAATTCTTATAAATTTCTTCTAATTCCGAACTACCCTCTTATTTGTAACGGTAATAATATTAAACTAATCGACTTATACATCACATTTTTTGATAGGTGTTTTATCTATACAGAACTATCACTTATTTAATAGGTTATTATCTATTTAAAAAAATAACTTATGTACCTTATAAATTTCTTCTGAATCAGAACTACACATTTATAAAGGCAGTAAAATAAATACTTTAATCGACTTAAACATCTTCTGGATAGCTGTTCTATTTATACAGGACTATTTCTTATTGAAAAAAAAATTTTACTGACTTTCAATATTTGTGAGCACAAATCCAGATCCCGCTTCTGAAATGTTAGCTCTAGAACTATTAACACAGATATTTCGTAAGAAAAACATCGGCACTTTTACACATAATCACTTTAATAGCACTTATTACATCAAAAATCAAAGAAATACTGCACTCTGTCACCTTGCATCATCTTTTTATATCCTTCTTTAGCCTAAAAAATAACGGAAACAGTATATTTCATATTTACAAATGCTGACAATTCATCACTAATTTGATCTACCTCATAGACAATTAATTTCCTGTAAGGTAAACAATTTATCATATAGCATAGATAATAGTCAAGCATTGTACGGACATATAACAACCATTTATATAAAAAAAAACGGATGCTAACACAGATTATTAATAAAGAGGTATTTCTTTACTTTATATGTTAAACGCAGAACATACTGAGTGCGTGTGCATTTAAATTATAACATATAACAACAATTTAGATAAAATTAAAACGGATGCTAACATTTGTAAGGTACTCGCGTGACCTTGATCGAACAGCACTCCTAGCACTAACACTGCACTGCACAATACTATCATTATTCAGAGACTACTTCACTTCTTGAGAGACCGCGCACGAATAAGACTTTAGTCAGACTGTCGATAGCATATAAAAGGTCTAGGGTCAAGACTGTCAAAACAATGGAAGTGACTACTACCCTACTCCAACGCCATAGATACCGATGACGATTCGATTATAAGATAGTCTTTTACTATTCTGCAACTGTCTTTTACTATTAGTACAAAATTCTACAGAATTAATGATCAACGAATAAAAAAAAAAATAGAAACGAATAAAAAGATATTAACAATAAAATATTGTTCAAAGCTATGTTTACAATCAATAATTTACTCATTTCAGTATCTTTACTAATAATATGACTTTATTGTCGTAACTAACAGTATGACTGCAGCATCATCGTTAATAATGTTATTTCTCTCTCTATCGGAAACAGAATACTTGGCATATCATGATTATAAAAGTTACATTGATTGTAACTCTCTACATATAACTCACTGTTTAAAGCTAACATCGACTACAACACTTTACAGATGACTCACTCATACTTCTTATAACATCTACTGTATCTGTACAGACAACTCAAATATTCCACAAAATATTCACTAACATTCACTATAAACTATAACATTAACTGTACAACTATAAAATTGGCCATCTTTCCAGAAAATTCACTATACACAATTATTCTCGAGATTCATTATAATATAGATTGTATCTTTATAGACAACTCACTACATAAAAGAATTATTCTGAGGACTCACTATAACGTAAAACTGTATCTTTTCATACAATTCACTATATAAATTCTACAAAATATTCACTAACATTGACTGTAAACTATAATATTAACTGTACAACTAAAATTGACCATCTTTCCAGACAATTCACTATACACAATTATTCTGGAGATTCATTATAATATAGATTGTATCTTTATAGACAACTCACTACATAAATGAATTATTCTGAGGACTCACTATAACGTAAAACTGTATCTTTTCATACAATTCACTATATAAATTCTACAAAATATTCACTAACATTGACTGTAAACTATAATATTAACTGTACAACTAAAATTGGCCATCTTTCCAGACAATTCACTATACATAATTATTCTGGAGATTCATTATAATATAGATTGTATCTTTATAGACAACTCACTACATAAATGAATTATTCTGAGGACTCACTATAACGTAAAACTGTATCTTTGCATACAATTCACTATATAAATTCTACAAAATATTCACTAACATTGACTGTAAACTATAATATTAACTGTACAACTAAAATTGGCCATCTTTCCAGACAATTCACATAATTACATAATTATTCTGGAGATTCATTATAATATAGATTGTATCTTTATAGACAACTCACTACATAAATGAATTATTCTGATGACTCACTATAACGTAAAACTGTATCTTTTCATACAATTCACTATATAAATTCTACAAAATATTCACTAACATTGACTGTAAACTATAATATTACCTGTACAACTATAAAATTGGCCATCTTTCTAGACAATTCACTATACACAATTATTCTGGAGATTCATTATAATATAGATTGTATCTTTATAGACAACTCACTTCATAAATTATTCTGAGGACTCACTATAACGTAAAACTGTATCTTTTCATACAATTCACTATACAAATTCTACAAAATATTCACTAACATTGACTGTAAACTATAATTGTTGCGGCTATTGTAAGGGCGAGAGGAAAACGATTAAAGTGGACTGTAGTTTTAATTTTAAATGAGGTGCTGGTTCGGTAAAATAAAGGAAATGCACGCCTACCTGGATATGTCCTCGTGCTCCAAATAATTGACTGCGGTCAAGGTGCACAGGTCACATGCACAAATAGGCGCGCGCGCGGATCCTCGCCCTGAGTGTTGGCGATGCACTGACTTGCGGGTTGTTTATTATGCGGTGCGGCGTGCGAAAGGATAGGATGAGGGTAGGAGAATATATTAAAATAAATAATAACTAGCGGAAACAATAATATTACCTGTACAACTATAAAATTGGCCATCTTTCCAGACAATTCACTATATATAATTATTCTGAAGATTCATTACAATATAGACTGTATCTTTATAGACAACTCACTTCATAAATTATTCTAAGGACGCATTATAACATCGACTATATCATCACAGACAATTCACTCTACAAGTTTATTAAAATATTCACACTACAACTGCGATTCTACAGATTTACTCCAATAAATTATTTTCACAAAACCATTTACTTTGACTACTCCCTTCGCTACAACCGCGACAGATTACTTTGTAACATTATTTTTTTTAATCAATTTAAAAATTACTTTACTTAACTTAACAAGCGTTTTGACATTATAATGATATCAATATTTCCTTTTTATGTCTATTTGAAAAATAATTGATGAATCTTATAAATTTCTTCTAATTCCGAACTACCCTCTTATTTGTAACGGTAATAATATTAAACTAATCGACTTATACATCACATTTTTTGATAGGTGTTTTATCTATACAGAACTATCACTTATTTAATAGGTTATTATCTATTTAAAAAAATAACTTATGTACCTTATAAATTTCTTCTGAATCAGAACTACACATTTATAAAGGCAGTAAAATAAATACTTTAATCGACTTAAACATCTTCTGGATAGCTGTTCTATTTATACAGGACTATTTCTTATTGAAAAAAAAAATTTACTGACTTTCAATATTTGTGAGCACAAATCCAGATCCCGCTTCTGAAATGTTAGCTCTAGAACTATTAACACAGATATTTCGTAAGAAAAACATCGGCACTTTTACACATAACCACTTTAATAGCACTTATTACATCAAAAATCATTTCTTAAAGAAATACTGCACTCTGTGACCTTGCATCATCTTTTTATATCCTTCTTTAGCCTAAAAAATAACGGAAACAGTATATTTCATATTTACAAATGCTGACAATTCATCACTAATTTGATCTACCTCATAGACAATTAATTTCCTGTAAGGTAAACAATTTATCATATAGCATAGATAATAGTCAAGCATTGTACGGACATATAACAACCATTTATATAAAAAAAAACGGATGCTAACACAGATTATTAATAAAGCGATATTTCTTTACTTTATATGTTAAGCGCAGAACATACTGAGTGCGTGGGCATTTAAATTATAACATATAACAACAATTTAGATAAAATTAAAACGGATGCTAACATTTGTAAGGTACTCACGTGACCTTGATCGGACAGCACTCCTAGCACTAACACTGCACTGCACAATACTATCATTATTCAGAGACTACTTCACTTCTTGAGAGACCGCGCACGAATAAGACTTTAGTCAGACTGTCGATGGCATATAAAAGGTCTAGGGTCAAGACTGTCAAAACAACGGAAGTGACTACTACCCTACTCCAACGCCATAGATACCGATGACGATTCGATTATAAGATAGTCTTTTACTATTCTGCAACACGGGCAATCTGATAATCAACGCGCTCTCGCGTTGCCTTTAAAAAGTTTAAAAAAACTAGTTTCGTCGAAAAATAACTTTGTTAAAGCGTGACAGCTTTCAGCATTATTTTCCACTTAACGTAAGCATTTCAATCATTGACACACAGAAAAAAAGAACTCGTTACAGAAATTATCTTAAATCGTAGCAAAGCCTAACAGCCTTCAGCTCCAACCGCAAAGCGCAACAGCTTTTAGCTTCAACTTCAACTCAACCCCGCCTTACAACGGCTCATTAACAACAAAGCGACAACGCTTACAATTCATCTTTTCGACAAAGCGTAAAAGCTCTCTGTCCACAAATAAAACGTTAATATCATCAGTAATTTGCGTAAAAACTGTCAACACCAAAATCTACTACCTCAAGGGTTGATAGACCTCATGTGAAGCGAGGGCCTATTCTACTTCAAAATAATTATCACGATTTTAAGATTTTAAACTACTTTCGGAACTATTTCTGAATTTTTATTTTGTACTACCCACTTTAACTTTATAAGAAACTATTTTTTCTCGCATTGAAACAAAGATAACTGTCAGGATTATACGCAAAGAACGTTTAACGTGAACTTCGATTCTCTTATATTTTTAATTTTTCGATTATTTCCAATAAATTCCCATATGCATGAAAAACATGCTCAATACCAAAGAAGTTTAAGTTCTGTCAAAAATTATGATTTTCGTCCGATCTTTAATCTTCATTTTCTATCAAGCATTTTTTAAAAATTTGTGTTTCATCAGTTAAATAATTTCCTTAGTAACCCATCACTTCTCGACCCTTAACAATCCGGTTTTTGCGCGGGTCGTAGTTGTTAAAATTACTGGCGATATTCGACATGTTAACTTTCTTAGGTTTTAGCAACGCATTTAACTGCTTTGACCACGGTATTTTACTTAGAAATACATAAAGTTAAGCCAAAATTAAGCCTAAAAACGCTATTTTGCTTCACAACGCAGCGAACGTGTTAAGACTTCAGCAGAAAGTCAGGTTATGAGCAAAATGGAAAACAAGTATTTAAATTTTAAATACGACTTTTAAATTTGTTAGAGTACCCAGGGGTAAGGGGAGAGTAACCCAGCATCCCTTGTGTCAGATGATAAAAAGATATTTAAGCATCAGATTCACGATCGATAAGTCGTACGTCTCGGTTAAGTTAAACAGTTAAGAGTACTAGTAGTATGCGATCCATACGGCCAGTAATCTAATTCGAATTTAACCCAAAATTAACATTAACAATCATTTATGAAGTAGATAAGAGACAAACATTGCAATAACAAATTAATTTTACGTCAAAAAAATGAAAAAATAATTTATGAACTTGGTTAAATCGTATGTTAAAGTTGAACTGAACCTAAATTAAGAAAAGAAAAGAAAAGAAAAAAGCCTTTATTTACAGAACACTACAATTTTTGATACTAGTGAATTAAGTAAGTATTTAAAACTAAAAATATACAAAACTATATAAAATAAATGACAAAACATATATAGTGGTGTTCATGCAAAAAGGTAGACCACTCAGCTTAATAGAGGATTAACCACAAGGTTACCCCCTATACTGAATTTCTGTGACCCCCTTTATTTTGAGACATACTAATGGCACGGCAGCCTCAGCGTCATGACCATGTAAAATATGTTGTAAAATGGGTTAATAATAAATAAAATGGATAAAATAATAAGTAAATTGATTAAGAAAAAAAAATTGTAAAGTAAAATAAAAAATTAGATAAAAATAATTGTAAGTTAAATTAAGTTATGACATAAAATACAGAATACTACTATTACTATTACTAATGTAGACTAGCACACTTATCTATACTAATCTATACTAATGTTATAAAGAGGAAAGATTTGTATTTTTGGATGTAACGCATAAACATAAAAACTACTGGACCGATTTCAAAAATTCTTTCACCATTAAAAAGCTACATTATCCCTGAGTAACATAGGCTATTTTTATTACAAGAAAAAAATTAGAGATCCCCAGAAATTCTCACTAAAACCAACCCAAGGTGCAAAAAAATTAGCCATAAAATATCTTTCATCGCATGCGCTGCGAAAAGTATTGATGATAGAACAAAAAAATGTTCTACAATATTATAGAACGTATCAATATCTACAAAAAACTCAGCGAGACCATATGTCCAAATATTATAGTTACGTCACTATAACTACTTTTTTACATTTTAAAAGTTAATAAAAATGCCTATCAAAATCAGACCATGTTTTCTATAACTTTGTATTAATTCTTATCCAAATAAATTATTTCGTATTCAAGACTGTTTCAATACCTGTAAATTACTTTTAGAATTATTAAAATCAGACTTTCCATTCAAAAGATATTACGAAATTTGCAATTGTCGAAGAGGTGGCGGGAGATTATTCCAGCACTTGGTCGAGGCATACTTAAAACTTCCATGGAAAGACGCAGTCCTGTGTAAGGGTACATTTAACATAAAGGGATGAGATGAAATAGAATATTAACATAGGTCATTATTAACGAGGAATATTTATGTATAGGTATTTATATTTCATATTTACAAATAGTTTATTTCAATTAGACTTTTTTTTAAAATACTTTTGAAACGTCAAAAATTTGTCAGTCAGTTAGTTTGTCTGAAGCTACCACCAGCTCGGAAAGCAGTTTTCTGTTGAGAAGAGCCGGCCAGACACTCAACAATCGCTCGCATCAAAAAGCCATGTTTACATA
Organism: Limenitis camilla; assembly: GCA_905147385.1. Classification (NCBI taxonomy): domain Eukaryota; kingdom Metazoa; phylum Arthropoda; class Insecta; order Lepidoptera; family Nymphalidae; genus Limenitis; species Limenitis camilla. The sequence continues at coordinate 1,119,590 of LR990252.1, read as the reverse complement.
GTCTGTTATACAAATGATTTAACTTGAGAGTCAACGTCACTTAGATTCCAAGCATTCTCATCATTTAAGTAATCCTGTACATTATAGTATGCTTTATATATTAATGACTTCTTGATCCGATGCGACTTATTATAGATGCGAACACCAAGCCCCATGAAACTATTACTCACTTTGTGGAGACGATAGTAAGGCGTTACAAGTTTATTTTTATTTGTAGTATTTATACTGTGTCACTATTTTTGGAAAATAAAGTAAAGTTCTGCCTAATATGTAAAATTTTACTATAAATGTATTGTGACGGCACCGTAAGAATACCTTTTTTATTAAAAATAGCTCGAAGGGAATCTCTAGCTCTCAGATTGTAAATGGCCCGAACTGCTCTTTATTGTTGGATAAAAATGGATTCTATATCCGCGGCACATAGGACATAATACTGTAAAAGTAACTGAAATAAACAAGTCTAGCTGTATTGATGTCAATTAGTTGTCTTACTTTCTTTACAGAGTATGCTGCCGAGTTGAGTCTTTCCGCCAGAGATGATAAATGGGAGTTCCACTAAAGTTTTGAGTCTAAAGTGAAAAATAGATATACAATAATTTCATAATAATGTTATTATTATTATTCTATCTACTCTCTGTCTCTCTTTTACTCTAATTTCTGAGTGGTCAAATACTTACGCATTTATGAAAGCAGTTACTGAGGATTTAGTTAGAATCATGGCAGAAGATTTACTTGTGTGCATTGTCCGACCAGCTATTGGTAAGGGATGTAAAGATTATTTCTTCGTCAATAACTAGTGCTAGAAACCGTTTTTACTTTAGTAAGTAAATTTGTTTTCATTTTTCATTGTTCACACAATTTAATTTGCAGAAGTATAAGCAGACAATATCGCGGATGCTAATAATGACTCAAAAAAGGTTAAAAAAAAGTCTTAAAAAGTGAGACATAATTTTGACGTTAATTGAAGTATTTGCAGAGCTTATTGCGGTCATTTTATTTTTGAAACTAACACTAACGCTAAACATCGACTAATAGGGAAAAAAATTATATGCTTCACAATTACACATTACAATAATAATTTTGATGGTTAAACAGTTAACGAAAGAAAATTCATAATAAAGAGAAGATTTTACAATATTTTTAGACAAGAGCATTTGTCGATATAAGAGAAAATATGGACATACGTGTTCATTATAGTCAGTTTTGAAGACATAATAATAATTCAAAATCATTATGATGACATTTCATTCATTTCACTTCGTTTCTTTCTACTTCGTGCCATTTCATTTCAGCAGCATTAAACTTTTTATGTAAAGCTTTAGGGTTTAGTATTCTGTTAACTAAATTTAATTTTTCAGAGGATTTCATCAATATTTTAAAGACAAGATGCAGACAATTGGCTCCATCTAAAGCTTTATGGTATTGCTTCAGTCTAGAAACACCCACAGCATTGATATATAACATCTTAACCTGGTTGCTACATTATATACCCGCAGCTGTTATTGATGGACTCTGTAGTATAATGGGAGAAAAACCAAGGTAATCGGCTAATAGATGCGCCTCTAATTGAATCTATACTAATATAGGGAATACTGAGAACTCCGGTTCTCAGTAACACTGACAAATTATTATATAGTTGTATGTTAGTCTTCGGTGTCAAGAAAGCAGCGATTGCGTGCATGGATTTTCGTACTGTGTTACGAAAGAGTGAAGGGGCCACCTTACCCACAGCTCCGGAGACGTCACAAAAGCCCAGTACGTGAATGAAGAGGAGAGAAGCTAGAAGGTGGAGGCAGTGGGAAGATAATGGAATGGATGAGGAAAGGAAGGTGGAAGATGAGAAGGAATCTTTAACGCTGTTTATGAAGGCAATAGTTGGCGAAGTTGACACAAGCAAAAGTTCTACAACAACTACAAAACTAACCAAATTGAAGTGGGTTAGCCATGTGCAGCTAATGGATGATATCATCGCCTCATGGCAAGCAATTCAGGTAGGCGTGGAGTCGAGCAAGGCTTCGTTGGTAAAATATCTGAGCAAGTACACGAAGCAAGACTGACAATTAACTTAGGTGTGAAAAATCGTTTTAAATCAACCCCATAAGAATCGATTTTTGATGAATCGATCCAACTTGAATATTTTCAAGAATTTTTGTAGTCGATATAGACAAAAATATCGATTGTTCGGTTTCTAAACTTTTGAAATCTAGTATTATATTTATCTCTTAGGAAATCATTATTTTTTGCTCTTCGCGATCTGTCTGAATAACGTTTTCACTTATTTTTTTACAAACAAGTGGAACTTCCATGACGGCAACACTGAACAATTATTAACTCAACTGTCAGATGTTGACAAAGAAATTTACCAATTCAATATGACATTGACATGCAACACTTGACACTAGTGTGGGTTTTTTAGTGTCAAAAAATATAGTATAAAGGACGATCTCGAAAAATCAGATTATGTCCTCAAAAGGCAGTTTTGGTTAAAAATTGCTCATTATACATTATTCCTTGTATACTTATGTTTGTTGTTTAATGTATCGTATTATATTTTCACTTTAATTGTAATGTTATGACACTTATGTATGTATTAATACTTATTAATATTGTATATGTAGTGTATGTATTATATATGTCGGAGAATGGTAAAAGATTATCGAATAATCGAATCATCATCGATATCTATGGCGTCAAAGTGGGGTAGTAGTCACTTTCGTTGTTTTGACAGTCTCGACCCTCGACTCTTTATATGCCATCAACAGTCTGACTGAAGTCTTAGTCATGCGTGGTCTGCGAAGAAGTGAAGTAGTCTCTGAATAGTGTTAGTGTTGTGAGTGCTGTCCGATCAAGGTCACGTGAGTACCTTACAATCTAGTTGCCACGTCTTATGTTAGGTTAAGTTTATGCGAGATTAACCTTAGGTTTAAACAGAGAGTCTGAGCAGTGGAGGTGAGTGTCGTAATTACTTAAAGGAATTCCTTAAGCCTACACCTTGGTCACAAGTCCAAGGCACTGCTTAGGTTTCTTTCCTAATTATTAGAGATCATATATGATTATTTATCGGTTCAATAGAAGTATCTACCCAATATTCCATTCAATACCATCCCCCCTGTTAGTGTTCCCCAATATTCCTCTCACCTCCTTCCTTCTCACCATTTAAAAACTCCGACATATATATATATATATTTTTGTAGGCAATTACACCAGCTGATATTTCTGTGGATTGATATCCTGCCGATGTTGTGCGTCATTACTTGCCATTGCCATGTCCATTTGCCTTGTATTTGTTGTTGTTGCGCCATTTCGTTTAAATTTGATTGTCGCATCGGGGGCACTACCGTACGTAAAGTATCGATTCTATTGCAGTTTATGGATTTTTTATAATTTGACAGGCATTGAGTAAATAGCATCTAAAATTTTCGAGGATGGTAATGAATTACGAGAAAACAATCCTCATAGGATGGGATGGTAAAGACAGTTCAACAAATTACTGCAGCAGGTAAAACTGGATGGTACTAACGGTAATGAAGACGAAAGGAATGACATAATAGGTTGGGGTAACAAAAGTCTTTTCACATTATAGTATGTATGAACTTGTAATAAATTCTCTTTGGATATACTATTTGGTTCAAAGTTTATATTTTAAAGAAGATAATTCCAAATTCAAATTAGGAAAATGTGTGATTTTTATTTGTTTTTCGTACTGTGAAGATGAGTGAGTCTAATGAAGAAATTCGATACATTTTAAAATTTTACTACAAAAAAGGTAAAAATGCAACGCAAGCCGCGACAAAAATTTGCGATGTCTATGGACCTACTGCAGTGTCTGTGAGAGTAGTACAAATTTGGTTTAAGCGTTTTCAATCCGGAAATTTTGATGTCAAAGATGCACCTCGCTCTGGTCGCTAAAATCTCGATATTTGGGTACCTCACGAGCTCACAAACCTAATGAACCGTATACTCATTTGTGATTTTTCATTACGACGTAATGAAACTAAGCCATTTTTGAAGAAGCTGATAACTGGTAATGAAAAGTGAATCACGTACGACAAGAACGTGCGAAAAAGGTCGTGGTCAAAGGCCGGTCAGGCTTCATAGGCTGTGGCGAAACCCGGGTTAACTCGCAACAAGGTGATGCTGTGTGTGTGGTGGGATTGGGAGGGCATTATTCATTATGAGCTGTCACCACCAAGCAGGACCATCGGTTCTGAACTCTACTGCGAACAACTGATGAGATTAAAGCAAGAAGTTGAGAGAAAGCGGCCGGAATTAATCAGTAGAAGAGGTGTGGTTTTTCATCATGATAACGCTAGACGTCACACATCTTTAGCCACTCAACAAAAATTAAGAGAGTTTGGCTGGGAGGTGTTAATGCATCCGCCGTATAGTCCTAACCTTGCACCTTCAGATATCCACCTGTTTCGGTCTCTTCAGAATTCTTTAGGCAGTGTCAGGTTAACATCACGAGAGGACTGCCGAAACTACTTGTCGCGGTTTTTTGATCAGAAGCCCCAAAATTTCTATAGCAATGGAATCATGTCCCTACCTACAAGATGGCAAAAAGTTATCAAACAAAATGGTACCTACAGAATAAAAATTAAACAAACATAAGTGCGATTTAATATACTGCTTACGCCATCTATTGACGTATTGACGGTCTCTTTTGTCTGTTACGCAATCAAGCTGAAATCACTAAACAGATTGTGATGAAATATGATACAAGGATAAATTAGAGCTTGAGGAAGAAAGCTGTATTTTGTCGCAAAAAAATACTTAAGAATACAAAGTAAATAAATAAGTAATCTCGTACGCCATCTAGCGACGTGGGGATGAAGTGCTTGTCGAGCTGAGTGGTTATTATGTCTTTAGGAATTAGTTACATTTAAATACAAAAATAAATTAGGAATACCTGACGTCAATCACACCAATGCCAAAGATTATTTATTGTAATGTATTCATTTATTTTATCGTTGTAATGATAACGTCGTAGTTTTAAATGTATTAGCTATTGAAAGTCATGCTATTGTGACACGGTTTAAATTCATGATAAACAGTATTTACTAGTCCACGCTCCAGCACTCGTTTAGGTGCAGTTTACCACTTACTTAGGATTAACAAAAAAATATTTTCAACATATTCGAATATAAAAATATTCAGGGAATGATTAATTAATCGAGAATAAAAAGTATTCTATGTGTGTGTCCAAGTTATAAAATATCTTTATGTCAAATTTCCTTGATGAAATCGTTCAGCTATTTTTGTGTGATTGAGTAGCAAATTTCACATTAATTATAATATTGTAAGATTATCAAAGAATGTTTGGTGATGATATGAAAGATCACCACGATCAAAGAGATGAGGGTACAAATGTTTATAACCATTAATAAAAAAAAATAAAAAAAGGTAAACATGATAACACAAACGCCTTTCAATGCTCCAAAATGGACAAGTTGAATATCATTAAATTCAAAATTTTATGGCAAAGCAGCGCCATCTATGTTTAAATATACATATCACGTCCTATCGGCTAAACCAATTTGAGTTAAATTTAATACACACAATTCAGAAGGTGAATTAACATATAGGGTACTTTTTATCCCAAAAGAAATTATCGTTCCTGTAGAATAGTAAAATAGAATGGTAAAAATAAAGATGAATCTGAAAACGTACATATAATACTTAATTTAACATATACTAATATTAAATTAAACTTAGTATTAGTTATAGCAAAAGATGAATTTTAAATCTGAGACCAAAAGAATAATGAAAATGTAATTAATAATATTAAAGTTAATATAATTTTAGATATTGATAAAAGTAATGTCTGTGCTGTAAGTACTAGCGTTTAAGATGGGAGATAGAGTACCGGATATATGACCTGCAATAATAATAACTAAGTGGATACCGCAACAAAAAAGCCCAAGAGGAAGACCAAAAAAGCGTTGGTGTGATTGCGTAGAGGTGGACTTGAGGAGAATAAGAAAGGTTACCAAGTAGGGACGCCAAACTTTGTGACAACTGGAGGAAGATAGTACAGGCCATAAAAGGTTGCAAAGACACCGAAAGAAGAAGAAGATAAAAGTATTGAAATTAAATTAATTATTGATAATTATTTATTAAACAAACTTATTGCATTACATAAAAAAATTCAAAATAAAATCAATAAAGTAATAGATGAGCTTAATAATAAAATTGAATACGCAAGAAATATTACATAATAGGCAACCAGTATTGCTTTTTTATATCTCAATATGTTTGTTCAAAATCATCTTCAAAAATATGTATATTTCCTGACTTCAATATTTTGACGATTTATTGTAATAGGTACTGCGAATTGACATAGAACCTTCATGGTTGGAGATTTTTAAGTGAAACTTTTTTCACATGGTACCTATGTAGTTCTTCTTTTAAAATGTGCAACATTCGATTATCGATTTTAAGTTGTTTTTCTTATTCAGCTTAGACAAGAAAAACGGATACTTCGAAAATTTTAGTGATTTTCGAATACTAGTTCCGACGCGGTACTAACGCGGCAGAAACAGCTCGCAATATCAATGTTGCGTTTGGAGAGCACTGCTAAAGAACGCGCCGTGCGATTTTTGTTTAAACGCTTTCGTGATGGAAACTTTGATTTGAAGAACGAACCACGTGGAATTGAAAGAGATGGTGTAAGCCCATTCAAGCCAAACCGCCCAGGAATTAGCGGCATGGTTTAACGTTACCTTACCAACAATATTGACTCACCTATGTGAAGTTGGCAACTAAGTAGGTAATATTTCAGTTTTATGACTTTTATACGATTGTACCATGTTTGTGCCGGATTGTACTGATTTTAAAATCGTTTGTACCCTAAAGGGGTAAAAGCTATAAGGGGGGGTAAAATATAGCTAGAAACCGAACTTCGGCAAATAGGTTGTTTAATTATGGCGTATGAAAGACTATCGTTTGTACCGATAACGATAATACAAACGATACGCACTAAGTGCTAAAAGGTACAAACGGGTACAAACGATAAAACTTGGTTTTACCGATTCACTTTAAGAAAACTTCGAAAAAGTATAAACATTAACAAAAAATATATTTCTTGAAGTTTTTTTATGTTTTAAACTACGTTACAATCGAGATAGTGGGGGGTACAAACGATACGCACTTAGTACTAAAAGGTACAAACGGGTACAAACGATAAAACTTGGTTTTACCGATTCACTTTAAGAAAACTTCGAAAAAGTATAAACATTAACAAAAAATATATTTCTTGAAGTTTTTTTATGTTTTAAACTACGGTACAATCGAGATAGTGGGGGGTACAAACGATACGCACTTAGTACTAAAAGGTACAAACGGGTACAAACGATAAAACTTGGTTTTACCGATTCACTTTAAGAAAACTTCGAAAAAGTATAAACCTTAACAAAAAATATATTTCTTGAAGTTTTTTTATGTTTTAAACTACGGTACAATCGAGATAGTGGAGGGTACAAACGATACGCACTAAGTACTAAAAGGTACAAACGGGTACAAACGATAAAACTTGGTTTTACCGATTCACTTTAAGAAAACTTCGAAAAAGTATAAACCTTAACAAAAAATATATTTCTTGAAGTTTTTTTATGTTTTAAACTACGGTACAATCGAGATAGTGGAGGGTACAAACGATACGCACTAAGTACTAAAAGGTACAAACGGGTACAAACGATAAAACTTGGTTTTACCGATTCACTTTAAGAAAACTTCGAAAAAGTATAAACCTTAACAAAAAATATATTTCTTGAAGTTTTTTTATGTTTTAAACTACGGTACAATCGAGATAGTGTAGGGTACAAACGATACGCACTAAGTACTTAAAGGTACAAACGGGTACAAACGATAAAACTTGGTTTTACCGATTCACTTTAAGAAAACTTCGAAAAAGTATAAACATTAACAAAATCTTGGAAATAGGGCGCTGACATCCCGATTAATCGATAATCTTTTACTCGTTTGAGACTGTTAAAAATCTTTGAATATTAAAATGACGCGACGGAAGTGATGATTAATTTTCTTTATTATTATCCGAAGTAAATCAAGAAATAGGAAATATGGCGGTGGCGTCGCGATTAATCGACTATCGTTTACTCGTTTGAGGTTATATATATATAAACAATAAATAATAGTGAATAATGGTATCACCTAATTATTAAGATAGTAATCTTTCACTGAATTCTTAAACGTATAAAGTGTTTCTGATTCTCTAATATTGAGAGTTAAATCATTGTTTAGTTGGGTTTAAATAACTATTTTTATCAGGACTGACTGACATGAGTATATTAAAATTACAATCTAGTCATTTATTAAAATAAAAGTACTGAATTCAATGTAGTTATTATATTTAAGTATTTTGAATAAAATTATATTTTCATTTCAGTTTCATTATTGAGACAATGTTGATAAACAAGGTTGAAATTATACCTCAGTTTACATTATATATTAGGACACAATATAGACTACACGCATTTGTCTCGAATTAATATGTATGTTAGATTAGTTAAAATAGTAGGTCATAGTCCAAAGGTCAGCTGTAATTACCGTCAGTCGTTACACGTGGATGTTTTTGATTTAGTAACCAATGCAAAGTTAAACGATAAATATTGTCATCATAGTCAAAGTCAAAGTCAAAATTTTTTATTCAATATTGGAATTTACATTCTCTTATTGGACGTCGGAATCTACCACCCTTTCGGAAACGACCTAACCCAGACCTGAGGAGAGTGGGCGCAAGAAACTCAGCGACTATTCTTTTGGATACTTTACGTTTTATCTTTGTTTGTTTTTTAATGCCAATTTTTATAACAAATATATTTTATAAATTGAGAAAGCCTGGAGCGAACTCATCATCAACCAAGCCGTCCGTACATTGCGTGTATATTAAAAAAAATAGCAGAGGGGATAGCAAATAACTTATATATACCATTTGTTCAGTCTTGCGCTGACGAATGGTGAGAGTTGTTTGCTCGCCCCGCAGCTAGATGGCGTTGCGCGCTCTCAAACCAGCGCGCCGCTTTCCTATTCCCTGTATAATCTGTGTCCCCCCCGCCGCCCTTTGTTCGTTAGAAGAGAACATTCAAACGGGCGGTGCGGTACCTGTGCCACGCACCTCACTTAAGAAATATCTGAAGGGGAACTGGAGCCGGCTCCAGGAGTAGCAGTCTGCAAAACTGGAGTAGACTTCTTTTGCTATTTGGAAGCGTGAGATTGAAGTCGAAGGCATTCCTTTTCTTCATAAATACAGTCCACAAAGTAGCACGTTGCTACATTTAATGGTCCTTCGAACCGGATTTTCAAATAATTTATTAGTAATTGTTATTTATTTAGTATATTTTATAAATTAATCAATTATTGTAGCTGTGTGGTCGAAATAAATCGTTTTTAAATAAGTTTACGTTAAGCGTTGTTGTCGCGTAGTTAAAGATGGCGGAAGCTAAAGGAAAATTAGAACAGAAATTAAATCAATTAGTTTTAAAAAAGGAATACTTGTTTAGCAAACTGCAGCGAACGTACGATTCATCGTTAAAAATTACTGTTAGTAAGTTAGATTCCTGTCAATTATACTTATTACAATGTTCGGAATTAGATAATCAACGAAAGGAATTCGAAAAGATTGTTATGGATATAATGTTAATCGAAAAACAAATTTTGGAAAAACCCGATACTACGATGAAACTATTGGATAGCTATGACGAATTATATTTTGCATGTAAGTTGGTAAAAAATTTTTTAAAGAATTGTTTGTTTGTCCCTCCACTCGAGTGACATTTATATATAATTGTAGCGCTAACTTCGGAGTTACATTATAAGCGCATGTTCTACAAACATATGTTTCATCTCCTGTCGATAATATTATAGATGATGAGATCCTTAAGGCGTTGGAAAAATGTATTACTAATTAAGACCAAAATTTTTTTTTTTTTTTAGATTAACAGCAGTATGGACTACATACTACTAATATTCCCTTTACCCCTCCTAGTAAGCTAATAAATAGCTTGTTCCAGGAGTGGGCCACGCCAATGTCCGCTGAGCTACTGACGCTTCAAAGTCACTCTTGCTAAAAATTAGTCTTGCTAATTCCCTTCTTCCTATCCTAGATTATGCCGATACTTGTTACTTAGACGTCACCCAAGAATCACTCGACAAGCTGGATGTATATCCGGTACATTTTCAGGTTGAAAAAAATTTGACCACACTTCCCAATACCGTTCTCATCCTATGTCGAAATTTTCATATTCTTTCCTCTCTTTACACTATCCTATACAAGCCTCAAACCCCACTTTATCTAAAAGAGCGATTTTTCTTTCTTGGTTCAGATCCTCAATCTCACTTTTGCCTTCGCTCTAGGAACGACAACAAATTAAAGGTTCAAAAATCTATAACGAATCTTAAGTGTGGAGTTATGGAATGCTTTACCGTATGATTTACGTCATTTGAAATCTCTGGACCTGTTCAAAAAACATATGAAGGACCATTATCTGGCTGGTTTATTGTGTGGTATAAACGAATATACTCGTATCGACACTAAAGACAATACAATAACTAGGTCATGCATTCATCATATTTTTGTCCGTAGTGTAAGTTGTGAATCGGTTCGCACCGGCGACATGACCGCTGCGCCGGAAGACCACTATATAATAGGCTGCGCTAGGGATAGGAAACTCGACTCTGACTGACAGTCAAGAATCGATCTTTTCATAAAAATAATCGACTTGAACCTGTCTCGAGTCGATTAAAATCGATTCTTCAACTTTTTTTAAACAAAACTCAACATATGATGGTAGTATAGTTAGTACCGTTTTCATGAATCGACTCTTCCATAGTTTTTTTATGGCTTTCTTAAACTAACCTCTGGTTGCTGGTTGGATCATAATAAATATCATCGCTGGTATCCTTGGTAACCATTTTAAATAAGTATAACTGACTCTGACTTAAATATTTAATATCATTTCCACATATTTATAATCAGTGTGTACACTTATGGCTTCTAGTTTTATCTGGAATTATTGTTCTAAAACCAACCATGGTAATAAAATTAGATGTGAAAAGGAATTTTTATTCAATAAGAGTATCATCATCATCAACTATGATGAAGCACCTGCAATCCTTTCCTCCTTCAAACAAAAATACTCCATCACGGAAAAGAGTCAACGACGATGAAGAGGATAATTCAGTAATTCAACCTAAAAAGGTAATTAGTTATTTTTACTTAGACTGGTGATTTTACATAAAATATATCATAAATCATTCTTTGTGTGTAAGTAATTTAAATAAAATGTGCAAGTGATAAAAAAATGATATTAAAAATAAAAAAAATATGTCGAATAAAACTTGTAAAATATCTTTTAACCATGAGTTCTATAGTTAGTGTGTTTTTAAAAAGTCGACTTGAGAGTCGAAAAGTCGACTTTTAGCAAAGATTAATCGACTTTGAGAATCAAAAAATTCCAAGTCGATTCTAAAGTCAAAAGTCGCCTTTTTGGCGCTGTTTCCATCCCTAGGCTGCGCGTGCGAGCTGCCACCGCCGCACACCGAATCCTCCCTCGCCCCCGCCCCCTCCGCCCCCTCCGCCCCCGCCGCCCCCGCCTCGCAGTACACCCGCTACATGCTAGACAATAAGTGTGTGTATAGAAAATCTTACAGCGGTCAACGGGAACGTGGCGCTCGCATTAGACTGTTCAAATCGGATACTAGATTTTATCATAGATAAATTTAAAAAGATATATAGTGAATGTAGCATAGTAATTAGCAACGACAAAGTAAGTAAACGTAAAATATGTGAGTGGGCAAATAATAGAATTAAATACATGTGTAAAAAAAGAAATAATCTTTTAAAATTTGGAAAAACGATCCGTCAAACCTTCAAAATAGAATAACAAATACCGAAATAAAACTAACAAATATATCAGCTACGTTAAAAATAATTATTATTAAAAGAAAATAATAGAAAATATTAAAAACACAAGGAAGGTATGGGACATTATAAATACTCTCTCTGGAAAAAATAGTAAATCAGTGGAAGATATTACAATCTTTTAATTTAAATCATAAAGATATCGCTAATAATTTTGCAAATGAATTTCACACTACTCTAACTAATACACCAAAAATTAACGTGCTTAGTAATACATACTCAACCGAAAGCTATTCTTCGATACGTATAAGCAAAATAGATAACAAAAAAAAATACAAAATAATAAATAGTATAAATAGCAACAAAAGCCCCGGATACGATAATGTGCGTGCATCTGATCTAAAACATATATCGAAAGAAATAACTCCTGTCATTACTCACCTAATTAATACAAGCCTCGCCTCCTGTACGTACCCAGACAACTTAAAAATAGGCACGATTCGACAGATACATAAAAAAGGATCCAAAACAGTATATAACAACTACAGAACGATTACCGTATTATCTTGTCTTGAGAAAATAGTTGAGCGATATTTAGGTGACAACATAAATAAATATTTACAAACGACCGTACTGAATTGGATGCTCAAATCAGACTAAGGCTTCTTCTCATGATGTCCATCCAAGTAACCTTCGTTTCCTTGCTGACACCATGGGAAGATTCCGAGTAACTCCTATCAATGAATAAGGAATGCGCTTATGGCGCATTACTTCTCTATGAAGCTAACAGAGGGTGACAACATAACTCCTTCCCCCTTAGCTTCGAAATCTGAGGGTTCACCCTGTTTAGGTGACCGAGGATTTCGGAACTTACAAAATTCAAAAATTACCTTTCTAAAGTAATAAAATGCAAAGATAATAATTATTAAAAACAAAAAGACAAAGTAAAATTATTGCTAAACTAAAACTATATGTTTGGAGAGGATCAACGTCTTTGGGGGAATCACTTTCACTATGCTTTAACACTCCGTTGAGATATTTTACCTCATCGAGATTTACATGTTTTATATTAATATGCTTTACTGAACTAACACTACTTCCTTGCAAATTGGGTAAATTGATCATTGGCGTTGGCAAGTACACATCACTTTCACTGAGACGTCGTCCTTCCAAATGTAGTTTGCCGATTTCCACATAGCAGTTTTCGTTTATACTCATAATGTAGTTCCTTGGATTGATCGCCTGGTTATGTCGTTTCCGCAGCTTTGCGATACGACATTTATTTGTTCGCTGTACACTATCCATTTATCTACGGATATTTTCTGTACCTTTAAATCATCAATTTTAACTGGACGCTGGATGCAACTGGAATCGTTGTATAGGATAAGCTGCTCTATACAGGTTTTCGTGGAGTATATTTCTAGGTCATTAGCGTAGCACAGGAACTGGTCTTGGACGATTTCTTTACAGTCTTGTACAATCGGTTGGTATTTTACTCCACTCGCTAATAGGTGAGGATATTCAGGAAATATTATAAAGGTGAGGTTATTGGATGCATTATACATAGGTAAGGAATACAATTTATAATAGGTGTAAGTCTTATTATCGGTTAACGGAACATCAATTAAAAACGTTATCTGGTTTGACTTAAGGTAAGCTTTTACATTTAGAGTTTCCTCTAAATTAATTAAATTTTGTTCATTTGCAGGATACATAAGGTTATCGTGCTTATCGATATTTTGTAATAAATGTAAAAGCTCAGTTGAATTAATTACAGACTTATGTAAAACAGAAACTTTACTTAAAGCTAAAGCTGTTTCCAATTCATTGAGTCTATCGTGAATTGACCGAAAATTATTAATAAACTGATTGAACAAACTTAATGAATAAATTAAATACGTATGATTGATATCGCTTTTCCTTAGATCCGTAACCATTCCTTCGAGACATTTAAGACGTGTATCTATTACGCGTGAGTTTTCTATTATATCTTCAGTTGAATTTATCAAATTGTCCAGCATTTTAGAAATCAGTGTTATTTTATTAGCAGTTGCTTCTTCCTGACTTTTAATATTAGTTATTAACCTATCGTATCTTAATGCATCATTATGGTCTAAATTACCTGTGATAATTTTTATTAAAGATCCAAGGGGATTTATTAACCCTCTTTTCAATCTTTTCGATGGCACTAATTGGCTTAATTTATTAACAGAAATATTTTTCAAATAATCAGTTTGACTTTTTAAACCTAAAAATTCGTAAGTAAGTTGCTTATCCTTGTCTAAAATCTGTAAAAATTCGGAATACCTATCTATATTTAAATTTAAATCATCTATAATATTGTTTAAATCTATAATCTTAACAACTAGCCAGTTATCCTGCTGTATAAATGCTTCTCCCAGTTTAACAGGGAGGATGCCAGGATTTTCACTAATCCTTTCTAGGTGAAGGGCATGGAATCTCTTCGTCCACAGCATTATCGCGAGGCACCACCTGTGGAGGACGTTTTATGTTTTTCAGATGAGTTTTAGTCGGTCTGTCATTTATTTTGATAGGGAGTATATTACGTTCGGGTTCATCTAAAATAACAGCCTTTTTATACTTAGGCTTATCTTTACTTTTCCTTTTGTTAACATCTTTTACAAAAACTGGATTTCCTATCTGTAACCTTTCGATATTTTCTCCACCCTTTTTCTGAACTATACTTTCTTTCTGTGTAACTAACCTATCTGAAATATGACCATATAGATATTTTGTTCTCTTTACATGATCTTTCATTAATTGTTGAATATACTTTCTTTCAAAATCCACATCAAAATTGTCAGTACTGTCGGTATGTCCAAAAACTACTTCGAACGGAGTAAGTCCCGTAGCTGTATGTATAGTATGGTTATAAGCCATAATGCTATACGTCATCACAAAAGCGGCATCCGTGCACTTTTGTTCATATCGAGCTAATCTATATATTTCAATAATTGTTGAATGGAATCTTTCAACTATACCCATTGAATTAGGGTTGTTTGGTGTACCTATGTGAAGATTAATTTTATATAAAGCGGCTAACTCTTTCATGAGTTTATTATTAAATTCTGTACCAGGATCGCATGAAATTTTGTTTGAACACCATAAAAGGAAAAATACTTTATCATAGCTCTTACAACTTCTGGCGTAGATCTGTTAGAAACTTCTATTGCTTGTCTTAATTTACTAAACGCATCTACAAGGGTTAAATAATATCTATTTTCTATCGAGAAAAGATCTATAAAGATTTCTTGGAATGGTGCAGATTGTGTTTGTGTTAACTGTAATGTAGGTTTAATAGGATTCCTATCATATTTCATCTTTCTACAATATTCGCAAGAGTTAATGTAAGCAGAAACAGTTTCCTGAATATTTGGCCAAAAATAATTTCGTTTTATTCTAGTAATAGTCTCTTTAATACCTCTATGACGAGTTTTACCTTGATGGTATTTCGTAATGATAGCTATTTGTTCGCCTTCATCTTCTATAAAGACAACACGTTCGGTGCATTCAACAAAAGAAACTTGACCTTCTTTAAATAACCTAATAATTGTATTAGAGAAATCGTTTCGATGCTGTTCTGTTCATCTTCAAAATAAATAAAATATTTAGTTTTATCTTTTATGTATTCCTTAAGAAATTGAGTGACTAATTCTAAATTATTAATTGGCATGAAAACTTCTAAAATTTTCTGAGTTTTATTAGATATATCTCTAACCTGCATATTATTCCTAAACCAGGTAAAAACAAGAATTTGCCGTGATTTAGTGTCTATTGATTCGTGTAATATTGGGATACCTGAATTTTCTAAATCACGAGCTGAATGTACAGTATCTGTACTCGATGATGATTCTGATCTAATAGGATAATTCGGGGTGTTATTCTTATTTTGATCGGATTCATCCGATATAGAAATAGTCTGAGATACGTCGGAGACAGTTAAAGTTCTTGAATTGCCAGTCGGTCGTCTTTGAGACAGTCTAGTGATTTCGTCTGTTATGTCTTGTAGGTATTCTTGAAGTCTTTCTTCTTTCTCATCAACATTAGCAATCATAGAAGTCGTATCATGGTCAGTAACATTTAATGTAATTCGAGATAAAGCGTCTGCGTTAGCGTTTTGTCTACCATTTTTATGAATTATATCAAAGTCATATTCTTGTAATCTCAGTCTCCACCTAGTCAATTTACTATTGGGTTCTTTTAATTGATATAACCATTTAAGGGGTTTATGGTCTGTATAAATCGTGAATTTATGTCCATAAAGATATGGTCTAAAATGTTTAACGGCCCAAATAATTGCTAAAAGTTCCCGTTCAATTGTACTATATCTCTTTTCTGTTTCAGTTAACGTTTTACTTGCAAAAGCGATTGGTTTATCGCTTCCTATCGTACCCTGAGACAAAACGGCTCCTATGGCAACTTCAGAGGCGTCGGTAGTTAAAATAAATGGTTTAGTCATGTGAGGATATTGTAAAATTGGTGCATTAGTCAATAATTCTTTACATTTTTGAAAAGCATCAATGTAATTTTGGTCAATAACTACTTTTCGTCCTTTCTTTAAACATGCTGTTAAGGGTTGAGTTATTTTAGAAAAGTCTTTAATGAAACGTCTATAGCATCCGATAAATCCTAGAAATCTTTTTATTTCAGTATGCGTCTTTGGTATAGGATAGTCAATAACTGCTTGAACTTTGTCATTGTTCGGTTTTAGTCCTTCCGGCGTAATGGTATGTCCTAGATAAAGCATTTCTTTTCGCAAGAAATCTGATTTGTCAAGTTGTATTTTAAGATTAGTCTGTCGGAGTCTCTCAAAAACTGTCTGTAACTTACTTAAATGTTCTTGAAGGCTAGATGAAAAGATTAGAATGTCATCTAAATAAACTAGACAATGGATTCCTTGCAAACCACGAAGAACATTATCCATTGCTCTTTGAAACGTTGCTGGTGCTGTTTTTAAACCAAAAGGCATCCGAAGAAATTCGTAATGACCATTTTGCGTACTAAATGCGGTTTTTGGGCGGTCTTTTTCATCTACTTCAATTTGATGGTAGCCACTAGCTAGATCTAAAGTTGTAAAGTATGTGCTCTTTCCTAATTTATCAAACAAGTCGGTAATATGTGGCAAAGGATATTTATCGTCAACAGTTATGTCGTTCAGTCGTCTATAGTCTATTATCTTTAAGAAGCTTATCTACTTGTTGTTTAATTTCGGCGGCTTGTGCTGGTGGTTGTCGGTAAGGTCGTATGTAAATTGGGTCATCATTTGTTGTCCGTATTTTATGTTTAACTTGGTGCGTAAAAGTCAATGGGAGTTTGTCGTAGTAAAATATGTCCTTATAATCTTTACATAATTTTAAAATAGCATCATGTTCTTCTTCATTCATATGATCTAGTTTTAATTTTGAAAGGTTTTCGTCTAAAATTGGGTCAATTTCAACGTCAGTTTCGTCCTTTATGTGATTAAGTAAACAGTCACTATTAAATTTCATTACCTCAAAGGGGGCAGTTATTGTTAATTGAATTTCATCGTCAAGAGTATTTTGTATTACAGTGGTCGCAAAACCATTATTGCATTTTACTATTGCAGAAGGCATTCGTACTCCTTTACCAAATTGCTTAAAATTTAAAATTGCGTTTCCGTCACGTAGATTAGTTGGTAGTTTAACTCTCTGTTCTGTACGAGGGGCTAATTGAATGACGTGAATAGGATTGTATTCAATCGGTATAATCGCGTTGTTAGTTTTAATTATTTTTTCTTTTAGTTTAATGTTAGCTCCTAGTTGTGTTAATAAGTCGAGTCCTATAAGTCCGTCATATCTACTGTCAACATCGTATATATAGAATTTTTGAAAATGGCTACTGTTGAATATTGAAAATAGCGGAATTTCTATAGCTTCATTATGGGTGCTAGTAGCATGAGTGCTTATGACCTGAAATGGCTCAAAAATTTTCAAATGCTCGAAATATTCGTAAACCTTTTTCGGGCTTATGAATGATCTTGTACTTCCGGCATGAATTTTCCATCAATGTGGGGAATATAAACGTAGGGTAATTTTAAATCATGATCAAAATTCAAATATATTATTTCTTGTCCCTGGGGGGTGAGGCTATCATTTGAAAATTTTCATTCTGGTCGTTATTTATATCATCAGTAATTTCGTTGTCGGTAGTTTAAGTCATTATAGTTGTACATGTCATATTGTAAAGTTGGATCGTTAGGATAAGGATAATAATACTCACTGTCTGTTGGATCGTTAGAATAAGAATAATAACCTTCAAAATCACTGTCTGTAATTATCTCATTTATTGGGAAACTAGGCTTTGCCGGTGCTGTTCTCATTGACACATCGTTAGATTTTTGAACATTTTGTGTAAAGTTTGGTTTGTAACCAAATTGTGCAGGGGTTCTGTAAGGTGGTCTATACCCAAACTGTTGAGGATTACTATTAAAGGGCAAATTAGGTCTATAGCCAAATTGTTGAGGACTGTTAATGTTGGGTAAATTAGGCCTGTAACTTGTTGGTTTTTGAATATAATTCGGACGATGTCCGTAATAAGAATTAGGTATATGATTCGGCGTTGGGATATTAAACTTAAATTGGGAGTTTTGTTGTGATTTTAGATTATTTACCGATTTACTTCTCAAGTTGTATTGCTCTTGGAAGTTTACTTCTTCTAATACATATTTAAGAGCATCTTCAAGGGTTGTTGGGTCCTTGAGTCTAACCAATCTAACCATATGTTCGGGTAAATTATACATAAAAGTATTCAAGGCAGTGTTATTATAAATTATGTGTTTCGCTTCTTTAAGTCCCTCATTACCTAACTGATTTACTTTAGAAAATAAAATAGATCTAACGCTCTGAATCCTATTGCAAAACTCTAAATAACTTTCATTTCATTTAATCTTTAAATTTTGTAACTCTATCGATACACATTCCTCACTTCGAGGATCGCCAAATGCTGAATTAGTATTTGTTTTAAATCATCCCACGAGTCTATGTCACTACGCTCGCTGATAAGAACAGCGGCATCGGATTTCAATTTACTTGTAATTACTTCTCTTAAATATCGGTTTCTATCTATGGAATTTCCGGCACATTTTGATAACATATACTCACATTTATTTAAGAACAGATTTAATAAAGGTGTTTCCCCAGAAAATTCGGGAATTAACTTATATATTTCAGCAAAGGAAATGTTACCTATCACGGCGGCATCTCAACCATTTTGTTTAAATTTTAAACACACTAATATAAAATTTAAAACATAATGTAATATATTCACGTTACACACAAAATTTAAATCAATATAAAATAATATCCTTAATTATAAAATTATTTTTAATTAATTACTGAACTAAGAACTGATTTTGAAGTTCTTTTTAATTAAAATTTTAAATTAAAAAAAAAATACATACTAATTAATAATTATAATTAAAACCAGATACGTTATAACAAAAGAATTTGATTTTGAAATAACACAGTTTTAGTGACAGGATATTAGAAAGGATAGCGAGGATTTTGACTCACCAACCGATCAGCTTCATCACGAACACTTTTCACACTCGAGTTAGACAAATTTGTTGGTTCGCGGATTTTCACTAGTAAAAATTCCCTTTTTCAAAGAGTTTTATGTGTGAAGGGTTTTACTTATTTTTAAGAAATTCCGACCCGGCTGCGCCAGTCAAATTTCGAGAGCGTTCGCAGTCGTTTTTAAAAAGAATTTATTTTAAAAACTTGTTACAAAGGTTTGCTTAACTGCGCAGAGTTGTATGCGCTCTAACTAAAAACTAGTGAGCCGACCGTACAGAATTGGATGCTCGAATCAGACTGAGGCTTCTTCTCATGACGTCCATCCAAGTAACCTTCGTTTCCTTGCTGACACCATGGGAAGATTCCGAGTAACTCCTATCAATGAATAAGGAATGCGCTTATGGCGCATTACTTCTCTATGAAGCTAACAGAGGGTGACAACATAACTAGATACTAGATAGGTACAATACGTGATCTGTAACAACTTAATATTTATTATACGAATTGTTTACGAGTTTAAGACTCAAAGCTGCGAATTAACTAGGTATGATGTGTAGATATGACTAGTATATGTTCATACAAGTCGAAACGAATAATTTTTAAGAAATAATAATTTCTTGAACGAGTAAAAAACGAATGAACGGATAAAATCGTAAATGTACCTAGTTATAGCTCGATATATAAAAGTGAATAGTCGAATAGAAATTAACTAGTAGAATGCAAAATGCCCCAAAGTTCTAGAATTCCACGTAGGTTACACTAACCCCGAGTTGCATTTTATTAAACTATGTCGGTATACTCGAAATCACTGATAGATTCTATTAGAAATGCTATAAATACGTAAAATAAATGAACCTTTGACCTTTTGATCGTAATAATTACGCTTTCTAAATATACTAACGTAAAATACCAGCCATATTGAATTATGAATTTTCAAAATTACAACACGAAAATGATACTAAACGGTATCCCGGGTTTCGGCACCAAAAAAGGATGTATCAAAAAGACACACCTTGGGTCAGGAGCGAGGGCTCCTGCCGTATGACGAGGCGAAAATCTGGCGGAAAACAAAGGGTACTTACAGTCAGATCTCTTATCCAGGTCTCCAGTTCGTTGTTTCACACCCCTTAGCACCACCTCGAGCTGCCGTAGTCGGTATGCTGGTGTATATGCACAATATTCACTATTTTGTAGCTATACTTTGAGTCTGAGCAGGATTATTAAGAAATTGCACGTTTTGTAGTGTTAGCTAGCCGTTGAACATGTTGAATTGAATGCCGCCGTGCGGCGACTGGGGCGAGGTTCACGCGGTGCGTCTCGACCAATGAGAATCGAGATCCGCTGTATGCTCTTTGCCGAGCCCCGATGCTAACCGATCAGATTTGTGATAGGCGCGAAATTTGAATATAAATAGCGAATAGCGAACAGGGGGAAATGGACAAACATCAAACCTAATCCCGATGTATTTCCTACTCCAAAATCATTCCATGTCTTAATTTAAATTTACCGCCAACGGTGCCGATGCCGGCGCGATATCGCACGACGACTGCCGATGTATCGACGCGCGCGCCGTGGCAAGAATAAGAACTAGTCTTCGTATTGTAACCGCTCGATGTCCATCTGAGATCCATCGCGTGTGCTTAATTATTTTACTTTTGTAACCTCGCTATAAGCTAACTGACTGATTCGTTAGTGATCAAGCCTGCCTGAAGTGGTAAAACTTTATAAAGTGCTAATCTGAGTTCGAGATACAGCTAACCGGCCGGTACGCTACCCCGAGTTGCGGCCCCGTCGTTGGTGATCCCGTCAACGTCCTAATCTAGGTCCAGGTTAGTGTTAGTTCAATTTTTCTACCGCTGAGGTTCACAGGGTTTCGCTTCAACGAGCATCAGGGCATTGCAGTTGCAGCGGGGCCTATCCAAGCATAAAAGAGAAAACCATGCAGCGGAAACGCCAGAAAAAACATTAAATCTCAATACTTGGCTAGTTTTACAAAAAGTAATGATATCCCAAAAAAACATAAATGTAAAAAAGAAGAGTCTAGTTCAATATAAAAATTATGCTTGGCTGTAGGTTTCGCCGCAAAAAGAATGGAGATCTAAATGAGTGCCTAGTTCTATGCAAAATCCAAATATGTATTTATAGGAACAAAATTACATTATGAACAAGAATTAAATTTTTTATTAGAATTAAAATATATATATATGTTGAATAACTTTATAAAATGACTGATATAATGAAAACTGGCCAAGTAAAAACTAACCTACTTTGAGATCTCACATTATTTTTAAATAACAGCGATTGTTATAGGTATCCAATGAAGCAAAGAAATAGAGTTTAATTTTCCAATTTTTTTGTTAGAATTGAAATGATCCCTGTCTCTTCTATAAATATTATACTTATTATTAAAAATTTCAGAATCTAAAATATCATTACAAAGCCAAGTTTCTGTTAATACAACTAGATCATAACTGCAACAGCTGATATTTCTATAGAAGTCATGAATTTTTGTGCGTAGACCTCTTGAATTTTGGTAATATATATTTAAACAATACATTTCTATGCTTTATAAACGTTATCTCATGCAATAGTTATGATAAAACTTCTAATCTAGGTTAATTTATTTAAGCACTCTATAGTTGTAATTAGTTTGTAGTCAGCGCTGTCACTTTTTCTCATGAATATTCGCCCATTCCTCACCCAGATTTACTTGTAATTCAACTCCTTCGCTTTGCGACGAGCGGCAGCGTGTAATGATTTATTTGCTGGCGATAGGTGTTCGCTTACATATATGGGACCTTTATTTCCATTTAAACCGAGATGGGATGTATTCAGCTTGTCTGAGGAGTTATTCTTGTTAAACTTTATCACAGCTGCTAAAAGTTTGTCACGCACAGAAGGCGATCTTAATTGTACAACAATGGATCTTGGTCTAGTTGACTTTGGGTTAATTTTGGCAATACGTGTGCAGTAACTTATTTCATTTTCTTTTAAGTCATATCCAACTGTATTTGCAAGTTGTTTTGTAATGGTGAGTACATTTTCACCTTTTGATTCAGGAACACATTGTATTTCAACATTACTAGATCGTGTTAGCTGTTCTATGTGATTAACTTTCTGAAGGAGTATTGTTACGGTATTTTGTAGAACTTGATTTTCTTCTTGTAGTTTATTAGTTAATTCCGAACTTGTGTTAAGTTGATTTTTCATGTCATCATACTGATTGCTTATAAATAAAACTGATTGTTGAAAGTCTTCAATCTTGTTCTCTATATACTTCAAGTGAGAACTAACAGTAGAATTTACAGTTTTATTTATGTTTGTCATTAGGATCGACATCTGTTTTTCAATAGCCTCGTTGACTGTATCACGGATTTGATCCTGTGTGATTGAGGAACTTACATCAGGTGACGTCGGAGAACTTAGAGCCTATCTTTTATGAGACCGTTTAGTTACGTTTAGGTCAGTAGAAATCGGACGATAAATGGCACAATGACGCACCGGCGTTTCATCGTTATTACTTCCTTTTGGCTTAGACCTATTACACCTCGGGCAGTTCCAATTCGCATTTACATTCTTATTAGAATCGAAACCTAAGCAATCACAATGATACAATTTGTTACAAATTAAACATTTTACATATTCATCCGTATCTTTGTTTGTGTTGCAACATCCCCAAGTTAACTCTGTCTCAGCCATATTGCTGTATAAACCAAATGCGAAAATTAAAATGTTAATTTACAAAAACCGCTCCAGCGAGATTTGAACTTGGATTCGACGATTAATCACTTGGAGTTTGTAACCTTCCCTACCCTTCGGGTGAGAGGTTAACAAAAAAAAGATAAATTATTTAATTGTATGATCAGAATCCAGAGTCGCAATCATCAAAGTAAATAAAAGACAACAACTTTATACTCCATAAAGTCTTTATTAATTAATTTTATGTTACAGCCAGTAATCACTCTTACCGACCTTAAGGGGGAAGAAATTTTATTTAAACAACAAAAAAATATATCAGAAGCTATAACAGGGTTACATCGCAAAATCTATCTATTGTTGATAATGGTGAATACGAGAAACTAATTAAAGCTTCCTTCGTACTCGAGAATATTCATCAGGATGGAATTTGCGCGCCTGAGGGACTGACCGTAAGGCTTATAGATGTGAACGGCAAGAATGGAGAGTTGGGTTGAGTTGATAAACGAATTAAAAAATAAAATTAAACACTTGGAAACATAATAACCATAGATATAGTGAAACAAAAAAAAAACTGGTTACTTAGGTAGGGCCTGATTAATTATAAAGGGCTGTACGCCGACATCACCGCAGGGTCCCTTGCGTGACCGGCCACATGGCGGAGTCCGCGGGGTTCTCACGAAGCCGAGCGACTTTTAATTGCAGCATCATGGGGGTCTCCCTCATAGCAGGAACCCGGAACAAGGTATGCAAATAGTACATACTAAAACTCGAACGGGAAACAAGCGTCTTCCGGATACAAACGCCATATACAAACTGTAGGGGTCAATGCATTGCAATTGCTGATGTTGTAAAAGGAAATGGCGTGATCGTGTGACGCAGTCGAGTAGAGTCGAGACGTGGCATGCGTTGTTCTGTATACGTTGAGTGACAAATTAAAAGTACCAAAAATACTCGTGTGAGTTTTAATTACCAGTCACCTAACATTGGTGACCCCGACGTGATTCTGATAACGTGATCCGGAGAATACAGGACAGCAACATGAATCCGCAGCCATTGCCACAACCAGCCCGTAGCGTAAAAATTGAGGGAGCCGACATGGCGTCCATCTCGCTCAGCTCACGTATTCCTGAGTTTTGGACTGATCAACCACGTGTCTGGTTTATACGCGCCGAGGCCGTCCTTCAGCCACAGAAATTGGGTGATGAGGCCAAGTTTAATGTGATCATGTCCAATCTGGGTAAAGATGCTATACAGCAAGTGACGGATATACTAATTAAGCCACCTGAGATTAACAAGTATAGCAGTTTCAAAGACAGATTACTAGCCATATACGAAGAGTCGGAAAATAGACAAATCCAGAAGCTCATAAGCGAAATGAATTTGGGTGATCAAAAACCGTCACAACTTCTCCGTAGGATGCGTGATCTGGCTCGAGGGAAGATCCAGGATGACACTCTTAAAATATTATGGCAAAGTCATCTACCACAGTCTGTGAGGGCAGTGCTGACAGTAACGGAAGCCAAGGACCTGGACCATCTTGCGACCATAGCAGACAAGGTTCTCGAGACTACCATGACTCCCCAGTTAGCAGCGGTTACGTCTACTCCTGCTTAGACCAGCTTCAGTGACAGTACCTTAATTTTGGCTGAGATAACTAAACTAAGTGCCAAAATTAAGAACTTGGAGACATCCAGGAGCAGATCTCTACGACGCCAGGGTGGACAGTTTCGCCGTCGTGGAAACTCGCGTAGCCAGTCCAGATCCGCTAATCCTGAGTGGTTATGTTTTTATCACCACCGGTTCAAGGAACGAGCTCGCAAGTGTATCCAACCCTGCGCGGAAAACTGAGTGAGGTGCAGGTAGGCGAGGCGGATACCTGCGCGATATTGCCAACGCATCGCCTTAGTATCACAGACGTAAGCAGTGGATATAACTTTTTAGTGGACACGGGTGCGAATGTGTCAGTGATCCCTGTATTTAAAAAACATTTTTATTCAGTAAAGTGCTCAGACTATAAACTATATGCTGCAAACGGCACAGAAATTCGAACATTTGGAGTGAAATCGATGGTGCTTGACTTAGGTTTACGCAGATCGTATCGATGGGACTTTATTATAGCCGAGGTCAAGCAACCGATTTTAGGTGCAGATTTTTTAAGTCATTATGGACTATTAGTAGATTTAAGAGCACGGAAATTAAAAGATAAGGTAACAAATTTAAATTCATTAGCTTGTATTGTTAGTTTTAACGAATCTTCTATATGTACTATTGATATTATAAACACGATTTTCATACTGCAGAAGAGGGCTATTCGCGCAATCTATGGTCTCGGCCCTAAAATATCTTTAAGAGATAAATTCAAAGAAATTAATATATTGACTGTTGCTTCACAATATATTTTTGAAAATGTTATGTATGTACGTAAAAATATTAATGATTTTATTAGAAATAGTGACTTGCATGACATTAATACTAGGAACAAACACAAACTTGTTACTCCTACTACTCGATTGAGTAGAATTAGTAATTCTTTTGTTGGGCGATGTGTATGCTTTTACAACAGGATCCCAGAAAACGTTCAAAATTGTTCTATAGGAAAATTTAAAAAGTTAGTTAAAAAACGTTTGTGTGACAAAGGCTATTATAACATTAAAGATTTTTTGGAAGATGTCACGCCTTGGGAATGATGCGTTCGCTCCAGGCTTTCTCAATGTATAAATATACTTGTTATAAAAATTGGCGTTTAAAAAATCAAAGATAAAAAATATCTAAAAGAAACAGTCCCGCTGAGTTTCTTGCGCCCATTCTTCTCAGGTCTAGGTTAGGTCGTTTCCGAAAGGGAGGTAGATTCCGACGTTCAATAAGAGAATGTAAATTCCAACATTGAATAAAAAATTTTGACTTTGACTTTGATAAAAACCACCCTTACTGGGATATCATTAGTAGATATTCGGAAATTACAAAACCTGTAAACTATAAGGAGGTACCGAAACACAACGTTTTCCATTATATAGAAACATCTGGTCCTCCTGTGCATGCGCGTGCTCGTCAGTTACCCCCAGACAGGTATAAGAAGGTGAAAGACGAGTTCAGGGTCATGCAAGAGGTAGGTATTTGTAGGCCATCTAAAAGCCTATGGTCTAGTCCGCTACACGTTGTACCCAAAAGGAATGGGGAAATACGACCCTGTGGACTATAGACGTTTAAACGCGATAACGAAACCAGATCGTTATTCTTTACCACGCTTGCGCGATTTTACGTATTTGTTAGATGGTAAAACAGTAATGTCACGAATTGATGTTATACGAGCTTATCATTGTATTCCAGTTTTCCCTGATGACATAGAAAAAACTGCGATTACCACCCCTTTTGGACTTTTTGAATTTCCTCGAATGACGTTCGGGTTGCGTAACGCAGCGCAAACTTGTCAGAAGTTTATAGCTCATACGGTTTAAGACAGTTAAGATTTTTTGTTTGTCTATGTGGATGACGTAATAATATCTAGTTCGTCCATAGAAGAACATAAACAACATCTAGATATCGTATTTCAACGGTTTGATAAATATGGTATATTAGGGTACGAAGTTTCAAAGGATGGTGGACCCCTTGATAATAAAATTAAAGCCATTAAAGATTTTCCTAAACCTAAAACTATTGAAGAGTTACGCCGGTTTTTAGGAATGCTACATTTTTATCATTCGCATATTCCCAAGGCAGTAACACATCAAATTATATTAAATAAATATCTACATAACGCGAAGAAAAAACATAAAACACGTTTTGTTTGGACACCTGAGGCGGGCGATGCATTCGAACAATGCAAGCTTAGTTTGCAAAACGCGGTAACTCTATCCCACCCACGTTCCGATGTACCTATAGCGTATAGCTCTGATGACGGACGAATCTAATTCGTGTGTAAGTTCGGTTTTGCAACAATGTGTTAATAACAGTTGGAAACCGCTAGGTTATTTTTCTCAAAAAATTAGTGAAGCACAAACGAAATATTTAATGCACTCATGAAATCGCTTAACATATCTCCTTCGGCTATTGACTGGTTTCGCTCATATCTATGCGAACGCCGACAATGTTTACGATCTCAAGACTGCATATCAGACTGGATCGATTTAAACGCTGGTTTACCGCAAGGCGGCTAGTCTTGTCTCCGTTTCTTTTTTCGATTTTTATAAATTCTGTCACCCCACAGATATCTTCTCTCTACCACTTGTACGCAGATGATCTCCAGATCTATTTACATTCGAATTTTGATGATCTATCTCAAAGGATAGAAGAAATAAGTGATAACTTAAAATATATTTTTATTTGGTGTCAATCTTTTTAGCAGTTAATCCAAGGAAAAGTCAGGCTATTATAATTGGAAGTCCACATATGATTGCTAAAATAGATTTACCGTCAATACCGTCTATTACTTTTAACGACATTAACATTCCTTACACTGAAAAAGTTAAAAAATTAGGCGTTATTATTGATCAAACTCTTTCCTGGATACCTCAAGTAAATGAGCTAAGCAGAAAGGTGTATCTAACGATTGGCTCATTGCGAAGACTACGCAATTTTTTACCCATTCCCACCAAAGTTGCATTAGTGCAAACGCTTCTACTGCCTATACTTGATTATGCCAACACTTGCTATCCTGATCTTAATGAAGATCAATTAGACAAACTTGAGCACATTCAAAATTTATGTATCAGGTACATATTTGGACTTCGCAAATATGATCATATATCCCAGTTTCGCAAAAAACTCAAGTGGCTTCCTATCCGCCTTCGCAGGAATACTCATATTCTCTCTCTTCTTTACTGTGTACTGTTCGACCATAACACCCCTCCCTATCTAAAAGAGAGATTCGTTTTCCTTACTGACACACATAATCGAAGTCTTCGTTCTTAAAAAAATCTCTTGTTAAGTACTCCTGTACATAATACTTCTTTTTATGCTAAATCGTATTGTGTCCAAGCTATATATTTGTGGAATTCGTTACCACAACTCATAAGAGAAGCATAGTCTATTCATATATTTAAAAAAAGATTAAAGGAATTAAAGGACTTAAACTTAGTCTAAAATCTAAATGATTTAATTATACTAATATTAAATTTCTGTACTGTCGGATATATTTAACACATATATATAATATTTTAATATTAATAGTTATGTAGTTTATTATAGTTATATTTAACTCATAATATGTGTACATAAAAAATACATATATAATTGTGTGTATGTATATATTAAGTATGTATTATATTTATATACTTATATATTGTATATGTATATATACATAAATTTTAAGTTGTATAATATTTGTTATTATTTTGCTGTTAGCACATCCGTACACCCTGCCGCTTTTCTACTAGTGATGTCCTATGCCCTAGGTTGTCTGGAAGAGATCGCTGTATAGCGATAAGACCGCCTTTTGTATATATATCAAGCATTATTTTTAACTATATATTTGCTTGTATTTTTTTTTTTCTTGCTTGGTGTACAATAAAGAATATTTGATTTGATTCTATTTGAAATATTCAACTTATGATAGGGAACTGTTAGCAATATTTTTGTCTGTTAGATATTTTAAAGACTTAATCGAAGGTCGTCAGTTAATAATATATACAAACCATAAACCCTTAACATATGCTTTCGAAAAAAAAAGGAGCGAAAAAGAAACTCCTAGACAAATAAGGCAATTATCTTATATTAGTGAATACACGACAGACATACGATACGTAACAGGAAAAGAAAACATTGTAGCAGATAGTCTATCGAGGTTAGAAACAATAACATGTCCTATCAGTGTCGATTATAAAGAAATTTCGCTCGCGCAAGAATCTGACACAGAGTCACTACAACTGTTGCAGTCACGAGAGAATAAAAATTATACATTAAAAAAAATATAATTTTGCCCGACTGCAAAGATGAACTATACTGTGAGATTTCGACCGATAGGATAAGACTATATTCACCTAGTAGTTATAGGAAAATAGTTTTTAATGCTATTCATAATTTAAGCCATCCAGGGATTAAAGCCTCGAGACATTTGGTTTGTGATCGATATTTTTGGCCAAGCATGAATAAAGATGTAGGTCTATGGGCCAAAACCTGCGTTCATTGTCAGAAAAGCAAGGTTACTCCGCATACAATTTCTACTTTCGGTGAATTTCAAAATTCAGACAGATTTGAGCACGTCCATATTGATATAGTTGAACATCTACCTACGTCGCCGGAAGGGTATAGGTATGTTTTAACAATGATCGATCGTACAACCAAATGGCCTGAAGCTTTTCCCTTGAAAGAGATTTCTGCGAGTACGGTTGCCAAAGTATTATACGAAGGGTGGATTGTCCGATTTGGTTGTCTCATCAGGGTCACAACCGACCAAGGTAGGCAATTTGAGAGTAAGTTATTCGATGCCTTATTAAAATATTTAGGTATAGACCGTATCCGTACTACCGCATATCACCCACAGAGTAATGGCGCGGTAGAGAGGTGGCATCGGTCACTGAAAGTAGCATTGACAGCTCGACTCTCCACAACACCATCATCTTGGATAGATGAACTGCCCACTGCACTTTTTGGACTGAGAGCAGCCCTACGTAGTGACAGTAAGGTAAGTGCAGCTGAAATGACGTATGCCAAAGTCTTACGTTTACCATCGGATTTTTACCAAGAATCTCCAAAAGTTATTTCCGATGAGTTTGCTTACATTCAAGAGTTGCGTAATATTTTGAGTAATTATAAGATTCGAATAAATCATTTTTTGTTCATGCAGACTTGAAAAATTGCGATTTTGTTTTCATTCGTAACTAAGTACATAAACCATTGAAACCAACTTACGACGGTCCGTATCGTGTAATTGAAAGAAGGCAAAAAGTTTATGATATTCAGTTACCTAGTAGAAAAATAAGTATTTCTATAGATAGGTTAAAACCAGCATACTTGGTGAGAGAGAATGAAGGCGGTACACATATCGATCAATGAGGAGTCGAACCCACGATCTCTCGTAATAAACCTTCATTAGGTAGTGACGTAACGCCTCATCCTATTATCAAGACAACGCGATCAGGCAGAGGCAGAGAGGTTAGATTATAAGGTACTTAGTAATTTTTAAATATTTACTTTCTTTAATTTCTATGTTATAAGAGTTAAGTAATTTCGAAAATAATGTAATGATATTTACGGCATTAAAGATAATTAAATAAATATAAGAGAGCAAAAACAAAACAATTAAATGCTTAAAATTTAAATTTATTTAAAAATATTAAGTATCTACTTACAAGTTTATTCGCTAATTAATAATTACGCGTACTGAGTAGGAGACGCTGCTGTTTGATGATGAACTTGATCACTCTGGTTTGCAGATGTCGCCGATATTATAGTTTTTGTTGCATTTACTGTAAATTAGGCAGCCACTAAAGATTATGAGTAAGCTAGCGATGGCGAGTCCATATATCTCTATCTTTTGTTCCATGGAAGAGTAAGTGGCATCGTTAGCCCCGTTTTGAGCGATTTGCTTTTTGTTTGCTGTAAGTTTTTCCCATATTCAGTCAATAAATAAACACTGGTTAGTGCTTTGAAAATTATGTTAATTCTTGATAATTTTTAAGGCACGAATAAGTTTAGATACATTTAGACGATATTATATATAAGTTGAAAAATGTTTAGAAAGTAATAAAATTGTTATTCTTCCTGGTCGCTAAGGATCATGTCACAAGGTTCGCTATGCGATAGCGCTACGCATCATCGCGAGTTTGATTGTGTATAATTAAATACGTATACGTAGTTGCATTACTTAGAATTAAATACATAGCACCATATGCACCATATGCACATATGCAGCGAGTAGCTATAGCGTCGCGTGCGTAGGACGACACAGCAATTGCAAAATTGTAAACTGTTGTGAATATTGTAGGGGTCAATGCATTGCAATTGCTGATGTAGTAAAACGATATGGCGTGATGGTGTGACGCAGTCGAGTAGAGTCGAGACGTGGCATGCGTTGTTCTGTATACGTTGAGTGACAAATTAAAAGTTGTCACCTAACAAAACAAACGCCCTCCTGGAAACACCTCCTGTAATTACAGAATAAACAAAGCTATTACAAAGGCTTGGACTAAGAAGAAACCCTGTAGTCCGAAGAAACTTTAATTATTTTTGTAAAATATCTTATTAAAGAATGAATGAATCTACACTCAGAAAACTAACATTAATCCAAATCAACCATTTAACACTACTATCTGATAACACAAATATAAAATAAAGAAAACTTAAATGTTCACCGAGACGGCACATAAGTTTCCCAAAATCTCCAAAACAACAAATCCAATAGAATCCCAATACGGACACATGAATATTTGTCTACTTTGACTATTAAATAATGTTATTCAAATATACAAATAAAAATAAATACCTCAAAATATTTAGTAATTCCACATAAATCATGTGCATACATTATCTCTTTTATTGGTATTAACCATATTTAGTAAATTATTAACAAGGAACTAAGATTTCATGGACACATATCATCCAACCTATATGTGCGGATAGCGGTAACATCTTAAGTTGAATAAACTCCCAGAAAATCGTACAAATTCATGAAGACACGCTCGCGTATCGTTTAGATATTTTATTCATAAGTATTAATATAAATAATGTAAGCACATGGTACTAACCTCTATAAGTTTAGAACAATTAGAACTGTATGAAATACGTAATTACTATATTTAACTAACCTGTGGAGGTTGTTAGTACGTCAGGCTTGTTAGGGCATTAAGGATTCCAAGCCTGGCATGATGATGGATGGCATGCTCGCACGCAGCATGGCAGCAGCTCGCGTCACGGCAGCTATAACGAATACAATAATAAGACACTATCCACTCCAACGCCAACGTTAATACAATTCAAATGTAGTACTTACCAAAGAAAAGAAAATAATATTAGGTGGTCCTGGCACCTCTCCAGGAATCACAAGGAACAGTCGCCTACCCAAACGACATGAAGTACGACAACTTGACGGGAAAGAAAAAAATATTGCCAGCTCCTACGAGAGACAATTAAAAATCGAGCGATCCGATATATAGGTCCCGTGTTTTTAATAATCGATTTAATAATTACAAAAAATTAATTGTTAAATAGTTAAGTTTAACTTCTAAAAATATTATTATTTATTATTTTAATTTTGAAATTGATAATTTGAAAGTTAATAAAAAATTATATAAAATTAATTAATGAACGAATCGATTTATACGTAGTAGGT
This sequence comes from Limenitis camilla, assembly GCA_905147385.1. Lineage (NCBI taxonomy): Eukaryota > Metazoa > Arthropoda > Insecta > Lepidoptera > Nymphalidae > Limenitis > Limenitis camilla. The sequence continues at coordinate 1,087,192 of LR990252.1, read as the reverse complement.
CACGCTCTCGGAACTAGGTGGCGCTCACGCTTAGTTTCGACAGCTTACAATAGATGGCAGTAGTATGCACTATTTAAATATTTAAAGTAATATTTGTACATTTAGAGAAAATTAAAATAGATAAAGGGTGAAGCGAATTTTACACGCTACAACTGATGACACTTGTAGTGAATTTAGTCTTATGTTGCTGTTAAATGTTTTATCTTTTTTTAAAAGGAGGGTCAATTAAGAATTGATATAACTTGATCACTCACTTTTCTCTTTATTTTTTGTTTATTTTAATGTTATTTATTGAAAATAGTTAATTTTATGTTCTTTAACAAGTTTTTTTTTTGAGTAACTTCGACCCTTTTTTTTTAAATATTTTAACTTTGAATTAAAGCTTTTATGGTACTCATTCAACACAAAAAAAATTAAAACGTGATCTTCAATACTTTAAGACTTAAAGCACATAGAGTACATGCACATAGCTATAAGCACTTTCTAAGCAGTCGGGTTTATGCTATAACATGCTAAAATACTAATTAATTTCAAAACACTATGATACGTCGGTGAAACACGCCAGTAACGCCATCTCGTAGCTATAAATAGTGTCACTAACAAATACAACTAAGTATCGTTACTTGCTAGAAAGAGACAGCTATATGACGCTATATGAATTCTCTCGGTAATTTGAAAAAGTCCGTTATTTTTAGTTGAAACTTTGACCGCTCATCAACTGGACGCGTTACTATTTTCTTATTGTTTTAATATGGCTTCCTATGGTGATCGGTGTTTTAATCCGTTCCTCCTGACACGTCATAAAAAACGTATAAAAATTAGAAAAATATCTAAAAATTAAGTGAAAAGTGTTTATGTGTGTAAGTCGTGCAGGAAACGGCTGATATGTGAATCCCCTTCAGAGGCAAATATTGTTCAGTCACAATCAAGTCAGGCATCAAGTGGATATTCACAACGCCTTTGCCTTGCAACGCAGACACACGCATCAATGGACAACAAAAAAATTTTGAATCAGCTCAAAAAAAAGTTCAATAATTTTTCCAGTTCCACATCCATGAAGACTGTGATGCTCACTATTGCACAGAAGTCCTGGAGTGAGAATAAACTGGCTCAAGAATTCAGAATATCCCGACGCCAGGCAATAATTTATTTTGTGAATAGAAACAGAAATAAATAACAGAAATAATTTTTTTTGTGAAGAATGAGTACATTTAAAGCTTTAATTCAAAATTAAAATATTAAAAAAAAAGGGTCGAAGTTACTCAAACATCGATTTGAAATTTTCATTTCCTTTACTATACGTAAAAAAATTTAAATTTAGAATCCGACAAAAAAATTAAAAACTTCAACTTTTTATATTTTTTTTTCCATTTTTTTTTACAAATTAATTAATACAGATTATAGGCATCCAAAAATCCATCAAAACTTGTGTGTACACATCCACGTCACCTAGAAGTATAACTGACTAGAGTATAAACAAAATTCTTGACTTCGTTTTTTTTTGGTTGTTGACTTACATTTATGATATTATAGTAGTAAAAAATTATTACAGAAAATCAATATATTAAACCTCCTATTACATAATAGTACTTACACGTTATATAAAAATAGTTTTTTTTTTATTTATATTCAAACACCATTACAAAAAATTGAAATTAGTAAGCATTAATATTTATAATCCTATTTTTCAAATACGTCATAGTATGAAAAGCTTACCAAGCAAAACAACAATGAAATACACTATACTAAACAATCCAAATAAGTATACAGGAAATATTACATAATGAGCAATTTTTAACCAAAATTGTTTTTTAAGAGCATAATCTGAATTTTTAAGGTCATCCTTTATAATATACTTTCTTACTCCGAATGTCCATCTTAGTGTTAATTGTTGCAGGTCGACATCCGCCATATTGAAGTGGTAAACTTCTTTGTCGACATCCGATAGCTGAGTGTATAACTGTAGAGTGTTGGAATCATGGAAGTTCCACTTGTTTGTCATAAAATAAGTAAAAACACCATTCAGAGAGCTCACTAGTTTGTATACTTTTAACAATCTGTAATTATAAAAAAGGTTAAGGGCCCAGTTCCAACCGAACTGCGGAATGTGCGTTGGTCTCGCTCAAATTCACATACAACTATAAATTAGGAAACTTATACTATTCGTTACCTCGGCTTTACTCCTATCAGTACGCAGATTCCATCAACAATAGCTGCAGGTATGTAATGTAGTAACCAGAACAATAAGAAGTATAATCGTTTATATGACGTTATTATTGTAAAGCAATACCATATAGCGTTGGGTGATACCAGTTGTCTGCCGCTTGTATTTAAAATATCAACGAACCTGTCTAAAAATTAAAGTTAATAATAAAGGAGCAATCATTAAGGCAAAGTCCAACAAATTATAAAATTATCATGATCCTTATTCCTTTGGCTTTGCTGCCACTGCAAGTTGACGTTAAACACTTGCATCGCGCGGCGTTAGTTTTATCTTCATTGTAAGCAACTGCCTTTATAGTGATAAAGAAAGTGTAAAATGCAGGTGAGCTTACAGGATTAGACATTGCGACCAGGAGAAACGGGTTTGCTCCTTAGAATGAGGAGGGTATTAGGCCATAGTCCACCACGCTGGCCCAGTGCGGGTTGGTAGACTTCACACACCTTTGAGAACTTTAGGGAACTCTCAGGAGTGCAGGTTTCCTCACGATGTTTTCCTTCACCGTTTAAGCAAGTGATATTTAATTGCTTAACTCAGAAAAGTCAAAGGTGTGTGCCTGTGTAGGGGATCGAACTCCGACCTCCCGAGTAAGACTTGAAGTCTCAACCACAGGGCCATCACTGCTTTGATCTAGCTTTATCTCAAAATAATTCGTTACCATCTCAATCATACAATCATTATTTCTCTTCACTGATGACTAGTGCAACAGATAATACCTACGCAAAGGATACGGGAGAAACGAATCAAAAAGATTTTAATATCGGAACTTGCGAAGAAGAAATGGTGGCATATAAATGTATGGAGTGACACTACATTTCACTCTAAAATTTAATTCTTGCCAATATTAATGAAATAAAAATTGTTCTTACCTAAGGTGAGGATTTGCTTTGTATTTAAGATCAATCAAATATTTTTTTATTATAAAAATAAAAAAATCTTACCAAATCGCAAAGGATTTCTAGCGCTAGCGATAGTATATATAGTTGTTTCTTTGTCAGCTCTGTTATATTTGGCAAAGGTTTCATGAGCTGCCACAATAGAGGCGTTGTTTACTATATCAACAGGTACATAGTCTATGTTTATATCATTTCTAGCTAGAATTGTACGTATGACGGCTAAATAAACGCCTAATAATAGCTGAAAAATAAGGATCAGGAGTTATATTTAAATATAATAATATAAAAGAAACGATTGTATTATATACAACTCCAATCTTCTATTATATAATCAACATCATAACAAAATATTATAGATATATATATTATTATAGAGACCCGCCCTTAAATCTTTAATATCTTCGAAAACATTCATTTAAATTCCATGCCATAAAGGGCCATATTGATCTATATTAAATGCACAATGTATATAAGGTACTTAATTGCATAAGGATTAATGCTGTATTGCTTAAAATCGCTTCGTAAATAAGCCATAATTTCTCGTAAAAAGTAAAGAATAAAAATGGTTATTGTAGGTTATCACTGAGAGACAGACATATACCATCGCGGACTTTTTTGTAGACCTTTTTAAGATGTACAATACTTTAGTACATTGTTTTGATCTATCCCGTAGGGTTCAGTCAGAGTTTACAATGTAAGCGCCAATATACTATTAGAATTAGAAACCTCTAAAATTATCAGTGTCTCTCTCTCTGTATTATGTATAATACATATAAACCTTCCTCTTGAATCACTCTATCTATTTAAAAAACCGCATCAAAAACCGATTCGTAATTTTAAAGATATAAGCATACATAGGGCCAGAGAGACAGCGGGAAGCTACAATTACAAGAAGCTAGATTTCAATTTGGTCATAAACAGTGGATCAAATAATGCATGACATAATATAAATAAATTTCAACTCACACCACTTGGTCCGAAAGCATTTTTGACATCAACCCAGCCTGCAGTCGGTTCCTTGTAAGCTCCAACCACTTGGAAAATAATTAACTTCAAATGTTAGTAAAAGATATATCAGATAAAGTTATCTTTAATAACAATAACAACTTTCAAATTTTTGATATCATACCAATAGCTGGTCGAACGATGCATAAGGGTAAATCTTCCGCCATCGTTCTTACTAAATCCTCAGTAACAGCTTTTGTAAAGGTGTAAGAATTTGGCCAATCAGACATAAGTCTAAAATTAAAAAAAAATAACATGATATAGAAAATTGTAATTACTTAAAAACGTCAAAAACGGATTGATTCCGTACTATATTTTTTTTACTTAGTTACTCTGTAACAATAGTTTCAATGTCAAGTGTGTTTCACCAGTAGGTAGATATAATTAAAATATTTAAAACTCTTAATTTAAAAACAAACTGGTGATTAATGCGATATACTTCATCTTTATCTAGTTCTTATTTTCAACAAGTGTGTGGATACACGATTGTTTCCTAATTTATTGCAATACAGTAAAGTTATACCTCTTTTTAAAAAGGGTCACAAAAACGATCCTGGTAACTACAGACCTATCTCTATATTATCAAGTAAAGTTTTTGAAAAAATTATACTAAATCAACTTTTGGAACATTTTGAAAAAAAAAAATATTTTTTACAGCCATATGGTTTTACTAAAGGTAGGTCAACAACAGATGCAGGAGTTGTGCTCCTAAAGTATATTCACGACGCATGGGAGCAATCACAGAATTCTATTGGGGTATTTTGTGATTTGTCCAAGTCCTTTGATTGTGTTGAACGTGAAACGCTTTTTAAAAAACTTAATTATTTTGGTATAAATGACAAAGGACTTAATCTAATTGCTTCTTATCTTACCCAAAGGATCCAGTATATTGCTATTAATGGTGAAAAATCATCTGGAACAGTCTTAAAAATGGGCGTTCCACAAGGTACCATATTGGGTCCATTCTTATTCTTGATTTATATTAATGATCTGCCATACTACGTGAGGAATTTATGCGACATTGTACTTTTTGCTAATGACTTTTCTCTTATATTTAAAGTTAAACCAACACAGTTACGACGAAGTAAATAGTGCATTGTCGCAAGTTCTTCAATAGTTTACGATTAATAATTTAGTACTAAAGGTAAAAAAGACTAAATATGTGGAATTTGCTTTACCGAATGGTAAAAAATAGCAATTCAGAGAGATTTAACATCATTGGAGGGAAGACTAAGCTCGGCAGCTTGCGCAGTAAGGAAAGTAAGGCACCTAACTGATATTGATACAGCTAGACTGGTTTATTTTAGTTACTTTCACAGTATTATTGATTTACGGAATTTTGTTGTGGGGCAGGGCTGCGGACATAGAATCTATTTTTATTCTTCAATCTGAGAGCTAGAGATTTTCTTCGAGATATGTTTAATAAAATATTCTTACGGTCACAATATATTTATTGCAATATTTTATACATTAGGCAGAAAATTACGTTATTTTCCAAACATAGTGACACACACAGTATGAATACTAGAATTAAAAACAAACTTGTAACGCCATACTGTCGTCTCCACAAAGTGAGTAATTGTTTCATGGGGCTTGGTGTTGATTGATTATACCTTTGTAAAACAGAGTGATGTAAACAATGGCATTTTGAAAAGAGAAACTGTTGAATATCTTGCCAGTTCTTCTCGTCAGGAAACTGCTTTCCGAACTGGTGGTATTTTCAGACAAACTGACTGACTGACCAATCTTGACGTGTCAAAAGTACTTCGTAAAAAGTCTATTTGAATAAAATAATTTGAGTTTGAGTTTAATGCTAAATAGGCGACAATGCGATGAGCACTTGACTTTTCTTACATTGTAAGAAAAGCCAAAATTTGTTGTTTATCTAAAATAGTCATGTCATAGTCCAACGACCGAGAAATTAAATTAAAACAAACATTACAAGGTAAAAGCATTTAACAATTTAATGCAGCTTTTGTAGGGAAGATAGGAGAAAAAGTTAAAATAAGAAAATTAAATTACAAAAATTAGGAATTAAAAAGAGAAGTTGCAAAATAATTTAATGTATAATATCAACGGGATCAACTTGTGTCTCTCTCCAATGTTGTGAGCTTATTAAGCCAATATGAAAAACATAAGAGGACTCTCAGCCAACAAATAACATCTCCGTGGTTTGTTACAGCAAGATTAATGAGATGCAGTTCAACGTTGCCGTCTCAAACATCTAATTAACTTTGCTTATAATATTGTTGAGTTGCTTGCCGGCTCTTCTCAACAGATAACTACATTTCGAACTGGTCTGAAGCTACTATTCAGACAAATTGATTGACCTTTTTTTATTGTGTCAAAAGTATAAAGAAATCTATATGAATTGAGCAATTTGAGTTTGAGTTTCGTCGTTATTTTTTTATATATTTTTTATAACCCATTTGGCATGGGAATGCTTGGCGACACTGAATATGCGGAAATTAACCCGAAGCAACAGCATATTATAACTTTTATGATAACTATTTTATATCTTATCCAACTTACGTATTAATCATGGTCTCAAGCTTGTCTTCTCGTAAATTTTCAGCGAGCTTAATGAGTATATCAGGCTGAATAGGACTGGTGTAGAAATCTTCTTTTACCTCTCCGTTAATTCTACTTATAGTTGCATTTGAATATGCAGTAGATACGTGAACAATGGATCTATAAGAAAATGGTAATTGATTCGATTTATTAGTATTTGCCAATTCATTCTCGTATTGTGTGTATATTTTGGAACATTTTCGTATTTATATACACATATACATAATTTAAAACATTAAAATTTATGACCTCGATACAGTTACGAAACATTTTATGGCACGTCTGTAATGTAAATGAATATTATCAAATAAATTATTACTTCATTTACTAAGATTTTTAAATGTAATTTTTGAAATTAAAAAAATGGGTTGTGAATGTTTGGTTGAGATTATACACTAAAACGTTTTGTTTTATTTTTCTAAAGAAACTCAATAGGAATATCGAATAAATTCCGCCAAGTTTTGATACGTTTAGAAGATAGATCGGTTATCAGCTTTACATGATCATCTTAATAAAATTAATTATGCGACTGAATTAAAAAATCAATGCAGTCTGCATTGCTAATATTTTGAAATCAATTTAAGTCTTCACTATTTATACTTACTTCAATTGCTTGCAACTCTTTGCTAATTTTAATATTTCTCTCGTTCCTCGGACGTTAGTGAGTGTCGCTTTCTTTACAGGATCTTCAAAGTTAATTGTAGCCGCTGAATGAAATATTATATTTACCTAAAGTTAAAGTTAATTTAGTAGAGGAAGATAAGACAAGTCTTGTTTACAAGATTACTTATATTGTATACAAAATCTTTTAATGAAACTATTCTGTGCATATTTAGTTTTTGTATATGATAGTGTAGACTACACATAGTTTGATCACATTCTATAAATCGATTATAACATGAAGTAAAACCTTAATGTGCCTTTACAACAAGATTAAATATAAAATTGACAAAATCCTAAAATGAAACTGACCTCATCTGTAAGGCGTAGCCAATCTTTATCATCCATACCAAGATTCAGTTCCGACACATCTCCTTCGACAGGTTTTATTTTATTTTTAAAACCAGGGTCTTCTTTACGAAGAAATTCATATACCTAAACATTATTATTGGCTGTTTAATTCGAATCAAGTTTACTTAGAATAATTGGATCTAATATAAACCAGTCCTCCAAACAACAAATTTTGGATAGTAAATCTCTTTATCTACATCTACAGAAATTAAAAACGTACTAACCGGATCGTCGAAAATAATTTTGAATCTTTCTTCAATATTTTTTCCTTTTAATGGTCTGAGTAAGACATACATTTTATTTACGTTTGTAGAGCTGTAAAAAATAGATAAGATATGAAGCTAAAAATTGTAAAGTTAGAAGATGAAAGAAGAAGACAAATGTAAAACGTTAATTTATTGGAGACGCAGCCTGGTCCAAAACATGAAGACTTGAAGAAGAAATCAAATATAAATAATCCCCGGCTCAAAAAATCCTTACATTTAAGCGGTCACGCGGTTCTGAAGTTAGCAATGAGCTGATAGTCTTTAAACAGGTGAACAGATCACAATACATAGCTAAGAACCATCTCGATTAGATCTTAGATGATACGATGCCACAGACAGACATACAGATAAATAGATACACACGTTAAAATTACCAGTCGTTTTAGCGTCAAGCGTTAAAAAAGAATACCTTAAAAGTTTTTCAACAAGTTGTTTTCCCAAAAATCCAGACGCTCCAGTAACAAAAACTACAGCATCGTCGTAGAACTTTAAGACTTCTGAACCACCACTAGAAATAGCTTCTCTGAGCTTTTTCCTCTTTGCTTCTCCTATAGCTTCAAATTCTTTGATCGATGTCATTTTACCTAAAAATTGTTAGATATATTTTATCCGATTATTGTCTTGAGACTACGTCGAAATGGTTTGAGTTAGACGCTTAAATAAATCCCTAAAATATTTCAATTAATCATATTAATACATGAATTTCAAGCAAACAAAGTCTATACGTAATATTAAACAGTATGTTCAATTGTCCGTACAAATATTTTTGTTGATTTGTTTCCTAAAAAGTTACAGTACCTAAATCATAGGACAACAGTATAAGGGCTTTAGCTACAGAGCATTACTGCTTGATTACTACTTAATAATAATGATTTCTGTCATGGCGGTGTGCTTATTTGGTGGCGTATTTATCTACTCAAATAAGTGTTACGCACATTATTACTAACAATAGTTATGATGGGTTTCGTAACTGTCAAACATTTAATGTTCATCCCGTCGATACGGTACCGACGTATTTAATTAAAGGTTTCGAATCGACAATATATATCCGCGATATTCGAATAGTGGCGAATTCTAGATTTAAAAAAAATATAATAATGTGAGTAATGAAAAAGCGGTCGCTGGGCTAGCTAGTCCATTTATCCCGTCGTATCTCAAAGAGCGGTTTAGCTTTCTAAGCTCTGACGCGTCATGTCAACTTGACCTCCGGTCAAGAAATGACGATCGGCACACGCCCCCCATAGCAAACACGAATTAATTATTATAGTAAGTCTTTTACGATAAAAGCTGCCAACCTATGGAATATGCTACCCAGTGGTATACGCTCCTCTAATTCTATTTATATATTTAAGAGTCGTCTTTTTAACTACTATTTATCCTCTCAACAGTTATTTGTATATTTTATTTTATCTATTATATATGTATGTATATAGCGTAGTGTATGTATAGTGTCTAAGTAATGAGCATTTAATTTCATCATACATTTATTTATATATATAATACATATTACGTGTAACTGTTTGCACTATCCCGTATTTGTACAATAGATTCTTTCACCGAAGGTTGTCTGTCAGAGATTGCTTATTTAGCAATAAGACCGCCTTTGCATACTCTCTGTTTTTTGTAATATTTGTTATAGTTTTGTGAATCCAATATCATGTATTTAGTGTGTGCAATAAAGTGCTTATCTATCTATCTAGTTAAAACTAAATACAAGATGTCAATTGCACATAAGCGAAGCAGGGGGGCGTTGATAAGTACAACTTAAAGCATGATTATTGATTTCATGCTAGCCAAATAAATTTAAGCAATTCATTTAATACATTTACATAACGTTGTTTATTCATGGATAAAAAACTATAAATGCATTGTTGAACTATAGCAGCGTTTATAACTTTATTATTTTGACGTACTTCTTCGTGCTGATTAGTTTGAACTTTCTGCAGGAGTTCCTCAGGGCGGCATACCATCACCATTAGATCTCGAGTCACTTCATCTGCAAATTTCATTTCAAAGTGTTGAGCAAATCGGTCAATTCTACTTGATATCATTATATAGAATTGATTTTATTTATATTAGATTAATAAAAAATCTGAGGGATATAATAGGATGCAACAATAATATGTTTTACATCTCGTGCAATTTACGGTTTTGTACTTTTGCAAACGTGTTCTACAATTTTTCTTTTCTTCCTATCCTCCACGCAGCGAACCTGTAACACTTTCATTATCATCCGTCAGATAAATATTCCATTCGATCGATTTCGATAAAATATTAATATGAAATCTGGGAAGTATATCCCCGTAGGAAACAATAAAAGTTCTCTTCTCTCATATTAAATGAAATTGTCTAAAAGGCCTCTACGCGTTCGCTATGGCTCCGCGTCAATGTTAACCCGTGATTGGAAAAAAAAGGAATCAATAATAAAATAAGCAAGATACAATTACTACAATAAGTTAGATATTTGTTATAAAGTGCGTTTGTTTGAAAGTACTGTTAATATAATATAGGGTTTAGAATTCTGCAAATTTATATTCTTATTTCCATAATGTTGCTATTTCTGAAGTTCCTTTAAAATGTATAATAGCCGTTGAATGTAATATTAAATTGACCCGAAAGTCACATATATTTGTGCAATAACAATGAATGACGCAAGATACTTAATTTGATTTATTATTCTAACAATCAAATAAGCGATAGAATATTCCTACTGTTCCAGTAATACAATGATATGCTGTCTGGCTTTTTTTTTATGGTAGATAAGGTGCAAACTCAAACTCAAAATATTTTATTCAAATAGACTTTTTACAAAGTACTTTTGACACGTCAGAAATTGGCCAGTCAGTCAGTTTTTCTGAAGCTACCGCCAGTTCGGAAAGCAGTTTCCTGATGAGAAGAACTGGCAAGAAACTCAACAGTAGCTCTTTTCAAAATGCCATTGTTTACATCAGTCTGTTTTACAAAGGTATAATCATTCAGCTAAGCATCAACGTCATATTGAATCCAAGCTTTGTCATCATTCAAATAATCTTGTACAGAGTAGTAAGCTTTATTTACTAAACACTTTTATATTCGAGTTTTAAATTGCTGAAGTGGCAAGTCTAATATAGGCTGTGGGATCTTATTATAGATGCGAACACCAAGCCCCATGAAGCTATTACTCACTTTGTGGAGACGATAGTACGGCGTTAAGAGTTTATTTTTATTTCTAGTATTTATCCTGTGTGTGTCACTATGTTTGGAAAATAACGTAATGTTCTGCCTAATGTATACAATGTTACAATAAATGTATTGTAACGACACTGTAAGAATACCTATTTTATTAAAAACATCTCGAAGGGAATCTCTAGCTCTTAGATTGTAAATGGCCCGAACTGCTCTTTTTTGAAGAATAAAAATGGATTCTATGTCCGCGGCCCTGCCCCTACATTATACTGTGAAAGTAACTAAAATAAACGAGTCTGGCTGTATCAATATCAGTTAATTGCCTTACTTTTCTTACTGCGTAAGCTGCGGAGCTGATTGGCCCAATATAGAACCTAGTGAAACGCCCATTCTTAAGAAGGATCCAGAAGATTTTTCACCATTAATAGCAATATTCTGGATCCTTTGGGTAAGGTAAGAAGCAATTAGATCAAGTCCTTTATCACTTATACCATAATCATTGAGTTTTTTAAAAAGCGTTTCATGTTGAACACAATCAAAGGCTTTGGACAAATCACAAAATACACCAATTGCATTTTGTGATTTCTCCCATGCGTCGTAAATATGCTTGAGGAGCGCGACTCCTGCATCCCTTGTTGGCCTACCCCTAGTAAAACCATATTGCTCACTATGAAAAATATTATTTTTTCCAAAATGCTCCAAAAGTTGATTTAGTGTAATTTTTTCAAAAACTTTCCATAGTGATGGTAATATAGAGATAGGTCTGTAGTTACCAGGATCGTTTTTGTCAACCTTTTTAAAAAGAGGTATAACTTTACTGTGTTTCATTAAATTAGGAACACACTTGTTGAAAATAAGAGCTAGATGCGGATGTGCTCTCCTTAACAATCTTGATAAAGTTGATAGTTTTTAAGATAAATGATAAATAATGATTCAAGACACAGAAAGGCCGACGCAACGCATGAGTCAGAGAGAGACAGCGATACTTAAAGGTAAGCGACGCATACTTGTGAGCGCGCGGAATTAACAATTAAAAAAAGATATAAACAATGAAATTTTTTAAAATCTCTTTTAACAATATTATTAACAATTGTATAGAGAATTAAAAAAAAATATTACTTAGACATTATGTTTTTTTTTAATATATTTTTCATGGGTCGAAAGTACCCAAATTTGAGATTTTTCGAACCTTTAAAAATTCATATCTTTAAAAATATTAACTTTATCGTTAAAAGTCATAGGACCTTTTTTATTGGTATTTCAATAAAGAATATAAGAAAAATTTGTCCGGTTGAAATATAACAATTCCTTGCAATTGTTTAAACAATTTCGGTTTAAACAATATGGCACCGGGTTGCGCCATGGCAACATGCATTTATATCATTAGGAGGGCAATTTGAAGAGGATCGCATAAAAAAATTGAGGTGGAATAGTTTTCGGTACTCATGCGCCGATTCCTCCTGGACTAGTAGTGGTCTGAACTTAAATTGTCAATAATTATATCTCACTCACTTGACACTGACAGAACACATTATCTATGCATGTGGCATATGTATCTCCCACATGAGTCGGCTCAGTAAATAAATTTATTATCTTATATGATTTAAACAAATTTAATAGCCGACGACTCAAGGACGTTTCTACTATAATATCTACATTAAAGTCTCCACAAACAATTACCGACTTACTCTTACTACATAGTCTTTTAAGCACATCGTCCATTGTCGATTCAAATAAATTATAATCACTATTAGGGGGGCGGTACACGCATACTATAACATAACGTTGAAGCTCAATGCATGATAATTCTAAACGTGCAAACGAGCAGATGGTCCAACTGATGGTCAGTGGCCACTATCGCCCATGGACATCGGCAAAACAATAGATATCCTCTTGTTTTGCCGATGCGTTGCATACTCGAAGATAGAGTGAAGAAATAATGCTGCGGTTTTAGCGAACCCTGAGCAAGAGTCCACAGACCACTAGATCCGCAGCATTAATGGGATGGGAGAGGGAGGGGGCGGCTCGACCGAAACGCGTCTATGACATTTGGCGGTCGGATTCGCATGCTGGTGGTCGCAAGCCAGTCGGGGAACAGATCCCCTACCACCAAGAGGGTGCTGGGTTACTCGCCTCTTACGAGATGCTCACCCAGCGGCAGAGGGGAATAATATTCTAACCCGTCTCCTCACGGGCAAAAAATCTATTTGTACGTCTGAGAAAAAGTAATGGGGATAGTTCACAAGATGTATGGGAGACAGGACCACTAACTGGATCATACAACATAATTTGAAATCGCTGCTCAACACTTTTTCCTTTTCGTGGTCTAATCAAATTCCAATCAAAATGTACACGAGAACTACAAAAAAATCTTAAAAAACATGTTTTAAACGACACTTCCTTGATAAGAAATAGTTATTGAAAGAGTATCTGTTATATTGGTGATGCTGTTGCTGAACTAGCAGATGCAAAAGATAAAGAAGAAACTCCACTTAGGATAGCGTTACCGGTTTTTTAATGGTAGATAAGGCTCAAACGAGCAGACGGTCCGTCGTCCTTGGACATCACACATACATGAGGGTATCTCTAGAATTTCCGATGCGTTGCTGTCGAAAATAGAGTGAGGAAGCGGAATGAAGAGAAGAATGCTACTGTTTGATTAGATGCTGATCGAAAAACCGGGAACAGATTCCATACCAACAAGGGGGTGCTGGGTTACTCGGCTCTTACGAGGTGCTCTCCCAGCGGCAAAGAGGAATTCCATTCTAACTTGTCCTGACACGGATGAATACTACCATGACAAAAAGTTTCCACATCAAATGTTTCCGAAGATAACCAGAAACCCCAGTCACTAAAACTCTCTTCTCTTCTCTCCGGCTCTTCGAATATTCTCTCTGTTTAAATCTCCTGTATTTCCTATAAAATATTAGTTTTTTTGTACGTAAATCTAATTAAAACATCCCATCCTAATACAAGTATCCGTATGTTTGTGTTTACTATTTCTTATAATGAGAGATGTTGGACAAAAGCCAAGGTCTTACAATTTCAGATGATAAACGTTCACGCAGCTCTCACAGTTAGCAATGAGCTGATAGTCTTCAAACGGCAGAACACAGGATCAAGATCACAGTACTTAGCTAAGAATCATCTCGATTAAATTACCTTTCAAACAAATATAACTTCATCAGAATCAGTCCATTATCTTGGGAGCTACGATGCCACAGACAGATATACAGATACAGTTGTGACGTTAAAGAACCCTGAACTGCATTCCTACTATTGAATTTATTAGCATTTATAAGTTTAAAAAAATTAATTAATTTTAAATTCTGAAAACCTACGTGGAGACACAAATTAAACAACAAAATGTAACAAGAAATAAACTTTATTATACACAACTTCCGTATTGAAAATAAAAAACATTTCATATATATCACGTTGTTCTCATATTTATAATTCTAGATCATCTTCTCTATTTTCTTCTTTGGACCACTCGCTACCAGATCGACTTTCCGCTTTTGTGCGACCTCAGTTGTTAAAAAAATATTTATGAAAGATTTAAACTTTCTTCAGACATAGTATCATAAACTTCTTTAACAAGTTCTGCCAATTCTTCTGCTCCATAGCCTAACAATTGACGTAAATCGCAAACAAATTTATACACGAATCTGTAAATAAAAAATATAAACATTGATGATCTGAAACCTTGCCCTGTGGAACACCAAAAAATAAAAAAAAAATACACAAAATTTGCAACTTCCTTTTTTGTTATATGGGTATAGTAACGATAAAAAATATAATAATTAAATAAATACCTCTTTCCCGCCACTTTCGCGATCATATCACCGTCATAATAGTATCGTAACGCTCTCGAAAGCTTCTCATAGTTCATAGCCGGTTTGTGCTTCCGCTTCCCCCACAATCTCGCTACTCTCTCCGGTTCTAGTAGTTTAAATTCTCCTTCTGTACCTAAAATATGTGAAGAAGAACAGAGTAACAAAAGGTGGATAAATTAAGTTTATTTTAAAACTTTTTTGATTAAAAACTTACCATGCCACCTAATAACATCAAAATATTCCGCGCTTGTCAGCAACTCCAACAGGAACTGCCATAGTTGTATCTGACCGTTGTTACCGTTTCGTGACGTCATATTATACTGACAGTTATCCTCATCGGCTGACGGTCGAATTATTAACTACAAAATATTACATTTCCATTTACTTTTATTATAACACATATTCAATTCCACAAGTATTCATTCAAAGTAATTTAATTCTATTTTAGTGTTTTCCATTTTATTTTACTCTATTCCTTTCTATTCCTTTCTATTTATCTCTATTTCCTTCTATTTTATATTTCAGTCGTCTATAATCTAATCTATCATTAAGAATAACTTCTCGAACAGATTTTGTAGGTAGACCGTATTATTCGCAATAGATAATTCTAACTTTTGGGAAACATTTTCAGCAGCGGGCATCTATCGGTCAAGATCTTATTTGCTGTTTATATCAACTTACCTGTTTAGGTTTCTTCTTTATGGCCGATTGGGGTATCTCTAATATTTCTTTAACAACTGGAGTCGGCTCCTCATTTTGGACCACAGCTAAAAAATATATAATTGTAATAATGTTGTTTAGCCTTCGAAGAGGTAACCACTAAATTAAAGAAGTTTATGAAGGTGTTTTTTTAATAGTTATATTTTTCTTTATAAATAAGTTGTTACAGTATATTCTGTTGCTATAAGCAGTTCTGAACTTTGTATACATATTCTTAGAAATAAAATAATTTGATTGGATTTAATTGGCTGAAAGAGGAGGGGAAATCATATTAATAAAAAGGTTAAGGGAGACAAACCACATTAATATAAGGGAAGGGATCAGGAGAGGCAAATCACATTAATAGAAGGGAAGGTATGAATTAATAGAAGGGAAAGTATGATGAGAGGAAAACCACATTAATAGAAGGGAAGGTATGAGGAGAGGCAAACCACATTAATAGAAGGCAAGGTATGAGGAGAGGCAAACCACATTAATAGAAGGGAAGGTATGAGGAGAGGCAAACCACATTAATAGTAGGGAAGATATGAGGAGAGGTAATACAAATTAATATAAGGGAAGGGATCAGGAGAGGCAAACCACATTAACAGAAGCGAAGGGATCAGGAAAGGCAAACCACATTAATAGAAGGGAAGGGACCAGGAGAGGCAATCCACATTAATAGAAGGGAAGGGATGAGGAGAGGCAAACCACATTAATAGAAGGGAAAGTATGAGGAAAGGCAAACCACATTAATAGAAGGGAAGGTATGAGGAGAGGCCAACCACATTAATAAAAGGGAAGGGACCAGGAGAGGCAAACCACATTAATAGAAGGGAAGGGATGAGGAGAGGCAAACCACATTAATAGAAGGGAAAGTATGAGGAAAGGCAAACCACATTAATAGAAGGGAAGATATGAGGAGAGGTAAACAACAATGAGGAGAGGTAAACAACATTAGTAGAAGGGAAGTGATGAGGATGGACAAACCACATTAATAGAAGGGAAGGTATGAGGAGAGGAAACTCAATTAATACATAGGAAGATATGAGGAGAGGCAAACTACATTAATATAAGGGAAGGGACGAGGAGGGACAAACCACAGTTATAGTAGGGAAGAGATGAGGAAGCAAACAACATTAATAGAAGGGACGGGACAAGACGGAGCTAACAACAAGGGCCCCTCCCTTCCAATCATAAGTCTACCAGCCCATCAAATAATCAGGATAAGTCCTACTACTAGCTCTTGCTTCGCTAGTTATATTGAGCTATCCTTTATTAACTTACCAATAAATTTGCATTTCCTCAGCAATTCAAAGTGAGTCCAAAACAAATCTCCTGGATCTGAAGGTACTTTTTCTCTAAAAAATATAGACATAAACATTACGAATATTATACTTTGTTGTTAATAAGGTTAATAAGAGAGATAAAGAGATAGTATGTAGGCAGGAAGGAAGGCAATGAGTAATAAAGGAAGGGAGTGGGGGATTTAGGAAGGAACCAAAAGATCAAGAAACGAATTTCCAAACGGATGTAATTCTGTGTGATTAACATACTAAAGACCTTAGCACCAAGTAATTTATATCAAAATGAATGTTTTTAGCTAAGTTGTAGTGAACACTCACTTAAAGTCAACATTAGTGATGGCACACAACTCTGTCCCACTGATGCTCCAGTCAGATAACTTGATGCCAATCAGATTGAACTGCCGGACTGCCCATTGGATCCACAGCTTCACATGTTGGACTGACCTTAAACAATATTAATAATATTACAGCTAAGAACTAATTGTTATCAAGATCTGTGGAACCAATTCTAAGGATTCTAGATTACTAGACTTTGTTAAGAAATTTAAGAATCTTTCTAAATTTTAAAACTTCAAAGGTAGGAAGTTCAGGCTATTGAATTCAAACTCACCATTGAGCTGGATCATCAGGAATCCTTGCTCTGCTTTGATCAGCTCGGAAATTAGCATCTACTATCCACTTGACAGCAGCAGCATGTGGCTGTTCCACTTCTGACTGAACTTCTTGTGCGGGTAGTTCTTCTATATCTAGAAAGATATTAACATTTCATTAGAATTGAAATTAAATATGATACTACCCAGCAAACCCGACATTGTATGGAGGTAATTCTTTATCATCTTTTTCCAATTCTTCATGTAGAAACCAGAGATTACCATCTCCTTCCAAGACGTCGTTTATAAGTCAAGATTCATCATCTCTCTTTTCAAGACGTATGGAGGTTAAAGTTCACATTCTCGCCAAGCTCAAGGATTCCATACTTCACCATCTCTTTCCAAAACTCTTTACAAGAAGTCCTATTAAGGGTAAACTCCCATCTTTCTGTCCTAGACATTGTATATGATACTAGAAATTACCATATCTTTCTAATATGTATTATGAAGACCATCTCTATTTCCAAGATGTCCAGACCACAGTTTACTCCCTGTCTTGGAGGTAAGACTTATCCATCTCTCTTTCGAAGATTTCGATTGGAAATGGCCGCTATTTTGGTTATTAAAAAATCTTACCATCATCCTCTGGTGGAAGCTGCAGCAACTCCTCATCTGGCTTCAATACATCCATTATATTTATTTTTTTCTGCGACGCTTTTATTTGTATATTGACTTGCACAACTCCTGATCCTCTTATACATTGCTCTACTAAAGTTTTGTGATTTTCTAACTAAAATAAAAGAAAAAACGTGATCATCATTATATGGCGCAGCCGGGAGGATACATGTAATTTGTTCTACCGAATATTTTTTTATCGAAAAGAAGAAAATCATAAGAGATTTTATAATTATCTACCAATATTAGACAGTGTCTTATGATGGTGAATCATCAATATATGGCGCAGTCGGTAGGATACATTACTAAGACTTTGTAACTTTATAACTTAAGTTTTAAAAAAAGAAATCTACATTTTCTTAAATTACTAACAATGTTCTGTGTGTTTGTATAACAAAGAAATGTGTTTAACCATCATCATTAATTATATGCAGTCGGTAGAACATGTAATTAATGATGATATGGTCTGTAAACCTCTGGTCTCTGAGGTTGGTTTCTAGCTAAAATAGCTAGCTGTAAATTACATGGCGCAGTCAGTAGGATACAAGTAGTTTCAGATACATACCATCTTGGCGTCTTGAAGCCAGAAGGTGTAATCAGATAGATTGGTGTTTAGTCTCCGTTCCAACATTGCTTTCAATCTGGATAGTCTCGTTCTAATATCCATTAATTGTACTATAACTTCTTCTAAAAATAAGGATTCATTAAAAAGTGTACAGAGTTAAAGAAGACTAAGATTATCTGTACAAGAAATATCAAGATCAAACAAGTCGTGACATATTTATGACAAAATAGAAACCAATCATGTTTATTATTTCCTATGAATCAACATAGCTATGGGCAATTAATCGATATTCAATTATCAACGCTAATTGAAAAGTCTACAAGTAATGATGAGCCTACTTTTTGTAAGTCTTAATTTTGTTAAAAATAATACTTATGGATGCTGATTATACATTCAGATGACATAGACACAGATTCGAATACAGATTATAAATATATAGAAGATGATACCAATACAGAAATATATACTTATGCAGATACACCTACAGTTATAGATATAGACTCAAATGTAGACACAGATATAGATACAAATACAGCTACTGATAAAGATAATGATACCGATACAGATGGAGATAGAGAAAGAGATATAGATACAGAAAGAGATATAGAGATACAGATAGAAATTCAGATGATACAAATCTAGAGAGAAATTATACTAATATAGAGCTACATACAGAAATGTATAAAATAATGATAATACAAATACAAAATACACAGACAGATATTCACATATTTATTTCACTTTGACATTTTCAATGGTTATTTCTATGTATGCGAGGTTATCTAATTTAGAATAATGCAATTAATACAAATGATATGAATAAGACATCTATAGTTATAAATATAGGCGGAGAGATAAATCTAAATGTCATCGATACAGATTGTAAACAAATAGATGATACAGGTATACAATCAAAGGATAAAGATACTAATAGAGATTCAAATGCAAATGATAAAGATATAGAGGATTTCAATACTAAGATTTATGCAGAAGATACAGTAATAGATATAGACAATGATTTAAATACTGATGGACCAGATATACTCACAGTTAGAGATATAGCTCTTGTTACAGATATAAATCCAGATATAAATATAGATATACAATCAGAGGATACAGTTACTGATATAGATTCAGATTCAGATGCAAATGATAAAGATATAGATAATACACATAAATACAAGTGATACTAATGAAAAAGATACCGACAGTAAATATACATTTTCAAAGTTCTCAATTAGCGTTATTGTGTATTGAGTGAACAACACAACTAACAAAGTTACTAAAGACATTACCATTAGAATCTGTGCTCAGCATTGTGTCTTCATCATCAGCTGTATCCGTAAATACAGTGAGGGGTGCTTCAAGTATTTCAGTACCAGTTTGCATTAAACCTAAAAAATAAAGAGTTTTTATATAGATTAGTTGACCCACCTGGTACAATTTAACACTTAATGTATATTTAACAATTTCTAGCCTTTTTTTTCACCATAAACATCAGTCCAGCCATAATTGAGCTATAAATGATGTAACTAACCTAATTATATAAATATATTCGGAGAGCCGAGATGAGCTAGAACTGGCCTATTAAATGTGAATTACTTACTATGAAACCTATCCCATATGGGATAAAGGTTGTTTAAATGAAGTTTATTCAAATGAAACTAGATATAGGATTCAGACTAGACTCACAATATACAAACGATAAGATTATAATCATCATCACAACCCATTAATGGCTCACTGTTGAGACGCTTCTCTATGGGTGTTAGGCCATAGTCCACCATTCTAGCTCAGTGCAGGTTAGCAGATATCACACACAAATCAAATCAAATGAAATCAAAATTATTTATTTCAATTAGATTTTTTGAAAAGTACTTTTGAAACGTCAAAAATTTGTCGGTCAGTTAGTTTGTCTGAAGCTACCACCAGCTCGGAAAGCAGTTTTCTGTTGAGAAGAGCCAACCAGAAACTCAACAGTCGCTCTTTTCAAAAAGCCATGTTTACATAGTCTGTTATACAAATCATTTAACTTGAGAGTCAAGGTCACTTAGATTCCAAGCATTCTCATCATTTAAGTAATCCTGTACATTATAGTATGCTTTATATATTAATGACTTCTTGATACGAGTTTTAAATTGTTGAAGTGGCAAGTCTAATATAGGCTGTGGAATCTTATTATAGATGCGAACACCAAGCCCCATGAAGCTATTACTCACTTTGTGGAGACGATAGTACGGCGTTACAAGTTTATTTCTGTTTCTAGTATTAACATTATGTTTGTCACTGTGTTTTGAATACAAATGAATATTCTGGTAAATGAACAAAATATTACAATATATGTATTGAGATGGGACTGTAAGAACGTCTATTTTTTTATATACATCTCTAAGGGAATCCCGCGCTCTTAAGTTATAAATGGCCCGAACAGCTCTCTTTTGAAGAATAAAAATGGATTCAATGTCCGCGGCCCTACCCCACAGTAAAATGCCATAAGACATAATACTGTGAAAGTAACTGAAGTAAACTAGCCTAGCAGTATTGATATCAGTCATTTGTCTGACTCTCCTTACTGCGTAGGCAGCTGAGCTGAGTCTTCCCGCTAGAGATGATAGATGGGGGTTCCACTGGAGTTTTGAATCTAAAGTTATACCCAGAAATACCGTCGAGTCCGCCACATCTAAAATTTCATTATTTAAACGTAGGTTAAATTTTTGTTTTTTAACATTAGGTAAAGCAAACTCAACGCATTTGGTTTTTTTAGCATTAAGAACTAAGTTATTTACCGTAAACCATTGAAGAACCTGCGCTAATGCACTGTTTACATCGTCATAATTATGTTTATTTCTGTTTACTTTAAATATAAGAGATGTATCATCAGCAAAAAGTACAATATCACACAAGTTCTTCACATAGTATGGCAGATCATTAATATAAATCAAAAATAAAAACGGGCCTAAAATGGATCCCTGTGGAACGCCCATTTGTAGCAAAGATCCAGAAGATTTTACACCATTAATAGTAACACATTTGAGCACATGGAGAATTCTCAGGAGTACAGGTTTCCTCGCAACGTTTTTCTTCACCGTTAAAGCAAGTGATGTTTAATAGCTTAAAACACACATAACTCGGAATAGTTGTCTGTACCCCTAGGCTTTCACTGCATATTAGGATTATTATATATATCTTAGTCATGCGCGGTCTTTCAAGGAGTGAAGTAGTCTCTAGATGTGATGAAAGTGTTAAGTGCAGTGTTATGTTAGTGCTGGAAATGCTATCCAATTAAGGTCATGTTAGTACCTTACAATATAGTTTCCAAGTCTTTTGTTAAGTTAGGTTTATGTGAGTTTAACCTTTGGTTTAAACAGAGAGCCTGAGCGTGGAGGTGAGTGTTGGGATCTTGTAGTGATCCCTAATATACCCTCTGTTCCTCCACCTTTTCATCATTAAAATCTCCGAGATAAATATATATTTAAAAAAAAAAAACACTAGTTGTCTCCATTGACAATACCTATTCCAACAGGACCACACTTATACACCAGATATTTTTGAAATCTAAAATTTAGACCAAATATCTTTTTTGAAAACTATCCTTTATTTAACATAGGATGATAAGCATACTGAACTTTGAACGAAATTTGGCTATTACATTCATTATTTTTTAATGGTAGACTAGTCGACCCATGTGACTTCGTCAGCATGGTGCTATTATAGCCTATAGCCTTTCTCGAATTTTTCAAATCGGACCATTATCTCTTGAGATTAGTGCGTTCAAGTATGTATCTTAAGTTGAGTTAAAAGAGGCAGCGAAGAGAATAATGCTGCAGTTTCAATGGATCCTTTTTGTTTTCTTTATTGATGTGACGAGTGTCTTTCATTAAAGACTACTCATTTGATTTTGTGTCAATGATATGACATGGGACAAAACATTTGTATGTCAGGTCTACCACGTTGTCCTGGAATGCATGGGTGTCGCCACACAATGGGCACAAATCCTCAAGGACATGAGGTCGCTCCAAGAAGCCTGTGTAGTTCCCAGGAAACTTCTGCGCTTCTGGAAGGAGCTGGGCTGACTCTTATAGCTAGTCATCACAGGAGCCCACTCACAACAACAACAACAGGTCGACTGCATGTGCATTTGGGTGAGCTTGCAGCCTGTCTTGGTATTACTTAAAACTGTCTTACAGATAAGAAGTTTGTTATCAGTTGAGAGTTTGCTATTTCACCCTAAAAACCAATGTAATTCTTTGTACCAGATGTTCAATTCAATTCAATTTTTAGATTTTGGGTTTTAGGCGTGCAAGTTGAGCACATTTAACTCCGCTAATGTCATGTGAGATGGAGAAATCAGTCACTAGGTACATATACAATGTAGGGGCCTGTTGGTCCTTCAGTCATAGAAGGGTGAATATATAAATTATTTATTGATGGGGTAGCAGAAGAAGGGTCAACAATTGTTTTTTTTGATCATAGAACTGGAATCGTTAGACACGCCATCATCTCCATGATGTTTCCTTGAATTTTTAGAGGGACATGAGGAATCGATTTCAATGAAATTCGTGCCTCAAGAATCAGGCGCTTTTGACCCCACACTTACCATTAAAGGCTTTGTAAATAAACTTACAACAACCAATAATGTTATTATACCCTGTACATATCAACACCAGCGATTTAAACACCTATTTCATCCCAAAACATCACAAGTATCACACTACATTGCATTCACCAACAACAATGCAAGCGAAGTCCTGTACCAAATGTTAAGTTTTTTTTTTTTTTTTTTTATAATAGATAAGGTGCAAACGAGCAAAGGGTCCACCTGATGGTAAGTGGCAACCATCGCCCATGGACATAGGAAAAACAAGAAACACTCT
Organism: Limenitis camilla; assembly: GCA_905147385.1. Taxonomy (NCBI): domain Eukaryota; kingdom Metazoa; phylum Arthropoda; class Insecta; order Lepidoptera; family Nymphalidae; genus Limenitis; species Limenitis camilla. The sequence goes on along the minus strand of LR990252.1, from coordinate 1,063,511 downwards.
CGTTTTGTCGATGCGTTGCATCCCCGAAGATAGAGTGGGAAGGGGGAATGAAGAAGAAAAATGATGCGGATTCAACGGACCCTAGGCAAGAGCCCAGAGTCCACTAGACCCACAGCATTAATGGAATGGGAAAGGGAGGGGGTAAGTCTGGCCCACATGCGGCTCAACCGGAACGCGTCTATGACACTTGGCGATCGGATTCGCATGCTGGTGGTCGCAAGCCAGTCGGGGAACAGATCCCCTACCACCAGTGGGGGTGCTGGGTTACTCGGCTCTTACGAGATGCTCTCCCAGCGGCAGAGGGGAATAGTATTCTAACCCGTCCCCTCACGGGTAAGTTCTATTCTTTTGGTCTTTATCTGATACCTCTATGTCAAACGCCTGTCCAGATGTAAACCAATACCTTACAGAGTCATCAATGGATCCTGAGAAAGAATCTACAATCCACTAGCACCACAGCATTTATGGAATTGTACTAAGCCAGTTGAAGGATGCTGGGTTACTCGGCTCTTATGAAATGAACCTAACCCAACCGCTCACAGGTAAAAATTATTATTATGTGATTGTTTGTACTTTATGTTACATTACTTACCTAAATCCGACTCAGTAACATACTGCGGTATTATAGATAAAGGGTCAGCGCCCTCGTCCGCGTCTGTAGTGAACACGTTCTCAACGCTCTCCATCTTTATATTCCTCACGTTCAGCAGCTCGTTGATATCACTCACTTCCATCTCGCAATGTTTATTTATTTGAATTTGGAAAAGGAAATTGGGAAACACTTCCGTATGCGTCAATTGATGACAAATGTCAACTAATTAGTGTTGCCAGCAGAACTGTTGATAAAATATTTATAAATCGATATTTATTACTAATATGTTTAAGTCGATATATCGATAGTTTTATATTGAAATGAAGATATGAAAGTCGATATATTTTTAAATTAATTGTTAATTTTTTTTTCTCTTTTCAAAATCTACAAAATTATTGAAAACTTAATTTACATTTTTTCGACTGTTAAATTCCTTACCTTTGGCATTTATATTATAAAAACCAGATTAAAAAAAAATTGGCGCCTCATAAGCTTCATTAGTATTCTGTTTGTAACTTTTATCATTTTTGAGCTGACTTACTTAAATTTTTTTTAATAAAACCCATATATCGATCTATCGAATATCGATATTTAAGCCAAGCCTAATGTCAGCTAATCAGTGTTGCCAATAACTTAAACTTTACCCTCAATCGATTTAAAAGTACCCTAAAATGTATAAAAATAGAAGAATATCAAATTGATAACACAAAATAGGATTATAAATACTTTTATCAAATTAAAAAAAAATATATTATCACCCTCAAATCGTACCTTTACACTCATGTTACAACCAAGTTTATATTTCCTAAATCTCAACTGGAACTTTCTCTGCCATGTGCCAAACAAATATTTTAAGTAGTTAAATATATAGAAGTTGATATTATTAGTAACACAATACTTAATTTTTCTCTATTCCTTGAAGCATGGTCATATTAGTAGAAAGAGATGCCTATAGTGGCTGTACTCTTCGGAAAGTTTTTTGAGTGCATATTGATCATATCAATTCCAACGAACATTTTTTTTATTTAGCTTCTAATAAATGAGGAATTGCTGCATGTAATAGTACCTATATGTATTAGTTTAAATTATTGAACTTATCGATTTTTTAAAACAAGTTTGACATAAACGAAATCGATATGGATTTAAACGCCAAAAAATTATCTAAAAATTGTAATATCGATACGACATAAATCGATGTATTTTTAAAGATGGCGATCATCGATTTTTTGCTTGTTTTCTTTTAATCAAATATGAATAGGTTAGGATTTGAACCAATATGTCATATATTGTACATCCTTATTTATATTACTTATTATATGTAAGTAGCAAGGGCGTCGCCAAGAGGGAAGGGGGGGGCAGTATAGACAGCTGCCCTCCCTCCTTAGAGGAACAAAAAAATATATTTGCTAATTTTAATAAAACTTTTACTATATGACCAATCTTTAAACCTCCCTCCCCCCTAATCGGCGGCGACTAAAATTATACGAATTAAATTATATCGATTTTATTTAGTCGAATATTATAGTATTATAATAATTTTTTTTCACTAAAGAACTACAGTGTTGCCAATTATAGTAAATTCCCGATTTTCGTGTAATTCAGTTTGTAAAAATATTCATAAAAAATTAACAAGAATGATTTTCTTTTGGAAACATTTCACACTGAGCGAGGCTAGGTAAATGAAGCGATTCTATTGGTTCTATCAAACACATTCCTCGCTCATCTCTGATGAAAACGCAGCCTAACCAGACTAGAGTATGGGCAAATTACGAATACAAAGTAAACAAATGAATGTGCGATTTAATATAATCTGTCTGTTACGCTTTCACGCTTAAACTACTGAACCGATTTTGATGAAATTGATAACTTTAGGAGTTAGTTATATATTATGTTGATGTTGAAAAATAAAATGCTTTTGTTTTAAATACATTTAATTTTTTTACAATAAATGCAAACTACCCGTACAATGCACAATAAAAAACTTATTTATTATTATAAAAAAAAAATTAAAGCTCATGAATATACTTTACGATGTTGGCAACATTGACGTGAATACGAAACAGTAACCAAATCAACATGTCGCCATGACAGAACTCATTATTATTAAACTAAAAAAGTTTCTTTAAAAGTGTTTGTGACGTCACGTCGTTTAGGACCATATAAAGATTCTACATGTCGTGATTCATACTGCGTTTTGAAAGCTTTTTAGGCTAAGATTCCACCAGTGATGTGCGAGGATGTGTAACTAGGAATGTGTCAATCACATCCTCGCACATCTCTGGTGGGAACGCAGCTTAAAGGTTCTATTTTTACTATTTTGGTTTGAACACGCCAATTATCTTCGTGTAGAATGTCTGGTTAACTTGTGGTAGTGGGTACAAAGTTGTATCGTCCAGTTGTAGTTGAGCATAAGTGAGTTGTGTTGCCTGAAACATTAATATTAATAATAATAACTTTATTTTGCCAAAAAGTACACAAAGTTTTTATATTGACTTACATCTTAGGGGGTATTATGATACTAGTCAATGTTTACTAGCACTTAAACTAGGCAGCAGAAATACTTCTTGTTTTATCGATGCATTGCAACCTCGAAGATAGAGTGGGGTGGGGAGTGAATAAAAAAAATGCTGCGGTTTTAGCGGACCTTGAACAAGAGCCCAGAGTCTACTAGATGCGCAGAATTAATAGGATGGGAGAGGGAGGGGAAAGTCTGGCCCACATGCGGCTCGACCGGAACGCGTCTATGACTTGGCGGTCGGATTTCCATGCTGGTGCTGGTGGTCGCAAGCCAGTCGGGAAACAGATCCCCTACCACCAAGGGGTGCTGGGTTACTCGGCTCTTTCGAGATGCTCTCCCAGCGGCAGAGGGGAATAGTATTCTAACCCGTCCCCTCACGGGGGAAAAAACCATTAATTAATATTCAACAGGGCACGGCAAGGGAGTATCTGCCCGAGTTGTTTCATGAGTCAAAAGATTGTCCTGATGGTGTATCTTCGGCGTAGCAGGTTGGCCTTGTCTTGGTCTTGTGTCGGTCTTGCCTTAGTCTTGTCTTACTGTAACTACTGATTTTCTTTTCCTTATTTTTATTTCGTTCTCTAAAGGTCAATGACAGACAGTACGTGGACAGCATCGCCCATGAACATCGACAAGACAGGAAGCCAGAGAATCGTAGAATTAATGGAATGAGAGACGAGGGTAGGATAGGAACGCGTCACAGACACTTGGTGGTCGGATTCGCAAGACAATCAGTGAAAAGATCCCCTACCACCAAAGGATGGGTTGGGTTATTCGTCTCTTACGCGATGCTTTCTCCCAGCGGCAGAACGGAATTGTATTCTTACCGGTCTCCTCACAGGAGATACTATGAAGAAGATGGGCCCTGTGCTTTAAGGGCTCCAAACATTGTGGGACACCAGACACCCAAGGCTTTTTAGGTTAATTTACAACTGGACAGAACAAACTTTTTAATACTTACATAAGTATACATATTTTCTTTTTGAATCTTATGTCTTCTATAATAATAATATCCAACACCGAACGCAACGACTAAGCCTACACTTAGTATTCCCAACACTATCCTCGTCACGTTAGATACTCCTGAATCATCATAATAACTCAAATAATCTGAAAAGAAAAATTCAATCAATATAATAGTTAAGTATGTTATTACATCAGTATAGGGTACACCCGAATGATTGGGTAGCGAATGACCTAGTTCAAAAGAACGCTCCTTTAGGTGAACTATATGAAGTAGTTCGTTGACAATCTCGCTCTTAGTTCTTTTTACTTCTTATATTATTTTAAAATCGAATTATTTACTTCTAGGGACGCTTATGATTCAACCATGCTTGACTACTTGTTTTCTATAAAAATAAATGTGTAATAAATAAAAATAGTGGTTTATTTGTAATAAAAAATCGATAGATATACATATTTATTTAAATGGTGAAAGAAATATCAATATATTCTTCATAAACATCGATATTTCTAACATCGATGTTTCACTTTTGAGAATATCGATGTTTTTAATAAAGAACTAAAAGAGCGAACTAGTTCACCATATCCATATAGATTTCGCCATATAGATCAGTTAGAATAAGGACTTTCAGATTTAGGGTACGCCTGACTTAGACCAGTTAGAACGAAAACACTGATTTAGGGTACGTCCGAATTAGATCAGTTAGAATGAGAACTTTCTAATTGGTTCTAGTCGTAACCTACACTTAATATTGAAATATATTTCATCGTATTTACCTTTTCCTGTGTCCGTTGGTGGTGAAGTGGTCTTGGAAAGATCAGTATCTAAAAATAAACAAATTCATTAACATTTCTTTAATCTCCGTTTTTCGATGGCGTTATAACCATTTCAGGTACTTGAAGAGAGTTTTATATATAGTGCCCTAGAGAAAAAAATTATGTTAGTTAAATATGTTTCTATAATCGAGTAAGGTACGCCTGAATAGGCAAGTTGGAACACAGAATGAGGACTTTCAGATTTAGGGTACGCCTGACTTAGACCAGTTAGAATGAAGACACTGATTTTTGTCTTTGTTGATAGTGAAGTGGACTTTAAAAGATAAGTATCTAAAAATAAATAAGTTCATTAATATTTCTTTTATCTCCTTTTTTCTATGGCGTTATAACAATTTCAGTTAGTTGAAGAGTGTTTTAAATATAGTGCTCTAGATAAAAAAATATGTTATATTAGTTTTATATGTTTCTATATTAGAGTAGGGTACGCCTGCTTAGACCAGTTAGAATGAAGACACTCTGATTTAGGGTACGTCCGAATTAAACCAGTTAGAATGAGAACTTTCTGATTGGTTGTAGTCGTAACCTACACCTAATATTGAGATATATTTCACCATATTTACCTTTTTCTGTGTCCGTTGATGGAGAATTGGCCTTGGAAAGATCAGTATCTAAAAATAAACAAATTCATTAACATTTCTGTTATCTCCGTTTTTCGATGGCGTTATAACCATTTCAGGTACTTGAAGAGTGTTTTATATATAGTGCTGTAGATAAAACAAATATGTTATAATAGTTTAATATGTTTCTATATTAGAGTAGGGTACCTGACTGAGATTTAGGGTACGCCTGACTTAGATCATTCAGATTGATTTTAATTTCTAATTGCTTCAAAGTATAACAAACGTCTTTACATCTACTTGTTGCTGGCGGTGACGTCGTTATGAAAGTATCACTATTTAAAAAAAAATTGCAAATTCATTAACTTTTTTTTTATGTCCTTTTTTGGTGGCTCTAATATTTTAGGTTATAAAAGTAACTTTATATTTTACAATTTTCTTCCTTAATTTACTGGCATCATTAATATGAGTAGCATTCTGACACTTATGATGACTTGTTATTTATGATGACGGCAACATTAATCTGAGTAATATTTGATTTTAGCAGTTATCACAAACTGAATATAAAAGTAAACCAAATAAACACGCCGACATGACGGAAATATTTATGATTATATCGCGAGTATTTTGGCAGTAATGCTGTTGGTCTGAGTCCAGAATATAACCCCCAGGAGGGTATTCTAATAAAGCCGTGATACTGTTAGTATGCGTATAGATTATAACCCATTTTATTTTTAAGTCTTACCTTGCCCGAGTTCAATCCTGGGCACACACCTCTGACTTTTCTGAGTTATGTGTGTTAATATCACTTGCTATAACGGTGAAGGAAAACATCGTGAGGAAACCTGCACTCCTGAGAGTTCCCTAAAGTTCTCAAAGGTCTGTGAAGCCAGCCAACCCGCACTGGGCCAGCGTGTTTTGTTTTCAATTCTGTTTTGAACATTTAAAACTTACTTTGGATTTGTAATGTGATTATGTTTGATTGAACATAATATGTTTCTATATCTTGTCTAGCTACACAATAGAAATCGTTGTCTTTTTCTGTTGGAATGTAAGGTAGAGAAAAATTAAACTCCCGTGTACTGAACAATCTAGAACAACGTAGGTATGAATCTTTAGAATCTGAAATGAAAAAATTATTTATTAATCATCTAATTTAGCGTCTGTTCTAGACTGCAGTTTTGTATTTTCTGAATTACTTACCGCGTTTGTATTTTAAACATAACTGAGAGCGATCGTATAAATTTATTCCGCTGCATGTAAATGTAATGTTCTCGTTAAGGTCACCTTTAGCATTGGGAGGGCTTCGAAATATTTTAACCTCTGGCGAATGGCTTTTTTCGCTTTCCTTTGTATTTCTGTCATTGGCTGTAAATAAAATGATGAAATTCTGTAATTTAAATTAAATTTAGTACCTTCAATTGAGAATCCTCAATCCACTAAAATTCTGTCATAATTGAAAAACTCAATACTGGTCGACCCTTGCGATTTCGTTCGCATATAGCTCCGCTGCTATTGGTTGTAGCGTGATGATATATAGCCTATAGCCTTCCTCGATAAATCAGCTATCTAACACTGAAAGAATTTTTCAAATCGGACCAGTAGCTCCTGAGATTAGCGCGTTCAAACAAACAAACTCTTCAGCTTTATATATTAGTATAAGATATAAGATTATAAATAAGTCGGAGGTGACAAGAAGAGTTCGCGCGATACAGTCAGGAAATTACTAAACATTAGTACGAGTTGTGGCCAAGGTTTAGGGTTATCTGATCATAGTACTGCTCAGGCTTACCGCTTAGCCTAACCTTAGGTTGACATAAAGCAATAGTAGCTCGAAGTAGATCAGTTATATTGAGGATATTCAGATTTAATTAAAAGATTCATTAAAAAAATCAACTGAAACCAATCTCAGTGAATTCATTCATAAAGTGGTTTTCAAATTGGAAATTGGATTGCGATTGGACGTTATCTACACTATTATATAAAGAGGAAAGATTTGATTGTTTGTATGTTTGATTGTTGCGAATATGCTCGAAAACTACTGACCCGATTTTAAAAATTCTTTCACCGATAAAAAGCTACATCTTTTCCGGGTAACATAGGCTATGTGGTGTTGCCATAAATACTCTAATTAAAAAGATATGGCCATTTAAGTGCCATAAGGTGGCCATTTTGTAAATTGAAGAGTTTCTCAGGAACTACTAATCCGATTTTAAATTTTTTTTCACCGATAGAAAACTACACTATTCGTGAGTGACAAAAGTGATTTAGTGTTGCCATATACATATTTCCGTCTCTCTTCCTCTTATATACTATCATTCTCTCTCTTTTTTCTCTTATTAATTTTTATCTTTATCTGTTCAGAATGATCAGTCTCTTTTCACTTTCTTTCTTTCGATTATTTCTCTCTCTCTTTCTTTCTCTCTGTCCTTTACCTATTCAATTTTATTTTTGCTTTATCCTCCCTCTTTTATTATCTGTCGCTTTTCTTTTCTTTTCATTTCTATTATTTTTCTTTTTACAACTTTTTCTTACACTCTCTCTATTTTCAAATAATGAAAAACTACACAATTACAGAGTGACAATTTAGGGACATCAATTATAATATTGCTTTAAATACCCGCAGCGAAGCGAGGGCAGGCCGCTCGTATGGTATACACGGGTTACGAATCGAAGGCCTTTGATAAAATTTCTCACAGTATCTTGTTAACTAAATTTAATAATATTGGAATACACGGAGATCTGTTTCGTTGGATTTCATATTAACTTCGTAATAGAAGTAAAACGGTAACAATTAAAGGTCATTTATCTATTTTCCTGCTTATACCTTCCGGTGTACCTCAAGGGTCGCATCTTGGTCCTCTTCTTTTTAACATTTATATTTATGACATTTGCCATATTTTTAAGAATTCAGATGACATGAAGATTTTTAGACCCATTTAGATAATTTATGTAATATTGTTTATTTAGATAATTTATGTAATATTGTTCTAAAAACCTACTTACAAACATCTTAAATTAAAAAATGAAATCTAATAAGCTTTTCGTAAGCTTAAACTATTAATAATTATTATATTTATTTTTTTATAGTATACGGGTGCAAACGAGCAAAAGGTCCACCATGGTAAGTGGTCGCCGACGCCCATGGACATCTACAATACACGAAGAATTGCAAATGCGTTGCCAACCCTACTTTACTTTTTAAGAAACCTGTACACTCCGCGTTTGAAGACCCCAAATTAAAGCGCTCTGAGAAAACCTCTGGTGACAGATTATTCCACAGCCTGCACGTGCGTGGGAGAAATGATCTAGACGTACGTACATTGCTGGTATGCCACGCATCCAAGTGGTGTGGATGGAATCTGTACTCTTAATAATACTTTGATAAGTCGAGTGACCGAAGTGCGAGACGTAGGATAGTAAACTTCTGTTCAAGACTCACATAAATCAAATTGAAGCCAAAGCTTACCGCTTGATACGGATCTACTGTCTGGAATCCTATGAATAATATCCACATTGACACATTAGAAAAAAATCAACGCAAATTCAGCTTGGCATGCCATATCTTCCAGTCACGTCTTTAGTAAATAGAAGAATAGAGAGAGATATTACCTTCTTATTTAAATTACTTTTGAATGAAATCGATTCACCAAATCGTCTAAGCCATTAGTTGCTTGTTTTATTGACACTGAGGGTGCATATAACAACGTGTCGATTGAGAGTATAGTAGTTACTTTAGATAAATTAAATGCTGGTTCTTTAATATGCCAATATCTATGGTCGTTTTTAAATGAAAGACATTTAAAAATTAAGAACGATACAAGAAATACATGTTATGAAAGATGGACAAATAAAGGTCTTGCTCAGGGAGACCCACTGTATCCTTTATTGTTTAATGTAGCAACCGTGGAAATATGTAGAACTATAAAAAATGTCCAAATTAGTCAATACGCTGATGATATTGTATTGTATTCCAGTCGGAATAAAATTCAAGATAGTGCTATGGATATACAAAGAGCTTTAGATAGTCTTATTGTTATATTGAGTGAGTTAGGATTGGAACTTTCAAATACTAAACCTATATTGTGTGTCTTTAGTAGAGGTCACAAACGACAAAATGTAACCATTTAAGTTAAAGGTTCAAATTTAGAAGCAATCGAAAATATAAAATATTTAGGCATCTGGTTGGACAGATCTCTACGGTGGCGAAAACATATTGATGAAACTTGTGCAAAAGCAAGTAAATTTCTGCAAATGCTATTATTATATATATATTGGCGGGTTGTGGATGGGGTATGCATCCTCAATGTCTGCGTCGACTATATACAGCTTTAGTAAGAAGTAGAAAAGACTATGGTTCCTTTACCATAATAGTGCTAACACTCATTTGTATAAACTAGATAAATTACAAAATCAGGCTTTGAGAGTTGTAGGAGGATATATATAATCCACACCTATTCATGTAATGGAAAATGATCTCTGTGTTCACCACTTTTAGTGCGAAGACTAAATATTTTTTAAAAAGTCATTCTTGCTCTAAAAATGACACAGTTAATTCTATCTCAGAACTCCGTTCAATATTCGGAAACAGGTATTGGTCTAAGAAAAAGAAACCACTTCTTTCGTATACTTATTTTAAAAAAAAATTGATAATATTGATTCTTCAAATCCTTTAGAGATGTTGAAATTAGAGACATGGGTTACGAATTTTAGAATAATGGATATAGTTAATTTAGATTTTTTAAATAAGTCAAAAAATAGTTTGGACAGTAATATATTGAAACAACAAACAATTCAAGAAATATGTGAGAATTGTTCTGATTGGTACTCTATCTACACTGATGGGTCAAAAAATGAATCGAGCGTAAGCTGTTCTTACTTTGATATTGCTTGTAATGTTAGTGGAAGTTTCAGGATTAATAATGAGATATGTATAATAACTGCTGAGAGAACTGCTATATTTAAAGCACTATCCTACGCTAAATCTGTTAGTAAGCAAAAGATTGTTATTTTTTCGGATAGTAAAAGTGCACTCCTTCATCTTATAAGTTGTGTAATAAAAGGAAGAAGTGAAATGTCAGTTGCTTATAAGATACTGAATGAATTGAGCGTTTTTTTGCTCTAGGGGGGTTACATTAAAGTTACAATAGGTTCCATCACACATTGGATTAAAGGGAAATGGAGGCTGACTCTTTAGTATAACAGGCATTAATATCAGGAGATATTATAGAAGTTAAACCAAATTATTCAGAGATCTTGATAAAATATAAAAAAGATAGCCACAACACTTGGAAAGAGTATTTCGATGAGAGATCAAAAGGTAAAGGAATCTGTTTTAAGAGTATACAAAGTGAGCCTCCTCATGTCCCATGGTTTGGAGATGGAAAATTGACACGTCAACAAGTTGTTATGGGCATATTCCACTAAATAAATGTGCGTTCATGATGAAAAAAACAAGTTCGCCTGATTGTGACATTTGTGGTGTGATAAAAGATGTGCAACATTTTTTAATGTAGTGTGCTCGTAACGCAGGGAGGAGAAGTGAGCTAATTAAAATAATTAATATTACTTTATTAGACATTGGAATCTTCCAAAGCATTCTGGCTTTTCCTTCTTCGGAGATAGCCAGAATGCTTTATAATTTTAAATTTAAATAGTAAATACATAAAAGGATGTTATGGTTGTTTTTGGGAACGATGGGACTGACATTCACACTTTGTGTAAAAGTCCCCTGTGTTTATGACGTCTCTGTTTCTACAATGTTTATTGATTTTAGTGTTTGTACAATCCGCAAACTAAAAAGACAATTGCGCGTGTGCAACACTATTACAAATTAGCTTGATTTCTGTGTGTTAATATTTACTTTAGTTTTAGAGTTACATTTTTTATATTATTTTGTTTAATATATATTGAACGCGCGGGCGGCGGGGATGATGTAGTCATTGAGAGAGGCGCACGCGCGCGGTGTGAACACCCCCCTCCCTCCCCCTGTTGACCCCTTTATTGATTAATAATATCCCGAGTCCTGTGCGTGTTGAATCTCCTAAATGCTTGTAAATTGACCCTTCCCTGACGAAAACCGACTGGTGGTGAACTGCGAACTATTTAGTGTTATTATGTGTTGTGGTGCAAACCGGCATGCCCAAACAAGATTAGAAAGAAGATAAAAAATCATCAAGAACTTGTGAGTACTGTCTGTCTTCATTACCTAACTGACAATAGATAACCCTTAATTTAAAGAAGCTGAAACCGGGCCCAGCCAGCTTCCACGTGTGTGGGGTTCTGTACGCCCCATATTTTTTTATTTGTTTCTCTCTTTAGATACTAAATTGTGTTAATAATCTATAGATGGTTATCTTATTTTGTTTTTAAATGTGTCTGTTCCGTTTATTTATGCGTCTTATACTAAATGATAAAGCTGAAGAGTTTGTTTGTTTGTTAACTCATTTATCGAGGAAGGCTATAGGCTATATGTCATCACCCTAAGACCAATAGGAGCGGAGCATCACGTGGACAAATTCGCGTGGTTCGACTAGTAATGTATATTTGGAAACTTGATTGGTTAGTGTATGTTTATGTTTTATTTTTAAGAATTGTTGTACTGTTTATATTCTTAATTAAAATTAAAAAAGAAAAATATACACTGCCTCTATAGCACACTGTATGAGCAGTCTCGCTAGCTCTCGTCTCATTCCAACTGGCGTCCTGACTAGGGATGAAAATGTGAAAAAATAATCGATTTTTAAAAATCGATTATCTACATACTATTAATCGATTTTTAATAAATCGATTATTAGTATTTAGATCTTTAAAAGGTTGTTACATTTATTGTAATTATTCTATGAAGCGTCAGTAGCTCAGTGGTGCGGGCGTTGGGTTCACGAAATATAAAAAAAAAAATTATTGTTTTATTTTATTTTTGTTCTAGTCAAATGATAAATGATATTAGACATCTGTGTTAATGTTCAAAGAACATTTAAACAATGTTTTAAATCCAACAGATTATTGTTTTAGTTATTATCGACTTGGTAATTTTATTATTATGTACGAAAAAATGCAACTCTTTGAATAGATAGAAAAAAATCGATTATTTTTCAGATAATTGATTTTTTACAAATCGATCTATTTTAAGAGAGAAAAATCGATTTTCTTAATAATCGGTTTTTCCCCCTTTATTTTTTTTTTAAAATAAGGGACAAATGAGCTACCTGGTGGAAAATGGCCACCGTCGCCCATACACATCGACGAAACTAGAGGGTATCTTGTTTTGTCGATGCGTTGCCGCCTCGAAGATAGAGTGAGGTGGAGGAGCGAAGAGAAGACTGCTGCGGTTTGAATGGACCCCAGGCAAGAACCCGGTGTTTATTGAAACAGCAGTAGTAATGGGTTGCCTACCACCAATGGGGAGCTGGGTTACTAGGCTTTTACCAGATGCTCTCCCAGCGGCAGAAGGGAATTGTATTCTAACCCGTCCCCTCACGGGTATAAACGATGTCACATCTCTAGTCCTGACATGTCATGGGCTGGCATGGAGATCACGTATTGACTTTAGTAGCGAGGAAGATAGTCAGGATAGACTGGAAGAAGACGGACTGAAGAGTTGATTGATTGTGATTTCATACTTACGGTTTATGTGTGAGTTGATTTTCTCTGAACGGACAATAACTTTTCCACTTCTTGCAGCTTCACAGTAATATTGTTTGTGTTCTATTGGTTTATATTGTATGGTGTAGTTAAATACCTCGTTGTTAGCGAACCCAGAACAATTACTATTTTGGCATTCTGAAATAAAAAGTTCCACTAACTTAGTCTGTTGAAACATTTAACGTTCTGATTACTATTCTTTTTATTGAATAATTTATTCATTCATTCATCTAGCAACACACTATTACTAACTTTTACTTCTTATTGAATACTAGTCGACCTGTGCGACTTCGTCCGCGTGTAGCTCCGCTCCTATTGGTTGTAGAGTGATGATATATATCCTATAGCCTTCCTCGATACATGGCCTATTTAACACTGAAAGAATTTTTCAACTCTGACCAGTAGTTCCTGAGATTAGCGCGTTCAAACAAACAAACCCTTCAGCTTTATTTAGTATTAGATAGATGAGGATATATTCTCGAAGACCTACAATATCACGTCTTGGTGACTAGAACATTACTTGTACTTCAGACACTTCAGCTTCAGATTTCTGTCATGTCAGCATATTTATTTGGTTATCTTTTCTGAAATGTTTCTCAAATCAATGTTGCCAACATCACAACTATATTCTTACCAATACAAGTTATGCACAAAATGGCGTCGTTCGGCAGATTGCTTCCGCTGCATGTCAATGAGATCTCCGCGTAAGGGTCACCCTTTGCACTGGAAGGGCTTCCAAATATTTGCACCTCTGGAAGGCCATTGTTGCTTTCTAGAAATTAAAAAAACAATATTAATTAAGGTTTGCATTATAAATAGTTTTAAATCAGGTTATACTATACACGCAGAGCTACAATATCACGGCTTGTTGACTAGAATATTACAGTTATACTTCAGACACAGAGCTTCAGCATTACTGTTTGATTACTCAAGTCTTATTGATTGTGGCAACATAGATAGTACTGTTTATTATTTGATATATGACCCGCCCGACTTCGTTCGCGTGTTGCTCCGCTCCTATGGGTCGTAGCGAGATGTTAAATAGCCTAAGTTACTCCTTGTTACATCACCTATCTGCCAGTGAAAGTCCCGTCAAAATCGGTTCAGCCATTTCAGAGATTAGCCGGAACAAACATGTACCATGTATACATCCATATGCACTTAGTAAAAAGCAGTTATTTTAATAATACAAACAGACATTACAATTTTATTTATTTGTATGGATGACGTATTGTTATCGTTATCGAGAGAGAATTCGACGCTTTAAGGAGTTTCTCGTTAAACCGAGTGACGCTACATGGAGCTTACACTGTATTTTCATTTAAAGTTTATCAGTTAGTGACAGAGTTAAAATAAACTTTACTCAAAAACCAATTCCTTTTTTTGATGTATTAAAATAGAGTAAGAGTTCGTGACGGTCAGAGCTTCGTTATTTTATAAAATCTGAAAGTTTCTCTGTGTATGGGCCTAATAGAGATATAAAGGATCCCCAACTATGAAGTTTGGATCACGGCTGCTTTGAAAGGTAGTAAAGGTATTTTAAATTGCACCTCAAGTTATTTAAAGTATAAAGCTCAATATATACTATATATTACTCACTACACTCTCAGTACTCAGTATATAATTATACTATTCAACCTGTGTGACTTCGTCCGCGTGTAGCTCCGCTCCTATTAGTCGTAACGAAATGATATATAGCTTATAGCCTTTCTCGATAAATGGGCTATCTAACACTGAAAGAATTTTTTAAATGGAACCATTAGTTCCTGAGATTAGCGCGTTCAAACAAACAAACTCTTCAGTTTTATATATTAGTACCAGCCGACCCGCACGCCTTCGTCCGCGTGTAGCTCCGCTCCTATTGGTCGTAGCGTAATGATATATAACCTATAGCCTTCCTTGATAAATGGGCTATCTAACACTGAAAGAATTTTTCAAATGGGACCAGTAGTTCCCGAGATTAGCGCGTTCAAACAAACAAACTCTTCAGTTTTATATATTAGTACCAGCCGACCCGCACGACTTCGTCCGCGTGTAGCTCCGCTCCTATTGGTTGTAGCGTAATGATATATAACCTATGGCCTTCCTTGATAAATGGGCTATCTAACACTGAAAGAATTTTTTAAATGGAACCAGTAGTTCCTGAGATTAGCGCGTTCAAGCAAACAAACTCTTCAATTTTATATATTAGTACCAGCCGTCCCGTACGACTTCGTCCGCGTATAGCTCCGCTCCTATTGGTCGTAGCGTAATGATATATAACCTATAGCCTTCCTCGATAAATGGGCTATCTAACACTGAAAGATTTTTTCAAATCAGACCAGTGGTTCCTGAGATTAGCGCGTTCAAACAAACAAACTCTTCAGTTTTATATATTAGTACCAGCCGACCCGCACGACTTCGTCCGCGTGTAGCTCCGCTCCTATTGGTCGTAGCGTAATGATATATAACCTATAGCCTTCCTTGATAAATGGGCTATCTAACACTGAAAGATTTTTTCAAATCAGACCAGTGGTTCCTGAGATTAGCGCGTTCAAACAAACAAACTCTTCAGTTTTATATATTAGTACCAGCCGACCCGCACGACTTCGTCCGCGTGTAGCTCCGCTCCTATTGGTCGTAGCGTAATGATATATAACCTATAGCCTTCCTTGATAAATGGGCTATCTAACACTGAAAGAATTTTTCAAATGGGACCAGTAGTTCCTGAGATTAGCGCGTTCAAGCAAACAAACAAACTCTTCAGCTTTACATATTAGTATAAGATAACATATGTTACTTGAGAAACTACCAAAAGATGTTTTCTCAGTAATCAGACAATTTCGATGGTTCTTACATCGACACAATCAGACAAATAAATCCTATCCTATAATTTAATCCTAACTTCATAATTAGGAATCATTTATATCTATTAAAGACACAGAAAAACTTTCAGCTTTTATTAAATAACGAAGATCTGATCGTCGCGAGATCTTTTACTTGTATTATAGAAAACAACTTACCCGCACACATTTCTCCACTTAAAATAATAATAGTTACATAAAAAATGTAATAATACATTTTGTACTTATAACACAATATTTAGTCTCGACAACCATTTACAAGCTGACTTATGATAAGGGGAGGAAACAGGAAACTTGTGTTCACAATGATTCATTGGTTTAGTATAATATATTATCCAAATATGTCTGTTGAAATATTGACAACAATTAGTAATAGTACTAATATATCAATTTTCCGTGAATTACGCATTTTTAAAAAATAATAAACTAAATATTATATATAGTTATTTATTTTATTTGCTTACTAGTCGATACGCGCGACTTCGTACGCGTGTAGCTCCGCTCCTATTGGTCTTAGCGTGATGATATATAACCTATAGGCTTCCTCGATAAATGGGCTATCTTACACTGAAAGAATTTTCCAAATAGGACTAGTAGTTCCTGAGATTAGCGCGTTCAAACAAACACTCTTCAGCTTTATATATATATTATTATTTTTTTTAAAAGATTACTAACAGTATGGATCACATACTAGTATTCCCTTTACCCCTCCTAGTAAGCTTGCTTGTATCAGGAGTGGGCCACGCCAGTAGTCCAATGTCCTTTTTATTAATAATAGGCCATACAGCCTCCCTAATGATGTGATGAGCAAGCCTGGCGAAGTGCGTGGACCCCTCGTGGACCATGAAGAAAGAGCGCCTCTGTTTGGGTGATGAGTGATGGGACACGACAACGAGTATGGACCCTACCTCCGTCCCCCTCTCGCCAAGCGCTCCCTCACGAGCCAAGACGTCCCTTAAACCGAACGTAATACATCCATCCAGCAAGACGGGGGACAACTCAACTGACGCCATCTTGTGTTTGTCTATAGACCACGGTTACCAACTTAGGGGTTTTCCCCCCAGATTTATAGGGTAAATACGTGAGATGGAATTTTTTAGGGGTATTTTCAGGGATTTTTTGACTCTCTAATATTTTTAAATTGATAATATTAATATTTATTTCTTGAGCTAGCGACTTATAACGACATCTAGTACGTAATTCTACAAGCGCTCTGTGGTGACTGGCGGCAATACTGGCACCATTGGCGGCCATTTTATTGTCTGTGCATATGGCGATTATTGTTGTGTATAAATTGAACGTATGTTTCGCCGCCAAAAAAATATATTAAGAATATTCTTACGACGATTGTTATTTCGATTTTGGTTTGTAGTGTGTGTCGATAAGAAATGTGTTATATTATAATTAAAAGACTTTTGAAACATATTACAGCATATTATTTCTAAATCGTTATGAATTTATATTTATATATTTTTTAGGGGGACGAATAAATAATTAAGGCGATTTTAGGGGTTTTTGACACAAACTTTAGGGATAAATATTTTTGAGAGTTGGTAACACTGCTATAGACAACAGAACACCCCACAGTAGTCATTGCATTGAATATCATTTCTATTTCACGCCATATAACCTAGAACCACAATATCATACATTTCATCAATTATTTATTCAAATAGTCAAAGACAAATTTTTAGATTGTGTTGCCATTGTTGTTTATTATATAAGTGTAAATTATTTTGTTATTATTTTCAGTGGAGTACCTAATGTGTTATAGTAAGTTAAAAATGTCATAAAGACTCCTCAAAATAGGGACAGTTCAAGTATTACTTAATATTTCTGCAATTATCTATCTGTTTTGAAATATTCTTGATTCGGTGTGTTTATTTTATTGATGACGTAATCTCCACGCAAACCCCCCGCAGAAACAATATATTGAGAATTAAATATTTTTTTAATAAATCTAAGTATTAAATTGCACTCATACGAAATTGGGGATGGTCAACTGGTCAGTAATTAATCATAAAATTAATTACAACATTTAACATTTGCAGTGTAAATTGATATTTCCTAGAATGTTACAAAATACTTCTAGATTACTTATGGGATGAAATAAATCCTATCTGCATGAAATTTCATAATTTTTCATACAATAACTTTAGTTTACTTAAACAAATAACAATAAAGTTTTAGTATCACATTACAATTGATTTTGGTAGTTTCACGAATTTAAGTAAGGAATAAGATTTATATATACATTTTTTTTAGAAACAATGATAATTTTTAAAGCAAGCAACAGACGGTAGTTACTTGTTAGCAACAAAGAACTCGCACGCACACAAGCGAGCGCCGCCATCCCCGCCGTCCAGCGCTCAGTGTTGCCAATAATACATTCAAAATTCCGTTAAGTAAGTTCAAATTCAAATTCATTTTTCAAATTCAAATTCATTTATTTCCTCAAGCGTGGTCAAGTACAGGTTTTGTTTTTATTATTATGGTGGCCGCATGCTCTGCCATTACAATGACATGGAAATATTAATTTAATGCAATTAAATCAGTCCAGTTCGCGCGCTCTCAGCGAACGGACGTGAGTTAGTGTACGTAATCGTGCAAGTAACTAAGAGAAATACAGAATTGTTAACAATGGTGCAATGCAAAAAGTGTAAACTGTTTACTTCTAAAACAAAGGATGTCATAAATTGCAAAGAATGTGGAGAAGTGTACCATAAGAAGTGTGCTCAGAACAAAAAATTGATAGAGAAAAAAATATGTGAAGAGTGTTACGAGGACAGCTCGAGTCAAGGCTCTGATGCACCAGAAGATAAAAGTACCTACAAAGAAATTCTAGCAGAAATTAATAAAAAATTAGACATTGTGTATAGCATGCAGAAAAAGCTGGATGATTTATCAGATGCGGTAGATTTTTATGCTGATAAATATCAACAATTATTAGAATATAAAGAAAAATCAGATAAAAAGATAGTAGCATTACAACAAAAAACGATAAATTTAGAGAAATGTAATAAATCACTAGAAGACAGAATAATATTTATGGAAACAAAATATAAGGAGAGAAACATCGAAATATCAGGGTTAGAAAAGAAAGAAGGAGAAAATCTAAGGGAAGTAGTTGAAAAAATAGCAGATAAATTGAATTTAAACATGAATGAAAAGTGTGTTCAAGAGATTAAGCGGGTAGGTACCGAAAAAATTGATGGGCAGGGCCCCCAGGCTATTATAATATCGTTCGATTCAGTGGATACAAAAAATAAATGGATTGGTCAAAAGAAAAAAGTTTTGACTAATTCAGACATCTACAACAATAATAACAAAAAGCGTATATACATAAATGAAGATATACCTAAATCAACAAAAAAATTATTCTGGACCGTAAAATCGCAATTAAAATCATCCTACAAATATATATGGATTCAAAACGGTAAAGTACTCGTCAGAAAAGATGACAACAACCGAAAAATATTAGCAATTCGATCCGAAATTGATTTATTTAAGTTAATTGAAGAAAATCCATCCTAATTATTAAACGAGTAAGTAATCATCGTGTTTCTCTAATCATCAAAATTCGATAATCCATTAAATTGTATAAGAACAGATATACCATGCTTAAAATATAATGATGCGCTTAACTGGAGTAAGGACTTCATACAAAATTATCAAGGCTTGACAGTAATAGTATAGTGACACTACGGAAGAAATTCAATGAACTGCTTATAATATTAAATTTTTGTCAAAACAGTATCGACATTATAATATTAGCTGAAATAAATATTAAACAAGAAGAAATAATTCTATATACTATACAGGGCTACAACTCATATTTTCACACAAGAGAGATACGAAGAGGAGGCGGAATTTTAATTTTCTATAAAAATAATTTAAATCTGTATGCAGAAAAAATTTAATGTTCTTCAGCAGAAATAATGCACAGCGAATTGCGTGTCGACGGATGCATGAATATACATATTATAGCTATATACAGGCCACCCAGCAGCAATAAACAAATGTTTATTGACCACTTACAAAGAATTATAACATCTATTCCAAGTCGTCAAGATATTATTTTATTAGGAGATATGAACATAGACTTATTAAGTAAGAGTGCGAAAAGGATAGTGACCGGTTACGAGAATATGCTATATGAAAATGGTCTCTGCTGCGTTGTAACTGACGCCACACGGGTCGAAATCAAGGACGGGCGGGAGTCGGCGACATGCATCGATCACATCTGGGTGCGCAGCCGGAGTCGCGCGTGCGCAGGTTGTTTGTTATCGTGTAAAATATCAGACCATTACATAATAAGATTACGAATGAGTATGGATAGCGAGGTTAGTATGCAAATGTGTAATAGTGAAACAAAGTTGATACTAAAGAACAAACTAGTTAAAGAACAGCTGGATAAAGTGAACTGGAATCAATTTAATAATATGTTATGTCCATTATTAATATATTCAACGCTGTGTAATATTTTTTGTGCTATATATGAAAGCTCGAAAATTCAATGCTATCACAATAACAATAAAAGACAAACACAACCTTGGATAAGTAATTCTCTGGAAAAAATGATTTTAACGAGGGACAAACTCTTTAAACAGTGGAAATTAAAGCCAAAAGATATGACACTGCGTTTAAAATATACTCGATATAGAAATAAATTAAATAAATGTATAATTTCAGCTAAAAATAAATATAGACAGTTAGAAATAGAAAATTGTGAGAATAATATTAGAAAAATTTGGGAAAAATTAAATAATTGGTTGGGAAAGCAAAAACATAATTTAGATGATGTACTGGTAAAATATTTAGGAAAATCAAATAGTTTAGAGAATATATGTAACAATTTCTCTTTAACATTTACAAATGAAATAAGCGCAATAAAACATATATGTAGAACTGAATTACTAAATAGGTCGGAATATGTTAATATAGCTAATATGTCCTTAAGGTTCGTGAAAGTGAGCTCAATTGACGTTGAACGAGTAATAGATAAGCTAAGCTGTAGGAAATCACCGGGTTCTGATGGGATTAGGGTTGTAGACATAAAATACATAAAAAAACAAATAAGTCCAATAATTGCAAATTTTATTAATATGTCTATAGCTCAGGGCGTGTATCCTAATGAATTAAAATTATCGCTAATTAGACCTATATATAAACAGGGTTGCCACTTAAACTATTCTAACTATAGGCCAATAGCCATTCTTTCAGTTATTAATAAGATCATGGAAAAACTTGTAGTACAACAAATATCTGAATTTTTAGAAAGAAACTATATTCTCAGCGACGCACAACATGGATTTCGACCTAGACGAAGTACAGCAACCCTTCTTGCACAGTTCACCGATGATATAAATTCCAGTCTGAACGAAAGGAAACAGGTAATAGTAGTTTTTATAGATTTCAGGAAGGCGTTTGATACGTTGGACCATGCAAACCTTTTGCGAGCGATGAACGAGTGTGGTATTCGAGGACCCCTAAACAATTGGTTTAGAGCTTATCTAACTAATAGAACATTAAAGACAACTATTAAGGGCATAATAGGTGATGAAGCAAGTATTAAATATGGTGTGCCTACTGGTTCCGTATTTGGACCAGTGGGATATATCATGCATGTTAATAGTATGTGTAATGTAGTTAAACACTGCAAGATCTATATGTACGCAGACGATACTTGTCTGTTATACGCGGATAGGGATATAGATACAGCCATCAA
This sequence comes from Limenitis camilla, assembly GCA_905147385.1. NCBI lineage: Eukaryota > Metazoa > Arthropoda > Insecta > Lepidoptera > Nymphalidae > Limenitis > Limenitis camilla. Next base: position 1,041,832 of record LR990252.1, on the reverse strand, counting down.
AATAATACAAGAAGACTTAGATCGACTCGTCAATTGGGCTCACGATAACGGACTAATAATAAATGTAAGTAAGACTAAATGTATGCACATACGTTCCCCATATTCGCGGAGCGGGCATCGTACTCACGATATTCGTGTTGTCGAGCATGATTACGAGTGCCTGCATGGTGCGCGTGGGGGACGTATGTGTAAATGTAACAAAATTGAATGTGTCCAAAAATTTAAATATCTAGGTCTAATCATAGATCCTAATTTTTCTTGGAAGTTACATGTGTTTGATGTCTGTAAAAAACTTAGAACAATCCCTATAAAATTCAAACATTTAAAATATAGTCTCAATAAAAAATTGTTATATATGATATACTTTGCAATGGCTGAGTCGATAATATCTTACGGGTTAAGCAGCTACGGAAGAACTTTTAAAAGCTATCTCAATAATATCAAACAATTACAAATTATGTTTATTAAAAGTTTAGTTATCGACAAAGTAAAAGAAAAACACCGTCAAGATTATAAGTTATTTTCTATCTGTAAGATATTACCGATTCATTGTAGGGTAAAACAATTATTAGCCTTAGAACAACATAATAATGACACATATAAAATACAGTTAACACATAAATATAATGTTAGAAATAAGACAAGATTTATCATACCTAAAGTCACTAATTACTATGGTAAGAGGACAAGAAAATATCTTGTACCAAAAATTTACAATGAACTGCCGACAAAGATCACACAAAGTTGTGAACTACTTACATTTAAGCGCAGGTTAAAGAAATTTTTCCTAAAAAATGATTATACAAATAACGACTGATTTCATTAAGCATCGCCATATTATTATGTGACGATGCTTATTGAAACTAGTACACATACTACACATACATATATAACATACAGAATAGACGCATGATGTGCCATTATAAGTATATACATGTACAAAATATACACGCACCAACCTACACTACCTACCTACACATACACTAAAGAACATGTACACATTATTAGATTAGTTTATTTCTTTTTTATAATTTGTTTTATTTTGGTTATTAATTTTTGTTTATTTCTTTCTTTTTTTCTAGTTTTGTTTCTATATTTTATTTTATTTAAAATATTTATAAATGTTTTATAAAAAATTTAAGAATGAGAGCATTAACTGCCGACAAACTGCTGTGCAGTTTGGCAGAATACAAAAGTGCTAGTATTAAGTCCATTTTTTGTGATACTGTAATAAAAAAAAAATAAAAAAAAAATAAAATAATAATTAAAATAATATCGTAAAATAAATAAAATTAGAATATTATGTCAAATTATTATAGGTGTTTATTAAAATACTCATCAATGGAGTAAAAACAATTGTCAATAAGTAATTTAAACATTTCATTTTGGAAACTCCTTATTGATAAACTTTTCAATTTACTGGGTAAATGGTTATAGATTTTTATTGCCATACAATATGCATTATTGCTGCACACTTGTAATCTTTGATGAGGTACGTATAATTTACTAGGATCACGACTAACAGTTTTGCCTAATTTTGTATCTTTCAAAGGAAAGAGGTTTTGATTTTTTTTAACTAATATAATTATTTCATATATGTATAGGCAGGGTAACGGTAGTATGCGAAGCTTCTGGAATAAAGGCTTACAGTGGTCTAGGTAATCTGCACCAGATACTGCACGGATACATTTTTTTTGCATGATTTATATTGACTGAATTACCCCATATAATTAAGCCGTAACGTAGTATAGCTGCGACATATCCATGATAAGCTGATAATGCCACACTCGTAGAACTTTGTTGCTTGAGCCTCCTTAAGGCAAACACAAAGCGATCTAACTTCTGACAAATACTATTAACGTGTTCTTTCCAGTTAAGATGTTTATCTATAATTATACCTAAATATTTTGTATAGTCTGTTGGATACAACACCTCTCCCCTACATTGTATTGAATAAGCAAATTCGAAGTTATTATATGGTTAAAAATTTATAATTTTTGTTTTGTTGATATTAATTTTTAAACTATTTGCTTCTAACCATTGAATAACATTGTTTAATTCTAATTTTGTAGCTTGCTCTAAATCACGTTTATCTTTTGTTTTAATAATAAGTGTAACGTCATCAGCGAAAAGCACACATTCATATTTATATATATTTGGTAAATCATTAATATATATCAAGAACAATAAGGGACCCAGAACACTTATTTGAGGTACTCCACAGTGTTTTATCTTCCACTCAGATTGAAAGGTAAGCTTATTAGCATTGACGATTTTAGAAAATTGTACAGCTTGTTGTCTATCTGTAAGGTAACTGCTAATCCAGTTATTTGCTATTCCTCTCACACCATACTTTTCTAGTTTTAAAAGTAAGCGTTCATGTGGGACAAAATCAAAAGCCTTTGTCATATCAATAAATAACGACATCACAAAGTCTTTGTTATTAAATGATTGTGTCAAGCTTTTAACTAAAGAAAAAACTGCTAATGACGTGGAATGGTTCTTTCTAAATCCAAATTGAAATTCAGACAGCAAGTTGTGTTTATTGAAAAAATTGTTGATTTTATCATACATGAGTCTTTCAAAAACTTTAGACATAATCGGTATAAGGGTTATAGGCCTAAAATTCGTTACATCTTTTTTATTACCTTTTTTAAATAACGGTTTAACCACTGATCGTTTCAACCGATCTGGAAAGATGCCTTGATCAAACGATAAATTGATTATATGACACAAAGATGAAAGAATATACTTAGCAGCAATTTTTAATGTCCTAGTTGTAATTTCGTCATATCCTTCTGGATATGACGAAATTACAACTAGCTTCTGCCTGCGTGTCTTTTAAAGAATTAATTACCTTTAGTAAGTCAAATTCATTTATAGGGGTCAAAAATAGGCTATTTAATTGGTCAGAGATGTCAACTTTAGAAGTACTGGAAAGGTCATTTGGTACAGATGTCATGTTAATAAAAAAGTCATTAAATTGATTACATATGTCATTAGGTTTGTAAATTATTTTGTCATCAACTATTAGTTCTTGAATGTCAGTATGATTTATATTTACATTTAAATTATTTTTAATTATGGTCCATGTCGCCTTACATTTATTTTTTGAATTAATGATATATTTATTATTATTAATTTGTTTAGATATATTTATACACCTTTTGAGTATTTTTGAATATGTTTTGTATCTTTTTATAGCTGTAGATTTTAAAAGCGCACTAGTGTGCGACTGATAATAAAGTATTCTTTTTCTAACGCAAGATCTTTTGAGGCCTCTAGTTATCCATTTAGAATTTTTGGGTTTATTACTGATTTTTAATCTAATTTTAGGAAAACAAAGGTTGTAAAATAGTGAGAATAAAGTATGGAATTTATTAAATGCACTGTTACAATTTAAATCTTCATATATTTCTGAAAATGATAATGATGAAAGACATTGTAAAAATTTCTCAGTATTATATTTGCTATAATCTCTTTTAGTTTCAAACCATGAATAAGATGGCTTTAGAGTATTATTTTTATTTACCTGAACATGGACAGTTAGAGATTGAGCAGTATCATGATCAGACAACCCTAGATTGTGAATATTACTTGATACTTCTGTTGTATTCAAGTTTGTTGCGATTTGATCAAGACACGTATTCTTCCTAGTAGGTATTTTTATATAGGGTATAATGTTATAGTTGTTAAGTATTGATTTTAACTTTTTCGTTTGAGACGTATCCTTTAAAACATCAATGTTCCAATCACCACAAATAATTAAATTCTTTTTTTTAGTTAATTCCGAATATATGTTAACCCCTCCGCTAATTTTTTAAAATATATATGCAATGTACAGACACGGCAAGTCTACAGATTTATTATATCGATACCGGAAATTTCAATTGTCGTAAAGGACATTTTACCGAAAATGAGGAATCAGCATCACGAGCTCTATCGATTGGTATATTTAAAATATCCTATGTTTAAAGAAAAGCCCCTTACGACCTGGATATTCAACAGCTCTAGCTCGATTATTTTTACGGTTTGGGATGTATAGTAAAAATAATTTTAATAGGGAGCGTAAAATCATATTTTTATTATTTATGAGGTCGTAATCTCATTTTTGTGCTGAACTTTTTGTACGACATTATAAACAATATTATTATTACTCGTATTAGGTTGTAAACATGTTACTTGATAATCGAATATAATCGAATACCTTACGACCTAATCCATGCTTTGCTTTATTAATACGCAATTAGGGGCGTGTTGTCCTTTACCCTAATTTTAAGAAAAAGTAATTTTGTCTCGTTCATAATGCCGATGGTGCAATGGCATGTCGACAGATTAGGACCCGAGACGACAAGTTGCGTGAGGGCACGATGCCTACGGGAACGGGGGTGTAAGTAACGGGAGCAAACGATTCACTAGCCTAAAGGAAGGGTAATGATTTTGGCAGTCTATGTATGTATGTATGTATGTGTGTATCTATGTATGTATGTTTGTATGTTCCACTCTAGCGCCTAAGCTACAATTTTCATGAATAAGGTGTCAATAGATTCGTAATAATGGCGCGGGTGACATAGGCTGTAAAAATTTTATGATTTTTTTTATGACGGAATTTATACCTCAGATTCTAAACTCGAAAAAAATTAAACTGAGCTGATTATCACGTGTTTGGTATCAAAAGAAAGGTCTTGACGAATGCATTACAAATATGTAAATATATGTTATTGTTTATGTCAACATATACGTTTAACATGCGGTCGTTTAGTCCGCGCGGTTCTGTCGTTGCAGTTATTCACTCGTTTAAGCAAATAAATACCGACATTACGTTACAATATATGATTATAAAGGTTATCTCGATCGGGAAACGGAAAACTATTAAATAAAAAAATAAAGTTTTAAAAACTATAACCCGACTACGTAAAAAAGTGGTCTAAATAGGACGAAACAAGAAAATAATTCAGACAGAAACCGAGGAACGCATAGGTATAAAAATGGTCAAGGTAGAACCGTGGTCGCACCCACTGTATACCTACTATGATTATTTATATGATTAGAGGAACATCTCCATGAAACAGACATGGTAGGTATACATGGGTGCGACCACGGTTCATTTAGACCACTTTTTTACGTAGTCGGGTTATAGTTTTTTGTACGATATAGTTAGTAGTAATGGACGTATTTGTTTTGTGATGAATATTAACAATGGCGGAAAAACAACCACAGAAACATTCTTTAGAATCAAGAAAAAGAAAAGTTGATTCAATATTGAAAATCACGGCACCAAAGCAAGATGTTACGGTGATTTAATCATAATTTAATGTAAGTAATGATTAATGTACAATGTTAATAATGTAATGTAAAAAATGCAACGTATTAATAAAAAAAATCTACGTTTAAAAAAACCGACTTCAAACTAATAAATATCAGACTGATATTGTTGAATATGTAAACACAAAATGTCATGTCTAATGTCAAACTGAAGTGACATTGACAGCTTGTGTGCACTATCCTTCTGCTTCTTTGTCAGTTGTCAAGTGTCGAGTATATTTTTCTAAGAAATATAAAATCTTCATACAATGACCTTTCTCACAATATATCGGCAAACAACTCGCTATGGCTCCTTGATTTTGCTAGGCGTCTGGCTCCTTCTTTTGTTCCTTCTTTTGACTGTTTTATAACTTTAACCATTCCCACTCACCCAGTGGAAATGGATCTCCCATTCTCATTTGATGAACTGAACTGTGCATTAAATGGACTTACTGACTCTTCCCCTGGGGAAGATGGCATTCCATATTCGTTCTTAATTAAAGCTAGTGATACATCTAAACATCTCTTTCTTTCATTAGCAAATATTTTTTTTCAATCAGGTTGTGTTCCCCCTTCATGGAAATCCCAAATTATAATCCCCATTTTAAAACCGGGCAAAAACCCGGATGATCATATGTCATACCGCCCAATAGCGTTATCATCAACCTTAAGTAAAGTCATGGAACATCTTATAAAAAATAGATTAGATTGGATTTTGGAAAGCAGAAAAATTATTGCAAAGACACAATTTGGGTTTCGTAAAGGTATTGGTACTATGGACAGCTTAAGTATCTTTACATCTGATATACGTGTATCATTAGCAAGAGGTGAATATCTTGTGGGGGTGTTTCTAGATATATCCTCAGCGTACGACAATGTTGTCTTACCTATTTTACGAACTAAAATGATGTACTTAAATTTACCCACTAAAATTATTCAATTCATTTCTAACCTTTTCATTGGCAGATCTATTAGTGTGAGACACAATGGTACTATACTCCCTCCAAGAACGATATGGAAGGGTCTTCCCCAGGGCTCAGTGCTTAGTCCTATTTTGTACAGTCTTTATACCTATGACTTGGAAAAATCTGTTGATAGTTTCTGCAACATTCTCCAGTATGCCGATGACATAGTTTTGTATGCAAGTTCGAAAAATGTATCTGAAATTGTGTCTAAATTAAATACTGCTCTATATTATCTTGGAGAATGGCTATCAAATCATGGTTTAGCCTTGTCAGTTCCTAAGAGTAATGTGGTTATTTTCACGCGAAAAAGAAATATTTCTCAATTTAACATAGTATATAATAATCATGCTCTCCCCATTACAAATTCAGTTAAATTTCTTGGCCTTTACCTAGACTCAAAATTAAATGGTGTAGCTCATACAGATTATATTATAAAGAAATGTGAAAAAAAATATTCAAATTATACTTCTTTATCAGGTGTTTGGTGGGGATCTCATCAATACACACAAAAACTTTTATATAATGCAGTTATCCGTAGTCATTTAGATTACGGTACATTCCTCTTGGACTCTGGTAATAAACATGCATTAGGAAAATTAAATATATTACAGTATAAATGCCTCCGAATCATATAAGGAGCTATGAAATCCACCCCTACCAATGCATTACAGGTAGAATGTGTCGATCCCCCTCTTCACCTGCGTAGACAATATTTGGCAGATAGATTCATATCCAAAATTTAACAGTGTTCATCCCATCAACTTCTATCGTCTCTTACCCGTTTGGCTCAAACCATCAAACCAAATCAAAAAAGACCCTGTATTTTGAAAAGTTTTCAAAAACTTGCACAATATCCAGCTCCAATTCATAAATATTTTTGAGATGCAATCCTCTCTATTCTGTCCCTTATTATTCTCTAACATTTAGTCCCTCAATTATAACTAATCTGGGCATAATTAAATTTCCACAGATGCATCCAAATTATCTGATTATGCTTGTCTTGGAGTTGCTTGTTGGATTCTAAAGTTCAAAATTATATTGAATTTTAAATACCCTCCTCAATCCTCTGTTTTTTCAGGGGAGTCCCTAGCGATTCTGGAAGCTATATTGTTTGCTGAATCACATAAAATGAGAAAGGTTGTTATTTTTACAGATTGTTTAAGTTCATTACAGGCTGTGCTGCAAAATCCATTTAGATGTAGAACAGGATTTCCTATTATTCTCAAAATTAAAGCAGCATTACATTTGTGTTATCAACAGGGCCTTCACATCTCTTTGATTTGAATTCCAGGTCATTCTGAGATTCAAGAAAATTGCTGATATGCATGCCAAATATGGAGCACAAATTGGATGTCTAATTCATTTTTACAATTTTGCTCATGATTTAAGATCCCTTTCTAAAAAAAATCTATACAAGTCATGGAATCGTTTCTGGAACGAGTCTAAATTCATTAAAGGTACATATTATGGTAATATCCAGCCTGATATTCCAGCCAAACCTTGGTTCTTCCGGTTTCGCAGTGCAGATAGAACAACCACTTCAGTTATATGTAGACTTAGACTTGGTCATTCTTGTACTCCCTTGCATCTATTCAAATTGAGAATTAAAGATAATTCCCTGTGTGAATGTGGTTTAGATGAAGGTTCTCCTGATCATATTGTGTTTAGCTGCCCTAAATTAGGTTATTCTTTGTACAACATGATTCCCTCTGACCTTCAAAGGCCGGTTAATATCAAATGCCTATTAATGTTAGTTTTCACCCCATTTGTTAGGAATCTAGTAAAATTTATTATAGATAATAAAATTAAAGTTTGAGTAATTGTTTATTATACCTATTTGCATAAATACAACATTTCTCTCACCTATTGTAAATCTTGTGTATAACTGCTATATTTCATTTTATTGTTTTAGGTTGTTCCTGTATCGTAGCATCCATCAACATTTTATCATAACCACCTATAATCTCATTAACTTTTTGGCACGATTTACCGCGCAGTCTCCTCCGTGTTTTTTTCATTATACGTGACTCTGGCAGAATGCTTTGTGCATAAGCACATTCAAAGCCATATAATTATTAAAAAAAAAAGTTAAAACATTTTGAAACAGATTACTATATAGTTATATACCAAAAGAAATAGAGGACGAAAGGGCGGTTAACATTCGCAAACGAGCAAACAAACTGCAACAAGAGTTGCTTGTTGAAAGATTACATATTAACAAAGATAATAAACATAAGTCCCGTCCGACAAGGGCTGGCCAGTGGCATCAGTATAACCCAGGGTCCAGGGTCATTGCTCAAGCTTTCAAACTTCAATAGAATTAATGACTTATCATCATAATAAAAAAAAATAAAGTTTAAGTGCTGATTCTAGACAAGTGGTAACAAATGGTTTCATGTTCTATAATAAGATTCCACAGACTATATTAGACTTGCCTCTTCAACAATTTAAAACTCGGATCAAGAAGTCATTAATATATAAAGCGTACTACAATGTACAGGATTACTTAAATGATGAGAATGCTTGGAATCTAAGTGACGTTGACTCTCAAGCTAAATGATTTGTATAACAGACTATGTAAACATGGCTTTTTGAAAAGAGCGACTGTTGAGTGTCTGGCCGGCTCTTCTCAACAGAAAACTGCTTTCCGAGCTGGTGGTAGCTTCAGACAAACTGACTGACCAACCAATTTTTGACGTATCGAAAGTACTTTTATACAAAAGTCTAATTGAAATAAAATATTTTGAGTTTGAATGAAACGCTTTTATTTGCAACTAGCTGACCTGACAGACGTTGACCTATCTTATCTACACTATTATACAAAGAGGTAAGATTTGATTGTTTGTATGTTTGATTTTGAAAATTCTTTCACTGATAGAAAGCTATATCCTTTCCGGGTAACATAGGCTATGTGGTGTTGCCATAAATATTATAATTAAAAAGATATGGCCATTTAAGTGCCATAAGGTGGTCATTTTGTAAATTGAAGGGTTTCTCAGGAACTACTAATCCGATTTTAAATTTTTTTTCACCGATAGAAAACTACACAATTCGTGAGTGACAAAGGTGATTTAGTGTTGCCATATACATTTTTTAATTAATAGAATATGGCCGTTTTGTTGATGCTGATCCGATTTTAAAAATTCTTTCACGGAGTCTATAGTATTTCCGTCTCTCTTCTTATAATACTATTATTGTCTATCAACCTCTTTCGTTTTTCTCTCCTTTACCTATTCAATTTTATTTTTGCTCTGCACTCCCTCTTTTATCATCTTTCGCTTTTCTTTTATATTTTTTTCTATTATTTTTCTTTTTATAACTTTTTCTTACTCTCTCTTTGTTCAAATAATGAAAAGCTACACAATTACAGAGTGACAATTTAAGGACATCAATTATAATATTGCTTTAAATAACCGGAGCGAAGCGAGGGCAGGCCTCTAGTCTATGAATATAATTCAAATGACTGACAAATGTCAAACGCCACAAACATTACATTTACACAAAACTTTATTTGGTCGTCAAGGTTTTTTTAATTTTCTAATTTTCCGCACACGTTTCTTAATTTTTTCTTACATAAGAACCTTCTCCTGACAATAACAAACACCATAAAAAAAGAATTAGCGAAATCGGTCCAGCCGTTCACGCGTGATGCCGTCCAAGGGAAATAGGACTGTAATTATATTATATATGGTTAACTTGACTTGGTTAGATATGCGGTAAATGCGGTGCGGTGTAAGCGAAATTGGGCAACATCCCATTAGCGAAGTGTTCTCGTAGAACGGCAAGCACCGAGAGGCAATGGCGGCGGTCAACAAGTGTTAGATGCGCGGGAGCGGGCGCACACGCATCGTCCTCTCTGGTTGCTCTTGCACCTGCAACTGCTGCGCTAATTAGCGTATTGCCGGAAGGATAGGTGAATGGATTAGGAATGTCAACCAAAGCGGCGCGACCACTAATAACGAAATTTATTATCAATTTAAAAAAAATTAATAACAATCAGATTAAGTAAAGCTCTTTGATACAAAACATGTCGTTAAATTCAGAAACAGTCATTAATCAAATACATTTTTTTGAAATATTTATGCAAATAAGTTAAAGTTTTCAGATAATATTAGATAAGGTAATGATTTTAGAAGACGGAATGAAGTTTTTGCAATTAAGTATTATGCACCTTTTTTTTGTTGATCCGGAGGAATCTGCTTACAGATACCTCCCCAAACGAGACTTGGAAAGGTTATGCGGGGCTGGTGCAACTGTCTCTGAGGAAGGCAGCAAGAAACTACCTCTGAAGGAGGTAGCCCGACCCGCTGAACCATCCGGGGTGTTCCTACACAGCGTCTGGAAATGCCAGGCCACGCTTATCCTCACCTGGACACTACTCTGGAGGGACAAAATGGGGATCCTCCTCAATCCTCTGCAAAGTGCCGCGCGTGAAACACCTAAGGGCGCACAACTGCACTGGCCCTTCCCATGGGCAACAGAAACCCTAAGCTAAAAAGAGTAGACTCTTTCAAACCGATTTCAGATGTAACTATTAATTAATATTATACATAAAATTGAAAAATATAGAAGTATAGAAGTCTATAGTACGGAAAACACTTTAACGTTTATACAGGTTGGCGCAAAAGTAATGACCCTATTTGGCTCTGCTACACTTTTAGTTTTTAAATATGTATATGTCGGAAACTAAAAGGAATAAAATGGAATGGATATACAATCATTTATAAGCATCGTATGTGCACAACGGATGGCCTATAATGTAATCTACGGGTGCGATACGGTCAGGATATAACTAAACGTTACGATCTCTTAATATTCTGACTAGAACTATTCTTCCAGGAACCCAAGCAGTGCCTTGGACTTGTGACCAAGGTGTAGGCTTAAGGAATTCCTTTATTCGATCGAGACACTCACCTCACTGCTTAGTTTCACTGTTTATTCCTAACATTAGACTAACATTAACGTAACCTAACACAAGGCTAACCTAACCTTAGGCCAACCTAAACCTAACTCACACCTTCGACAAATATTTGTGCCATGAAATTTAGTTGCATTATGATTTTTCTATTAAATGTTGACCTCCAGAGTTAAAGCACATTAGAGCCGTATTTATGACATTTTCCATATTTTGTCGTAACACTTCCTATGATATGTTTCTTATTTCTTCTTACTCTAAAGAAAGAAGTCTGAGATCGTGGTGATCGGCGGGCGGGGGCGGGGTGATCTAGCAGCCAAGGCAAAGTGCCAAAACGAGAGATAACACGGCCTGGAAAAGCGTCCCTAATTAAGTCAATGGTATCGCGCGCTGTGCTCCAGCTCCAATTCATTCAAATTGGGTATCAAGAACTCACGTAACAGCGTCTTAAAAAAAAATAGGGTCCGATCACTCATTCAGCACAGACGCCACACCATACAGTAACTTTTAGTGGATGTAAAGGTGTTTGTTGAATAATGCGTGGATTTTCAGTGCTCCAGACGCGAGTATTCTGCTTATTGACATTCCCCGAAAGATGGAAATGCGCTTCGTCACTCATAATCAATTTGGAAGAAAATGTCTGTCTGTCTGTACTCTAGACGAGCTCGGTGATAGGCAGGCAGCAGCCGATGAGTCATCTGAGTTTTATACGGAAACATCTTCAATTGTTTGACAAAAATATACTGGAGATCCCTATTTGCATGGCACGTCGCCTCGTTGATATTTCTGGACGATCTTCCACATTTACGCTCACAGCACGTCTGCCAAACTTATATCTATCCAATGTTGAGCCAGTTGCTTCCAGGCGTATGACAAAGCGGCGAATAGTGCGACCAACCGGTGCCGGACGGTGAAAAAATCGTCGACTAAATTCACGTTAGTTTTTATCACTGATGATGACTGATGAACTTACACCTTTTTTTGCATTAAAAAGTAGCCTATCATCACGACCCGTCAGTGGCCCACTGCTGAACCGGGTCTCCTGCTCAAAATGAGGAAGGTATTAGGCCATAGTCCACCACGCTGGCCCAGTGCGGGTTGGCAGACTTCACACACCTTTGAGAACTTTAGGGAACTCTCAGGAGTGCAGGTTTCCTCACGATGTTTTCCTTCACCGTTAAAGCAAGTGATATTTAATTGCTTAAAACACACATAACTCAGAGTCAGAGGTGTGTGCCTGTGTGGGGGATCGAACTCGGACCTCCCGAGTAAAACTTGAAGTCTCAACCACTGGGCCATCACTGCTTATATAAAAAAAGTAGCCTATATCCAAAGTCAAAGTCAAAAATTTACATTCTCTTATTGAACGTCGGAATCTATCACCCTTTCGGAAACGACCTGAGGAGAATGGCCGCAAGAAATCCTTTTCAAGCTCTAGACTATCTGTATACGAAATTTCATTTAAATCGGTTCAGTAGTTTTGGCGTGAAAGCGCGACCATCCCCTATTCCCTCTTGTTGAACACTTTCTCTTGTACACCCTTGAGGGTAAAACTTTAGCAAACTTTGAATGTCATATTTATTTATATCAAATCAACAGACTAAACAATAAGTTTCAAGCTTCTAGCTCTAAAAATGTCAATACTTCTATACAACTTTCATCCCTCCCTTTCAACCCCTTACAACCCGTTTTTCATAATAAGAAGTAGCCTAAGTCCTTTCTCAGGCTCTAGACTATCTGTATACCAAATTTCATTTAAATTGAAACTAAAATTAATTTTACACAAATGTTTAATATATTTAAGGCGGCGCTCGCGGCGAGGGGTGTTGCTTGCGCGGGCGGCGGGAGTGTTAGTTGCGCCACGGGCGGAGGCAGTGGTGTCAGTCGTGATGTAGGCATTGAGAGAGGCGCACGCGCGCAGTGTGAATCGCCCCCCCCCCCCCCCCTGTTGACCTCCTTTAATGATTCATAATATCCCAAGTCCTATGTGTGCTATATCTCCTAAACGCTAGTAGATTGACCCTACCCTGACGAGAACCGACTGATGGTGAAGTGTGAACTATTTGGAACTGTTTGGTGTTATTATGTGTTGTGGTGCGTGGGCATGCCCAAAATAAGATTAGAAAGAAGATAAGAAATCATCAAGAACTTGTGAGTACTGTGTGCCTTTATCGCCTAACTGACAATAGATAACCCCTAATTTTAAAAGCTGATATCGGGCCCAGCCAGCTTCCACGTGTGTGGGATTTGTACACCCCAATAAATATATTTACTTATGGCGGTTCGTTGAGCATCCGCTGCAATAACATTCACAGTATCGAATAAAGTTTTTTACATCTTAAAGTTATTTAGGCGTTGTAAACTCTTATCGCTTGGAATTGTAGAAAGAGAATAGAAATATAACGTTTGCAACTTGGCTAGACCCCTAGACGATATCCAGCTTTGCAAATCATTAGACACTAAAGCCATCAACGACTTAGAAATTTGCATTATACCTCTAATTAAACATGAAAAGGCTAATTGCACACACACATCCATGGATGCAGATAAAGAAAATTAAATAGAGAAGATCCGGGACAACACAATATGATTATATACCTTCCCCTACTGACTCCTCGACGCCATTCCGTCGCGCCCGTGAGATCGACTCAGAAGAGGAGGAGCTACTACATCGCCTCTCTCCGGTCTACATGCTGCGCGACCCGCGCCTGCAAGCGCGCGCGCGACCTGAGAAACCTCATACTCAGACGTAACCAAGCGTTTGCCACCCACACACCAAGCCACGGCGCCACCACAACCCCCAGTATCGCCGTTGCCCACGCCCCCAAGAACAACCGGCCACCGCGTCCCGCCTCTGGTTGTGGAGCGTCTACCTAACTGGACGCGACACTTCCGTGTGCTTAGGGGCGCACCCTGTCTATCTGCTCGCCCCTTCGGTGAAAGAATTCGGTTCACGGTAAAGGACAACGACGAGTTGAGAATCGTCTAACAATACCTGATGGACGACGAGAAGGAACAGCAGCTCTCGTGGTTCACGTACACACCGAGGCCACTCCGCAATCTCAAAGATGCGCTACCGATCAACACTCCCATAGGTGACATAATAGCCGAGCTTCAAGCGCTCTGCTTCTGTCGCAGCTGTACAGATCAATGCCAGACAGGGCAGGCCTGGCTGAATATGCCAAATACAATTGAAAAACCAACATATATACTCTCTAAATTAGTTCCTAGGTATGTCGGGGATAGAGGCCCGGCGAAGAAGGCGACGCCCTGCGCATTGTCACAGCTCCCAGGGCTTCAGACACTTGTCGCAGCACTGCCACCGCAAACAAGCCTGCGTGCGCTGCAACGAGCCACACTTCGCCCGCGACTGCCCACTTGGGCTAACTGAGACAGGGAGCACCCTGCCAAAATGACCACCTGCCCGATATTCAGGATGGAGACCCAGAACCGGAGAGCAGGCACATTGGCTCGCACCACTGGGACACGCTGGCCTACCCTGCCGCTAGTGCAATTACAAGATGAGCCAATCACCCAGACCGAAGCCCGCGCCTAGCTCGAGGCGCACGTTCAAAAAAACACCCCAGCGAGGCGCCCGGTAAGAAGAATCGGAAGCGGAGAAGCAAGAAAAGGATTGCCATGTTCGGTGTGTCTTGGTTCGGGTTCGCGCGTCTCACTTTTATGTAGGTGCTCTTCTGGGTTATGCCATACGAGTCTATTTTTTCAGATTTCAGCGATACATTTCATAACACCAATTTAGTTTTAGTTGTAAAATTATTTATTTATTTATTAACACTATAAAAATAAATGTTTAGGTGTCTTTAAAATACTTAGTTTATAAAACACAGAAATTCCTTATTACATTAGCAACACTGTTAGAAAACTGAGTCAGTAAATACAGAGAGAATAAGTGATAGTAATCTGGCAACACTACTTTTTAACTGTCACTAATAGATTGAAGGAGAACGTTATAAAACTGTCACAGTAGATTTAGGGAGAACGAATGACAGTCATCTGGCAACACTGTTACTAAACTGTCACAGTCATTTGTTATTGAGTGAAATTGTCGTGTTGTCGATTGCACTTTCTATATAAAATAAAACATTTGTAATAAATTAATGGAGTTATATAAAACTATGAGTAGTAAATAGAATATATAGAAATTCATTTTGTATATACATATATAAATATATATTTTGTGTTTATTTATATAATTTGTTATATATACAACTGCTGTTGTTGTCATAAACTCAACTTGTTGGAGAAGAAAAAGAAGAAATCGTGTTATATATTGTGACGTCACAGTTCATAAAATCAATATTTTTTTATTGTTTACGTAAGAAGATAATAATATAAAATGGATGGTACTTGGGTGCTGGTGCTGCTGGCGCTGGTGATGCTGGTGGGGTCGTATGTGGCTGGAAGTATACCCTTGAATGTCAGCATGTCTGAGGTGAGATTTAGTAACATATGTTTATATTTTAGGTTATATCTTATCGTTTACTATAACAGCTGTTTAGTGTAAACAGTTTCATAATTTTTACTCTTACCGAGGATGAGGAGGGTAGTTGAAATATATATATAATTTGAAATATTGTAGAATAGTAAGAAAACAAAAGGGAGAACTTAGTGAGAAGGAGTTCGTATCCTACTAATATTATTAATGCAAAAATAACTTCACTTGTTTGTCGCACTTTCACACCAAAACTACTGAACCGATTTAAATGAAATTTGGCATACAGATAGTCTAGAACTTGAGAAAAGACATAGCCTACTTTATAATGTGAAAAAAGGGTTGTAAGGGGTTGAAAAGGGGGATGAAAAGTATGTATGCAACAATTTCATCATTTTAAAGCTGCAATTAATATTCAATTTGATATAATAATTCAATTATATTTATATTATATCAGCTATCCTATGCATCACCACGGCATGGACTGACCTAGTCTCTCCGTGTTAACTAGCTAGAGGATCGGCAGCTAAAAGAAAGGATCTGGTCTAGGTACTCTTCATCACAATTAAAGAGCCTGTACTTAAGTTGATTTTCATAAAATCAGAATATCAGAAATGAAATTCAAAAAAATATACAAATAACAATACTATGGCACAAATAAAGGGCTTCTGTCTTTTGGTATCTCGGACTGAAAATGAATTCAGAATTATTTGAACGACAAAAATATAGGGCTCCGAATACTTTCTTTATGTAATACATTATCCTATATTCTAGTAATGAAAGGTAATTGTAATAGCCAAATATGACCCTAAATTAACATTAATGGCAATAAAATTCTTAATATTCTAAAGACATTTATGTTTTCGAGTCATAAAATGAACGCATTCATTTAATGTTTTATTTTTATAACTTTAGATTAAATATATACATATCAAACATTTAATGTAGTTTAGTAATTTATTTAGTATTAGAAAACTAATGTAGGTGAGGTTGAGTATGAGAAAATGCGGCAGAAGTTAAAAAAAAATAAACTATGTCTTCATCCTCTCCAATTAATTTATTATATGTTAGATATATAGTATATCAATGAAATAACTAAAGCTGAATATAGCAGCAGTTTGCTTTCTATGTTTATTAGAAGGCTAAAGTAGCCGCATTCCACTATAAGACAACGCTGCAGAAAATAATTTAAAAAAAATAAACTAAGGATGTATCCACTCCAATTGTTTTATTATATGTTAGATATATAGTATATCAATCAAATAACAAAAGCTGAATATAGCAGCAGTTTGCTTTCTATGTTTATTAGAAGGTTAAAGTAGCCGCGTAATTAAAATATATAGGTATATGGCAACACTACACTGCAATAGTGTAGCTTTCTAGCGGTTAAAGAATGATTAAAATTGGATCTGTAGTTCCAGAAAAAACCTTGACTGTACCTTTTTAATTAGATTTTTTATGGCAATACTACATAGTCTATGTAACCCAGAAAGGATGTAGCTTTCTATCGGTGCCAGAATTATCAAAATTTGTTCTGTAGGTTTTGAGCCTATTCGCAACAAACAAACATACAATAATCAAATCTTTCCTTTTTATATAATGGTGTAGATGACTCAGGGGTATTATTGGTGTACAAATTACAAAATAAAAAGGTCCCAGTCAGTCCACGACTTGGTCTGCTAGAGTAATCTATAGATAACCAACTTCAAAAAAAGGAGAAGGTCGTCGTCTTTTTTTTATATATATGTTCCTCAATTACCCGACGCCTGGACTAATTTAAGAATTTTTTTTTGTTTTATTTTATAATACTAGTCTAGAATTATATCTTGTAAAAGATTGTAGAACAAGTTATGTTTAAGGAAAATGTCGGCAATATTGAACATTTTCCTTATCTATTCATATATCACTATATCTTAATGTATTTTTAAAAAATATATTTAAAGATTCTTTAAGGTTTCTTTTTACATTTTAATTATCAAGATAATATTGCTATATGACTAACTCCCAAATATTTAATTGGTCACACAGCTCAACATGCACTCTTAACCTATTGCAAACTTTCATCGCCTACTTGAACCCTTTTTTTTTAGTAAAATGTAGCTTATATATAAGACTGCGTCAGAATACATTTTTTTTTAATAGAAATGAAAATTCCCAGATCTACCCTTACCTCTCCCCACTATCCCATTAATTAATTGCTCCAATAAAACCGCAACAGTCTTCTCTTTGCTTCCCCTCCTCACTGTATCTTCGAAGTGGCAACGCATCGACAAAACAAAAGATACCCTCTAGTTTTGCCGATGTCCATGGGCGACGGTAGCCACTTTCCATCAGTGTGTACCATATCTATCTCTTGTTCTTTTAATAGAAAAACTGATGCGCATTTTTTTGACTTTTTATAATTTTAGTTTTTAAAACCCTATAACTTTTTCCTATGCGTTTTAGCGAAAAAATTAAAGAAATCTTTTCTGTAGAGAATTCAATTTCCTACAAGATAACGAAAAGGGATATTTCAAAAATATTTTTTTTGACGATGTATATTTTTTAAATGGGAAAGGGGACCCTTATGCGCCAATTCAATTTTCAAGATATCAAGCTCATCTTTTAGGTTTTTTTTTGTCTAACAAAAAAAAAATTTTTAGATGTACTCAGGAAAAAAAAAATATTTTCACGCAGTCTACTGTATATCTTCTAGTCTATCGCTATACCAAATTTCATCAAAATTTGTTCTGTGGTTTTGTTAGGATCAATTCTTTAACTTCAATCAACTTATCAGTCATGTAAATCTTAAAATATGTTAAGAAAATCATAAGAAATCTGGCCAATATATTTCCAGGAATACACTTTTCAATCTGCTAGTGTGTATTATTAAAAAAAAGATGGTGGAAATCCTAATTTCATTATGGCACATTTAATTTCATCATTCAAACACGTACAAATATTGCAAAATTATCCAAGTTGGCAAAGTATTGCATTATCTTTTTTATCAATGTTTCAAAAGATATATCAAAGTACATTTATAATTTATAATTAAAAATATGTATTAGGTCTGGTATATACAAAATAAAAACATTTATATTAAAAAGTTCTCTTATATTCTGACAAAACACATTTTCCAAGATGGCCGCCAACGTACAAGTACGGCGATAACTTTATACTCAAGACCTTTCACACCTACTGCAATGTAAGTAATGGACTCATCAAACCGATAATATGATCCCAAATGTCAAGGGACAGGCCAGTCAGTCAAAGCCATCGTCAGATCTTTTACACCTGCTGCAATTTATTAGACTCACCAAACGATGAGATGATCCCAAAACCCAAGGCTTTACCAGCAGTTACTGAAGAGTTCCACTACCTACCTCCTGGCCATCGTCAGACCTTTCATACCTACTGCAAGTTATTGGACTCATTAAATAGATAATTTAATCCCAAACTAAGGATTTACCAGTAGCCACTGAAGAGTTTCACTATCCACCTTCTGGCCATTATTATACCTTTCACACCTACTGCAATTTATTAGAATCACCAAACGATTAGATGATCCCAAAACCCAAAGTTTTACCAGTAGCCACTGAAGAGTTCCACGACCTAGCTTCTGGCCATCGTCAGATCTTTCACACATACTGCAATTTATTGGACTCATTAAATAGATAACTTAATCCCAAACTCCAAGGCTTTACCAGTAGCTACTGAAGACTAAGACTATCTACCTCCTGGACATCATCAGACCTTTCACATCTAGTGCATTATATTAGGCTCATCAATCGATAATATGATCCCGAACTCCAAGGGTATACCAGTAGACATTGAAGAGTTCCACTATCCGTCTCCTGGCCATGATCAGCTCATAGTGTGTTTGTTTTTCAGGACAAACTCCTGAAAGTAACAGTATTTGGCGCTGGTCTGCTGGTCGGAACAGCCCTGGCAGTGATCATCCCTGAAGGAGTACGAGCCCTGTTCTCAGAAAGAACGGTAATGGTCACAAAAGACTACACACCAGAGCCGACGAGACAGGATGATCTGCATTCAGTTATAGGAATTTCATTAGTTTTAGGTAAGTAGGTATTCATTAGTTTTTTACCCGTGAGGGGACGGGTTAGAATATAACTCCTCTCTGCCGCTGGGAGAGCATCTCGTAAAAGCCGAGTAACCCAGCACCTCCTTGGTGGTAGGGGATCTGTTCCCCGACTGGATTGCGACCACTAGCATGCTAAACCGACCGCCAAGTGTCTGACGCATTCCGGCCGAGCCGCATGTGGGCCAGATCTATCCCTCCCTCTCCCATCCCATTACTGCTGCGATTCCAATGAGCACCGGGTTCTTGCCCGCGGTCAAAGCAGTTTGGATTGCAAACTACTAGTATTCTTAACTCCAAGTAAGCTAAATGCGTGTTCAAATCAAATCAAGTCCAATGATTGGAATTTGAATCCACGACAGACCTACTGACGCTTGAAAATATTGTTTACTGTTGTTTATTATTTAACAGTTGTTGTTAAGAGAATATAAATAAAAAAAATGATTCTAAAAATGTCATGAGTTTTATCTTCGAAAAAAAATCTATTTCATTACAGTGACATTAATGTTTTACATAAAAAATATAAATATTCCTCAATTGTCCGATTTGTAAAGAAATTAATTATTTTTATCATCATATCGCTTAGCGGCTGATTGATGACGTCATAATTCATAACTTTTGGTTTGGCATGTTACCAAAGGAAAACCGACACTAGACCATAAATTTCTAAAATTATATCCTAACTTTAATCTTATTAGGTATAGTGTTTCTCATCTCACTCCCTTTAATCAGGATCAATGCTTTCGTAAATATACGATTGGCCAAAGTCGTTTGAAAATTTGCCTTATTTTGAGGTAAATTTGTCACAAAAGTAAATTTGATATTATTATTTTTTAATTTCTTTGTTTTCAGGTTTTGTATTCATGTTATTAGTAGACCAATTGTCATCTAGATATAATGACGCTAGTAATCCTACTGAGAAGAATATTACTGCCACAGTCGGACTCGTCGTACACGCTGCTGGTAGGTATATATGTCTGTATTTTATGCCACAATTTACCATGGCAAATTAAACAAATAACACGTCTAGTTAAACAAATATCCATTAAATGTAAGTCACGATAAATTTGTCTAACAATACGTTAAACATTTTGTTATCTTCACCTTATTTTTAGACGGGTTAGAATATGAGAGCACCCCTAGGCGACCGATGAGGGCCAGACTACCCCTTCATTCTATTAATTGTGCGGTTCTAGTGGACTCTGAAGTCTCACTCAGAGCATTCTTCTCCACACTCCCTCTCCTGACTATCTTCGTAGTGACAAAACATCGGCAATACAAGAGATACTTTCTTGTATGTCATTGGGCGACGTCAGCCACTTACCATCAGGTGGATCGTCTGCCCGTTTGCGCCTTATCTGTCATTAAAAAATGAAGAATTAAAGGACCAACGCGATTAGTGTAAAAAAATGTTTTATCTGTCCAAAATCATTGTTTTTTTATATCTATCTAGACCGAAACATGAAGGTTACGAATTATCTATTCCAATATTTACACAATGAAAGTAGTTAGCGGTGACATAAAACTTAAAAAGCTGTAGTCCAATATAATGCAACGATGGTGGGCAAATCTGTCAACCCTCCGAGGCGAGGAGAGCTGTTAGAATGACCTTAAAGGGTGTAACGTCATCAAGACGTGAAACAACTTGTGAAATTAAATATCACTTGCTATAACGGTGAAGGACTCCTGAGAGTTCCCTAAAGACCTCAAAGATGTGTGAAGTCTGCGAACCCGCACTGAGCCAGCGTGGTGGACTATGGCCTAACCCCTCCTCATTCTGAGGCTCAGCATGTGGGGCCATCTACAGGTTATGATGATGATGTGAAAAATAGGCGGTATTTGTTCTATTTGACGTGTATTGTTCAGTATGACTGACTTATTTAAAAGATATTTGTTTGATTTGACGTCAATTTGACGAGTATTTAGTAAAACGTTTGACTATTGTCAGATTTGACGTGACTTTAACGAATATTTATTTAACGTGTTATTTAATAATTTGATGAAATGTTTTTCCATCATGGCTGACTATTTATTTGGGTATTATGTTTACGTTGGCACAATTGAATGATATTCAGTTTGTGCCAACTTATAAAATCCAATTTTACTCAGATTAGTGTTGCCACCATCATAATTAACAAAACCTCATTTTAGAACTGTTTTTTATAAAATATTTTTTTTAGCTGACGGCATAGCCCTGGGTGCAGCAGCAACGACCTCACACGCCGACGTTGAGATTATTGTGTTTCTTGCTATCATGCTGCACAAGGCGCCGGCTGCGTTTGGTTTAGTTACGTTTTTAATGCACGCCGGGTTGGAGAGGTTAGTATTGTGTAGTTGTACACAAAATTAAGCTCATCATGTTAAATTTTTTTGGTTATGTAAGACAAATTTAGGTTAGGTTAGTTTAATTTCGTAAGTTGACAAACGCAGGGCAAAATTAATCCAACTGTATATTACTTCACACTTCGTAGGACAAATTTGAGCCAACTGTATATTACTTCACACTTCGTAGGACAAATTTGAGCCAACTGTATATTACTTCACACTTCGTAGGACAAATTTGAGCCAACTGTATATTACTTCACACTTCGTAGGACAAATTTGAGCCAACTGTATATTACTTCACACTTCGTAGGACAAATTTGAGCCAACTGTATATTACTTCACACTTCGTAGGACAAATTTGAGCCAACTGTATATTACTTCACACTTCGTAGGACAAATTTGAGCCAACTGTATATTACTTCACACTTCGTAGGACAAATTTGAGCCAACTGTATATTACTTCACACTTCGTAGGACAAATTTGAGCCAACTGTATATTACTTCACACGAAGTGTGAAGCACTTCGTACGACAAATTTGAGCCTACTGTATATTACTTCACACTTCGTAGGACAAATTTGAGCCAACTGTATATTACTTCACACTTCGTAGGACGAATTTGAGCCAACTGTATATTACTTCACACTTCGTAGGACGAATTTGAGCCAACTGTATATTACTTCACACTTCGTAGGACAAATTTGAGCCAACTGTATATTACTTCACACTTCGTAGGACAAATTTTAACCAACTGTATATTACTTCACACTTCGTAGGACAAATTTGAGCCAACTGTATATTACTTCACACTTCGTAGGACAAATTTGAGCCAACTGTATATTACTTCACACTTCGTAGGACGAATTTGAGCCAACTGTATATTACTTCACACTTCGTAGGACGAATTTGAGCCAACTGTATATTACTTCACACTTCGTAGGACAAATTTGAGCCAACTGTATATTACTTCACACTTCGTAGGACAAATTTGAGCCAACTGTATATTATTTTTCATCTATACTTTTGAATTTTCAGGAATCGCATTAGGAAACATCTGTTAATATTCTCATGCGCCGCGCCCCTACTCGCCTTACTCACTTACTTTGGTATTGGTAATGAGAGTAAGCAGACTTTAAGCGATTTTAATGCTACTGGTAAGTTCTGATTTTTTGGTCCTTCGAGCCAGATTTTTTTTGTTTGATATATACTTAAAGTACTTTTGTTTTTAGGAGATACAAAGTATTTCCTGTCAATTTAATTTTTCTAAATACAGAGTACCTCATATTACTTACGAGCCGTTGTAATAAAAAATTATAACAAAATCTTCTGTTTCAGGTATTGCCATGCTATTCTCAGCAGGCACATTCTTATATGTGGCAACAGTACACGTGTTGCCAGAACTTACGCATTCACACTCACACACACATACTTTATTACCAGTCCAAGATGGCGTCCCCGCCAAAAAAGGTTTTGGGGGTCTCCAACTTTGTGAGGTTATTATTTTAGCAATTGGTGCAATGTTGCCAGTATTATTGACTATGGGACATGAGCATTAGGGTAATTATTGCCAAAACTATGTAACAATTTTTCCCCAAAATTACCCTTAAATTGGGGAAATTGTTGTTATTAGGAAGTATTGATATAATTAAACTATAGTGAAATAATGACTTCCTATCTCAAAATGTTTTCGAAAATTATTCATTCAAGATGGCCCTCCCCCTCTTGATTACGTAAACATTGATTGATGCTTTTTTTCTGCAAGCAGATCCCCCCGCCCTCCATCAAAAAGTAAGCAAACCAAAACCCCCCCCTTTAATGCTTACGTAATGCTTAAAAAATTGATTCCAGACTTTCTTTAATGTTGTTCCTGTTTCATGTTCCTTTAATAGAAATTGTTGTAAAATAAATTGTTGATTACTACATTCCCCTAAAATAAAGGTGGTTATTGGGAAATAGCGATCAAATTGAATTCCCATTCTCAAGTAGAACTAAATATTTTAAACTATAATTAAAAGGAAAGAATGTTTTTTATTCAGGGCGCGTTTATTCTGCTCCCGCGCGTCTGCTATTGCTACACAGCATACAATGCGCAACTATGCCCATAATTTCCCCTAAAATTGAAGGTATTGTAATTGAGAGCGGGTGAGAGGAGGTCGAAACAGAGACATCGCGACATCGTGGATTGAACTATCTATAGAAAGAAGAATATATATAAAAAATTATATTCCCCCCTATATGTATATATATAATTGAACTTGATGACTTGATTTTTGACTTCCCTTAATGTTTAGGGGAATTGTTGTTATTAGGAAGTTGTAATAAAAACAATAGTACAAAATCTAAAAATAATTTTTTGGCACAAATTTCCAAAAAAATGTGATACCATATAAAAAAAATCATGCATTTTTTAATGATCTCTACTAACATTAAAAAGTTATTGGTTTTGACATTCCTGTATAAAAAAGATTTTTTTATGTATATTGTAGTCTTCCGATGAAATTAATTGAATTTTTATGTATAAAAAATGAGATCAAACTTTTTTTTTATATAGCATACAAGACTATCTACACCCATTATTAAATCCTCTATAAAAGATTCTGAAACAGTTACCTTACATTAAAGCTCTCCTATTATTGATGAAACAATCACATACTGTAGTTGCAATGAACATCTTGTATATTGCAATTATTGAAATTCACTTCAATCATTGAGATATATTATATAAAGAAGCTATGCTAAGCAAAACTTGTGCTCCATTTTATTATTTTACTAATTTAAACTATAGTTCGCTGAAGCGCTGAATCGATAGCTATTAGTCTAATCATACACTTTTAACACGCAGCGCTGAAGCGCGTTAAGTGTATAACTAGTCACTCAATTTTGAGCTAAAGTCAGCTGCAGCGCTGCAAGCATTATTAGTACTCTAACCATTCAGTAAAAACACACAGCGCTACAGCGCTTTTATTTATAATACGTCGCCATAGCAACGTCATAGACTAAGCGAATTAACTACAGAAGTTAAATGATATATGACTAATTAATTAGGGAAGGTTTGTGAACAAAACAATAAAAATATGAAAAATGGCGGGAATTCGAATAACATTTTTTTTATGCATGACGCTCTATGTGAAGCGCGCGTGCGTCTGTTCTATTTTTGAAATTCATACAGATACACATCAAGCAGTAAGAATGTGGCTGTCTGAGTAAACCCTTTGCGCAGAAGGGATTTGAGTGTTTTAATGTTGCCAATAATCTGTTTCAGAATCTTTTATAGAGGATTTAAAATTTGGGAGTAGATAAAATTGTTTATATTGTTTTTATAAATTGTGATTGTATATAGTTTTTAATGCTGTTTTGAGATTATAAAGTAAACTGCTTTTATAAAAAAAAAACATATTATTTATTGACCTACAAAGACTTAAGCACTCAATCCCCCATTTCAGCTCCTTCTCCCCCTTTTTTTGCGATCAAACCTAGCTTATATCATTCAACAAGCTTTAGTCTTTCTATATACCAAATTTCATCAAAATCGGTTCAGTAGTTTAGACGTGAAAGAGTAACAAACAGAGAGAGTTACTTTCGCATTTATAGTTTTATAATAGTTTCTCTGGTTTTATTCTATAATGGAAAAGACAAAGGTATTACACCGTACAGCCTTGTCTTTATTAGGTTAATTCTTTATTCATTGACACGTTCACATTTTTTTGTTCTATTTTTTCATAATGGAAAAGGCAAAGGTATTACACCGTACAGCCTTGTCTTTAGTAGGTTAATTCTTTATTAATTGACACGTTCACTTTGTTTTGCTCTCTTTATACCCTAATGTAAAAGGCAAAGGTATTACACCGTACAGCCTTGTCATTTTTTATATCTTTATTTATTGACAATCTGACTAACAACTGACATTTTTATAATTTTTCTAGGCAAAGGCACAATCACAATCTGCCAAAAGTCATTATATAATCCAAAGATTGGATTGAGATTTATTATTAATTTCGGCCGTAGGTAAGTGACTTAAATGGAATTTGATCTCTTTTTACATCAACTATTATTATACTATAGTTAAAAATATCGACTTTTAAATCGATTAAATTCGCAACATATCTATATATCGATTTAAAAGACTGATTCTTCAATTAATCGATCGAATCGCCATCCCTAGCGTGGAGCGCTGTCGAGCTTCAAGGATGTAGTGTATAGTGTATTATATGACGTCATATCGTCTTTGATGACGTCATTAGATGGTCACACTCGGCGAAGCAAATGCTTAAGGTCACAGGTTGCATGTTTTATTGTTTACTGTTTCTTTATTATTTTGCGTGTGCGCGCGTGTGTGTATTATGGGTCAAAGTAAAAAAAAATATTTAAAATTAATAATTTACATTTATTGGTAACAATTTAATCTCTTACAATTTTGCGTTGGCGCTGGTCCAAAACATCAACAATATGGTTTTTTTTTTAAAAAAACATGTTTTGGACCAACTTGTTTTTAATATAAAAATAATATTTTTAATTTCATATTTTGGACCAACGCAATTAATTAATAAAAATATATATAACCGTAAAAAATCCCAAATATCTTACACTTAATTTTTTTTGGTATTTATTAAATCTTCGATCACTAAACAACAAGATACACAGTCCCATACAATGACACTCAATATCTATGTCAGGAATACGTGTAAGTGAGAGAGTGTTTGTTTGTCTCACTCGCACTTATTGCATTACAATATCTTCTCTTTCAGATAGACAAATAACCTAAAACCTAAAATTCCGTTCAGTATGTTTCTATTAGTGATCGAAGTTTGAAAGCTATTATATATAATTGTCTATCCAAGTACAATCGTAAATAATTTAGTAACTAATAAATAACCTAAATATATAATAAGTGTAGTTGTCGTTATTTTCAGTATTTGATGCATGTAGTATAATCTGGAAAAAAAAGTATTAGACATTAATATCGATTTTAAACAACATTGGAATATTCCAACAAATCGATTTCCCATTTCTATAGCAGAAAATTGATTTACTTAATCATTGTAATGATCCAACAAATCGATTTCCCATTTCTATAGCAGAAAATTGATTTACTTAATCATTGGAATGATCCAATAAACCGATTTCCCATTTCTATAGCAGAAAATTGATTTACTAAATCATTGGAATGATCCAATAAACCGATTTCCCATTTCTATAGCAGAAAATTGATTTACTTAATCATTGGAATGATCCAATAAACCGATTTCCCATTTCTATAGCAGAAAATTGATTTACTTAATCATTGGAATGATCCAATAAACCGATTTCCCATTTCTATAGCAGAAAATTGATTTACTTAATCATTGGAATGATCCAACAAATCGATTTCCCATTTCTATAGCAGAAAATTGATTTACTTAATCATTGTAATGATCCAACAAATCGATTTCCCATTTCTATAGCAGAAAATTGATTTACTTAATCTTTGGAATGATCCAACAAATCGATTTCCCATTTCTATAGCAGAAAATTGATTTACTTAATCATTGTAATGATCCAACAAATCGATTTCCCATTTCTATAGCAGAAAATTGATTTACTAAATCATTGGAATGATCCAATAAACCGATTTCCCATTTCTATAGCAGAAAATTGATTTACTAAATCATTGGAATGATCCAATAAACCGATTTCCCATTTCTATAGCAGAAAATTGATTTACTAAATCATTGGAATGATCCAATAAACCGATTTCCCATTTCTATAGCAGAAAATTGATTTACTAAATCATTGGAATGATCCAATAAACCGATTTCCCATTTCTATAGCAGAAAATTGATTTACTTAATCATTGGAATGATCCAATAAACCGATTTCCCATTTCTATAGCAGAAAATTGATTTACTTAATCATTGGAATGATCCAATAAACCGATTTCCCATTTCTATAGCAGAAAATTGATTTACTAAATCATTGGAATGATCCAATAAACCGATTTCCCATTTCTATAGCAGAAAATTGATTTACTAAATCATTGGAATGATCCAATAAACCGATTTCCCATTTCTATAGCAGAAAATTGATTTACTAAATCATTGGAATGATCCAATAAACCGATTTCCCATTTCTATAGCAGAAAATTGATTTACTAAATCATTGGAATGATCCAATAAACCGATTTCCCATTTCTATAGCAGAAAATTGATTTACTTAATCATTGGAATGATCCAATAAACCGATTTCCCATTTCTATAGCAGAAAATTGATTTACTTAATCATTGGAATGATCCAATATACCGATTTCTCATTTCTATAGCAGAAAATTGATTTACTTAATCATTGGAATGATCCAATAAACCGATTTCCCATTTCTATAGCAGAAAATTGATTTACTAAATCATTGGAATGATCCAATAAACCGATTTCCCGTTTCTATAGCAGAAAATTGATTTACTAAATCATTGGAATGATCCAATAAACCGATTTCCCATTTCTATAGCAGAAAATTGATTTACTTAATCATTGGAATGATCCAATATACCGATTTCTCATTTCTATAGCAGAAAATTGATTTACTTAATCATTGGAATGATCCAATAAACCGATTTCCCATTTCTATAGCAGAAAATTGATTTACTAAATCATTGGAATGATCCAATAAACCGATTTCCTATTTCTATAGCAGAAAATTGATTTACTAAATCATTGGAATGATCCAATAAACCGATTTCCCATTTCTATAGCAGAAAATTGATTTACTAAATCATTGGAATGATCCAATAAACCGATTTCCCGTTTCTATAGCAGAAAATTGATTTACTAAATCATTGGAATGATCCAATAAACCGATTTCCCATTTCTATAGCAGAAAATTGATTTACTAAATCATTGGAATGATCCAACAAATCGATTTCCCATTTCTATAGCAGAAAATTGATTTACTTAATCATTGTAATGATCCAACAAATCGATTTCCCATTTCTATAGCAGAAAATTGATTTACTTAATCATTGTAATGATCCAACAAATCGATTTCCCATTTCTATAGCAGAAAATTGATTTACTTAATCATTGTAATGATCCAACAAATCGATTTCCCATTTCTATAGCAGAAAATTGATTTACTTAATCTTTGGAATGATCCAAAAACTCGATCGAGCGAAGCGAATAACCTTACTTCCCTTCCCTTTTCAAAAATTGACTACTAGCGCCATCTTATTTAATTAAGAATAGTAATAGTCACCTGTTCCACTTCTTCTTCGCTTCCGGCAATGTGGACACGTCATCCTTCACCAGGTATACTCTTAAACCTGGAAATTTAGCATATATTAAACTCCCTTAAGGGGTATGTATCTTTCCTCTACTGGAAAAACCCCCGTTATTCCCTACAGTGTCAATCTATACAAATAAAATGTTGAACAAAAAAAACTGGATCTTGACTAAGTATTTTTTTATTGACTGTACAATTCCTCAACTCCCCCATAGTTTACTCTCGTCGACTACGAGACCCCTCTGCCTTCTTCTCAGTAATTTGACCAATAGTTTGATCTTGATTAAGCCACCCCTTAAGTTGGATCTGGACTTCGAACACAACATCTTGTCTGAATATTGACTACGTAACCTCTCAAATGATTAAACGTAAGTTCCACGACTGGATGTCAAGTAACCCTCTATTAGATTTTAACTACGATTTGATTGACTAAGTCACCCACTAACTTCGTTCTTGACTAAATCATCTCTTAAGTTGGATATTAACTAAGTCACCCCCTAAGTTGGATTTTGATTAAGTCACCACCTAAGTCAGAATTTGATTAAATCACTTCTTAAGTTGGATTTTGATTAAGTCACCACCTAAATCAGATTTAGGTTAGATTTTGTCTAAATGACCTCTTAAGTTGAATTTTGATTAAGTTGGATTTTGACTAAATTACTCCTTAAGGGAGATTTTTACTACATCACCCCTTAAGTTGGATTTTGATTATGTCACCCCTAAATTGGATTTTGTTAAATGCAGTTAAACTCACCTAACAAAAACGTCTCGAACATATACTCCCAGGACATCTCAGCAATGTTGAAAGGGAACACAATCTTATCAGAGTCTGTCAAGCTCTTCCACATGTCCTGGACGTTGTTGTCGCTGAACTTCCATTCCTGGGTGGAGAAGTAGAAGAGGATGTTCGCCAGCTTTATTGCTTTTGAGTATAATTTTAACATTCTGGAATAAAAAAGAAGAGTGGAGAAGAAGTATTTACGAACCGAATTCTTACTCGCCCCCTAAATGTCCTCCTTTTTAAGCACAGCACACAAATTGTCTTTTAATGGAGAAGGAGGTCATAATGTTTTGATATTGTATTTGATTTTTGAAGAGTTGTTATCTATATATAGAAGAAGTATAGAAGAATATTTGGGGATCCTTCACCCGTGGGGGGACGGGTCAGAATACTATTCCCCTCTGCCGCTGGGAGAGCATCTCGTAAGAGATTCTGGGCTCAGGGTCCGCTGAAACCGCAGCAATTTTTTTCTTCACTCCCCCACCCCACTCTATCTTCGAGGATGCAACGACAAAACAAGAGGGTATCTCTTGTTTTGTCGATGTCGATGGGCGATGGTGGCCACTTACCATCAGGTGGACCATCTGCTCGTTTGGTACCTTATCTACCATAAAAATTCTTCTCCATCTATGTTAAACTCCTAACATTATTACAAGAATTTGAATTGAGTAAGTAAGACTTGGAGTTTGTATAAAGAAGGAGGGAAGAAGAATTTTTCGAGGGGGTTCAGATTTTATTCTCCATTTATCAGCAGAAGCGAAACCTTACATGTCCTCCTTTTTAATGTATCATATGTATTGGATATTGTCATGTCCTTGCAAATAAGGAATTCGATATTTCATTTCACGTTCTATTTCACGTTCCGTTCCATTACGTTCCGTTCCATTCAATATTTGATGTTTGTTTATATAGAGAAGGATGTGCGGATTCTTTGTAATTTTATCCCCTTCTCCCATCCGCCATATACTCCTTAATAAACCTTTACATAACCCCCTTTTCTAGGTCCATAGGGAGTGATAGCAAATGCACTTTTCATGTAATAAATCAAATGTCCACCCATATCTATAAATGGGTGGTCATTAGGTCACCATTGTGTATCCATATTATAAGTGATCTAAGTTTCTACAGATACTTACACCCGTCGTCGTCCAGTCAACATGCAGAGCGTATCCAGGAACAGAGCCGGTAAGTAGTGTAGGAAGAAATTGTAGAACAAGAACATGTAGTAGCTGTTAGTTGGATTTAGGCCGTAGTACCTAAAATATTTAAAAAAATTAATAGTAGGACTTATAAGCTCTGTTTAAAACCCGCAGTAGGACTTTAGAATATTTCTCATCTTTTAGGACATGTTACATAACCAATAATCTATTTTATCTCAGCGAAGCGAAGTAACATATTAACATGACCGGATAGTCCGATAGAGGGCGCTGTTTTCAAAGTTCAGATTTTTTATTTTCGTATAGCTTAAAAACACTCCATTTTACCTCAGGGAAGCGACTATAACTGAGTCATTAATATACCCGAAATAATCCGATGCATCGAACACATCGTAGTTTTAAATGTATTGGAAACATCTCTTCTGTTCAGATGTAATATTAAAGTTCGATGTTATAGTCTGATGTGTCAGAAACATCGTTGATCTAATGTATAGGGTACATCTGGATTGTTAAAAGCCGATTAAAAAATGTCGTTTATTCTTCCGCTTTCATTTAGCTTCGATAATTATGTCATAAATATGCCCGATAGATGGCGCTGTTACCAAGATTCAGAACTTTTTGCTTTCTTATAGAAAAAATGGGAGTATTACCTCAGCGAAGCGAGGTTAAATGATTCTTAGCATTAATATGATCCGATATAGGACGTTGTGTTCAACATTCAGATATTTTTATTTTCGTATAGCTTAAAAACACTCTATTTTTATTTACATTTTTTACTTTTTTTAATGAAAATGAGAAACATTACCTCAGCGAAGGGAAAGCAACAATATCATTATAGATGCGACACAACTGAAGGTAGTCATAACTTACCAGACAGCTTTTATAGTAGGTTTGGCGATGCCATGCTTCTCGTTCAGTGTGACGAAGTCTCCCCACGTGATCGGGTTCTGCGCACCAGACACATAATTGTAGATCGGTATGTCTGACGTTTGGCTGGAAATAAAAAAAATGATTTCATTCGATGCGACAGAAACATCTGTACTGATACAATGTTTCGGAAACAACTACTTTGATGACATCAGGAACATTTAGTTTGCACAGATGTAATAGAATACAATTGTTTTTAGTTCGATGCATCGGAAATATTTAATCTCATCCAAATCCTCGGAAACATCTGTAACATCTTAAAAACATCTGTATTTTATTCCGATGCATCAGAAACACTGTAGTGTTAAATGAATTGGAAACATCTTACTATGTTAAATGCAGTGGCGTAACTATAGGGTGGCATTTCGGCAAAATGCCTGGGGCCCTGAGCCGAAGGGGGTCAAAGAAGGCTGTGGTGCTTATAAGTATTTCGGCGCACAGCAGCGCATAAGATGCTTGACGGATGCCTGGGTTATGTTTCTTAATATTGGAGGAGGGGGCCCCATCTGATGAATTTGCCAGGGGCCCCGAACGGTGTAGTTATTTAGATGTAATAAAAAAACATTGTTGTTTGAGTCCGATGCTTCGAATATATCGTAGTTTAAAATGCATTGGAATCTGTTTTGTTTCGATACATCGGATACACCTGGATTTATCCGATCCAATTGGAAAACATCGTTGCTTTGATTACATAATTGTGTTATCTGTGGTCTGAGCCTCTTTTTTTCTCTTTTATTCTAATCTTCTCCGTTCAGAAATATTTGATCTAATGCATCCGAAACAAAACATCCAATGTTTCAGAAACATCTGTTTTGGCCAGATGAATTAGTAACATCGCTAAAACATCTCGATGTGTTACAATCATACATTTCTTTACATAGTATAAAAAAAAGTCACTTTCACTGCTATTCGCTTAGATCTTTTGAACTACACAACGGAGTTTAATGCAGTTTTTACCAAAAGACAGTGATTTAAGAGAAAGGTTTATACGTATAAAACATGCTTATTATAGTAGAGAACAAACAGAGCGAAGCCGGAGCGGGTCGCTAGTATTTAATAAACATTAAATACTTATTAAATGAATCTGAATTAACCGGATACCTTATTAAATCGCTATGATGTAACGTCATCTTCTTGTCTTGTTAACCAAAACTTACTTACTTTTCTTTGAAATTAACAGCAGTTTGGTATGCAGATACAATGATGGCGTTGACTGCTAAATCTACTGGCACCATGTCAGCTACTTTTTTTGTGTCCATGTACATTGTACGTAACACCTGAAAAAAGGAGAGTTTCGAATACAATTCATTCTAATTGTGTTTTCATTCCCTTTCAATACTTTTTTAAAATTAACATTTCTTACAATCCACCTGTCTATAGACTATAAAAAAAATAGTGATTGTAAATTAAGTTTTTCAAAGACTATGCTTGGAGACCAAAAAATATCTACTGCGGCTTTTTTTCTTCTACGAGAACTCGTCATCAATTGTCTATATTAATGACGAGTATAAAGAATATTAACGCCTCCCATCCCGTTAATGCTGCGGTTCTAGTGAACTCTGGCTTTTCGATCAGGGTCCACTAAAACCGTAGCATTCTTCTCTTCATTCCCTTCCTCACTCTCTCTTCGAACAACACAAGAATCACTCTTCACAGGTCTTGTATTGTTGATGTTCATGGGAGACGATGGCCACTTACCGTCTGCTCTTTGCCCCTTAACTGCCATAAAAAAAGAGTACATACACTTTGTTTTCGTTAATAATCCAATGGCTTGGCATATATATTTGAGAGAATTATTCAATCCCCAGAGTATAATCTTGAACTTAAATGCAATTATTTTGATGGAATAAAAAAATATTTACTGATATAAGGATGTTTACTATATTTTTATTAAACGCGCGCGCGGAGGGTAGTGTTGGTGGCGCTGCCTGTCGTAACAGTCGTGACAGTCGTTGAAAAGAGCGGGCACGAGCGGCGCGAGCGTTGTGCTTCCAATGTTAATCCCTTTATTTATTAATAATATCCCGTGTCCTGTGTGTGCTATTTCCCAAACGCTAGTTAATTGACCCTTCACTGACGAAAACAGACCGGTGGTAAAGTGTGAACTATTTTGTGTTATTGTGTGAAACGTGCAACGGGCATGCCCAAAGAAGATTAGAAATCATCAAGGACTTGTGAGTACTTTGTGCCTCCTTTATCATCTAACTGACAAGAATCATAACCCCTAATTTAAAAAGCTGAATCCGCGCCCAGCCTGCTTCCACGTGTGTGGGGGATGTACAGACAAAACCCCCACACACGTGGAAGCTGGCTGGGCCCAAAAATATAGTAAACAAAGTATAACGAAATCTTACCCCAGTTCCAATTCCTATGAGTAACCCAGTAGGACCGTAAATGCTGTCTGTCCATCCTCGTACAGGTTCTTCGTATGTTGATATCACTGAAATTCAAACAATAGAACGTTAAACGTCACAATGATGCAATGTTTCGATGTGATGCATCATACATCTACATTGAGGCATTATATGAATGTTTCCATTACATCGGTTTAACACATCGATGTTTTTGATACATTGAATACAGAAACATTATTAATGTCATCTAAATATAGATTGTATATATTAATATACATCGATGATATCAGTGAATATGTTAAGTAAACTAGTGTTTTTAATATTCTTCACTACCCTCTACTTCTCTTTCATCATTTTTCTCCCAATAGTTAAAAAAATTCAACCATTAACCGTTACCGATGCATCGGATTAATTCAATATAGTAAACACTAAACATCATCAATGTAAAGTATCATCGAAATACATTGAAAGTTACCGAGCCAAAGGCGCCGAAGGTTTAGCTACATCAAACAAATAACGTCATCTACATAGTTAAAATCCAACAGTAACCGATACATCTGATTGATTCAATTTATTAGTAAACATAGATGTTTCCGCATAATTCCTATATTCGTGTCTCATTTGAGTGTAAAATTTTTGTCTTATTACTGACAGATTTTAGGAGAAAAACGAGAACAGAAACAGGCTTTACTTACCTATAGATGGTCTGAATATACAAATGGGCATTCCCTCTCCGTACGTCCTCACAGCTTCTTCAGCTACTGCTTTAGTAAAACAGTATGTGTTCGGACGTTTGCCTAATAATCTGAAAAAAGTAATATGATTATATTATCTATGGGACAGTACCTTTCAATTGATATGACTTTCATTAAGAGGGAATTATTACAAACACCAAAAAGTGTATTAGGAAAAGTGTAAGTGTACACTTTAAACATCTTGAAAGTGACATAGAGAAATAAGCACCGTTGATACATTATGTGTATCTATAGGACAGTACCTTTTCGATTAATATAACTCATCTACATTCTTCGTTACATAATATAAAATCGCTTTCCGCGGTCTATACGCTTAGATCGTTTAAACTACGCAACAGATTTTAATGCGGTTTTTACCAATAGATAGAGCGATTCAAGAGGAATCGTGTGAAGACAGGGACGAGTCGCTAGTTTCATTATAAATACAAAAGTTATATAAAACTTACTCTGGAAGTACAGAATCAATAATATTGTCGTCTAATTCAGATACAGTTTCAAGTGCTTCTACTGTCAGTGGAGAATCATAGAATCTGAAAATCAAGAATCATAAATCATTATCTTATATTACTCTGAAATTAAATACATAGCCCTCACTTCACTACGATATTTATAATTATTATTATAATAATATAAAACGGTTAAAATTAATATACAATCTTTTTACGGAGGATTACGTAAAAAGACTACAAATGAAAGTTTCATTAAAATTAGTTAAACCGATTCGATGTAATATATTCATAATTAAAATGAATGTTGATAATTCATCGGATTTATTTCAATACATCGAATATTAAAATTAATCAATGTCATCGAAATGTTCATTGTTGTTAAACATCACAAGTGTATTGTACCAACACATCAGATTGATTCGTTATTAGACAACATCGAAATTTATATCTTAAAACGTTGAAAATTACGGATGCATCGGATTCGATGCTTCTCTCCTTCCCCGACTCCTGTATCATTAAGATTCCATGTAAATATATAAATATGTATAATATTAAACTATAAAATATTTAGACTAGTACTAATTTTTTTTTCACTTTTATATGGTTATACACATCTATATAAAACATTTTATAATAATTCTTTTGTTACTTTTTAATTATATTTTACTAACTAGTGTGTATTTAGGTGTTGGTTTAACTTTTAGGTAGTTCTACGTTGGGAAAGGTATAACAAGAACTAAAAAATCTCTCCTAAAGATATTGGATAAAACATTGCTTTTGTGTACATCCCATATATACTGCATTTTTCATTCTGTTGACATACATTGGACAAAGCAAACTACCCAAGACTAACAATCTTAGAAAAGAGAAGTTGAAATGGAATTGTAACGGAATAAAAACCTCAAATTTGGAGAATATTTCCACATTGACATTGGCAGAATTACTGCTAACAAAAGTGGTAGAAAAGCCATGGACAAGAGAAGAAGAAGTACACGTCAAAATTGGTCAGTCAGTCAGTTTGTCTGAAGCTACCGCCAGTTCAGAAAGCAGTTTCCTGATGAGAAGAACTGGCAAGAAACTCAACAGTTGCTCGCATCAAAATGCCATTGTTTACATGAATTTGTTTCACAATTATATTATAATTCGGCTGAGTATCAACTCATAGTGACCATTACCATATAATAAATAGTTAGGGACGCAAAGACGGTATTTTTTGGATTTCCTCGAATGCGTCTGATTACAGCTCTTATTCTCAACAAGTGTGTGGATACAGAATCGTTTTCTAATTTAATGAAGCACAGTAAAGTTATACCTCTTTTTAAAAGGGATGACAAAAGCGATCCTGGTAACTACAGACCTATCTCTGCTTTCCGAACTGGTGGTAAATTCAGACAAACGGACTGACTGACCAAGTTTTGACGTGTCAAAAGTACTTTGTAAAAAGTCTACTTGAATAAAATATTTTGAATTTGAATTTAAATTAAGGTAGGTTAATAACTAGCTAATCTAAACAGTGATGGCCCAGTGGTTGAGACTTCAATGCCTTACTCGGGAGGTTCGAGGTCGATCCTGCGCACACACCTCTGATTTCTCTGAGTTATGTGTGTTTTAAGAAATTAAATATCACTTGCTTTAACGGTGAAGGAAAACATCGTGAGGAAACCTGCACTCTTGAGAGTTCTCCATGTTCTCACAGGTGTGTGAACTCACACTGGGCCAGCGTGGTGGACTATGGCCTAACACCCTCCTCATTCCGAGGAGACCCGGCTTAGCAGGGGGTCGTGATGATGAATAGCTAAAAAGTGTATGAGCGAGGCTGACGCTCTCACACCATCACCACACTGTTTTCCGACGCCATAACATCATCACAGATAATCATAAAGCAACGCATTCGAGTTATCTTATGCATTACTTAATATCCCAATGTGTTTAAATACATTTTTTGCTACCCTTCTGGATGGCCATCCCCACCACTCTAGTTATATTAGTGACATGTCAGACCCTCTAAACTATCAATATCTAACACGCTAAGTATCTTGTATGTAATTGTTATTTTTTACAATTTTGAAAAGCTGTAGATGCTTTCCATAACACTAAAATGGAAAACTTTATATAACCTTTTATTCTTCTTATCATCTAATCGATCTAATCCCCATTTAGCATCACGGGCTACCCTACTATGAGGTAGCGTTTCGGGTTGGCTGAATTAGCGACCTGCGTTCTCATTTATGCTAATTCATCTTTCACGCATCTATTATTGTTAAACATCAGTTTTGTCTTTTATTTTCTATTTAACTTCCACTGAATAAATTAGCTTGTTGTCCAACTTGAGTTGTGTTAAATGAAGCCAGACCAGAGCTAATACAATATTAATAATAATTATTGGAATATAAACATCGAATGTTACCGATGCATCGGACTAATTCGATGCGATGTAATATAATTACTAACTTTTCTTCAATAGTATCCACATGTGTGTTAGAGTAGGCTGTCGAGACGTGAGTCAACGCCTTCAAGTTGCGACACTCCTTGGCCAGCTTCAGCACCTCCTTGGTTCCTCTGACGTTTATTCCTGTCGCGACTGGGAGTTTCTCGTCAAACTTTACTGTAGCTGCTGCATTTATTATTATTGTCACCTGGAATTTAGAATTATTGAATTTATTGAATATATAGAACCTTATTTGTTCAGTAAAAAAAATGGAAATTATGTCCATGTCTCCTTTAGAGGTGGGTAAGGTGAACCCTTTGGGGGCACCAATGTCTGAGAAGAAGACGTCTGCAGAAACGAGGCGAGCTATGATCATATTTTTTTGGTGATCACTATTTCCAGAATGGATTGGTCGCCCAGAGCGCCTAGATGATGTTCAGGCAAAATGAATGCGTCTCAATTTCTAGTCTTATTAGGGAATCTAGAAGAATTGAGAAAGTCCAGAATTTAAGTAAGGGAGACATCGGCATTACCCAAAGAATCAAGGAACCCGAAAAGATCTCTTGATGGCCGGAAGGTTCAACGTCATGATCCACAAACAAGAACAGCTTCTGGGTTATATAGAGTTTGAAAAGTCACTTAATTGGCTCAACTCACTAAACCACCAGGAATCAAGGATCATAAAGAATCTAATGATGGCCAGAAGATTCAACGTCATGATTCACTAAACGAAGAATTTGAGAAGTTCCTAGAGAAGATCGACTTGAACCACTAAACTACCAAGGATCATCAATTATCTCATGATGGCCAGAAGCTTTGATGTCATCCACGAATAGGAGCTAAAGGAACTTGTCAAGCAATATAACTATGGAGGGTTTGAGACCACCAAACTAGGGATCTTTTACTCCATCACTCAAGGGGTGTTTAGAACTGGATCTTTAAGGGGTCTTACTTTGGATGTAATCATCTTCCTGTCTTCATCACTAATCCCAAGACCTGGTAACTCCATGTTGCCCACAACTGGTACCACTTTGTGCATTCCCTTCGGATTTTCTTCATGAGCTCTTTGAAATACCTGAAATATAAAAATCTCGTGTCACAGCGTTTGTTATTGAATTCCTCCTAAACGGCTTGACCGATTATCATGTAATTTTTTCTGTATAATTAGGTAAATCTGAAGGTAGGTGGTACGCTATTTTTATACCCCCTGTTGAAAAGGGTTGCCCACTAAAAATATTTTATTAACAAGCCTCGCTCAGACAGTGTCGCTACACATCCTCACATATACATAGATTTAAAATAGGTATATACTTACAAATTCATCCAACAGGTCATTGACCCTCGAAATAGGATCTTTGCCTTTCTTCGGGCGCACCAGAACATATAATGTGTCTAGATCTCCACAAGATCTTAGTAATTTCTCTATTAACACTAAAACAAAAAAAAATCATACAAGTTTGTTTAATCTATTGAAGGCCCTGGGCCCATAACCTAAAAATAGACAAAAACGACTGAACGAATTTCAATGAAACTTAGCACACAGATACTTTATAAAACGGATTAACATATACGCTACTTTTTATCCCTGAAAAATCAAAGTTCCTGCGGGATAGTAATAAAATGATTATTGAGCGCCTGAATATTTTATTTATCTATAATCCAAAGATTTTTTATTGAAATTGGTTATTAATTACGGCATATAGAGATTTAAATTTCATATTGTTGGAATATAAATACACTTTGAGTGGTAGTTTTGGTTTTAAGTTTGGCAACACTCTCTCTCTCACTTCAGCTGTTACTTGTGATCTCGATTTTCTTTTGCCCTAAACCTTCTCAAATCTCGAAGTAAAACCTATTACTAACTAGTAGGAACCTTTGGGTTAATTAATATTAGTAGTAATACTGCTAGTAATATTTAAAAAAAAAAAAATCAGCAACAACATAATTTATATATGACTAATTCACAAAGACAGCTCGACATACACTTCATCCCTTATTTCAACCCCTTAAAGCCTTTTTTCGCGATAAAACGTAGCCTATGTCCTTTATCAAGATCTAGTCTATCTCTGAACCAAATTTCATCAAAATCGGTTCAGTAATTTAAGCGTCACAGAGTAACAGACAGAGAGAGTTACTTTCGCATTTATAATATTGCTTATCAAATTAACATCCTTGTAGTCTTTTTATAGCACATACTATTTATAGTACAATAAAGTACGTTACCAAAGAGAG
This sequence comes from Limenitis camilla, assembly GCA_905147385.1. Taxonomy (NCBI): domain Eukaryota; kingdom Metazoa; phylum Arthropoda; class Insecta; order Lepidoptera; family Nymphalidae; genus Limenitis; species Limenitis camilla. The sequence continues at coordinate 1,001,461 of LR990252.1, read as the reverse complement.
AGAGATGGGAGGGGGTGGGGAGGGGAAGGGAGGGGGTAAGAGAGAGTATAGCCTAGACACCATACATACAATGCTAAAGAAGCTAAAACTTAGTTTTGTCAATGTTTACGCAGCTCACGCAACAGAAGCTCATAGCTCCGCTCCTATGGGTCGTAGCGTGATGTTATATAGCTTATAGCCTTCCTCGATAAATCAGCTATAAAATACTAAAAGAATTTTTTAATTCGAAGCAGTAGTTTCTGAGATAAGCGCGTTCAAATAAACAAACCAACGAATGAAAGTAATAAATAAAAAACATGTATATTAAATAATATTTATTAAAACAGACACCGGATATAAATATATTTTATAATAATAAATTATTACAGCAAAACCTTTTCTACGACACGACTCGCCTTTAAGCTTATTCGTCCATCTGTAAACATAATATTTATATTAGTAAGTTTAGCCGAAGGTAGCCGAATCGACGAATTTGATCGTAATCAAAATGTTCTAATGAATAGATTTGGGCGCTTGATATTTTCTGATTATTTTGAACCTAAGCCTAAGTTTAGCCGAAGCCATTAAAACCAACTGTACTTTAATGATATTATAGGTTTGACCGAAGATATTTTTTTGACCGAAAGTAATCGAAACTCTCTATTGATTAAATTTGGACGCTTGATAATCTCTGCTTCGCTCGGCCAAAGTTGAAACTGATGTTTTATTGGCCGAAGCTATTAAAACGTTGAATTTGTACTTTTAAGACATTATAGATTTGGCCGAAGACATTTCTCTGATCCTCGTAATGGTTGGCTCTGGGTTTTGAAGCTTTATAAAACTATCACACTCACGTATTGTTCTTATACTTAGTACTATAGTTTCGTCAACATTTGCAGACGGCACGGCGAACACAGTATAAACTATAGTATCAAGTTATATAATAAAATTCTTGACCTTTACGGTGAGGTACAACCTAATGAAGTTTTCGGCTAGCTTTGAAGCTAGGTCAGCTACGTTTTACTCAAAACGGTTTGGCCGAGAATGACTTCATAGCCAACAATAGCAATAGCCAAAGATTTGATCGGACACAACTTCACAATGATAATAATCAGAAATTAAGTATTGGCCGAAGCCGATAAGAATTGGATTTCAGTTAGCCGATGGTAGTTGAAGACTGTGGCTTAGCCGACCGCGACCTGACAGTTTTAAATCAGAATAGAGAAAGATAACTGACCTTTCTTAACCTTCGGCTTATTTAGGCTTATTTTCCTACCCCCCCCCCCCCCCCCACGTCTTCGTGCTTCGATGTGCGTGGTCCCCTCCCCTATTCCCCAATTCATCAAAAGCAAGGACCGAAGGATGTTTGTTAACGTAGCCTCGCTCAGTGTCAAATGGATGGATTCTATTGGTTTTTAACAAACACATCCCTCACTACACATCCTCAGCTCTGGTGGAAAGGCAGCCTAATGAGCGTGTAATTTATTACTGGTTATAAAATTATAGTTTTATTACAGGCAACATAATTTAACGTAATTTTTTAAAAGGAAAATATTTAAGGTCGAAACCTTCGTCTAATTGCAAGGTTTATTTCGTTATAATGTTTATATACCTTCCCTTCGCTGAGGGGGGATTTTATTATCATTTGAATTTAACCACAGTGTCATCTATTAAGTTAAATTTATCAAAACCGATTCGGCCATTTTGTAAGATACATACAGCGTCATCTATGGAGTCAAATTTATCAAAACCGATTCGGCCATTTTGTAAGATACATACAGCGCCATCTATGGAGTCAAATTTATCAAAACCGATTCGGCCATTTTGTAAGATACATACAGCGCCATCTATTGAGCCAAATTTATCAAAACCGATTCGGCCATTTTGTAAGATACATACAGCGTCATCTATGGAGTCAAATTTATCAAAACCGATTCGGCCATTTTGTAAGATACATACAGCGCCATCTGTTGAGTCAAATTTATCAAAACCGATTCGGCCATTTTGTAAGATACATACAGCGCCATCTATTGAGCCAAATTTATCAAAACCGATTCGGCCATTTTGTAAGATACATACAGCGCCATCTGTTGAGTCAAATTTATCAAAACCGATTCGGCCATTTTGTAAGATACATACAGCGCCATCTATTGAGCCAAATTTATCAAAACCGATTCGGCCATTTTGTAAGATACATACAGCGCCATCTATTGAGCCAAATTTATCAAAACCGATTCGGCCATTTTGTAAGATACATACAGCGCCATCTATTGAGCCAAATTTATCAAAACCGATTCGGCCATTTTGTAAGATACATACAGCGCCATCTATTGAGCCAAATTTATCAAAACCGATTCGGCCATTTTGTAAGATACATGCAGCGCCATCTATTGAGTCAAATTTATCAAAACCGATTCGGCCATTTTGTAAGATACATACAGCGCCATCTATTGATTAACTTATGTATTATATCACTAAATAAAAAAATAACATGCTCATAACACAAACATAAAAAAAAAATACTTACCCTTAAACAAAGCGAACACACAATAAAAAAAACACTAAAACAGAAGCATTCAAAATCAAAAAACAAATGAAGCGTATCACTCAAAAAACGAAGCATTCAATTTGAACCAACACGAAGCATGCACACTCAAACCGAAATGTTGGACTGCGTTTCAACCAGAGATGTGCGAGGATGTGTGCGATTGGTGTAGGTACACATCCCTCGCTACGTATTGTGCACATCTCTAGTGGTAAGACAGCCTAACTAATAAAAAAATAAATTGTATAAAAAACAAAAGACCGAAGCATTTAATTTTATAAACACGAAGCAAAAAACTCAAATCAAACATTGAAGCATTTCACACTCAATTATAAAAAAAAAAAATCTCTCCTTAATAAGTCAAGAAATCTCTCCTGAAAGGGAATAAACGGAGAGATTCTCTCTATCACTCTATAAGGAGAATTTTGCTTCAGCTTTTTTATTTGAGCAGTCAAGCAAGAAGCATTAAAACTCAAACAAAAAATGCTGAAGCAAAATAAACTTTATTCGTAATTGAAAGGTACTGTTCCCCTATATACTTTGAAGGTGAACGGTCACCATATTGGCTGTACCTTTATATATAAAACTAAGAAATAAATATAGAGGAGAATTTGCTTATTACAATATTACATGTTTTTACTTCGGCATTATAAAGAGGTAAAGTTTGTGAGTGTGTGAGTTTGTAGGGGATAATCTCAGGATCTACTGAACCGATTTTGATAATTCTTTTACCAATAGAAAGCCACATTATCTGTGAGTGTTATAGGATATATATTATTCCGAGAAATGAAAACACTTTGTCGTGGTAGTCGGATTTGCTGCAGTAAGTCGGAGAAAACGTGTCTTACGAACGCTGCCTTAACGATGAGGGATATATGATTGATAGTTGTCTGAGTGAGTGAACAGTTTGACACCTCAGCGAAGCAAGGGCGGGTTCATCTATTTGATATATTCGAATGCTGAAGCATTTAACCTCAAATAACACTCAAAAAAATGCCGAAGCAAAATACTCTTAATTCTTTTATTGTTTTTTTGTCAATATAGAGGGAGAGACTTAACCAGCTACAGCACACTCACCTTTACCCAAAAACCCAGTACCACCAGTCACAAAAACACACTGATCCTTGTAAAATTTCTGGATTTCAGTCCGAGCTGCTTTACCCTTTGTCAGTCTTTGCTTTTCAGCTTCCCTCGAGTCTACTTGGTCTTCTTGGTTGTAGTAGTCATCGAGCTGGTTCGCAGACACGAACTCGTGGTCTTCTGAGTAGTCCAAGATTGGTGCTGTTGGGTTCATCGCTTGGTTTTCTACATCAGCTACGCGGACTGAGTTTTCTAGTTCCTGGAATTTTAGACAAAAAAAGATCATTGAGAGATTAAAAATCATTTCCATTTTAATGATTGGAAATCGACATGGAAATTGGAAAACGGTAATGGACGATTTAATTTATAGTAATTGCATTTCGTTTTAAAAATCACATTTTTCATTTCATTCCAGAACCATTTCCATTCTATATTTTATGTAAGAAAGAAAAAGAATGGAATGGAAATGGTGTAAGTATGATCATTTCCATTCCATGACATATCAGCAATGGACAGATTACAAATAATACAACAAAATTACAAGTTTTCTCCATACTCCTCTGCATTTCGGAGTCCTGGATCCAGCGAGAGAGTAAGAGGAGGAGGGCAGACGAGTTTTATATGTGGTGCTGAAGAAGAATGTTATGGATACCCTGGAATGCATTCCGTTACTGAGCTCGGCGTTAAACAACGTGTATCCTTCATTGTTCAAGCTCACATTGGTGTGTCCATTGAGCGGTGATTTGAGGTTGAGGTGAGGTTATGGCTTCCACTCTCCCCTGCAGCACGCGACGGCCACGTAGCAGGCCGCCAATGAGGTGGACAGATCCAATATACCAGTGTGCGAGGAAAGCTTCTGTTAGGGAGGAGGTCATCATCACAGCCCATTAATGGCTCACTGCAGAGCCAAGTCTCCTCAGAATGAGGAGGGGGTTAAGCAATAGGCCAACACGCTGACCAAGTGCGACCCAGACAGACTGGGTTTAAATAGCTTCACCTCAAATCCCCTTATCCCCCCGACAACCAGGAAGTGTCTCAGCTAAACAAGGAGTGGTTTAACATCTAATTCAACATACTAATGCACAAAACAAGTTTTGTTATGGACAAGGTCGTTGCTCTACCGCGTTTATAATTCGGGTTTTTACGATGCCCAAATAATAAGTTGATTTCAATATGGAATTAATCGACTTTATGTTTAGGGTTCCGTACCCAAAGAGTAAAAACGTAAAAACCCTATTACTAAGACTCCGGCTTCGTGCACGAGTGCGACTTGCAATACAATAAATCTAGAAGATGATTTTAAGGTAACATTCCAAGCTTTGAATGAATGAGAATGAGGAAAAGGGACTAGAAAACGGTGAAGAGGAATAGCAGATGGTGTGAAAGAAAAGGAATGGAATGGAATTGGCAAAAAAAATGAAATTAATGGAAAAATAAAGCTCAATTACAGTAAGAGGAATAGAAGATGTTAATAGTGATGAGAATGGAATGGAATTGGCAAAAAAAATGAAATTAATGGAAAAATAAAGCTCAATTACAGTAAGAGGAATAGAAGATGTTAATAGTGATGAGAATGGAATGGAATTGGCAAAAAAAATGAAATTAATGGAAAAATACAGCTCAATTACAGTAAGAGGAATAGAAGATGTTATAAGTGATGAGAATGGAATGGAATTGGCAAAAAAAGTGGAATTAATGGAAATAATAAAACCCAATTACAGTAAGAGGAATAGAAGATGTTAAAAGTGATGAGAATGGAATGGAATTGGCAAAAAGAAATGAAATTAATGGAAAAATAAAGCTCAATTACAGTAAGAGGAATAGAAGATGTTAAAAGTGATGGGAATGGAATGGAATTGGCAAAAAGAAAATGGAATTAATATAAAAATAAAGCTCAATTACAGTAAGAGGAATAGAAGATGTTAAAAGAGATGGGAATGGAATGGAATTGGCAAAAAAATGAAATTAATGGAAAAATAAAGCTCAATTACAGTAAGAGGAATAGAAGATGTTAAAAGTGATGGGAATGGAATTGGCAAAAAAAATGATATTAATGGAAAAATAAAGCTCAATTACAGTAAGAGGAATAGAAGATGTTAAAAGTGATGGGAATGGAATTGGCAAAAAAAATGATATTAATGGAAAAATACAGCTCAATTACAGTAAGAGGAATAGAAGAAGTTATAAGTGATGGGAATGGAATGGAATTTGCAAAAAGACAATGGAATTAATTGAAATAATAAAACCCAATTACAGAAAGAGGAATAGAACATGTTAAAAGCGATGGGAATGGAATGGAATTGGCAAAAAGAAAATGGAATTAATGGAAATAATAAAACCCAATTACAGTAAGAGGAATAGAAGATGTTAAAAGTGATGGGAATGGAATTGGCAAAAAAAATGAAATTAATGAAAAAATACAGCTCAATTACAGTAAGAGGAATAGAAGAAGTTATAAGTGATGGGAATGGAATGGAATTGTCAAAAAGAAAATGGAATTAATGGAAATAATAAAACCCAATTACAGTAAGAGAAATAGAAGATGGTAAAAGTGAAGAAATAGGAATGGAAAGAGAAATAATTTGAACAAACTCACTTGTATGTTGTCCTGTAACTCTTTACTGAGTTTCCTGACGTTGTCGAGTTCCTGTAGCTGTTTGTCTGTCGGTTTGCCGTAAACGTCTATTGTTATCTTCTCTCCGTTCTTCTGTGCTTCGAGCCACTTCGTCATTTTCTCCTTGGTCAGTACTGTGCTGGCTAAAGGAGATTCTTCTAGAGAGAAATTCATTTTGTTCTGAAAAAAAATTAAAAGAATGAAAAAAAATATGTTTAAGGAATTGAAATGGAAAAAGAATTATTAATATGCTAGCAACACTGTTAATAGAATTTAGTCAGCCAGTATTTTTTATTGGCTTTAGATTTCAGGCAGTTTGACTAGTAATTTCTGTAGTAAATATAGATTAAAAATATTGTTATTCAAGTCACGTGTATCATTGAATGGAAATGGTTTCATGGTTTATCCTAAATATAGGCTCACAATCTATCGATAGATCTGCGGCAGTTTGACTAGTACTTTCTACAGTAAATATTGATTTAACATAGTGAAGTGTTACTCTTAATGAGGGTCACGTGAATCATTGATGTTTCAATGTTGTGGAACCAGATCGAGCAGTGTAGGCGAGAGTTACAATAAATTAAAAGAGATAATCTTTTGGGGATAGGAAATGAAAGAAAGATAATTAATGGAAAGGAAATGGAAAAAGAATTATTATGCTAGTTAGTGTATTCTCTTTTTCAATAGATTTGAGGCAGTATGACTAGTAATGTGAGTAAATATTAATTTATCGTATGGAAGCACGTGAATTATTGAAGTTTTTATTATATTAGTTACATGTTGTGTAACCAGCTCAAGCAGTGTAGGTGAGAGTTATCATGTATTAAATGATCTCTGACTCGGGGAATGGAAATGGAAAAACTCAGAGGAATGGAAATGGAATAAAGTGAATTTAATAATTATATTAAAATTTGTATAGATTTTTAAAAGTAAGTTTGTCTATGTTTGTAAGTCTTTTACTCCTAAACGGCTCGACCGATTTTGATGAAATTTTGTCATTTACTTACAAGCTCGTCTAGTCACATTTTACCTTAACCAAGTGAAGGCTTATCGTAAAAGTTTACATTGTAAAAAACCTTTTTGGTTCATTGACCTTTGTATACTTAAATGAACTTAGAATCTGTTTCTTTGATACGTGATGTAAAAAATACCTTAAACTAACTAAAAGGATAACCAGTTCTAATCGTTTAATATACATATACATAGAGAGAAAGAGAGAGAGAGAGAAAGAGAACGAGAGAGAGAGCTATGACCTCATATACAATATGGTTGAACTCAATTTTATTTGAGTCGTTAACAATTTTATTTCAAATATATATAAAGTTTTTTGTTTTTCTCGAAAACTACTTAACCTTTTTGGATGCGGTTTACAGTTATATAATCTGTATTTATTAGGGAATATTTTTGTGTATTTATTATTAATGTAATTAATATTTAATCTGAGTATTATCAAAAGTATAATCATCGTCTAAGCTCATACTAAACTTGGGAGTATATCTATTGTTGAAGGTCGTTTTTCTCGAAAACTACTTGACCTTTTTGGATGCGGTTTACAGTTATATAATCTGTATTTATTAGGGAATATTTTTGTGTATTTATTATTAATGTAATTAATATTTAATCTGAGTATTATCAAAAGTATAATCATCGTCTAAGCTCATACTAAACTTGGGAGTATATCTATTGTTGAAGGTCGTTTTTCTCGAAAACTACTTGACCTCTTTGGATGCGATTTACAGTTATATAATCTGTATTTATTAGGGAATATTTTTGTGTATTTATTATTAATGTAATTAATATATAATCTGAGTATTATCAAAAGTATAATCATCGTCTAAGCTCATACTAAACTTGGGAGTATATCTATTGTTGAAGGTCGTTTCTCTCGAAAACTACTTGACCTCTTTGGATGCGATTTACAGTTATATAATCTGTATTTATTAGGGAATATTTTTGTGTATTTATTATTAATGTAATTAATATATAATCTGAGTATTATCAAAAGTATAATCATCGTCTAAGCTCATACTAAACTTGGGAGTATATCTATTGTTGAAGGTCGTTTCTCTCGAAAACTACTTGACCTCTTTGGATGCGATTTACAGTTATATAATCTGTATTTATTAGGGAATATTTTTGTGTATTTATTATTAATGTAATTAATATATAATCTGAGTATTATCAAAAGTATAATCATCGTCTAAGCTCATACTAAACTTGGGAGTATATCTATTGTTGAAGGTCGTTTCTCTCGAAAACTACTTGACCTCTTTGGATGCGGTTTACAGTTATATAATCTGTATTTACTAAAGAATATTTGTGTATATTTTAACTGAGCATTATTCATCAAACATGATATCATGGCGCAACTAGCCTTTTACTTTACCAATTTAGGAGAGAATTTATAGTTTAAGGCGGTTTTTCTCAAAAACCACTAAACCTTTACTGATGTGGTTTGTGGTTCTATAATCTATATTGCATAAGAAACAATTTTGTATATTTCATATTAATACGACTATTATAAAACTGAGCATTATTCATCATACATCATATCATGGTGCAATTAGCCTATGACTTAGGAGAGTATCTATAGTTTAAGGTCAATTTTCTCAAAAACTGCTAAACCTTTTTGGATGTGGTTTTTAATTCTATATTTTATAAGGAACATTTTTGTATATTTTATATTAATATTACTATTATAGAAGCTGAGCATTATTGATCATAAGTCACAACATCATTGAATTACTCTCTTATAAATTAGCTTTAAAAAGTTATTAATAAAAACTAAGAAAAGAAAGATACAGCCATTTATATACAAAAAAAACAATATAATATATATATAAAATATATACAATTTGTATACCATTACAATGAATATAAAAAACTAGTTTTTCTATTTAATGAATTTGAAGGCGGAAATCTGCCAAATTACTGAATCGCGTTTGATAATAATTTAACATATAGATAGATAAATTATTCTAGATTAATGTAGTTAAGTAGTGTAATTATGTGTATAACAGTTAAAAAGATACAGACATTTCTGTAGAACAGGACGCAAATTCCAAAGACGTTCTGTAGTTGACCGTGACATGATAGTGGTTCAAAGTAATTCAAATCCTCCTACTACTAATATTTAGCAGTCCAAGGCAAGAACATCAAACGGGTATATGAATGAGCAAAAACCGGTTAATTTGCTTCAGAATTTGGTATTGATAATGACCTAGATCACGATCTCTATTTTATGGCTTTGTCTGTCTGTTGACAATTGTATTGTATAGTGTGTTCAATGGTGTGGTATAGTGGTCGTGAGGTACGTCAACTAAACTGGTCATCGAATAAATACAAACAACATCAATAAACTAACAAATCCTCGCAAAGACATGACAATAAAAAAATAATAAAGTAGGGAGTCCCCTCTATCGACCCCTCGAAAATTATTCCTAAAGTTTCCAAGTGCTGACGTAATGGTTTACTCCTATTTCTGGGTTGTGGATTAAAGTAAGTCTAAACCTACCCCAATAACCGAAGAGAGGCCAACCCCTCCCTTAGTTGCGTCAGCTAAAGAAAAGTCCTTCCATAAAATGTTTAATTTATCGTACATCCAAATTTGGTTGGTGAAACAAAGATATCATCAAATGGATAAATTTGAAAGAAAAATAACATCAAATGGATAAATTTGAAAGAAAAATAACATCAAATGGATAAATTTGAAAGAAAAATAACATTAAATGGATAAATTTGAAAGAAAAATAACATCAAATGGATAAATTTGAAAGAAAAATAACATTAAATGGATAAATTTGAAAGAAAAATAACATCAAATGGATAAATTTGAAAGAAAAATAACATTAAATGGATAAATTTGAAAGAAAAATAACATCAAATGGATAAGTTTGAAAGAAAAATAACATCAAATGGATAAATTTGAAAGAAAAATATCATCAAATGGATAAATATTAAAGAAAAATAACATCAAATGGATAAGTTTGAAAGAAAAATATCATCAAATGGATAAATATTAAAGAAAAATAACATCAAATGGATAAATTTGAAAGAAAAATAACATCAAATGGATAAGTTTGAAAGAAAAATAACATCAAATGGATAAGTTTGAAAGAAAAATAACATCAAATGGATAAATTTGAAAGAAAAATATCATCAAATGGATAAATATTAAAGAAAAATAACATCAAATGGATAAGTTTGAAAGAAAAATATCATCAAATGGATAAATATTAAAGAAAAATAACATCAAATGGATAAATTTGAAAGAAAAATAACATCAAATGGATAAGTTTGAAAGAAAAATAACATCAAATGGATAAGTTTGAAAGAAAAATAACATCAAATGGATAAATTTGAAAGAAAAATAACATCAAATGGATAAATTTGAAAGAAAAATATCATCAAATGGATAAATTTGAAAGAAAAATAACATCAAATGGTTAAATTTGAAAGAAAAATAACATCAAATGGATAAATATTAAAGAAAAATAACATCAAATGGATAAATATTAAAGAAAAATAACATCAAATGGATAAATTTGAAAGAAAAATAACATCAAATGGATAAGTTTGAAAGAAAAATAACATCAAATGGATAAGTTTGAAAGAAAAATAACATCAAATGGATAAATTTGAAAGAAAAATAACATCAAATGGATAAATTTGAAAGAAAAATATCATCAAATGGATAAATTTGAAAGAAAAATAACATCAAATGGTTAAATTTGAAAGAAAAATAACATCAAATGGACCATTGTTCAATAGAAAATTGAGGGTCTGTCTACAATTATATTTTTACTGGTCAGATGTAGGGCAAAAGACCTACATCACATTGACTTATATAACACTGACGCTGCAAGTGTCTCTAGTGTCGTCATTCGAATACTAAAGAAGTTTACTTTAGCTACTTCCATAGTATAATGTCTTACGGCATTCTACTTTGGGGTAACGCAGCCGACATAAACACGATTTTTGTACTGCAGAAGAGAGCTATTCGCGCAATCTATGGTCTCGGCCCTAAAATATCTTTAAGAGATAAATTCAAAGAAATTAATATATTGACTGTTGCTTCACAATATATTTTTGAAAATGTTATGTATGTACGTAAAAATATTAATGATTTTATTAGAAATAGTTACTTGCATGACAACAATACTAGGAACAAACACAAACTTGTTACTCCTACTACTCGATTGAGTAGAATTAGTAATTCTTTTGTTGGGCGATGTGTATGCTTTTACAACAGGATCCCAGAAAACGTTCAAAATTGTTCTATCGGAAAATTTAAAAAGTTAGTTAAAAAACGTTTGTGTGACAAAGGCTATTATAACATTAAAGATTTTTTGGAAGATGTCACGCCTTGGGAATGATGCGTTCGCTCCAGGCTTTCTCAATGTATAAATATATTTGTTATAAAAATTGGCGTTTAAAAAAAATCAAAGTTAAAAGTAGTAAAATATCCAAAAGAAACAGTCCCGCTGAGTTTCTTGCGCCCATTCTTCTCAGGTGTGGGTTAGGTCGTTTCCGAAAGGGTGGTAGATTCCGACGTTCAATAAGAGAATGCAAATTCCAATATTGAATAAAAAATTTTGACTTTGATCATCGATCGGGAATTAAAAAATACCGAGTTGCGTCGTAAAAGGTCATTTCTTGTTTGACAACGTATTTGTATTAAAGTGAAAATATGTCATAGAGACTACGGGCAATGACGCGCTAATTAATAAACTTTTCAATGCTTTTTATTGCTCATACAAGACCCCTTATAGTCTATCATCATCTATCTAATTATATGGCCCGTGGATAGCCAACTGCTGAGCCAAATTTGAAAGAAAAATATCATAAAATGGACACATTTGAAAGAAAAATTTCGTCAAATGGAAAAATTTTAATGAAAAATATCATCAAATGAACAAATTTGAAAGAAAAATTTCGTCAAATGGAAAAATTTTAATAAAAAATATCATTAAATGGACAAATTTAAAATAAAAATATCATCATCATCACGACCCTTCAATGGCATACTGGTGAGCCGGGTCTCCTCCTCAGAATGAGGAGGGTATTAGGCCATAGTCCACCACGCTGGCCCAGAGCGGGTTGGCAGCTTGAGAACTTTAGGGAACTCTCAGGAGTGCAGGTTTCCAACGCCAATACCACTGAGCTACTGACGCTTTTTTAAATTTGAAACGATAATGTAATCAAATGGACAAGTTTGACAGTGACTTCCCTGGTGTCTATACGCTTAGATCTTTTAAACTACACAACAGATTGTATTGCGGTTTTCACCAACAGTCAGAGTGATCCAAGAGGTTCATATGTATACATGCATACTATAGTGCAGAAACTGAGGCGAAGCTAAGCGTAGTAAAGTAAAGGCGGTAGTAAACAATGATCTTAATAAGTAGTTTGTAAGCGGCGTGTGTGGCCAGCGCTCACCTTATGAACAGATTGACCTTACGATTATGACGGATGGCCTTTTGTTATTATATGTAACTATTTGCATTAGTGAAAATTAACTAGCTTACCCGCCCTCGCTTAGCTGAGGTGTATTCAAATCGTTCACTCATTCACATATCCGTTGAATGTGTATACTATAATGTGTAGTATGGACACGTCTTAAGCTTGATCCTTATGAATTAAGTTTGAGTGAATATATGTATGTTTGTTACTCTTTCACGCAAAAACTACTGAATGGAATTTAATGAAACTTCACAATGATATAGCTTATACATCAGAATAATACGCTGGCTATATTTTATAAAGAGATTGTGTGAATTGTCTAAAATATAAGGATAAGTGTGCAGTAAGTAGTAAGTAGGCTCGCTCGTGTGTAGTGGTGTGTGTGTGTGTGTGTGTATGTAGTAAAGGAAATGTTTATCTTAAATACTCCAACAAAAAATCCCGCGAAAGCAGAGACCCTTAGATTTAAATAATTATCTATGGTGTTAATTAACGAGATTAACGTTTAATCTGGAGGATGAAAACCTTTTTTCTCCAATTCTCTAAATAGAAATATTGATCCTTATTTCTTTAGTATTAGAGGATGACTCTTAGTCTTTAATTAGGGATCTTATCCTCAGTATTAGAGGATACCCCTTAGACTTTAATTAGGGATCTTATCCTCAGTATTAGAGGATGACACTTAGTCTTTAATTAGGGATCTTATCTTCAGTATTAAAGGATTACTCTTAGTCTTTAATTAGGGATCTTATCCTCAGTATTGAAGGATAACTCTTAGTCTTTAATTAGGAATCTTATCCTCAGTATTAGAAGATGACTCTTAGACTTTAATTAGGGATACTAATCCTCAGTATTAGAGGATACCCCTTAGACTTTAATTAGAGATCTTATCCTCAGTATTAGAGGATACCCCTTAGACTTTAATTAGGGATCTTATCCTCAGTATTAGAGGATGACACTTAGTCTTTAATTAGGCATCTTATCCTCAGTATTAGAAGATGACTCTTAGACTTTAATTAGGGATACTAATCCTCAGTATTAGAGGATACCCCTTAGACTTTAATTAGGGATCTTATCCTCAGTATTAGAGGATAACTCTTACAGCCACACTCAGAAACGTCAAATGGTTACTTAAGTCGCTCATTATTATTAATTTATAATAAATCACTCCTAGAGTCAGTTAATGATCATCTAGCTCTCCTTAATGGCAATTAAATTAAGTCTAGCAAAACCTTCAATTAACCTCTTTAATGAGAGGTTTGACAATCTAGAAATTTGAAAAAATGTCGGAGTTTTAATTAAATTGACAATTTAAAATTCTAAACTTATTTGTTTATGATACATGAGAATGTTGTCATAGGAATAAAAAAAATCTATATTACATTTAAAAGGTAATATCAATTTTTTCCATCTTTTTTTTTCTAAAAATTAACAGTAAAATAACTAATTTATGGATAAATCATTTAATTATTTTTTTTAAATGCGTTTAAAATAAGTTTTTGAAAATTAAAAAGCCACGTTTTTTAGTTTGGCCACACCAAAGCACTATACGGATACTTAAATTTGTCATTAACTTTGTAACGATTAAATTTTGTCTCTGGGATGTTTTTACAATTAACAAATTTAATGAGAATTTGTTATGTAACCATTAGTCCTAAATTAATGAGTGTCTCTGAGTGTGGCAGTTTGTCTTTAATTAGAGATATTAATCCTTAGTATTAGAGGATACCCCTTAGCCTTTAATTAGGGATATTAATCCTCAGTATTAGAAGATACCCCTTAGCCTTTAATTAGGGATATTAATCCTCAGTATTAGAAGATACCCCTTAGACTTTAATTAGAGATCTTATCCTCAGTATTAGAGGATACCCCTTAGACTTTAATTAGGGATCTTATCCTCAGTATTAGAGGATGACACTTAGTCTTTAATTAGGCATCTTATCCTCAGTATTAGAAGATGACTCTTAGACTTTAATTAGGGATACTAATCCTCAGTATTAGAGGATACCCCTTAGACTTTAATTAGGGATCTTATCCTCAGTATTAGAGGATGACACTTAGTCTTTAATTAGGCATCTTATCCTCAGTATTAGAAGATGACTCTTAGACTTTAATTAGGGATACTAATCCTCAGTATTAGAGGATACCCCTTAGACTTTAATTAGGGATCTTATCCTCAGTATTAGAGGATAACTCTTACAGCCACACTCAGAAACGTCAAATGGTTACTTAAGTCGCTCATTATTATTAATTTATAATAAATCACTCCTAGAGTCAGTTAATGATCATCTAGCTCTCCTTAATGGCAATTAAATTAAGTCTAGCAAAACCTTCAATTAACCTCTTTAATGAGAGGTTTGACAATCTAGAAATTTGAAAAAATGTCGGAGTTTTAATTAAATTGACAATTTAAAATTCTAAACTTATTTGTTTATGATACATGAGAATGTTGTCATAGGAATAAAAAAAATCTATATTACATTTAAAAGGTAATATCAATTTTTTCCATCTTTTTTTTTCTAAAAATTAACAGTAAAATAACTAATTTATGGATAAATCATTTAATTATTTTTTTTAAATGCGTTTAAAATAAGTTTTTGAAAATTAAAAAGCCACGTTTTTTAGTTTGGCCACACCAAAGCACTATACGGATACTTAAATTTGTCATTAACTTTGTAACGATTAAATTTTGTCTCTGGGATGTTTTTACAATTAACAAATTTAATGAGAATTTGTTATGTAACCATTAGTCCTAAATTAATGAGTGTCTCTGAGTGTGGCAGTTTGTCTTTAATTAGAGATATTAATCCTTAGTATTAGAGGATACCCCTTAGCCTTTAATTAGGGATATTAATCCTCAGTATTAGAAGATACCCCTTAGCCTTTAATTAGGGATATTAATCCTCAGTATTAGAAGATACCCCTTAGCCTTTAATTAGGGATATTAATCCTCAGTATTAGAAGATACCCCTTAGCCTTTAATTAGGGATATTAATCCTCAGTATTAGAAGATACCCCTTAGCCTTTAATTAGGGATATTAATCCTCAGTATTAGAAGATACCCCTTAGCCTTTAATTAGGGATATTAATCCTCAGTATTAGAAGATACCCCTTAGCCTTTAATTAGGGATATTAATCCTCAGTATTAGAAGATACCCCTTAGCCTTTAATTAGGGATATTAATCCTCAGTATTAGAGGATACCCCTTAGCCTTTAATTAGGGATATTAATCCTCAGTATTAGAAGATACCCCTTAGCCTTTAATTAGGGATATTAATCCTCAGTATTAGAAGATACCCCTTAGCCTTTAATTAGGGATATTAATCCTCAGTATTAGAAGATACCCCTTAGCCTTTAATTAGGGATATTAATCCTCAGTATTAGAAGATACCCCTTAGCCTTTAATTAGGGATATTAATCCTCAGTATTAGAAGATACCCCTTAGCCTTTAATTAGGGATATTAATCCTCAGTATTAGAAGATACCCCTTAGCCTTTAATTAGGGATATTAATCCTCAGTATTAGAAGATACCCCTTAGCCTTTAATTAGGGATATTAATCCTCAGTATTAGAAGATACCCCTTAGCCTTTAATTAGGGATATTAATCCTCAGTATTAGAGGATACCCCTTAGCCTTTAATTAGGGATATTAATCCTCAGTATTAGAAGATACCCCTTAGCCTTTAATTAGGGATATTAATCCTCAGTATTAGAAGATACCCCTTAGCCTTTAATTAGGGATATTAATCCTCAGTATTAGAAGATACCCCTTAGCCTTTAATTAGGGATATTAATCCTTATTGTTAAAGGATACCCCTCAGTCTTTAATTAGGGATATTAATCCTTATTGTTAGAGGATACCCCTCAGTCTTTAATTAGGGATATTAATCCTTATTGTTAGAGGATACCCCTCAGTCTTTAATTAGGGATATTAATCCTTATTGTTAAAGGATACCCCTCAGTCTTTAATTAGGGATATTAATCCTTATTGTTAGAGGATACCCCTCAGTCTTTAATTAGGGATATTAATCCTTATTGTTAGAGGATACCCCTCAGTCTTTAATTAGGGATATTAATCCTTATTGTTAAAGGATACCCCTCAGTCTTTAATTAGGGATATTAATCCTTATTGTTAGAGGATACCCCTCAGTCTTTAATTAGGGATATTAATCCTTATTGTTAGAGGATACCCCTCAGTCTTTAATTAGGGATATTAATGCTTATTGTTAGAGGATACCCCTCAGTCTTTAATTAGGGATATTAATCCTTATTGTTAGAGGATACCCCTCAGTCTTTAATTAGGGATATTAATCCTTATTGTTAGAGGATACCCCTCAGTCTTTAATTAGGGATATTAATGCTTATTGTTAGAGGATACCCCTCAGTCTTTAATTAGGGATATTAATGCTTATTGTTAGAGGATACCCCTCAGTCTTTAATTAGGGATATTAATCCTTATTGTTAGAGGATACCCCTCAGTCTTTAATTAGGGATATTAATCCTTATTGTTAGAGGATACCCCTCAGTCTTTAATTAGGGATATTAATCCTTATTGTTAGAGGATACGCCTCAGTCTTTAATTAGGGATATTAATCCTTATTGTTAAAGGATACCCCTCAGTCTTTAATTAGGGATATTAATCCTTATTGTTAGAGGATACCCCTCAGTCTTTAATTAGGGATATTAATGCTTATTGTTAGAGGATACCCCTCAGTCTTTAATTAGGGATATTAATGCTTATTGTTAGAGGATACCCCTCAGTCTTTAATTAGGGATATTAATCCTTATTGTTAGAGGATACCCCTCAGTCTTTAATTAGGGATATTAATCCTTATTGTTAGAGGATACCCCTCAGTCTTTAATTAGGGATATTAATCCTTATTGTTAGAGGATACCCCTCAGTCTTTAATTAGGGATATTAATCCTTATTGTTAGAGGATACCCCTCAGTCTTTAATTAGGGATATTAATCCTTATTGTTAGAGGATACCCCTCAGTCTTTAATTAGGGATATTAATCCTTATTGTTAGAGGATACCCCTCAGTCTTTAATTAGGCTAATAATCGTCAGTATTAAAGGAAAGACTTTTAGTAATTAATTAGGGATATTGACTATAAGTATTAGAGGATGATCCATAGTACCTAATTAAAGTCATTGACCCTAACTCTATGGGATGATCCATAGTCTTATTAGAAAGATTGACTATAAATCTTAAAGGATGATAAAAAGACAGCGTTAACAATTATTTCTAAACGCAAGGAAATAATCAAGTTAGCGAATTAAAAGGTCAAAGTGAGAACCTTCATTTTTCAATGTCGGTAGAGCTAACTACTGACCTCTCAGAAATATTCCAACTAATACTGATTTATACCTACAACTAGTTTTTTATGATTTATTACACCACTATAAAATAATTATTACTCGCGTCGATCTGTAATTACGATTATATTAGAGACTATGTTTTTGTGGGTATATATGTTTTTTACGTTTCTCTACAGTGTAATTAATAATTGTTAATAGTCACATTAAGTGGAACTAATATCATGAGATAAACAAAAACGTAAATGTATATTGGTCCTAAAATACCAATTTTTATAATGTGAATCCAAGAGGTCCAGTGGTGGAATGGTTAACACAATCCAGACGTGGAGAACTGCTGTCGAGGTTGCGGAACAAACCAATATCCCGTGACTTCGCCCTATTAGCAGTGACGTGAATCACCCCGGAGGTTTAGCGGGTCGGGCTGTTTCCTTCTGAAGCAGATCCCAACCCCGCATAACCATCCTGAGTCCCCGCTGGGGATGGTATCTGTTGAGCAGATTCCTGCCGGGTTATAAAGAAAAAAAAAAAATTTAATCCAGGGGCCGTGTCCCGAAGTGAGGAGCATGAGGGCGCTGTAGTGGAGCGTGCTTGGCGCGTAAGGTGTTGCACCAGGTTTTTTCTTGTGTTCGACTGTGGCGTTCGTACCCTGGGTCTCGCAGACGGCGGTTAAGTCCAGGGGGGTCCGGTGGCCGGGTTGCTACGGGTATTCCTCTGTTAGCATGGGTGACTTACCAGCTTCTGATTTCTCCGGGGGTTGGGTGTTCCATTAGACATGTCCTGGCATCCCCCCTTCGGGACCCACGGAAGGGCGGATGTCCGCAGTAGCATGCTAACGTGTCCCTAACGTACGACATGGACTGTGGTGGGTTTTAGAGTTGGATTCCCACATGACCCCTTTAAGATGTATGCATAAATGCATTTCCCACATTAAAAAAAGTATCATTATATTTCCTTGTAGAAATTTTCAATAAAGCGATAATTTTGATAGAGGCGACGGCCATTGACGCGCTGTTACTATTCGTGAAATTCTTCAATGCTCAAGTAGTTTGTACAATTTCTAATAGATGGCGCCACTATTTGATTGTGAGTAAAAATACTAAAATTTTAAGTCTGTCAAAACTACTCTTACATTCTTTGCTTTTCCTCTCTCTTTTTTGATGAATGAGAGAGTGGAGAGAGAGAGAATGTAGAGCCCATAAAGCCAATTCTTTGTACAAATTGAAATTTGGATTCTACTTTTTATCCATAATCTAAAGATTGAGATAGATTATCGATTTCTTTAACAAACCAGTATTTTAAAAGAATACAATATGGTGCGAGCGAGAAAGCATCATTTCTCGTATGTCTGGATTAGCTTCTCTAACTGAACGGATTATATCAACAAATATTTTAAAATACAAGTTATTTAAATACGTGACTACTCATCACGTTGTCGAAACGTGATGACTCAGTTACCACAGTAACTAAATCAGCTGTTCTTAAACTCATATCTCTCCTCCAGTAACTTACTCATTTACCCACTGACTCACCTATCCAATATTTACTTACTAACTCACTCACAAAACTCTTTGAATTGCTGAACTGAATTACTCAGTTACCCTTTTACACATTACCCGTGAGGGGACGGGTCAGAATACAATTCCCCTCTGCCGCTGGGAGAGCATCTCGTAAGAGCCGAGTAACCCAACTCCCCCTTGGTGGTAGGGGATCTATTCAGCGACGGGCTTGAGGCCACCAGATTGAGCCTTCACACCCCCTCCCCACTCTATCTTGGAGGATGTATTAAGTCACTCATTTAACATCATACTCACCAACACTGACTCATCCACCCACCAACTCACTGACTGAATGGAGTTTTTAGAAAATTTGATTTTAAAAATATTAAAAAGAAGCCTACTTTACCCACATCCCCTAAGAAACACTCCTCCACATTTTTTTTGACTACGCATCAGTCTTTTAAATCATAGCTTAGGGAAGTGTCACCATCCACCACCACCACCACCAAGTAAGCTAAATGCTTGTGTTAGGAGTGGGCCACATCAGTAGTCCAATGACTGGGATTTAAACCCACGACTCACCCACGGACGCTTCAACTACTCAACAAGTGACTCTAACAGACTCATTTACCCAAAATCATTTATCAGTTTTTGTATGACACTCAATATAATTAGGAAGGTGTGAAAGAAACTCGACCTTGCAGCCATTTATTGAATTATTCATTTTCCTGGTTATTACATTATACATTAAATTAATTTTAGTTAATTTGGTTGTCTGTTCATTGCTCAGTTTATTTTCCTTTATTCTACTTGTTTTCCTCCTTTCTACGTGTTTGATAAGAACCAATAGAAACGCTTCCTGTAGGCTGCGTTTCTATCAGATATATGTGATGATGTGTAGCGAGGGATTTGTTCGTTAAGAACCAATAGAATCGCTTCATCTAGGCTGCATTTCCACCAGATATATGTGATGATGTGTAGTGAGGGATTTGTTCGTTAAGAACCAATAGAATCGCTTCATCTAGGCTGCATTTCCACCAGATATATGTAATGATGTGTAGCGAGGGATTTGTTCGTTGAGAACCAATAGAATCGCTTCACGTAGGCTGCATTTCTACCAAACAAGTGTGATTTCGTGTAGCGAGGGATTTGTTTGTTAAGAACCAATAGAATCGCTTCATTCAGGCTGCATTTCTACCAGATATATGTGATGATGTGTAGCGAGGGATTTGTTCGTTGAGAACCAATAGAATCGCTTCATCTAGGCTGCATTTCCACCAGATATATGTAATGATGTGTAGCGAGGGATTTGTTCGTTGAGAACCAATAGAATCGCTTCACGTAGGCTGCATTTCTACCAAACAAGTGTGATTTCGTGTAGCGAGGGATTTGTTTGTTAAGAACCAATAGAATCGCTTCATTCAGGCTGCATTTCTATCACATATGTGTAATGATGTGTAGCGAGGGATTTGTTCGTTAAGAACCAATAGAATCGCTTCACGTAGGCTGCGTTTCCACCAAACATGTGTGATTACGTGTAGCGAGGGATTTGTTTGTTAAGAACCAATAGAATCGCTTCACGTAGGCTGCGTTTCCACCAAACATGTGTGATTTCGTGTAGCGAGGGATTTGTTTGTTAAGAACCAATAGAATCGCTTCATTCAGGCTGCATTTCTACCAGATATATGTGATGATGTGTAGTGAGGGATTTGTTCGTTGAGAACCAATAGAATCGCTTCACGTAGGCTGCATTTCTACCAAACAAGTGTGATTTCGTGTAGCGAGGGATTTGTTTGTTAAGAACCAATAGAATCGCTTCATTCAGGCTGCATTTCTACCAGATATATGTGATGATGTGTAGCGAGGGATTTGTTCGTTGAGAACCAATAGAATCGCTTCATCTAGGCTGCATTTCCACCAGATATATGTAATGATGTGTAGCGAGGGATTTGTTCGTTGAGAACCAATAGAATCGCTTCACGTAGGCTGCATTTCTACCAAACAAGTGTGATTTCGTGTAGCGAGGGATTTGTTTGTTAAGAACCAATAGAATCGCTTCATTCAGGCTGCATTTCTATCACATATGTGTAATGATGTGTAGCGAGGGATTTGTTCGTTAAGAACCAATAGAATCGCTTCACGTAGGCTGCGTTTCTACCAGATATATGTGATGATGTGTAGTGAGGGATTTGTTCGTTGAGAACCAATAGAATCGCTTCACGTAGGCTGCATTTCTACCAAACAAGTGTGATTTCGTGTAGCGAGGGATTTGTTTGTTAAGAACCAATAGAATCGCTTCATTCAGGCTGCATTTCTACCAGATATATGTGATGATGTGTAGCGAGGGATTTGTTCGTTGAGAACCAATAGAATCGCTTCATCTAGGCTGCATTTCCACCAGATATATGTAATGATGTGTAGCGAGGGATTTGTTCGTTGAGAACCAATAGAATCGCTTCACGTAGGCTGCATTTCTACCAAACAAGTGTGATTTCGTGTAGCGAGGGATTTGTTTGTTAAGAACCAATAGAATCGCTTCATTCAGGCTGCATTTCTATCACATATGTGTAATGATGTGTAGCGAGGGATTTGTTCGTTAAGAACCAATAGAATCGCTTCACGTAGGCTGCGTTTCCACCAAACATGTGTGATTACGTGTAGCGAGGGATTTGTTTGTTAAGAACCAATAGAATCGCTTCACGTAGGCTGCGTTTCCACCAAACATGTGTGATTTCGTGTAGCGAGGGATTTGTTTGTTAAGAACCAATAGAATCGCTTCATTCAGGCTGCATTTCTACCAGATATATGTGATGATGTGTAGTGAGGGATTTGTTCGTTGAGAACCAATAGAATCGCTTCACGTAGGCTGCATTTCTACCAAACAAGTGTGATTTCGTGTAGCGAGGGATTTGTTTGTTAAGAACCAATAGAATCGCTTCATTCAGGCTGCATTTCTACCAGATATATGTGATGATGTGTAGCGAGGGATTTGTTCGTTGAGAACCAATAGAATCGCTTCATCTAGGCTGCATTTCCACCAGATATATGTAATGATGTGTAGCGAGGGATTTGTTCGTTGAGAACCAATAGAATCGCTTCACGTAGGCTGCATTTCTACCAAACAAGTGTGATTTCGTGTAGCGAGGGATTTGTTTGTTAAGAACCAATAGAATCGCTTCATTCAGGCTGCATTTCTATCACATATGTGTAATGATGTGTAGCGAGGGATTTGTTCGTTAAGAACCAATAGAATCGCTTCACGTAGGCTGCGTTTCCACCAAACATGTGTGATTACGTGTAGCGAGGGATTTGTTTGTTAAGAACCAATAGAATCGCTTCACGTAGGCTGCGTTTCCACCAAACATGTGTGATTTCGTGTAGTGAGGGATTTGTTTGTTAGGAACCAATAGAATCGCTTCATGTCCACTCGAAGTCGTGGTTAAATGCTCCTTGTGGATATATCAAGGATTCTATTACAAGTAGATGAAGTTGTCGACTTGTTCTCGCTTCGCTGAGGAGTCAAACTGATCACTCACTCAACTATGAATCATGTGGCTTTCTATTAGTAAAAGAATTACCAAAATCGGTTCAGTAGATCCAGAGATTACCCCCCTTTACCTCTTTATAATATTACTTAGAATTCCAGTGGAGATAAGCAATCAAGGAGGATTGTATTCTATTTAGAATCAAGGAGATTAAATATTTAATACCATATAGCGCTAGATGTCCTTATATCTTTAAAACTACGCAACAGATTTTGATGCGGTTTTTTTTAATAGATAGAGTGATTCGAAAGGAAGGTTTATATGTATAATATATATATAATATAGTAGAGCAACACTGATAATTTTAGAGGTTTCTAATATGATGTCGTAAATAAACACATTTTTTGCGCTTACATTGCAAACGCTGGGTGAACCCTACGAGATAGATGCAAAATAATGTACTACAGTATTGTACACCTTAAAAGGTCTATAATAAAGTCCGCGATGGTATATGTCTATCTCTTAGAGATAACCCACAATAATGATTGAAGAAATCCTTTACTTTTTACGAGAAATAATGGCTTATTTACGAAGCGATTTTAAGCAATACAGCATTAATCCTTATGCAATTAAGTACCTTATATACATTATGCATTTAATATAGATCAATATGGCCCTTTACAGCATGGAATTTAAATAAATATTTTCAAAGATATTACAGATTTAAAATGCAGGGACATAGCGGTTACGGCTACATCCACGTGTTAAATTCGACGTTTATAATTTTTTTTTTTAATAAAAACGGAAGAAGGAGAATTATTATTAATGGTTATAATGTAATAAGTTTTTGCTATAATAATAAAAGGTAATTATAATAAGTAATCTATATGTCACGTGAGTTGTGACGTCATCATAATGACGTGTAATTGACATATTGTGCGAGGCTAGGTGGTACATTCTTGTACAGGTATCACGTTAAAACGGCTGGACCGATTTGAATGAAATTTAGCATACAGATACTTTATACTCTAACTTAAAAAATAGGATAGTTTTTATTCCCGAAAAATGTACAGTTCCTGTGGGATAGATGGATTTTCACATACCTAAATAGATCAGAACGAAACATTACATAAGATACTACTTATCCCGGAATAAAGGTCTTTTCCTGCGGGATTGATATATTATTTATTTATAATACGGTGGAAGTCACACGGGTTGACTAGTTTTTACATATAATTAATGATTTATAATAAATTAATTACTATTCCGAGTCAAAAGTTCAGTAACGTAATGCGTTGACTTCAGACCTACATTGAAACTGGGAAATAAATTATAATATTAATATTAGCTACTGCGTCCTCGTTTCGCTGAGGTGGTTACACTATAAGTAAAAGTTTTATCAAAATTGTTACGTACTGCTGACGCTTACTTGGAGGGGTTAAGGAATACTAGTAATACGTGTCTTTAAAAAAAAAATAAAAACAAGAGCAAATGTTGTAGTTGACAACATTTAAAACGTCGATGGAAAAACAAACTACGTATCTACATCAAGTTTGCAACTCGTTATTCTACATATTTTTGTTCTAATTATTCCGGAAACTAATACGTTGAGGATAAAGTCTTTTCGCATTATAGTATGTATGAACTTGTAATAAAATCTCTTTGGCTGTACTATTTGTATCTGCCTGGTTTTGGTATCATTACAAGTTTACATTTTAAAGAAGATCATTCCAAATTCAAATTAGGAAAATGTGTGATTTTCATTTGTTTTTCGTGCTGTGAAGTTGAGTGAGTCTAATGAAGAAATTCGATACATTTTAAAATTTTACTACAAAAAAGGTAAAAATGCAACGCAAGCCGCGAAAAAAAATTGCGATGTTTATGGACCTAGTGCAGTGTCTGTGAGAGTAGCACAAATTTGGTTTAAGCGTTTTCAATCCGGAAATTTTGATGTCAAAGATGCACCTCGCTCTGGTCGCCCTATTACGGATAAATGGATGCCATTTTTGAAAAAGTGGAGAAAGATCGGCATATCAGTAGTTACGACGTAGCTGATGAACTAGGGAATTGACCACAAAACAGTTTTGGAAACTGGGTACACAAAAAAGCTCGATATTTGGGTACCTCACGAATGTACCGTGGACTCATTTGTGATTCTTTATTACGACGTAATGAAACCGAACCATTTTGGAAGAAGCTGATAACTGGTGATGAAAAGTGGATCTAGTGCGAAAAAAGTCGTGGTCAAAAGCCGGTTAGGCTTCACAGACTGTGGTGAAACCCGGGTTAACTCCGGGCGGAATTAATCAAAAGAAGGGGTGTGGTTTTTCATCATGATAACGCTAGACCTCACACATCTTTAGCCACTCAGCAAAAATTAAGAGTTTGGCTGGGAGGTGTTAATGCATCCGCAACCTTCAGATTTCCACGTGTTTCGGTCTCTTCAGAATTCTTTAGGCAGTGTCAGGTTAACATTACGAGAGAACTGCCAAAACTACTTGTCGCGGTTTTTTGATCAGAAGCCCCAAAATTGCTATAGCAATGGGATCATGTCCCTACCTACAAGATGGCAAGAAGTTATCGAACAAAATGGTACCTACATACTTTAGTTAAATGTGAATAATTTGTATTGATTCTTATCCAAATAAATTATTTCGTATTCAACACTGTTTCAATACCTGTTGATTACTTTTTGAATTATTTAAATCGGACATGTCATTCAAAAGATATAACGAATTAAAAAATGTCAATCTATACAAAATACTAATAGAGAATGACGTCACGCCGCGGCGGCAAAACAAGACTATCTCTATCTCTCTCTAACCGTCAGCTCGTTTGCGTAAATACTATCAAGGAGGATAAAGATTAAGTCATCAAGGAGGATAGTATTCTTATTTGAAAATCAAGGAGATTAAATATTTTTTTTGGGTAAATAATCTTTTATATTTTAAAAGCGTCAGTAGGTGAGTGGTTTGGGCATCGGATTCACGATCGTCGTCGTGTCGTGGGTTCAAATCCCGGACACGACCACGACACGACGACGATCTACTGACTGACTACTGACGTGGCCCACTCCTAACACACAAGCTTTAGCTTAGTTGGAGGGTAAAGGGAATAATCCATACTACTAGTAATTTTTATAAAAAAAAAAAAAAAAAAAAAAAAATAAAAAAAATAAAAAAATTTTTTTTAAACATTTGAGCCGGTAGGTGGCGCTGCAATGTTATTGTGTGACAAATAAATAGAATCTCAGCGAAGCGAATAATCATGTTTATCATAGATGGCGTTTCAATTGACTTCTTTTAACCCTCAGCGAAGCGAGGAATCATGATTGAGTCCAGCAGGGGAGGGTCCCATGGCTACACAATACGTTGTATGATGAAAATCTGAACCCTCAGCGAAGCGATGTAGATATACACGTGATGACGTCATTACTTGCGGGTCAAATAATCAATTTAATTAAATGTTTTTACTGAATGTAAATTGGATTACTCAGTGGACTATGATCTGTGGAATATAAATGAGGGTACTTAAATACGACTTCCGTATCCGCGTGCCGATTGTGATTAAACTTTTTCCTTGGTATAGATACTCTTTTACCTATAACTTACTCACTCACTCAAACACTCAGCGCCATCTTGTATCATGTTTATTGAAAAAATAGAACTCAAGTATTTACTCATTACTCTCATATACTGAATGATTTATTAATTGAATCACTCATTCACTCATTCATCAATACGTATACTAACAAACTAGCTGTATATGTATCAATTTATTCATTCACTCACTCACTCACTCATATATTAATCCATACATATACACATACTGATGTACACTTTTTCCAGAATTTAAATAAAATCAACAACCTCATTCATTCACTCAATCACTCACTCATACAAATCAACTCAATTTAAATAAAATCAACAACCTCATTCATTCACTCAATCACTCACTCATACAAATCAACTCAATTTGAATAAAATCAACAACCTCATTCATTCACTCAATCACTCATTCACTCACTCATACAAATCAACACAATTTGAATAAAATCAACAACTCCATTCATTCACTCACTCACTCATTCACTCAATCACTCATACAAATCAACTCAATTTGAATAAAATCAACAACTCCATTCATTCACTCAATTACTCTTTAACTCACTCATGCAAATCAACTCAATTTGAATAAAATCAACAACTCCATTCATTCACTCAATCACTCTTTAACTCACTCATGCAAATCAACTCAATTTGAATAAAATCAACAACTCCATTCATTCACTCAATCACTCTTTAACTCACTCATGCAAATCAACTCAATTTGAATAAAATCAACAACCCCATTCATTCACTCAATCACTCTTTAACTCACTCATGCAAATCAACTCAATTTGAATAAAATCAACAACTCCATTCATTCACTCAATCACTCTTTAACTCACTCATGCAAATCAACTCAATTTGAATAAAATCAACAACCCCATTCATTCACTCAATCACTCTTTAACTCACTCATGCAAATCAACTCAATTTGAATAAAATCAACAACTCCATTCATTCACTCAATCACTCTTTAACTCACTCATGCAAATGAACTCAATTTGAATAAAATCAACAACTCCATTCATTCACTCACTCATACAAATTAATACATAAATATATCAGGATGTATATTTATTGCATAGTTTAAATAAAGTTCACGAATTCCATTCATTCAATTCATCACTCACTCATTTATTATTCCATAATATGCATAAACTCCTACACAAATGTTTCGAAAGATACAGCCATTGGTAATGAAAATAATGTAAAGCAATTAAAAAAAAAAATAAGGAAAAACGATAATTATTATGATGATTGGGAAATCTCATTTAAATTGGTTCTTTGTACATCCATTATGTATGACGCCCTCGCTTCACTGAGGCGGGTTGTAATTAAAAAAAAATTCCCATGAGACTGCTGAAGTCTCTAGTGACCTTGAACCGTCCTTTAGAAATTCAGTCCTCATGACGTCATTGGACATTAACCCAAAAATTCAATGTCATTGTCATTGTCAATTGTCATCAATCACCCAAGTTTTTTTTTCTATAAAACATCATAGGGTCAAGTGTCATGGCGTCAGTGACCCTAAAATTTTAATATTTATGATGTTTTTCGTGACGTCATACCTTAGTAGTGTACTGTACAAATCTAACATGAGAATTAGTGAAGGAATTTATGGGTAAACTAGTCTACCCGCGCAGCTTCATACGCGTGTAGCTCCGCTCCTATTGGTCGTAGCGTGACGATATATAGCTTATATCCTTCCTCGATAAATCGGCTATCTAACACTGAAAGAATTTTTCAAATCGGACGAGTAGTTCCTGAGATTAGCGCGACCAAACAAATAAACTGTTCAGCTTTAAAAAATAAAGATATTTCTATAGAACAAACTGCAAGTACAACAATTAATACACAATACGAAGGTTATAAAGATTTGTTTTTTTTTAATACCAACTTTGTCACGTCCTCTACCGGAAACAAAATGGCTGACAAGGTTTTATATCTAATCTTAATCATGTGCAAAATTATTGACATATTTAAATTTTTTTTTTACGCGGACATTGTGTATAACAAAGAATTAAAATATCCAGATTTTAAACCAGGAATGACCCCCATTTAAATGTGAAGAAGAGGATAACGTAATTGTGAATCAATCCAGGAAGAGGATCATGTAATTGTGATTTAGACCACGAAGGGGGTCACTTAATTGTGATTTAACCAGGAAGAGGGTCACGTAATTGTGATTTAAACCAGGAAGAGGGTCACGTAATTGTGATTCAAGGTAGGATGGGGGTCATATAATTGTGATTTAAATCAGGAAGAGGGTCACGTAATTGTGATTCAAGGTAGGATGGGGGTCATATAATTGTGATTTAAACCAGGAAGAGGGTCACGTAATTGTGATTCAAGGTAGGATGGGGGTCATATAATTGTGATTTAAGCTAATAAGTTGATCACGTAATTGTGACTCAATCCAGGAATGGGATCACCTAATTGTGATTTAAGCCAGGAAAAGGATCACGTGGGTGATATTAAGCCTGGAAGAGGTCTTTTTGACATTTTTTCATTTTAATTATTCCTTCCTAATTGCCAGGAAAGGGTGGTTATACCCTATAGACTAGGTTATACCCTTTCCTGGATTGATATAGACTACGTTACCCTTTCCTGGATTGATATAGACTACGTTACCCTTTCCTGGATTGATATAGACTACGTTACCCTTTCCTGGATTTATATAGACTACGTTACCCTTTCCTGGATTAATATAGACTACGTTACCCTTTCCTGGATTGATATAGACTACGTTACCCTTTCCTGGATTGATATAGACTACGTTACCCTTTCCTGGATTGATATAGACTACGTTACCCTTTCCTGGATTGATATAGACTACGTTACCCTTTCCTGGATTGATATAGTCTACGTTACCCTTTCCTGGATTGATATAGTCTACGTTACCCTTTCCTGGATTTATATAGACTACGTTACGCCTTTCTGGATTGATATAGACTACGTTACCCTTTCCTGGATTGATATAGACTACGTTACACCCTTCATGGAATGATATAGACTATGTTACTCCTTCCTAGATTGATATAGACTACGTTACCCTTTCCTGGATTTATATAGACTACGTTACCCCTTCCTGGATTGATATAGACTACGTTACCCTTTCCTGGATTGATATAGACTACGTTACCCTTTCCTGGATTGATATAGACTACGTTACACCCTTCCTGGATTGATATAGACTACGTTACCCTTTCCTGGATTGATATAGACCACGATACCCTTTCCTGGATTGATATAGACTACCTTACCCTTTCCTGGATTTATATAGACTACGTTACGCCTTTCTGGATTGATATAGACTACGTTACCCTTTCCTGGATTGATATAGACTACGTTACACCCTTCCTGGAATGATATAGACTATGTTACTCCTTCCTAGATTGATATAGACTACGTTACCCTTTCCTGGATTGATATAGACTACGTTACCCTTTCCTGGATTGATATAGACTACGTTACACCCTTCCTGGATTGATATAGACTACGTTACCCTTTCCTGGATTGATATAGACTACGTTACCCTTTCCTGGATTGATATAGACTACCTTACCCTTTCCTGGATTTATATAGACTACGTTACGCCTTTCTGGATTGATATAGACTACGTTACCCTTTCCTGGATTGATATAGACTACGTTACACCCTTCCTGGAATGATATAGACTATGTTACTCCTTCCTAGATTGATATAGACTACGTTACCCTTTCCTGGATTGATATAGACTACGTTACCCTTTCCTGGATTTATATAGACTACGTTACGCCTTTCTGGACTGATATAGACTACGTTACCCTTTCCTGGATTGATATAGACTACGTTACACCCTTCCTGGAATGATATAGACTATGTTACTCCTTCCTAGATTGATATAGACTACGTTACCCTTTCCTGGATTGATATAGACTACGTTACCC
The DNA here is from genome assembly GCA_905147385.1 of Limenitis camilla. Lineage (NCBI taxonomy): Eukaryota > Metazoa > Arthropoda > Insecta > Lepidoptera > Nymphalidae > Limenitis > Limenitis camilla. The sequence continues at coordinate 970,942 of LR990252.1, read as the reverse complement.
TTTCCTGGATTTATATAGACTACGTTACGCCTTTCTGGACTGATATAGACTACGTTACCCTTTCCTGGATTGATATAGACTACGTTACACCCTTCCTGGAATGATATAGACTATGTTACTCCTTCCTAGATTGATATAGACTACGTTACGCCTTTCTGGATTTATATAAAATAAGTTATACCTTTCTGGCCTGATCTCTTGATAATAGATCTAGACAATGTCACCCCTTTTTAGTTCAATCTAGACTACGTTATGCCTTCCTGAGTCAATGTCGTACACACTACCCCTTACCAAAATAATCTAAATTTACGGTATCCCTTTCCTGGTAGGAACTAAACCATGTAACCCTTTCTTAATTATATCTATACTACATTACCCACTCCTGGATTGAGATAGACTAAGTTACGCGCTTCTAAGTTGATTTAGACTAAGTTACCCACTCATGGGTTGATATACACTAAGTTACCTGTTTCTTAGTTGATAAAGACTAAGTTAAGGGCTCCTAAATTGTTACCTGCTACTAACTTGATATAGACGAAGTTACCCGCTCCTAAGGTTATATAAACTAAGTTACCCGGTCCTGGATGTTCTCAAAAATAGGTTAAGATTTTTTATTATTATTACTGTTGTTAATAATAGCATTTGTATGATAATTCAAAATAAAATTAATCAACTTTTTTGCTCATAAAATTAAATTAATTGGTGTATAACCATTTAGTATTTTTTGTTATATTTGTTACAATTTACTTATATGTTTGGAACATATATGTATATATAAAATTCCCCTGTCACTTTGTTTGTCGACTTGACCGATTTTTATATAACAAAAGATACTTTTTCTGAAAATTTAAATAATAAAAGTACGAAATTTCGAAAGACAGAAATTGAAAAATAAATAAATAATAAAAAAAAGTATCAAATATTTTTTTTAAAAATTCCAATTATTTTTTTCGAAAATATATATTTATATGTATATAAAGTAATAAATACTTACCGTATATATCACGTGACACTACACTACACAACCGCCGCGCCGCGAGATCGGAACCACACTGACGCTGAACACTGCGCGGTAACCGGCTGCCGGTTATCCGGAGCGTTAATACGTTAATATACATATATACATATGTTTGTATGTATATCATTTAATATTTTTTTCGTGATCAAAACTTAAATCACATGATCCTGGCTTGAACGAAAACACATGACCTACTTCCTACTCTGATTCTAGACCACCTGACCTTTTTTTGAAGTTAAAGTACATACATATACAAAATTAGCAGAATATTGTATGTAGTGATTGAGATTTGAAAACGTCAGTCCAGTAACTACACTTCTCGACTAACAACACTGTTGTCACGTGACCTCTTCCTAGCTCAAACGAAAACACATGACCTACTTCCCACTCTGATTCTAGACCACCTGACCTTTTTTTGAAGTTAAAGTACATACATATACAAAATTAGCAGAATATTGTATGTAGTGATTGAGATTTGAAAACGTCAGTCCAGTAACTACACTTCCCGACTAACAACACTGTTGTCACGTGACCTCTTCCTAGCTCAAACGAAAACACATGACCTACTTCCCACTCTGATTCTAGACCACCTGACCTTTTTTTGAAGTTAAAGTACATACATATACAAAATTAGCAGAATATTGTATGTAGTGATTGAGATTTGAAAACGTCAGTCCAGTAACTACACTTCCCGACTAACAACACTGTTGTTACGTGACCTCTTCCTGGTATGATTTCAACCGAAGGAAGAAGAGCTAGGGATTTCGTATATATTTAAAAATATATATATATATATATGAATGAATTAAATCAAAATAGAAGCGGACTTGTTTTGAGTATGTAGAATTGTTTATGGTAATAATTGTAAAAAATACTGGAAAGTTTTCTATGGAATATTTGTTATTGAGAGCTTCACTCGTTGGAAGGTCACGAAATAATGGACCCATAAACAGTTCAGATAGACAAGATCAGATATAGCCAAGTTAAATCCAGATAGTCTAGATCGAGTCTAGAAAGATTAATGTAAACGAGCTTGAGTCAAGGAAAAATTAGGTCGTCTAAATCGTAAGAGGCATAAAGGGTTATGTGGTCTAGATTAAACCTAGATGCAGTCAGATAGTCAAAAGATTGAGTCAGGAAGGAGCAAAGACGAGTTTATATAGTCAAAAATCGAGCTAAGAAGAGTTCAGATGGTTAAGATTGAGCCAGGAAGAGTTTATATAGTCAAGACGAGACAGGAAGAGTTCAGATAGTCAAGACGAGACAGGAAGAGTTCAGATAGTCAAGACCGAGACAGGAAGAGTTCATATCGTTAAGATCGAGACAGGAAAAGTTCAGATCGTTAAGATCAAGCTAGGAAGAGTTCAGATGGTTAAGATCGAGCCAGGAAGAGTTTATATAGTCAAGACGAGACAGGAAGAGTTTAAATAGTCAAGATCGAGCCAGGAAGAGTTTATATAGTCAAGACGAGACAGGAAGAGTTCAGATAGTCAAGACCGAGACAGGAAGAGTTCATATCGTTAAGATCGAGACAGGAAAAGTTCAGATCGTTAAGATCAAGCTAGGAAGAGTTCAGATGGTTAAGATCGAGCCAGGAAGAGTTTATATAGTCAAGACGAGACAGGAAGAGTTTAAATAGTCAAGATCGAGCCAGGAAGAGTTTATATAGTCAAGACGAGACAGGAAGAGTTCAGATAGTCGAGATCGAGACAGGAAGAGTTCATATCGTTAAGATCGAGACAGGAAAAGTTCAGATGGTTAAGATCGAGCCAGGAAGAGTTTATATAGTCAAGACGAGACAGGAAGAGTTTAAATAGTCAAGACGAGACAGGAAGAGTTTAAATAGTCAAGATCGAGCCAGGAAGAGTTTATATAGTCAAGACGAGACAGGAAGAGTTCAGATAGTCGAGATCGAGACAGGAAGAGTTCATATCGTTAAGATCGAGACAGGAAAAGTTCAGATGGTTAAGATCGAGCCAGGAAGAGTTTATATAGTCAAGACGAGACAGGAAGAGTTTAAATAGTCAAGACGAGACAGGAAGAGTTCAGATAGTCGAGATCGAGACAGGAAGAGTTCATATCGTTAAGATCGAGACAGGAAAAGTTCAGATGGTTAAGATCGAGCCAGGAAGAGTTTATATAGTCAAGACGAGACAGGAAGAGTTTAAATAGTCAAGATCGAGCCAGGAAGAGTTTATATAGTCAAGACGAGACATGAAGAGTTCAGATCGTTAAGATCAAGCCAGGAAGAATTCAGATGGTTAAGATCGAGCCAGGAAAAGTTCAGATTTTCAAGATGAAACCAGTAAGATTTTTATAGTCAAAATCAAGCCTTGAAGAGTTCAGATAGTCAAGATCGAGCTAGGAAGAGTTCAGATCGTTAAGATCAAGCCAGGAAGAGTTCAGATGGTTAAGATCGAGCCAGGAAGAGTTTATATAGTCAAGACGAGACAGGAAGAGTTCAGATAGACAAGATCGAGACAGGAAGAGTTCAGATCGATAAGATCAAGCCAGGAAGAATTCAGATGGTTAAGATCGAGCCAGGAAAATTTCAGATTTTCAAGATGAAACCAGTAAGATTTTTATAGTCAAAATCAAGCCTTGAAGAGTTCAGATAGTCAAGATCGAGACAGGAAGAGTTCAGATCGTTAAGATCAAGCCAGGAAGAGTTCAGATGGTTAAGATCGAGCCAGGAAGAGTTTATATAGTCAAGACGAGACAGGAAGAGTTCAGATAGACAAGATCGAGACAGGAAGAGTTCAGATAGTCAAGATCGAGGCAGGAAGAGTTCAGATCATTAAGATCAAGCCAGGAAGAGTTCAGATGGTTAAGATCGAGCCAGGAAGAGTTTATATAGTCAAGACGAGACAGGAAGAGTTCAGATAGACAAGATCGAGACAGGAAGAGTTCAGATCGATAAGATCAAGCCAGGAAGAATTCAGATGGTTAAGATCGAGCCAGGAAAATTTCAGATTTTCAAGATGAAACCAGTAAGATTTTTATAGTCAAAATCAAGCCTTGAAGAGTTCAGATAGTCAAGATCGAGACAGGAAGAGTTCAGATCGTTAAGATCAAGCCAGGAAGAGTTCAGATGGTTAAGATCGAGCCAGGAAGAGTTTATATAGTCAAGACGAGACAGGAAGAGTTCAGATAGACAAGATCGAGACAGGAAGAGTTCAGATAGTCAAGATCGAGGCAGGAAGAGTTCAGATCATCAAGATCAAGCCAGGAAGAATTCAGATGGTTTAGATCGAGCCAGGAAGAGTTTATATAATCAAGATCTAGCTAGGAAGAGTTTAGATAGTCAAGATCCAGACAGGACGAGTTCAGATGATTAAGATCGACCCAGGAAGAGTAATCAAGTTTTCACCAGTAGTTCAGATAGTCTAGATTGGGTTAGGAAGGACTTCAATAAAAAACAAAGAAGCAAAATCAGAGAATCTGACTAGTCGTCTGTCAGATTTATAATATTATAATCTGTAATTAATACTTATTAAATATTTATATTTTATATTTATAAGGATTAACTAAATCCTACTAATATTATAAATGCAATTTATAATATTAGTAGGATTAGTAATAAGGAAGGATATTTGTTTCTCAATTATTCAAAAAATTACTGAACGGATTTGAGTGAGGTCAATCCAATAGATATTATACAGTATTATGAATAAGTATGGGATACTTTTTATCCCAGTAGACGCATGTTTATATACGTGATCGGCGCTACTAATATGATTGGATGTTTGTTAATCAATTTTAGCCAATAGAAACACTATATCCTGGATAAGCATTAAGGATATTTTTTATCCTAATAAATGTATATTCTTGGACAATTACTGAGTGAGTTGTGTAGGTAGTTGGTCTGTGTAATCGAAATTGTTATAATTATTCTCAAAATATCTCATGGAAGCGAGGATCAGATCCGGCTTTCATAGTTGTTTGATTAATTAACACCATGTTATTAATCAATAGATTGATTAATAGTTACGATTATATCGATTCGGTTTAGCACTACTCGATTGCATGTTTCTACATACTGTACACTAAGATGATGATTAACGATGATTTTATATCGATTAATCTAAGAAAAAAATTCAAAAATCGATTAAACCTAGGTGGTATAACAAATCGATTTTTGATAAATAAAACTCGATTTATTGCACGCACATTATAATATAACGCAAATTACCCGTCATAGACGCGTTCCGGTCGAGCTGCATGTCAGCCCGACTTACCCCCTCCCTCTCCCATCCCATTAATAGCGGATCTAGTGGACTCTGGGCTCTTGCTGAGGTTCCGCTGATGCTGCAGAATTTTTTTTCTTCACTCCCCCTCCCCACTCTATCTTCGAGATTTCTTATCTACCATAAAAAAAAAAACATTGTATAGATCGATCGATGTGTAGGGATTGGTGATAAGTTTTTGAGGTTCATGTGGGTTCAAGTTCAAACGGTTAGCTTATACGAGACAGTGACAGCGCGAGGCGGAAACGGATATCAAACAATTTTAACAGATTATAAATAAAAGTAATGAATAACGTAAACGCATTGGCAGTGTTGCCAATTGAGAACTAATAATTTCCACAAAGATAATAAAAGTTTAGTGAATACTAAACCATATGATTAAGCAAGGAGAGGGTGGGGGTAAAAGTAAGCAGAACTAACCCCTCCCTCCCGTAGTTACGCAAACATTGATGCGTGAGTTTTTCATTTCTTTTCTTTCAGGATCCCCACCCCTCTTTATTTATTTATTTCTGTACTACAAACTTATAAACAATTGTTACAATCTTAAATGTACAATAGGATAACTTATCTCTATAAGAGATCTCTCCCAGTAACCCTTTTTTTGTGTGAAAAGTAGATGTTACTATACGAGGAGTAGGTACAATAAAATAGAAATAAAAAACAATATCAATAATAAAAATGATAAGATACAAAAATTATACACAAAAAATACATAAATATATGTCGGAGCATAGTAAAAGATTATCGATTAATCGAATCGTTATCGTTGTCTATGGCGTTGGAGTGGGGTAGTAGTCACTTCCGTTGTTTTGACAGTATCTACCCTCGACCCTTTATATGCGATCGACAGTTTAACTGAAGTCTTAGTCGTGCGCGGTCTCTCAAGAAGTGAACATCATCTAAGTAGTGCTAGTGATAGTGTCAAGTGCAGTGTAGTGTGGAAGTGCTGTCCAACTAAGGTCACGTAAGTCCTTACAATGTAATTGCCACGTGGTTAAGTAAACACAATGTTAGGTTAGGTTAGCCTTGTGTTAGATTCGGTTTATGTGCGTTTAACCTTGGGTTTAAATAGAGAGCCTAGCAGTGGAGGCGAGTGTTGTAATTACTTAAAGGACGTCCTTAAGCCTACACCTTGGTCACAAGTCCAAGGCACTGCTTAGGTTTCTCTCGTAATTGTTAAAGATCATTTGATAATTTATCGGTTCAATAGAAGTATCTACGTTGCGTTTACCCAATATTCCACTCATTACCATCACGCCCCTTTTAATGTTCCCCAATATTCCCCATCTTCCTCCTTCCATTTCCTTTCACATCGTTTTAAAATCCCCGACATATACATACCAGAATATACATGCAAACATACACATATATAAGTATAAATAAATATAAACAAACAATTACATATATAAATATATATAGCGAATAATGCTTACGTAATACTTGAATGGAATTGGAGAGAATTTAATTAATTTAAATATCGATTCGTGAATCGATTTTGGCATAATCGATTAATCAGAGACTCGCATCCCTATCAAATGCCATGGCAGTTAGTATATCACGTCCACTAGATGGCGCTGCTAGCGCGAGGTCAAGTATTGATGTATAAATTAAAAATAAATACATATTCTATATATTTTAATTAATCGACCATTGTTTGATAAAGTTCAAAGATTATGTACAAATATAAATATGTATGGAGTTTAACCCTTTGAATGTATGCGTGGGGTCTTAATGACCCATCATGAAATTTTTTTATCACTGAGAAAACCTTCACTCCTGAGAGTTCAATAAGTATCACTGAGAAAACCTTCACTCCTGAGAGTTCAATAAGTATCACTGAGAAAACCTTCACTCCTGAGAGTTCAATAAGTATCACTGAGAAAACCTTCACTCCTGAGAGTTCAATAAGTATCACTGAGAAAACCTTCACTCCTGAGAGTTCAATAAGTATCACTGAGAAAACCTTCACTCCTGAGAGTTCAATAAGTATCACTGAGAAAACCTTCACTCCTGAGAGTTCAATAAGTATCACTGAGAAATCCTTCACTCCTGAGAGTTCAATAAGTATCACTGAGAAATCCTTCACCCCTGAGAGTTCAATAAGTATCACTGAGAAAACCTTCACTCCTGAGAGTTCAATAAGTATCACTGAGAAATCCTTCACTCCTGAGAGTTCAATAAGTATCACTGAGAAATCCTTCACTCCTGAGAGTTCAATAAGTATCACTGAGAAAACCTTCACTCCTGAGAGTTCAATAAGTATCACTGAGAAATCCTTCACTCCTGAGAGTTCAATAAGTATCACTGAGAAAACCTTCACTCCTGAGAGTTCAATAAGTATCACTGAGAAATCCTTCACTCCTGAGAGTTCAATAAGTATCACTGAGAAATCCTTCACCCCTGAGAGTTCAATAAGTATCACTGAGAAAACCTTCACTCCTGAGAGTTCAATAAGTATCACTGAGAAATCCTTCACTCCTGAGAGTTCAATAAGTATCACTGAGAAAACCTTCACCCCTGAGAGTTCAATAAGTATCACTGAGAAAACCTTCACTCCTGAGAGTTCAATAAGTATCACTGAGAAAACCTTCACTCCTGAGAGTTCAATAAGTATCACTGAGAAATCCTTCACTCCTGAGAGTTCAATAAGTATCACTGAGAAAACCTTCACTCCTGAGAGTTCAATAAGTTCTCTATCGGTATGTGAAGTCTGCGAACCCACTGTGGGTCAGGGTGGAGGACTATGGCCTAACCCGAAGGAGGTCTGAGTAGGAAACTGTTATATAATTTATTTGAGATAATTCAACAAGTAACAAATCACTAGATCAGACGTATCGTCCACATAGCGCCCGTGTGCAATCTCCTAGTGTCCATGTTAACTAAGCCCATGCTAGAAGTCGCTTTGATATAGCTTTCCTTCCAACTACTATTTCCCCCCATTTAAAATCCAATTTCACACTTATAGACAGCGAGTGAATAAACTAATGTTTTCCGTGATATAGCGACACACTATTTGTTACACATCAGCTCCAGGTGATGTTCACTCAAAGAGACTTGTCGAGAGACAGTTTACTGCGTCAGTCGGGGAATATAAAGGGACTAGACAATGGTAGCAATGCCCCTCCACTAATGGGGAGAAGTAGATCAACAAAACGGAAATACGGCGCTGGCATCCCGATTAATCGATAATCTTTTACTCGTTTAAGACAAGCCTGTGCTAGAAGTCATCGCTCTTCCGTAACAGTATAGAATTTTTAACAATTAATTGTGTGTGTGTGCGTGCGTGTACAGAACACTAGCGAACATAGTTCTTGTAACTGAGATAGTGATTACTTGAAAGTTTATCTGCTATCATTATTATGTCGGATGTATAATTTTCTTATTGTAAGAAGGTCACAATCTCTGTATAAGTCAGTTGTAATTTTAAAAGAATCCTTTGCGCCCTTTCTAACTCCAAGAATCGTGTTTTATAGGCACCACCCCATATGGGAATACAGTAAGTTATAATGGACTGTACAAGAACAATGTATATGTTGTCCAAGAGGGTAGGAGTAGACGAATTTCCGAGAAAATATAACCCGAATGTTTTTAAAGCGCAAGTGAACAGGCTTCTTCTGGGCGAGCTCGCTCCATCTTCGACCTCGTCTCTGCTCTAGAGCTAGACTGAGGTCAAGAGTAAGCCCATTATATAATTAAAAAAAAGAATTCCTTTTAATTCTAATCTCACCAAGATCATTACACCAAGATACTTAGTTAGATTATGTCTCTATTACAGACATGTATCCTAATACTATAGTCACTTTTGGGTTGGTAATATTGCATGAGAGTGGATGAGTGAATTACAGAAGAAAATCTAACGAATAGTCTGCGAATGGATGCCTGAGTGAATTATGGTAGGAGCGATTGCAAACATGGAGATATAGATGAGTGAATGAATTAGTGTTTGCATGAGAGTGGATGAGTGAATTACAGAAGAAAATCTAACGAATAGTCTGCGAATGGATGCCTGAGTGAATTATGGTAGGAGCGAATGCAAACATGGATATATAGATGAGTGAATGAATTAGTTTTTAGTTATAAATGTGTTAGTTAATGAAAGAAATAATGCTGGAATATATATGTATACTAAGCAACTAAGCAAAGCAAAAAATCTTAGTCCAGGTCTTTAAGACCCCAAATAGGTGATTTAGTTTTGAATCAAACAACCCTGAAAAATTCCACTTATTTTATTTGAAATGGCCACTGCTGTAAAAAATATATGAACAAAATGTTGTTTCTAGCAATTACTTCTCTCTTACAAACTAAATATTGATTTTTTGTGAAATTTACGATATATGTAAGTACCCTCACAAACTAAACATTTCGATGGTTTTTAATACTATGAACCATTGAAACCATCACATCACTGATTCTTAGTACATTGCAACAAACCTTCCGAATTGAATTCACTGGTCATTGAAACTTTAAACCATAAATCGAAGGTTTAAAACCATTGATTTCAATAGTAACTTATCAACCAAAAAATTCAATGGTTTATAGCACAACAAACCTAAACGTAAATTCAATGGTTTATAGCACAACAAACCTAAACGTAAATTCAATGGTTTATCAATCAAAAAACCGAACTTGAAGTAATTTCACAAAAAACCAACACATTCAACAGCTTCACCCGCGCAGGTCTGAACTAGTCATTGGTTATCACAATATCTGCGTCGAGTAGAACTGCGAATGTTTCTATATATAATAATATTGTAGAGTATGCAATTTTAATGGGTCTAAAGTGCCCCATGAGTGGTTGAGGGTTGACATTAGAACCACCATCACATCATAAAGATATAGTTCAATATCATGATGTCTCAGTGGGTCATATCATAACAAGAGTCAAAGGTGTTGAGTGATGACATCATAGAAAGTCAAGATCACTATCATATCAACAGTCAACGATGGTGAATGGTGACGTCATAGAAGGTCGTGACCATTATCATATCAACAGTCAAAGGTGGTGAGAGATGACGTCATAGAAGGTAAAAACCACTATCATATCAACAGTCAACGATGGTGAATGGTGATGTCATAGAAGGTCATGACCATTATCATATCAAGAGTCAAAGGTGGTGAGAGATGACGTCATAGAAGGTAAAAACCACTATTATATCAACAGTCAAAAATGTTAAATGGTGACGTCATAGAATGTCTTGAACACCATCATATCATCAGTCAAAGATGGTGAATGCTGACGTCATAGAAGGTGAAAACCACTATCATATCATCAGTCAAAAATGATAAATGGTGACGTCATAGAATGTCTTGAACACCATCATATCATCAGTCAAAGATGGTGAATGCTGACGTCATAGAAGGAAAAACCACTATTATATCAACAGTCAAAAAAGTTAAATGGTGACGTCATAGAATGTCTTGAACACCATCATATCATCAGTCAAAGATGGTGAATGCTGACGTCATAGAAGGTAAAAACCACTATCATATCAACAGTCAAAAATGTTAAATGGTGACGTCATAGAATGTCTTGACCACCATCATATCATCAGTCAAAGATGGTGAATGCTGACGTCATAGAAGGTAAAAACCACTATCATATCAACAGTCAAAAATGATAAATGGTGACGTCATAGAATGTCTTGACCACCATCATATCATCAGTCAAAGATGGTGAATGCTGACGTCATAGAAGGTAAAAACCACTATTATATCAACAGTCAAAAAAGTTAAATGGTGACGTCATAGAATGTCTTGACCACCATCATATCATCAGTCAAAGATGGTGAATGCTGACGTCATAGAAGGTAAAAACCACTTTCATATCAACAGTCAAAAATGTTAAATGGTGACGTCATAGAATGTCTGGACCACCATCATATCATCAGTCAAAGATGGTGAATGCTGACGTCATAGAAGGTAAAAACCACTATCATATCAAGAGTCAAAGATGGTGAATGATGACGTCACACTGTAAATACTAATATTGATTTTGAGTACGACAAGTTAAATGTTTCAAAGGTTTTTAGTAAGAAAAACCATTGATTCTTAAAACAACAAACCAAACGTTTATGGTTTATAGTGTAACCAAATAGAAACCAAACACTCAATTTGTTTTGAGTCTAACAAGCTACTCCATTGGTTTGGAATGATGCCAAACCAAAAGTTTCATTGATTATTAAATACTCAAAACCATCAACTCAAACATTTCAAAGGTTACAACCACTGGTTTCAGCACCACAAACCAACAAACCAATGGTTTCCACTAAAATTGCACACACCACACCCAATACATTAACCACAGATTACACTCTATGGTATCTTAAATTTTTTTATTCACAGCTTTGGTCTAAAAAGAGCGCACAGATAATAAAATATATTCTTTGTATATACAATCACAATTTTGATAAAGGAATGTAAGCGCTCAGTTCTTTCTATAGTCTGCGTCTGTGCGTGAAAGAGAAAGCACCAAAAACTTGTCATAGACACATTGACCTATTATATGGATACACAGTCAACGTGAAAATTGTAAAAAAAATTATATGACTTACCGATAATTACTTCTTTTTAAACATTTATTCGTAAATTCAATTCATCAGTGTTGCCAATTTTTCATAGCTTTGCAGCTAGATTTCTGAGAAAAGTAAAAAACAAAATGGCGGATTCTAATAAATAAATTATGAGCGCACTTAACGACATTCCATTTAACGACAACTCCCAATAACGTTATGTCACACGTGAAGGTGGTGGAAAGTTTTTAATTTTATAATTTCAAGATCTAAATATTGAAAAATATGTGACGTCACACTAGGGAGGGGAGAGTGTGACGTCACACTAGGGAGGGGAGAGTGTGACAATTGTTGGGAGAAGTAGACAACCGACCAACAACTTAAATATTGGTTAAGTCTGCGTTTCCACCAGAGATGCGCGAGCATGTGTAGCGAAAGATGTGTTTGTAAAGAACCAATAGAATCGCTTAACACATCTTTCGCTACGCCATATGCACTTGTCCGATGAAAACGCAACATTAGTCTCGTTTCATCATTTATAACACATTAAACCATAAACTCAAACATTTCAAAGGTTTCTAGTACCACAAACCAGGTTCACTGGTTTTAGTACGACAAACCAGCAAGTCAATGGTTTTATTAAATCTCATACTGATTCACATGTCTGTATGTTTGTTACTCAATCACACGAAAACGGCTGAACGGATTTTAATGAAATTTGGCACATAGATACTTTATACCCTAGATTAACACATAGGATACTTTTTATCCCGTACAACTCATAGTTTCTACGGGATATTAATAAAAAATATTTGTCACGTAATCCAACTGTACATCCATATAATTACAGGTCAATCAATAAAATAAATATTTAAAAAAAAAACTACAATAAACTATAAGACGTACAACAAATAAAAAAAAATAATTTCTATACATAATTACAGATCCCTAAAAAAGAAATTTCGATTAAATCTTGTCTATGACGTTTGTGAAGGGGGGACACTTTGGCAAGGTTTTAGGGGGCGTCGAGGCGTACAGACTCCGACCTTACACTCCGTATTACGACACTCTATTTAACGACAAAAATTTTTCATTGAACTCCACATAACGGCACTCTATTTAACGACAAAAAATCATCGTTGAACTCCATATTGCGACACTCTATTTAACGACAAAAGTTCATCGTTGAACTCCATATTGCGACACTCTATTTAACGACAAAAGTTCATCGTTGAACTCCATATTGCGACACTCTATTTAACGACAAAAGTTCATCGTTGAACTCCATATTGCGACACTCTATTTAACGACAAAAGTTCATCGTTGAACTCCATATTACGACACTCTATTTAACGACAAAAATTTTTCATTGAACTCCACATAACGGCACTCTATTTAACGACAAAAGTTCATCGTTGAACTCCATATTGCGACACTCTATTTAACGACAAAAGTTCATCGTTGAACTCCATATTGCGACACTCTATTTAACGACAAAAGTTCATCGTTGAACTCCATATTGCGACACTCTATTTAACGACAAAAGTTCATCGTTGAACTCCATATTGCGACACTCTATTTAACGACAAAAGTTCATCGTTGAACTCCATATTGCGACACTCTATTTAACGACAAAAGTTCATCGTTGAACTCCATATTGCGACACTCTATTTAACGACAAAATTTCATCGTTGAACTCCACCATCGATGAACTTCTGTCATGAAATAGAGTGTCGCAATATGGAGTTTTAAACTTTTTCTCCATATATTTTAGATACTTTTTTGAACGAGAGTGTAAAATGAAGCGATTCTATTGGTTCTAAACAAACACATCCGCGCATAGCGTCCACATAATAAGTCAATGTAACCCCTGTCTGTACACCTCGAGCGTTATAAAATATTGTGACGAAACAAAATGTCTTATTCTACATTAATAATTGCCACGTAAATTCGATATATTATCACGATTCTAAATACCATTAAAATCGGTACAGCATTTATTTCTTAAGGGGTTATTTCATTTGAAAGGTACTGTCCCATAGAGGTCGTAATCACAATGTTATTGATCCTCAAAGTAGTGTATATTGATGAAGTGCTTCTAAAATCGGAAGATCATTGCCCACCAATGGGAACATGAAAGTGGAAAATGCCAAAGCACTTCTAAAATTAGAAGATCGTTGCCCACCAATGGGAACATGAAAGTGGAAAATGCCAAAGCACTTCTAAAATTAGAAGATCGTTGCCAACCAATGGGAACATGAAAGTGGAAAATGCCAAAGCACTTCTAAAATTAGAAGATCGTTGCCCACCAATGGGAACATGAAAGTGGAAAATGCCAAAGCACTTCTAAAATTAGAAGATCGTTGCCAACCAATGGGAACATGAAAGTGGAAAATGCCAAAGCACTTCTAAAATTAGAAGATCGTTGCCCACCAATGGGAACATGAAAGTGGAAAATGCCAAAGCACTTCTAAAATTAGAAGATCGTTGCCCATCAATGGGAACATGAAAGTGGAAAATGCCAAAGCACTTCTAAAATTAGAAGATCGTTGCCCACCAATGGGAACATGAAAGTGGAAAATGCCAAAGCACTTCTAAAATTAGAAGATCGTTGCCCACCAATGGGAACATGAAAGTGGAAAATGCCAAAGCACTTCTAAAATTAGAAGATCGTTGCCCACCAATGGGAACATGAAAGTGGAAAATGCCAAAGCACTTCTAAAATTAGAAGATCGTTGCCAACCAATGGGAACATGAAAGTGGAAAATGCCAAAGCACTTCTAAAATTAGAAGATCGTTGCCCACCAATGGGAACATGAAAGTGGAAAATGCCAAAGCACTTCTAAAATTAGAAGATCGTTGCCCACCAATGGGAACATGAAAGTGGAAAATGCCAAAGCACTTCTAAAATTAGAAGATCGTTGCCCACCAATGGGAACATGAAAGTGGAAAATGCCAAAGCACTTCTAAAATTAGAAGATCGTTGCCCACCAATGGGAACATGAAAGTGGAAAATGCCAAAGCACTTCTAAAATTAGAAGATCGTTGCCCACCAATGGGAACATGAAAGTGGAAAATGCCAAAGCACTTCTAAAATTAGAAGATCGTTGCCAACCAATGGGAACATGAAAGTGGAAAATGCCAAAGCACTTCTAAAATTAGAAGATCGTTGCCCACCAATGGGAACATGAAAGTGGAAAATGCCAAAGCACTTCTAAAATTAGAAGATCGTTGCCAACCAATGGGAACATGAAAGTGGAAAATGCCAAAGCACTTCTAAAATTAGAAGATCGTTGCCCACCAATGGGAACATGAAAGTGGAAAATGCCAAAGCACTTCTAAAATTAGAAGATCGTTGCCCACCAATGGGAACATGAAAGTGGAAAATGCCAAAGCACTTCTAAAATTAGAAGATCGTTGCCCACCAATGGGAACATGAAAGCGGAAAATGCCAAAGCACTTCTAAAATTAGAAGATCGTTGCCCACCAATGGGAACATGAAAGTGGAAAATGCCAAAGCACTTCTAAAATTAGAAGATCTTTGCAGAGCAATGGGAACACGAGTGACAAAATGCCAAGGCACTTCTAAAGTTGGGAGACCATTTCCCAGTAATGGGAACACAAAAGTGGCAAAATGCCAAGGCACTTCTAAAATTAGAAGATCTTTGGGCAGCAATGGGAACACCAAAGCAGCGGCATTTAAGGCAAATATTAATAGGTTAAAACGCAACCTTCTAAATGAACTGCACAGCCAAGTTTCAAGCAGAATGAAACAAAAGACCCTCAGCGAAGGAAGACACAGATGAATAAAGCGTCTAGTCCCGATTGTGGTAACTTCAGGTGCCAGTTCTGGATTAATCCACCAGTAATGAGCGAGTATGGATAGCGAGGGATGTGTTCGTTAAGAACGAATAGAATCGCTTCATTTACCTGGACTCGCTTAGTGTGTCAAATGAAGCGATTCTATTGGTTCTTATCGAACATATCCCTCGCTACACACCTTCGCTCATTACTGGTGGAAACACAGCCTAATGGTTGTGCCGCTTATTTTCGGGGACCCTGCAATCGTTAGGTTTTTAAAATAGATGACTTGATGGGCACTTGATCAAGTTTAAGATGACATTTGCCCAGCAATGGGAACATAAAGGTTACAAGATACCAAAAGACTTTGATAAGTTGGACTTCTGTGCTTTAAAAAAGTTAGTTGGGTCTGACCTTTGCTCAACAATGGGATCGTTTAAGACACAAAATATCGGCACTACATCACCTTAGGGAAGACGTTGAGGTCAGTGTTACCAGAAGTGGGATCAAGTAGGAAGGTTATATAACGCTAAAGTACCTTCAAATGAATTACCCCCTTAGAAGTAAGGACAGCAATGTTTAGTTAAACACTGTACCGATTTAAACGACGCAATTATTGGTAACCATATTAAATGAAATATAAATATGAAAAATACAAGGTTTTTGGGTTTATTAAAGTATTTTCTTGTAGTTGAGTGATGTTTTGTAAAGAACCAATAGAATCGCGTCATATGACACACTGAGCGAGAGCATAGGTAAACGAAGGGATTCTAATGATTCTTAGCAAACATATTCGTCGCTACACATCCTCGCTCATCTCTGGTGGAAAAAATCGCGTTGGTCCAAAACATGATGGCTATACTTAGAATCTACTTGTATAGTGAGATCTATACACTGTATTGATTATCTGGCTTACATATGACGCGACAAGAAGAGCAATTTGACGCTTAAATACTTTAAAAAACCCAAACCCTTGTATGTACATGTAAAAAAAACTACATAACAATAATTGTAGGTTTATAAAAAGAAACATTGGCCACAATTCTTTGTTATCTGTGCAAAATAAATGTCCGATTTTTTTTTATATATATAAAAATATTATTTGTTTGTACACAGATAAACAGCACAGCTTGAAATATCACATATATTGTACTTTTCAAATTCCAAAGCTGCCATGATGACGACATGATGGCCAACATTCAAATAAATATATTTCTTCGGAAACCAATACAACATCAAAACATCATAATTAGTTGGGTATGGTCTTTGCCCAGCATTGGGAACACAAAGGCAAACGTTTTTATTAGATATTGCAAATAAATCTCTATTCCCAGCTTTGGGATGCTATATTACTTCATCAATAACTTGGGAAAGACCTTTGCCCAGAAGTGGGAACAAATAAATTAAATGAAAAAAAAAAATCTAAATATTAAGATAGACAACATGAGGCAATTCATTTGGGGGTGACTTTTGCCCAGCATTGGGAACATAGTCATGTTTTACAATGTATTAAAACCATGCCAAAATATCTTTTTAATGGATTGTAAAGGTTGTTAAGGCAAAACCACTTTGTATTTTAGCCCAACAGTGGGATCTAGTTGGCATGCATAGCAATGGTTTCATAAACATAAAAAAATTAGACGAACTTGCCCAATCATGGGATTAATTTTTATAAAAAGAGAAACATTGCCCAGCAATGGTAACATATAGATTATGAAATAAAAAACCCGGGAGTATTTTTGCCCAGCAGTGGTAACACAATTTAAAAAACAATAAAATATTTAATATAAAATATACAAACAATAACTAACATAAAATTCATTAAAAAAATAATTATATTTTTGATTAAAAAAAAAAAGCTGTGCTGTAACAAAAATTGTTGCCAAAATTAGACTTGTCTTATAATATAAAAAGAATCCCAATCTACCCTCATGTCTATAGTCTATATTATAAGACAAGTATTAAAGTACAATACACAAGTTATTTACAAAATAAATCTACAAAATAAAGTTAGAAACCACCGAGAGATTATCGTCGAATAGAGAATTTGTTTTTTTTTTAATGTTAACTTTGGAATGTCTCTCATCACTGCAAAATTCTGCTTAAATCCTGAAATGAAAAATAAAAATAATCAGATATTTTTGAAATAATAATGTCAGTGAACAACAACAACAAAAAATCAGTCAATAGGTTCATTTTTAAATATCGTATTTGATTTTAAAAAACTCAGCAGAAACCTGTTTAATTTAAAAAAAAAATAATAATGTCTGTGAACATAAACTCAGCAGATTTCTTTTTAAAATAGGGTCTAAAATATTTTTTTTTAATTTTTTATCAAAATCAGTCAATAGGTTCATTTTTAAATATCGTATTTGATTTTAAATAACTCAGCAGAAACCTGTTTAATTTTTTTAAATAATAATGTCTGTGAACAACAACTCAGGAGATTTCTTTTTAAAATAATGTCTAAAATATATTTTTTTTATTTTTTATCAATATCAATAAGTTCGTTTTTAAATACAATCTTATATTATAATAATGTCTAAAATTTTTTTTTATTTTTAATCAAAGTCTGACTGACTATAGGTTGATTTTTAAATATAAAATTTTATTTAAAAAAAACTCAACAAGAACCTATTTTTTTAATAATGATGTCTGTGGACAACAACTAAGCAGTATAGCAATAATATTATATAAGAAGTTTGTTTCTAATAATATATCTTTTAAATAACTCAGTAGATTTCTATTTAAACTAATATCTCTTTTATATAACTGCAGGAGTATATTTTATAAAACTAATATTTTTCATTAAATAACTCAGCAGGTTTTTTTAATATTATAATTTAGATTCATTTAGCTGAAACAAAAAAAAATATAAACTACCCCCGTTTTAGGGAGTCTTCTATAGTGAGCATTGTGCGGTAAAAATTCTGAAAGATACGCAATTATTATTTTACTTTAATGAATTTGTTTAGTGCCAAATAACGTTTGGTGTTGCTAGAAAAAATTTGCTACAATAGTAGTCGAGTGAAACAATAATGTTGCCATGTGGTTTCTGTCACCTACATGTAACTAAAAATTAATAATTTATTTAAATATCTTTAAAATATCTATATAATTCTTTTAAATATCACAGCAGGTTTCTTTTTTAAAACTAATATTTCTTTTAAATATCTCAGCAGGTTTCTTTATTAAAACTAATATTTCTTTTAAATATCTCAGCAGGTTTCTTTTTAAAACTAATACTTCTTTTAAATATCTCAGCAGGTTTCTTTATTAAAACTAATATTTCTTTTAAATATCTCAGCAGGTTTCTTTTTAAAACTAATACTTCTTTTAAATATCTCAGCAGGTTTCTTTATTAAAACTAATATTTCTTTTAAATATCTCAGCAGGTTTCTTTTTAAAACTAATACTTCTTTTAAATATCTCAGCAGGTTTCTTTATTAAAACTAATATTTCTTTTAAATATCTCAGCAGGTTTCTTTTTTTAAACTAATATTTCTTTTAAATATCTCAGTAGGTTTCTTTTTAAAAACCAATAATTTAAAAGTCTTTTTAAATATCTTTTTCATTGTCTCTTTTTAGATACTATATATACTATGTTTATATATTTACCTCATATCTATGTAATAACTGCGGCGTGTTGTAGTGTTGAGTTTCACTGTAGAAAAATGGCCGCTTCATTGTGTTCTGCCCTGAAATATTATATAACAACATACATAAAAATTAAGTTTGTTTGAAAGTGCTTATCTCAGAAACTACTATAGTGTTGGATAGCTGATTTATCGAGGAAGGCTATAAGCTATATAACATCACGCTACAACCCATAGGAGAGGAGCAATGAGCTTCTGTTGCGTGCACTACGTACTCATAAAACAAAGTTTCAGCTACACCACTCTCTCTAACCCTCTCTCTCTCTCTCATGTGACGCAGAGTGAGATGTGTTATACTCACACAGCTGCTGGTGCGCCGCCAGCGCGTTCTGCTTCGCGATGAGCAGCTCCGGGCCCGGTCGTATCTGATCGTAGTAGTTCGGACCTGGAACACAACAAAACTTCATTAAACTGCGCACACGCCTACAGCTCACATGACACAGCCTCGCTTCCTAAAACATTACACCGCCATCTCTGATGGGAAAAGGTCCTAAAACTTGGCAAATCTCATCTTTTGTATAATCCCACTATTGGGCAAATGGAAAAGTGTGTCAACTCTTGCCAATATTCTTTCTTATATAATCTATATTATAATGACAAATCCCAACACTGGGAATATGTATAAATTGTTTTAAATTAAACAACATGTTGCTATTACTGGGCAAAGATATCCCACATCTAGCCAAATGTATCCCAACTCTGTCCCATCTGTCGCGGAAAAAGCTTGACTAATGTATGTGTGTGTGTGTGCTGTGCAAAGTTGTATGATCAAACAATTGGGCAAATGGAAAAGTGTAAACTCATGCCAACATTCTTATTAATTAAACTATATAACCCCACTGTCAACCAAAAATATCCGACTAGATATCCCACAACTGGACAAATGTATCCCAAACCCTTTTTACCTGTAACATTACTCGTAGTTGTAATGTAGTAGGGACTACCCTGCGGCTGCATTACACTCTCGCATCCTGAAATAACGAGACACTTCCATCAAAACTACGCTCTGCTACCATCGACAATATGCTTTGAATGCTCAATAATAAAATATGTAAAAATCTATAATAATAATTATTTTTCAATAAATAAAAGTTTTCGCCTAA
This sequence comes from Limenitis camilla, assembly GCA_905147385.1. Classification (NCBI taxonomy): domain Eukaryota; kingdom Metazoa; phylum Arthropoda; class Insecta; order Lepidoptera; family Nymphalidae; genus Limenitis; species Limenitis camilla. Next base: position 950,608 of record LR990252.1, on the reverse strand, counting down.
CATAGCATATACTAATGTCTTACATACCACTAGGAGTATCTGGCTCCTGCTTGACCTGATGCTGCATCTCCATCAGCCTCTGCTGTTCCATATTCCTCTGGTTCTCGTATATTATACTGGGCTCTAAAAATTAAAAAAAAATTTCAGCAATATTGGATTTACAGTGCAGTCATTTAATCGTATTATTCTAGACAAACCCTTTCCATTTGATACCCATATCATGAGTGTATACAAAATAACTAGTCCGCCGTCTTGGATTTCCGCCATATTGGATTTTGGGGAAAAAACCATAGAACTTTACAAAAACTAAAAACTAAGAAAGTTGACCCTTTTATGATACTTTACAAAAAACTGCGGGTGATGACTAAAAACTGAGAAAATTGACCCTTTTATGATACTTTACAAATAACTGCGGGTGATGACTAAAAACTAAGAAAATTGACCCTTTTATGGTACTTTACAAATAACTGCGGGTGATGACTAAAAACTAAGAAAATTGACCCTTTTATGGTACTTTACAAAAAACTGCGGGTGATGACTAAAAACTAAGAAAATTGACCCTTTTATGATACTTTACAAATAACTGCGGGTGATGACTAAAAACTAAGAAAATTGACCCTTTTATGATACTTTACAAAAAAAAACTGCGGGTGATGACTAAAAACCATATTACAAAAAAGCTCCGGGTGAGGACTAAAACCTAAACAAAAGAGGAGTAAATTATATACATAAAAACATACATACCTATCTGGTCTTTCTGTTCATAAATAAACTTGTCCTCTTCGTTATTGAAATCAATTTCCTGTTTTATGTGATTTTCGTTGAAGAAGTTCTGGTTCTCATTAATACGATGCTGTTCCTGTAATATCTGCAGATTGTGCTGTTGGTTCCTCAATATCTCAACACTGTCCTGATAGGGGTTCTGGTACACATAATCGTGATAAACTTCCGGTAATTTATTATATTCGTTTTCAATCGGTTTTGTATAATCGATTTTCTCGTAATGCGACTTCCGTTCTAGAGCGTACTTCTCCGCTTCTTTGTTGTACTCTTCATTTGTTTGTGGTATGAAATCTTCTACACTTTTTGAGAAGTCTTTGGGAGCTTCGTATTTTTTATAATCGATATCCGGAATCGATTTATCCGATTCGCTGTAACTAGTATGATGTGTTTCTTCCTCTTCCTCGTGTACTGGATCTGTTTGCATGATGGCGTCTTGTTTTTTGGGTTTTAGATTTTGGGATACAGGTGATATTGTGTTTGCTAGAGTATTTAAAGCTTGTAGACGATACGCCATCTATCGGACAAAAGCGCAAACATGTGAAATACAAAATGGTACCTTTTAAAGAAAGAATCAAAGAGGAATGAAATAGGATTCAATGGGAATGGAATTAAATGACGATCAAATAATTAGAATTGATTGAATAAAGAATGGAATGGAATGGCATTTCATATTTAATAGGCATGGCATTGAATGCGGGACTAAAAGGGAATGAATTTACTGCATGAAACGTAACGGAATGGGAATATATAAAAGTAAAATATCTTATAAGAGCCCGTTGAAGTATTACGTAAGTAGAATTTTTACAATCAAAGTCCCGTCCTCCAAATCACCAAAAATAATCAAAGCATTAATGCATTCAGCCACCGCTACCCCTCCCTTCTCATACGGACGTAAACTTGGTGGGTGCATGTATATTTTAATCTGTTATTAAGCTATTCTTAAAGGCCTTATTCTCTTTCCGTGTACATATTTACTGTTTTATTGGTGACATAATCGCCATGCAGACCCCTCCAGCCCCATGTCACCAAAGATAAGCATGCTTTGCTTGAGCTTGAGAGCCCCCACCACCCATTAGTCCTTACGTAATACTTGAATGGCCCCTAATGGAGAAGATTTAATGAACTGGTATGTAAGCGTCTGTAGAATGGAATAGATTGTAATGAATGGAATGAAGCAAAATGCAATAGAATGAAATGATATCCAATGGATGGATGAATAAAATACATACATTATCTTGTTCTTGAGTCTCCAGTGCTAGAATCGGCGATGGCTGTGGTACATGACTCCATTTGTCCGTTTTATCACTGGAAATAAGAATTAAAAAATTAATACAGTTCACAAATAATCAATGACATCAAGGGTTACTAAGAGTAAAAACCAGATTACTCTGCCTAACCATCTTTCTAGAACTCTTTCTTGTGTGAGTATGATGTTATTTCTCTAGCCATCTATCCATAACCTCCTTCCACTTTAACCACCTATCTACTTCAAATCAAATCAAATCAAAATTATTTATTTCAATTAGACTTTTTTGAAAAGTACTTTTGAAACGTCAAAAATTTGTCGGTCAGTTAGTTTGTCTGAAGCTACCACCAGCTCGGAAAGCAGTTTTCTGTTGAGAAGAGCCGGCCAGACACTCAACAGTCGCTCGCATCATAAAGCCATGTTTACATAGTCTGTTATACAAATCATTTAACTTGAGAGTCAACGTCACTTAGATTCCAAGCATTCTCATCATTTAAGTAATCCTGTACATTATAGTATGCTTTATATATTAATGACTTCTTGATACGAGTTTTAAATTGTTGAAGTGGCAAGTCTAATATAGGCTGTGGAATCTTATTATAGATGCGAACACCAAGCCCCATGAAGCTATTACTCACTTTGTGGAGACGATAGTACGGCGTTACAAGTTTATTTCTGTTTCTAGTATTAACATTATGTTTGTCACTGTGTTTTGAATACAAATTAATATTCTGGTAAATGAACAAAATATTACAATATATGTATTGAGATGGTACTTTAAGAACGTCTATTTTTTTATATACATCTCTAAGGGAATCCCGCGCTCTTAAGTTATAAATGGCCCGAACAGCTCTCTTTTGAAGAATAAAAATGGATTCAATGTCCGCGGCCCTACCCCACAGTAAAATGCCATAAGACATAATACTGTGAAAGTAACTGAAGTAAACTAGCCTAGCAGTATTGATATCAGTCATTTGTCTGACTCTCCTTACTGCGTAGGCAGCTGAGCTGAGTCTTCCCGCTAGAGATGATAGATGGGGGTTCCACTGGAGTTTTGAATCTAAAGTTATACCCAGAAATACCGTCGAGTCCGCCACATCTAAAATTTCATTATTTAAACGTAGGTTAAATTTTTGTTTTTTAACATTAGGTAAAGCAAACTCAACGCATTTGGTTTTTTTAGCATTAAGAACTAAGTTATTTACCGTAAACCATTGAAGAACCTGCGATAATGCACTGTTTACATCGTCATAATTATGTTTATTTCTGTTTACTTTAAATATAAGAGATGTATCATCAGCAAAAAGTACAATATCACACAAGTTCTTCACATAGTATAACAGATCATTAATATAAATCAAAAATAAAAACGGGCCTAAAATGGATCCCTGTGGAACGCCCATTTGTAGCAAAGATCCAGAAGATTTTACACCATTAATAGTAATCCGCTGGACTCTTTGATTTAGGTATGAGGCAATTAGATCCAGAGAAACACCACATATACCGTAATAATTAAGTTTTTTTAAAAGTGTTTCATGTTGAACACAATCAAAGGCCTTGGACAAATCGCAAAATACACCAATCGCATTTTGTGATTTCTCCCATGCTTCATAAATATGCTTAAGAAGAGCAACTCCAGCATCTGTTGTTGACCTACCCCTAGTAAAACCATACTGTTCACTATGAAATAGTTTATTTTCATTAAAATTTCCTTATACTTCTCTGTGCGCATGTGTGTTAAAGTTCCTATCACGTTAGCGATGTGTGACTTTAACTTTCTTTCCTCCAACCACTTTTCCTACCTCTGCATGAAAAACGCTTACATAAAGCGTTACCGTATCACTCTCTCATCCAACTGTATGTATGTGTGTTTCCCTTCTATGTCTTTCTCTGTGTGCATGAGCATGGGTGCGCTCGCATCTTCTTCGTCTATTGCTATCATTTCCACTCCTCTCTCTATCGTTTATCTTTCTCTTTGTTCCTCTCGTTTATAGGTCTAGTTTCAGTGTGTCTCTTTGATTCTGTCTCTTTCTCATTGTTTCCGTCCCTCACAGTGTATGTATGTTTCTTTATTTCTGTTTCTCTCGATGTGCGTGTCACTCATTTGTGTCGCTATCAGTGTGTCTCCTGCTTTGTGTTCTATTTGGTTTTTAATACCTGTCAGTGTATTTCTCTCTTTGTTTGTGTATGTATCCGTATATTCTCGTGTATTTGTGGGTATAATAAAGTTATAGACAATAATTACAATTCTCAACATTTGCATCAAATTGACAGTTTATCCTTATGTTTATCCTTCAAATGATGTATATCTAATATAATAATACAGGTAAAATAAATGATCATAAACATATATTTACCAAATAATGTCCTCCTTTTTGATCTCCCTGTACTTAACAGTGCGACTCTTTCTTATGACCATAACTGAACCATCAGGATTCAATTTTGGTAAATTCTGTGACGGCACTGCATCTTTTGATAATGTTTTCCATTGTCCTGAAATAAATAACACATAATTATCAAATATACTGTACAAAATAGTTGTCATTTTGTACTTAGATGTAAGTGGAGTTATTGCGCTCAAAATTGATTTCTACCTTTTTCACATTATGGTGATTTTTTTAGAAAGGCTTTTAGCGCCTAATATCGATACATGCATCTTAGGTTTCCAATCATCTGATTTGAAGGATTGATTGAACGGTTTGGAAATTTATTAGTAGACTGTTTGTGCTCAAAATTGCTGTTGATATTCCTGATCATTAGATATAATACGAATGATTATTGTTAAAATAAATAACCACCATTTTGAATTAAATGTTAGTGAAAGAAAGCTTGTGTCATGTCCATTTACAGAGTGTGTGATTTTTCAAACTTATCAATTAGCGTTATTGACAATTGAATGTTAAATTTAGAGCGTCTGAGAACCTGTCAGTTCATACGTTTTAGACACACATTTTTGTTTTCAAGGGTCTATTATCAACTTTAAATGACGTCACAACATTTTAGATGAACCTCCAAGGACTGGTTACCGCAAAGACCTTCTGTTATGTTAATTTTATAAAATAAAATGATTTAAAGGCAAAAAAAGTTACTGAAAATTCTCATTTTTTCATGTCTCTAACTACCCCTAAACCCTTAAAGGGTGGGGATAAACGATGCTTTATAAATCTCGACATAATAAGTAAATTTTGGACCTTTTTAATTTGTGAGTCATGACGCCGTGGTGACTCTATCCCAAGAGCGACACGAGGGAAGTTTTGGACCGACGTGAAAACTAGTAAGCTGCTTAAAATTTGTAGGTTATAGATAAACATAGAGAAAGAGATGAGTTGATGCAGATAAATGACATTATCAACAATATAATATGAGCTTATCAGGTACAATAAAGACCGTAGCTCAACAGTGTCTAGGGTTTGAGACCCAGGGGTAAGTAGTACTCTTTTAAAGTAACTAAAAGAGTACTACTTGCCCCTGATCCTCATTAAGGGTCACACTTCACCATGATAATTCAATATCCACATCGATATTACTCGTCAAATAACCGATACCGTTGAAGCTACTATCAATCAAATACTATCAATAGTATTACTATCAATATTCTCAATGGCGTCACAGCAGAAATAAGTTTTAGTAACACTGCTATAGAGAAACTATCTAGACGGTTTTCCCTATATTAATAAACTAGATTAGATAAAAGAATTATATAAGGATATTTCAGACATTGTTTTTGTTTGATGTTTATTTTGATAAGATTATATTATTACGAATTCATTGTTTAATGTGTCATAGATTACAATCAATTTTTATTGCGTTTTGAAGTCAATGGTCAAAATATATAAATTGCATACCATTCAGCAAATTAGGCAGTAGTTATATATACTATAGAACTTATCACGTATACGTTTAAAAGCGTTGGTGAATTCAACCCTCCTTGAGTGACTCCAAACCCCAATCTATACAAATGTAAGAAGACTGCAACCTAAGGCACATGTGTGATCTGATTTCTATACTAAAGTGAAAATAGTTGTCAATTCTAATTGTACGTTAACTCCCCCCATTTTAGTCCATAAAGTATTATGTGAAACCAAATCAAAGGAATGCGTTAAAAACCTATACAGCATTATTTGTCTTGTCGCAGTAGAGGTCTCTCTTCTTTTCTCTCTTTCAACTCACTTGATAAAATGATTCTTAGTTCCCAGAATTCGCAATTTTGGCGGGACGCAATTTTGGTTTTGATTTTATTTCTATGAAACAAACACCCCTCGCGGGACGGGTCCCGGCCTAAGCTATTTTGGTCACATTCCCCGTCGCGAACCACATAACCTTAACAAGCCGCTGGTGTAACCAAGTCACGGCCCTAACGGATCTCCCGATAATAGCGGAAAAAGCCCAAGCCAAGCCCAAGGGCACTAAGAAAAGCCAATGACCGAACAAAGTGGAAGGAAAAAACAAACAAAGTGACGAGGACCTTACAGGGACACGACCTTCAGCAATGAAAAAGACGACTGTTGATAATGTACATTAATTCAACAAAAACAATGTTGGTGACGTAGTTACTTAGATACCCCGTCCCCCTTATCGTCAAAAATGAGCAAAGCTAAACACCCCACCCTCCTTAGGCACTTTTTCTACACTGATAGAAGACAACAAACAAACTGACCTTATTGTAATTGAAATAAATGACTAATTTAAATCCAAGACATTCAACAAGGTGTTATTTTTTGTGCTTTTTGTTAAACCTGCTCAATTTCCGTTGCATGTCCTCAGTTTGACCACTGTACATATTATACACATAAAATAAATAGCCTGTCTATATTTTAGAGATAATGGCCATTTGATTTGCTAACGGATGATGATTCTCTGTTCCGAGAAATCCCTATTTTGGCTTTTCAGGGATTATTACCAAAAGTTTTAGGAGGAGCCAGAAGTCCTAACCCCTCAATTTTTGCTACTAAACATACACAAATGAGTTCAGTCCAGATTATTGGGAATTATACCGGAGTGTAGTAAAACGTCCCGATTTGGCGACTTCAGTCCATTATTAAATATGCTGCGCAGGACGGGTTCGTTCCTGTTTTCAAGGATTATTAGATAATGATATAGGCATTTTAATTTTAGCCAATAATTTAATGTACTGGACAATGCTAACTAAAACGGGGCCCGCTTTCAAGGGAATATAACGGACTGAGGTAACAGACTAGACGTTCCGATTTTGGATTCAATATGTTGATAATTTTCGCTACAAATTTCCTTCAATAAGTTCTCACTTGTAGGGACTGCTTTCTGATTTCTACAGTCATTATAATGAAACACATATAACAGACAGTTGTTATTGTTTTATAAGAAAAAAAACCTATGACTCATTGGAAACAATAATCATTTCAAACACATAGATGAGCAATGACTAAAATTTTAAGTTTATTATTTTTTTTAATATTTAGCTTTCAATTGTTTTTTACTGAAATTTGCTTTTGCCAAATAAAGGTGTGAAGATCATGTGAGCAGTATAGGCGAGTGTATATACCTGGATTACAAGCCTCTTAAATACAAGTTACTATCATTTTTATGTATACCACATATTAATAATATTGTTATTTGAAGCAAAAGTTTAGTCATCCAATGACTTGTAGGATCAAAGGGTAAAGTTATATATAAGTTTATAATATATATAAATAAAACATGTCTGTGTAGTCATTGATAAAAGTGCAGTCTGATTAAAAAGGATTTCGTTCACGTGTAACATAAAGTTGAAGAGCTTTGGTGAGATCAACCCTCCTTGCGACACCCTCACACCCCAATCCAAACAAACGTGAAAAATCGCCATCGTAACGCACATTTTTTGACCTGGGATATAAACTAAACTTTTAAATATTAGTCAATTCTAGTGGTATTTTAGCTTCCTCCATATTAAATGTCAATTCCTCAATATAAAATGTCGAGTGAAACCAAGTCAAAGGCTTTTGAGTTGTCTCCAAAACTGAGACAACAAGATAAAGACCTTGTACAGGACTCTATATAGTTTTTGTGCATTGGAAATAGTACACAAACACCAACACATACAATATCTGTATACCTTACTAATATTATAAATGTGAAAGTTTGTATGTTTAGATGTTTGTAACTCAATCACGCAAAAACGGCTGAATACATTACAATGAAATTCAGCACACCGATACTTTACAACTTGCATTAACACCTTTTTATTCCGACAAAATCCGAAGTTCCTGCGGGATAAGCCTGGGCGTGTCGACTAGTATAATAAACGAGAGTATAGTCATCCTACGACTTATACAATCAAAGGGCGAATGTTTTTATATATATATAGACTCATAGAGGTAAAAAACCTCTGTGTATCGTTTTTTGTATATCCAGGCTAAAGTCCAAACGTAATAATGTGGTATAGAGTATGATAAAAAAAAGGCTTACTATTTTAAAAAAAAAAAAAAATCTCTGGTAGAGGCCTATGTACAGCAGTGGAACTATGTGATACAGTGATTAGAATCGCATCGAATAGTACTACTTATACTATTTTTCTGATGCATGTCATTGCGGTCATTGCCCTCTGCATCTATCAAGATATAAAAAAACTCAAAGAAAGAAGAAAAACTCAACTCAAACTACACCGAATATCGATTCGAATATAAAATATTGATGTATCGAAAATGTGATGGTAGTCTATCCGGAGGATAAGATAAGGACCGAAATTAATAATAAATCTCAATCCAAAATCTTTGGGTTATGGATAGAAATTACGTTCCAAATTCAAATTTCTATATATAAAATTCAAATTTGGAATCTATTTTAAATCGTATTGAGCTTGATTATTATTATGAGCGAGCGTGTAACTACGCACATTAAGCGTCAGTGGATCGGTGTAGCGGTTCAGATGTTGGGTTCACGATCAATAGGTCGTGGGTTCAAATCCCAGTCATGGGACTACTGACGTGGAATTTAGATTAGTTGGAGGGGTTAAGGAATACTAGTAGTACGTGATCATGATATATTACATCTGTTTAATAACGATGAGTTGGCAACATTTGAAACACGCTGTATAAGGTATAATCACCAATAAGGAAAAAATAGAAATGTGTATAAATAAAGTGGAAACTCCCCGAAACTGTTTTTTATTTACCTTGTTTATTACACTCCTTTTAACAACAACTCCCAATAACGTAATAAAGTATTCTCTTGTCTCAATATCTTATGGATCTACCCCTACCCCTTATGGACTTCCACTAACGAGTCATTGACCCTTAAAGGTCCAATATAGACCACTTTGGGAATCACGGATTAACGTAAGTATGAAATGGGGATAAGGGAAAGAGATGATTTAAGCTAAAGTCAAGTCAGAAGTAGGTTAAAAATGCCTCTCGCCTACACCGTGATCCTTATAATGAGCAAAACGTCACTATGATAAATCTATATATACTACACGAAATTACTAGTCAAGCTGCCGAGATATATGATCTTATAAAACTTCAAGTTTTACTGAAAGGTTGCTAGCAAAACTCAGTTTGGGGGTTAGAGCTTTGCTTGCTCTTTAAACATGTAAACTCTCGCCTACACCATGATCCTTATAATGAGCATAACGTCACTATGATAAATCTATATATCCTACACGAAATTACTAGTCAAGCTGCCGAGATATATGATCTTATAAAAATTCAAGTTTTACTGAAAGGTTGCTAGCAAAACTCAGTTTGGGGGTTAGAGCTTTGCTTGCTCTTTAAACATGTAAACTCTCGCCTACACCATGATCCTTATAATGAGCATAACGTCACTATGATAAATCTATATATACTACACGAAATTACTAGTCAAGCTGCCGAGATATATGATCTTATAAAAATTCAAGTTTTACTGAAAGGTTGCTAGCAAAACTCAGTTTGGGGGTTAGAGCTTTGCTTGCTCTTTAAACATGTAAACTCTCGCCTACACCATGATCCTTATAATGAGCATAACGTCACTATGATAAATCTATATATCCTACACGAAATTACTAGTCAAGCTGCCGAGATATATGATCTTATAAAAATTCAAGTTTTACTGAAAGGTTGCTAGCAAAACTCAGTTTGGGGGTTAGAGCTTTGCTTGCTCTTTAAACATGTAAACTCTCGCCTACACCATGATCCTTATAATGAGCATAACGTCACTATGATAAATCTATATATCCTACACGAAATTACTAGTCAAGCTGCCGAGATATATGATCTTATAAAAATTCAAGTTTTACTGAAAGGTTGCTAGCAAAACTCAGTTTGGGGGTTAGAGCTTTGCTTGCTCTTTAAACATGTAAACTCTCGCCTACACCATGATCCTTATAATGAGCATAACGTCACTATGATAAATCTATATATACTACACGAAATTACTAGTCAAGCTGCCGAGATATATGATCTTATAAAAATTCAAGTTTTACTGAAAGGTTGCTAGCAAAACTCAGTTTGGGGGTTAGAGCTTTGCTTGCTCTTTAAACATGTAAACTCTCGCCTACACCATGATCCTTATAATGAGCATAACGTCACTATGATAAATCTATATATCCTACACGAAATTACTAGTCAAGCTGCCGAGATATATGATCTTATAAAAATTCAAGTTTTACTGAAAGGTTGCTAGCAAAACTCAGTTTGGGGGTTAGAGCTTTGCTTGCTCTTTAAACATGTAAACTCTCGCCTACACCATGATCCTTATAATGAGCATAACGTCACTATGATAAATCTATATATACTACACGAAATTACTAGTCAAGCTGCCGAGATATATGATCTTATAAAAATTCAAGTTTTACTGAAAGGTTGCTAGCAAAACTCAGTTTGGGGGTTAGAGCTTTGCTTGCTCTTTAAACATGTAAACTCTCGCCTACACCATGATCCTTATAATGAGCATAACGTCACTATGATAAATCTATATATACTACACGAAATTACTAGTCAAGCTGCCGAGATATATGATCTTATAAAAATTCAAGTTTTACTGAAAGGTTGCTAGCAAAACTCAGTTTGGGGGTTAGAGCTTTGCTTGCTCTTTAAACATGTAAACTCTCGCCTACACCATGATCCTTATAATGAGCATAACGTCACTATGATAAATCTATATATACTCCACGAAATTACTAGTCAAGCTGCCGAGATATATGATCTTATAAAAATTCAAGTTTTACTGAAAGGTTGCTAGCAAAACTCAGTTTGGGGGTTAGAGCTTTGCTTGCTCTTTAAACATGTAAACTCTCGCCTACACCATGATCCTTATAATGAGAATAACGTCACTATGATAAATCTATATATACCCCACGAACTTACTAGTCAAGCTGCCGAGATATATGATCTTAAAAAACTTCAAGTTTTACTGAAAGGTTGCTAGCAAAACTCAGTTTGGGGGTTAGAGCTTTGCTTGCTCTTTAAACATGTAAACTCTCGCCTACACCATGATCCTTATAATGAGCATAACGTCACTATGATAAATCTATATATCCTACACGAAATTACTAGTCAAGCTGCCGAGATATATGATCTTAAAAAACTTCAAGTTTTACTGAAAGGTTGCTAGCAAAACTCAGTTTGGGGCTTAGAGCTTTGCTTGCTCTTTAAACATGTAAACTCTCGCCTACACCATGATCCTTATAATGAGAATAACGTCACTATGATAAATCTATATATACCCCACGAACTTACTAGTCAAGCTGCCGAGATATATGATCTTAAAAAACTTCAAGTTTTACTGAAAGGTTGCTAGCAAAACTCAGTTTGGGGGTTAGAGCTTTGCTTGCTCTTTAAACATGTAAACTCTCGCCTACACCATGATCCTTATAATGAGCATAACGTCACTATGATAAATCTATATATCCTACACGAAATTACTAGTCAAGCTGCCGAGATATATGATCTTAAAAAACTTCAAGTTTTACTGAAAGGTTGCTAGCAAAACTCAGTTTGGGGCTTAGAGCTTTGCTTGCTCTTTAAACATGTAAACTCTCGCCTACACCATGATCCTTATAATGAGAATAACGTCACTATGATAAATCTATATATACCCCACGAACTTACTAGTCAAGCTGCCGAGATATATGATCTTAAAAAACTTCAAGTTTTACTGAAAGGTTGCTAGCAAAACTCAGTTTGGGGGTTAGAGCTTTGCTTGCTCTTTAAACATGTAAACTCTCGCCTACACCATGATCCTTATAATGAGCATAACGTCACTATGATAAATCTATATATCCTACACGAAATTACTAGTCAAGCTGCCGAGATATATGATCTTAAAAAACTTCAAGTTTTACTGAAAGGTTGCTAGCAAAACTCAGTTTGGGGCTTAGAGCTTTGCTTGCTCTTTAAACATGTAAACTCTCGCCTACACCATGATCCTTATAATGAGAATAACGTCACTATGATAAATCTATATATACCCCACGAACTTACTAGTCAAGCTGCCGAGATATATGATCTTAAAAAACTTCAAGTTTTACTGAAAGGTTGCTAGCAAAACTCAGTTTGGGGGTTAGAGCTTTGCTTGCTCTTTAAACATGTAAACTCTCGCCTACACCATGATCCTTATAATGAGCATAACGTCACTATGATAAATCTATATATCCTACACGAAATTACTAGTCAAGCTGCCGAGATATATGATCTTAAAAAACTTCAAGTTTTACTGAAAGGTTGCTAGCAAAACTCAGTTTGGGGCTTAGAGCTTTGCTTGCTCTTTAAACATGTAAACTCTCGCCTACACCATGATCCTTATAATGAGAATAACGTCACTATGATAAATCTATATATACCCCACGAACTTACTAGTCAATCTGCCGAGATATATGATCTTATAAAAATTCAAGTTTTACTGAAAGGTTGCTAGCAAAACTCAGTTTGGGGGTTAGAGCTTTGCTTTCTCTTTAAACATGTAAACTTTCGCCTACACCATGATCCTTATAATGAGCAAAACGTCACTATGATAAATCTATATATTCTGCACGAAATTACTAGTCAAGCTGCCGAGATATATCGTAACAGAGCCTATAATTCGAACTATGAAATATTGCTAGCAAAACTCAGTATGGGGGTTAGACCTATGCTTGCTCCTTCAGCAAACGCTGAAGGAAACGGGTTACACAAATCCTGCTTACATAATACTTGACACCATTTACTACGAGATGGCGCTATATACGGATTATGAGTATTATATAAAAATGTTAAATACCTATTATTCACCAAACCACATGTGGTTAGTTCGTCATCGTTTTAAACATATAATAAAAACACGTTTTTTATTTGAATACTAGTCAAACAACCCTTCTAGTATTTAGTCACAACTCTAAGGTTGCGTTTCCACAAAGGTAGGAGAAGATGTGTTTGTTGATAACCAATAGGATCGCTTAAGACATAACTTTTATTACCACACTCATACGATACCAACAACACGTAATGACGTCACTTTAATTAATACTTTAAAGAATATAGAAAAAAAATATCAGTTAATAGTTTTATATCAACACTGTGACGTCATAAAATATCAGTGTTATGACGTCACAGTAGATATAATTGTCACCTATTTTTCTTTAAAAAAATCCTGTTATCTAAGTATTGCAATATTGCAAGGTCTGAAGTACCCCCCTCCCCTTTTGCCCCACTTGGATATAAAAAAAAAATTTAAAATCGTCATAAATATATTTTTTTTATCTCAATTCAATTTTAATCACCCTCCCTGGTGGGGGGGTTTGCTTTGTTATTCAATTACACAAAAACGGCTGAACAGATTTCGATGAAATTTGGGTCACGGATACTTTATAACCTAGATTAAAATATGGGATACTTTTTATCCTATAAAATTCACTATGTTTATTAACTTAATTTTTTTTTTAAATACACGGGGTATAGTGTACCCCAAAGCAAAGCAGGGGCAGTTTGACTAGTACGTAATAAATTTAAAAAAAAGATTATATGTCAGTTTCCTCAACATAGAGGAAAAGTATATCAATGACACATATGTTATCATCACGTCATCATTAATCTAATGATTGTGCAACACATAGTATTAAATATTAACATTCAATAAAGTGGATTTTAGACAGCCTGGGGGCTGTGACACTAGTGCTAGTTCCTACCCAATAAACTAAATTGAAAACAGTTAAACCCTCTGATAATTTTTTTCTTCATCCCAGGGACTGGCACTGATTATATATATTTTTTTTATGGCAGTTAATGGGGAGAAGGAGCTGACGATCCACCTAATGGTAAGTAGTATTTACACAACACAAGAGTGAATCGTTTTGCCGATGCATTGCCATCTCCAAGATAGAGTGAGAAGGGGAATGAAAAGAAGAATGCTACCCAGAGTTCACAAGAAAGTGTCATTTTAATGACAGACATTTCTAGATTTTAGCATTTATATACAGATATATTTATTATATATAATATGTCGGGAACGAGTCAACGAATTGTCATCGCCATCTATGTCGCTAGAGTAAAATCTATTTTCACTTCCGTCGCATCATTTTAATATTCAACGATTTTTGAATATTCGATTATTCGATAATCGTTTACTCGTTTGAGGCTATCAAAAATCGTTGAATATTAAAATGATGCGACGGAAGTGATAATTGATTTTCGCTTAGAGCCTTAGATGGCGATGAGGATTCGATTATTCAATAATCGTTTACTCGTTTGAGGCTATCAAAGATCGTTGAATATTAAAATAAGGCGACGGAAGTGATAGTTAATTTTACTCTAGCGCCATAGATGCCGATGACGATTCGATTATTCGATAATCATTTAATCGTTTGAGGCTATCAAAAATCGTTGAATATTAAAATAATGTAACGGAAGTGATAATTAATTTTCGCCTAGCCCCTTAGATGGCGATGACGATTCGATTATTCCATAATCGTTTACTCGTTTGAGGCTATCAAAAATCGATAATCGGTTTAGTCGTTAGAGGCTATCAAAAATCGATAATCGTTTACACGTTTGAAGCTATCAAAAATCGTTAAATATTAAAATGATGCAACGGAAATGATAATTAATTTTCGCCTAGCGCCTTAGATGGCGATGACAATTCGATTATTCGATAATCGTTTACTCGTTTGAGGCTATCAAAGATCGTTGAATATTAAAATGATGCGACGGAAGTGATAGTTAATTTTACTCTAGCGACATAGATACCGATGACGATTCGATAATCATTTAATCGTTTGAGGCTATCAAAAATGGTTGAATATTAAAATGATGAGACGGAAGTGATAGTTAATTTTACTCTAGCGACATAAATACCGATGACGATTCGATTATTCGATAATCATTTAATCGTTTGAGGCTATCAAAAATCGTTAAATATTAAAATGATGCGACAGAAGTGATAATTGATTTTCGCCTATTGCCTTAGATGGCGATGACGATTCGATTATTCGATAATCGTTTACTCGTTTGAGGCTATCAAAAATCGTTGAATATTAAAATGATGCGACGGAAGTGAAAATTGATTTTACTCTAGCGACATAAATACCGATGACGATTCGATTATTCGATAATCGTTTACTCGTTTGAGGCTATCAAAAATAGTTGAATATTAAAATGATGCGACAGAAGTGATAATTGATTTTTGCCTAGCGCCTTAGATAGCGATGACGATTCGATTATTCGATAATCGTTTACTCGTTTGAGGCTATCAAAAATCGTTGAATATTAAAATGATGCGACGGAAGTGAAAATTGATTTTACTCTAGCGACATAAATACCGATGACGATTCGATTATTCGATAATCGTTTACTCGTTTGAGGCTATCAAAAATAGTTGAATATTAAAATGATGCAACGGAAATGATAATTAATTTTCGCCTAGCGCCTTAGATGGCGATGAGGATTCGATTATTCGATAATCGTTAACTCGTTTGAAGCTATCAAAAATAGTTGAATATTAAAATGATGCGACGGAAGTGATAATTAATTTTCCACTAGCGCCATAGATGGTGATGACAATTCGTTGACTCGTTCCCGACATATTATATATAAAAAATATATATGTATATAAATGCTAAAATCTAGAAATGTCTGTCATTAAAATGACACTACGGTCATTGACATTAAAAACAAAAAGTGTAATTATTTACATATTCATTATTATTCCAAATTTTATGTTTTTAAAGGAAAAATTATTTTAAGGAAAAACAAATGATAAGCGCAACAGTATTTAGGGCGCGTGACTTATTTTTTTTTTATAGTTAAATGAAACACCCAAACTTCTTTTTGTGAAAAACATGGCCTATGGACTCAGTTGCAAATTTTCTTACGAGTTAATCTCACTATTTAGTAAATGAAATATTTACCCTTTTCATGATCAAAAAAATACATGCTCATAAGTACCTGGGGCTTGTGACTGAGGTGCTAGTTCCCTCACTAGTCTCATTATTCAATAGTGTTTAACCCTTTGATGACCACAAGGGCATAAACATCACAATTAAAAATAATACAATATGGACTTCCGACAACCTGAGGCTTGTGACCCAAATGTCAGTTCCAACAATAGTTAACCTTTCTACCTATCTGAGCTTGAACCCATAGAATACCCGATATGGACTTTTGTCACACTTATAAACATCTAGGGCTAGTGACTAAGGTGCTAGTTCCCTCTAAAGTCACAGTGAACCGATTGTTATGAAATATGGTACAGATATAGACTGTGTGACCGTTTAAGTCTCATTAGAAGTTCTTCATAAAAAAAAAGAAAAAAATTAGAAAGTAAAATTAAACCTAAATACATATGGTATATTGTACCCAGGCAAAGTTGGCGAGGGTGGAGGGACCAGAACAGAACAGACAGAACTGGAGTTACATCAAGTTAACAATGTATTTCAACAAACACGTCTCCGACTACTTATAACCTTATTGAAGAGAAACGGTTATGTAGTACATTTATACGCTGTAGAAGTAGGAGCGAGAGGTATACCAGCAAAATCTCTATAGCTTGTAAAAAGAGTTAGGCCGGGTCCAGAACGGCAGTAACCTCTAAACTAAAGAGAGTAACTAAAGCTGCGTTGACAGGATCGTACCAAATTTGGTTGGGAATGGAGTGTAACACCGAGTGGAGAAGTTGAGTGTTGATGTGCATCGAAAAGGGGACCCTTAAACCTACTCCCGTGTCACAAGTCTCGGACTCCACTCAGGATTGAGCTCTCTTCCACATGGTGGACCCGGCACCGGCACAGTGAATCCATGGAAAGCTCAGAGGTTCGTGTCTCTCTCTTAGTTGGTTGTTTAGTACTGTTTGAGTAGAAGACAAACTTACACCTTTTTTTATAAAAAAAAAGAAAGGCAGACCATCACCGGTGTGTGGAATAAAAGTTCTAGAAAAAACGCACTGTTGTAGTACACCATACATCCAGATGATGAGGATGATGTTTAAGTCTATAGTGTGCAGTGCAATGAAGAATTTGAAGACAGGGATCAAATGGAAAAGTCTTTCGGAGCACTCCCGGATATCAAATAGACCATCAGAAACATTTTTTTTTTAATAGTATACAGGGGCAAACGAGCAGAAGGTTCACCTGATGGTAAGCGGTCACCGTCGCCCATGGACATCTACAATACACGGAGAATTGTAAATGCGTTGCCAAAAAAACTGTAACAGTTCAATGCTCTGGCTTACAATTGGAGGTCCAATAGTTTGACCGACTCTCTCTATCCGGCTTACACCCTGTCTGGCACCCCGTCTCTGGTAGGTATTTATGCCAGTTTTCTTTTTCTTTGACAGGGCAATTCAAATTAAATCCAAATGTTAATAAATAATTTTTTTTTTTAAATATGTTACATTTTTTATAGAAACTGAAATTTTATTTTGACGAATAAAGTCAGAAGTTCCGAGTACAGTTTAACCTGTATAAGTGGCCATCTTTAAGAGATCATGCACGGAAATAAACAAGCACTGACAAGACCATGATTTGTACATTTGACTCCCTTAGTTGAACAATTCCCAGGATCTATATCAAACAAGTCACTATGGTTCACAATTATCAACTGCCAGTCTCACTTCCACAATTTTTTTTTATCACTAAAACTTTTTTAAGTGCTTATTATAATCACAATCAAGACAACGAGCTCTCTCACAATATCATCTAATATATCATCAGTGTAAGTGATACCATTGACCCTTAAATACTATTTCTGTATTCATTTGTATGGATAAGAGGGTCCGATAGACCCACAATCATAATTAAGATTAACAATAACAATACTGACTTTTTTAAATCAAAATGATTTCTAAAAAAAACATAAAGGAAAATAGCAAAACTTCTTCATAATTTTGAAAAAATTTCAATTATTAAACTTTAACAATTTGAAAAAAAAATTAGTATATAATAAACAATGAACAAAATAATAACAACAAAAAAGAAATGTTATTAGAATATAAAAAATAGGACTCGTGAATGTCAAATATTCGAGATAAAGGACATTTGCGGAGCAAGATATTCCCCGGCGGTGACTCAGAGATGGATGGAGGAAATGATAAGCAATAAACTCGGATACCTTTATTCTTACCCATTGTCGTGACGTTGTAGTCCGCCTGCGTAAAGTGCAGGCTGCACACCTTCGAGTACCGGGTGTAGGGCTTCCCGCGCCGCAGGATCGTGTTCCACCTGTCTGCCATCACTGTGTCGCGGGGGAACCGGTGGAACTTCACATTCTTGGTCTTGCCGGCCAGCGACGTGCACTGCGGCACGGTGCAGTAGTAGCCCATCGCGCTCTATCACCCGCGCAGTAACAACCTTCGAATATTTGACACTATTCACCTTTTTTCCCTTCCCCACTTCTCTTTTTCGGAAAATGGCCTCTGTCCATAGATACTGGAATAAATAATAAACACAGATGACATCAGTGACTCATTGTTGCCACAGTTCTTGTGTTCTACCACAGAATATAAACTAAATACTATTATATAATTATTTGATGCGCAAAATATACTGAGTGCGTTAATACAGTAGGCTTGGGTAAAAAAATTGATATACCAAAATATCGATTTTATTTAAGAAAAAATCGATATATATCCTATCCTACTAATATTATAAACGCGAGTTTGTGAGATTGTATGGATGTATGTTTGTTACTCTTTCACGCAAAAACTACTGAATGGATTTTAATGAAACTACAGTAATATAGCTTACACATCAGAATAACACATAAGCTTTAATTTATAATGATATAGTGTGAATTATACAAAATATAGCGGGTGAAACAGCGGGGCGCAGCTAATCGTCGATATTTTAAATCTGAAAATTTCAATAATCGATATTTATTTCGAAGTGTCAAATAGGCTAGTTGATTAAATTTGAAAAATTGGTGAATTATATGTTTGATGTATTTTATCCCAAAAAACCTATATTTTAAGGAAAAAGCAATATGTACATTATGTATTTTGTAGTTAAAAAAAGCAATTTATATTTCCCTCGAAAACGCTGAATAGAGTCATGGCGTCTTAAATGACGTCACGGTCTGCGAAGTAACCTGCTCTGTTGTATCAAAACATCAAAAACAACAATGATGTGGCGTAACACTTTTTGATCTATGCTCGCTGTCACGTGACTTAATGTCTATTTTTCGAATTTATTTTCTTTTTCTTATCTACGTCTCTTCATTTATAATTAGAAACTATAAAAGAAGCAATTTGTTATTAGTGGGCACAAGCCTATTCCCTTTGTTTATCTCTTGTTAACACACGATTTCCACACCCCCCACTACTTGTAGAAAGAGTAAGCTCTCGTTGCATGTATTTGTTTGCGGACTGCGTTAAACTCTGATCACATCACCTCAAATATAATGACGTAAAATATCGATTTTTTTCTATACATATCGATATATTTTTTTTCATTTGCCCATAGGCTTGTTGAAAAAGTATCGATATTTTCGGTCGAGTCGTCGTTAAAAGTAAATGTATATGAGCCGGCTGACAACGAAGCATGTAGAGCAATTTTTTTTTAAGTGACATTGGCGACGGTGTCCACATACCTTAACCTTTGCTTGCGATAAAAAAATCTGTATTATTTTGGCGGGAAAATTATAGCATAGATAAAGCTTTTTGGAGGCGTCTGTATATAAAATAAATTTGTTATGTATAGTTGAGTGGTAAAATGCGTAACAGGGGGGAGAGCGGAGAAAGGATGGAAATGGGGAGGATGAGGAGCAGGAAGCTGTCAGGTTTGTTTTGTGGAGATGTTTTTCGGATTTAGATAACTATAACGGAAGACATGGCTTCGGCGTCACTATATAATTAATAAAGAATTAACCTACCAAAGATAAGGCTGTACGGCGTAATACCTTTTCCTTTCTATACTAATATATAGCTGAAGAGTTTGTTTGTTTGAACGCGTTAATCTCAGAAACTACTAGTATGGAATAAAAATTAAGTATGTCATTACTGTCATATAATGTTTGATTACTGTGAACAAAGAATTAACCTACTAACAACATGGCTGTACGGTGTAATACCTTTGACTTTTCCATTATGGAATAAAAATAAAAATGAAATAGTCATTACTGTCATATAATCTTTAATTACTGTAAACAATTGACCTACTAAAGACAAGGCTGTACGGTGTAATACCTTTGCCTTTTCCATTATGGAAAGAAAGAAAAAAGATAGGAACAGAAAAAAACCTTTTGGGAAACGTGTTTATAATAAAGTAAAGCAATCATACAAAAAACAACATTATTTAATTTATTTAGACTATAACCTTAATTAATTTAAAATTAAAATAAAATATAAATTATCATTTTTGTATTGAAAAAAAAAATACTTGAGTAGACTTGAGTATTCTCACGTCATTGAATTATTACAATGTAATAGTTTATTGTATCACAACCGTTTTTACTTAGTCTTAATAACTTCGTATTAACTATTGAATAACTATTTGCACCATGCGGTTTCACCCGCTATAATTAGGATATTTCACACTATATCTTTATAAATTATAGTCTATGTGTTATTCTGATGTGTACGCTATATTATTGTAAAGTTTCATCAAAATCCATACAGTGGTTTTTGCGTGAGAGTAACAAACATACTTCCATCCGTAAATAACTTTTCAGACTGTGGCGGATTAACCAATCGCGGGGCTGGTAGGATAGCGTGGGTTAAGTAACCATCCCAATAAGAGGGTCCAGACGTGGACAACTGCTGACGAGGTTGCGGAGCAATTCAATATACCTTGATCTAGTCTCCTATTAGCAGTAGAGAGAATCCCTAGAGGTTTAGCGGGTCAGGCTGTCTCCTGAAGCAGATCCTCACCCCGCATAACCATTCCGAGTCCCCGCTTGTGATGGTATCTGTTGAGCAGATTCCTGCCGGGTTAAAGAAAAGGGCCCCACAGAGACGAGCAAAAAATAAGTCACCCACACTTTGGGTACTTGAATAAATGGGGGGTCTTTTACTACATCTGCTTTATAGCTCCGCCTATGACCTGAGGCAGTCTGACAAGTGATTTCATAGAGCTAACATCGTCCTAAGTATATTCAGTGTGGATCTTCCCCCCTCGAAGATCACGTCAGTTCATTTATAAACATTGGATGATGGGCAGTGTTATAAAGGATCCCTGTACATGGGTCGCAACCCCCAGACATTGTTAGTCTTCCTGTAATAGGTATAACTATTTACAACTGAACAAAATTTGTATCAATATGTCAATGCTCTTGACTTGAGAATACTTGGGTCATTTTGAGGTGCTTACATACAAATTTGTACTGAGAAATGACGTCACAAATATGGTGAAATCAAAGGACAGTTTGGCCGCAGTTCTGTCAAGTATACATATTATTATTCAAATTTGGATTCAGAGATATGCGATGATGTGTAGCGAGGGATGTGTTTGTTAGAAACCAATAGAACTTCATTCTAGCCTCGCTCAGTGTCAGATGAGGCTTTTCAATTGTCAGTTAACAAACACATCCTGGCACATCTCTGGTGGTTACGCAGCCTCAATCAAATCCATCGCATGAGTCATTTAGAAAATAAAAGAGATGTATTAACAAGTATTATATTTCCTTAGTGAACAATAATAATTAATAAACAAAGTTATTTTAAAAACTACTTAATTAAACTAACCTATAATAATAATAATAATGTAGTTAATAATAATTAAAAGATATCATATCCTAAAAATATATACATATTAGTAAACAAAAACCATTTCATTAAAGGCAAGTTCATAACAAAGCATCGTGTAAATACGTACACTGCATGTGACTCGAAAATACGCAAGCTTACTCGAGTATGCTTGCGTCATCAGTATGATATGATCAAGAAAAGTTTTGTCAGAGCTGTGAGAATACGTGAGAAGTCTCGTTCATCATCTTATTTTGGAGTAAAAGGTAGTCTAAATATAAGAGAAGAGAATAGGGGGTTGATGAGACTTATAAAGGGGTCTAAGGCCATGTATAAAGCTTGCGGATGAGTCTCCAAAGTTTGGATAATTCATACTGTCATACGTCAAAGTTAAAATGTGTCTAAATAAATACTAAAAAAACATTATTATTAAGTTTTGTCAGAGCTGTGACAAGAAATCTCGTTCAGGGAGTCTAAATATAAGAGAAGAGAATAGGGGGTTGATGAGACTTATAAAGGGGTCTAAGGCCACGTATAAAGCTTGCGGATGAGTCTCCAAAGATTGGATAATTCATACTGTCATACGTCAAAGTTAAAGTGTGTCTAAATAAATACTAAAAAACATTATTATTAAGTTTTGTCAGAGCTGTGACAAGAAATCTCGTTCAGGGAGTCTAAATATAAGAGAAGAGAATAGGGGGTTGATGAGACATATAAAGGGGTCTAAGGCCACGTATAAAGCTTGCGGATGAGTGTCCAAAGATTGGATAATTCATACTGTCATACGTCAAAGTTAAAATGTGTCTAAATAAATACTAAAAAACATTATTATTAAGTTTTGTCAGAGCTGTGACAAGAAATCTCGTTCAGGGAGTCTAAATATAAGAGAAGAGAATAGGGGGTTGATGAGACATATAAAGGGGTCTAAGGCCACGTATAAAGCTTGCGGATGAGTGTCCAAAGATTGGATAATTCATACTGTCATACGTCAAAGTTAAAATGTGTCTAAATAAATACTAAAAAACATTATTATTAAGTTTTGTCAGAGCTGTGACAAGAAATCTCGTTCAGGGAGTCTAAATATAAGAGAAGAGAATAGGGGGTTGATGAGACTTATAAAGGGGTCTAAGGCCACGTATAAAGCTTGCGGATGAGTCTCCAAAGATTGGATAATTCATACTGTCATACGTCAAAGTTAAAATGTGTCTAAATAAATACTAAAAAACATTATTATTAAGTTTTGTCAGAGCTGTGACAAGAATTCTCGTTCAGGGAGTCTAAATATAAGAGAAGAGAATAGGGGGTCGATGAGACATATAAAGGGGTCTAAGGCCACGTATAAAGCTTGCGGATGAGTCTCCAAAGTTTGGATAATTCATACTGTCATACGTCAAAGTTAAAATGTGTCTAAATAAATACTAAAAAACATTATTATTAAGTTTTGTCAGAGCTGTGACAAGAAATCTCGTTCAGGGAGTCTAAATATAAGAGAAGAGAATAGGGGGTTGATGAGACTTATAAAGGGGTCTAAGGCCACGTATAAAGCTTGCGGATGAGTCTCCAAAGATTGGATAATTCATACTGTCATACGTCAAAGTTAAAGTGTGTCTAAATAAATACTAAAAAACATTATTATTAAGTTTTGTCAGAGCTGTGACAAGAAATCTCGTTCAGGGAGTCTAAATATAAGAGAAGAGAATAGGGGGTTGATGAGACATATAAAGGGGTCTAAGGCCACGTATAAAGCTTGCGGATGAGTGTCCAAAGATTGGATAATTCATACTGTCATACGTCAAAGTTAAAATGTGTCTAAATAAATACTAAAAAACATTATTATTAAGTTTTGTCAGAGCTGTGACAAGAAATCTCGTTCAGGGAGTCTAAATATAAGAGAAGAGAATAGGGGGTTGATGAGACTTATAAAGGGGTCTAAGGCCACGTATAAAGCTTGCGGATGAGTCTCCAAAGATTGGATAATTCATACTGTCATACGTCAAAGTTAAAGTGTGTCTAAATAAAAACTAAAAAACATTATTATGTACTTTTGTTAGAGCTGTGACAAGAAATCTCGTTCATCGTATTATGTCAGAGTAACAGTGTGTCTAAAATAAGAGAAGAGAATAGGGGGTCGATGAGACATATAAAGGGGTCTAAGGCCACGTATAAAGCTTGCGGATGAGCCTCCAAAGATTGGATAATTCATACTGTCATACGTCAAAGTTAAAGTGTGTCTAAATAAATATTAAAAAACATTATTATTTAGGTATTGTCAGAGCCGTGAGAATACGTCAGAAATCTCGTTCGTCATCTTATCTTGGAGTAACAAGGAGTCTAAATATAAGAGAAGAGAATAGGGGGTCGATGAGGCGTATAAAGGGGTCTAAGGCCTATGTATAAGCTTGCGGATGAGTCCAAATAAAATGGTCAAATAACTATGTTAGACTCGGTAGTTAAGCATTTATTTACAAGTACCTCCTAAAAGGATCCTGTTTCATGACCACCACAAGACAACGATATTTTTTTGGTAAAATCATTTTTGTTTGTCGGTCTGTCTGTTCCGGCTAATCTCTGAAATGGTTGGACCGATTTTGACAGGACTTTCACTGGCCTATAGCTGATGTAACAAGGAGTAACTCAGGCTAGTTAAAATCTCGCTACGACTCATAGGAGCAGAGCAACACGCGAACGACGTACCGCGGGTCGGCTAGTAAAGAATAAAAATGAAAAAAAAATTGTTTTTTTTTTGATCATCTCGAAAGCATGATTTCCCAAATTCAAAAAAGCTAGAAGGTCAGATTTCCTACTAACGAGGTATTATCGTAACTTCAAAGAATTATTCGTCATTTTTTCTTCAAAATAAACGAGTCTACAGTATAAAGATGTGACACGAATTTACTCGAGTATACTTGCGTCATTAACACGTCACGCGTTGTAATTAATAAGATACGAGTAAAAGTAAAATCCATTATTTAATTATTAAAAAATTCGAGGTTCACTCTTAACTGTTTCGTCTAGTATTGTCTATTAAATCGTAATCAGTATCTTTGTGGCTAAATCTCTTGCAAAAAGTAGTCAAATTTAAGTACAAAATAATAATAATTAATTAATTCAAAATTATCAAAAAAAAATATGATTAATTTATTACTTAAAAATTTGGATTGTGAAACAGCTTAGCTGGCAACACTGATGGAAATGCTACCAAATGTCAAAAAAAATAATGTCAAAACTGTCAATAGGTTTTTAAATGGCAGTGATGTTTTTCATATTTTTATTTAAACTATATTAATGATAAGATATAAAAAATTAAAACATGTTATTAAAAAAAATAATGGTATGATAATTTTTAATACTATTTTTTTTAAATTGATGTTCTTGGGACTGTGCAAAATTTTAACTGACACATTCAATTTATGGCGCGTTCCACTAAGCGATCTCAACGCCCAAAACGTTCTTTTAGCCGTTCCACTTGACGATCGCGGCGAAAACGTCATTAATGACGTCATGACTTGTCATTCGAAGCTCACGACGACCCATGTCAAATCGTGGGTAGTGAGCGTTTTAAAATAATTAGCGGAATTTTTAAAACAACAAAAATGGCGACGATGTAAATAACTTTATTAGTGGACGTTAAATTATAAATATAAAAAAAAAATCAATCAATAAAAAATATGAATATAAATGAATTTAACCAATAATTATAAACCTAACCTCTTGAAACTATTGATTTATAAATCGCCATTTGAATTATTTAAATTAAAGCTAAAACGCTCAATTACCTGTTCCACTTGGGTTAACGATCGTAACGCTCGCGGACAAGTGGAATGGGAAAAACCGCGGTCGTGAGCGTGGGCGTTGAGATCGCTTAGTGGAACGCAGGATAATTTTGCACTACGACCCACCATTTGAAATGGGTCGTCGTGAGCTTCGAGTGAGAACAAGTCATGACGTCATTAATGACGTTTTCGCCACGACCACACCGCCCGCGATCGTCAAGTGGAACGGCTAAATTAGCGTTTCGGGCGTCGAGATCGCTTAGTGGAACGCGCCTTTGGTGTAATGTAACTGACAGGTGTCACGTCAACTTACCTGTCAAATAAAATTGTTATCTGTTACTCAATTCTTATTCGATGGATAAGTATAGTAGCCGGCAGCTAACTTTAAGTCTGAGAATAAATACAGAAATAGTGACTTCTGAGCATTCAAGGTCAAACCTATACTTACGTCCCGGTAGCTATAGCAAGTACCTCATCCATAAGTTTACTTGGACATTGTGAAGCAGAGCTTTTAAAGTATCTATGGTTACAATAAATTATCTGTTGCATGAAAAAAAAATGACATTTTACAAATACTGTTATTTCATTGTTCATTGCATTCCATTCCACTTCATTTTAAGAATAGTTTCTGTAATATCGGTCCTATTGTTCTTGACAACGACGTTGACGTACCGATTTATTATCTGTCCTTTTTTGTACGTTCAATAAGTATTTCAATAAAAAGTTGTTAACGTAATACTGTGTAAAATGTATATAGCGACAATCAAGAATTTGATACGTTACTAAGAGTTGCAAAGATACAACAGGTAGGTAACGAGGTAAACAAACAAGTTGTAGAAAGGGCTACGACACAGTGGCTAGTAGCGGGCTAGTGGTTTTAAAACGCGCGCTTCAGACACCAAACCATTTGTGTCACATGACAAGTATATAAATAATGTAACCAGCTAGTTAAACCGCAAAAAACCATAAATTGTTAAACGTAAAATTTTATTCAACGTGGACCAGTGGCGTTTCTAGTCCATGTAGCGTCCGTGTGCCTCTATGTCGCCTTACCTCGCTGTAAGGTTGCATTGACGATGATGACCATTTATTTAGTTTTTAATATTTACGGTTGAGAAATCGATATCCGAAAAGAATCACTATCCCTTGCCGGCGCCCCTAAGACAGCGACACCCGTGTGCACCGTATACCCCGCACTATAGGTAAAGCCGATCCTGACGAGCACAAAATGGCGGCCAATGTATGTAGAAGCTAACACAGATGCTAAAACACGAGGTCAAACAATAATTACAATGTGGAGCTGACATATTGGTAAGAAAGAAGTCGCAATCTATTGAAAGAAAGTTTCATATTTGACTAATTCTAAGATAGAAAGCTCTTGAATAAATTATGATATTACTAGATCCCGCTTCTGCGTTTTACATCGCTCTCCTAGGGACAACATTTCTCGGAATTATCATTTGGATCAAACGTTTCCCACACTTAAGGATCTTTTAATAAATTATGATTTACTATTCAAAATTATGCGACTGACAATTTAGGCGTAAACAATCTCCTATCTGTCAAATGATTTCAGTCTTAATGATAGAAGGAACTAGAAGTATTATGCTTGGAAACTTTTCAGTTTGGATGTCATATTGACAGGTGTCAGCGTAATTTTGTTATTGGTCAAACTCAAAATACTATCAATGCGTTCCACTAAGCGATCTCAACACCCAAAACGCTCATTTAGCCGTTCCACTTGACGATCGCGGGCGTTGTGGTCGCGGCGAAAACGTCATTAATGACGTCATGACTTGTGCTCACTCAAAGGTCACGAAGACCCATTTCAAATCGTGGGTAATGAGCGTTTTAATATAATTGGCTGCATTTTTAAAACAACATAAATGGCAACGATATAAATAACTATTTGATACGGATAGAGATTTATTAGTGGACGTAAATGTTTCAGCAGCGCATATTTATGTAAAATTATTATAGTTTCAATTAAATTATGGATATAAAAAAATATATAACCTTAATCACTTGAAACTGTTGCTTTAAAACTATTCATTTGAATTCTTTACATATTAACGCTTACAACTGGAAAAACCGTGGTCATGAGAGTGGCCGTCGGGAGCGCTTAGTGGAACGCACCACATGCGTCATCTGTCAAACTCGAATTATTGTAAAATTCATTAACAATATTGGCAAATTTCGGACCAATCTTATTTCAGAAACAAATAAACATAATATACAAAAAAGTGACGTCACTATTCACTACCACCACCACTTATACTTAACAAAATCATTATTAAAAAACGATATAATGAAATACCAGTTTCTAATTACATTAGTGTTTTTTGATCTATTTGTTTATATTCTCATTTCATTTTTTTATGAAACACATAAAAAGATTCAGGTAAAAAAAATGTCTAGCAAACCTAAAGATCTTAGGTTACGTATTAGATCCTACTTCTAAGTCTTTCACAGCTCTTTTATAAAATATTTTAAGACAATAGGGGGGAATCTTTTTGGACCAACCGGAGTTATATAAATTATGATTTAGGATTTCGAGTCTTCCAAGAAAGACTTTTGGAAAAAAATAAAATTTTTTTGGCAGACTCAAAATTCCCAAATTGTGATTCTGTTCTACATCCCACTTCTGAGTCTTCCAAGAAAGACTTGGAAAATAATTAAATTTTTTTTTTGGCAGACTCAAAATTCTCAAAGTGTGATTCTGTCCTACATCCCACTTCTGAGTATTCCATGATAGACTTGGATATTATGTTTTAGGTCGACAAAGATATTCCATTTTCAAAAAATCATGTTTGGCAAACCCAAATTACGATTTGGGTCTTTTACTAGATCCCGCTTCTGAGTCTTCCGCAACTCTCTTATAAACAATTTTGGGGGTAGTTTTCGGAACAATCTTTACTGAAGTCACTGTATTGATCTTCTTTTTCAATATAATCGGTATTTTTTTACTTGGAATCAATATTGGTAAATTTTGTAAAATAATCGGTTTATCACCAGTTTTACTAACAACTGACTCTTTAGTTTTGTCAAAAGCAATTTGTTTCCTTATAGCTGCATTATTTATTTTGATATTAATTATTTTAGGTTTTGTGACATCAGTTGTCTGTCCGTTTGTTTTAGTCTCATTGCTATTAGTAGCGTTATTCATATCTTCCCTAACATTTTTAATATGTGCTACATTATTACTAACATTTGTATATTTTTTAGGTTTCATTTCTTGTACGTTGACATTACCGTGCTTGTCTTTGACAAGCATGTACTCGTCGCAACGTTTGGGTAGATCTCCATTAAAAAGTTTAACACGAGTTAAATTACTTGCTATAACTGTAGATATATCTGCATTAAAGTTTTCATTAAGTAGCATATTAACAGTATTTCCGGAACAATTAGCTATATCTGGATCAGCGCCACATTTCATTAGACTCATTATAGTTTCTAGAAAATCTGGTGATACTTTAGTTTTATCGCCGCGTTCTGAAAGAATTCAATACACTCTTAAATTATATTACTGGTACTACAACATCAAATTTGTAATTAGATTTTCCTAAGGCATCTTACCTGTACTATCTAGACACGCAGCACCAACAGCTATATATAAGGCAGTGTTGCCACACGTGGGCATCACAAGATTGACACTATTTGGTGCTGCTTCCAGTAACAGATGTACATTCTCGTGTTTTGCCATTTTACTCGCTATCATCACAGGGGTGTAACCTAGGGAGGGACATTTGGGTCAGTTTTATTTATGAAACACTTAGAACAGATTTTATATTAATTACAGGAATATTATTTATGGACATTTATTAAATATAGAAGGAGCTGGTGCTGCTGAAAAAGAGTCAACTCAGGACTATCAAGAAAAACCTTAGAAACAGAAAGAATCATATTACCTTGATTATCAAATGTGCTGCACATTTTAGTTAGTAAATAATTAGCTAAATCTGTATCTGTTTTATTTTCTAATTTTGGCTGCCATAGATCTTCGTTGTCTTTTAGTATTTCTCTGAAAATTAATTAAAGCACTTCATTAATTTCTTTAAACCCTGATGACTTTAACTTTCTTAATTCATCTTCCTCATCATAGTGGGTAGGAGTATGAAACTTCTTTATGGTATTAGATTCATTGGTACATACCTAGCATGAGCTTTGCAGTGATCAATCAAAGCGAGTGTGTGTTCAGAACTGACTTCAGCAGCAAGATGTAGAGGGGTCCGAGCCTCCTCATCTAGGATCAGAGGATCAGCTCCATGTTGCAAAAGAACAGCTGTACAATTTGTGCTATCATATTGTATTGACATTTGGAGTGCCGTCTGGAAAACAAGTCATTCTTCTGTAATGCGAATGTAAATCTGTCTGTGTCAGGCTTTCACGCTAAAAACACTAAACCGATACTGCAGAAATTTGGTATAGATATAGAGTTTGGGAAAATACAATTCTCCTCCGCCGCTGGGAGAGCATCTCGTAAGAGGTGAGTAACCCAACACCCCTATTGATGGTAGGGAATCTGTTCCCCGACTAGCTTGCGACCACCAATATGCGAATCCGTACGTCAAGTGTCAGAAGAAGACGCATTTCGGTCGAGCCGCGCGAGGGCCAGACTTACCCCTCCCTCTCCCATCCCATTAATGGTGCGGATTTGGTGGACTCTGGGCTCTTGCTAGCTCGCAGGGTCCATTGAAACCGCAGCATGAAGGGGATGAAGTGCATGTCAAGCTGTGAGCCAGTTTGTCTTTGGGAATGGGAGGACTACTACAAACAAAATTGTTTATATTATTATCTTTACGTATGCAAGATATAATGATTATTGACTTGACTGAAACTCCTATCTTATTATTATCATTGATAAGAGATATCAGTTAAAATTTTCCATTGTATTTATCTTGTTACTATAGTAAATCGTATGTAAAATCCTCGAGCAGTTACCTCCCGATTAAATGAGATGGGATTCAGAAACACCATTTTTTTACAATTATTTTTACTCAGTCGGGTTTTTTGATTTTTCACCCGACTGCGTGCTGCGAAGAAGTTAAAGTGTTTATCATTCTATGCGTTTTTGTTCAGTTAACTATTTAATACTGTTGGGTAAAGAAAAGGTATGGTGGGTTACCGCGTATGTTACGTTCACTTTCACTTTTTTGAACACTCACGAATTTGCTTGCGTTTGGTATATAACACATATACTATTTGCAGTGGCGTAACTACACCGTTCGGGGCTCCTGGCAAATTCATCAGATGGGGCCCCCTCCTCCAATATTAAGAAACTTAACCCAGGCACGCGCCAAGCATCTCCTGCGCCGGTGTGCGAAATACTTATGAGCGCCTATACTTGAAGAGAAAAAAAAAGGACGTTCGCCAATAACTATCCTGCGTGGCAAATACCTGCACCTTAGTTATAAATTTTACTAAATATTGTAATAGTAAATATTAAGATCCCCTGTGCTCACAGCCTTCTCTGACCGGGGGCCCCCTTCGGCTCGGGGCCCCTGGCATTTTGCCGAAATGCCACCCTATAGTTAGGCTACTGACTATTTGCGTGATATATTGCGATTGTCGACCCGATATCATCCGTATGAAGCGTATGAAGGGCTAAACCGTTATGAAGGCTAGACATTTATTTTTGCCTACCCACCAATTTTAGGAAAGTTAAGATCGGGGCTCGATGAAAATGGATTAATTATAATAGTTTGTAGAGTATACCTCAAAAAGACATTTATTTCAGTTTTCTAAAGTTAGTTGCGTTTAGGTCGCTATACCCTACGCGGTTGGTAGTCCTTAACCGACTAAATCGTGGGCTTTTCCATGATTTTCAATAAGTCGAAATTATATCAAGTGGAAAGAACAAAAATTATTAACCTACCAATAATATACTATTAATTATTTTTTATTTACTTACCATATCCAGGCAATGTCTACGGTGCATCTCGAGTCTTATAAGGAGGTAAAAATTTGTATGTATCAAAACAGCGAACGCTTACTCCCCCCATAGACATTATTAGGAGCGCAGCAATGCCAAACGTACGAAGAGAGGTAGAATAGACCAAAAGGTGCTTGACTCAAGATGGATTCCAGATATCAACACGGAGTAAATAATATTCATAGTTAACTACAATGATTTTTATTTCGTTAATAACACGTCTCGCAGTCGAGTGATGAACTAGTCGACTTATCTTATAACTTTTTCCCTAACATCCTACATACCATTAAAAGGAAAAACTTCATGAAATTGCTTATCATTTAAACAAATGATAAATACTCTGACTAAGCTATGAGTAGAACAAGTCGACCCTTGCAACTTCGTCCGCATATAGCTCCGCTCCTATTGGTCTTAGCATGATGATATATACCCCATAGTCTTCCTCTATAAATGGGCTATCCAACAGTGAAAGAATTTTCCAAATCGCACCAGTAGTTCCTGAGATTAGCGCGTTCAAACAAACAAACTCTTCAGCTTTATATATTAGTATAAGATAAGGTGAAGATTTCCCTGAATATTTGTCACCGGGAAATAATAAAACGATAGTTTATAAACAGACAACGGACAATAAATTGTGCAATCTATACTAATATTATAAAGCTGAAGTACTACCTCACAAAGTAGAACTAACACTGCATCGTATATACTTAAACTAGTCTACCCACGCGACTTTGTCCGCGTGTAGCTCCGCTCCTATGGGTCGTACTGTGATGATATATAGCCTATAGCCTTCCTCGATAAATGGCCTATCTAACATTGAGAGAATTTTTCAAATCGGACCAGTAGTTCCTGAGATTAGCGCGTTCAAACAAACAAACTCTTCAGCTTTATATATTACTAAAGATTACAAAATTTTCACCATAAAGTTGCTTGGAACAGATCACTTTTAGTGATTTATCTTTGAATGTGTGTTTGTTTGGTTGAACGCGCTAATAATAGAAAAAATATTTTAGTGTCAGATAGCCCATTTAACGAGGAAGGTTTTAGATTATATAACATTCCTCTACGACCCATAGGAGCGGGGCATTACACGGACGAAATTACGAGCAAATAAAACACAACAATATACTGAGCGTAACAAAAATTATGCTTGCCTATGTGGTATAAATTTTTTACCACGGTATAAAATATTAAAATTTAATTGAATAAATATGCCTAAAAGAATGAGTGAGTCTGTTTGTACTTCTCTTACCATGTTTCCATTGGCCGGTATATCCACTGACTCATGTCGGGTCTTCAACACAACGCATTGTCTCTTCAGCAACTCCACGTCCTTGCTCAGCACTGCACAGTGTAATGGTCTGTAATAAAATACATCACTACATAGTCACTTCCCGCTATCTGTCTGTATGTCCTTATGTATACTTATTAAGAAACGGATTTTGATGCACTTTTTTTTAATAGATAGTGAGATTCAAGAGGAAGGTTTATATGTATAATACATACATAATATAGTAGAGAAACACTGATAATTTTAGAGGTTTCTAATGTGATGTCGTAAATAAACACATTTATTGCGCTTACATTGCAAACGCTGGCTGAACCCTACGAGATAGATCAAAATAATGTACTACAGTATTGTACACCTTAAAAAGGTCTACAAAAGAGTCCGCGATTGTATATGTCTATCTCTTAGGGATAACCCACTATAACCATTTTTTATCCTTTACTTTTTACGAGAAATAATAACTTATTTATGAAGCGATTTTAAACAATACAGCATGAATCCTTATGCAATTAAGTACCTTAAATACATTGTGCATTTAATATAGATCAATATGGCCCTTTACAGCATGTAATTTAAATGAATATTTTCGAAGATATTACAGATTTAAAATGCAGGGACGTAGCGGTTGCGCCCCGCGTGCCCATGACAACATGTTTGTGTTGTCTAAGGACAAAACAGCTGTGAACGTTGTATATAAAGAGATTCTGTATTATATTTAGTATCAGCATTGCACCCGTGCGAAACCGGGGCGGGTCGCTAGTATACAGTATGTTTTTAATAAATATTAGGGGCGTTCAAGTATTACGTAAGCATTAGAGGTGGGCAAGGGGGTTTGCTTATTTTTGATTATACGGGGGATGGAGGGGTCTACATGGTGATTACGTCAAGGATACGTGAATATAAGTGCAGCAATGTTTACCCAAGCACGAGGGCAATGGCGGGCGGGCAGTTAATAATAGCAAAATATGCTTATGTAATGAATATGAACTTTAACGGCCCCTTAAAACTTTTTGGCACTATAAATTAATTTCTGGAGGGGGCCAACCTTATCACCTATGGGTATAATTATTTGGCTTTGGGTTCACTAAAACTACAGCATTCTTCTCTTTACTTGACCTAATTTTTAATTCAAACTCATGGTCAGTGTTGTCACATCATGAAAAATTGCTTAATTTTGGGGAAATTGTGACACAAAAATAATGTATTTAAAATACATTAACTTAGTTATTTCTATGTTTGTTATCTATCATTCATTTCTTACATAAGACTTTTTTCGCTAGTTTTTGACCCCCTACTATAAGAAAAAATAAGAATAGGCCAAACCCGGGAGGGGTTTAATATTTATTACGTAAGAATCTAAAGGAAAAAATGTTGCCCGCGCTTTTTCAAAGTATAATTTTAACTGAACATTTTTACTCTAACTATCGAGACTCCCTCCCAACCCCTTGTAAGAAAAAATAAGACATGGTCTACCCCCCCCTCCCCCCTAAATCGTCATACATAAATTCAGACAGGACAAGATGCGATGAGACAAAAGAGTGAGCGAGCATGTGAGTGAGTAGGTGGGCAAGGGTTAGCAAATCAGTGTATAAGTAACTGAGTGAATGATTTGAATACATCTCAGCGGCATGTATACATAAATAAAGACTTACAAATATCCATCTTCATCTCTCTCCAGACACGACTTCCAATCAATATAGGCTTGATGTAACAAAACTCTTTTCTTATCCATCGACGACAAGCTATTCAGTACCTCCGGTGTTGCCAAGTGAAACTTATCAGGATTCCCCTTAATAGTAACACAAGACCCATCCAGCATAGTAATTATATTAAAAGCTGGCTCATTCTCTTCTGTATGTTTATCTATATTTTTCAATATTGATGTTGGATTCTCCAAAATGTCAGGTATACTAAAGTTACCTATAGAAACATTACCAACACTTGTATCTGAGATATTACTATCTTCATCTAGCAACCCTTGGATATCAGGTAATTTGGATTCTGGTTCTACTTCAGCTTGTTCGACAAATTCTACTTTAATTTCAGGTTCGGATAAACTAACGTCACTTGGATCTATTACGAGTTTCTTGATTTTGTCTTTTGGCATGTGATCTGTGACGACATAGGATGTGACTTTGGGTTTACGGTTTCTGATCTTCCGTTTGTTTTCTCGGATGAGGAATCCTCTGGATGACTCAAATGTTTGAGATTCAACTGATTTTCTATTATCTTCTGTTAGTAATGAGAGAATACCTGTAAGCAATGGAATTATTAGTTGTTCATAAACTTTTTAGATGGGGTGAGACCTATAATTTGGGACTTGTGCTCCTGCAGGCTTACAACAATAATTTTTACTCATGAAGCAGCATCTGTGATGAGCAGAGTAAGCAGAGCTCCGATAGCAAAAGATAGGTAAAGATAACAATAAAATCTACAACCTTTTGGGATTTGTGTATCTAAATAAAATTAAGGGACCATGAAATGTAAATAGGGGGTCATATAATATAATAGGGTCTCATTTATAAAATAAATAGAAAATATGGTGTGGTAGCCCTACAAAAAAGGTATGTGGACAAAAGTAAGGTCATTGAGAGCGGACAAACAGTAACTGTATTTATGATATTGGGGATTCCCAAAGTGGGACGTCTGGGTTGACTTCATAGGTTTGATTTGTTGCAGAAGGAAATATTACTTTTTGAATGATTGAAATCATCCATTCAAAAGATATTACGAAATTAAAAATGTTAATTGTTAGCATATTGTTAAAAATGTTAATTGTTAGCATAAAAAGACTAAATGAGGTCAGAAAACTAAGGAGCCTTAAGAGAAAATGGGCCGGTCAGACAATACGGGGGATAGAAAAATGGAGCAAATCCGTGACCCTGTGGTACCCTAGAGATGGAAAGAGAAGGAAAGGAAAACCACTGAAGAGATGGGAGGATGACCTGGTGAAATTTGCTGGGAAAAGTTGCACAAAACTAGCGGGAGATCGGGGAAAATAAAAAGGACGATAATTAAATATAATATACAAATCAATATACGTGTTTTGTGATAAAGGGCTAAATAAATAAATAAAATTGTAAGCATAATGTAAGCAGTGCAGCGAGGGAGGGGAAGGGGGCCTAAGTGTGGGGGTGTGTATGTCTATTAAGATATAACAAAACTATGCATTGATACATACAGGCATAATATGTTCTGCTACACATGCAACATCAGGGCGGGTTACTCGTTGAATATATTATACTAAATTTAATTTGTTATAAAAAAAACATTTTCGTGGTAAGTTAACAGAAGTTTCTTTCTAAAAAATAATAGCCGTTATTATTAGGACAACACTATCTATGCAGGAGTACATAACTTTGCAAAAGGTCATTCAAGTATAACGACCTAAGCATCTCTAACGTAATTGACTCCTCCGGTAGGTGGAGGTTTTCTCTATCAATACCCCCATTTTTTTTTGCTGGAGACTCATATTTTAGGAATAAGGGGGGAGGAAGAATTATTTCTGAACATAGTTGACTCCTAGAACGTGAGGAAAAGATGAGAAAATAGTAATAAAAGATTTTGTTTTTTTTAATTATTACTAGCAGTTTGGATTGCATACTACTATCCTTAACCCCCAGTAAGGTAAATGCTTGTGTCAGGTGGGGGCCACGTCAGTAGTCCAATGAGACTACTGGGATTTGAACCCACAACCTATCGATTGTGAATCTAACGCCTGAACTGCTGACCTACTGGAGTTAATTTGATGACTTTGGCAATCACAGGACTAAACCAAAATATTTGTTGTACAATAATATAAATATCGGTGATTATAATTATGAGAAGGGAGGAAGAGAGGAAATATTGGAAAACAATACAAGGGGGGATTGTAATGAATGGGCTATTGGGTAAACGCAATATAGACACACTGCTACTGAACCGATAAATAACTAAACATTATGATCTCTTACAATTACGAAAGGAACCTAAGCAGTGCCTTGGACTTGTGACCAAGGTGTAGGCTTAAGGACGTCCTTTATTTGATCGAGACACTCTCCTAATCTCTTCTGTTCTGTTTAAACCCAAGGTTAAACTTAGATAAACCTAACCTAACAAGACGTGGCAATTACATTGTAAGGTACTCACGTGACCTTAATCGGACAGCACTCCCAACACTGCACTAGCACTATCTAGAGACTACTTTATTCCTTGAGAGACAGTGCAAGACTAAGACTACAGTCAGACTACCGATGGCATATAAAGGGTTGAGCTTGTCTGTCAAAACGACGGAAGTGACTACTACCCTATTCCAGCTCCATAGATGGAGGCTCCAACATAAATATGATATTACTGGATTATACAAATTAAATACACTATCTTGATCGTTGACCCTTTTTTTACATCTTAATGACCCCTAATTCTAATTTGCTTTTATGTGGACCCCCTGTAACTAATCATGACCCAGTTCTCAAACATATTTGACCCATAGATAGAACCTTTTAAAAAAAAGAAAGTATTTACTATACAATAAAACTTTAGGAATCATTGATCGATAGGCCAGAGACCTCTTTTGACATCTTAGCGGCATCAATTCTTTATTTATTTAATGTGGACCCCCTGTACCTAATTTTAACGACCCCCAAACTCGTGAAACCCTTAATATGAACCTGGACCATAAACAATCCCAAAAATTGACCCCTTTCAGAATCAATTACTATCATGAATAATTGAACACTTTGAGAATCACTGGTCAAAATAATTGCTTACCTTTGACCCGCTGTTCTTGACTTATAATAGAACACAAAGCAGCAAACACAGCGTCATAGTTCTCCTGACCGATCACACGAGTAACTGCGTCCGACGTCAGCTCAACCTTCGCGCTACCGAGCATATAAGTAGCAATAGTCCGACTGGTGTTTTTGGAAATATTCAGCCTGTTGCTAATAACCAAGTCCGGGTATTTCCCGCACAGAAAATCTTTTTCATTCGAAATATAAATAATATCCTCTTTAAACAATCTGCGAGCATTCTTCGCATATTCAAACACTACTTCGTAATTCTCCTTCTCTCCCCTTTTAATTATAAATGGAAACTTTTGAACCTTTGCAGATTTTAATTCTTCACCCATTTTATTATATAATTTTATTTTTAAAACACTTTAATTCATTATGTACATTTGCTTATGATAGTTTCGAAATTAATAAATAAAATAATGGGGCATTCCCCTGAAAACTGCGTTCCTTTGCTACCACAGATTAATAACGTAATTCTTTATAGTTGTACCACAGATTATGTAATTGAAATATCGATATTATGTTTTTGTTAAAAATTGATTTAATCAATATGATTTAAAGAAATGTTCGATTAATATTATCGATTATCTATACTTTTTGCTTAGTTTCAAAATTAAAAATAAAATATAGGGGCATTCCCTTAAAAACTGCGTTGCTTTGATAGCACAGACCAAAGTTTGTCTGCTGCTGCTGCAAGTTTCAAAAAATTTTTTTTATGAGAGATAAGGGACAAATGAGCAGACTGTCCACTACCACCAAAGGGGTGCTGGGTTAGTCGCCTTTCACGTGATGCTCTCCCAGCCTCAGA
This sequence comes from Limenitis camilla, assembly GCA_905147385.1. NCBI lineage: Eukaryota > Metazoa > Arthropoda > Insecta > Lepidoptera > Nymphalidae > Limenitis > Limenitis camilla. Next base: position 911,927 of record LR990252.1, on the reverse strand, counting down.
GGGGAATTGTATCCTAACCTCTCACGGTTGATCCCCAGTATTGAGGGTAAAATTAAATAAAAATCATGGCACTTCTTTGTGTTAAATAAGAGGATTCCCCGACTTTATTGAATTGCGTTATGCTAGTAAATATATTTATTTGTTATACTGCGATCAGTCTTTGTTTCTATTTGTCCTCAAAGATTATGTCTTACAAAGTCGACGTGCACTCGGTATATTTACTCGATTAAATTAAACGATCAAAATATCTAAAAGAATAAATTCAGCGGTTTTAATTCGATATTTTTAAAAGCATTCCTTTTTATGTTTATAAAAATTATTTTAATTGATATGACAGAGAATATACGATTAATTTTTGTCGATTAAAATTGTCAGAAAATAAAATATACTCTATATTATCTATTCCTTTTGATGGGGCATTCCCATGAAAACTGCGTTTCTTTGATACCACAGATGTAACACACAAAAATATATTACGAGTACTACTCGGGTTGACGTTTAGGATGAAATATTAAAAAAAAAATCGATTACGTTTTCATTATTTTTTCTAACGCACTCAGTATGTTTTACGCATCATGGTAATTGAAATGAACACATGTCTGCTTATTAATACTTTTTTTTTCAACCTGTAACTGTCATCATACATTTAAATTCATTTTATTTGTAAAAGGTGATCTATTTTAGGCTGCGTTTCCATCAGAAATACGCAAGAGTAGCGAGAGATGTGTTTGTTAAGAACCAATAGAATCGCACGCTCAGAAATTATCAGTTAAATGCTACCGTTAATACTTCTGAATCTTGTTTTAACTTTAACCGCCTCTAGCGTTTTTAATATTCTGAGCAGTGATTCCCAAAGTAACCATGAGAAAGCAGCAATACATATGTCATATTTTATATTTGGGAATCTCTTGCTTAGAGTAAGAAACTTAGGTCACTCAGGAATTAACTGTACTTACCATAGTCGAAATATAACCACAAGTCGACCCGAGAGCTACCTCCTTATAGACAAAATCTCTGAACATCTCTCTGTGTTGACTACGAGATAAAAATATGAAATTCACAGAATCTTTAGTTTTTACCTTGAACTTCAAATTACTGAACAAAGAGAAACAAAGGCTAATGGCAGTATAATCAAATTACTGAACAAAGAGAAACAAAGGCTAATGGCGTCTGCTCCTTTGCCCCTAAATTACCATAAAAACCCCGAGAACACAAAAACCATTACAATAATGGTAGAAGTCTGACATATATGCGTGACCTTAGTCTATTTTATGTGATAATAATCGATTCTTATTTTTGTTTTATTTAAATTATATATGGGTCTAGGGTACTCACATCATTACACATATTAAACATTGTCTAAAGTAGTGTAATTTAATATAGTGGCGCTAGGTCTTCATTATAGCGGATCACATAAATCATTATCACACTTTATTTTAATGTTGGGTGATCATGTCAAACCTGCTCCTGTATCACTATCCCCAGATATTACACGGCTTTCTAAAACGTATTTTAAACGAATTGCTGTACTAAAAATAATTGTATATTTAAAAAGCATTGTATTTTTTAATGCTGTCATCACCTATTGTCTATGAACGGTGATTCCCCGATAGAATTCTAATGAGGCAGCAAAACCAATAGAGAGTAAAAGAGATAGGTATATTATATATTGTTTCACATTGGGTAATATAGAATTACTTATATGGTGTGATAAAGGTTTTAATTACGTCGCAATTAAATAATTATGTAAATAATACATGATAGAGTACTTTTAGATTTTGATCCCTTATGTGATAACGAATGTTACTGAGTGTCCATAAGTGATCACGTACATCCGTTACGAATGTGTTAGGATCGTGCTATCATGACGATATTGGTGTCAGCTTCTTTGTATTTTAGTTACTAGCGACCCGCCCCGGCTTCCCACGGGTGCAATGCTGATACTAAATATAATACAGAATCTCTTTATATACAACGTTCACAGCTGTTTTGTCCTTAGACAACACAAACATGTTGTCATAGGCACGCGCCGCGCAACCGCTATGTCCCTGCATTTTAAATCTGTAATATCTTCGAAAATATTCATTTAAATTCCAAGCTGTAAAGGGCTATATTGATCTATATTAAATGCACAATGTATTTAAGGTACTTAATTGCATAAGGATTAATGCTGTATTGTTTAAAATCGCTTCATAAATAAGTTATTATTTCTCGTAAAAAGTAAAGGATAAAAAATGGTTATTGTGGGTTATCCCTAAGAGGTAGACATATACCACCGCGGACTTTATTATAGACCTTGTTAAGGTGTACAATACTGTAGTACATTATTTTGATCTATCTCGTAGGGTTCAGCCAGCGTTTGCAATGTAAGCGCAATAAATATGTTCACTTATGACATCACATTAGAATCATCTAAACTATACCAAAAATGTCATAATATAAATTAAAAATTAAATTATATTTAAAGACGCCTAGAAAAAGATTGGAAGCATACAGTCTGGCATTTAAATACGTCACTATGACGTCGTAGCTACCATAATATACTATGTCCTTACACTTTTTTTTAATTCTTGTACTGTTGGAAATAATATACATTTAAGTAACTAGTGTAATTTTTGTATTGTGTCTGTCAGTGCCTTGGACTTGTGACCAAGGTGTAGGCTTAAGGAATTCCTTAATGTAACCTAAGATATGGCTAACCTCAGGCACGCGCCAAGCATCCCCTGCGCCGTCGTGCTAAATACTTATGAGCGCCTATACTTGAAGACCAAAAAAAAGGAATTCTATCTAGACTCGCCTACATTAATGTGGTTGGCCCTCTCCAGTAGTTTTTTTTTTGTCTACATTTAATTGCGCCCTTTGAACCGCCTTTTTTTTATCGAATCATGTCATATTATATAGACCTCGTACATATGGATGGCGCATCCTTGGCTAACCTAAACCTAAATTAAACTTCCGACAAGTATATGAATGTTCCGGGATATCTTCCGCTCCTGACGATGACCACCCATATACCCACACACCGCATCAACAAATCGTTTACCGTCTTTATCTCGCCTGTGATATATTTTTTTAAATTACTAGCAGTATGGATCACCACATACTACTAGTATTCCTTAACCCCTCCGAGAAAACTAGGGAGCATTCAAGTATTACGTAACGCAATTTGGGTGTAAAGGGGGGGCGTTTAAACAATGCGTTACGTAACATTTTTAACATTTTTTTATTATAAAAAACTAGGGAATTATAACCTTCAAAAACGGCAACCCTTTTCGTTTTACCCCCTCCTGTTTTACACTGTAACAGAACAGAACACTGTTCTGTTTACGTTACGGTGCGTTACTTGGGGGGGAGGGAGCATCTAAAATCTTTAAAAGTTGCGTTACGTAATACTTGAACGCTCCCCTAGAATGCTTGTGTTGGTGACTATATGGACCATAGGTGACAAACGGGGGTTTCTGCCGCCCATGTAAAGAGGTCCAGTGGTGGAATGGTTAACCCAATCCAGACGTGGATAGCTGCTGACGAGGTTGCGGAGCAAACCAATATCCCGTGACTTCGCCCTATTAGCAGTGAAGTGAATCACCCCGGAGGTTTGGCGGGTCGGGCTGTTTCCTTCTGAAGCAGATCCCAACCCCGCATAACCATCCTGAATCCCCGCTTAGGATGGTATCTGTTGAGCAGATTCCTGCCGGGTTAAAAAAAAAAGGAGGGGGCCAGGTTAGTAATCCCATGACTGGGAATTGAATCCACGACTTATCGATCGTGAATTCACCGCCTGAACCACTGACCTATTGACGTTTCAAAATTCTTCAACGAATTATTTGCAGAGGGTCTAGATCAGTCGGATCGGATCGGTAGTTGGGATATAGCTTTTCGTGAACTCATACAGACATGATATTCTATGATAATTTGATGAAAAAGGATGGACATATATAAATGAAACAAAATGCATATTGTATAAATCTATTACTACTCCGTTACAAAGTCTCAAAAAAAGAGATCAAAATTCATATATATTGAGATTTACAATTTTAATATCCACACTTGGCGAAGGCATCCTGTTTTGATGAAATCTGTGGGACTCAAAATTGTCTCGTCTTCCGAAACAGCGCAAAAGTTACCGCGTTCAGATTTCTTTAGCAAATACCCTCATCTAACCTTACCAATCATAAGGCAGGTTGTTTCAATTGTGGACGTCAAAATCCCCGATGTCCCATTTTGAGTAAAAAGTAAAATGGACACTTTATAAATGGCCTTCGTCAAGTGTCAATTCAATTGTCAATATCGCTAGAAAATTAAACGTGCTTATGATATTTTCAATTAGCGTGATCGACCATAGGATATTTTATGAGAAATGCGCAGGCGCATCAAAAATGATTGTAAATCTTCAAAACTTTATACAAAAATACTGTGATAGTATAGTACAAAAATATTTTATTTGTGAACATTTTAAGAGGGGAATCAAGGAGGTTCAGGGGTAGGGTTCATTCCAATGATAAAAGGTGGATTATAAAAGATGGCGACAATGGAAGTGGTCACGTGATCAAGATATGACCGTTTTTCAATCTTTATTGAAATGTTCTATAACTACCTCCCCCTCCACTGTTCTCTAGAGAGCAATGTTCTTGATTATACTAAATTTAATTTAGCTTATTTTTTTCTGATAATTTCAAAAAAAAAAGTTATTAATACTTTTTTAGTGTTCTTGATTTTAGAAGAATTAGGAGTTAAGGAGGGGGGGGGGGGGAAGACGAGATCGGAACAAGAACACTTATTCCTTTCACTATTACATAATACGTTAAGCTAAACAAAGAGGGAGGGTATGGGGAGGGGGATTCCTATGATGACTACATCCGCAATATTTACTACACAATCGTAAAATTATAAGTAATATTAAGTTACCATAAAGGAGGGGGAGAAGACCTCCTTATACAAACTATACTCAAAAATTATTTTAACTCTCAATTTTTTTTTTAAATGATATTGTTTGTTCACAAAAAATATATTTTAAACTAATCTATATCTAAGGCACTAAGTTACTACTATTCTATATTAATACTACTAGAGATCCTTGGGCTTAAGGAAAAACGGTGGGAACCAATACAAGAATACATTTATCAGAAAAAAATAGCAAATTTAACTTAATTTTTTTAATACTATAAAAAATGGCGGCCATCTTTTTACAAATTTTAGGTCAAACTAGTTTATACTAGTCCACACTAGTTTATCCTAAAAGTGACAGGATATACTAGTTTAATCTAGATTGTCTTAGATACTTAGTTTTAACACTTGTTTATAGTTTAAAAGGAATCAAAATGTTACCTTGCTATAAACCGCGGCAATCTGAACTACCAGACTCGTATGGTACAACCCAGAAGAGCACCCTGCCCACATAAAAGTGCAGCACACCGTTGACGTACGTTTCGCTCCGTAACCGAAGCATCTTCAGGACGTGTTGACTCTACAAGCGTCACTTGCTAAGCAAGTAACGTCGATTGTCGATCGCGATCTACTTGTGTCGTGTGTACTGGTTCGGGTTCACGCGTTACACTTTTCTGTCAACGGTGTGCTCTTCCGGATTGTGCCGTACGAGTCTGGTTGTTAGATCGTCAAGCTACCTACTTGTGTGGTGTGTCTTGGTTCGGGTTCGCGCGTCTCACTTTTATGTGGACAGGGTGCTCTTCTGGGTTGTACCATACGAGTCTGGTAGTTCAGATTGCCGTGGTTTATAGCAAGGTAACATTTTGATTCCTTTTAAATCATGAATTTCCACAAAGTAACGACTGATTCAATTCAATACTTGTTTATAGACCGAGCTAGACTAGTTCTAACAAGTTTACCCTATACGTTTTAGGATATACCAGTTTAGCCTAGTATAATCTAGATTAACCTTATAGCATACACGTTCATATATATTAAGACAATCTAGTTATACTAAAATAATATCTCAATTATTTATTATATTTATATCTTGTTAGGTTTAGCCTAAATCTTTGGGAAACTTGATTGAAATTTGATTATTGGCTGAACTGGTTGGTACTAGTTCATGCTAGATTATCCGTGTCATATTCCAGTTTAGTCCAGGATAATCTAGTTTTGCGTAAATTCATATAGGCTTATGATGAAGTGATTTTGATGGATAGTGATTCGAAATTAAGTAGACTCAATCCAAACTAGTTTAGACTAAGTATTTGGAAATAACTGTAACGTCACAAGCCCCAGGCACTACATGGATTTATTGGAAAGATGAGTGATAACGTGAAAACTTCATTAAGATAAAGCTTAACATACTAGATTGTACTAGTTTGACCTAAAATCAGAGAATTAGTCGCTAAATTTTAATACATTAAAAAAAATTAAGTCAAATTCATAAAAAAATCAGTCTTTAGTAAAAAAAATTAAGTAATTTCACTTTCAGTCTATTTCATTGACTACCAAAATGGCAGTTAAGTAGTTAGTAGATAATATAAGTAGAAAAATATACATCTTACACTAAAAACTAAAGGTGGGTAGTTACGTTAAAAATACAAAGCCTTTTATAATCAGTCATTTTTACAAAAAAAGTTTGTTTTTAGCTAAATTCTATGTGACAACCTAAGTTTCAAAAAGCATATCCTGATAAAAGTTTTCTGAATTTTATCAGGTGGTGTTTTAGATTATCGATAAAATCCAGAAAATATCTTGATAAGTAGATATAGAGGTATAGTCCGCGACAAGTCGACATGGCAATCGGGGTATGAGGTGAGGTGGGGAGGGAGGTCCGCGTCCCACACCCACGCAATTATAAGTTTAGTGCAGCACGAGTTGACGTTAGATACGTTTATCGATTTTAATTTAATTTTTTTCTCATTTACTAAAATAAAAAAAAATATCAACTTGTCGCGGATAATAGATTCAATTCTTAATTAAAGTCTAGACATTTTTTTATTCAAAATCTAGATAATATTCAAATAGTTTCAAGCTCTTAACCAAGATGAGAAAGTAACAGATACTTGATTGGATTCAGATAATTTTAAAATCCAGATTTCATCTCTATCTAGATCATTTCAGGCCCTTGATAAAATCCACAAATTATCATATTCTTGATAATTATTTTTTGATAATATTGTAAGTTTTAGGGCCTAGGGGATAATCACATAAACTAAAAGGTACTTAATCAAATTTTGAGAATTTCATATTATTAATTAAAATCAAAATATATTGAGATAAAATCCAGATAATCTGAAATTTTTGATAAAATCTAGATACTTTCAGGTTCTTTAACAAAAATATAGAAAATATTAGATTTTTTTTCTAAAATGCAGTTTAGTTGCGTTTCATAATAAAATAGAGATAATTTTAGATTTATCATGGGGCCTAAAAATTCTGATAAATTCTAGATAATTTTAAGTATCTTATAAAACACAGATATATAAAATAGAAGTTTTTTGGATCCTGATAAAATACAGATGTTACAGATTATCTAGTGTTGCTACCGTAAAATTACTTAAAAAGTATACTTACTAAGAATCTTCATTTATACCTAATTTTGAGTCTGTTGAATCAAAGTCTTCGTTATCACAGTTGGAATCTTACGTTCCATTTTAAAAATCAATGTTGCCATGTGTAGATAACATAATAGTTGATAAATTGCGCAAATAATTCTCCATGTTGCTAGTAAGTGCTGCCATTATTAAAAAATACAATTCCTAAGAACCTTCATCTATAACTAATTTTGAGTCTGTTGAATCAAAGTCTTCGTTATCACAGTTGGAATCTTGCGTTCCATTTTCAAAATCAGTGTTGCCATGTGTAGATAACATAATTGTAGATAAATTGCGCAAATAATTCTCCATGTTGGCAGTAAGTGCTGCCATTATTTGATTTTCGATTATTTTAATGTTTTTAACGTCATTGCTATCATTTTTTTGATCTGATTTCAGTAAATTAGCTAAAATTGGATTTGCTCGTAACATTTCTTCATTGTTATCATGTTTGTGTGTACGTTTGTGTAGAACAAAAACATCAGGATCTTTGAAACATTTAGAGCATTCTGTGCATTGATACGTGTCACTTTTGGAGGGTAGTTGCATATTTTCTTCACTGTCGTCTGAGTGTGTGCTTTGAGTTTGTGTGTTAAATGATGTTTGGATGTCTTCTGTAGATGGTTGTTGCTCTATAAAAAAATAGGAAAATTAATTCTTACTTTAATATATTTAATCTCGGAAATTCTTTATATGTTGGAAAAAAAAATTAGAAGAAGTGGGGGTATATTGAAAACATTAATAGGGGGTGATATTGAATGGACTATTGGGTAAAAGCAACGTAGATACTGCTACTGAGCCGATAAATAACTAAACATTATGATCTTTTACAATTACGACAGAAAGCTAAGCAGTGCCATGGACTTGTAACCAAGGTAACACTCGCCTCCACTGCCCAGGTTTTCTGTTTAACCTATCATAAGTCTAACTTTAGCGCCGACATATAGATATTCATATAGAATATCTATGAGAAACGTGCAGAGCAAGCCAGCAGGGACGGAAATTGAGTGCCATATTTATTGGTCCGAGTGAGATGATCTAACATGCTCTCTGGTTTACACACCTCTTGACTTAGATTGATCAAGAGTTTTAACTGTATGGCCAATAAATTCATCCAGGTGATGCTACTACAACTATCTACTTAACAGACCTATTGGATGAAATCTTTTTTTTTAATCCATATTTCACCTTATAGGTCAATAAAATAATGAAGTTTACTGGGTGGATCGAGGCCAAAAAAAAATCTAGTGCTTGTAGATTCTACTGTGATGACTTGTAGAAAAGATTTGAGGATTGAAAGGGGTCTATGGAATGTATTTTTTTTAATGTTAGATAAGGCAGACAGTGTACAGACGGTGTCCATCAAATGGATGGAAAGTGGCCACCATCGCCCATGGACATCCGCAATACAAGAGATATCCTCGTGTTTTGTGGATGCGTTGAAGATAGAATAATACCCCCCGTATTAGGGGGTGTGAAGATAAAAACACTGCGGTTTCAGTGGACGCAGCAAGAGCCCTGAATCCACTAGATCCAGAGCGCTAATTTTATTGTCCATTTTTTTGGTCTCACAAAGGAGGTTTAAGAGGTTGTATACTCAAAAATTGTGAAAAACACACCTTATTGATTCTTATGATCCTTCATAACAGTCAATATATTCAAGTATATTATTATTGACTAGGGGGTCGTAGCAAGATGGTAAATAGCATATAGCCTTCCTCGATAAATGGGTTATCTAAGACTGACATAATTTTTCGTATGGGACCAGTAGTTCCTGAGATTAGCGCGTTCAAACAAACTCTTCAGCTTTATATATTAGAATAGATAAATTGATTACTTACCGTTATTAACAGCATTTATACTAGCAGCTTGCATCGCCAGCATTGTCTGTACGTAAATAGCTTGAGCCATTTGTTGGTGCATCTTAAAAAAAAATTTTTTTTCAAGATTGTGGAATTAAACACAAAATGAAGAGAATAAAAAAAATCTGACTTGATAAAATGCAGAAACTTTCTTAAAAATAATACTGTTATTATAATTGGCAACATTTCATATTTTTAACATATCTATATTATTGTTATATGAAACTAGAAGAAAATTAAATGGACATGCATAATTTTTTTTTTTTAAATATGAGCTTGGTAATGGTTATAATCAATTATGAAATTTAATCTATTCTAAGACTAAGACATAGGCGGCAAGTGACGTCATATATATGGATGAACACCGATATGTCTTTGCTTTAACAAATAAGGCAAACGCATTATCTTATGCTGTCATGCTCAGTATATGTGACGTCATCAAATCTTTGTTTTCTTCTTTCTCCGAACTGAATGATCAAAAAAATCAAGTTTTTTTTAAACCCGATAATCGAGATAAATAAAGAACATATAAAACGAAGATAGGATTAAAAAAAGATCTGACTTGATAAAATATAGAAACTTTTTTTTTGTAAGAGAGAGAGCTATGATAGTAGTTTTTTTTAACCCATAAAAAGTAGTAGATTCCATCTCCACTATTTATTATTTTTTTTTTTTAATATATTGATAACTATGTGTCAGATAACTATCTGGTGGAACTGCTCTTAATGATCCTATGAGAAGGAATGACAATCTTACGAATTAATCAAGAAAGAATTACAATATTACTGAAACAGAAAGCTCAACAGAGCCAGGGGCTTGTGACCCAGAGAAATTACTTGTCAAGCTGCCGTTGATTTATATCATATATTGAAAGATGTGACAATATTGGTATAATTACCCGAGCATCAATCACGTCACTTGGTGGGGACCAAGTAGAACTCCTCTGTTGATATGGTACTGGTGAGTCGGTGGGTAAGTTTCGTGATGGGATTGCATCTTTTCTCAGTGTTCGCCATTGCCCTGGAATATTATAATCTGTTATTAATGATTGTAAAGCATATTGTCCAAGGCGCTGAGAGAGCAACTGTTGAGTATCTTGTCTTTTTAACAGATAACTGGAAGTCAAAATTTGATCAGTCTCTCAGATTGTCATCATGAATAACAGCTCGACATCTTGTAAAAACAATTGAACAAGTTATAAGTACTTAAAACCACTCAATCGTTTGTGATGAAACTTTGGTAAGTTGTTGCATGTGTACTGAATAAAAATAATGCTGAACTGATACTATTAAAACTATGATTCTAATATATGTTGTCTTTGCTAAGCCTATCTATTTCTTGTATTCCTCCGCCATCCTTTTGGGAGATCGTCCTCCAATCTTTTTAGTGAGGACTGGCAAATTCTCAGGAAGGAGTATGATATTCTGATCAATAACTTGATGCTGGAGTTGGAAGTGTAAACTAAGTAGATATAATCAGTTACTAGCTCTTGTCTAAATATAATGCCATAAATCAGTGTAAGTAAAGGGTTCCTTTTATTTTATTTATTTATTTATTAATATATGTTGTATATATTACGAGCAAACTGCTCCGGTTTCTTTCTGTACTTTAATATGCATGTATTATACATATAAACTTTCCTCTTGCATCACTCTATCTATTATAAGAAAACACATCAAAATCCATTGCATAGTTTTAAAGATCTAAGCATACATAAAGACAGGGACAGCAATAAGCAACTTTGTTTTATACTATGTAGTTAATATACATATAGTGGTTATTTTTTTTCTCTGATTTCACAGATATTTTGAGTGGATTGAGTGGTGGGTGAGCCCATTCCTCGAATAATCTCTCATAGCGAAGAATCTCTCATATTTCTATCTTGCCTTTAGTTAGCAAGATGAGAGGCAAGTGTTGAAGTACAATTCTCCTCTGCCTTTGGGAGAGCATTTCGTAAGAGCTGTATTACCCAGCATCCCCTTGGTTGTAGAGGATCTGTTCCAAGACTGGCTTGAGACCACCAGCATGCAGTGGCAATGTATCGTCAATACATTCTCTAGTAATGCCGATGTCCATAGGTAACGGTGGTCACTTATCATCAAGTGGACCATCTGCATGCTTGCCCTTTAACTGTCTTAAAAAAAAAAAACCATTCTTTGTTCTATTTCCTTTCTTCTATTTTATTCCTTCCTTTGTGTTGATCCTCAGATGGTCATGTGTATTTCTGAGTTTCTGACAAACCATAGAGTGTTTGATAATGTTCTGAGAGCTTTATTTTAGAGCAGGATTTCCACATTTGAGTTCACTACAGTTCAACGCCGTATGTCCTGACAAGCCTTAGTACTGCTTTGTATATGAGTACTTTGTTTCCAGTGATAGATGTGAGGTTCCCCCTAGGAGCCAGTTAAACTTGTTTAGCCCATCTCTGGCGGTTATTAACGATATTTAATAATAAAAAATACCACGAGTGTTTACCTTTGTTCTTCTGTCCGCTGGTCATTGTATAATCATCAGGTGTGAAGTGTAGACTGCACACTTTGGAGTACTTGGTGTACGGCTTCCCCCGCCTCAGGATCCTGTTCCACAGCGCCGCCAGCTCCTCGTCCCGGGGGAACTGGTGAAACGAGACGTTCTTCGCCTTGCCGGCCATCGATGTGCAGCGCGGCACTGTGCAATAGTACGGCATGTCTACTTACTTTGTATCATTACGAAAACAAACAACAGAAACAACACAAGCCGACATGTTTGATAATAGTGTTGCCAGTAGTAAAGTCGGAATTACCCATATTATTATTTCATTTACTGGCAACACTGTCTTCGTTATTTTTATTTACAGGTACTAAAAACAACTTTCTAAAGATAACCAGCCTCTTACGAACACAGAATACTAATAAACCAACCTTGAGGTAAACTCAACTCAAATCTGAAATCATTTGTTTTCTGTTTTTATTCCATAATAGAAAAGGCAAAGGTATTACTCCGTACAGCCTAGTAGACAAATAACAACTATTCAAAAAAAATTATAATAGTGAAAAAAACGAAAATTAAGATTTCGATGATTTTGTACATTTTGAGATTTGTACAAAATCTGTACATTTGTGATTGATAAAAATATATCGACTATCGATATCTTCATTTTAATATCAAACTATTCATATATCGCCAAAAAAAATGTAAGTAATAAATATCGATATATCAATATTTTATCAACAGTTTTATTTCTAAGCAGTGATGGCCCAGTGGTTGAGACTTCAAGTCTTACTCGGGAGGTCCGAGGTTCGATCCCCCACACACACACCTCTGACTCTGAGTTATGTGTGTTTTAAGCAATTAAATATCACTTGCTTTAACGGTGAAGGAAAACATCGTGAGGAAACCTGCACTCCTGAGAGTTCCCTAAAAGTTCTCAAAGGTATGTGAAGTCTGCCAACCGGCACTGGGCCAGCGTGGTGGACTATGGCCTAATACCCTCCTCATTCTGAGGGGTAGACCCGGCTCAGCAGTGGGCCATTGAAGGGTCGTGATGATGAGTTTTATTTCTTACATATTGAATATTATATTAATAAAAACGTTTCTAATATATTTAAATTGAATCTAATAAAAGCATGAAGCTTTGCAGCACTGACAAAAGAACAGTTGTAATAGTATCGACATATTGATATTTTTAATTCAATATATCAATATTTTAGCCGATATAATTGGTTCCGATATGTCGATACAAAATATCCAATATCAAAAATTGTACCAATAATGATATTTTTTTTTTGTTTAAATAAACTAGAATCAAAAACCGTAAAGTATAAAGAGCTGTTTTTTTACTTTCGCTACCGAACAAATATGGTTTGCCTGATGTTTAGTTTTTGATATTTTTCTAATTTTTTTTTTGAAGATTACTAGCAGTATGGATCACAGACTATTAGTATTTTTTTTTACCCTTAACCCCTCCTAGTATTCTATAATGCTTGTATCAGGCGTGGGCCAGGATTTGAACCCACGACCTGTCGACCCTGGATCCAACGCCCGAACCTCTGAAGCTTCAATTATTGGCTAATAATAATAAATACTGACGAAAATACTTCCATTTTAATTGAGATTTTTGTACATTTTTTATAAAAATTACTATTTATAATACATATTGAGTTACACCAATATTTTAAAAACGCATTTTCCTCGATATATCGATGTCAGTATTTTAATAAATATCGACATATCGATATTTTTTTCTTCGAGATGTCTAAGATAAGATATAATTTATGATGCCAGTCGGTGTGACCACTTTTAGTAGATTTCTAATTTTTTAGTAGATTTGCAGCAAATAAGGCGATAATCAAGTAGGATAAAATGTCTTAGTAGAATTTAGTAGAAATGAGAAACACATCGGTAGGTTTTCGTATTAATTCGCTATCAAAGATATTATTGGCTTCCAATCAACCAATCCAAGCATCGTTTATCGGTATCGAACGCCAAATGTGAACGCATTACGAAGAAACTTAGATCCTTCTCAAAATACTAAAATAAGCTTCAATTAGCTTTTATTATATATAAGATTATTCTTCTATTTTATTGGTTGGACGAAGATAAACAAGTGTTGCTCTGTAACTAGAGATTTATTGGTATTTAATATTTACAAATTACATCTTTACCAAACCTTACCTGTAATTAGAGAAACGACATTTAACGTTTATGCTTCGTCATTTCTCGCTTATTACCATTTTATAAATCTAAAACATTTTTGTTTTGATGTTCTGACAAACATTTAAAAAAATCAATAAAATACAAAATACGACATATTATCTGTAAAGTCTATGGTTGTATAATTATAATAAAACCTTAAAATAATATATATAAAGAAATATATTATTAAATAGTAGCAAAGGTCAGCATTAAATTAAAGTAAGCACTAACTATAAGAAATATTAAAATTAATGATTCAAAAATAAAAAAAAAGTATTAAAAAAAAATTCTGTCACATAAATTTTATTCTAAGGACCCGTGTCAGCTAGTTACCGATGACGCGCTAACGGTTTTATAAAACAACAGAGGGTAAAATGATCCCTGGTCACTCAGGTGTCGTCGGTAACGAGACTGCTGACGCTTTTGCTAAACAAGCGATAGAACTAGGCACTTTGTCTCATTACGCAAATCATCCACAGGATCTCCGTTCGATTGCGAAAATTGACCTTCTTAATTCCTGGAAGTCAATGTGGGATTCATCAAAATGTGTTAAAGGCAAACATTACGCTTCAGTCCAACATAATATTCCACAAAGGCCCTGGTTCTTTTGTCATCAAAATGAGGTTCGATGGGTCATCTCGACTATCAGCCGTATCCGAATTGGACACTCATGTACCCCAGTGCATCTGGCTAAATTAAGGATTCGGGATAATTCACTTTGTGAGTGTGGTCTGGATGAAGGATCCATCTGTCATATCTTGTTCTCTTGCCCTAAGCTTCTCTGTAATCTCTATGATCTTCCTCTATCTATCCCTCGTCCTATCAATGTTAACTTTTTCCTCAATTTAGTATCTCATCCTCGTTATGTAAAATTTGTGTGCAAATTTGTTAAACATAATAAAATTAAATTGTAAATATTAATTGTAGTTAGTTGTTAATTTGTAATTAGATATATGGTGGTGGTTTACTAATTTCTAACGAGTGTGTGTTTTTTTTTTGTTGTAGATTGAAACTAACAAGGTAAAATCCTCACATGTAATGGATGACGGATAATAAATTAAGTATTGTATATTTTCACCGGTCAATCCTCCACAAGTGTGTTTCGTTCTTACTACGTGACATTGGCAGAGTACTTTGTGCACAGACGTAGTGCGCAACTGAAAGCCATCCAATCAAAGAAGACAAGACAATTAAAACACTACTACACTTCGCACTATTAACATACTTTTTAGTAGTAAACAAAGGCGGCCTTAATTAAATAACTAAATGAACTCTTGTGAGGGCAGGAGAAAACTTGTATCCTCAACACAGGGAAACCTAGTTAGGAGTTAGGGCTCAACCATGTACTAAACTTAGTCCTAAACAGCATGAGCCAGATTTTTATTAAAAATCATATCGTCGTATCGATTTAGTAATCAAAGCGTTCGTTCACGTTAAGGAGGGGTTGAAGGAAACGGGAAATTGTACAAAATTTGAACCTGACGATTAATACAAAAATGTTATCATAAATGATTGATACAAATTTGTTTTATTTCAAATCATATCTCCCCAAAACGGCTCAAATATTACTCGAATATTGAATTGACTTCAGACGCAGTTGTTCGCGTGGTCGGTCAGGCAGCTTTTGCTGTCTTGTGCTCCATCATTAGTCAAGAACAACGTGTCAAAGCCTCAAAGGTAAGGACCTCTACTGGCCACTAATACTTTCCTAGTTACCATTAGACTACTCTACTAAGACCAAAAAAATTGGTCGCCAGCCTAACGCAGTCATGCTTAAGTGATTCTGCTATTAACCACTTGAACATTATCCATGCGAAGGGAACTTGCCCTTTCCATTATATTTTCACACCTAAGCTGTTGAACATTTTTTGATAAATTTGGATATAGTGAGTGATTGCAGAGAACTTTATTTGACAGAAAAAACATTTAATAGAAGTTTGTCAACCTAATGTTAAGTGGTCGCTGTCGCCCATGGTCATCATCAATATAAGAAAGTCTCTTTCTTATATTGATGATCGGGCAGTTCTATTCTAACCTATCCCCTCACCTTTCAGGTCAGTCTCTGTGCTTTATCATTTTTCTATTCATTACAGGTATACTGAAGTAATTTTGATAGATACTGATGGTAAAGTTGAGTTTGACGCAAAAATCAAAACAAGTAGAGAGTGAAATGGAGCCAAATCCATTGCCCAAAGTCCGAGATAATGAAGCTCAAACTTTAAATACTATTACTAAGGTAGATGGGTCGACTCTCATTATCAAGGTAAATAAGATAAGTTCCATGTAGCATAACCGGAGATTTTCCCCCCTCGATCAAGTCTCCCACAATATGGTACAAATGACATATATTCGGACCTTATGATTTTTACTCATAAATTACAACATTTTGAGACTAATGTTATTATAAGTCTCTTCTCTGGTGATTCTTAGATAAATTCGGCATTAAATAGTGAAAAATATTCTTGAAAACTCATTCAGTACTTTGATTAAACCTCTAAAACAATACCAGCCCCTGATGCAATGTGCTACATTGTAAACCTGAATTATTTCCGGTGACTCTTTAATTTTAAAATTAAGACTTATAATGATTACAGGCTCCGCAACAAGAATGTAAGTGTATCAAGGAAAGTTCTGACAAAACTCTTCAGAAGTTGGAGACGATAGCTACACAACAACAACAATCAATAGAGGAACATGTCAAACATTAAATAATTTAAAAAGAAAGTTTGAGCAATTTGAAGCATCAATTTCCAAAATTTCTAGAATATTAAGTAATAGTGATGGATTTTATGAGGATTGGAATTTGAATCATGACATCATCATGTCACATGAATATGTTGCGAGAAATGATTTGCTTAAAATATTACATAAAATAAACCAAATTTGGTTTACAACAGTAGACGGGAAGAAAGAAATTATAGAACTCTTAACCTCTATTACGAAATATGGTGTCAGTAAATATGAACGTTTTCCGAGTGGTGGTGGGGGTGATTATTATGTTAATATCTATGATGACACTATATCTACAGACATTAATTATATGATTAAAGCATGTAAACTTATAAAAGCGGTTACAGGTGATTCTGATGCAAAAGATATAATAGCTGCTGTTGAAAGGCAATTTGACAGGAGTATAAACAATTTAAAGAACAATTTGTGCCAAATGTTATTTAGAGATAGAGCCTCATTCGAAAGAGGCAATAGTTTAACATGGGTCGATGAAGATAATTAGTTGAATAAGTTTGTGTGAGAGAGATAGCCGATACACTAGTTCTATTACTAAATGTATTTTGGTTATTTGTTAATTAAACATTGTTTATGAAACATAAATAGTGTTGTGGTCTCTGATTAAAATGTCACTTTAATATTTAAATAATAAAAAAATTAAATATTGATTTAGAGTGCATTCAACTTAGGATGAAAACTCACTCAACTCAAATCTGTAAGACTATTTTTTAATATTTGTTTTTTATTTTTTTTATTATTAAAAATGGAAAAATATTTCTAATATGCCTAAGATTAAAAAACTTTAATTATGTTCAATTATATTTTAATATTTAGTCTGTAACTTGTAAATAAAAGATTTTGGAAAAATATGTTTTTTTATGTAATAAATAAAAAATAATATAATTTATATTATAACTTACCTTTATTCATTTATTTACATTACGCTCAGTAAACATACAAGAACATGCACTCATTAGAGCAAATTGTTGGTGTTGGCTACACTGGAACTTATCACTAAAGTCGCTTCCCGCTGTCTGTCTGTTTGTCCCTATATATGCTTAAATTTTTAAAACTATGCAACAGATTTTGATGCGGTTTTTATTATTAGATTCGAGTGATTCAAGAGGAAGGTTTATATGTATAATCAGTGGCATAACTATTGGGTGGCATTTCGGCAAAATGCCAGGGCCCCCGAGCCGAAAGAGGGGCCCTTGATCAGAGGGCCATGAGCACAGGTGGATCTTAACATTTTCTCTTATCTTATTATTACAATGTTAAGTAAGATTTATAATTAATAAATTACTTATTCTTAATTTATTTAAGTTACCGACTTATCTACATACAGATGCAATATGCTTCAAACAAAAATACATTTGCAATACTAATTCTAGAGAAATATCTGCTAAAAGTCGCTTCCCGCTGTCCTTCTGTCCCTATGTTCAGATAGATCAAAATAATGTACTACAGTATTGTACACCTTTAAAAGGTATACAAAAAAGTCCGCGATGGTGTATGTCTATCTCTTAGGGATAACCCACAATAACAATTTTCTATTCTTTACTTTTTACGAGAAATAATGGCTCATTTACGAAGCGATTTTAAGCAATACAGCATTAACCCTTATCCAATTAGGTACCTTAAATACATTGTGCATTTAATATAGATCAATATGGCCCTTTACAGCGTGAAATTTAAATGAATATTTTCGAAGATATTACAGATTCAAAATGCAGGGACAGCGGTTGCGGCTAAATGCACGTAATTGCACCCGAACGAAGCCGGGACTGGTCGACTAGTAAATTATAATTATAAAGAATTAAAATAACATTACTAAAATGTGTCTAACGAGTCCTGTTATAAACTAATAATTTGAAATCTTTATATGGCAACACTTTTTCCGTCAAGTGCTACTCAGGTACTCTACCCTAAACATTTTGATACTTTTTTAGTTCAATTTACTATTTTACTTTTATTTTATATTAATTTGAATATTGTTTTTGCTTATGTAAAACATTTTATTCTGGGTAGCTCGGGCAACGAGGAAACTGAATTGGAACCATTCACTATAGACGAGAGAGTCCGTGATGAAGAAAGGGACAGTGATGAGTGAAGCCTTCGAATTTTTCGAATCTGATTTTGATGAATAAAAAAAACTAAAACATTCTTATTGTTGTTATTGAACTATTTTAATTAGTTTCACAGCTTTTTTCTTAACAACAATTAATCAGTCAGTCTTCAAAATGTTGAATTACCACACACAACAATCGTAGTGTTGCTACAATTATCAATTTAAGATAAGACTATTCACTAAAAACGTTATATATTTACTTATGTTATTTATATACAAACTTTTGGTGTTATGTCCATTGCTAATTTATTTTGTACTAGCGGCCCATCCCGGCTTCGCACGGGTGGAATATTTTTTTTAAAACATTTTGGCTCTCCCGCATTTCGGGGCCCCCTCTCGGCGCGTTACTTGCTGCACTGCGTGGAACTACACAAGCCCGTCTCGTCAGTGTGTATTTTTTGTTTATATTGATATTTTTATTTCGTAATATCTTTTGACTAGAATGTCCGATTTCAATAATTCAAAAAGTAATTAACAGGTATTGAAACAGTCTTGAATACGAAATAATTTGTTTGGATAAGAATTAATACAAAGTTATGGAAAACATGGTCTGATTTTGATAGGCATTTTTATCAACTTTTTAAATGTAAAAAAGTAGTTATAGTGACTTAACTACAATAGTTGGACATATGGTCTCGCGGAGTTTTTTGTAGATATTGATACGTTCTATAATATTGTAGAACATATTTTTGTTCTATCATCAATACTTTTCGCAGCGCATGCGATGAAACACATTTTATGGCTAATTTTTTTGCACCTTTGGTTGGTTTTAGTGATAATTTCTGGGGATCTCTAATTTTTTCTTGTAATAAATATAGCCTATGTTACTCAGGGATAATGTAGCTTTCTAATGGTGAAAGAATTTTTGAAATCGGTCCAGTAGTTTTTATGTTTATTCGTTACATACAAAAATACAAATCTTTATAACATTAGTATAGATTAAACAAAGTAAGATGAGCACGAGTTTACTAGTCGTCTAAGATAAAAATGTAAAAGAAAAATAAAATACATAAAGTATCAAGAATATTTTTTTCAGTAGTGTTAGTGATAACAGCATAAGATTTTTTTAATCTTGCGCCTTTTTTTGCGATACGGCTTTTCTAAATTCAAGGGAAAAAAAAAATTGTTGTATTAAAATTTGATCAATGGAAAATGTGTGACATTCCATTCCATTCCATTTGAATGTTTTGTACTATAGACTCGGAGACATTTACCGATAGACTAGTCTGTATCCGTCCTTAGGTTTAGGTCAACATTACATTATTTTTGTTACCAATTTTATTACTTTATTAAGCCTATTGGTATTTATTTATCGAAATTTCAATATATCGGCGTTATTTAAAAAAAAATAGTAAGTCAGCTCATAAATTATTTACACAATTTATAATCCAATATAATTAATAACAAATTAAATTGTAAATAAATGTTGAAAGATGAGCACAGAATACTAATAAACCTTATGAGGTGAAAATCAATTTTTTTCTCTGTTATTCCATAGCAAAAGTATTACAACGTACAGCCTTGAAGACAAATAACAACTATTTTAGGAAAAATATATCAGTGCAAATAATGTAGATTAAGTTTTCGATGATTTTGAGAAAGGAAAAAATAAAAATTCACTTAAAAATATATCGAACATCGAAATCTTTATTAACATTATCAAACTATCAATATACCGCCAAAAAAATATTAGTAATAAATATCGATATTTCTTAATAATAATATCGATATTTTATCAACAGTCCTAGATTGGACTAAATGGCGCCCATTTGTACTTGTATGTTTGTTGAGCGTGTAAGCATAGACTTAGAGCGTTCCCTATCCAGTATCCACATGTGAAGTAAATACCAATACGAGCTGGAAGTGCGAGAGAAATGACACGAGCGTGCGCCCAATAGTCGTCTTTGTCTAGAACTCTACATATTTTATTCAGTTATTTATTTGCAAGATTTTTTAATGAAAAAAAAAAATATATCTTCATTTCAATTTTCATTCCATTCATTTTAAAGTAGAATAAAAGTAGCCCGATGAGACCAGACCTGAGTCTCCTCTTCTTCATTACTATACACCTCTCATCTCTTGCTCTCTTTTTAGAGAGTAGTAACTTACATTACATACAGGCGTATTGCTCAGTCCACTGGACCACAATTAGTCCACTACTTATAGGATCACTTCGTTCTCCGTCTGTCTGTCAAGACCCTTTTTCTCTGGATTTTGCTCTGCGGTCCCTTGCGGCTGACAAACAATCAAACTTCTAAGTCGACGCATAGAAAAGTATGACCGATAATGTGGGAGCACTTTCCGATGACCAAAATACGTGAAATCTAGCATGATGTGAGGTCTCATAGCACAAGTAATGTATAAAATTTAAAAACTGTACATTTATTTATAAGATTAAACTAGTTACTACAAAAGCTGGAATTAGGCTGATTTAATATTTAAAACAATTGATGTTGTAACAATGGGGCGAATTCCGCGAGTGTTGGCAGATTCCCTTGGTTATGGTGTCGTAACTCACGCAAGAACCTTTTTGTCATAAACGTAAAGATATCAAGTTCAGTCTCACAGATACGTAAAAAAATTTCCAATTTCTGGACTGGTCAATAAGGTTTAAAGAAAGGCCATATCGAATGTTAGTAAAATCGCTAACATCGACGTTTTTGTTGTCGTATCCAAAGATGACATTATGTCGTGTAGTTTGACAAAGCTATTTCAGCGAATATCCTAGCAACGGCTGTTGATGATATGACAACTTGTAAAATATTTTGGCAATATGTATCTATTTTATTAATGTTCACAGACTTTAACTAAAAAATAATTTAACTTTCATTGTAAGTTGTTGTTTTTAAATGTTACATCATGTTTTCTTATTTCTTTCTATTCTTTTATAAGAAAACATGTAAATGTCAAATGAGACACGCGTTACTAATGCCGGGAGTAATCGCCTGCTATTTCGACCCGCACTCAAAAATCTAAATTTGATAATGTGCGCGAGTTCCACACTCTCACTTGGCCGAATTTTTATTTATCGCATTAAAAAACAATTTTCTTTTAAATCTTACAGATTAGAGATAAGTGAGTTTTCATCCAAAAATTGAGAAAAATGCAGGAGTCTCTGAGTGGGCGGACCTTTTCTGTACAATATATTGTTTCGTGTAGTTTGGATGGCAGTTGGTGATGAGTGGAAGCAAAAGGGGGGCAGAGGGGGGAATGAAATAAAGAAGATGAAGATACCGTGTCCCCCTCGCTCTTAGTTAGGCCCGTCTAGTTCGGAGATTCCCGCGCTTTTTCTTTGACTTAGGAATATTTAACACTACTAGTAATGCTGACAAGAGAACTTATATATTTTCTGTAAACTTAAATTATGATAAATAAAAACCTTAAAATTAAATCAGTGAACCAATTAAAATAAATACATTAATGACTTGCTGATTGGAAGTAAAAACATAAAAAATTGTTATATTTACAAATTAGATCAGCGAATAATAAGGGCTACATTAATTAACATAACCAATCGTAACAGCTACATGATTGCGGGGTAGAGCGGAGAGCGTATCTCGGATTGCGGGGGGTTGTCGCGCATGCGCATTAGCGATCTCACGCTAGGCGAACAAAACCCTGCGCACATTCAGCTGCGGCTCTCACCGCGAGAGGGTGCTGGCTGGATGTCTTACCGTTTCATACGTACACCACGTCAAGTCTTGTTTCCTCTGAGCTCTTCTCAGGGCTCGGAAAACAGCTCTTCTAGGAGCTACTCTATTCAATGTTTTGACGTGATGACGCTGCTACAAATAAAAGGATATCTACTTTGATTTTTCGGATAATTTAGTTAATAATAACGGAAGACATGGCTTCGGCCTTACTATAAAATGAATAAAGAAGGAATAAAAACAGAGGAAAAAAACTAAAATTGAATGCAATCTAAATCGATATATATTTTTTTATTACTATATTAAAGTGATATTTTAATGAAAATGCCAGACAAGACACAAAGAAGAAGAGAACAATTAATCAGAGACCACAACACTATTTTATGTTTCATTAACAAATAACCAAAATACATTCACCTATCTCTCTCTCTCACAAACTTAACTAATTATCTTCTTCGACCCATGTTAAACTATAAGCTTTTTCGAATGAGGCTCTATCATACAAATAACCGTGTCCTTCAATTTGGTTCTTTAAAATCCGTAAATTCGCGTCAAAATTCCTTTTCACAGAAGCTACGTCACATTCATTATACGTTCTTTTAAGGGTTAACGCTCTAGTCATATTATAAATGCTTGTAGATATAACTGTAGTATTGATATTGACATATTGATTATCACCATCACTTGGAAACCGTTCATATTTACTAACTCTATATTTCTTAATAGAGGTCAAGAGTTCCATAATTTCGTCCTTCCTGTCTACTTTTGAAAAAAAAATGTATTCTATTTTAAGTAATATTTCAAAAAAATCATTTCTGGCGACATATTCATTTGACGTGATGATGACATGGTACAATTCCCAACCCTCATAAAATCCTTCACTTTTAACTGATATTCTAGAAATTTTTGGACCCGATGTTTCAAATTGTTCAAACTTTCTGGTTAAATTATCTAATTTTTGACATGTTTCCTCCATTGATTTTCTAACGTAATTAATAATAACCTGCAGATCCTTTTCAGATTTTTGTTGTTGTGTAGATATTATCTCTAATTTCTGAAGAGTTTTGTCGTACAAACTTTTCTTGATACAAATACATTCTTGCCGCTGTTCCTGTAATAATATTAATAGACTTAATTCAAGTAATGAATTGAAAGCAAGACAATTGAATATCACTGGAAATCATTCAGGTGTACAGCACTACACTATTTTTCGTATAGTACATTTTATCCAATTAGTAATGAGTATATACTCAAATGTATCAAATATATTTATAAAGGTTCATCCATAAGGGAACAGACAGAGATGCAATCCTTTTTTTTTTTTTTTTGCGTTGGAAATGCGCCTTATGCATACCCCCCGCCGACGAGCCGGAGGTTATGTGGGGCTCTCCTTGATGCCGTCCGCCATAGGGCGAGCGGCGGTTCAAGGCATACCCATTAAAACCAACGGTACCATACCTCCGCTGTAGGGAGGCGCCACAGGAATGCTTACGCACACGACTGTGACGCCTCAGCGGGTCGGCCCGCTCTTATAGCTGGCCTGCACGCCAGGGGGCTCTCAGGGTACACCGAGAGTGGTTACCCCCTTGCCTGACGGCTCCATTCAGGGTGGTGGGAGGAGGTGGGCGAATTGTCGCCTACGCCTCTCCGATCGAGCTCGGCGGCGCGGGTCTGCAGAGGCGTCACCCTCGCGTTTCCGCTCCGCGGCCTCCTTCTGCGAGATTACAGCCTCGCAGAAGTCGACCATGGCCGACAGAGATGCAATCCTAGGTCAGTAGGGGATATATTTATTTGTGATTTTTTTTTAAATAGTATATGGGGGCAAACGAGCAGAAAGCCCACCTGACGGTAAGTGTGAGTGTTACCGTCACCCATGGACATCGTCAATACACGGAGAAGTGCAAATGCGTTGCCAACTATACTTTCCAAGGGACCTGTACACTTGGTGTTTGAAGAATATTAAAGAGCTCTGGGAAAAGTCTGGTGACAGATTATTTAACAACCTGCACGTATGTGGGAGGAATGATCTTGACAAAACTTGGTTCACGAGCACCAGCATACGATCTGTTCGCTAAATGTATTTGAGGCGGTCGCGCCGCATGTGGACGATATATTTAGTTTAGTTTATGTTCCAATAGGCTTTGGGTCCTTGCTGTGACATAGAGAGACAGTGACCACATACCTTCAGTTGGACCATCTACTCGTTTGCACCTTATCTGTCATAAATAAAAGTTGAAACCGCGTGGCACCCATTGTGCTGTAGTTTAACCAAACTCACTGTTTGATTAAATTTAACACTTTCCATAGGCCATATTCTATTTGATAAAGCTACTTTTTTATTGTACCAACTTTTAGTGTCTGGAGTGTAGTTTTATTATTACTTACTTTACTGTTTGTCAAATCTGTTTTAGAGACCTCATTATTTATTTGTTTTTTTATACAAGTGCCATTGGTATCAGTTCCATCAGTATTTTTTGTGGCCTCTTCAGTTTTCCTAATTTCATTTTTGTCTACTTTCTTGGATTTCATTTCTATATTATCATTACCAGTATTGTCTGTAGTAAGTTTGTGTTCACCACATTTTTCATTTTCTCCGCCATGCTTCACAATCTTACTTGCTATAAGTGTAGATATATCAGCAAAGTTTTGATGAAGGAATTTAATAACATTATTTCCCGTGCAATTGGTTATATCCGGATCAGCACCATTTTTTACTAAGCAGTCAATCGTTTTAATGAAATCGGATTTATTTTTATCGCCGCGTTCTGAAAAATTAATACACAATGATACAATAACTTGTCTAATCAAATTAGTAATTAGATTTACTTGAGGCAACTTACCCGTTCTATCTAGAAACGCAGCACCAACAGTGATATATAAGGCCGTGTTCCCACAGGTGGGCATCATGAGATTGACAGAGGTAGGTGCTGCTTCTAGTAACAGGCGTACACTCTCGTATCTGGCCATTCTACTAGCAATCATTAGAGGGGTGTTGCCTGGGGAGGGATCCACATTAATTTAGTGTATTTGAAAAACACAATATTCATATCCATAACTTTTAAATCATGTTATGTGATACATTTATTTCTGTTCAGGACCTGAAGGTAATATATCTTTTACCTTGATTATCAAATGTGCTGCACATTTTTGTCAATAAGTTAGTTGCTAGATCTATATCTGTTTTGTTTTCTAACTGTGGCTGACATAGATGTTTGTTGTGTTTTAAAATATTTCTGGAATATAAACAATAAACCCTGATGAACAGAATTGTAACATTTTAGTAAATAATACATGTTCCAAGGAGTGTGAAACATATATTTTCTGTTAATATGTTAATAAAACTCAGAAAAAAAGTTCTTGAGAGGGTTTTTTGATTTAGTGGCGACTAGCCCAGCTTAGCATGTGTCCAAGAAACCGATTATATTTTTATTTGAGGTAACAGTAATGGCGTAGCGTGGGTTTATACCACCTGACAAAAAGTGGGGTGTCCTATCTATGGAGAGATGCCTTTCTGACTATTGAAAGTTAAAATGCTGTACGGAAACGTTACAGTCGTAAGAGAAGAGTCAGCAGGCTAATACTGCATTAGCGATATTTTGCTCAGCCGCTGCCGGCCTCCTAGCCCCTACGTTGAGTAAGAGAAACCAAGGGAGAATGTTACAAACTAAATTTAAATTATTTTAAAGTACTTTAAGGAACCGTCACACTAGCCAAAACTTACCTCGCGTGAGCTTTGTAATGATTAATCAGAACTTGTACAAGTTCAGAACTGACTTCAGGAGCAAGGTGTAGGGGTGTTTGAGCCTCCTCATTAAGGATCACAGGATCAGCTCCATGTTGGAGAAGAATATCTGCACATTGAGCACTGTCATGCTTGATCGACATTTGAAATGCTGTCTGGAAAACGAAATACATAATTAAAAATCCTGTTTATAGCAGTAAATCAAAAATAAAAAAACTATAACCTGACTACGTTAAAATAGTGGTCTAAAAAGGATGAAACAAGAAAATATTTTAAAGAGTTTGTTTTGATGTCCATGGGCGATTGTGGCCACTTACCATCAGGTGAACCGTCTGCTTGTTTGCACTTTATCTAATACTAGGGGCCCGTCCCGGCTTCGCACGGGTGGATAATTTTTTTTTAACATTTTGGCTCCTGCATTCTGTCGCTCCCTCTATCGCCGCGTTACTCGCTGCGCTGCGAGGCACTCCACACCGCGCCGGCGGCCCGTCTGGGATTATTTTTTATTTATCTTGATATTTTTATTTCGTAATATCTTTTGACTGGAATGTCCGATTTCAATAATTCAAAAAGTAATTAACAGGTATTGAAACAGTCTTCATTACGAAATAATTTATTTGGATAAGAATTAATACAAAGTTATGGAAAACATGGTCTGATTTTGATAGGCATTTTTACCAACTTTTAAAATGTAAAAAAGTAGTTTTAGTGACTTAACTACAACAGTTGGACATATGGTCTCGCGGAGTTTTTTGTAGATATTGATACGTTCTATAATATTGTAAAACATTTTTTTGTTCTATCATCAATACTTTTCGCAGCGCATGCGATGAAAGATATTTTATGGCTAATTTTTTTGCACCTTGTGTTGGTTTTAGTGACAATTTCTAAGGATCTCTAATTTTTTCTTGTAATAAATATAGCCCGTGTTACTCAGGGATAATGTAGCTTCCTAATGGTGAAAGAATTTTTGAAATTGGTCCAGTAGTTTTTATGTTTATTCGTTACATACAAAAATACAAATCTTTCCTCTTTATAATATTAGTATAGATAAAAAAAATTCAGGTATATAAATAAACCCAGAAACCGAGGACCATGTCTCTTTAGAGGAGGTGTTCCTGTAATCATATTTATTATTATATATATGTATACAAAGGGTGCAACCACAGTATTTACAATAA
This sequence comes from Limenitis camilla, assembly GCA_905147385.1. NCBI lineage: Eukaryota > Metazoa > Arthropoda > Insecta > Lepidoptera > Nymphalidae > Limenitis > Limenitis camilla. The sequence continues at coordinate 884,437 of LR990252.1, read as the reverse complement.
CTACATAATTTTCTAGTATCAATCTTATAGTAATATATAAAGCTGAAGAGTTTGTTTGTATTAATGTGCTAATTCTTGTTTGATTTGAAAAAATCTTTCAGTGTTAGATAGCTCATTTATCGAGGAAGGCTATCATGCTACGACCAATCGGAGCAGAGCATCACACATCATTATATATAATTTATATGTCTACAGATGTAGCCAGAATCTGACATGTCTCAATAAGGCTATCCCAATGCTAAAAATCATGATCATGTCAGGAGGGATATATCTTGTTTAAGCTTAACCAAATAAAGGTCTGAAAGATACCATTTAATCTTACCATGTTTCCATAGGTCGGTATATCCACTGACTCATGTCGGATCTTCAACACAACGCATTGTCTCTTCAGCGACTCCATGTCTTTGTTCAACACTGCACAGTGTAATGGTCTGCAACAAGATGCACTTGTCTGATAACTCCTAAACAAGATATTTTAGAAAAAAAATCAAGAGATAAAAAATTCCATGTCACTATGTTTGTCTGAGATGAAGTTGGAAACTGCTGACACAGGTCTTGATATAATTTTGCACATTGAGTAATTTCATTGAACCTATCTGAGGTTCGCTATAGGATAGCTTTTATCCCAATTAGACAAAATACTTTTTTATAGCAAATTAAATGTTTATCCATAAGTTTCTAAATAAAGGTAAAAGAAGATGCCGACACTATACACATATGTTTGTAAATTAGTTGTTGAGCTAATGTTTATATTGAAAAAACTTACAAATATCCATCTTTATCTCTCTCCAGACACAAATTATAATCAATATATGCTTGATGGAAAACCATTTTTTTCCTATCTGTCACCGACAACCTGTTCAATACCTCCGGTGATACATGGGACTTATCAGTATTTCCCTTAATAGTGACAGTTGATCCATCTATCATAGTAATTGTATTTAAAGTGTGAACTTCATTCTCTTCATTGTCTCCTCGGACTTTGGGCAGTGGATTTGGCTCCATTTCACTCTCTACTTTCTGTATTTTTGCATCAAACTCAACTTCACTGTCAGTATCAGTTAAAGTTACTTCAGTAGAGCTTTCGTCACTACAATTAATTTCACGGACAATGTTGTCATTGTGCAATTTTATCATATTAACTACACTAGACTTTCTACAATGGTCTTCTGTTAGTAATGATAGAATACCTGTAATGAATAGAATAATAATAAAGCAGATAGTACATAAGCAAAAGTTTCTGGACTTGTATTTGTGTACCAATATAGGTTGGACATGTGTCTTCGGGTTAGAAAGCAACTGCCCTATGAGCGACAACACATCAGTAATAGAAGAGATACTTTCTTATGTTGTATTAGGTTGACCAAACATCTAAAAAAAATTATTTTCTGTCAAATAACAATTTCTGCAATCTCTCTCAACTAGTATTCAAAATTAGGTGTGAAAATATAATGGCAAAGAAATTCTCTTCGCAAGGATAATGTTCTGTAAATAAGTGGATAATAACAGAATCACTCAAATCTACTTCGGATAGTGACAGCGATTCGTAGGATGCCGTCGCATCAAACAAGGACTAAAAAGGCAAGAAAAGAAGATCAAACTATATGAAGCGGCAATGTTACGAGAAGACCCTCGATCTTATTTGATTGAGCGTTCGTTTGCGGCTTTGACTAACGCGTTACTATGCCAAAAGGACGAATTGCAAGTCATTGCAAATGTTAGTAGACTGGGCAAGTGAAAATAAGCAGACATTGACTCCAGATACTTTGTTCACTAAGATAGAATCTTTATTTTCAAAAGACTCGGCTCATACTAAAGTCAGTGACGATTTGTTACAAATGGTTTGTGGTAGGCGAGCGGATTTAATTAGTATACGGCGGGATGCATTATTACGTCAAATTCCTGAGCAATTTCATCGCGAAGTTTTGTTTAAGATACCTCCTAGTACCGAAACGTTATTTAACGTTGAGCCCGTTCAGAACTATCTTCAAAAATAGGAGCAGAAAAATTATTAACATTACCACAACCAGTGACTCGATACCAATCAATTTCTGCAATCTCTCTCTCAACTAGTATTCAAAATTAGGTGTGAAAATATAATGGAAAAGAAATTCTCTTCGCAAGGATAATGTTCTGTAAATAAGTGGATAATATATCTTCTTTAAACAAATTACGCGACGAATTGTTTGCACACTGAAACACTACTTCGTAATTCTTTTTATCACTACAAGTTTATATTACTATTTGTAGATTTTGCAGTTTCAGCAGAGTTGGTGGTTCTTCTGTCATTATGAAGCTTTAAATTTGTTATATTCAATTTAAATATAAACGTATTTACTAATATATAATATAATATTCAATATGTATAAAATAACGTCTCACCTCTTGTTTCGATTAAGTTGAAATTGAGTAACAGTCAAACTACGTTTGTGTGTAGCCTTGTAGGGTACTACCGAAACGACAAAAGTTCAGTGTTGCCAGCTGTGGAATTCGAGACTGAAATCTGAATTTAAGTACAGACATTAGGGAAATATTAGATTTTTATAATTTTGTACTTACTTTATTTTGAATTTATAATAGCAAGGAAACACGCAAGAAAGAGATTGGTATCAGACGGTGAACTGAAATACAAAAATAATCGTCATAGACCTCATTTATAAATTTCGACAGTTTTTTTTACAAAATTACGGGTTTTTTTCTACAAAAGGACATGGAATCAAGACTTTTGAGTTTATAAATTTTTACTAGGTACACCTATATTAGATTTTTTATTTAAAATCTAGGTCAATTGCAAGCATTAAAATGCATTTGTTATTTCTTAATTTTTATTCAATATATTGCACCAATTAAAAATTGTTAATCATGATGTTAAATTTGTATTCACTTTCTACAATAATTTTTTTTATAATATTTTGTTGATGTGGCTGTTATTCTAAAAATTTATTTGCTTCTAGAAGAATATTTCGAAAAAAAGTACTGCATGCTCGGACGGGTTTGTAGATTAGCTTTTTATTGATTCCGACTTATATAATAATCCAGTCACTTTAACCAAAATGGATGGTTAACTTCGGAATGCAAGATAGTAAGCTAGAAACTTATATTAACCTTTATTTTGTCATTTTAGATAAAGTGCCAAAAATCTCATTAAATTCCATCGCCGCCTCTTAATATATTTAAGGTTAAAGTTCACAAAAATGTTTCTAAGAGTGCTTCGCTTTGCCGTCACCGAATTGCTACGCGGTACTATATATAAAAGTATTATATATAAATAAGTGATACGAAACCAATCATACAAGCTGAGCTCTCTTAAGTTGGCGGGGACAAATGATTGTTTTTAATTTTTTTTTGCTAATTCGTTTGTTTTTCGTTTCTTCTTGATTGTTCGATCAAATTTATCACTTGTTCGTTGTTCATTTTTTTAAAAATAATTTTTAAAAATTCGATTTGAACCTAGCGCCGATAATTATGGTAACTAAGCTTTTTTTCTTTTTTTTCAATCAATCTAAGCTAGTAATCGTTTGTTCGATCAAAAAAAATTTTTGTTCGATCTTATTCTGCGCTGATAATTAATTTTTTATCAATATCGTTACACCTACCTTAGGCAAGTTCATCTAAATCACCAAAAAATCGATTTTTGTAAATCAATTAATCATTTTTTAATATATAAACTAAAATCTATAAAACAATTTTCTAATATAATACTTCTTATTGTTAATATTTTAAAATTTTAATTTTTTGTTAAAGCTCCTGTTCATGTAAATTTTATAAAACATTTCTTAACGAAGGAGGCTACTGAAGTGATAGCGTCAGTTACAGTGACACAGGGCCCTAGGGAAATGTTGAAAAATAAACTGGAAAAAAAAATATTTCTGTGTAATAACGATTTAGGTTTCAATTTATGTTTTCTATCGAAATACTTATAATTGATGTAAAAATTTTGGGGTGAACAAATCCCACACAGGTGGAAGCTGGCTGAGCCCTGTATCAGCTTTTAAAAATTAAGGGTTATCTATCGTCAGTTAGGCGATAAAGATACAGTACTCACAAGTTCTTGATGATCTTGAATCTTGTTTCTAATCTTCTTTGAGCATGCCCATTACACATTTCACACAATAACACAAATAGTTTTAAATAGTTTTCACTTCACCGCCAGTCGGTTCTCGTCAGGGAAGGGTCAATCAACACACAGGACTCGGGATATTATTAATCAACAATGGGGTCTACATGCACCGCGCGCGTGCGCCTGGTTCAATGCCTACATTACGACCCACTCCGCCCGCGGCGTACCTAACACTACTTAACACCCTCCCGCCCCGCGTGTTCAAATATATTGAACAAATTTTTTAGATTAAAGAAGAATTTTGATGCAGTTGAGATGAATTTTTTATGTTGGACTGCACTCTGTCGTTCACCGTTAATATTTCTCATCATCCCATAATCGATTACTAAGATTGAAAGTACATTATCAATAATTAAAAGTGACCTTGGTAATTCGTATAAAGTAGGTATACATGGGTGCGACCACGGTTCTACCTTGACCATTTTTATACCGATACATTTCTAGGTTTCTATCTGATTATTTTCTTGTTTTGTACCCCCTTTGTGCTTAATAGAATAGTAAATTTTATTTGAAAAAATAAATTAAATTTTTTTTAAATTGTTTACCTGTCAATATCAGATTTGATATCGTCATAAAATATAGAGAGTGCAGTCCAACATAACAAATTCATCTCAACTGCATCAAATTCTTCTTTAATCTGAAATTTTTTTACACAGAAATAATTTTTTTACCAGTTTATTTCTCAACATTCCCCTAGGGCCCTATGTCACTGTAACTGACTCTATCACTTCAGTGGCCTTCTTCGATAAAATTCACATCAACAGGAGCTTTATCGAAAAATTGAAATTTTAAAATATCAATAATAAAAAGTTTAATATTAAAAAAATATTTTATAGATTTTAGTTTATATATTAAAAAATGATTAGTTGATTTACCAAAATCGATTTTTTGGTGATTTAGATGAACATGCCTAAGGTAGGTGTTACGATATTGATAAAAAATTAATTATCAGCGTAAATAAGATCGAATGAACATTTTTTTGCTCGAACAAACGATAACTAGCTTAGATTGATTGAAAAAAAGGAAAAAGCTTATGTCGTGTAGTTGGTGATTTATAAGTAATAAAGCTTGTCTTTAGTTTGACGTTAGTCTAGGTATTGTTTATCTTTAGTTAGTATATATATATAGAATTACATGTGTGCCTTTATAACAAGTGAGTCGGTGTTTTGTTAGGAAATAGTTTATTGTTAAAAGTGCATTCGATTCATTAGTCGTAGCTAGAAACAGTAATATAACAGCTTAGTTACTATAATTGTCGGCGATAGGTTCAGATCAAATTTTAAAAAAATATTTAAAAAAATGAACAACGAACTAACGACGAATAAACGAATTAGCAAAAAAGGAAAATTCTTCTTCTTATTTTATGGCCTTCTACCACAATTAGCAGCGGTAATTTTGCCAATATCGAGCACTTTATTGTTTCTGTCTGCTGTTGATGTTAAAAAATGCAGCATGGTTGGGGTTCAGTTTTCTTTAGAAAAATGCAATTAAGACAGATTGTTCGGTGTCTTTATTATACCTGCAACCACACATAAAACTATCTACAATTAAACCATCACCATTATTAATTAGTTATAGCATAATATAAATAGGAGGGACACACATGATAGATAATTATTTTAATATAACTAAAGTTAACACACCTAATATTTTTGTATCTTATAACCTAATAAAAAACAATAATTTGTTCCCGCCAACTTAAGAGCTTACAAGCTGTCTGATAACAGTGTTGCCAGTAAATGGAATTGATATTATCCGGTTTATTAAAGAATTACCTTAAATATGAATTGATTAAAAAATTGTAAAATTCGGTTCACAAAAAATCTTTTTCAATTTTTTATTTAGTCTGTGGTGACTAGTGTTGAAACAGTGTTTCCTATAAATGAAATTGGAATTAACCGATTCTTTTAATAGTATTATAAACATTGCTGTTGTTCCAGTTGACTCTGGCTTAGTCTTCGAATGAAGCAGCCAATCTTAGCATCATCGTTGATAACTAAATATTCGCCGGTAGTACTTTTTATTTTATTCGAAGACTGTATATAACCACTGTGCCGATACACTTGAGCCAGTTGTCACACGGAGCTCGCTCGTGACCATTAAGGATGTGGTGTCGCGATGCTGGGTCTCCATCACTAAGGTTTGAAGAAAGTGTTCAGTATTGGTTACTTGGTGTTCTGTTGTAAGTGCATAATATTATTGGCTTGTGCGTGTTACCTCTCATCCCATACTATTTTTGCACCGAAATTCAGTCCGGAATCTCATGGCTGGCAACACTGATTTTTAGCGATTCGATAATAGTATACAAACGTTACTGAAATTTGAATGTTTGAATTTTGTAACGGCCAATCTCCACAAAGGTGTTCTTCACCTAATCACCCTTTTTTATTTTTCGCTAAATAAAAAAAAACAAAATATTTTATTCAAATAGACTTTTAATAAAGTACTTTTGACACGTCAGAAATTGGTCAGTCAGTCAGTTTGTCTGAAGCTACCACCAGCTCGGAAAGCAGTTTCCTGATGAGAAGAACTGGCAAGAAACTCAACAGTCGCTCTTTTCAAAATGCCATTGTTTACATCAGTCTGTGTGTGTTCTGTTAGAAAGGTATAATCATTCAGCTGAGCATCAACGTCATTTTGCTTTGTCTTCATTCAAGTAATCTTGTACAGAGTAGTAAGCTTTATTTACTAAACACTTTTTTATTCGAGTTTTAAATTGCTGAAGTGGCAAGTCTAATATAGTCTGTGGAATCTTATGATGCGAACACACACACATGAAACTATTACTAAATTTGTGGAGACGATAGTACGGCGTTACAAGTTTATTTTTATTTCTAGTATTTATCATGTGTGCGTCACTATGTTTGGAAAATAACGTAATGTTCTGCCTAATGTATACAATGTTACAATAAATATATTGTAACGACACTGTAAGAATACCTGTTTTATTAAAAACATCTCGAAGGGAATCTCTAGCTCCCAGATTGTAAATGGCCCGAACTGCTCTTATTTGAAAGATAAAAATGGATGCTATGTCCGCGGCCCTGCTCCACAACAAAATGCCGTAGGACATTATACTGTGAAAGTAACTAAAATAAATAAGTCTAGCAATATCAGTTAGTTGCCTTACTTTTCTTCCTGCGTAAGCTGCGGAGCCGAGTCTTCCCGCCAAAGATGATAAATGGGAGTTCCACTGAAATTTTGATTCTTAAGTTATTCCCAAAAAGATTGTTGAGTCAGTTAAATTCAATATTTCATTATTTAATAAAAGGGTGAATTTCTGTTTCGGTAGGTATTCGGTAAAGCAAATTCTACACATTTAATTTTTTTTGTGTTTAGTACTAAATTATTAATCGTAAACCATTGAAGAACCTGCGACAATGCACTGTTTACATCGTCGTAACTGTGTTGGTTTCTCTTAACTTTGAATATAAGAGAAGTGTCATCAGCAAAAAGTACAATGTCGCATAAATTCCTCACGTTTCCTCATAAAAATGGACCCAAAATGGAACCATGTGGAACGCCCATTTTTAAGACGGATCCAAAAGATTTTTCACCATTAACAGCAATATTCTGGATCATTTGGGTATGGTAGAAGCAATTAGATCAAGTCGTTTATCACTTTCTTTTCCGAGTTTCATGTTGAACACAATCAAAGACCTTGGACAAATCACAAAATACACCAATTGCATTTTGTGATTTCTCCCATGCGTCGTAAATATGCTTGAGGAGCCCGACTCCTGCATCCGTTGTTGACCTACCCCTAGTAAAACCATATTGCTCACTATGAAAAATATAATTCTTTTCAAAAACTTTACTTAGTGATGGTAATATAGAGATAGGTCTGTAGTTACCAGGATCGTTTTTGTCACCCTTTTTAAAAAGAGGTATAACATTACTGTGTTTCATTAAATTAGGAACACACTTGTTGAAAATAAGAGCTAGATGTGGAGCAATATTATAAATAATTTCAGTAAGTAATCTTACAGGTATATTCCATAAACCTCTAGTTTTTTTTTAAATTAAGAGTTTAACCGGAATTTCTGTAGAAAAAATTTCAAAAGCGTTTGCCACTTCTTTTCCACAATTTATCATGTGTAAAATGTTTAAGAGATTCGTCAAAAGATGACGCCACTTGCAAGTTAAAACGCCCAATTGAAAAATTATTCTTAATTTACCTAAAGAATTTGTAGTTTTGTGTTTTTTTTAGTTGAACATACGTGTAAAATATACGTGTCAGTGTTTCGTTTTATACATGGTGCCGAAACATCGGGAAAAGTGAACTTGTAATAATTGTGTTAATGAAATTAAAGGAATTAGCAAAATGAACAGTGAGACTTTAACTTGTAACAGTAAATTCAGTGTTTTAAAGACTTAATAAACGTGCATTTTGAACTTAGAAAAATTTCATTATATTGGACATGTAAAATTTTCACTCTTTGGAACTTTAAAACTTTTAAATAAAAATGGAGGCTTTAATAAAAGGACAGCTGAGCGCAGCTGAGACCTAAAGAAGGCAAATTATTAAATGCGTGCTAAAACTAGTTACTTAACAGCTAGATTAGAAGCATTAGATAAGTTAGAAGCTTTTAATCACTTGGAGATCGTTTCGAAAGCAACACCAGAGCAAAGAGCACAGTTGGAGTATTTCAAGGACGATTTACAGGACACTTTTCAAGAATATTTTATCTATTATAAAACTCTTTTCAAAGATTATCTTGCATCAACAAATCCTAATGTGACTAAAGCTAGCACCAGCAACGCTGAAAAGGAGTGCAACGCTGAGGATCAACTTCCCAGAATACATCTTCCAACATTTGACGGAAAATATACTGAGTGGCAGTCATTTTATGATATGTTTGTGTCTCTTATACATGAGAATCCCTCACTTTCACCGGTACAAAAACTCCACTACTTAAGATCAAGCTTAATGGGAGAACCTGATTCCTAATTATAAGGAATCCGCTAATTATAAGGAAGCATGGGAACAATTAACTAAACGTTACAATAATAAGAGGTACAACTGTAACGCAATTATGAAGTCATTATTTCGACAAAAATCTATACAACATGAGTCAGCAAGTGCAATAAAACAATTATTAGATACTACTAATTCTTGTTCGAAGGCTTTGAACGATCTAGATGTTAAGACGCAAGAATGGGATGCAGTAATTATACACTTGATTGTCTCCAAACTAAATCATGAATCACATCGACACTGGGAAAACTATTTGACTTCTGTATCAGATGATCTGCCTAAATGGTCGCATTTGGAACAATTTTTAGAGACAAGATTCAGAAGCCTAGAGATGCTACATACTAGTAAACAAACAACAAATTTTAATCAACAAAACATGTGTTAAAATCTAAATCATTCCATTCAGCTATAAGCGTGAAACAAAGTTCATCGGAACACACAGGTTGTGTCTTGTGTAACGGTCCTCACTTCATATATTACTTCTTAAATAAATATATGAGCATAGTAAAAGATTATCGATTAATCGAATCGTTATCGTTGTCTATGGCGTTGGAGTGGGGTAGTAGTCACTTCCGTTGTTTTGACAGTATCTACCCTCGACCCTTTATATGCGATCGACAGTCAAACTGAAGTCTTAGTCGTGCGCGGTCTCTCAAGAAGTGAACATCATCTAAGTAGTGATAGTGATAGTGTCAAGTGCAGTGTAGTGTGGAAGTGCTGTCCAACTAAGGTCACGTAAGTCCTTACAATGTAATTGCCACGTGGTTAAGTAAACACAATGTTAGGTTAGGTTAGCCTTAGGTTAGGTTAACCTTGTATTAGATTCGGTTTATGTGCGTTTAACCTTGGGTTTAAACAGAGAGCCTAGCAGTGGAGGCGAGTGTCGTGATCACTTAAAGGAATTCCTTAAGCCTACACCTTGGTCACAAGTCCAAGGCACTGCTTAGGTTTCTCTCGTAATTGTAGAGATCATATTTGATCATTTATGGGTTCAGTAGAAGTATCTACATTGCGTTTACCCAATATTCCATTCAATACCATCACCCCCTTTTAGTGTTCCCCAATATTCCCCATCTTCCTGCTTCCATTTCCTTTCACATCGTTTTAAAATCCCTGACATATTTGAATTTAAAACATTCGCGTCTCGTCTCATTTCGCTGTCCTACTCCATCATGAGACCTCGATCATCACTTATTAATATAACTATAATATAATCTATTCATTAAGATCATTTCATTAACTAAAAGCAGAAAGTAGGAATCGATCTGATCGACTCGGCTTTTGTAATAGAAAAAATATTTTTTAAAAAGGTAACGGAAGGGGGCCCTTAGAATTGCATTGCCTAGGTGCCGCGATAGGGTTAATCCGACCCTGAAACTAATCCCCGGTGAACATATATTGTATACCTATCAATATCATTATTATTTAACAAGGACCCAAGGCTTTGGCCTAAGCTGTCTGATACAACTGTGACTTGTTTGTTTGTTATTCATTTATTTGAGGACAAATTGCAATTAAATTGAGTATTTGATTTTATATTATTTTTTGTGGGCGATTCACATTACACTCCTGGTTGAGCTGAGTTATCTTTAGTTCAACCACAACTCTTACTGGATAATGACTCGAACCTCTCAAGGTTGTAGTTGCACATCTCCACAAGATTATGAGCTGCTAGAATATGCTCATTTATTTGTTTAATCAATTTGCTCATAAATTATGTGTTAGTAGGTTAGTTCATACCTACATTAGATGTAAGGGGGCCCTGGTTCTGGTTTCGACGCCCCTGTACTGACGCCCAACTACGACTACAACTATAATCCAAAAGGAAGGGTAATGATTTTGGCAGTCTATGTATGTATGTTCCACCGTAGCGCCTAAACTATTGAACCACTTTTAATGAATGAGGTGACAATGCTGTCAATAGATTCGTAATAATGGCGCGGGTGACATGGGCTATATAAATTTTATCAAAATTTCAGTTTATAATCTCGAAAAAAATTAAACTGATTTAATCATCACGTGTTTGGTATTTGGTACATTAAATAACATGTATATGTTACATATTATGATATTTGTAATGTACCAATCTTTGATGGAAAATGTGTGACATTACCCATTTGAATGTTTTGTAATATCTCTATGGTTTTTTACTATACAGTAAACTCCGGTACACCTTTTAAAATTAAGGATAAGGGATCACTCTTTGTGTGAATGTGGATTGGACGAAGGTTCGGTGACCCATATTCTATTTTCTTGTCCTAAGCTCCGCTTTAAACTTTATGATTTACTTCCTTCTAACATTCCCCGTCCTACTAACGTGAAATGCTTCCTCCAACTGGTTTTTAGTCGTCATGTCAAATTTGTATGTACATTTATAAGGCTTAATAAAATAAAACTTTAAAATAACATTTAACCATTTTATATATAAATATTGTTTTATAATATTTTTGTTGTTCTAATTATTTTTGTGTTGTTGTAGATCTATACTAACATTTTATTCCTCCTATTGTGATGTCTCTCTAATGGATACTCAAGCAAGCAATATTTTAGTACAACCGACCAATCTCCTTTGTGTTTTACTCAATATACGTGACATTGGCGGAATACTTTGTGCACACATGTTGTTGCACACGTGAAAGCCATAAGTGAAGTAGAAGAAGAAGAAGACATTTACCCATAGACTAGTCTGTATCCGTCCTTAGGTTTAGCTGGCTATGTCGATATTTTCAAATATATCAATCGGAGTTTGATATATCGAAAAATTTATCGATATTTCAATATATCGGCTTTATTTAATAAAAAAAATAGTAATAATAAACCTTATGAGGTGCAAATATTTTTTTCTTCTCTGTTTTTATTCCATAATAGAAAAGGCAATAGGTATTACACCGTACAGCCTTGTAGACAAATAACTACTATTTTAAGAAAAACGTAACAGTTTAAAAAATGTAAATAAATATTTTCATAATTTCATACAAAAAATAAAAATTCACTTAAAAATGTATCGACCAGAATATACCTTCATTTCAATACCAAACTATCGGTATATCGCCAAAAAATATTAGTAAGTATCGATTTATCGCCAAAAATAAATATATCCGCCATACTATTTTTAAAACTTAAATCTGTCGATGTAAGGTTTTAGTCATATTTAATGGTTTCCGTCTGTTACCACTTAACATCATATGATAATAATATTGTAAATCAATTGTCAAACAGACACCATCTCGAATTACGATTCAAATAACGACCGAGTTCCGTAAAGTCAAATATTATATACTAAATGGCAACACCATCAACTCTTATTGCATTCCAAATATTGTTTTTAATAATTAAAAAAATAAGAAAAATTGAGAATAAAATTATGTATATGTGTATATTAATTTTGTTTTTTTTTTTTTAATTTTGTCTGCATGTGTTGTGTGTACCATGCTGCATAATCTCTATGCAGACTGAAAATTTAAAAAATAAAAGTGATGAACAAACTGCTGCTTCTATTTGAGTTTTATAAAGTTTCAGACTGACACAATTTTGTTTATTAACAATTTATTTTTATTGTTATTAGACTGAAAAAAAAATAATAAATCTTTGGGTGAATAAAGTATTTTATTCTCTGTAATTTTTTCTGACAATACTGACCTCATGCACTTGAGATTAAATGGATGAATAGATTGGCTCTAAATGAGTGCTGTTCTTGTATGTTTATTGAGCGTAACGTAAATAAATGAATAAAGGTGCAAGTTATATTATTTTAAACACAACAAAACAATAAACACAATTTTCTAAAATCTTTTAATGTAAAATTATAGACTTATCAATACTAATAGTATACTAACATAATTGAAGATAATTAAAGTTTTTTCTATTATTATTTATTAATGAAAATACCAGAGACAAGACACAAAGCAATAGAGAACAATTAACCAAAATACATTCACCTATCTCTCTCTCACTCACAAACTTAACTAAATATCTTTTTTGACCCATGTCAACTTATTGTCTTTTTCGAATGAGGCTTTATCACTGAAACGCCGTGTTTGGTGCAAATCGTTCAGAAAATTGTTTATACTCCTGTCAAATTGCCTTTCAACAGCAGCTATTATATCTTTTGCATCAGAATCACCTGTAACCGCTTTTATAAGTTTACATGCTTTAATCATATAATTAATGTGTTCAGATATAGTGTCATCATAGATATTAACATAATAATCACCCCCACCACCACTCGGAAAACGTTCATATTTACTGACACCATATTTCGTAATAGAGGTTAAGAGTTCTATAATTTCGTCCTTCCCGTCTATTAAGTCAGTTGTACAATAAATTTGTTTTATTTTATGTAATCTTTTAAGCAAATCATTTCTCGCAACATATTCATGTGACATGATGATGTCATGATTCAAATTCCAATCCTCATAAAATCCATCACTATTACTTAATATTCTAGAAATTTTTGAAATTGATGCTTCAAATTGCTCAAACTTTCTTTTTAAATTATTTAATTTTTGACATGTCTCCTCCATTGACTGTTGTTGTTGTGTAGCTATTGTCTCCAACTTCTGAAGAGTTTTGACATAACTTTCCTTGATACTCTTACATTCTTGTTGCGGGGCCTGTAATCATTTAAAGACTTAATTTTTAAATTAAAGATGTGCTCAAAATAATTCTGGTTTACAATGTAGCACATTGCATTAGCGGCAGGTAAACTATTTTCTTGTTATAGCCATGAGTAAATATTGGAGAAAGAAAGGAGACCTGATACCCCGTTTTGTTGTTGAGATTTAATCAAAGTACTGAAAGTTTTCAAGAATATTTTTTACCAATTTTGTGCAGAATTTATCTAGGAGTCACCTGAGCTAAATCCCTAAACATTAGTCAACAAATGTTGTAATTTATGAGTAATAATCATAAGGTCTGAAAATATGTCATGTTCCTTAAACTTATTAGGATTTACCTTGAGAGTGACACTCGACCCATCTATCATAGTAATTGTATTTAAAGTATGAGCTTCATTCTTTTCATTATCTCGGACTTCAGGCAGTGGATTTAGCTCCATTTCACTCTATACTTCCTTGATTTTTGTGTCAAACTCAACTTCAGCGTCAGTATCTGTTAAAGTTACTTCAGTATACCTGTAATCAATAGAATAATGATAAAGTGGATAGTACATAAGCCGAGGTTGCTGGATGTGTATTTGTAGTGATAGACTGACTTGAGAGGTAAGGGGACGGTTTAGAATAGACAACTTTCTTATATTGCTGATGACCATGAGCGATAGGGATCACTTAACATTTAGTTGAAACTTCTATAGGTGAAAATATAATGGAAAGGGCAAGTTCCCTTCGCATGAATAATGTTCGAATAAGTGATTATAGCAGAATCACTTAAACATGACTGCGTGAGGCTGGTAACATATTCGTTTGGTCTTAGTTGAGTGGTCTAAATGGTTACCAGGAAAGTATTAGTGGTCAGTGGAGGTCCATACCTTTGACACGCTGTTCTTGACTAATGCGACGCGAACAACTGCGTATTCGCGTTACCGAGCGTATAGGTAGCAACAGCACGATTCAAAGCAAAGATGTATTCAAACATGATATACTGTAGGATTAGTGTTTTTGAAAATAATAATAAAACGTAGTGATCACAGATTAACTGGTAGTGATTATAATATCAGTGTTGCCAGCTCGGTATTTGCAAAAGTTATCTGAAATATTTACAAAAGTAACCTTTTAGTGTAAAAAATAACCTTTCGATTTTTTTTTCAAATGAATTTCAAATCAGTACTTATCTGAATATTTATACTTATTTATTATACATATAATATTGATACATACTAAATTTGCATTTCAATTCATTTATCAATTTTATTCTCTAATGAGTTGGATACAACTGCAAAACCCATGGGATTGTTATTAGTCCTCATTATAGAAAAGGTACAAAGTCAGGCACACACATGCGTAGTAAGTACTAAGTAGACGTACACTAATATGTAGGAAATTATGTTATCTCTGATACAATACAATACAACCAAAACAGTGAACAAAAATTAATGAAATGATACGACGAGCAACGGCAACAAACGAATGAATTTATCCGAATTCGATTTGATCGAGTGAGTAAGAAAGATACAAGACGTGTTAGTTTAGTAAACGAGTACGACGTATTGTTCTCGTAAATCGTATCTACCGCTTTTTTTTTAATTTAATTTTTAACGACTCTTTTAATTGTGAGCAAACGCAAAGGAAGCTTGCCAACATAAAAATTTAATGTAGCTTTCCCTTTCACGTTTTATATGTGAGAATTTATTAAAACAATTATTCTACAAATTCAGAAATATCACCTTAAAGTAACCATTTCACTAGTGTAACCTAAAAGTAACCAACGGAGTAAAAAAATCACCTAAAAGGTTACAAAAGTAACCTTCTGGTAACACAGTATAATATACTCTTTGATAGTAATGATCAAATCGAATAGGGATGACGATCCGAGATAAATTAATCGTTGAATCGATTTCTTGACAAAAAATCGATATTATATAAGAATCGATATTTCACCTGACACGAATATCGACATCCGATCGGCTGCCGATTTTGAATATAAAATAAGTTTTGGCGATAACGACGTTTTTTTGTCTTCACCTCAGCGGTTGCTCTCACCGTACCTCGATCTAATGATTCGTTGACGATGATCATCTTTTTTTTGTTCTTCACCTCAGCGGGCGCTCTCGCCGTACTTCGATCTAATGGTTCGTTGACGATGATCATCTTTTTTTCGTTCTTCACCCCAGCGGGCGTTATCGCCGTACCTCGATCTAATGGTTCGTTGACGATGATCATCTTTTTTTCGTTCTTCACCTCAGCGGGCGCTCTCGCCGTACCTCGATCTAATGGTTCGTTGACGATGATCATCTTTTTTTCGTTCTTCACCCCAGCGGGCGTTATCGCCGTACCTCGATCTAATGGTTCGTTGACGATGATCATCTTTTTTTCGTTCTTCACCTCAGCGGGCGCTCTCGCCGTACCTCGATCTAATGGTTCGTTGACGATGATCATCTTTTTTTCGTTCTTCACCCCAGCGGGCGTTATCGCCGTACCTCGATCTAATGGTTCGTTGACGATGATCATCTTTTTTTCGTTCTTCACCTCAGCGGGCGTTATCGCCGTACCTCGATCTAATGGTTCGTTGACGATGATCATCTTTTTTTCGTTCTTCACCCCAGCGGGCGTTATCGCCGTACCTCGATCTAATGGTTCGTTGACGATGATCATCTTTTTTTCGTTCTTCACCTCAGCGGGCGTTATCGCCGTACCTCGATCTAATGGTTCGTTGACGATGATCATCTTTTTTTGTTCTTCACCTCAGCGGGCGCTCTCGCCGTACCTCGATCTAATGGTTCGTTGACGATGATCATCTTTTTTTTGTTCTTTACCTCAGCGGGTCACTCGCTGTACCTCGGTCTAATAGTTAGTTGACGAGATCATCTTTTTTTTGGTCTTTACCTCAGTGTCGAACAACCTCAGTCGCTGTTGACTTGTTTGTCGTCGGTTTGGATCTCCGCTTAGAAGTACAGCACACACCAGAGAGCAGTCGAGAGTTCGCGCATGAGCAGTAATATTTATTTGAACATGCCTAAGGCAGGTGTAATTGTTATAATTAAATATCCACTTATATAGTATATACAAACTCTATGTTACTTATCCTTTATGGTTTGTAATGTTTAAATGATTAAAGATAAATAAAACAGATTTTATTATTCGATTCATTTCATGTGAAGAAAATGGTGGTTTTATTTTAGTAATAATCTAAATCAGCGTAAATAACGAATATTATATCGAACAATCAATTTTTTTGATCGAACAAACGATAACTAGCTTAGATTGATTGAAAAAAGAAAAAAAAGTTTAGTTACTATAATTGTCGGCGATAGGTTCAAATCGAATTTTTAAAAATTATTTATAAAAAATGAACAACGAACAAACGATAAATTTGGTCGAACAATCAAGAATAAACGTCGAACAAACGAATTAGCAAAAAAAAATATATAAAAAAAAACATTTTTCCATGCCAACTTAAGAGAGCTATTTACAGAGTAGTAGTATAGTGAAACTATGTTTCCATGTGGTGACACTGGGAATTAATTCCCATTTGTGATGGTTCTCCTACTCGTCGTCCATATCCCAATGAAAATCCTAAATCTGCAATTGGCTTATCTCTCTGTTCGCCTTCTCTGGCTTCTTTTACTTCTTGGAATACTCTGTCCAGTACACATGGTGGTGATCACTACCCCATATTGATAACTTTAATACAAAATTCTACTCTACTCATTAACCTTAATCCACTACTTGGATATAAGCTTAAAAATGCAAATTGGTATGATTTTACAACCACTGTTGATGAGCTTACAAATCGTTTACCAAGTTTAACTGATGTTGGAAATATTTTACCTTATTACGACGAAAACTTCAGCAAATCTTCATATCCCTATCAAAACAACTGAACGTGATTTTATGCTATCACCCCCATGGTGGGATTAAGAGTGTTCTGTTGCAATTAGTAACCGCAAGGAAGCTGAATTTTCCTATATTAGGTCAATGTCTCAAGAACATTTTCTTCTTTATCAACATGCTGATGCTAAAACTAAAAGGCTTTCCTAAAACTAAAAGGCTTCCTTTCTAAAAAGCAAAAAAAAGGGTTGGGTCACATTCTGTGAATCCTTAGACCCCCGATCGCCAGCTAGCCTGGTCTGGAAAAAAATTAAAATATATCGACACTCTGTGTCTTGGGATGATTCATCTGCCTTTGCTGATAAACTTGCTCCACCTCTTGTTCCGTGTGTCAATAACCTCCCTACTGCGTCATTTACCCATTCATCAGATGACATGGATATGCCTTTTTCTTTCTAAGAGTTGCAGTTAGTACTGTCAGATCTAAAGGATTCCGCTCCAGGAGAAGATGGTATCCCTTATTAATTTCTTTTAAAACTTAACGATAAAGCGAGATATTGCTATCTTGAGATGATTATTCGATTTTATGAGATAGGAATCATCCCACAATCTTGGAGGAGTCAAATAATTATACCTTTAAAAAAACCTGGTAAAAATCCTTGAGATCCAAATTCTTATCATCCAATCGCATTATCTACTTTAGTCAAAGTTATGGAACATTTACTCAAAAACCATCTTGAATGGATTTTAGAAAGTAGAGATTTACTCGCCAAGTCCCAATTTGGCTTTAGAAAGGGTCTTGGAACTTTACGACAGTCTTAGAATTATTACAACAGATATTCGAACGGCCCTGGCAAATGGAGAGTACCTTGTGGGTGTCTTCTTAGATATAGCTTCTACATATGATAATGTTCTTCTCCCGGTACTCAGGCAGAAAATGCAACAACTGAGAATTCCGCCGAGGTTAACCAATTTCATTTGCAACCTTCTTTCACCTAGGTCTGTTTTAGTGAAAACTAATTCAGTCTCTCTCCCCTCCAGAACAATCTGGAAAGGTCTCCCTCAGGGCTCAGTCCTTAGTCCACTTCTCTATAACATCTATACATTTGATCTCGAACTATCTGTTGTATGTTTCTCCAATATACTACAATATGCAGATGACATTGTTATTTATCGTAGTTCAAAATCCATGGAAGAAATCTTAAATTGGCTAAATTCTGCTTTGCATTATTTAGGAACAGATCAAGGGCTTTCATTCTGTTGATAAATGCAAGGCTACAATTTTCATGCTATTGTTCAACCAACTCTAATGTGTGAGGAGCAACGGATCTACATTGTTGAAAGATTTAAATTTTTAGATATTTATTTAGACTCTAGGTTAAATGGTGTTGCTCATATTGACTATATAAGCAGAAAATGCGAAAGTGTCATTAACATTATCCGTGTTATATATATCTGGGTGTATGGTGGGGTGCCCATCCATACACCCAAAAATTGCTCTATAATGCAATAATCCGTAGCTATATGTACTATAGACTATTTACTTTCGATCCAATTACCCAATTAACCCCAAAAAAAGTTAGACAAGTTAGAATATAAATCTTTAAGAATAATACTAGGTGCGATGAAATCATCTCCAACTAATTCACTTCAAGTAGAATGTGTGGAACCCCCTATACAACTACGCAGTCAGTTTCTTTGTGATCACTTTATTTGTAAAGTTTTACAACTCTCCAGTCATCCTTTATTAGACAAACTTTATAACCTCCCTTCTGCTCTTAAACCAAATGAGTCACCCACTTGCTTATTAAAAAGCTTTATTAAATTTACAAGTCTCCCTCATCCAATTCTCTCTTCTCCTAGACTGCAATTTTTTTCTTCTTCCTATAAAGAATTGGTGCATCTTTCATTGGTGCAAATTAAATTCCGGCAAATTGTTGATACAGACTGGCAAGATTATCTAATAATTTATAATGATCCTTCTAAAGTATCAAAAAATGGGTATGTCGGTGCAGCATGCTGGATCCCAAAATTTAATATTTCTCCCTAATTTAAGTGTCCACCAGAAACATCTGTTTTTACAGAAGAGTCTATAGCAATCAAATTTAAAGACAAACTTTGATATTGACTGAATCTTTGAGCTGCCTTCAGACTATTAAAGATAACCCATCATTTTCAAAATTCAGGAAGTATTGTATTCTTGTTATCAGATAGTTTTGTCTGTGGTATTGGCTTGGATCCCTGGTCACTCAGGTGTCGTCGGTAACGAGACTGCTGACGCTTTTGCTAAACAAGCGATAGAACTAGGCACTTTGTCTCATTACGTAAATCATCCACAGGATCTCCGTTCGGTTGCGAAAATTGACCTTTTAAATTCCTGGAAGTCAATGTGGGATTCATCGAAATGTGTTAAAGGCAAACATTACGCATCAGTCCAACATGATATTCCACAAAGGCCTGATTCTTTTCTCATCAAAATGAGGTTCGATGGGTCATCTCGATTATCAGCCGTGTCCGAATTGGACACTCATGTACCCCAGTGCATCTGGCTTAATTAAGGATTCGGGATAATTCACTCTGTGAGTGTGGTCTGGATGAAGGATCCATCTCTCACATCTTGTTCTCTTGCCCTAAGCTTCTCTGCAATCTCTATGATCTTCATCTATCTATCCCTTGTCCTATCAATTTTAACTTTTTCCTTAATTTAGTATCTCATCCTCGTTATGTAAAATTTGTGTGCAGATTTATTAAACATAACAAAATTAAATTGTAAATATTAATTGTAGTTGTTAATTTGTAATTAGTTATATGGTGGTGGTTTACTAATTTCTAGTGTGTATGTGTTTTTTTTGTTGTAGATTGAAACTAACCAGGAAAAATTCTCGCATATAATGGCGATAATGGCGATATGACGCATAATAAATTAAGTATTGTATATTTTCACCGGTCAATCCTCCACAAGTGTCTTTCGTACTACGTGACATTGGCAGAGTACTCAGTGCACATTCGTAGTGCGCAACTGAAGGCCATCAAACCTAAAGAAGAAGAAGAATTCCCATTTTTTGGCAACCGGCCAATCTCCTTTGTGTTTTACTCAATATACGTGACATTGGCGGAGTACTTTGTGCACACTTGTTGTTGCACACCTGAAAGCCATAAGTGAAGCGCATATCCCTATCCCTGCTCATAGCCAAAGTATTCAGGCTGTGGCTGTGAGAATTTCTAATATTTCTTTCCTTTCTCTATACATCCCTAATCCTAGCTTTTCCATCCTATAAGAACTACGATCAATTTTCTTCTCCTTGCCTTCTCCTGTTTTCATAATGGGGGATTTTAACTGCCATCACACTGTTTGGGGCTCCAACCGTTGTGATTGGTTTTCAACTCATTTATTACAAATTTTTGACGACTTCAATGTTTGTATAATAAATGATGGTTCAGTCACCCGTAGACCCTACCCCAATGAAAACCTGTTGATTTATCTATTTGCTCTCCTTCTTTGGCTTCTCTTTCTAGCTGGAAAACTTTGCCGAGTACCCATGGCATTGATCATTACCCGATTGTGATCACTTTAGCTCAAAACTCTAATCCATCTGTGAATTATAATAGTCTCCGTAGATATAAATTAAAAAAGGCAAACTGGATAGAATTTGCTTCTTCTGTTGACAGACTTACAGAAACTCTACCTGTCTTGACTGATGATGAAAACATTTTACCTTATTATGATAACTTTGTAAATATTTTAAAATCCTCTGCAGACCTCCACATTCCTATCAAAAAAATTGAACGTGATTTTATGTTGTCTCCCCCGTGGTGGGATGAAGAATGCTTATTATAAAACGCAATGAAGCAGAATCTTCCTACACAATGTTTATGTCCCTTGAAAATTTTCTCAACTACCAGCACGCTGACGCTAAAGCCAAGACAATTCTCTCTAAGAAGAAAAAGAAGGGATGGATATCCTTTTATGAATCCTTTGACCCTCGTTCTCCACCTTTTTTAGTATGGGGTATTAATATCCTTCGAGCTTTATCTAGTGTATGGTGGGGTGCCCATCCCTACACCCAAAAACTATTGTACAATGCCATAGTCCGTAGTCATATTGATTATGGATTGTTTGTGTTGGATCCAATAAATAACTTAGCCTTACAAAAGTTAAATAAATTGCAGTATAACAGTTTGAGAATAATATTAGGAGCAATGAAATCATCTCCAACTATTAGCTACCAGCACGCTGACGCTAAAGCCAAGACAATTCTCTCTAAGAAGAAAAAGAAGGGATGGATATCCTTTTATGAATCCTTTGACCCTCGTTCTCCACCTTTTTTAGTATGGGATCGAATTAAGAGATTCCGGCAATCTGTCTCTTTTGCTGACGATGTCTCTTCCGATCCTTCCCTTTAGTTAGAAAATTATGCTGACAAACTTGCTCCCCCTTTTGTACCTAATATTGATTGCACTTCTACTGTACCACTATCTTGTAATATTAATGACATGGATTTACCATTTTCTGCTTCAGAGCTACAAATTGTGCTCTCCAGTTTAAAGGATTCCTCCCTAGGGGAAGATGGTATTCCTTACTCATTTCTTGTAAAGCTTAATGATGAAGCGAGATACTGCTACCTTAAAATGATCAATAGATTTTTTGAAACAGAAATTGTCCCACAATCTTGGAGACGCCAAATAATTATCCCAATAAGAAAACCTGGTAAAGACCCACTAGACCCAAATTCATATCGTCCAATCGCATTGTCATCTACTCTTTCTAAAATTATGGAACACTTGCTCAAAAACCGCTTAGAATGGATTTTAGAGAGTCAAAATTTACTAGCCAAGACCCAATTTGGTTTTTAGAAAAGGTCTTGGTACACTGGATAGTCATGGAGTTATTACAACAGATATTCTAACGGCCCTGGCAAAAGAAGAGTACCTTGTGGGTGTTTTCCTAGATGTGGCATCCGCATATGATAATGTTCTTCTCCCGGTACTCAGGCATAAAATGTTTCAGCTGAGCATTCCGCCGAGATTAACTAACTTTATATGCAACCTTTTATCGCCTAGATCTGTTTTAGTGAAAACCAATTCTCTGTCTCTTCCCCCCAGAACAGTCTGGAATGGTCTCCCTCAGGGTTCAGTCCTAAGCCCTCTCTTGTATAACATTTACACTTTTGATCTTGAATTATCTGTTGTAAGCTTCTCCAATATTTTACAGTATGCGGATGTTATTGCCCTATATTATAGTTCGAAATCTATGGAGGAAATTTCAAATCGTTTAAATTCTGCTCTGTATTACTTAGGAATCTGGTTAACAGATCATGGTCTCTCATTATCTGTTGACAAATGCAAAGCGGTAATATTTACCAGAAAAACGGCTGTAGACATTCCTGTTCTTGTGTTTGAGGATCAACACATTTTCATTGCTGATAAAATTAAATTCCTTGGTGTTTATTTGGACTCTAGATTAAATGGTGTGGCACATGTTGATTATGTGAGTGAAAAATGTGAAAGGGGTATTAATATCCTTCGAGCTTTATCTAGTGTATGGTGGGGTGCCCATCCCTACACCCAAAAACTATTGTACAATGCCATAGTCCGTAGTCATATTGATTATGGATTGTTTGTGTTGGATCCAATAAATAACTTAGCCTTACAAAAGTTAAATAAATTGCAGTATAACAGTTTGAGAATAATATTAGGAGCAATGAAATCATCTCCAACTATTGCTCTTCAGGTGGAATGTGTTGATACTCCAATACACCTACGTAGTCGTATCTTTACGATCGCTTTATTTGTAAAGTTTTACAACTTTCATCTCACCCCTTGTTGGACAAACTCTATCGGCTTTCTGTTAATCTTAAAAGGACTCAACTTCCTACTTGTTTATTAAAAAGTTTTCTAAAATTCACCAGTCTTCCTCATCCAATTCTCTCTTCTCCTAGTCATCCAATTTTTTCTTCTTCTTTTAATGGACTAATTTATCAACCCTCTATCATTATCAATCTTGGTATAAATAAAAGGACAGTAGAAGCTGATATCAAGTTTCGTAACATTATTAATGATAATTGGCAAGACACTTTAATAATTTACACAGATGCCTCAAAACTATCAGTAGGTGGCTGCGTTGGTGCTTCCTGCTGGGTCCCAAATTTTAATATCTCCCTTCAATATAAATGTCCCCCAGAAACATCAGTATTTACAGGAGAGTCTAATGCAATTTTAGAAGCCATTAATTTTGTAGAAATTCACAACATTAGACATACTTTAATACCGACTGACTCTTTGAGCTGCCTTCAAGCCATTAGGGATAATCCGTTTCGTAGTAAGGTGAGAGTTTCTGTCGTATTCAGGATTCGGGAGGTGTTGTATTCATGTCATCGGAAAGGTTTGTCCATTACATTGGCTTGGATTCCCGGTCACTCAGGTATCGTCGGTAATGAGACTGCTGATGCTTTTGCCAAGCAGGCAGTGGAAATTGGCACTTTATCTCACTATGCAAACCACGCTCATGATCTACGTTTAATCGCAAAATTCGACCTTATTAAGTCCTGGAACTCAATGTGGGATTCAGTAAAATGTGTCAAAGGAACACATTACGCAGCAATCCAACAGGACATTCCACGAAGACCTTGGTTTTTTCTCCATCAAAATGAGGTTCGTTGGGTTATCTCTACGATCAGTCGTCTTCGAATTGGACACTGCTGCACATTTTTGTAAATTGAGAATCCGAGATCATTCACTGTGTGAATGTGGCCTGGACGAAGACACAATTTCACATTTGTTGTTTTCATGCCCTAAGATTTTCTGTAAACTATATGATGCTCTCCCTTCTTCTATCCCTCGTCCTATTAATGATAAATGTTTCCTGCAATTAGTGTTTTGTCCGCGTTATGTAAAATTTGTGTGTAAATTTATTAAGTCTAACAAAATTAAACTGTAAATAGTATACTAACTGTATATATTATTTATTAGAATATAAGCAATTTTTTTTATTTTTTTTGGTGTTGGATACTAACGAATACTGTGTTGTTGTAGATTGATATTAACATGGTGGAGTCCTCTGATTATAAAGGAAGTGTTTTAAAATAAAATCTACAATTCACCGGTCAAACTTCACAAGTGTGTTTTGTCCTCACTACGTGACATTGGCAAAGTACCCTGTGCATGTCTATTGTGCACAACTAGAAGCCATTAAAAGAAGAAGGAAGGAAGGAAGGAGTAGAAGAAGAAGAATTCCCATTTGAATGTTTTGTAGTTTGTACTTTGTACTATAGACTCGGAGACATTTACCGGTAGACTAGTCTGTATCCGTCCTTAGGTTTAGATCAACTTTACATACCTATTTTTTTCATCAATTTTACTAATCGGATCATAATCGGAGTTTGATATTTCGATATATCGACTTTATTTAATAAATAATAGTAAGTCAGCTCAAAAATGATTTACACAATTTATAATCCAATATAATTATTAAACTAATTAAATTATAAATAAATGTTGAAAGTTACAAACATAGAATTCTAATAAAGCTTAAGGTACAAATCATTTTTTTGCTGTTTTTATTTCATAATAGAAAAAGCAAAGGTATTGGAATTGTACAGCCTTGTAGACAAATATAACTATTTAAAAAAAAATATAATAGTGTAAAAAATGTAATTTAATTTTTCGATGATGATGGAGAAAAAATAAAAAAATCACTTAAAATATATCGATGTCATCGATATCTTCATTTCAACATCAAACTATCAATATATCAATATTTTATCAACAGTCCTATTTCTTACATATTGATTATTATAATATATAATATTAATAAATACGTTTCTAATATATTTAAATTGAATCTAACAAATTTAAAGCTGTAAAAATATCGATATTTTTTTGCACTTCCCACATCCCTAAGATAATATAATTTATGATGGCGGTAACAATGATTTAGTATGCGGGGCAGGGGGTGTCAACTCTTCTAGGGAGGGGTGGAATAACTACGGGGGTCAGAACCTGTGCTGCCACAACAAAGAAGAAAAATATTTTAATCAAGAATGTTTTTTTACGAGTGACAACATTTGACAAAACAAGTCATGAATTCCCTACTATTACAATTTCGCAACAACTTCTAGTTGAGTTTGAATTATGAAAGTCATTTCAAGTAAATAAAAATTATACATATTGTGAGTCGTTTTCTTTTTACTTGTAAATGCTTTTGGTGTATTAAATTCTTCATTTATCTTTTCTTTAACGAGTTGAGTTGAGCTTCTGCTCCTCCTCTAGTTGTGTGAAAGTGTGGTATTTGAGATAGTGACTCTTTGTTTTCTTTTAATTATGAAAGAAAATATGCGAAAATGTTTAAAATGTGGTATATCACCCGTGATAGATCCCTCTATAATATTACATCGTTTCCCCAGACCCGGGAGGACTAATATATTACGGTAATAATATTTTGTATTACACTAGTAGTGCCGCGAGTTTTCACCCGTGTAGTTCCCGTTCCCGTGGGAATATTGGGATAAAATATATTCTTGACACACAAATAATGTGGCTTTCTATTGGTAAAAGAATTTTCAAAATCGGTTTAGTAGATCCAGAAATTACCCCCTACAACGTCACAATCTCATAAACTACATCTTTATAATACTAGTGGTATAAGTATAGAAGTAGCTATAGATTGTATATCGATTAGATAAAAGCCTTAAAATTCATGTGAATCATATAAGTCTTTGTAGACTTATAAGTTCGTTGGGGATAAGATCTACATATGAGTAATAGTTTCATATTTTTATTACAGATGTGAATTATGGGCCAAATATTGTTTTCCTGATGAAGAGTGGTCATGTCCAAAATTTCAAATGAAACTCTGGACAAAACATAGGATGTTATGTTCTAGACATTTTTCAGAGTTTGCATATATAGATTCTTCCAAAAAGAAGCTATTAAAACATGCTACACCATCAGATGAGGTAAGAATAGGACTGAACAATAATTTAAACTAAAGTTATCTGAAATGTTTTAAAATTAATACAATATAATATTTTATTTTCAGAATATGGCAGTTTATTTTTCTAATGAACTATTAAGCCAACCTGTCCCTGGCCCTTCAAGTGCATTTAAGGATATTACCAACCTTGCCAAGGTAAAAACTATCATGCTAGTCATCTACAGAATTTTAATCATTATTTTAACTTTAACTATCTTTATGAAATCAATATGCATCTATAATTATAACATACTAGCGACCCACCCTCGCTTATCATATTCTATATGTGTACAAATTTTCGTCCAAATCTTGTACACATATAGAATATGATAAAGTCACAAACATCCAAACATCCTTGCAAACTTTAACATTTATATATTAGTAGGATTTTACATTTCTGCTCACTCTGCCCATGTAATGTTGTTTTTTTTATACTGTTAAAGATAACATTTTTCCAGGATAATCTATGTCACTTCCTGAATTGTAGTCAATTCAACAAAAAAAAATATTTCTCATATTATATAAACATTTTATTTTTACAGGAAAATACTTCTTTTGTTAAGCCTGGTCCTTCAAGTTTACTTCAAGGCACAGATAATATTGCAAGGGATGTTGCTGCTTGCAAGTCTGTTATACAAAACAGGATGTCAGATCATTCTTATTGTCGTTCATTTGGTAACTCACAATCACATTCCAAGGTATTGTTAATTTTTATAAGCATTGATTTGTTTTGGTTTTGATATCTTTATTATAATCTTATTTAAATATATAATAAAATTTTATCTGAAACTGTAGTTGTATTCATATATTCTATTAAAAAATATTTTAAAGATCTCAAGGATTTCTAGTATTAGTGCTCACTAGCAAATCGCCTTCGCTTCGCTTCAGGAAAATTAAAAAAAAATAAAATAAAAATTTTACGCGGATAAAAAGTATCCTATATGTTAATCAAAATCATTTTCTATGTGTGCAAAATTTCATCCAGATCCATTCAGCTGCGTCATTAAGTCACAAACATCCAAACATCTTCACAAACTGTCGAATTTATAATATTAGTGGGATTAGAGGGATTAATGTGAATATAATAAAATATAAACCTATAGTTAAGATTTTTATGACCAGGAATATAAAGAAAAATAATGCTATGATTATATTCAATTTCAGGATATTTCCTTGCGGTACAATAAGTGCAAAAAATATATCCAAAAGATATGTAAGTTACGTTCAGTAATAAAAAATATGAAAAAGAAGCAAATGATAACTTCATTAGTTGAAGATGAGACAATACAAAAATTAAGCAATAAAATAAGTCCAAGTTTTGCCTTGTTATTGCAAGGAGAATTGCAAAATTTTAAGAAGAAATTATTGGGTCGAAGATGGACTACAGAGTTAAAAATACTAGCCCTTAGGCTGTATAAAAGATCGCCTACATGTTATAGGCTAATGAGAAGGGTTTTTTGCCTTCCTTCACCTGGGACACTAAAATCTCTACTGGGA
Organism: Limenitis camilla; assembly: GCA_905147385.1. Lineage (NCBI taxonomy): Eukaryota > Metazoa > Arthropoda > Insecta > Lepidoptera > Nymphalidae > Limenitis > Limenitis camilla. Next base: position 856,427 of record LR990252.1, on the reverse strand, counting down.
AGATTTAAAATAAATGTTGGTATGAATAATAATATTATGAAGGTTATCCAAGGCTTTGCCAAAAACCAAAACAAGTCTGACAATGCTTACACATTGTTATTTGATGAAATGGCAATTAAACGACATTTGCACTACAACATGAAAGATGATTGCATTGATGGCTATCAAGATCATGGTACTCATGGAAGATCTCCAGAAGTAGCTACTGCAGCTCTTGTCTTCATGATCACTGGCATAAGAAAACAAGTAAAACAACCAATAGCATATTATTTATCCGGTTCACATGTAACTGCTGATAGACTAGCTGTTATTATAAAAGAGGTAAAAATATAACAAACATTTGTGTGTTGTGTACATTGCTTGTTAATTATTAAAGTTTATTAATATAAAAACAACCTTATGCCTGCAGGTTGTTTCATGCTGTCTGACCTGTGACATTAACATAATGGCTATTGTGTGCGATTTGGATGGTGTCAACAGAAGGGCATTAAAAATCCTAGGTGCCACACAAGAGAAGCCATCACTTGTAATTAATAAAAAGGAAATTGTCAGTATTTTTGATGTGCCCCATCTTCTAAAATGTTTTAGAAATTTGTTTCTGAAGTACAATATAAGTTGTACTGTTGACATAAACAACACTAGTGGAATAGGTAAATATAAAAAATACCATTTTTAGTAGTCACCATATAACATTGTCTTGAAGTGAAAGCATGCTAGTTTCCCTAAAGCTAAATACATTTATAATATTGATTATGATTTTATGTGCTGACGACTCATACCTTTTTTAGGTGTGGCTAAATGGAGTCATATAGAAGATTTTTACAATTTGGACTCTTCAAATCCCAATTTTGTTTTTGCTCCTACTTTACGTAGGGATCACTTAGGACCAAATTCTAAACAAAAGATGAAGGTCAACCTTGCTGCCCAAGTTTTAAGCCATACAGTTGCTGCGGGGATGTTAGCAAAAATAGCTCAAGGTACATTTCCCTACAATTTATTATTTTTAGCAAAACCAAGCCATTCCTTTGTAAAAAGTAATATGTTTATACCACATTGTTTTGTTTTGAACAGATACACTGGTTTTTTTAAACAAATTTCATCATATTAATTTTGTCTGCTTCTGATTGAAAGAGTAACAACTTAGTTAAAATTCCAAATATTCAATATATTTAAAATCTTAAAGTTTTTCAATCATAAATTTTTTAATTTATTTACAGGTGAACTCACTGCTGAAGCGATTGTCACAGCAAATGTTGTATCAAATATGGACAAATTATTTGACTTATTAAATAGTGACAATCCAGACAGGAGGCGTGGAAAGCCTTATGCAACAAATATGACTGAAAAATCACCACATTTGGATTTTTTTAGAAAAATGAAGAGTTTTTTTCAGAACATGAATTTTATTGGTAGCCATAGCGCGCCGCCATCTAAAGAAGGTTGGATTTGGACCCTTAATGGAATGGAGATGCTGTGGTCAACTATAAAACAAAACACAGATGTGAAAAGTCTCTCTACTCGTCGACTGCAGCAAGATCCTCTTGAGAATTTATTTGGGTGCATAAGAGGGAATTGTGGTTCTAATTCAAACCCAACGGCAGGACAATTTGTTGCTGGTTTTAAAACCGCAGTTCTTTCTAGTCTTTCCCATATAAGCACAGGAAATTGTGAAGCAGATAATAATATTTGTATTATTAATAATTTCAAATTTCTTTTAACTTCTGAAGAGCTCCCTAAGACAGTTGTCATTAATACAGATAGGGTGCCTCTCTTGTCAAACATGGTTTCTGCAGTAGAAAATTCTTTAGTTGAAACGATTTGTGAAGATGCAGGAGAGGTTCAAGCTTGTGCGTATGTTTGTGGATTTTTATTAAAGAATCAAAAATTAAACGAAACCTGTAAAACATGCAAAAGTATTTTTACGTCTTGTGAAAGTATAACTTTGCATAATTTTGTTACAAATAAAGAATATTACACAGAATGCAAAAAAAGCTTGAAATATGCTTCAAAAGATTTTGTACAATGTGTAGAAACCTGTGCTACACTAATAAATGAATTATTAATTCAAAATAGTCATAAAAATTACATAAAAAAAGATGTTATAGAAAAATTAAATAACAATACCTGTTTTAACTTCTTGGAAGAATGTATACCGCATAAAGTAGAAAATATACAATATATAAATAATAGTGTTCTGTACATATGTATTAAAAGATTTTGTGTTTTAAAAAATCGCAATTTTGCGCAAATGGCATCCATGTCAGCATTGAAAAAAAAAATTAACATATTGCAACACCGATAATAACAGGGGTTCTTATGTTAAAACTTATTTGCATGAAAAAAAACTATAAATATGTTAAAAGTACTTTTATTTTAATTATTTTGATTAATGTCTTAAAGGCAGGACCAAGTCCTGACTTATTGTTTCTTTTATCCGAGTTGTTTAATTTTTTATATCTAAAGTTAACTATTTTAAAATTGAATTGGGTGTATACACCGATAAAAACTGATATTCATAAACTTGAAAATAACAATATAACGAGTTACATGTTATTATATCATTTTGATTTGTGAGACAATAATATCTTACCTCATAAAAAATAAATGAGGTATCTGTAATATATAATTATTTAATACAGCATAATTCTTGTTTAAATAGTAATAATGAGTATCCTATTCTTAATGATATCTTAAACTTATTAAGTTATTTCAAATGTTATAAGTAATTTAAGTAATCAATACAAGTTGTTTTAATACAATAAAATTATATGTATATCAACATATTATGTTTTATTATCTTACGGTTTCTTTTTTTGTATACAGTAGGATATTTTAAATTCGTGTTTATAAGTATGGAGTTCTTAAGGTTGGTAGATGTAAATCTGTTGTATATATGCTAAAATTTTGTTTGGATTTTAGTACGTAGACATTACAGTTTTACATCTTCCATCCTTAGGATGTCCGTAAAAATGACACGAATTTAAATTATCATAATTTTAAAATTCCCGCCTACAGTGAAAATTTAAAAAGCCGTACATTTCCCGCCTCATTAGTTGTCTGGGGGTCGCACATAGATGGCGCTAGTATCTCAATTAGTCTCCCAATTTTTACTATGGAGTTATCATTCTTTCCTTTAGGATAATATATGTTCTGTGATGCGGGGACTACCCGAAGTTGATCATTACCATTACTAATAAGCAGGATATTTACAAAAACACCTATTTGAAACCAATCGCTTTCAGACAGACGTGCTTCAGAGGCAGTTGTTCGCGTGACCGGTCAGGCTGCGTTTGCTGTCTTGTGCTCCATCATTAGTCAATAACGTTTCAAAGGTATGGACCTCCACTGACCACTAGGTAATACTTTCCTGGTAACCATTTAGACTACTCAACTAAAATCAAACAAATAGGTCGCCAGCCTCACGCAGTCATGCTTAAGTGATTCTGCTATAATCACTTATTCGAACATTATCCATGCGAAGGGAACTTGCCCTTTCCATTATATTTTCACACCTAAGCTGTTGAACATTTTTTGATAAATTTGGATATAGTGAGTGATTGCAGAGAACTTTATTTGACAAAAAAAAACATTTAATAGAAGTTTTCCAACCTAATGTTAAGTGGTCGCTGTCGCCCATGGTCATCATCAATATAAGATAGTCTCTTTCATATATTGATGATCGGGCAGTTCTATTCTAACCTGTCCCTTCATCATTTAGGTCAGTCTATCACTATACAAATACAAAACCAGAAACCTTGGCGTATGTACTATCCGCTTTATCATTATCCTATTGATTACAGGTATACTGAAGTAACTTTAACAGATACTGACACTGAAGTTGAGTTTGACACAAAAATCAAACAAGTAGAGAGTGAAATGGAGCCAAATCCACTGCCCAAAGTCCGAGATAATGAAGCTCAAACTTTGATTACAATTACTATGATAGATGAGTCAATTATCAAGGTAAATAAGATAAGTTCCATGTAGCATAGTATTGAACAGCTTGTCGGTGACAGATGAGAAAAAAAAAAACATTTTTCCTACTGTCCTATTTTTAGGACACTATGACATTGAAATTTATCTTTAAAAGTTCACGTTTCCTCTTTTTATTTCAACATTGTTTACACATTGTGACTGTTTTTTACAAAGTCAACAGTAGGTCATTGACGGGTCGTGATGATGATGATTATTTACTTGTGATCGACCCTAGTTTCTGATAAGTCAAGGTACTTTTACAAGCTTTTATTTAACTTGCAATGTATGTCTGTAACAAATCTTGCAATTTTGAAGCAGATATCTTCAACCAATTGAGCTGAAATTTCTTATACAGTATAAATTATGTGATGGCCCAGTGGTTGAGACTTCAAGTCTTACTCGGGAGGTCCGAGGTTCGATCCTGGGCACACACCTCTGACTCTGAGTTATGTGTGTTTAAAGCATTTAAATATCACTTGCTTCAACGGTGAAGGAAAACATTGTGAGGAAACCTGCACTCCTGAGAGTTCCCTAAAAATTCTCAAAGGTGTGTGAAGTCTACCAACCCGCACTGGGCCAGCGTGGTGGACTATGGCCTGATACCCTTCTCATTCTGAGGAGGAGACCCGGCTCAGCAGTGGGCCATTGAAGGGTCGTGATGATAAATTATGTAATGACTATAAGTACTAAAAATTATGAAGTAAAAATTTTTTTTTTTCATTTTATCGCATTCAAATAAAAGCTTAAAAAGTTTTTTTACTTTTAATTTATTTTAAAATACTCTCAAAGCTAAGCATTATAGATAAACCCAACCCGTGACCCCCCCAAAACCTAGCTTCAAGCAGACATGTTACAACAATTACTTGTCGTTCCCATTTGGGACATTCATGCACCCCAGTCCATCTTGCCAAAATAAAGGTGAGAGACCACTCTCTATGTGAATGTAGCCTTGACGAGAGTACTGCAGACCACATTTTCTTTTATTGTAATAAGTTCCCAATATCCTTGCTCTCTACTAAAATTCCTCGTCCTACTAACTCTCAATCCCTTTTTTTTCCTTCGTCTGACTTCTGTATCATTAAGATTCTATGTAAATCTATCTATACATATTATAAATTTGTAGACTTGCTGTGTCTGTACATTGCGTGTATATTAAAAAAAAATTAGCAGAGGGGAATTCAAATAACCTATAGATACCATTTCAAAAGTTTTTAAAAAATTTGTCTGTTTGTAGTTTCTTTGCACGCGATAAACGCAGAAATTACTGAATCCACTCAAGTGACGCTTGGAGTAACATTTAGTGTTTGTTTCATCGCAATCGGTTCACTCAATCAAAAGATATATTCATTTACAAATTTCATTAATGTAGTTGAACCTGTCACACGTCCTGTAGATGGCGCCACGTGCTTTACAAATGTCTCATAGTATAATCACCAATCTATATTTGGATTTTACAATAATTTTATATAATATTTTACAATAATATAAAATGTTTTTTTAATTTTTTAATAAGATATTTTTGAAGTTTTGCTACATGTTGTTTATTTTATTAGTTTTCTTTTTCTTCTGTCACATAGATGGCGTTGTCGCTGTAAAGTGTAGTTATTATGTATTATTTTATACTTATCGGTTTTTACAGTAATATATTTTTCAGCCTTTATACCTGATCTGCAGATCACACCATAATGGGATGTACTTTTTAACCCCCGACGCTACAACAACGCGACGGGGTGTTATACGTTAAACGTGAATATCCGTATGTCTGTCTGTGGCAGGAGAGAGGGAATGCGGTTAGATTACATGCGAATTGTTTTGTATGAAAACCGATGGTTCTGAGCTAAAATGTGTGAAGATCTGATCAGCCGTTTGAAGACTCTTCTCTAACTCATTTCCAACAAGTCTGTTTGGTTTCAAATTTATTGTTAAAGACTTTGCAGCATTAAGTAGTGTATACCAACTCCTCAGCCACTTACAGCAGACATTTCGTGGTGAGGCTAATGACGATAGTTTCTTTGTTGGCATTTCCTACACATGTCAACATTAAGTAGTCTGGGTCAGCCACTTACGTTTAACGTGAGTGTGTATTACGGTAGAATGTTTCTATCATACTTTAGGAAGTATGAATAACTATTTCAGTCAATTTTTTATTAATAGTTATTATGAAATTAAATTGATTATTATTTTTCTGTAACATATCTTCCAAGGCGGAGCGAGACGGGTCGCACCCCCCACTTCCGGTACGCTACGTCACCGGATCACTCTCCGTTTTTATTTGTTAGCTTATACTTTTGATATAATCATCAACAAGGCACAGGGACCAGCTCAGCGCGTTGCAGGAGTACACCTGAGTGTTAACTGTTCCTCGCACGGTAATGTAACTTGATGTAGCTCTATCCCGTTCTATCCCGTGGACAACCCTCACAATCTCTCCACTAATATAGTATAGCGGGAAGTTTTAATATAATCTGTAACGTCATTAGTAGAGGTAGGTGCCGGTGGTGTATTAAGTTTTGTCGTAATTTGGTAGTTAAGAGTATTTTTTTTTAGTTTTAATTTGTGATGTATGTAAATATTTGATAATTAATTTAATCGTGTGGTGAGGTGTACACGCAGAGAAATTTCTGCGCTATAGGTCATACGCAGACGGAGTTGCGGGCACAGCTAGTATATTAATATATATAATTATATAATATTTACCTTTAATGAGTATATACATCCATATAACACTTTATAATAATTCTTTTGTTACTTTTTAATTAAATTTGACTAACCAGTGTGTATTTAGGTGTTGGTTCAACTTTCAGGTCTCCCCCCTGTCCCTTATATTTACCCGTGGCTATAACAAGAAAATAGTTTACCAGCCCCTAATGCAATGTGCTACATTGTAAACCAGAATTACTTCAAGCAAAATTCTTTAATTAAAAAATTAAACCTTAAAATGATTACAGGCACAGCAACAAGAATGTAAGTGTATCAAGGAAAGTTCTGACAAAACTCTTCAGAAGTTGGAGACGATAGCTACACAACAACAACAATCAATGGAGGAGACATGTCAAACATTAAATAATTTAAAAAGAAAGTTTGAGCAATTTGAAGCATCAATTTCCAAAATTTCTAGACTATTAAGTAATAGTGATGGATTTTATGAGGGTTGGAATTTGGATCATGACATCATCATGTCACATGAATATGTTGCGAGAAATGATTTGCTTAAAAGATTACATAAAATAAAACAAATTTATTTTACAACTGACTTAATAGACGGGAAGGACGAAATTATAGAACTCTTAACCTCTATTACGAAATATGGTGTCAGTAAATATGAACGTTTTCCGAGTGGTGGTGGGGGTGATTATTATGTTAATATCTATGATGACACTATATCTGAACACATTAATTATATTATTAAAGTGTGTAAATTTATAGAAGCGGCAAAAGATTTATCTATAAAAAAGAAATTTAACGAGTGTTTAAGGACTTTTAGAGGAGATATTATTAAGTACAAATCATGGTATTTGTTTGATAGAGTCTCATTCGAAAGTAAAAATGGGTTAACATGGGTCGAAAAAGAGAAATTAGTTAAATAAGTTTGTGTGAGAGAGATAGGCGATACAGAGAGAGTCTGTATTTGTTAATGAAACATAAATATGGTGTTGTGGTCTCTAGTTAATAGTTCTCTGTCTCTTTGTGTCTTGTCTCTGGTATTTTCATTAAAATATCTTTAATATTTAAATAATAAAATGTTGAATATTAATTTAGAATGCATTAAATTTTTGGATGAAAACTAACTCAACTCTAATTTATGAGACTATTTTTTAATATTTGTTTTTATCATTAAAAATGAAAAAATATTTCATTTCATTAAAAAACTTTAGTATTGTTAATCCTGTAACTTTACATTAAAGATTTTGGAATTGTATTTTTAATGTGATTAATAAAAAATAATATAACTTACACGTTTAGTTATTTATTTACATTACGCTCAATAAACATTCGCTTGTTGGCGTTGGCAACACTGGAACTTATAAGTAGAAAAAAAATATCTTCTTTGTTTAATGGCTTCTAGTTGTGCACAATAGACATGCCAATGTCACGTAGTGAGGACAAAACACACTTGTGGAATTTGACCGGTGTGACTGAGTTTTTAATTTATGAAAGTTCCTTTACAATAAGATGGTTCCACCATGTTAAGGTCAATCTACAACAACACAATATAAGTTAATAACCAACATCAATAAAAAAAAGTCTTACATTCTAATAAATAATATTATATACAGTTAGTATACTATTTACAGTTTAATGTTGTTAGACTCAATAAATTTACACACAAATTTTACATGACGCGGATACAACACTAATTGAAGGAAACATTTAACATGAATAGGACGAGGGACACAAGGAGGTAGAGCATCAAAGAGTTTTGGGCAGGAAAACAACAAATGTGAAATTGTGCCTTCGTCCAGGCCACATTCACACAACGAGTGATCACGAATTCTCAGTTTGTGAAGGTGTACTGGGGTACATGAATGTCCAATTCGAAGACGACTAATTGTAGAGATAACCCAACGAACCTCATTTTAATGAAGAAAAAACCAGGGTCTTTGTGGAATATTTTGTTGGATAGCTGCATAATGTTTCCCCTTTACAGATTTTAATGAATCCCACATTGAGTTCCAGGAATTAATAAGATCAATCTTAGCAACGGAACGTAGATCTTGAGGGTGATTTATAAAGTGAGTTAAAGTGCCCATTTGTATCGCCTGCTTAGCAAAAGCATCAGCAGCCTCATTACCCACGATACCTGAGTGAACAAATAAATATCATTATGATAACATTACCATTCATTCATTTAATTTCAAGTTTAAATAGGTCTGCAGTGTTGCCAAAAAAATTACAGATAATAAAATACTTTAAGCACCCAAAGATTCAATAATTTTGTTAAAAGTCTAATAACCATTTTTACCCGACTACGGCGAAGCCAAAAGTAAGGGTTATGTTTTGGTAGTCTATGTATGTATGTTCAGCCTTAGCGCATAAACTACTGAACCAATTTACATGAATGAGGTGTCAATAGATTCGTAATAATGGCGCGGGTGAAGCTATAAAAAATTTATGTTTTTTATGACTTAATTTAAACCTCGGATTTTATCGTCTAAAAAAAGCGCCCACGATTTTAACTTGACCATTTTTATACCAATGCATTTCTATCTGAATTATTTTCTTGTTTCGTCCTCTTTAAACCAATATTTTTAAGTAGTCGGGTTATAGTTTTTTAAACTGTATTTTTTTAGAATGTATTGTTATAAACGAAATTGTGTCAAATTATAAAAAAGACTTTCAAATAGTATCAGCAGTTTGTTCATCACTTTTATTATTTAATTTTCAGACTGCATAGAGATTAAAATGTTATTATGCATGGTATATACAACACATGTAGTCAGAATAAAAAAAATAAACAACTTTGTATCTCAATTTTTTCCAATTTTTTATTTATAAAAAAAAATATTCAGATTCTCCTTTTTAAATTTCGACAACAACTGAAACCGGAATTTTAATAAGAGTGATGGTGTTGCCATTTTGTATTGTTACGAGCTTGAGTTCGGGATTAAAAGAAATTGATAGATGCTTCGTTGGTAAAGGATTTATTTAAAATGTTACAAAAATCTTGGATTGTACATAGAATTTAGAATCTATTTTCAATCTGCAAACCATAGGTTTTGGATTGAGATGGATTAATCATTTCGGCCACATTTTGAGTCAGTCTTATAATCATTAACCAAACGAATATACTTTTACCCGACTGCGAAAGAAGGGTTATGTTTTTCGAGTGAAATTATGTATATATATTTCTTTGGCACGCCCTAAACCCTAAACGGCTTGTCGTATTTTTATGTGAGTGGTGTCAATACCCAGTGTGGGTACATCAAAATATTTTTTTTTCTGACTGATGTTGAATGATGTAACACGCTTACCTAGAAGGTACCTGTTTACTCTGGTTTTGAAGACACCAACATTGTACGTATCAAGAATCACAAACTCCGGTAAATCGTTCCACAATTATTGCGAATAATGAAAGTGGATTCAAAGCGTTTGGTACGCACTCTAGGAATTTACACCATGTACCGATGTGGCTTTGGTCGCGCTTGCCGGGCTGTTCGATAGTAGAATGGGGCAGGTGAGATTAAGTCATGGAGTTCTTCAGCGCACTCTCCGAAATGTATCCGGTAAAACACCGATAAGGAGGCATCATTCCGACGGTGCTCTCTGTCTCTTTGTGTCTTGTCATAGTGTCGTCTCCTATTAGTCTTCTGGCGCGCTTCTCAACTCCTCAAGCCTCAAGTTGGTATTTGGCAGAGCCGTCCCAAAGGTGAGAGCAGTACACTCCATACACGACCTGATTTGCTCTTTGTATAAACTGAGCAGATGGTCCGGAGTGAAATAACGTCTCATCTCTGAGAGGATGCCAAGTTTTTTTGCGGCTATCTGGGCTTTTGACTCAATATAGGAGCCGAAGTTGAGAGTCGATGAGAGAGTTACGCATAGAAGTTCTAGGTTGTCTGTTATCGGCACGGACACATTTCGAAAGGATGGAGTTAGTTCAAATTTCCTTTTTTTCGCAGTGAATAAACACGCTTGCGTTTTGTTTGCGTTAAACATGGCCCTATTGGCTTCTCCCCAATCAGAGACTGCCTTAAGGGTCTCGTTCAAACGTTCCTCACTTGCTCGCGCACTGGATATATAGCTCTCTAGAACTGCGCAGTCATCTGCGTACCTAAAAGATACCGGGATTCAGCAGATCATTAATATGCAGCAGTAATATTGTCGCAGAGAGCACCGACCCCTGGGGAACTCCGGCATTTATAGCCTTTTGATCCGACGAACCGCCATCAATTACTACTCGTAACGATCTGTTACTCAGGAAATCCAATATCCAATTGCATAAGCTAGCAGGCAAACCGTATGGAGGAAGCTTGCTAATAAGGCCATCGTGCCAAACCCTGTCGAACGCCTTTGAGATATCTAGGGATACAGCAAGTGTCTCCCCATGTTTCTCTATGGCCTCACTACATATGTGCGTGACGTACGCTAGAAGGTCACCAGTGGACCGATTTCGGAGAAATCCGTATTGTCGGTCACTTATCAGGTCGTTGACTTCTAGGTACGTCAGCAGCCTACTATTAAGAAAACGTTCCATAGTTTTGCATATTATGCACGTAATCGAGATACCATCAGGTCCGCTAGCCTTGTTCACATCTAGACTGCATGGCATTATGCGAACTTCTTTTTGCCGAATGTGAATGTCATTCATGTGACTCTCGGCATTTGCTAGTGTAGGTGGAGTCGCGCTACAAGCGTCTAGATGTGAACATTCCACAAAAAGAGAAGAAAACAAGTTTGCCTTCTCTTCAGCAGTGTGGACATGAGTTCCATCAGGCTTCAGCAGGGGAGGCAGTGAAAGCCGACAGAAGTTTGCTTCACCCGATTTAGCTAGGGACCAGAACGCTTTGCTACCGGGGGGAAGTTTGGTCCCTATTCGACTAATGTGGTCGAAGCGTGACTTCTGCATGATCTTCTTGCAGGACTCTGACGTAAGTCTCTCGTCTTGCGGTTTCAAGCATCAACCCAAGCTAGGTAGGCCTAAAAATCCCCCAGTAACACTGTTTGGGCAGTAGGGTAGATCTGTAGAGTCGCGTAGGCCGCCTCACAAAGGTGAAGTGAGCCTAGTTGTCTCACTATCTCCAGTATGCGAAAGGTAAACACATACGTATAATATTGTATCCATACCTGTGTCCACCATAGCCCATAGTACGGAAAAATTGGAGTCTTCAAACTGTCGGAGACGCCGAAAGCAGATGTCATGCTGAGCAGTGGCACGAGGTTTGAATTGGTTCTCATCAATGTTGCAGCGCGTTGACGCCCGAGCCATTTTTTTTAATCTAAAAAAAATTAATGTTTTCAAAATACATCGAGTGTGGTTTCAAAATTAAAGAATTTTTAACGGTGATTACGAATATATATGTTACAGTTATAACCCGTTTTTCGTTAGAACTCGTTTTCCCTAGTTAAAAACTAGTTTTTACTACATGCCTTTTGATATATTTGATTTTCATATAAAACTAGTTGTCACTCCGAGCCAAAACATCTTGGGCACAAAGTTTTTACCTAGTAAAAAGAATAATCTTACTTAAAAAAGTATTTTAAAGAACATCCACATAAAGTAGTTGTCCAAGGTGACAACATTAATTAAAAGTAAATAAAACAATCAAACAAGTCAACAGATCAGTTGGCCTGTTCCTTAGCAATAGTACTCAAAGGTAAACATCTAGTCCATTAAAATGTTACAATTTAAGGACCGAATATTGCATTTTTTAGCGGACGCAATTTTATTTTTGGGACATGTGTGGGGGCCTATAGAAGCCTAACCTCAAGATTGTGGGGTCGCCACCCTTGTCCCCCGGCCGCCATCTTGAAAAAAGGAGTGCAAGCACCTTTTTCGCGATATCTTGAAAATTATGCCTTACAAAAAATTCGTAAAGATATAATTTGTAGCAAATTGCTTTGCCTACAAATATGTTTATATAACTTTTTGCCCTAAATTTATAATTAAAGAAGTTATAAGCAAAAAAGTGAGAAATTTTTTATAAATAAATTCTTTTTTACTCTATAACTTTTTTTTATACTTTGGGGTATAATATGCGTGATTTGCTTAATTATGTGGTCGATTTAATGAAAGAAATGAATGATCAACACAATAAAGACCGTTTATTAACACCGATGAGAAGCACAATACAATACGCAAAAGATGAAAATACACTAACAATGAGAAGGTGAGTGATGGCGTTAATTTGTACTCCGTGAGAATGGATCACCGAGGACTGTAGAAGCATCGCGTCGCTGAGTTAGTCTCTGCCCCCAACTTGCGCAGAGCTCACTGCTCTAGTTTTAAGTTATAATATTAAGTAAATATGTCGGCAGCACACTGCCGACTGGCGCTGCGAGTGAGCGGTGTAATAGCGGTGCGGTGCATCGTATGATCGTGACGTCAGGTTTAAACAATACGCTCGGCAACAGGTATGTTTGTGTGTTGTGTATTTATTTTTTGTATGAAAGTGTGAATGTTAAAATGTATGGATGTAACTGTGCTTGTTGTGTTGTATGTGTAGTATGGGAGCCCAAGAGGGAATTTTTTGGATTTACTCGAGCGCGTCTGATTAAGGTAAGGTGGGTTAATTGCATGATAGAATACGTGTATTTTGAAAATCTGACGATTTGGGCGTGGCGGACCGCGGACGAGCTCGTACCATCATCACATCGCTTTCCGACGTCATAACATCATCACAGATAATCACAAAACAACGCATTCATGTCATTTTATGTATATATGTATCACTTAATATCCCCTCTGAATATCTGACGGCGCTTGAATACATTTTTTTTCTACCCTTCTAGATGGCCACCCCCACAACTCAAGTCGGTAGATGAACATACCGTCACATCAGTGACAAGTCGGGCCATCTTAACTTCATCAATATCTGACTTCTGGCTTATTATCTTCATGTATTTTTTTAATTTTACAATTTTTGAATAGCTATAGATGTTTTTCGAGAGGGCGCAACTGTGCTTGTGTCAAGATCAAGTCAGTGCTGCTCAGTGTATTAAAAATAGTAAAAGTGGAAATTTCATGAAGAAAAGTGCGAATATTTATAAAGTAACAAACAAAGACAAAGTACAAATGTTATCTTCAAGCAATTTGCAGTGTAAAGTGATATTCGACGAATAACGGATTATTTTTAAACCATACTTTTGAAGGAGAATCTACGAAAAACCCTTACAATACAATTTTTGGATTCATCGAAGGTTAGTGGAAGAAAAGTGAAAAGGTGACAAAAACAATATAAGAATTGCATTAGTACGCCATCTATTGAGGAGTAGCGTGAATTTTTATTACGAGCCTAATAATATTTTACTATTAGCCGATAGAGGGCATCATAACTGAAATTAAAAATCGAATTGGAATCCCACAGTAAATGGAATTGAATGCTTTTTACTAAAAAAAATTAAATGAAAAAATCCACTTTTATAAAATTTATATTATTATATTCAATATTTTCAATTGAACGCTAACAAAACAACCCAGTCGTCTGTACTGAACTAAGAGAGGAGCGACATCTAGTCTCAATTATTAAAATTATACACCTGATCAATGAACCATACAAAATGGAAGAAATAAAAACTTTGTTACTGAAGCTACAAAACGATATCTTGGAACAAAAAGAGGAAATAAAATCTCTTAGTGACAATATAATACTAGGTGTGCAACTAAGTTCCTGGGTTTCACATATAGATGCCGTTAGCGATAAATGTAGTCGACGTTCATGTCTGAAATCGTATTTTTTTACTAGCTTGGACATCTAGTAACAATAACCAGTGGTAATATGAACAAGTACCGCAGCGTACAAATATTTTTTTTAACGAGAAAGATGTCGAGTTTTTTGCCAAATAAGCGGCATTTGCGGGAAGTTTTACTTTTCAACTTCAACTTAAAAAAAAATGCAGCTGACGCACGTCGTTTGCTTGAGGAGGCCTACGGCGAACACGCACCATCAAAAACTACCTGTGAAGAGTGGTTTAAACGCTTCAGGAGTGGTGATTTCGACATCGAGGACAAGGAGCGCTCCGGTAGACCAAAAACAATTGAGGACGCCGATCTGCAAGCGTTATTGGATGAAGATGACACACAGACACAAGACCTACTTGCGGAGGCATTAAACGTGACTCGCCAAGGTATTTCCAAACGTTTACATGCCATGGGAAAAATTTTAAAGGAAGGAAAATGGGTGCCGCATGAGTTGACTGAGAGACAGATGGAAAATCGAAAAACCACTTCCGAAATTTTGCTTTTGCGGTATGAAAGAAAGAGTTTCCTCCATCGGATTATTACTGGCGATTAGAAGTGGATATATTTCGAGAATCCCAAACGCAGAAAATCGTGGGTTTCCCCTGGCGAAGCATCAACATCGACGGCACGGCCAAACCGCTTTGGAAAGAAGACAATGCTTTGCGTTTGGTGGGATCAAAAAGGTATCCTGTACTACGAGCTGCTGAAACCGGGTGAAACTGTCAATGGGCATCGCTACCGACAGCAATTAATCAATTTGAACCATGCCTTGCTCGACAAACGGCCAGAATGGAACACATGACATGAACGAGTGATATTGCAACACGACAACGCACCGTGCCATCGCAGTAAAATTGTCCAGGACACCATCAAAACGCTGAAATGGGATCTGCTACCGCACCCGCCTTATTCCCCGGACCTCGCCCCTAGCGATTATCACTTGTTCCGTTCGATGGCGCATGGCTTGTCTGGGCTACACTTAATTAATTACGAGGAAGTGCAAAATTGGTTAGATGAATGGTTCCAGTCCAAAGACGAGACCTTTTATCGTCGCGGTATCCATGTATTGCAAGAGAGATGGCAAAAATGTGTAGCTAGCGAAGGGAGATATTTTGAATAAACCATTTTTTGTATGTATCTTGAAATTTTCTATTTTTTATTGATCAAAAAAACTCGGAAACTTAGTTGCACACCTAGTATTCAAAATTAATGAAAATATGAATAGCAAATTTGATCAATTACAGAGTGAAAATATCGCTTTAAACTCAAAAATAGAAAATCAACAGACACAGTTGGACTACATAGAGAAGGAAATGAAAAAGAAAAATATACTTTTATTTGGTGTAGAAGAAAGTGAAAGGGGCTACTTTGATCTTCAAGAAAAGATTCTATGTATAATCAACGAGGGACTGGAAATTAGATGCATACAAAATGACATCGATTCTATTCAAAGAAGAGGAAGAAAATTGGAAGGAAAAGTTAGACCAATTGTCATTACCTTCACTACACTTGGCATGAAGATATTAGCCTTGAAACATAAGAAGAAACTTGAAAACAGGTTTAATCACTACATCAAGCAAGATTTTCCAAGGAAAGTACTTCAAAAAAGAGCCGAGCTACAAGACCAGGCAAAAATAGAAGCAGACAAAGGAAATAAAGTTATCATTAAGTATGATAAACTTATCGTAATTGAGAAGGACAAGAAAGAGGACAAAAATAAAAACGAAGACAGAAAGAAGCGTTCTCGCTCCAACTCTCCTGTTCAACAGCACCCTACGCGAGATCATAGGAACTTTAATAAACCGAAGAAAAATAAGACACAATCAATGCTTTCTTATATAAATCAGCAAAAAACACCGAATATCACTCCAGGAAATGAACAAACATACAAAAAATAGCAATCACATCATGACCCCCCTCTCGATCTCCCAATACGGCTGGTCACCGCGGGAGAGCTCGACCAAAACCCTCCAAAGAAAACTTCTACAGCAAGGAAATCTTATCTACATATTTGCACATTCAATGTCAGATCACTATTATCGACAGAAAAACTTCTTGAGCAGCATTACAAAATATTAATCATGATATACTTGGACTATGTGAAGTTCGGCGGTTAGGAGAGAATATCATAGAAGACGATGAATATATTATGTACTATATAGGAAAAACTAAAGGTCTTTATGGGGTAGGCTTTCTCGTAAAGAAAAAATACAAACAAAATATTAAAAAATTCATCGGAATATCAGATAGAGTTTGTATATTAGAAATAGAATTTGAAAATTTACTTTTCGCAATAATACAGGCATACGCGCCAACCGAAAGCTCGCCCCAAGAAAATATTGATATTTTTTACGAAGACCTATTGTATCATCTCTATGGGAGACTTTAATGCACAGTACGGAATACCTAGACAGCATGAAGATACAGTTGCTGGAAAGTATGGGTATGGGCACAGAAACTTACGGGGAAAGACTCATTCAGTACGCACACCAATACAACCTGAAAATCGTAAACACCATGTTTAATCTAAAAAATAAAAATAGATGGACCTGGATCTCTCCTGATAAAAATACGAAAAATTAAATTGACTACATCATGACCACAAAACCTTCATTAATTTTTAAGTACGCAGTGTTGACTTCATTTCCCCTTGGATCAGATCATAGATTGCTAAGAGCTACTTTTAGCTTGCAAACAATAAAAAAGAGTAGACGAAACTTCAATAATATCTCTGTAAAGCTGAAAACGTTAGCAGAACAAGACATTTACATTACCAATTTAAATAAATATATACCAGCGTTGATAGAAAAGCACGAAAAATATAATGTTAATGAATACTGCGACATGATTATGCAAGCTATATTAGAAAGTTTGAAAAACATTAAAACAAGTAAACGACGTAAAATCCTTTCAACAACAGCGCTAAAACTTATGAAGGAAAGAAGCTCGTTACAAAATAAGACAAAACTAAGCAACAATGACAAAGAAAAATTAAAAACACTATACAAACTAACAAATAAAGAAATAAGAAGATGCTACGATACTTACAGAATAGCTACAATACAAAGGCATTTAGAAAAATCTAGATCAGCCAAGATAACATACAAAGAATTATATAGGTCCACGAGTTGGATTCCACAACTTCGTTCTGGATCTATCAAAAAGAAATCCCGTGCAGAAATTGTAAATATAGCTACAAATTTTTATGCAGAGCGATATCGATATAGACGATCAGATATAACAGAAATAGAAAATATAGGAAGCCAGGCTAATAATATCGTTTCAGTCCAAAAGTTTACAGAGATCGAAGTCCTAAACCAAATAATGAGGCTGAAGCCAGAAAAAAGCCCAGGACCTGACAGAATCACGAACGAGTATATTAAATGTGCCAGGTTTCTACTATTAACACCAATAACGCTACTATTGAACAAAGTCTTACATGAAGAAGCTGTTCCGCATAGATGGACCGAGTCTGAAATTAATTTACTTTATAAAAAAGGAGACTGAATGATATTGCTAATTATCGCTCTATAAGCCTTATGCCATGCCTATATAAATTGTTTGCCTCGTGCCTGTTACAAAGAATAAGCTCAGAAATTGACAAGCACCAACCTATCGAACAGGCTGGCTTTAGAAGTGGCTATAGCACTATTGACCATATCCAAGTTGTCGAACAGGTAATAGAGAAATATTTGGAATATCGCAGGCCAATATACATAGCTTTCATTGATTTCAAAAATGCGTTTGACACTATTTCTTATGAAAGCATATGGGAGGCGCTGAATAACCAAAATATTAATAATAAATATATTAGCATCTTAAAAAATATTTTCGTAAATATATAGTTCAAGTAGAGTCAAATTAGATAGAACAGACACAAATATCAATATAAACAGAGGTGTAAGACAAGGTGATCCAATCTCTCCCAAACTGTTCATAGCAGTTCTTCAAGAAATCATGAAAAACCTACCATGGTCTAGGCAGGGTATCAACATGAATGGAGATTTTTTAAGCCACCTAAGGTTCGCCGACGACATCATTCTGTTTTCGGAATATTCTCATCAGTTAAACAAAATGATAAATGACCTACACAAAGCGAGCTCAAAAGTAGGGCTGGAAATGAACCTTAGTAAAACAAAAATCATAACTAACCATCAAAATACACCTATTTTAGTAAATAACGAACCGCTTGAATTTGTACAGAATTACATCTATCTAGGGAAACAAATCTCTCTTAGCAAAAAAGAAATATAGATGAAATAGATAGAAGAATAGCATTGTCCTGGAGAAAATATTGGGCTCATAAAGAAATAGTCAAATCGCAGCTCCCCCTTGACGCAAAGAAAATAGTCATGGATTCAGCCATCCTGCCCTGTCTTACGTATGGTAGCCAAACCTGGACATTCGATCAAAAGACTTGTAACAAAATTCAAATCACGCAAAGAAAAATGAAGAGGAGCTGTCTTGGAATAAACCTGAGGGACAAGGTCAAGATTGCGGATATAAAAAATAAAACAAAATTTGTGGACGCTTTAACTTTTGCACAAAAATTAAAATGGAAGTGGGCGGGTCATGTGGCGAGGTACAAAGACGACAGATGGACGTTCAAAGCTATTAATTGGATCGGACCAGCAGGAGCCAGGGCCAGAGGGCGCCCTCTTGCTAGATGGGTGGACGAAATTGTTGCAACGGCGGGACAAAGGTGGCAGGAGGTAGCTAAAAATAGAGATAAATGGAGTTCTTTGGAGGAGGCTTTTACCCGAAGGGGGTCCATACATGCTCAGATTTAATTTGGTTTGTAATTAAATTTAAATGTTATTTCATTATGCATTTATTTAATTATTGAATCCTAGATTATTATCAAAAGATGTAAATGTTATGTATTGTTAATAAATGTAATATAAATGTTATTTTAATTGTAAATCTGTATGGAATTTAATAAAGCTTTATTTATTATTATTATAGATGTTTTTCGGAACATTAAAATGGGAAACGTAACATAACCTTTTATTCTCACCATCATCTAATCTACAAAATGTCCCTAAGACGCTCGAGTAAATCCCCATTTAGCATCATGGCCTCCCCTACTAGTGGGAGAATCCCCACAATACATTTTACAAAAAAATTACTTCTGACCAATCTTGATAGTAGATAGATGATCTTTTGAGGAAAATTTTTCTCTCTTATTTTTTTTATTTCATTAATTTAAAACGCAGTTACAGCGCTCCAAAGTTGACCGGGTTCGTCAATGCTTATGAGAATCCGGTTGAACAACATCAGCAGCCTTATAATATGGGGAAATTAAACTAATCTGCTTCATGCAAAAACTTTTCTTTGCACTTGTCGAATTCTGACCTGATTTATTTAAATATTTAGCTTTTACCTAATAGCGATACTGATAATTATATGATAAAACAATTAAGCAAAAACATAGGTACATGCAATATAATTTCGAGCATTCCATATTTCGTTCCAATCTTGTGAAAACCCTGATTATCCTTTTGAAGAACTACTCTGACTATATTAGTAGATCTGCTTTTGCTCTGTCGACTTCAGAGATTTGTATAATTACATTATCGCCGATTTCTACTGGAACGTGTATTGCATCTGAAGCCAATATCATTCTCTTGCCTTGTTTTTACAGGTTTTGATGTGCTGTTTCTCTGGATGCCATTATTTGTCGATTCGCATTTATTTCATCTTCGAGGTCTTTGTCAGTTGGTGGTATTATATATAATAGGCTGCACACTCGTAGATGCTTCAGCTTCACTGTCATATTCAGTGGCTTCTGCTGTGATTGGCGATTCTCCTCTTGTTTTGGATGAAATTTCGGCGTCTTTTTGTTTGGCATCAGTTATAATCTGATGATGTCCAATGCAACTAACTACAGTCTCAGTTTCTGGATTATCTGCATTATCCATCATATTTATTTTACTTAACGCATTTTCGAAATCATCTTCATTTTGTATATCCTCAATAACATCTCGAGGTAAAGCGAAGTCATAAGCCCTACTCGCGGTTCTATACCAAACATCGCTTTGTATGGTGACTGTTTAATACCGGAATGAAGTGCCGGATTTTTCATAAACTGTACAAACCGAATACCATTTGACCAATTTGTAGTATCGTTATCTAGCAACCATGAAGTATGAGAAGGGAGAATTTGGGTCTTATCCCTACGTCTGGGCCGGTAGAACTGGGATCCAACCCCATGGACAGTTCCGATAAGCCTGTCATTTAACTCGTCTACTGAAACACAGGGTTCCAGACAAGAGAAGCGATTTCGGGGTTCTCGATTTGGGTCGGAGCGTATACTTCATCAAATGACACCTTTCAGCTTTGATATCGATATTCAATGAGCCTCGTATCATCGTGATTTTCACCCTGTGGATCACAGAGACATCATTGAATATATGTGTCTTGGTAGACATGATGAAGTCTATTTCATTTTTCGTCCTTCCGTCTGGGCTTATCTAAGTCCATTTCCTGTGCGGAGGTTTCTGGAAAAAGGAATTCATTATAAAGAGTTCTTCCTTCTCCAAAAACTCCGCCCTCTTTGCCCCCTAGGTTTATGCTGCCCGTGTCCGAAGTTCCCCACTCTCAATCGTCATCTCCTCTCCTAGCCAGCTTTGCGTTGAAATCTCCCATCACAACATTAAAATGTGTTTTTGAGGTATGTATGCCTCTACTAATGTCCACATACATAAACTCCACATCTTCATCCGGGTGTGCCGAAGTCGGGGCGTAGACCTGTATAACCTTCAACGAATACCTTTGGATATTCTGAGTATAAGGTACGCAACTCTGCTCGACACACTTTCGATGGAAATGATATGTTTATGAGAGACTTGCGGACGATAAACCCAACGCCACCTTGAGACTGTTGGTCGCCTTCCCGGTAGAAGAGCAAGTTACCGGATATCAGGGTTATCGTGTCCTCCCCCTGATAAACCAATCACATCCCACCGTAACCTACTCAATTCTTCTTCCAGTTCTACCATCTTTTCGTGTCCTCAGCGTACGTTGTATGTCAGGGCCAGGGGTCGTCGGGAGTGGTAGCCGGATCGCATCCGGTGATTCTTAACACGTATCCTTGACCGCTACCGTAGCCAAGACTAGCGGTCCGCCGGGTACTAGGGGCCTGGTCGTAGTGTAACTGCTCATCTTTGGGGGAATTTTGCCGAAACTCGCCACGCTTGGCAGGCGTGTAGACGAGCGCAATTTAAGCCTTTCAATGGATCCAGAAACGCTGCTGCCCGTTTCCGGAAGGCTTTTTCCTTAGTAGCCTCTTACGACTCCCACGGGAGGAGATGGGGGAGTGCTATTCTTACTTATGAATAATGTTATTTTATTGATATTTTTTGTAATTATGAGTTCCAGTGTTGCCTACATACACAATTTGCTCTGAATAAGCGCTGTTCTTGTATGTTTACTGAGCGTAATGTAAATAAATGAACGTAATGAAAATAAATGAAACACATTAAAAAACACAATTTTCCAGTCTTTTAATTTAAAATTATAGACTTAACAATACTAATACTATTAAAAAATAATTGAACATAATTAAAGTTTTTCAATCTTAGAAATATTTTTCCATTTTTATATTAAAAAATAGCCTCACAGATTCGAGTTGAGTGAGTTTTCATCTTAAAATTAAACGCACTATAAAAATATATTTGATTTTTTATTATTTAAATATTAAAGATATTTTAATTAAAATACCAGAGACAAGACACAAAGAGACAGAGAACTATTAATCAGAGACCACAACACTATTTATGTTTCATTATCAAATAACCAAAATACATTCACCTATCTCTCTCTCTCTCTCTCACAAACTTATTCAACTAATTATTTTTTTTGACCCATGTTAACTTATTGTCTCTTTCGAATGAGGCTTTATCATACAAAAAGTTTGTTCCAATCAAATTTTTCCTCAAAGTGCTTAAACTATCGTCAAAACTCCTTTCCATAGCAGCTTCAACTTTTGCATCAGAATGACTTAAAGACGCTTCTCTAAGGTTACACAACTTAATCATATAATTAATGTCTGTAGATATATGGTCATCATAGATATTAACATAATAATCGCCCCCACCACCACTTGGAAAACGTTCATATTTACTGACACCATATTTCGTAATAGAGGTTAAGAGTTCTATAATTTCTTTCTTCCCGTCTACTGTTGTAAACCAATTTTGGTTTATTTTATGTAATATTTTAAGCAAATCATTTCTCGCGACATATTCATGTGACATGACGATGTCATGATGCAAATTCCAATCCTCATAAAATCCATTACTATTACTTAATATTCTAGAAATTTTTGAAATTGATGCTTCAAATTGCTCAAACTTTCTTTTTAAATTATTTAATTTTTGACATGTCTCCTCCATTGATTGTTGTTGTTGTGTAGCTATCGTCTCCAACTTCTGAAGAGTTTTGTCATAACTTTCCTTGATACACTTACATTCTTGTTGCTGTGCCTGTAATCAATTCAAAACTTAATTTTTAATAAAGAGTTTCGGCGCAAATAATTCAGGTTTACAATGTAGCACATTGCATTAGCGGCAGGTAAACTATTTTCTTGTTAGAGCTACGGGTAAATATTAGGGAAAGAAGGGAGACCTGATACCCCCTTTTGTTTTTGAGATTTAATCAAAGTACTGAAAGTTCAAGAATATTTTTTTACTATTTTATGCAGAATTTATCTAGGAATCACCTGAGCTACAACCTTAAATATTAGTCAACAAATGTTGTAATTTATGAGTAAAAAGCATAAGGTCTGAAATAATGTCACGTTCCATATTGTGGGTGACTTGATCCAGAGGGAAATAGTCAACAATTAGACTAAAAACCAGTTGCAATGAGAAAGGATGGCGGGGGGAATGTTTATTTGCTTATCTGTCACCAACAAGCTACTCAAAACCTCCGGTGATGCTATACGGAACTTATCAGGATTTACCTTGAGAGTGAGAGTCGACCCATCTCGGACTTCGGGCAGTGGATTTGGCTCCATTTCACTCTATACTTCCTTCATTAAAGTTACTTCAGTATACCTGTAATCAATAGAATAATAATAAAGCGGATAGTACATAAGCCGAGGCTTCTGAACTTGTATTTGTATAGCGATACAGACTGACCACAAAGGTCGAGGAGACAGGTTAGAACAGAACTACCCGATCATCGATATATGAAAGAGATGCTTTCTTATGTTGCTAATATCCATGGGTGACAGCGACCACTTAACATTAGATTGACAAACTTCTATTAAATATATTTTTTTGTCAAAAAAGTACTCTGTAATCACTCACTATATCCAAATTTATCAAAAAATGTTCAACAGCTTCGGTGTGAAAATATATAAATAATCGTAGTGGAGAATTACTAAAGCATGACTGTGTGAGGCTGGGTGACCTATTTATTTGGTCTTAGTTGAGTAGTCTAAATGGTTACTAGAAAAGTATTAGTGGTCAGTGGAGCTCCATACCTTCGACTTCACTTCACGACTTCTTGACCAATGATGAAGCACAGACAGCACACACAGTTCGACCGACTGCTTCTGAAGTCAATTCAATATTACGTACGATACAGGGGATACAATCTTAGAACAAAACGTCGAAACCTATGCCAGTATGTATTCTTGTTATCAGCTTGTTATGAACTAAGATAAGACTAGGGATGATCGATATTCATTGATGATGAATAAACATCGATATGTTGACTTCGATATCATCGATGTTATAAGAATAAAATATCGAAACGTCAAAGAAATTCTCTCATTTTAAGTTAATTAGGCCTCGAAATCTACAGTTTTTTAATTAAATGATTTTTCTTGTTTTTAATTATTTCACTATAATGTATTCAATTTATTACTATCATTAAATAATGCAAAATAATAAAAAGATAAAGATGTAGATTTACGGTTATTTAATTTGATGTTTACTGTTGTCTAGTTTTTTTAAGCATATTTTAATTCTGATCCTGAGTCCTGTTTTAAATTTCAATTTTAAAACCAACAGATTGTTTTATTATAGAAACTAACTAAAAGCAACAGATTGTTGTTTTAGTTATTATCGACTTGGTCATTTTATTATTATTTACGAAAAAATGCAACTTTGAATAGTTGGGAAAAAATCGATTATTTTTAAGATAATCGATTTTTTACAAATCAATTTATTTTAAAGAGAGAAAAACCGATTACTTAGTAATTACTTCATTAATCGGTTACTTACTTAGTAATCGATTTTTACCCCTCGAAGTCACATCTCTAATATAGGATGATAATTTTGACAGCTCGCAATAGGGATGGGGTAGTAAATAATAGTCAGTGAATCTATTCGATTATCGATCATTACTCTCATAAATGGATAAAATCTTTATTGCACACACAATATTAAAAGAAATAATATGAATGAAACTAAGTTGCAAAATTCAAAAGGTATGCAAAGGCGACCTTATGGCAAAAGCAATCTCTTCCGGACAACCCTTAAAACATAGGAATTGATGTACGAATACGGGCAAGTGATAAAGATTAAAAATAACCAAATATATTTTAGTTAAATAGATACTTACATATTAAAAATACGTATACCAAGCTGGCATTTCGGCAAAATACCAGAGGCCTCGATCCTAAAGGGCCCCCCGGTCAGAAAGCGCTGTTAGCACAGGATCTTAACATTTATTATTACAATATTTAGTAAAATTTATTAGTTTCATTCTTAATTTATTTATGTTACGTTAAACAAAAAAGAAAATACATATATATGTGATACTGATGCTAGAAATCTCTGCTTTGTTTTGTAAGTAAGATTTTTGTTGTGGCTCGGACCCTGGTAACACTGGATGGTCGGGGAATCAATACTTTATAAAAACTTAAATCATTTGATTGTTGTAAGAATTGGCTGTTTGCGAAAAATGAAAATGGAACTCCAAAGGCGCAAATCAATGAGTAAATTTTGGGATTTGAGATTAAGGATCAAATTGAAAAAAAAAAGGAAATTTAAATATAATAATTGAAAGGGGAAGGAAACGCTAACATACTTTGCCGGGCCCAAGTGTTAAAAAGATGAAAATAAAACCATTTTAAAGCAGATGTTTAAACAATTATGCATCGTTCAAAATGAAACACCTGAACACATAATAGACACCTAACTTTTCTTAATGATATCCATAACATATCGTAGTAAACGCAGCTGGCAACGATGGAAAATTCTTTTATGCATCCTCACTGAGGGTTCCCAGCGAGAAGCACTTAATACCCATGCCAATGCGTCCTCTTCTCTTCCATGCCCCGCCGTCTCCTTAAGCCTAATCACTGACTCGCTGAATGCTCCATGAATAAACAGTGGTCTGAGGAGGACATTTGAAACCCTAAAAGATTCTAAAATTGGTAATCCACACCGCTCCCACTTCACTTTGATTGTTCTGTTTGGAGGCATCCGTATACACTGAGCCAGCCATCCCACTTTCCCAATAACCATAAAAATTTGACGTTAGCCTCGAGTTCGCCTTTAGTAATTCCGAAATCAATAATGACATTTGGTCTAAAAAACAAAAGCCTCATAGCTTATTTCAAATAAGGGAAATTTACAATTTTGATCTATGGGATATTAAATATTTCTGATATCTATCTATCTATCTGACTGATGATGATGACTGATGACTCCAGTATCTTGCATGAGTAACCTTTTCAGAGAGCATTTGGAGAAGTGAAAGAAGAGGGTGAGAACTGATTCGATAAACTTTTCCTATGAATCTGTCCGCCAAATATTGTCTACGAAGGTCTAAAGCAGGGTCTAGACATTCTACTTGTAAAGCTATGTTAGGAGAAGACTTCATAGCTCCAATAATAATTCGCATGCATTTGGCCTGAATCAAATTAAGCTTCTCTAAACTAACTCCGTTACACGACTCAAGGATAAATGCAGCATAGTCCAAGTGACTATTAACAATTGCATTATGTACAAGTTTTAGGCAATAGAGAGATGGGATCCCCACCAAATGCCTCTAAAAATTTAACATTAGGTTCTACTGGGATTTGTTGGTTGTCACATGCTAGTGCAATCTGTAGGATTTTATATCGACGACTAAAAATAAACATCCTGCTTTTAGAGAAAGCAAGTGCTAGTCCATGATTAATTAAAAAGTATAATAGAATGTTCCTACGTTGTACGCCGTTTCTAGGAAATGGTCCACTTGTGGCAGCGTCGTCTGTAAAGACCACGTGACCATGGCCGACTAGCTCATTGTGGGGATGCGAATCGCGAATGTTGGAAACGAATAAGACGATATCAAATATATTGTTTAATGTGATTAGAAAGCTGGTTACATTGACTAATAAAGGTAACATCATAAGTAATAAACATAAAATTTAAACATAGTATAAAACTATTACGCACACGCACGAACCTGTCTCGGTTCTGGTCGGGGATTTCCGCGATTTACAGAAGGAGTTAACTGTTAATTCTCAGTCGTAGGTATAAAGATTATAAAGAAGTGGGCTAAGCACTGAACCCGTGGGAGGCCTTTCCAGGCACATCTAGATGGTAGATATTCTCCATTCAACCTAATTTTGATAAATCTTTCTGTAAAAAGATTAATTATGAACTGAGTTAGCCTCGCAGGAATACTCAGCTTAAGCATTTTCAGCCTGAGTCCCGAACCAACATGCACTTAGTAATAGTTTCATGGGGCTTGGTGTTCGCATCTATAATAAGATCCCACAGCCTATATTAGACTTGCCACTTCAACAATTTAAAACTCGAATAAAAAAGTGTTTAGTAAATAAAGCTTACTACTCTGTACAGGATTATTTGAATGATGACAAAGCTTGGATTCAAAATGACGTTGATGCTCAGCTGAATGATTATACCTTTGTAACAGAACACACACAGACCGATGTAAACAATGGCAAATCAAATCAAAATTATTTATTTCAATTAGACTTTTTTGAAAAGTACTTTTGAAACGTCAAAAATTTGTCGGTCAGTTAGTTTGTCTGAAGCTACCACCAGCTCGGAAAGCAGTTTTCTGTTGAGAAGAGCCGCCCAGAAACTCAACAGTCGCTCTTTTCAAAAAGCCATGTTTACATAGTCTGTTATACAAATCATTTAACTTGAGAGTCAACGTCACTTAGATTCCAAGCATTCTCATCATTTAAGTAATCCTGTACATTATAGTATGCTTTATATATTAATGACTTCTTGATACGAGTTTTAAATTGTTGAAGTGGCAAGTCTAATATAGGCTGTGGAATCTTATTATAGATGCGAACACCAAGCCCCATGAAGCTATTACTCACTTTGTGGAGACGATAGTAAGGCGTTACAAGTTTATTTCTGTTTCTAGTATTAACATTATGTTTGTCACTGTGTTTTGAATACAAATGAATATTCTGGTAAATGAACAAAATATTACAATATATGTATTGAGATGGGACTGTAAGAACGTCTATTTTTTTATATACATCTCTAAGGGAATCCCGCGCTCTTAAGTTATAAATGGCCCGAACAGCTCTCTTTTGAAGAATAAAAATGGATTCAATGTCCGCGGCCCTACCCCACAGTAAAATGCCATAAGACATAATACTGTGAAAGTAACTGAAGTAAACTAGCCTAGCAGTATTGATATCAGTCATTTGTCTGACTCTCCTTACTGCGTAGGCAGCTGAGCTGAGTCTTCCCGCTAGAGATGATAGATGGGGGTTCCACTGGAGTTTTGAATCTAAAGTTATACCCAGAAATACCGTCGAGTCCGCCACATCTAAAATTTCATTATTTAAACGTAGGTTAAATTTTTGTATTTTAACATTAGGTAAAGCAAACTCAACGCATTTGGTTTTTTTAGCATTAAGAACTAAGTTATTTACCGTAAACCATTGAAGAACCTGCGATAATGCACTGTTTACATCGTCATAATTATGTTTATTTCTGTTTACTTTAAATATAAGAGATGTATCATCAGCAAAAAGTACAATATCACACAAGTTCTTCACATAGTATGGCAGATCATTAATATAAATCAAAAATAAAAACGGGCCTAAAATGGATCCCTGTGGAACGCCCATTTGTAGCAAAGATCCAGAAGATTTTACACCATTAATAGTAATCCTCTGGACTCTTTGATTTAGGTATGAGGCAATTAGATCCAGAGAAACACCACATATACCATAATAATTAAGTTTTTTTAAAAGTGTTTCATGTTGAACACAATCAAAGGCCTTGGACAAATCGCAAAATACACCAATCGCATTTTGTGATTTCTCCCATGCTTCATAAATATGCTTAAGAAGAGCAACTCCGGCATCTGTTGTTGACCTACCCCTAGTAAAACCATACTGTTCACTATGAAATAGTTTATTTTCATTAAAATATTCTAAAAGTTGGTTTAAAATAATCTTTTCAAAAACTTTACTCAGTGATGGTAATATAGAGATTGGTCTATAGTTACCGGGATCTTTCCTGTTTCCATTTTTAAATAGAGGAATTATTTTACTGTGCTTCATTAAGTCCGGAAACTTTCCTGTATCGACACATTTATTAAAAATATCAGCTAGATGTGGGGCAATATTATTGATTATTGTATTTAATATTTTTACTGAGATGTCCCATAAATCACCAGTTTTTTTTATATTAAGTGTCCTGAAATTCTTAATAATATCAAATGAAGTAATATGTTTAAACTCAAAGTAATTAGCATAGCCTGGGAGTTTATTTTTAAGTAGAGATAGAATCTAAGGGCGATGATTTTAATGCAGATGTTACTTTGATAGGTATATCAGTAAAGAATTTTTCAAACGTGCTTGCCACTTCTTCTTCCGAATTAATTAATATATTATCAACATTTAATTTAATTCGTTCGTTTTCTATTTTAGATCTTCCAGTTATGCTATTAATAATATCCCAGGTAGCCTTTATTTTATCGTCTGAGTTAAGTATTTTGTTTCTAATATAAATTGCCTTTGCCTGGATGCAAACACTTTTAAAGATCTTAGAATAACATCTAACGCGTTCTAAAAATACTGGATCCCGATTATATTGCCTCATATCATATAATTCATATAATTTATCTCTACTTCTAAATATACCTATGGTAGCCCAGTCACTAAAATTCAGTTTTAAATTTTTACTAAAAGTTTTTATTTTAAATGTGTTATTAAATTCATTTAAAATCATAGAAAATAAATTATTATATAGCGTATCTGGGTCCTTATAAATCAAACACAAACTAGAATTTTTTTGTACTACCTTATCCTTAAACAAGTTAATTTTATTACTTGACTTTGGTCTACATGAAATCTTATTTGAATTTTTAATTTCTTGGTCTACTAACGTCAATTTCTGTCCATAATGATCCGAAGTTTAGTTTTTCATTTTTATAGTCTCAAACACTTCACAGTCACAAAACACATTGTCTATACATGAAATGGCATTTTGAAAAGAGCAACTTTTGAGTTTCTTGCCAGTTCTTCTCATCAGGAAACTGCTTTCCGAACTGGCGGTAGCTTCAGACAAACTGATTGACTGACCAATTTCTGACGTGTCAAAAGTACTTTGTAAAAAAAGTCTATTTGAATAAAATATTTTGAGTTGAGTTGAGTTGCACAGAATATCGAGTGCCCCTACCTTTTCTAAAGCCGAACTGAGATTTAGCCAGAATTTCGTGGCTTTCAAAGAAGTGTTCCTAGTTTTGATCATGTGCTCTAACACCTTACATAAAGTAGATGATAGAGCAATGGGACCATATGAAGTAGTCATTAGGATTTTTAACTGGCTTGAGGACAGGAATAATTATTTGCGTTTCCATTACTTGACATGACTCTCTTTAAAAATTATTATCATTATAATGTTGCCATGGAATAATAAAGACTTGATATAGTATTTATTTTTAATATTTTCTTTTCTTTATTTGCGTTTATAGACCTCTTTCAGTATAATATATATGTCGGAGGTGTGAGTTAGGTTTAGGTTAGGTTAGCCTTGTGTTAGGTTAGGTTAATGTTAGTCTAATCTTAGGTTTAGTCGGTGAAACTAAGCAGTAAAGGTGAGTGTCGTGATCACTTAAAGGAATTCCTTAAGCCTACACCTTGGTCACAAGTCCAAGGCACTGCTTGGGTTCCTGTCATAATATTAAGAGATCGTAACGTTTAGTTATCCTGACTATTCCTTTCAATTTGTTTCCGACATGTATATAATTTTTTTTATCAAAATTTGTTTTCGATGTTTTTTAATTGAAATATAACTTTAAAAATATTAAATAATTTTATTTTTGTAGTAGTTGATAACATTTTATTTATAAGTTGGCAACTCATGAAGTTTCTGAAGTCCAACAAACTACCGACAGAATTCAAATTTCCAATTCATTCCTTCATTCCAATTGATTCCGCGGTTGGTTGTCGTCGCAATCGCGCATTAACTAGTCTACCTTACGAAGTAATAGTTAAGAATAGTGATGGACTAAGGAGCTATCGATAATAGTCCAATCATGGATAAGTTTTTGACAAGCTCTTTATCGATTCCCAATTTGGTCAGCAAAAGACCCCTCGAGAATGGGACCTGTTCAAATCAGTGAGACACAATTACGTTTATAACAATAAATTCTACAAATTGTTATTAGATTGGAAAGAAAATTATTATTTTATTATCTGTAATTTTTTTAAATTTTTCTGGCAAATAAACTTGAGATTTATTAAACTTATTATAAGTTCTAGTGTTGCCAACACACACAATTTCCTCTAAATGAGCGCATGTTCTTGTATGTTTATTGAGCGTAATTAAAGGCATAAAGATGTAAGTTATATTATTTTTATTTATCACAATAAAAAACACATTTTTCCAAAATCTTTTAATTAAAAGTTAAATATTAAAACATAATTAAAATTTAAGAAATATTTTTCCATTTTTAATGATTAAAAAATAATAAAAAACAAATATTAAGAGTCTCACAGTTTAGAGTTAAGTGAGTTTTCATCCAAAAATTAAATGCTATTGATATTCTATTTTTTATTATTTAAGTATAAGTTATATTTTATGACAATACCAGAGACAAGACACAAAGAGACAGAGAACTATAAATCAGAGACCACAACACTATTTATGTTTCATAAACAAATAACGAAAATACATTTAGTACTAGTGTATTGGCTATCTCTCTCACACAAACGTATTTAACTAATTATCTTCTTCGACCCATGTTAAACTATTGCCTCTTTCGAATGAGGCTCTATCATACAAAAAGTCTTTTATTAACAATTTGTTCCTAAAATGGCTTAAACTCTGGTTAAAATCCAAATCAGCATCAGCTACATCCTTTTCATCAGAATGACCTAAAGATGCTCCTCTAAGATGACACGCTTTAATAATATCATTAATGTCTGTAAATATACCATAATCATAGATACTGACATAATAATCATCCCCCCCACCACCACATGGAAAACGTTCATATTTACTAACTCTATATTTCTTGATAGAGGTCATGAGTTCTATAATTTCCTTCTTCCTGTTTACTGTTGTAAAAAACCAAATATGTTTTATTTTATGTAATATTTAGTTCTGGCAACATATTCACGTGGCATGATGATTCCATCACTATTAACTGATGAAATTTTTGAACTCGACACGTTAAATTGCTCAAACTTTCTTTTTAATTTTTCCTTATATTCTGGGGCTCCGCCATTGATTGTTGTTGTTGTGTAACCATCTCTAACTTCTGAAGAGTTTTGTCATTAAAGTGTTCCTTAATACACTTACATTCTTGTTTCAGTGTCTGTAATCGTTTTAATAGATTTAATTTTTAAATTAAAGAGTTTCGCTGCAAATAGTTCAGGTTTACAATGAAGCACATTGCATTAGCAGCAGGTAAACTGTTTTCTTGTTAGAGCCACGAGTAAATATTAGGGAAAGGAGGGAGACCCCTTTTACTATGAGGTTTATTCAATATACTGAAAGTATTACCTGAGAAATAACCTATAACATTAGTCTGCAAATGTTGTAATTTATGAGTAAAAATCATAAGATCCGGCCATATTCCGCGAGACTTGATCCAGAGGGATTCTTTTTTTTAAGTTATATTCATTTATATATTATTTTTATTTTTAAAATATATGTTATGCACAAACTCGGGTTGTCACGGCCTTTCTTTAAATAATAGGTGGCCTCTGAAAATCAGTATTGGAAGCTTTGGAAGCAAGGCTTCCATATAAAAACTGAGAGGACCCACCTTTTTGAGGTACCATTTATTATATAAATAAGATATAACTAAATGAGAAAGAAAATATAACAGTCACAGTGTGTGAACAATAAAAATAAAAGACACCGACGAGCGATTCAAGAACTTATCTTATTTACCTTGATTATGACACTCGACACATCTACCTCTGTAATAGTATTTAAAGCCGAAAGACTTTCCAAGTGCTGACGTAACGAAGGGGGCGAGGGGTGGTGATTGGGGTAGATGGAGGTCCAGAGGGGATCTAATTTCCTGAAATCGGGGAAAAATCCTGCAATTCGACAACACTATTAAATATTTACTCTATGGAATAAATCACAATGATTACAAGTGACATTTGACTATTGTAAACAAAATTTATTGAAGAATTTTAAAATGTTATATTTCGGAAACTATTGATTTCTGCAGTTCGAGATCTTGTGAGTGAGTGAGTCTAGTCGGCCTAGATCTATCGCCAATAAAATTTTGGAGCGAAACCATTACATCAACGCTTGAAAAGTTCAGAAGTAATTTTTCGTTCTCCCCCCATAAATCCCAAAATATGCGTCAGCGGCAAAAAAAAATGGGGGGCTCGATAGAGGGGACCCCCATCTACCCCAATCACAACCCCTCACCCCCCTTCGTTACGTCAACCGTTGATTTATATATGAGTATAGGTACCTGTAAGTAATGAATAGAATAATGATAAAGCAGATAGTACATGAACAGAGGTTTCTGGACTCTGTTGCTGATGTCCATGGGCGACATGGAAATATCCTGCTTATTAGTAATTATCACATTCGGGTCATAGAGATATATATGCGGGTATTTCTCGATTTCCGTTAAGTCAGGTGATAAAATATCGATATTTTAATTTAGAATTATCGATATTTGTATATCTATACATATAATAAATCTGTAGACTTGTCTGTACGTTTCAAATATATTTAAAAAAAATAGTAGATGTCTGTCTGTCGTTTGTTTGTGCGCGATAAACGCAGAAACTACTGACTCCACTCGATTGACGTTTATATACAATTGTAGTGCTGACTTCGGAGTAACATTTAGTCTTTGTTTCATCGCAATCGGTTCACTTAGTCAAAAAAAATATTCATTTACAAATTTACTTTATGTAGTTGAACCTGTCACACGTCCTGTAGATGGCGCCACGTGCTTAGTGCAATATAGATTAGTGATTATAATCACTAATCTATATTTGGATTTTACAATACTATTATGTAATATTTTACAATAATATGAAATGTTTTTTTAATTTTTAAATAAGATGTTTTTGAAGTTTAGCTACATGTTGTTTATTTTATTAATTTTCTTTTTCTTCTGTCACATAGATGGCGTTGTCCGTGTAAAGTGTAGTTATTATGTATTATTTTATACTTATCGGTTTTTACAGTAATATTGCACAAATAAAACAGCCAGACTGACACAGCGCTATTGCTGCTGATGCGGTCGAAATTTTAACTCTATAATTAAAAATTTAGTAAAATTTATTTGCATCGCTAAATAAAATCCAAAATTTGTACTGAGAAACATCCTAACAGCCGTACAGTTGAAGCTCTCAGGCTTACCTTGATTTGCAGAGCATACCATACTAGGGTATACTTTTTGAACCCCGACGCTACAATGACGGGGCATTATACGTATCTGTGGCAAAAGAGAGAAAACGCGATCATATTACATACAACTTTTTTATATGAAAGCCAATTTAATGTAGATGGTTCTGAGCTAAAATGTGTGAAGATCTGATCAGCCGCTTGAAGACTTCTCTAACTCATTTCCAACATGAGTCAGCGATCTTGTTAACTCCGTTTGGCTTCAAATTTATTGTTAAGTATTTTTAAGACCTTGCAACATTGATGATGTTGCAGCATTAAGTAGACATTTCGTGGTGAGGCTAATGAGGATAGATTCTTCGATGGTGTCTCCTAGACGTGTCAACATTGAGTAGTCTGCGCTATATCCAACTCCTCAGCCACTTACAGCAGACATTTAGTGTTTAAAAAACTTAAACTTGAGTATGTATTACGGTAGAGATACTTTTAGAAGTATAAGTAACTATTTCAGTCAGGTTTTTTTAATATTATTTTAATAGTTATTATGAAATTAATTTGATTATTATTTTTTAAAAACACCTCTTTCAAGCTACGTCACCGGATCACTTTCCGTTTTTATTTGTTAGCTTATACTATTGATATAATCATCAACAAGGCACAGAGACCAGCTCAGCGCGTTGCAGGAGTAGACCTGAGTGCTAACTGTTCCTCGCACCTCAATGTAACTTGATGTAGCTCTATCCCAATCAAAAAGAAATGACTGATGTATGTAAATATTTAATAAATAATTAGCTACTGATAACAGACTTTGTGTTTGCTTACTTCAATATACCAGATCATGTGGTGAGGAGTATCCTCCTCCTCCTCAAGTCGTATTCCTGATATCTGAGGGTCGTGACCATCACCTCCCAGCAGTCTATCTTTTATGGTCTTGGTGAGGAGTACACGTAGAGATATATTTCCGCGATAAGTAAGACGCAGACGGAGTTGCGGGCACAGCTAGTAACTAATATTTATTTTGGCAATATATCGATAGTTCAGTAGTTTAGAAGCGTCGTGGGTTCAAATCCCGGACATTGGACTACTGGCGTGGCCCACTCCTGACACAAGCATGCAAGCTTACTAGGAGGGGTAAAGGGAATACTAGTAGTATGTGCTGCTAGTAATCTTTAAAAAAGAAAAAATATTGAAATGTTGATATCGACACTTGATATTTTTTAAATAAGTTTAAAAAAAAGCAAAAAAGTTTTTCAAATTTAAATTGATTCTTTTTTTAGTGGGATATTTGCAAAACACAAATTCCTTTTTTTTGTTAATTGTTGTTGTCAAAAAAGTAGATCAAAAAGGCACATGTTGACTGACTAGAAATTATCCAAAATATAGCATCGTTTTAAAATCCCCGACATATATAAATAAGAAAAAAAACAAATATGGATTTAGAGTGCATTCAATATCTATCTAAAAAATCGATTTTTGCATGAAAACAATCTGTAATATCTGTCAGACTATTTTTTTGTTTTTTTTCTTCAATTTATTTAATCAATAAAAATGGAAAATGTTTCTAATATACGATTTAAAAAAACTTGTAAAAATAATTGTTAATATTAATAAAATTACATAATATTTTTTTTATTTTTATAAATGAGATAAATAAAAAATGTTATAATATAACTTACACCTTTATTCATTTATTTACACTACGCTCAATAAACATACAAGAACATGCGCTCATTTAGTCCGATTTTGAGCAAATTGTAGGTGTTGGCAACACTGAAACTTATAATAAAAAAATATGGACAAAGATAAAAAAAAATACAATTACAATAACATACTATTCATCCATATAATCTCAAGTTTATATAGGTCAGTGTTACCAGAAAAAATTACAAAACATTTAATTAAAAAAATTACAGATAATAAAGTACTTTAAGCACCCAAATATTTAATAATTTTTTTTACAATCTAATAACAATTTTAAGCATATTTTTTTAAATGAAATTGTCAAAGTCTGAAACTTAAAAAAAAACTTATAAATAGTGACAGCAGATTGTTCACCACTTTTTTTTTCATTTTCAGACTGCATAGAGTATAAAACGTCACATATACAGCATAGTACACACAGCACATGCAGTCAAAATAAAAAAAAAAACAATAATTTTATAACTCAATTTTTTTTTCTATTTTTTTTATTTATTTAAACAATGTAGAATCATATTGCAATAAGAGTTGATGGTGTTGCCATTTTGTTTATAATATTTGACTTTACGGTTTCGAGATGGTGTTTATTTATTAATTGAGTAATAAAATAATTGTCATGTGATGTAAGTCAGGTAACAGACGGAAAGCATTAAATATGACTAAATAGGCTAAAACCATACCTTGACAGATTTAAGTCTAAAAAATAGTAAAATTGGTAAAAAATAATGTAAAGTAGACCTAAACCTAAGGACGGATACAGACTAGTCTATCGGTAAATGTCTCTATAGTACAAAACATTCAAATGGGAATTGTCACACATTTTCCATCACAGATAATTTAAAATGATGAAACTTTAAAAATCAGACTCCAAATTCCCTATTTAACACCTATGTAAACCTGCCTTAAACCCGAAACATTTTTCATAATGGCAACCCGAAGCCCGATCGAAGATTAATATTTACAGATTAAAAATAGTCTTAATTTTCCGAATGTCAATTTAAATCTAAAAAAAATTTGTTCGAATCTTAAATTTGAGTTATCACATTCGTTGGAAAATTTCTTAAATTAAAAAAAAATGAACTAATTATCGTAACAAGGATTGTATTTTAAATTTTTTATCTGTTTTATATTTGATAAAAGATTTAAAACACATTAGCTGTAAGGTGGATTCTTAAACGAGTAAAAATGCTAAAAAACACGTCAATGTCATTTTTCCCGCCAATTAATGTCAAAAGGAAGTCATGTCAACACTTATCTATATTTAACGTATAATTTTATGATGGATTTTTACTCTATTTGTTTGTAACCGTATTTTGTAGAAAAAACAATTGTAGAAAGAGAAGTCTAAATTAGGGATGGGAATCCGAGATCGATTAATTCAAATATCGATTTGAATTTAAAATCGATTTGCAAAACATTGTAGATTCTTGGGGATCTTGTTTTCCATTATATAATGATTAAACGGGGGCAATCCTATTCAGTGCTGGATTCAGGGAATCTGGGTCATAACCCTTTTCTGAGCTGTATAATAAAGGGGCCATTCATTACTTACGTAAGACGATTTAGGGGGGAGGAGGTCGACCATGTCTTATTTTTTCTTACAAGGGGGTGGGAGGAAGTCTCCATAGTTCTTAAATAAGATTACAAAAATGCTCAAAGTTAAAATTATATTTTACAAAAGCACGGACAACATTAATTCTTTCCTTTAGATTCTTACGTAATAAATATAAAACAGGGGAGGGGGATGGCCTATTCTTATTTTTTCTTATAAAAGGGCGAGAGGGGGGGTCCAAAACTAGCGAAAATAGTCTTACGTAATAAATGAATGATCCCAAAATAACACCTATTTTTGCCGGATCTCAATCACGTGACCCTTTAGCCGAATTGATTCATACTTCTCCTCCGTATGTTTTATACAAAATAAGGTTACAGATTGTATATAAACGCGTTATCTCCTATTATTCAGTTCGTATCCGTTTTCTTTGCTTGGGGTTTTCGTGGGGGGAGGTTTTGCAACCGCGTGACCTTCCAGCCTTAGAGTGCTTTGACGGTGTGATGATCTGGAAGAATAATAAAACATGCTATATCTATAACAGATTAGACGATAAAGTGATTTTTATGTCAGAATGTGTGGATTAAAAATGGTTTTCATCACTCCCCCTGTACTCCCCTGTCTATACTTGTAGATGTTTATGCACAACGGTGTTTATTTGATAGATTCCCCTTCTTCACCTCTCTTACTATCTTTTTAAGAAACCAGGTAAAAATATCTTTTGACGCCCTGTTGGAAAGTTTCTTGTGTTGCTAATGACCATGTTAAATAGTGATCATTTACCATCAGGTAAAACGTTGTCCTCTATATGAGTTACTTACCTAATGAGACAGGTAACAGCCAGTAGTATCAACAAGATACCCAAAGCAGAGAGTCCCCAGCCTAACGCGGCTCGCGCTATCGGAGGCACCTTGGTGGCGAGACGAAGCATGGAAGATACTGACTCTGGCAATTCATCGATACCCTGAAATTAAAGAATATAAAGCTGAAGAGTTTGTTTTGTTAAGGAAGCTAATCTCATGAATCATTAATTCGAATTGAAAGTCTTGGTATTGGATAGACCTTTCATAAAAAAAAATTGGCTATATAACAGCCTAGATAGCCGTAGGTTCACGCTACGAACCATAGGAGTTTTTAAGAGACGTTGCTGGACGACGGTAAAATAAACATACTTTTTTCATACTCAAGGGTAGTACTAAGTCTATCTTATCTTACCTCTTCAAACCACAATATAGGGAATACAATATCCGGGAAGTTGGCGACTTGTTTGATGTCCACGACTTGTGACACAGCCAAGTTTATCTGGATCCTCGCTCGAGCTCGCATGGCTGTTCCCATCTCCTGTAAGAATTAATTGGGGTTTTAGTATCTAAAAGTCTTTAAGGGGTTTTATAGTCGAGATCCAACCAGGTACACATCATACACATTGTATGAACAATTCACAGTTATGTGAAAAATGTCTTACTATAAATTGACTGCTTAAAGTCGCTATGACACCATCTTTCTTGAATCTAAGAACTTACTGTCTTACTATCTTAGTGTCTTAGGGGTCTCGGACCCTTAGGACAAATTTATTAGGTAGTGTTTCATTTAGCAAAGCGATAACAATTTTACTTACAGGTTGAACGTCAATATATAATCTATGTGCTTCAGGATCAGGTGGAGAAACTCCTTCCACTGCTGCTCGTAGCTTCTCATCAGCCAAGTAGAAATGGGGGAACGATAGCATAATAGGTGAATCTGAAATACATTTACAGTTTTTGTATGAAGAGTAAACTTTGTATTATTTGTATTTAGAATCATTCTTCAAGTGCCCAATCATAAAATTTTAAAGGCCAAAAATCATTAAAATCCTGCTTGATAGATTTAAGGCAGGGAAGGGGGTCACTTGGCCGACAATAAATTATCCCTAATTCAAGGCTAATCATAAGGGGTCACGTAGTAGAAATCTAACCAATATATGTAGATGTAAATATAGAAGTTATGAGATACATGACTCAATCTGGCTTTGCAAATAAATGGAGAAAAACAACTAAAAAGGACGTGGTCTCCTTCCATATTTACTCACCATATTGACATAAAGACACATTGAACAGTCCATTTGGTGCGCAAGGAGGTCCAGCAGGACAGAAGCATTTGTTGTGCTCATCATTAGCAAACACATCCTCAGGTGGAGTAAACCTGAACCCTTGGACACCGGCTGCGGACTCCACGTCTTTGAGGTACCTGAAATGAAATAAAAATATCTTTAAATTTGGATCGGATCCAAGGAAGTCATGGGGTTCAAGACATTTTGAGTTTTCTCTTTTTATAAATACTAACGAGGTAGATAATTAATCATTTTAAAGCTTTACATCGCGGTGAGCCTCACGTGTTTTTTTTGTCATATGGACTATAGTATCAGCCGCATGCGGTGACGGGTCGTCGAATATTACGCGTGCGTGCGTGCACTGGCTGAAGAAGACAGCCGAATGCGGCTGAAACTACAGTCCATGTGAACAAAAACACGAGTCTGGCTCACCGTGATATAAATCTTTAAAATATTAATATGTATTACTAATATTAGCCAGATCTTGACTACGTCGAGACCTAGATTCAGTCTCAAACACCCCCACTACTTTTTACAAATCATTTATTTATCTAAAGATTAAACTCATTGTAATAATAATTACTTTTAATTCTTTTTATAGTCCGGAGTCCACATTTAAGGACACTTACTTCACTACCTAAATTATAATCGATTAATCGATTCACAAATTGAGTGACATTCGCAAAAAAATTAATAAAGATTTTCTGGATTGTATGACCTTTTTACTAAATCGGTTTGGTGTTAAAAATATAAAAATCGATTCTCATCTTATCTATCTCAGACATCTCTAACCTACGACATAACGCATCCAAGATGGCCGTGTAGGATTTTTATTCGTAATTAAGGTCCAAGATGACCTCTACCACGAGATCAACGATCTCGCTTCGTTAATAACATTTTAAATATTTATATTAAAACTACATTAACATTATAAGATATTAACCTAAATTGATATTTAATAACGTGTACGTTTATATTTCCTTAAGTTTTATAACTGGGACAGATCATGTTTGTCGTGTACTCGTAGAAACAAATTGCTAGCTTGCTCACACAATTCTTGGACAGACTAACACTCCGGCGCTGGCCTATGGCTCTCTCAAAACTGACGTTATGAGCCTTGATTTTGGATACTATATTTAAATAAAAAAATGTTATTCGGGAATACTAAAGCTTTCTATTGGTGAAAGAGTTATCAAAATCGGATTGAAAGTTACAGGGATTTCCTCCTACAGCAAAATGCGTAAAATACACTGAGTGCGTGGACCCGAAAAAATACGCTATAATATAACACAGACTACGATAATAATATAACTATTATAATATTTAATAGCACCGATAGCATTTAAAGACGAAGATTATATAACATTACCCTGTGACCCATAAGAACTGAGCATCCCGCGGACGAAGTCACAATTGTCGGCTAGTATACTTATGGAATCAAGGGTAGATTTATAGTTGCATTCAATGTGGTATAATCTAATATGTCATATATAGCTTAGCCAATTCTAAGCTTTGATTTCGCGGTTAAGACCTAAATATCAACTTACGTAACTCGATGACGCATTCGACAAAACAAGCTTATAATTTTGGAGCATTTTAATATAAAATGATAAAGATTAAAATAAAATATGTTGAATATGAGGAAAAATGTTGCAAAAATTGCAGAAACAACTATAAACTTTAATTGAGGTATAAGATTTATCTTAACATTAAATCAGTGTCCCACAAGGTTACATCCTAGGACCTCTGATTTTTATATCTGTCGGACACAACAAAGTTTTAGGTAACTATTAAGAACTATGTAAAAAAATTTATGTGAATATGGTGAAACATAGAATACTGTGGCATTATGTTTCGCCGCAATAAAGAATAAAAAAAATAAAAATATATGAATAAAAAAAATTATTGACCTTGAAAATGAAAATAAATACTATGCAGT
The DNA here is from genome assembly GCA_905147385.1 of Limenitis camilla. Classification (NCBI taxonomy): domain Eukaryota; kingdom Metazoa; phylum Arthropoda; class Insecta; order Lepidoptera; family Nymphalidae; genus Limenitis; species Limenitis camilla. The sequence goes on along the minus strand of LR990252.1, from coordinate 814,994 downwards.
TTTTATTGGTTTTGAAGATTCAGTGTGAAAGATGAAAAGAATAATGGAGACCAAGACACCCCAATAATGGGATGAGACTGGATCATATGTGAAATAGATGATATACACAAACAGCACAATTTCCTTTACGAGTGCCATCTATTTATAAAGATAGTTTACGGAATATATACTGATTAATTCTCATAACCCAAACAGATACAAACATGCAGATTGAATGTTTTGTAATCACTATTGTCTGGTTTGGCGAACCATTGTCTTACACTCAAATAGCTTTTAAACAAAGGAGATAAATAATCTTGCGGTCGATGCTTTTGTCTGATGGTGACTCTACATCGTCATTTGTCAATACACTGTCAATCACTTAGCGAAGATTATTTATGGTGTTGATGATTCAAGGAAAACATTTCCTTAAAGGACAAGGTCATGCAGAATACATTCGGACATAATTATACACTGTATAAGTTTTTAAAGACTCAAGAGTGCTTTTATCATCTGAATCCTTGAATGTTTGTTTAAGATACCTATATATTTGAGTCACAAATTACTTTATAAATAACTTTCAACTGCAAGGACATACTTTTGACTTCATTTAATTGGGTAGTTTGAGTCGCAAAAATGTATATTGATATGTTATATGATATATGATATCCGGTCATATAACATCCGGTAGTCTTAATTTGCTTTTGACTGCATATATATATATATATTAATTTATGGACTACAGACTTTTACAGTTACTTTGTTTTTAACTATTTTTGTTTTATATTTATGAACATTAGTATCTTCGTCAACGTCAATGTGAACAAGTTAAAGTTCTTTTTCTATCTCAAATCATTACACTAATGCTAAAACTTTACTCATCTCTAAACTATTATCAATATCATCAACTTACCTAAGAGGAAGAAGTCTGCACAAATCCTTATCATAGACAGAGATAGTATCATTCCTAGTGATGTGGGGAGGGAAGATAGATCCATCAGATCCTGCTATGCTGTTGCATTCGTCAGTGCTCCAGTGAGGGAGACGCTCTCTGTAGTTGTATCTGTCGTATATACCGTACTTGGTAATGTCTGATGCTCCACTGAACATCGTTACTATTTCCGGAGATGTGCCGTTTTTCTGAAAAAAAAAAATATAAATTTATATTAAACTCCTCTCATCCAAACCTACTAAAATGAATCGATAGCCATTTTAGATTTTATAAAGTAGTATAAGTCTACAATATATTATATAGGTTATGTTTTTTTCCAGAATAAATAATATTTGTATCAAATTATTTAAATGTCAAGATCAACTAAGCTTGAGGTCGGAATATTTAGCCAAAACAAGTATATCACGTTTTTTCTGAACCCCGAGCTGACAGGTTTAAAGCCGATTTTTTCAAACCACATTTTTTCTGATCTGAGACCTGACCTCGCTGCACTATATTATTCAAATATTTTCCATGATAATGGGGCAACATTTGGACTTACGATATAATTGACTGTATCTACCAAATCTACATTAATAGTTCACGGTTGAGTCGGGTCTCCTCCTCAGAATGAGGAGGGATTAGGCCGTAGTCTGACTGACCCAGTGAGTGTTGGCAGACTTCACACACCTTTGAGAACTTTAGGGAACTTTCAGGAGGGCTGGTTTCCTCACGATATTTCCCTCAACATTAAAGCGGGTGGTTATAGCATGTCTGAAGTATTTCTTTTCCAAAATCTGCTGGTATATTCTGAACCAACTAAATCTTTTGGAAAACCTAAGATTTGCATCGAATTTTGGTCCAGTTTCTAGTGACCCGAAGAATTGAATCAAAATCTGTCTAATGATCTAAAAATTGGAGCTACTTTAGTAAAAGACGAAAGTTTAGCCAATCCAGAAGCATCCACGACAATTTTCAGAATACAAAATTGGACGACACTGATTAGTGCCTGTAAAAGAATCTGAAGCTTATTCAGCTCAAAAGATAATTATGGCCATTCAAGAAGATTCCTCACCATTTATTAAAACGCAAAGTTAGTCAGTATCTTCTTTACCGTCAAGAATAATACTTACCCCATAGAAGAGTCCGAACTCCTCGTAAGGAAGCTTCTGCTCCTTTGGCACAACATCTTTGGCTAGTTTCAGCAGGGGATCCTCATACCCCCATAACAGCTGTCCGACTGAGACCTCGACGAAGGGTTTGATCTTGAGGATGTCCATGATGGACGCCATGGCAAGGCGGAGGAATCTGGCTGCGTGTTTGGATTGTGATGTTGCACTCTGTAAAAAAAGGAGAGTTTTACTACCATGGCCTTTTAATAGGTAGACACCTGTTTGATTTAATGCATCTTTGGATTTAATATTCTCTTTGATTTAAGTGACTTATTTATTATACCCCCTCTAACTTGATTGTTAATGTTTTAGGGTCATTTGACTAGTGATTTCTTGAACCAAATTTTGAGATATCATTGAAGTAGTTTGTGAAACGTTTCTTTAAATCAGGAGCACGCTAGTCTTTGATATAATTATTAAATGGTGATTCAATCTAATCTAGAGGGCATGTTTATTACCTTACATATATAACATTGTGAGTTTGTGGGGGGTAATCTCTTGATCTACTGAACCGATTTTGAAAATTCTTTTACCAATAGAAAGCCACATTATCTGTGAGTGTCATAGACTGTATATTAATCCGAAATATGGAAATACTTTGTCGTGGTAGTCGGATTTCCTCAGTGATCAGTAAGTTGGAGAAAACGTTTCTTACGAACGCTGCCTTAACGATGAGAGATATATGATTCAGAGTCGTGTGAGTGAGTGAACAGTTTGAATGCACCTTAGCGAAGCGAGAGCAGGTCGGCTAGTATATAATAAAGACGCAGAAAGGTCGTCGCAACTTCCTCGTTACCTTGAAGTTAAGCTAAGATATTAATTATATATAATTGCTTGTAAAAGTTTATTATAATTAATTACTGAAGCATTAATCGATGATTTGCATAAATACTAGTCATAGACACAGTGATACACGTGAGTTCGTATCTATTAACAGACAACACAAACGGCCACTGAGCAGTACGGATGGGTAAATAATATCGATATTTTTTCACGATACGACACGATAAAAATATCGATATATCAATTCTTTTCTCTGCACACATCGATATTTTTAAAACGATCGATATAATATACATTGATATATATTTTTTTATTGCGCATCCCTACTGAGCAGTTAGTAAATACCCAAAAAATAATTTTTTAGTTACTTTGTGTTAAATATGGCAACATTATAATAAATACATTTATTCGATGTATAGCTATTTGTCATGTATAATCTGTGGCGTAAAGGAAAAACAAAAAGAATATATCGATTGATATTTATATCAATATCACAAAAAAAATTACTCAAAAATATCTAGAATGAGAGAAAGAGAGAGTCGAGAAGATCAATGTTAGGGGGGAGGGAGGTCAACCGTGTCTTATTTTTCTTACAAAGGGGTGGGAGGGAGTCTCGATAATCGATAAAATTAGACTTTGAAAAAGCGCGGGCCAACATTCATTTTTCCTTAAGATTCTTACGTAATAAATATTAAACAGGGGGGGTGGGAGAGGGGGTCGGCCAAAAACACGCAAAAATAGTCTTCCGTAATACAGATTGATTATAAGGTTATTAAGAATAAGATGGCCGGAGTTCCGCCATTTTATTTGTCAGCCTGCCAACCGTCGCTTCAATGGAAATAAATGACTGAATAAAGGAATGAATGAATAAGTGAGTGAGGAACGACTGGTAGCAAAGAAAAAAAGAGTGTAAAAGAGAGTTAAATAATGATTGTATATAAAGGCGAATGAGTGAGTGAAGGAGCATAAGAGTGAATGAGTAAGCAAGGATAAAAGAAGAAAGAAGCAATATACTATATATACTATAGGAAGAATGATTGTGTGAATATGAGACCAATGGAATAGATTAGTGAATGAGTGAGTATAAATAAGTATTCACAGACCATAACCCATAGCATAGAGTGAGTGCATATGTAAGAGTGAGAGGGAGAGTCAATAAATGAAGAAATTAGTGTGAAAATTTAAGTAAAGAATTAATTGAATTGATTATGTATAGGTGAATGAGTGAGTGTATGGTTATGTAAACGGATGAATAAATGAACAAATATATGAATGAGTGAGTGTGTGGAGGATGCAAGTGAAAGAATGCATGAATAAATGAGCTAATGATTGAGTGAGTTTAGTATATAAATAAAAGTCTGTAAATCTGGGCTATACATTGTATTGCCAGTTCAAAAATAATAAGTTATCCAAAACACGTATAATCCTAAAAACCCCCTTTTCACCCCCCCCGGGAGTTTCCATTTAAACTCTCCATTACAATCGGATATAATTCTATGATTTTATTATTAAACAATCTTGTTATATGAAAATGTACTTTATTGCTTACGTCATAAGGCTTATTGTGGGATGACGTCACGAAGTTCAACGTACTAGCAAGTAGGTCCATCACGTATGTACGAGTAAAGAAATCTTGTAGGGTGACTATGAGTTTAGTAGTTTCTGGATAAGTTCTATATTTTAGCGGTATTAATTAGAGACAATGTTATTTATTTCATATATTTTTTTTTTAAATTAGAAATTTTTTTGATTTTTTTTTAACCCCTCCAAGACGTTTCTATAGATTACTTTTACTGCCTTGAGAAAATATAAACTCTCTTCCGATAGATTTGTTACAACTATTTATTTTATACCACTTTCCGTTTAACGTTAATTCAATAATATATATCCCGTGAGGGGACGGGTTAGAATACTATTCCCCTCTGCCGCTGGGAGAGCATCTCGTAAGAGCAGAGTAACCCAGAGCACCCCTTTGGTGGTAGAAGATCTGTTCTCCAACTAGCTTGCGACCACCAGCATGCAAATCTGAACACCAAGTGTCATAGACGCGTTCCGCTCGAGCCGCATGTGGGCCAGACTTACCCCCTCCCTTTCCCATCCCATTAATGATGCGTATCTAGTGGACTCTGGGCTCTTGCTCAGCATTACAGCTGCAGCATTTTATTCTTCACTCCCCTTCCCCACTGTATCTTCGAGAATGCAACGCATCGACAAAACGAGAGGATATCTCATGTTTTGCCGATGTCCATGGGCGATGGTGGCCACTTACCATTAGTTGGACCATCTGCTAGTTTGCACCTTATCTACCATAAAAAAAGTGACGCTATACTGAGCGTGCTATCCATAGAGACGGTTCCAAACTCCATTTAACAACGATTCAGAATAATGCAATAAAGTATCGATATTCAGAGTTTAGTGTTCATAGATCCGTTTAAACTGAATTTAACACCATCCACTTTAACGACTCATTCTCCAAAAATCGACGCTACTGTTGGATGTTTTCTTTAGTATTATTTTATTATTATAACTCTCTATTTAATATTTTATTGCTATAATTATTGCTCACTAGTCAACCCTTGCAACTTCGTCCGCATATAGCTCCGCTCCTATGGGTCATAGCGTGATGATATATAGCTTATAGCCTTCCTCGATAAATGGGATATCCAACACTGAAACAATTTTCTAAATCCGACCAATAGTTCCTGAGATTAGCGCGTTCAAACAAACAAACTCTTCAGCTTTATATATTAGTATAAGATTGATCTTTTGTTGCTTGTTTTTGCCACTTCCTCTTTAACGATGACTCTATATAACAGTCCTCTAATATTATCTGTGGTCATGGACACAATCCTCACGCGTCGCTTTTTGTTCGTGACCCAACAGTATAAATTAACTATAATATACGTGAAGGGATTATATTATCTATATAGAATATATAAAAGATTCAAGTTTAAATTACTATCAGAATCTATTTTCCGAAACTGAGGCAAAAAAAACCTCAATTTAACGTCAAACTCAATAAAACTGTTGATTTAACTTGAGTTGAAATTACATTTTATTTAACGACACTCCAATAACACGATTATGTTTCTAATCATCAGTCTGACGAGTAATTTTATAAAGTTAATCATGTTGTCAAAATGTTGGATAAAATGTGGACTTTAAATCTTACTATTTATTAACATTATAAATGTGAAAGTTTGTATATTTGTTACTCAATCAAAAACGGCTGAACAGATTTCAATGAAATTTAACACACAGATACTTTAAAACCTGGATTAAAATTAAGACTACTTTTTATCTCAGAAAAATTCAGAGTTTCTGATGAAATATGGATATGAAGAAGGATAATGATATAATATGTTTACTGTTGTAAGCGCCTAAAATTTTTATTCAGCATATTGATACGTGGTGATATACTAGTGCGAAGCTGGGTGAGGCGACTAGTGTAGTAGCCGGCAGCTAACTCTAGGTCTGAGAAAAAATAGTGACTTAGTAAACGCGCGGGAACTAAAACGTTGCATAAGCACCAATTACGTGTGACGCGCTGCTCTTGCCCCGCGCTCCCCGTTAATGAGGCCCTAATAGTGACTCCTGCGTATTCAAGATCCAACCTATACTTACGTGCCGATAGTTATAAGAGTCATTTGAACCTTCATCTGGATCTACACCCCAGGCTTCCTATCAAAGTTGTCAACAAACTCTTACGAATGCTCCAATAGAGAAAATTTTTTAGAAGAAAATTTTTTAGAAGAAAATTTTTAGAGTAAGTTTCCTAATTAATAATGAAAATCTCATCAAAATAAGTTTAGTAGTTTCAGAGATTTAATCATTTAAAAATTCAGATTAAACTCAGTAAGATTTTTATTATTATTAGGTGATAAAAAGAGCTGTCATATAAATACCTCAGGGAAGAGAGAAAGAGCTACGCTATAGCTAGTAAGTGGAATAACAAAATGCGCATAATCATATAGTCTATAGAACGGAACGAGACGGAAGAGATAACTGTTCATTGTGCAATGATCTACCTTATGCAATAATATTTATACAGGTCAAGATTTATACGGTTAGTGCTGTTCATTTTATAGTTTTGTATCGCTATATTGCTGTATCGCTGTATAGCTGTATCGCTCTATTGCTATATCGTCTACCGCTCTATCGCTATATTGCTATATCACTATAGGACTACTAGTGATGGTATAAACATCTTAAAATTGACAACGCGTTTAAACGTTTTGCTAATTTAATAAGCGTGCTATTAAAAGAGCTTTTCACTTATATAAGCTTATAGTCATTGAGCAACCCGTAGCAAATAAAAAAAAAAGTCACCAACAACTACCTTTTTCTACACCTGCGTGGCAAATAAATTTCAACAAAAGATTGAATGTACGAGTAGTAGAGTATGTATTGAGTGTACACTTGTTATGAACATCCATTTTCACACTCTTCACCCGTGAGGGGACGGGTTAGAATACTATTCCCCTTTGCCGCTGGGAGAGCATCTCGTAAGAGCCGAGTAACCCACCACCCCCTAGATGGTAGGGGATCTGTTCCCCGACTAGCTTGCGACCACCAGCATGCGAATCTTATCGCCTAGTGTCATAGACGCGTTCCGGTCGAGCCGCATGTGGGCCAGACTTACCCCCTCCCTCTCCCATCCCATTAATGCTGTGAGTCTAGTGGACTCTGGGATCCGCATCATTTTTCTTCTTAATTCTCCCTTCCCATTCTATCTTCAGGGATGCAACGCATCGACAAAACAAAAGAGTGTTTCTTGTTTTTCCGATGTCCATGGGCGATGGTTGCCACTTACCATCAGGTGGACTATCTGCTCGTTTGCACCTTATCTATTATAAAAAAAACACTCGTAGACAGTGCAAAGCACACTAACGTTGTATTTATAAAACGCAAAAATCGCCTAAACGACAGCATACACTTACATATTTTGTTTAAACGTTTAAACGAAATCGACTCACAAAACAGCGTGCTTGAAAAGCAGAAAGAAGAAGTTTTGTTTAAGCTTTTCGTTTAAACGTCCACCTCTACAGTATACTGCTATATCGCTGAATACATTGCTATAATGCAGTATCACTATATGACTATATCGCTATACCGCTCTATGGCTATATATCGCTATCCCGCTCTATTGCTATATCGCTATACCGCTCTATTGCTATATCGCTATACCGGTCTACTGCTATATCGCTATACCGGTCTACTGCTATATCGCTATACCGCTCTATTGCTATATCGCTATACCGCTCTATTGCTGTATCGCTATACCGCTCTATTGCTGTATCGCTATACCGCTCTATTGCTATATCGCTATACCGCTCTATTGCTATATCGCTATACCGCTATATTGCTATATCGCTATACCGCTCTATTGCTATATCGCTATACCGCTCTATTGCTATATCGCTATACCGCTCTATTGCTGTATCGCTATACCGCTCTATTGCTGTATCGCTATACCGCTCTATTGCTATATCGCTATACCGCTCTATTGCTATATCGCTATACCGCTCTATTGCTATATCGCTATACCGCTCTATTGCTATATCGCTATACCGCTCTATTGCTATATCGCTATACCGCTCTATTGCTGTATCGCTATACCGCTCTATTGCTATATCGCTATACCGCTCTATTGCTATATCGCTATACCGCTCTATTGCTATATCGCTATACCGCTCTATTGCTATATCGCTATACCGCTCTATTGCTATATCGCTATACCGCTCTATTGCTGTATCGCTATACCGCTCTATTGCTATATCGCTATACCGCTCTATTGCTATATCGCTATACCGCTCTATTGCTATATCGCAATACCGCTCTATTGCTATATCGCTATACCGCTCTATTGCTATATCGCTATACCGCTCTATTGCTGTATCGCTATACCGCTCTATTGCTATATCGCTATACCGCTCTATTGCTATATCGCTATACCGCTCTATTGCTATATCGCTATACCGCTCTATTGCTATATCGCTATACCGCTCTATTGCTATATCGCTATACCGCTCTATTGCTATATCGCTATACCGCTCTATTGCTGTATCGCTATACCGCTCTATTGCTATATCGCTATACCGCTCTATTGCTATATCGCTATACCGCTCTATTGCTATATCGCTATACCGCTCTATTGCTGTATCGCTATACCGCTCTATTGCTATATCGCTATACCGCTCTATTGCTATATCGCTATACCGCTCTATTGCTGTATCGCTATGCCGCTCTATTGCTATATCGCTATACCGCTCTATTGCTATATCGCTCTATTGCTATATCGCTATACCGCTCTATTGCTGTATCGCTATGCCGCTCTATTGCTATATCGCTATACCGCTCTATTGCTGTATCGCTATACCGCTCTATTGCTGTATCGCTATACCGCTCTATTGCTATATCGCTATACCGCTCTATTGCTATATCGCTATACCGCTCTATTGCTGTATCGCTATGCCGCTCTATTGCTATATCGCTATACCGCTCTATTGCTATATCGCTCTATTGCTATATCGCTATACCGCTCTATTGCTGTATCGCTATACCGCTCTATTGCTATATCGCTATACCGCTCTATTGCTATATCGCTATACCGCTCTATTGCTGTATCGCTATGCCGCTCTATTGCTATATCGCTATACCGCTCTATTGCTATATCGCTATACCGCTCTATTGCTATATCGCTATACCGCTCTATTGCTATATCGCTATACCGCTCTATTGCTATATCGCTATACCGCTCTATTGCTGTATCGCTATACCGCTCTATTGCTATATCGCTATACCGCTCTATTGCTATATCGCTATACCGCTCTATTGCTGTATCGCTATACCGCTCTATTGCTATATCGCTATACCGCTCTATTGCTATATCGCTATACCGCTCTATTGCTGTATCGCTATACCGCTCTATTGCTATATCGCTATACCGCTCTATTGCTATATCGCTATACCGCTCTATTGCTATATCGCAATACCGCTCTATTGCTATATCGCTATACCGCTCTATTGCTATATCGCTATACCGCTCTATTGCTGTATCGCTATACCGCTCTATTGCTATATCGCTATACCGCTCTATTGCTATATCGCTATACCGCTCTATTGCTATATCGCTATACCGCTCTATTGCTATATCGCTATACCGCTCTATTGCTATATCGCTATACCGCTCTATTGCTATATCGCTATACCGCTCTATTGCTGTATCGCTATACCGCTCTATTGCTATATCGCTATACCGCTCTATTGCTATATCGCTATACCGCTCTATTGCTATATCGCTATACCGCTCTATTGCTGTATCGCTATACCGCTCTATTGCTATATCGCTATACCGCTCTATTGCTATATCGCTATACCGCTCTATTGCTGTATCGCTATGCCGCTCTATTGCTATATCGCTATACCGCTCTATTGCTATATCGCTCTATTGCTATATCGCTATACCGCTCTATTGCTGTATCGCTATGCCGCTCTATTGCTATATCGCTATACCGCTCTATTGCTGTATCGCTATACCGCTCTATTGCTGTATCGCTATACCGCTCTATTGCTATATCGCTATACCGCTCTATTGCTATATCGCTATACCGCTCTATTGCTGTATCGCTATGCCGCTCTATTGCTATATCGCTATACCGCTCTATTGCTATATCGCTCTATTGCTATATCGCTATACCGCTCTATTGCTGTATCGCTATACCGCTCTATTGCTATATCGCTATACCGCTCTATTGCTATATCGCTATACCGCTCTATTGCTGTATCGCTATGCCGCTCTATTGCTATATCGCTATACCGCTCTATTGCTATATCGCTATACCGCTCTATTGCTATATCGCTATACCGCTCTATTGCTATATCGCTATACCGCTCTATTGCTGTATCGCTATACCGCTCTATTGCTATATCGCTATACCGCTCTATTGCTATATCGCTATACCGCTCTATTGCTATATCGCTATACCGCTCTATTGCTATATCGCTATACCGCTCTATTGCTATATCGCTATACCGCTCTATTGCTATATCGCTATACCGCTCTATTGCTATATCGCTATACCGCTCTATTGCTATATCGCTATACCGCTCTATTGCTATATCGCTATACCGCTCTATTGCTATATCGCTATACCGCTCTATTGCTATATCGCTATACCGCTCTATTGCTGTATCGCTATACCGCTCTATTGCTATATCGCTATACCGCTCTATTGCTATATCGCTATACCGCTCTATTGCTATATCGCTATACCGCTCTATTGCTGTATCGCTATACCGCTCTATTGCTATATCGCTATACCGCTCTATTGCTATATCGCTATACCGCTCTATTGCTGTATCGCTATGCCGCTCTATTGCTATATCGCTATACCGCTCTATTGCTATATCGCTCTATTGCTATATCGCTATACCGCTCTATTGCTGTATCGCTATGCCGCTCTATTGCTATATCGCTATACCGCTCTATTGCTGTATCGCTATACCGCTCTATTGCTATATCGCTATACCGCTCTATTGCTATATCGCTATACCGCTCTATTGCTATATCGCTATACCGCTCTATTGCTATATCGCTATACCGCTCTATTGCTATATCGCTATACCGCTCTATTGCTGTATCGCTATACCGCTCTATTGCTATATCGCTATACCGCTCTATTGCTATATCGCTATACCGCTCTATTGCTGTATCGCTATGCCGCTCTATTGCTATATCGCTATACCGCTCTATTGCTATATCGCTATACCGCTCTATTGCTATATCGCTATACCGCTCTATTGCTATATCGCTATACCGCTCTATTGCTATATCGCTATACCGCTCTATTGCTGTATCGCTATACCGCTCTATTGCTATATCGCTATACCGCTCTATTGCTATATCGCTATACCGCTCTATTGCTGTATCGCTATGCCGCTCTATTGCTATATCGCTATACCGCTCTATTGCTATATCGCTCTATTGCTATATCGCTATATCGCTCTATTGCTATATCGCTATATTGCAATTTAACTAGACGTTGCAACCTCATCGTCTTCGGGCTATCGTTTAATTCTCTATTAGTTTATAAATATATAATAATAGTATAAGCTTTCCTATTGGTTGGTTTGACTACAACTAATTGGACTTATGTTATGATAACCTCATGCTTAAAGAGTGAACCTAGGCAGTGTAGGTGAGTGTTCAAATTCTGTCAAAATGCTTTTAAAACCTACATTTAGAACTGCAGTTACCTAGATTTCAATCCTAACTATGTAATGAATAAACCATGGAACTGATTTTGATAAAATTTGGTACTGAGATAGACAAGAGCTTGGAAAATGACATAGGGTATGTTTTATCGCGAATAAAAGGTTTATGGGGGTTAAAATAGGAGATAAAGTGCATGTCGAGTTGTGTTTAGAATTAGATGATATATAAATTATGTGACAATTTGCAGCCGGGTGAAGCCGGGATGGGACGACTAGTCAGACTAACTGTACATCTCTTGAGACCTCGCTGAGGTCAATATACGTGAGTGAGTTGATGAGTCACGCAAACAAGTAGTCACTAGCTTTATTAACATCTTTAAATATTTGCACCTCACCTTTATTGGTATAATAGAAAACTATAATTGAAGCAATTTTTTTTGTACTAAAATAATGTCACACAGTGCAATTTACCACAAGTGGACACGCGCTTTAATCTTTCGTTAGAACAGTTACTATTTTAACATTAATTTTAAGCGTTTATTAATATGTTTTTTTATTATTAATCAGCAGAACGTCCACCCTTGTCCAAGAGGTAGAGAGGAGGTCGCTTTTGGACCAAACTTTGTGTCTATCTTTTTCCCACACAAAAAAGGAATGAATGAGGGAAAAAGCTGGAGATGTAGACACGAACACTACCTTACTTAAAGATGTAAAGTAGCGCGTTTTTTAAAAAGCGGAAGCGAGAAGGGTTTCACACTATGCTACATAAAATTCGCTTTTTTTATGGTAGACAAGGTGCAAACGAGCAGATGGTCCACCTGATAGCGCTGCGCTGCATCCTCGAAGATAGAGTGGGGAGGGGGAGAATGAAGAAAACAATGCTGCGGTTTCAGCGGACTCGCATGCTGGTGGTCGCAAGCCAGTCGGGGAACAGATCCCCTACCACCAAGGGGGTGCTGGGTCACTCGGCTCTTACGAGATGCTCTCCCAGCGGCAGAGGGGAATAGTATTCTAACCCGTCCCCTCACGGGTAAGATTTCTTTTAAAAACATGGGTAAATCTATACAGCAATATCACGGCTTGGTAACCTTAGAACTTTTTGTCACCTTTGAAAGTAAAATACTACTCAAATCAATGTTGCCATGTACTTACACCCATAGAGTGTTTTATACAAATAGATTAGGCACATGGAGTTTCACACTGTGCTACTTAATAAATGTATGTTCATAGCTTTATACGTTACAGGAAATAAAGAAGACATTACTTATCTATCGAACCACAGACAATAGCTATCCATTAAATGTCACAGTTACGTGTACAATTAAACGTTACAGAGAAAGCGTGTAACATGTGTATGTATGTAGAAATCAGTGCGAGACATTACACTCTATTAATTTTATTGATTAAACCTGTCCTTTGTAAAGTATTGTCTTGTCTTTAAATTGTCAAAAATAGTCTCCTAAGGATGTGTTTCCATCAAAGATGTACCTAAACTCGCTCAGAGTGTGTCAAATGATACTTAACAAACACATCTTATTACACATCTCATATCACATATTAATTTCATACAAAAGTTTTACCATCTACAATACCATCACTAATAAATAGACACTTTGGTCACTAAATCTGAAGATCAAGAATCAAGATATTTTGGACAATAGTTCCTTATATAATACATGTGGAAATAAAAAAAATAATTTTCGAAAATTTACACCCTTAAGGGGGTAAAAAAAATTCTAAAACGAATTAATTAATCCATATAATAGACTTTAAAACTAATATTACAAAATGTCTTAGTGATTAAAAACCTTTAAAAGACAGACATTTAAATTATATTTTTAAAATAAAGGATAAGTTTCCTAATTCGTAGTGGATTTTTTTTTTAAATATATCAATCCGTTACAGAGATTAAACCATTTAAAGATAGTTGGGCTAAAAAATGTTGAATTTGATGGCACAATACGATTTTGTAATTAAAAACCACAAACAAACAGACATTTATATTATATAATATAAAATTTAGAATAAGTCTTCTAATAAATAAAGAAAGTTTCGTTAAAATATCTTCAGCCGTTAACGGGATTAATCCATCTGAACAAATCTCAAAAACAAATATTTTGCATTTGATCTTACAAAACGATTTTGTAATTAAAAAACCTTAAACAGACAGACATTTATATTATATTATTTAATATTAAGGATAATATTACTAATTAATAGTGAGTTTTATCAAAATAAGTTTAGTAAAAAAAGGATTGAAAGTTATTAGTGAATGATTTAAGAATTTTTTAACGTCATAAATGTTAATATTTTAATATAAAATCAAGGGATAATCCCACAAACCTCAAATTCAGCATACACACAGACAAACAAACATAGTATATATAAAAAATAATATTAGTACAGTTTTGGTAAAGTTGAAGTCAAATCTAGAGCGTCAATGTAGGGCGATCGCTTTCACTCGACCGAGGACACTACTTTCGTTTTTAGACTAAAATTCTTACTTCACTCTTTAAAAAAAATAAAACTATTTTATTAGCCCTCGCTTCGATAATTGCTTAATAACATTAAGTATATATATTCATTTAATTCTACAATACAATTGTGAACAACGTGTTTTAAATGGTATTTTAATTTTGACGTGATATATATAAATATACAAGGATAATATTAAAAGTAAAGTTACAAGGATGACATTTAAAGTTAAGTCACGATGAAGGGAATCAAGGATTAAATTAAAATAAAAGGCATAAGGGTGATATTAAAAGGAAAGCATGAGGATAGTTATAAAAGTAAAGTGTCAAGGATTATATAAAAAGAAGTTCAAGAGGATAATATTAAAAGTCATCAGAAGTATATTTAAGTTACAAGGAAGGGACAATATAATATCAAAAGAAAAGTCGTCAGAAGTATATTTAAGTTACAAGGAAGGGACAATATAATATCAAAAGAAAAGTCGTCAGAAGTATATTTAAGTTACAAGGAAGGGACAATATAATATCAAAAGAAAAGTCATCAGAAGTATATTTAAGTT
Source organism: Limenitis camilla (assembly GCA_905147385.1). NCBI lineage: Eukaryota > Metazoa > Arthropoda > Insecta > Lepidoptera > Nymphalidae > Limenitis > Limenitis camilla. The sequence goes on along the minus strand of LR990252.1, from coordinate 799,879 downwards.
ACAAGGAAGGGACAATATAATATCAAAAGAAAAGTCATCAGAAGTATATTTAAGTTACAAGGAAGGGACAATATAATATCAAAAGAAAAGTCGTCAGAAGTATATTTAAGTTACAAGGAAGGGACAATATAATATCAAAAGAAAAGTCGTCAGAAGTATATTTAAGTTACAAGGAAGGGACAATATAATATCAAAAGAAAAGTCGTCAGAAGTATATTTAAGTTACAAGGAAGGGACAATATAATATCAAAAGAAAAGTCGTCAGAAGTATATTTAAGTTACAAGGAAGGGACAATATAATATCAAAAGAAAAGTCGTCAGAAGTATATTTAAGTTACAAGGAAGGGACAATATAATATCAAAAGAAAAGTCGTCAGAAGTATATTTAAGTTACAAGGAAGGGACAATATAATATCAAAAGAAAAGTCATCAGAAGTATATTTAAGTTACAGGGAACGGACAATATAATATCAAACGAAAAGTCACCAGAAGTATATTTAAGTTACAAGGAAGGGACAATATAATATCAAACGAAAAGTCACCAGAAGTATATTTAAGTTACAAGGAAGGGACAATATAATATCAAACGAAAAGTCACCAGAAGTATATTTAAGTTACAAGGAAGGGACAATATAATATCAAACGAAAAGTCACCAGAAGTATATTTAAGTTACAAGGAAGGGACAATATAATATCAAACGAAAAGTCACCAGAAGTATATTTAAGTTACAAGGAAGGGACAATATAATATCAAACGAAAAGTCACCAGAAGTATATTTAAGTTACAAGGAAGGGACAATATAATATCAAACGAAAAGTCATCAGAAGTATATTTAAGTTACAAGGAAGGGACAATATAATATCAAAAGAAAAGTCATCAGAAGTATATTTAAGTTACAAGGAAGGGACAATATAATATCAAAAGAAAGTCATCAGAAGTATATTTAAGTTACAAGGAAGGGACAATATAATATCAAAAGAAAGTCATCAGAAGTATATTTAAGTTACAAGGAAGGGACAATATAATATCAAAAGAAAGTCATCAGAAGTATATTTAAGTTACAAGGAAGGGACAATATAATATCAAAAGAAAAGTCGTCAGAAATATATTTAAGTTACAAGGAAGGGACAATATAATATCAAAAGAAAAGTCGTCAGAAGTATATTTAAGTTACAAGGAAGGGACAATATAATATCAAAAGAAAAGTCGTCAGAAGTATATTTAAGTTACAAGGAAGGGACAATATAATATCAGAAGAAGTCGTCAGAAATATATTTAAGTTACAAGGAAGGGACAATATAATATCAGAAGAAAAGTCGTCAGAAATATATTTAAGTTACAAGGAAGGGACAATATAATATCAAAAGAAAAGTCATCAAAATTAAAAAAAGGTCGCGAAAATCTGAAAAACATCTCAAAAACTTTAACAAAAGAAAAGGCACGAGGATAATATTAAAAGAGGAGCCACTTGTATAGTATTAAAAGAAATATTTGAAGAATGATATTAACATCATGAGGACTATATTGAAATTAAAATTATCAGGATAATATTTAAAGTAATTTCAGAAGGATAATGTTTACAGAAATTATCGAGGATGATATTAAAAGAAAAATCATAATTTTTTTTTACGATTTTTCTTTTAATATCATCATAAAGTAAAACCATAAGGGATATGTATTCGCCTCTCCCCTCCCCTGAGGCTACGTTTAGACCTATATAAGTAATACAACCTGTCTTCGCTTCCCTAAGTTGCAATTGAGTTTTTATGTCATTAGTAGATTGGAGCCCTAAGTGAACGGGAGTGTTTTCTATCCCAAAATATATCGTGACTTATATATATTTAAGCTTCCTTCTTTAAGATACAGATTTAATAATATAATGAAGGTCTACAAGTATAAATATTGCAGAAAATAAAAATAAGTAAATTCCGAACTAATATTTAAATTTAATATATTATTTCCGATATAAATATTTAAAAAAAAGGAAACTGACAAATCTCGTAAGGTCTATCCGGTCTCTGAAGGGTAACGTGATTGATATCAAGTCAGGAATGGTTAAGTAGCAGGGGTTATGTAATCAAGATAGGACGTCGTAGTCAATATTCAGCAACTTCGAGTCTTGTAGTCAAATCCGTCTAGAAGAGAGGTAGAAGGATATAGTCAGGATAATGTAGTCAAGATCTCCACAATATCTGAGACCTGGTCAGTAAAGGAGTTATGAAGTCAAGATCCGGCAAGGAGGGCCGATCATCAAGGTCAGGGGGTCAAGCTGAAGCTAGTAATAGATAATGTAGTCAAAATTCGGATAGAAAAGGGGTTTACGTACTCAAGTTCTCGCCAATAATGGTTAAGTAACTGAGATGGAGTTCAGGTCATATAACCAGAAAGGGGTTTTGTAGTCAAGATAGGATATCGTAGCGATCCCGCGGCGTCCCTTGCAGACGGCGATGGTCCTGGTGGTTTTTAGTGGGTAGTATGGCACTTGATTACTATGAGCCCCACATACCCCTCTAAGAGGGAATGCGTCAATGCATTTTCCACCGAACAAAAAAAAAAAAAAAAGTACAAAAAAGTCAAAATTTAGCATAGCAAAAACTATGCTTTATATTATTAACTAAACGTTGCATCTATAGTTATGGGTGGTATAAGGGATAGTCTGGCTTACATACAGCGTGACCAACACCTCTAGTAGATATTTATGTGATCTCCAACTAGTTAACCACAACTAGTTATTACTACAACTATTAATTACAAGGAAATACACGTTTTATTTAATTACACATAAGAACAGTTTAATGGCGGATAATAATATATTTTATTATAAGTAATCGGCTGCTCTTGGCTTGGCCCTCGCTTCATCTTGTCTTTCGACAACTCACTAAGATGGGCAGCTGGAAGACTCGCACAGATAATAAATACCTCATATGTACACAGGTGGCTTTAAAACTATTTTTATTCATAAGTTTTATAGCTACTTGGGACCTTTCTTATATAACATTATTAATAAAAAAAATAAATATTTACTCTGAGAAAAGTTGTGGAATACTTTCAAAAATTATCGTATGAGGAAACTGAAAGACTATTCTATTGAAATTTATTAAAAATAAGTAGAAAAAGTAATCTAATATTTTATTTATGCAAGTTAACTATAATTCATCTATACTCTCACACTTATTAAATACACACATATAGTTAGTCTAAAATCACTGTTTTGGATCCCTTTAAAGTCAAGCATCTAAGGGTTTGGAGCTGTCCTAGTACGGCAACAGAGACTACTTAAGTTTTTAAATTATAATTACAGTTGTACTTAGTTTACGTCACATCTTTGTAACTTTATATTTGCTCAATAAACTTATTATTATTATTATCACTAAACTAGAGGTCTACTACTCACCAACATAGGTATGTTAGGCACGACGACAGAATCGTCGTCAGGCCCCGCGCTTAGCTCAGGCATGAACGTGTACGTCCGCTTGTAATGGAACGAGAGAGTCCCGTTTTCGTTATCCGTTATGTTGATCTTCTCCCATTCTTCACTGTAAAAAAAAAACAATTTATTATGAAACTCAAAATTTATTCACTTACTCAAACTTTTTTTTAAATTTATTCTCAATTTAATTTTTTTTTAATTTAAATAATTAGTTGTTCCCAAATACAAACAAAAAACAAAAATCAAAATTTTTTACCAACCTTTTCTAAACCAAAAAAAATATTCCCAAAATGAAAATTTTATTGAATAACTCATAATTTATTCCCAAACATTTCATTTAATTATATTGGCGCTATCACTATCATTGTTTCGAGTCAGTCCTATGGGTCTAAAGAATGTAGATATAGTCCAACAAGTTCCTAAAAGTCAGGAACAACGACATGAGACGCCATTTTAGAATACTGTCCCATTTTAAAATTGCGTCTCCCTACAAGTAAAGTATAAAGAGTCTTGATGAAACATATTAAGAATATTCTGAATACCTTAACCATTGTTTGCTAATTGAAAATAAAAAAAAATATCCTGACCATATATTATTTATTAGAATTCCGCCGAAAGTTGGGTAGCTTGTCCTTTATATGACCTTTGAAATAACTGACTTGTCTAGCAGGAATTTTAATAGAATCAGTCTTTTCTTTATAGCAGTTAAGGAGCAAACGAGCAGACGGTCCACCTGATGGTAAGTGGCCACCTTCGGCCATGGACATCGACAATACACGAGAGTGACTCTTGATTTGTCGATGCGTTGCCCCCTCGAAGAAAGAGTGAGGATGGGGAATGAAGAGAATAATGCTACGGTTTCAGAGAATCCTGAACGAAAACTCAGAGTTCACTAGAACCGCAGCATTACCGGGATGGGCGGGGGAGGGGTAAGTCTGGCCCACATGCGGCTCGACCGGAACACGTCAATGACACTTGGCGGACGGATTCGCATGCTGGTGGTCGCAAGCCAGTCGGGAAACAGATCCCCTCTTAGAAAATTTCCACAATTTATTCTCACTCTCAAGAAATTATTAACAAACTAGTCGACCCGCGGAACTTCGCCCGCATGATGCTCCGCTCCTATTGGTTATAGCGTGATGATATATATTCCATAGCCTTCCTCGATAAATGAGCTATCTGACACAAAAAGAATTTTTCAAATCGGACTAGTAGTTCCTGAGATTAGCGCGTTCAAACAAACGAACTCTTCAGAAGATATTCGGTTTTGAGTTTGGGAACGAATAAGATCACAACTCAAAATCTATAGTTTTGAATTCCACATGGATTAAAATAATATCAATATCTCTTCTATCTTTAAAGTTATGAGTATAGTATACGGTGTATATGAAGTAAATCCGACTCACGCTTGACCATTACCTAACATTAACATGTCAAGGTCATTAGAAACCGCTGTCCTTATGTGTAGTAATGTTGCGAGCCACGCGATATGCCGTGACTTAGTGCAGGATATACATATACGTTTATATGTCCATTTTAGTAAAAATAATACTGACTGACTAACTGACTCGCATTACAACTTATCTTAGTACTATTTTCTGTTACAATTTATTGCAAAACTCAAAAATTATTACCTAACTCAAAAATTATGTATCATTTTATATTTTTCGATTATGTCGTCGTCGTTGCTCTTCCTTTACTCATAAAATAATTGATATTTCACTCCTATTGGTTGTAAACGTGTATTTGTATAATATAAGCTACAAGAAAACTTCCCCGACTTTCACTCAGTTACCCAGGTAGCCACTCAAAATGTGCTTAGGAATTCTTGTTGCACATATCATGGTAAAACTTTAGTATTTAGCAATCATGACTTCATGAGTCATGATTGCTAAATAAATAGCGTCTAGGACTTGTAACAATTTATTGCAAAACTCAAAAAACTTATTCCCTAACTCAAAATTTAATTATTAATTTTTTTTTTCTAGATCCTAAATTGTATATCATGATCAATTGAACCCGTGAGGAGACGGGTTAGAACACTAAGAGCATCTCGTAAGAGTCGAGTTACCCAGCACCCCCTTGGTGGTAGGGGATCTGTTCCCCGACTGGCATGCGAATCCGACCGCAAAGTGTCATAGACGCGTTCCGGTTGAGCCGCATGTGGGCAGACTTACCCCTTCCCTCTCCCATCCCATTAATCTGGATCTAGTATACGGTCCGCTGAAACCGCAGCATGTTTTTTTCACTCCCCCTCCCCACTCTATCATCGAGGATGCGCATCCTTAAAACAAGAGGGTATCTCTTGTTATGCCGGTGTCCATGGGCGATGGTGGCCACTTACCATCAGGAGGACCATCTGCTCGTTTGCACCTTATGTACGATAAATAAAAATACTCAGGAACAATCCGTTTTCTAAGACAAAAAATAACAAAAAATGCATTATGGGGTACATACAGGCATAACAGCCACTACATGTGCGCAGCCGGGGCAAGCCGTTAGTGTTATATACAGATAAAAATCTAACGATAATAAATACGACCTCCAATCATTACCAAGACCTTCATCATTAACACTGAATTAAAATATAATTATTATTAAATAAATAACATAACCTTGATAAGTGATATCTAGTATGTTCATATTAAACGATTATGTTTTTTTATATCCGAATTTTAATAAGGTAAAGACCATGAATTTGCTGCCGTATTTGAAATATGACCCCTACCAGTATTACCACTACCCTTCCGGATCATTCCATAACTTAAAAAGTAATTGGTAATTAATTATTCAACTCAACAATGATACAAAGTTCAAGAACTTATTCACAAACTCAAACACTTTATTCCTTTTACTACAAAACTCAAGAACGTATTTTCAAACTCAAAATCTATTTCCAATCTCAGAACTTATTCTCTTGCTCAATACCTAACTTCAAGTGATTCCCTAAATCATAACTCTATTCCCTAAATAACAAACTTATTCCCTATCTCAAGAACTTATTCACAAACTCAAAAACTTTATTCCTTTTACTACAAAACTCAAGAACGTATTTTTATACTCAAAATTTATTGCCAATCTTATTCCTTAAATCATAACTCTATTCCCTAAATAACAAACTTATTCCCTATCTCAAGAACTTATTCACAAACTCAAAAACTTTATTCCTTTTACTACAAAACTCAAGAACGTATGTTTATAGTCAAAATTTATTGCCAATCTTATTCCTTAAATCATAACTCTATTCCCTAAATAACAAAGTTATTCCCTATCTCAAGAACTTATTCACAAACTCAAAAACTTTATTCCTTTTACTACAAAACTCAAGAACGTATGTTTATACTCAAAATTTATCGCCAATCTTATTCCTTAAATCATAACTCTATTCCCTAAATAACAAACTTATTCCCTATCTCAAGAACTTATTCCCTAACTCAAAAATTAAGTATCATTTTTTATTTTTCGATTATGTGTTTTGTCCGTCATTGCTCTTCCTTTACTCATAACATAATTGATATTTCACTCCTATTGGTCGTAAACGTGTAGCTTATAATATAAACTCAAAATTACAAGTCATTGCCAAACTCAAAAACGTATTTTCAAACTCAAAATTTATTGCCAATCTGAGAACTTATTCTCTTGCTCAATACCTAACTTCAAAGTGATTCCCTAAATCATAACTCTATTCCCTAAATAACAAACTTATTCACTATCTCAAGAACTTACTCCCTAACTCAAAATCTATTTCCAATCTGAGAACTTATTCTCTTGCTCAATACCTAACTTCAAAGTGATTCCCTAAATCATAACTCTATTCCCTAAATAACAAACTTATTCACTATCTCAAGAACTTACTCCCTAACTCAAAATCTATTTCCAATCTGAGAACTTATTCTCTTGCTCAATACCTAACTTCAAAGTGATTCCCTAAATCATAACTCTATTCCCTAAATAACAAACTTATTCCCAATCTCAAGAACTTACTCCCTAACTCAAAATCTATTTCCAATCTCAGAACTTATTCTCTTGCTCAATACCTAACTTCAAAGTGATTCCCTAAATCATAACTCTATTCCCTAAATAACAAACTTATTCCCAATCTCAAGAACTTACTCCCTAACTCAAAATCTATTTCCAATCTCAGAACTTATTCTCTTGCTCAATACCTAACTTCAAAGTGATTCCCTAAATCATAACTCTATTCCCTAAATAACAAACTTATTCCCAATCTCAAGAACTTACTCCCTAACTCAAAATCTATTTCCAATCTCAGAACTTATTCTCTTGCTCAATACCTAACTTCAAAGTGATTCCCTAAATCATAACTCTATTCCCTAAATAACAAACTTATTCCCAATCTCAAGAACTTACTCCCTAACTCAAAATCTATTTCCAATCTCAGAACTTATTCTCTTGCTCAATACCTAACTTCAAAGTGATTCCCTAAATCATAACTCTATTCCCTAAATAACAAACTTATTCCCAATCTCAAGAACTTACTCCCTAACTCAAAATCTATTTCCAATCTCAGAACTTATTCTCTTGCTCAATACCTAACTTCAAAGTGATTCCCTAAATCATAACTCTATTCCCTAAATAACAAACTTATTCCCAATCTCAAGAACTTACTCCCTAACTCAAAATCTATTTCCAATCTCAGAACTTATTCTCTTGCTCAATACCTAACTTCAAAGTGATTCCCTAAATCATAACTCTATTCCCAAAATAACAAACTTATTCCCAATCTCAAGAACTTACTCCCTAACTCAAAATCTATTTCCAATCTCAGAACTAATTCTCTGTTTTTACGTTTACGATATTGAGGTTGTTTTGTTAGCCTAATTTTATGAGGTAATCATACTAACTTTGCGCCCTTTTACCCCCTTAAGGGATGATTTTCGGAAAAATATTTTACATGTGTTTATGACTATCAATGAAGAACCTTCATAATGAATTTCATTCAAATATCTTCAAAAACAACAAAGTTTCATACTAACTTTGCACCCCCGTTTTACCCTTTTAGGGGGTGAATATTCAAAAATCCTTTCTTAATGCTCCCCTACGTTATAAAAGGAACCCCTATGCATAATTTCAAGTTTCTAACAATTATAGTTTAGGCCCTGCGTTGATATATCAGTCAGTCAGCTTCTCCTTTTATATATAGTAGATTTTCATGCGGTTTAGACCAATAGAACCAGTGATTCATGAGGAAGGTTTAAATGTTTAATTTCTTAATATTTTGTGTAAATTGTTTGTGATATGGGGGTAACTATTGAAAATGTCAATTGCAATCCATTTTAGGTATAAGAAACGTAGGTAATACTTAAGAATACAAACTAAACAAACGTAAGTGCGATTTAGTTTACTACTTACGCCATCTATTGACAGATAGACGGTCTGTCTTGTCTGTTGTGTAATCACGCTTAAGTCCATGAACCGATTTTGATGAAATTTGGTACAGAGATAGATTAAAGCTTGGGGAAGAACATAAGCTTAAGGATAATACAAACTAAACAAACGAAAGTGCGATTCAATATATTACTTACGCCATCTATTGACAGATAGATGGTCTGTCTTGATTGTCATGCAATCACGCTTAAGTCCATGAAACGATTTTGATGAAATTTGGTACAGAGATAGATTAAAGCTTGGGGAAGAACATAAGCTTAAGGATAATACAAACTAAACAAACGAAAGTGAGATTCAATATACTACTTACGCCATCTATTGACAGATAGATGGTCTGTCTTGATTGTCATGCAATCACGCTTAAGTCTCTGAACCGATTTTGATGAAATTTGGTACAGAGATAGATTAAAGCTTGGGGAAGGACATAAACTTAGGAATACTTAGTAAATATAAGTGTGCTCGTACGCTATCTATCGACGTGGGGGTCAAGCGCATGTCGAGCTGTAATCTGCGGGTTGGATCGCTAATGTTAAGATAAAATCATGACAAACAAACAGTCTTAACGTGTTGGCCTTGCTGAGATTCACAGAAACCAGTACGTGACGTTTGAATGGAGGATTTTATGTAGCAAGGAAAAATATCTGTTACGTTTATCTAACAAGTTTAAATGAGCCACGCTGGTATATCTTGGAAATGCCACAAAGGATTTAGATATTATATATGTAGTTTAGATTTCTCCCGTGAGGGGACAGTTTAAAATACTAATCCCCTCTGCCGTTGGGAGAGCATCTCGGAAGAGCCGAGTAACCCAGCACCCCCTTAGTGAATCTGTTCCCAGACTGTCTTTCGACTATCAGCATGAGAATCCAACTGCCAAGTGTCACGTTACAGACGCGTTCCGGATCAGCCGCATGTGGGACAGACTTCCCCCCCCCCCCCCCCTCTCCTATCCCATTTATACTCTATCGTCGAGGATGCAACGCAAGAGATCTCTTGTTTTGCCGATATCCATGGGCGATGGTGGCCACTTCCCATTAGATAGACCATTTGCTCGTTAGCACCTTATGTACCATAAAAAAATACTCAAACTCGTATTACGCGCCATCTGTAACCTACTTGTGTGCGTGGAGTGGGGCCACGTCAGTAGACCAATGAGTGGGATTTTAACCCACAACCTATCGATCGTGAATTCAAAACCTGAACCACTGATACCTACTGACGCTGCTGATATACTAGATAATCCCACCGTTGGGTAAAGGTCTTATTAGAGGTATAAAGATAACTTCTTCAATTCTTTCTAGGATACTCTCTATGCTGTCTGTCTGTCTGTCTAAAGAACCCATGAGTAACTATGTATACAGGGATGGATGATAAGAAATAGTAGACTATCTCATAAACTCTTCAGCTACGTATACACTGGGGATATACGAGGATGTGTTTGTTAAAAACCAATAGAATCAGTCTCAGCCTTAACTCAGAAACGACTTATGAGTAGAAAAGTGTTTGAAAGACCTACAAAGGAGCGTTTCATTGGTTCAGTGTTGTATCAGAAAAGGAGTGAGTTTGGGTAGCTTATGTAATAACAATTGACTAACATCTATTAGACTTTCTACTGTCAAATGAAAAATAAGATTAATAATCTAGACACCATTAATCAGCTCAATGTGCTGCTGAGTTTTGAGGAATGTTTCCGAGATAGATTATAATTTAACGGTAACATATATAGTCTTTGGAAATTAGCTGATAGTCTTCAAACAGCTGACTAGATCTTCACAAATTATAGCAAAGAACCATCTCGATTTAATTACCTTTCAAACAAATGCAACCTCATCACAATCGGTGGATTTTCTTGGGCGCTACGATGCCACATGCAGACATATAGATACAGACAAAGGTCTAGGGTAAAAAATCTATATATTTAAAACAAAGTGGGGTTTGTTCGAACACTTATAATTAGAGAACGGCTGGACCGATTTTTATGGTTTTTTTATATGTTGTATTTGCTTCCGTTCTGAACAGCATAATAAAAAAAAATGTATGTTTCAAAAAAACATTTAAAAGACCAGCTGTTTTTTAAATTATTTAGTTCATAATTTATTATTATTAGTTATTATTTTTTAGAAAGCGTATATGTACTTCTACTAATAATAAATTTAGTTAAGTTTAGTGATGTATACTGTAATAGTTCACCTCGTTTGCTGTTTGTTGTTGATTTTTAAATTTACCATAAGTTTTTGAAAGAAAGAAATAAAATATTTATTGACCAAAAAGTTACATTTTTCTTAATAATAATATCTTAATACAATAGCCAAATTTTGTTACATAAATGTTACATACGAATAGTTTCAGCAACTGTAGCCGAACTAGAGCAATCTGTGTTTCGGCTTACAGGGCCTCCCCTCGGCTTTTGTCTCTTAGGTTAAGCTAACTAATTATAAAATTTAGATTATTGGTACATATATAATAATATAGATATATACGGAACGTAATATATATATATATATATATTGATAAACATGCATATATATTTAAATATTTACAAAATATAATATTATTTTACGTTGTTCCTCTCTTTACATACGATGCATGGTGTGTGTGTGTGTATGTGTCTGTGTGTGTGTATGTGAATGGCTATGTTCGTATTCTTGTATATGATTGCATGTAGAGAGGTTGTGTAATTATTGTGCAGTGTATGAGTGTGATTTATGTTTCTAGTATATGGATATTATAAATTTTATTATGAATTATAAGATAAGCTCTGTAGGTAAGATGTTATTTTCTTTTTGCAGGTTGTTTTGAAAAATTAGTGGCAACTATATTTGGTCTCTGTATTGAGTTTTTTTATTTTAAAGTGTTGTGTAAACTGTTTGTGCCTGAATAAAATAAAATAAAAATAAAAGAAAAATCATTTTCCCTTACAAAATCTTGCTGGATTTCATAACTGTCAAAAATTTAATCTCGTCGATACGAAGAACGCTCTCTATCGGAATATTGGTGAGAAAAGATGTTCCAACGGACCAACACTTTTTAGTAATATTAAAATGTTAGTGTAAGAAAATTCTTTTAAAAACTTTTTCTTTCATTTAAAAATAAATTAGCTCTTATAAGATTTTTTTGAAATTTTTAATGAATTCTTAAAATGTTACTACTTACGAGTACACATAAGGCCCAAGTTCATCCAGCACCGGCTTCGAGCCGTTGTTCAGGAACTCGTCGGCATTGGTCACGTTGTACACGTACACTCGGACGAACGGACGGACGGGCGGTCGCGCCCACCACTCGAACGTCATCGAGCCTGGGCGGAGTACCAACTCCTGTGGACGAAAGCAAATCATTAGCAAATTCTAATTCAAAGTCTATCTTATTTTTTTTAAATGATAGATAAGGGACAAATGAGCAGACGGTCCACCTGATGGAACCACCACCGTCGCCCATGGACATCGACAAAACTAGAGGGTATCTCTTGTTTAGTCAATGCTGCCGCCTCGAAGATAGAGTGAGGAGGAGGAGCAAAGAGAAGACTATTTCAGTTATTACCGGGTTCTTCCCCGGAGTCCATTGAAACCGCAGCAGTAATGGGATGGGAGAGGGAGGGGTAGATCTGGCCCACATGTGGTCGCAAGCCAGTCGGGGAACAGATCCCCTAACACCAAGGAAACCGGCTTCTTAGCTTTAGAAAGCGTGTGTACGATAAGTTTACCTTAACCCAAATGTAGGTTAGTAGGAATACGCTTTTTGACCCCTACTTACATTTTATCTAAAAGGTGAAGATCAGTGTTAATAATGAAAGGGATACCGAAAGCCTACGCATGGGTTACAAGCTCCAGGCACACTTACGATATGGGACTATAATAAGAGACACAATAGTATCTAAAAAGCTGATTAATTTTACACCTAAAATTTTGAATACTTTTTAATCCCACGCTTTCTTAAAAAGTTTATTTAATTGAGTGAAGTTGAGTGATTATGAACATCGTAAAAGGATCCCATAACATGGGTCAAAAAAACGAAGCCTTATATTAGTATATATTAGTATTAGTAAAAAAAATATTTTACCACTATAATTCTATTTAAAAATCGGTAATTTACAATGAGTGGGAGGAGGAGAGAGGAATGTTTAAGAACACTACAGGGGGGTGGCGATATTGAATGGACTATTGGGTAAACGCAACGTAGATACTGCTACTGATCCCACATTATCTTAAATAAGGGTGAATAGGATAAATAAATGTCGTAAAGGGATCCTGTAAATCTGCAAGTACTACTATTATATAAAGAGGAAAGATTTGATTGTTTGTATGTTTGTTTGTTGCGAATAGGCTCGAAAATAATATAGAAAGCTACATCCTTTCCGGGTAACATAGGCTATCTGGTGTTGCCATAAATAATCTAATTAAAAAGATATGGCCATTTAAGTGCCATAAGGTGGTCATTTTGTAAATTGAAGAGTTTATCAGAAACTAAAAATCCGATTTAAAATTTTTTTTCACTGATAGAAAACTACACTATTCGTGAGTGACAAAAGTGTTTTAGTGTTGCCATATAGATTTTTTAATTAATAGGTTATGGCTATTATGTTGTTACTAATTCGATTTTAAAAATTCTTTCAATGATCATTCTCCTTTCACTTTCTTTATTTCGATTATCTCTCTCTCTCCCCCTCTCTTTTTCTCTCTCTTGCGCTCTCTCTCCTTTACCTATTCAATATTATTTTGGCTCTCTGCTCCCTCTTTTATTATCTGTTGCTATTCTTTTTCTTTTACAAATAATGAAAAATTAAGGACATCAATTATAATATTGCTTTAAATACCCGGAGCGAAGCGAGGGCAGGCCTCTAGTTTAATATATAAATGTATTATATTCCCACGCTTAAATACGAATCGTTAAAAAAGTACTCCAATTAATAAAACATTTTTTATTATCAATTAAAATGGAGTGCATCAAGGGGGTGTACTTGGACCCCCTATTTTTTATATTTCTTTATTAATTTACATAATTTATTAAATTACTATATTATTAACTAGCCCGCTTTCGCTTCGCTGAGGTGTATTCTTAATTATATATCTCTCATCATTAAATCAGAATTCGTAAGAAACGTTTTCTCCGACTTACTGCAGCAAATCCGACTATCACGACAAAGTGTTTTCATATATCAGGTTAATATATAGCCTATTGGTAACATCATTTCAGTAGATCCAAACATTACCCCCTACAACCTCACAAACTTTACCTCTTAATAATATTAGTAGAAAAAAAAGCACTACTGTATAATTTGGTTGTGCAAATCGCAGGTAGATGGCGCTGTGATCACATTGTATCGCGCTTTGGATAAATTAGTTTTTAAAATGTAAGTAAATCAAACAAAATCCCTTCGTCGCTCTCAGGAGTAGGTGTAGTGACGAAGTGTTTATTTTGGTCCTTCGAACCGGATCGGAACGTAGTGCCCCCTTCATCATAACAGTAGACCGAACAATTGGATTACTTGTGCTAACTGGTCAATCAACAACAGCAGCAAGCAAGCAGCAGACGGTGCCGGGAGAGGAGGCGGAGGTGAAGGGTTGGAGCAGTGCGCAGGGCCATGAAACTCATCATGTCAGCTTGAGGGTGCAATTACACCCTCTTGACTATCATCATAGTAGTGAATAGGTATATTGTGTCAGCTTAAGCTCTGTATTAGTATTATTTAGAAATAAGCAGTTGAACCTAAACAGGTAGCAACAACAAGGCCATTAGTCTATGGCAACAGTCCACTTGCTTCATCTCGCCAAAATTATCTGTGTCAAGGATTTTACTCTTTCATTTCTAAAAATAACATTTTTATACCATCACTATATAATAACTGTCACACCGGTGTGTTTCTGTTACTCTTCTTAGGTTACGGCAAGTGCTATTGGAAGGTCATTGAACCTTCTTAGTCACTTTAAGTCACTTTAGAATATTCGCCATCGTCATTCAGTGACGTGACGTATCGTAACGGTATTAATTAGAATTACTACCGATACCGATACCGATATAGGCGTGTAGACGACTAGTTCACACGAATTTCAGTTCTATTGTTAGCCTTGATGGATCTACGTTGGAATTTGAACTTATCAACGACGCTTCGTCAACCAGTGTTGCCAACTGACGCTCCGTTGCTGCATTTAGGACCGAATAATATTAAAATATTTTTTTGAAGTGAAACTTCTTTAGAATCGTTGTGATTTCAAACCGGATGCAACGGAAAAAACGACAGGTAAGAGACACAAATACAAAAATGTGTAGGAAAGAATGAGACAGAAATATACATACTATTTTATATTATTATATATATTCATCTCATTCTTTTGTCGATTTACTGAAGTTTCACTTCTATCGTGTGTGAATCGCACACACACCTTTTTATTTCTTTCTGCGTTATCCTTATCCCTGAAGACGCCAAAGAAATGTCTTTTTTGGCTACTTTTTGACCTCCCCCCCTCTATTATAAGAAAAAAATAAGAATAGGCCAAGCCCCAAATGTTTAATATTTATTACGTAAGAATCTAAAGGAAAAAAAAATTGGCATTTTTGTAATCTTACGTAAGAACTTGCCCACCCCCTTGTAATATAAAATAAGCATGGTCGACCCCCCTCCCCCCTAAATCGTGTTACGTATTTAATGAATGGACCCTATAGGACGTGTGAGTGAATGAGTGGGTGAATGAACTTATTGGATTTCTCATAGCGGAACAAAAGCGAGGCAATAATGACATGTCAAAGCATCTGTCAAAAGCAACGGATAACGGATACGTCGTCGTGAGAACAACAGCAAATTAACGGTTATTAGATAAATTGATTTGTGTTTCTTGTCCTTCCTGTTTTGGTTATTTAGGTTAATGCGACAGGTTTTTTTGTCTATTGATTTTAAATTTAATGTTAATATTTAAATACATCCTGTATTAAGTATTGGCTTTATGGTTGGGGGGAGGGCGCCATAGACATCGCAATATTCGTAATAGTCGTCGCTATTAACCACAAACATGACTCCCCAGAGGCGCCTAAACGATTAAAGAATTAATTTAATAATCAAAATTAATCCAAAATTTTTGGATTACAGATCGAAAATCCAAATTTGAATTTTTTATACACATTTGAATTTGGAGATTAATTATTATTTCGGTCGTAAAACAGTAAAATGATGTTAACCTTTTTTTTGTTTGTTATCGCGGAGGAATGCATTCACGCATACCCTATGGTCGGGTTATGTGGGACTCACCGACGGCAAAACCATCGCAATACCCACTAAACATCCGCGGTTACCCTCCCCGTTACAGAGAGACGATGCAGGATCGCTAACCGCACTCGACTGCATTCGCCTCGACGGTTAACCCGCTCTAAGGCGGGCGTGCACGCCTCCCGAAGGGTGTCGTCTGATTAGGGCTCGCTGGGCTTGAGCCTGGATGCGATCCATAACCACACCAGGGAAGTATTCACCTCTCGCTCTCAGACTCGATCGGAAGCGGTACATCTCCACCTGGAGCTCCCACGGAGGGTCGCCCGCTAATAGTGTTGCAGCCACCCAAGACATCGTAGGGTAGCCCCGTATAGCCCTCACCGACAAGACCCTCTGCATCCTTCGCAACAGGGCGTCCACCCATACGGGAGCTCCGCACAGTGCCATGCTCCGTACGACACCGGCATAGAGGCGCGGACGTAGAGCTCGGGCTGCCGACATTCTGTAACAACCTTCCTAACGCGGCGGCGGCGCTGATAAGCCTGGGAACGAGAGCTGTGAAGTGCGCCTCAAACTTCCATCTACCGTCCAGGATAAGGCCCAAGTACTTCATCTGGGCTTTAACCTCCACCTCCGCACCTTGGACAATGATGCGTGCACCTCGCGGGGGGGCCTTTTTCGGACTCTGGAAGAGAAGGGATCTCGGTTTTAGATAGGGAAACCCTGAATCCCAGTCTCTCAATTCTGTCCACTACGAGCGAGGTCCCTACTTCCGCCAAGCGTACCGCCTCCTGAAAGCTCTTACCCCTCGCCGTTACCAGGGTGAAATGATGTTAACCTAACCTAACCTAACCCTTAAATGAGCGGAGGGTCATTTGTATTGGTAGCGCGTATAATCTATTCTTATTAAATTAAATTATCTTTCATTTTGGAAATTATTTACATAATGATAATTGTGAGAGTGTTAGATTGTGTAGGATCTAGACTCAGTAGGGTGAGCTTAATTGTCCAGGCCAAAGTCCTGGATGCTTCGCTAAAAAGGAGAATACGGAACTCACCCTTGAGCACTCCACCATCTTCCTAGAATACTCCTAGAGATCTGAACGTGCATGAGCGTAAGCGTGTACTATCGACTGTCTTGTCGCGCGGGCGCAGCTGAAGTGAGTGTGTAGTGGACGCTTGGTGCGTATGCAGCGTGCGAGTGAGATAAAGGATAGGCGTAAGGGTAAAAAAGGAGATAGAGGTAGTTGATGACAGAGGAGGGTTTCATTAGCAAAATGTTTCGTTTCACGGACCTTTTGATTTACAAGTAGACCATAGATTTATTTTAAGAATACCCGTAGTGCGAGTAATGCAGATTAGTGTGTTAGTGTACTGCATCTGGGTCACAAGTCTGGGCACTACTCGGCGGTTTTGGTTACCTAGTAATTGACTGTAATAGTTACTACATTCAAGTGACATCTAAGTGTGAATCGTTAATAGTATATACGATGTTAGGTAGCGAAGTCAAACAAGGTGAACCTGCACTTGGGTCACAAGCACCAAACACAGCTTCTCATCATGTCATTGTAATAACAGGAGATTCTACTCCTAAAAAAAGTAACAAGTGCGGTCCTTTCGCCACCATGTGTACTTTTGAAGGTTGACAAGTAAAAAGGTGCCATAAGAACTTGGCACCTCTCGCGTGTCAAATGTCAGATGATTGATGACCGTATGTGGTCATTATAGGTGACAAAGTTACATCAATTTTGGATCATCAATACTATTACTAAACGTGTTACTAAATATTCAATTCACGTGTTGCCTAACCATTGACCGGAGTTGTATGAAATTTTCAACAATTAGTGTAGCGTCCGCAAAAAAAATATTAATGATTTATTAATTAACTACTTTTTGAGAACTAATTTTGACAAGTTTATTACCTTTTATGACCTTCTTAAGAACAGGAACAGTGGCGGCGCTAGACGTCGGCGATGTGGGGCATCACCAATTTTTATTTTACTATTATATGTAAAGAAGCGGAGCGCCCTCGCTTCGCTTCAGATAGATTAAGCAAATTATTATCGATAACCATAAATTATCAGTGACAGTGTAGCGGTATAAGAATTATCCAAATCGGTTGAATACTTCCAAACACATTTGACTTACAAAATGGCCACTTTGTGGCACTTAAATGACCATTTTTTTTATGGTAGATAAGATGCAAACGAGCAGATGGTCCACCTGATGGTAAGTGGCCACCATCGCCCATGGACATCGGCAAAACTCTCTTGTTTTGCCGATGCGCGATGCATCCTCAAAGATAGAGTGGGGAGGGAGAAGGAAAACAATGCTGCTGTTTCAGCGAGCCTAGAGTTCACTAGATCCGCAGCATTAATGGGATGGGAGAGGGAGGGGTAGGTCTGGCCCACATGCGGCTTGACCGGAACGTGTCTATGCCAGTCTAAGCCAGTCGACACTCAGATCTCCTACCACCAAAGGGTGCTGGGTTTCTCGGCTCTTACGAGATGCTCTCCCAGCCGCAGAGAGAAATAGTATTCTAACCCGTCCCCTCACGGGTAATCTCTCTCTCACCATATCTCTTCCATCTGGGAGAGTATCTCGTAAGAGGCGAGTAAATCAGCAACCTCTTGGTGCTAGGAGATCTATTTCCAGACTGCCTTGCGACCATTAGCATGCAAATGTGACCGCTAAGTGTCATTGACGCGTTCCGTTCGAGCCGCACGTGGGCCGGACTTACCCCTCTCCCTCCCATCCCGTTCATGCTGCAGTTCTAGTGAACTCTGGATTCTCTTTCAGGGTCTACTGAAACCGTAACATCGTATAGTACATATAACAGTGTGGATAACGGATTTCACAAATGTTAATTTTACGTCTAGCGCCGCCACTGTATAAGTGTCAAAAAAATACGAATTATATTTTTTTTACAACAGTACCACGTTACAAAACACAGTGCAGCAGTACTCGGGTCGAGGATAAGTGTTGATGTGAAATATTATAACAGCTGTATATCTCGATTACACGCACATTCACACGTATAGTGATTTTCAAAAATGGCGTCGGTCTAACACTTGCAAAGGTTGATATTACAAGCTTTTATTTAACTTGCTACGTTCGAGTCTAATGAGCCAAATGAGGTTTAAAGCAATTATGATTAATCGATTGAGATGAAATTTAAATCCAATATGGTGGACGGCCAAGATAGCGGTCTATATATTGTTTGGGTCATATGAAAGTGTTAGTTACGGAAAGTAAGAAAAATAAAATAAATATACTCGAAATTCAATATGGCGGACGACGCAAGATGGCGGACTATTTATTTTTTGTGTACTGTTGTGATATGAGTGTCATATGAAAGGGTTGGTTTCGGAAAGTTGGAAAAATAATATATACTCGAAATCTAATATGGCGGACGACACAAGATGGCGGATTCATTGTTTGGGTTCAGCCATGTTATGAGTGTCAAATTAAAGGGGAAGAATACAACAATACAATGAATTTACTGTAAATCCAATATGGCGGACGACACAAGATGGCGGACTATTCATTGTTTGGGTTCAGCCATGTTTTGCGTGTCAAAATAAAGGGGAAGAATGCAACAACACAATGAATTTACTGTTAATCCAATATGGTGGACAGCCCAAGATGGCGGACTATTTATTGTTTGGGTTCAGCCATGTTATGAGTGTCAAATGGAAGGGGAAGAATCACGAAAAAACAATTTAATGTAAATGTAAGGAGTGGACCTGGTTGGAGGTAAAGGGTAGAAGAGTAGACCTAGTAGTAGTAGACTGAGGGGAGGGAGGGGAATCCGTGACCTTGCACTTGTCATTATCAGTGAACAAAAAACCCTGATGACTAAATTACAAGCAATTTATGCGTGAAGGTCGAAGTGTAACGTAATGTTATCAACACGAAATAACTTAAAATAGAATTAACTACCTTTAAATATAGCGGATTTATAAGGGGGATGCGATGGGGGTTTATAGACAAGTCTGGCGTGTCATGGCTGGTCATGTTTCTGACGCCCTTTTAAGTTAAGTGGCATAGCAACGATGATCGATATTCTATTTAATATTGCTATACCTATGGCGCCCTTGGGGCTCCCTCTCCCTTTTCGTCACACGACGACACACGACACACTCAAGATGCTGCTTTTCAGACACTTTTTTGGTGATATTAGTAAGAATACCCATCGTAGTAAATCCAAGTGTAATTTCCAGTGACAACAATAGTTATTGATATTCTTTTAAAAATTGCTATACCTATGGCGCCCTTGGGGTTCC
Organism: Limenitis camilla; assembly: GCA_905147385.1. Taxonomy (NCBI): domain Eukaryota; kingdom Metazoa; phylum Arthropoda; class Insecta; order Lepidoptera; family Nymphalidae; genus Limenitis; species Limenitis camilla. Next base: position 779,558 of record LR990252.1, on the reverse strand, counting down.
CTATCGTTTTTTGTCGTTGGAGAATATTATAGCTTTGTGAGGATATCATGAAGGTAAAGGAGGCAACGGAGCGAGAACGAAGGGCTAACGCCTCCAACGAGATGGCGTTACGCGCTCCTTATGGCCCAGATATAAAAGTTTGGATGTGGTGCCAATGTGGCGCCTCCCATACTTTCTTTGAGAATAATCGTCGGAGTGTCACGATAGAATGAAACCGCGATCCTGTGCCATTCCTTTCTTGATGGAGAATGGAAACCGCTGGGGTTTAGTGGGTGGGATGGCATTTGCCGTGGAGTCTCACATAACTTCGACTTGTGGAGGTATGCGTAGATCCCCAGCGTCAACAAAAAAAAAATGATAACACGCAATTCGCTTGAGGCGCCCTTTTCAGACACTTTTTTGATGATATTAGTATGAAGACCCATCGTGCCAAATTACTCTCTTGTATCGTCTTTCGTCGTTCGAAGATTGTTTGAGACTTTAAACGGTCACAAGACACATGACACGCCTAGGGTGCCATGACACTTTTTTTGTTTGTGTTTAAAATCCTACCCCCTTAATTATTATATGTGAGATTTACTTACATGGTCTATAAACATCCGGATCCATGTGCCGAAGAATATTGCGCATATTATTCCCAGGAGGAGCAGCACCACTGCTGATGCGAGGACGAACCCTGAAAAAAAATAGTTTACGTTAGATAATGACAGCTACAGATATTATATTTGAGCGCAGAACAACCTAATAATAAGATTTATTGGATGGACTTCCAACACATACACTCTCGCCTGTGGCTCTCATATTATCTAAATGATGTTCTATAAAATTATTTGTACCTCCTTAATATTATAAAGCTGAACAGTCTGCTTGTCTGAACGCGCTAATCTCAGGAATTACTGGTAACAATTAAAAAAATCTTTTAGTATTGGGTAGCCGATTTATCGAGGAAAGCTATAATTTATTTAACAACACGCTACGACCCATAGGAGCGGAGCTATGAGCTTCTGTTCCGTGTGGTGCGTAAACGGCGATAAAACAAAGTTTCAGATCCTTTAGAATTGTATATATGGTGTCTACGTCACTCTCTCTCTCTCTCTCTCTATATATAATGTGACATAGACAAAGTCACGCGGGTTGGCTAGCATTTAATATGATTCATGATCAAATAATGACTGAACATTGTTTGATTTATCATGTTGTAAACATGTCCATGTTTACCAAACATCATCCAACAATATGGTAATAAGAAGCTTTATTTACACTCATACAATATAAACGCGATCGCAGCGCCATCTACATTACTTTCAGGCTCATAATAATATACGAGTATCTACTATTTAAAAGACAATCGACAGAGATCATATTTGAGCGCATAATACCAATAATTTATACATAATCATTTAATTTGAGCGCAACATATATACTTGTTAATCATTAATAATATCAAATTTAGGCGCAAAAATCGTTTAAGAGATCACATTTCAGCGCAAACTACTTAATAACTTTTTAAAGGCGTTATATTTCAGCTTATAGTACCGTTTAAGAGATCACATTTGAACGCATAATACTTAAAACCGTTTAGAAAGATCACATTTGAGCACAAATGTCTTTTAAGAGATCACATTTGAGCATAAATGTCTTTTAAGAGATCACATTTGACCGCATAATACTTAAAACTGTTTAAAAAGATCACATTTGAGCACAAATGTCTTTTAAGAGATCACATTTGAGCACAAATGTCTCTTAAGAGATCACATTTGACCGCATAATACTTAAAACTGTTTAAAAAGATCACATTTGAGCACAAATGTCTCTTAAGAGATCACATTTGAGCACAAATGTCTTTTAAGAGATCACATTTGAGCACAAATGTCTCTTAAGAGATCACATTTGACCGCATAATACTTAAAACTGTTTAAAAAGATCACATTTGAGCACAAATGTCTCTTAAGAGATCACATTTGAGCACAAATGCCCATTAAGAGATCACATTTGCGTGCTTCAGCCCTCATCCCAATAATCCACACAAAATCATTTAACTAGAACAAAAATAAAATTATCTCATTTGAGTACATAACATAAATGAACTACACTAAATTGTTTTGGGCACATAATGCTTAAAAAGCTAATAAATATATCAAATTTGAGCGCAAAATATCCTAAAATCAGCGCAACAAACACACCTATAGAACTATTGTCATTACATATTATAAAACTCAGTTCCACGCTTCGTCTCTCTGTTCGCGAAAAACTCAAAAACTACTGAATGGATTAACATGCAGTTTTCATTGTTAGATAGAGTAATTTGTGACGAAAGTTTTAACGTATAATTTGTTTGGCTTATATTTGTTGAAATATGACGATAATTGTAGAAAATCTCGGAAAAATTAAACCCCTCTGAGAACTTTGATGGAAAACACCTAAACCCTTTTTGAGCCGATAGTTACTGATGTGCAGTTTTTTTAAAGATGAAAAAATGATTGAAGATGTCATTCACATAAAGGTGGATGTCCTTTAAAAAGTACAAGTCTGGGTTATGACCTAACAAAAGCATGACAAGACAATACTAAAATTAATTTTGACATCAAAATACAGATGTATTGTTTTAAAGTATTTGTAGCTAAAAATATTCATATCAATCTATTTCATTAATATTCTTAAGGATGGGTTTCCAGCAGAAATGTGCGAGGATGTGTAGCGAGGGATGTGTTTATTTAGAACCAATAGAATCACTTCATTGACTTAACCTTGCTCAGAGTGTATCAAATGAAGCAATTCTTATCGGTCTTGTGTTTTAAGACTTTTTTACATCTCAGGTGGAAACGCAGCCTTAAGGACGTGCTATTTTATTTTCATGTAAGAGTATGTGTAGCTAGGGATGTGTTTGTTTAAAAGCAATAGAATCACTTCATTGACTTAATCTTGCTCAGAGTGTATCAAATGAAGCAATTCTTATCGGTCTTGTGTTTTAAGACTTTTTCACATCTCAGGTGGAAACGCAGCCTTAAGGACGTGCTATTTTATTTTCATGTAAGAGTATGTGTAGCTAGGGATGTGTTTGTTTAAAAGCAATAGAATCACTTCATTGACTTAATCTTGCTCAGAGTGTATCAAATGAAGCAATTCTTATCGGTCTTGTGTTTTAAGACTTTTTCACATCTCAGGTGGAAACGCAGCCTTAAGGACGTGCTATTTTATTTTCATGTAAGAGTATGTGTAGCTAGGGATGTGTTTGTTTAAAAGCAATAGAATCACTTCATTGACTTAATCTTGCTCAGAGTGTATCAAATGAAGCAATTCTTATCGGTCTTGTGTTTTAAGACTTTTTCACATCTCAGGTGGAAACGCAGCCTTAAGGACGTGCTATTTTATTTTCATGTAAGAGTATGTGTAGCTAGGGATGTGTTTGTTTAAAAGCAATAGAATCACTTCATTGACTTAATCTTGCTCAGAGTGTATCAAATGAAGCAATTCTTATCGGTCTTGTGTTTTAAGACTTTTTCACATCTCAGGTGGAAACGCAGCCTTAAGGACGTGCTATTTTATTTTCATGTGAGATATGTGCAGCGAGGGATGTGTTTGTTTAGAACCAATAGAATCACTTCATTGACTTAACCTTGCTCAGAGTGTATCAAATAAAGCAATTCTAATCGTTCTTGTGTTTTAAGACTTTTTCACATCTCAGGTGGAAACGCAGCCTTAAGGGCGTGCCATTTTATTTTCATGTGAGATATGTGCAGCGAGGGATGTGTTTGTTTAGAACCAATAGAATCACTTCATTGACTTAACCTTGCTCAGAGTGTATCAAATGAAGCAATTCTAATCGTTCTTGTGTCTTAAGACTTTTTCACATCTCAGGTGGCAACGCAGCCTTAAGGAGGTGCCCACATTATTTTATACATACGGTCCCCTACCACATAATTCAACATGATTATGTCAAAGCAACGCGTGCGCTTGCGCAAAGAGGAAACATGATGTAACTGTAGATCACTGTTGTGCTTCTTGTAGACGCTATTGTTTATATAAACATGTAACAAGATTCTCGCTAATATGATAAATTGTCTGTCTTTCTGTTACGTTACAAAAAAAATTAAAAAAATTCGTGCAGTGCCTGAGGCTTGAGACCCAGAAGCTACTGCAGAAAAGGTTCATTACTCGCGTGTAATCGATAACGGAAGCTCAACACTACACTGCACACATTAGTCTCACTACTTTAAAGAATATGTTCTCTCCCAATACGGCTGAGTAGACCATCCCACGGGGATGAGTAGACTTTCAGAAATAAAAAAGTAAGGCAAAGAAATTGTAGAGCACAATAATATACGCATATTATGGTGAAGAAAAAGGAGGAAACGGAGTTGGCTTTCTTATAAAGAGAGAATCACCTCAAGGTGAAGATGTTATGGGTCCTTGGTGTTACGGCAGAAGAAACGAAAGAGGAATTAGATTTTTAGAATTCTGTTTCGAAAATCAATCTTTTATAATAAACACATATTTTAAGAAAAATCAAATTCAAAAATGATATAGATTTCTTTCTTGTTAGAGAAAATGGATCTGTGATGGATTTACAAGTGATTAGTACAAGTTTCCCTTTAGCAACTTTCATTAACATAAACATACAGATAGATCAAAAATCACCAAATTTGAGCGCAGTTTTTTTTCTTCAATTTTTGGACATCAGACATACCCCTAAGATAGAGTGGGGATAATAAAATAACGGTTTCAGAGGATACTGAGCGAGAATCCAGAGTCCACCGGAACCATATCATTGATAGGATTGGAAAATTGAAAAGTCTGGCTTACATGCGGTACGACGGGAAACACGTACACGTCACAATCGAGACCGGAGAGAGGGGAGGGGGTTGCCCGCCTCCAGAGAGGAATATCTTGGAAACAATCAAATACTTAAAATGAATCTATTAATACAAAGTAAATAAATAAAACATTTAATTACGTGACTAAAGTAAAATGAGTCACCGTTTCACAAATGTTGCCACATTAAAATATAATATTTATTCCTCATATGTTAGGTTTTAAAATTGTATATTATTTAACAAACATATGAGTTTTGCAAATATTGCTAATTAAACACATTATATGTTATGAAACATTGTCTCTTTCTGTTAATTCGTTCATTTCTCCTAAACTATGCAACGGATTTCGATGTAGTTTTTAACAATGGATAGAGTAATAAACAAGGAAGATTTTGTGTATATCGTTTGTGGATATTTTATACTAAAATGGTTCAAAGTAATCACGAACGTATCAGCAGTTAAACATGATATTTTACTGTTATCCCACTTCGTCTGTTTCTCCTCTTGCTTCTTCTAAATTACTTAACAAATTTTGATACAATTTTCACTAATGTATAGAGCAATAAACAAGGCATATTTAACGAATGTTATCTGTAGATATTTAGTACTAAAATGTCTAAATCAAGGTCGCTAATTAATCATTACATAGTGCAACCTGCCTTCAGGTATTTCTCCTCTCATTTCTAATTATCTACTAATCAAATTTTAGTGAAGTTTAGCCTAAAGTATAAAGTGATAAATGAGGAAGGTGTAGTGTATATCATTTGTAAAGATTTTGGACAAAAATTACTGAACTATATCCGAACATTGATCAAGTCTCTATTCTTCTATGTCTCTTTATATCTTCTGAACAACTTAACAATTTTTGATGCTGTTTGCAACAATCGATAGAGTTATAATCAAGAAAGATTTAGTGTATATCAATTGTAGATATTTTATACTGAAATTACTGAACTATTCATGAATATTGAGAAAGTTGCTATTATATAGTAAAACAGTCTTCGTCTATCTCTGTCTGTTTCTCTGTTTATTTCATCTAAACAACTTAATAAATCTTAATATTGTTTGATCTCTGGTAGAAACACAGCCTTAGTTCAATGCGTATAATATAGTTTAAATCTAAACTACAGCTTTTCTATTATAATATAAAGATGGAATGTTACATAACAACGAAACGCAATGATTTCAACATCGAATCACTCTGATCTCGAAAACCACTGAATTGATCTAAATAAAACTTTTCGTCATCGTCGTCGTTTTAATGCTTGATTGTTTACTTATATATAAGCAGTCCGTCTGTCCATTTAAACTTAGTGCAATAAATCACTAAGTACATAATATGTGAGATATATATCTGATTTAATCACGATATAAAAAACAAAAAATAATTTCTATATTTGAGCACAACTTCGTTCGCGTATTGCTCCGCTCCTATGGGTCGTAGCGAGGTGTTTAATAGCCTAAGTTACTTCTTATTACATCAGCTATCTGCCAATGAAAATCCTGTCCAAATCGGTTCAACCATTTCAGAGATTAACAAACAGACAGATAAAAATTGTTATTTAAAAGTTATACTTAAGCGTAGAAAATACTACAAATTTAAGCGCAAATAGCCTTAAAAGTAATGAGGACAATATTTAATATCGAAACCCCATCAAAATCACTTCATCAATTTTCAAAGTAGGTTATCTTCCATCTGAAAGGAAATCTATTCATTATTTAGCATGGAGTAAAATTAAACAATCGGATCGAATCGATGTTCGCTTGATCGATTCGCTTGACGCTTGTTTATGTATTTGTTGAAGGTAGATGCACAATTAATTAAAAGTGATCAATATATTTAAAAAATATTGTAAATGAACAATGTGGCTTTGGCCATGTTCAGCCAAAAAATCAACGAACGGATTTCTGCTTCAGCAACTCAATAAACAGCTTCAGTCAACCCTTTCGCTTCAGCAAAAAATACCAAATTGATTTCTGACTACGTTTGGCCAAGAAACCAGCTTTGGCCGAACTTTCTGCTTCATCAATAAGAGTCCAAATAGATTTATTTAGTTTGTAACAACCGGCTAACAGCTTCAGGCAGAAATTAGTCTATTGGCTGTACACTATACTGATGCCAATAATAGAGGTGACGTTTGGCCAAAAAACCAGCTTTGGCCGAACTTTCTGCTTCATCAATAAGAGTTCAAATAGATTTATTTAGTTTACAAAACACTGGCCAACAGCTTCAAGCAGAAATTAGTCTATGGGCTGGCCTATACTGATGCCAATAATAGAGGTGACATGTGGCCAAGAAACCAGCTTTGGCCTAACTTTCTGCTTCAACAAAAAAAGTCCAAATAGATTAATTTAGTTTATAAAACACCGGCTAACAGCTTCAGCCAGAAATTAGTCTATTGGCTGGACTATACTGATGCCAATAATAGAGGTGACGTTTGGCCAAGAAACCAGCTTTGGCCTAACTTTCTGCTTCAACAAAAAAAGTCCAAATGGATTAATTTAGTTTATAAAACACCGGCTAACAGCTTCAGTCAGAAATTAGTCTATTGGCTGGACTATACTGATGCCAATAATAGAGGTAACGTTTGGCCAAGAAACCAGCTTTAGCCGATCTTTCTGCTTCATGAATAAGAGTCCAAATAGATTTATTCAATTTATAAAACACTGGCCAACAGCTTCAGCTAGAAATTAGTCTATTGGCTGGACTATACTGATGCCAATAATAGAGGTGACGTTTGGCCAAGAAACCAGCTTTGGCCGAACTTTCTGCTTCATCAATAAGAGTCCAAATAGATTTATTTAGTTTATAAAACACCGGCCAACAGCTTCAGCCAGAAATTAGTCTATTGGCTGGACTATACTGATGCCAATAATAGAGGTGACGTTTGGCCAAGAAACCAGCTTTGGCTGAATTTTCTGCTTCATCAATAAGAGTTCAAATAGATTTATTTAGTTTATAAAACACCGGCTAACAGCTTCAGCCAGAAATTAGTCTATTGGCTGGACTATACTGATGCCAATAATAGAGGTGACGTTTGGCCAAGAAACCAGCTTTGGCTGAATTTTCTGCTTCATCAATAAGAGTCCAAATAGATTTATTTAGTTTATAAAACACCGGCTAACAGCTTCAGCCAGAAATTAGTCTATTGGCTGGACTATACTGATGCCAATAATAGAGGTGACGTTTGGCCAAGAAACCAGCTTTGGCTGAATTTTCTGCTTCATCAATAAGAGTCCAAATAGATTTATTTAGTTTATAAAACACTGGCCAACAGCTTCAAGCAGAAATTAGTCTATGGGCTGGCCTATACTGATGTCAATAACTCAAGCCACGTTTGGCCAAGAAACCAGCTTTGGCTGAATTTTCTGCTTCAACAAATGAAATGTCCAAATAGATTTATTTAGATTATAAAGCACCTGCCAATAACTTCGGCTTTATTTTTTCAATTACTTGTGGTACGTTTGGCCAAGAAACAAGCTTTGGCCGAACTTCCTGGTTCAGCAAAAAAAGTCTTATATATATTAATTATTTATACACGGACCAGCAGCTTCGGCCAGAAATACTTCTTTGGCCGAATAATGAATGAAGCAAGACCGCTATTACGTTTATATAAACATTACAAGTAACTAACGTTGAATGTTTGACATTTATTGCGACCCACATTGCAAACCAGTTTGTGTAACCAAGTATAGTTATTATGTCTGTTTGTTGAGAAAAACTTGGAGTAGACATTCCTCGCTTAGTCGAGAACACATAACCGAAATAAAATCACAGAAAACAGTTTAAATCGAGACCAAGTGACAGTGACGGTGACAGTTCGTGTTTTGAAGAGAAGTCAGAAGTGGGCTTTAATTTTATAAAATATTATTCCGTGATGAAAACTGATTTTTCAATAATTGTTTTCATTACGGTTTGGCTAAAAATACGAATGAAATTCTATCAAAAATGGCGGCTTGTATTTATTAGATTCAGATATAATCTTGACACTACTAATCAAATACCTATTTTACTACTACTACTACTACTAATAATGGAGTCTATCCTGGCTCGATCTCGACCATATGACCTACATTGATTAACAAGGGAATTAATATAAAAAATAGTGGCATGGTAAAGGGTTGTGAAGGCTTTAAAGGAAGACTCTTCCAGAGGCCTTGTAAAGACCAAAGTAGAAAAGTCACATAACCTATCTTTAATCAAGGAGGTTATTGTTATTACAGGATAATAACCCTCATTTCTATAATAATTTCTATGGTAAGTAAGGGGCCCTATAAAAGATGCATTAAGGGCCTAGCCACAGATAACAATGGATTAGTAGTGATACAGTCAAAATGTGGCAACACAAACATTTTACTTAATAAGCTTTAGAAAATAAATTTTAAAAGAAAGAAATAATCAAGGAGGTTATTGTTATTACAGGATAATAACCCTTATTTCTAAAATACTTTCTATAGTACGTAAGGGGCCCTATAAAAGACGCATTAAGGGCCTAGCCACAGATAACCTTGGAGTAGTAGTGATACAGTCAAAATGTGGCAACACAAACATTTTACTTAATAAGCTTTAGAAAATAAACTTTAAAAGAAAGAAATAATCAAGGAGGTTATTGTTATTACAGGATAATAACCCTGATTTCTATAATACTTTCTATGGTACGTAAGGGGCCCTATAAAAGACGCATTAAGGGCCTAGCCACAGATAACCTTGGAGTAGTAATGATACAGTCAAAATGTGGCAACACGAACATTTTACTTAATAAGCTTTAGAAAATAAACTTTAAAAGAAAGAAATAATCAAGGAGGTTATTGTTATTACAGGATAATAACCCTGATTTCTATAATACTTTCTATGGTACGTAAGGGGCCCTATAAAAGACGCATTAAGGGCCTAGCCACAGATAACCTTGGAGTAGTAATGATACAGTCAAAATGTGGCAACACGAACATTTTACTTAATAAGCTTTAGAAAATAAACTTTAAAAGAAAGAAATAATCAAGGAGGTTATTGTTATTACAGGATCATAACCTTCATTTCTATTATACTTTCTATGGTACGTAAGGGGTCACATAAAAGATTCATCAGGGGCCAAGCACAGATAATCATGGAGTAATAGTATAGGTAATCAAAATGTGGCAACACTAATCTTTTACGTGTAATCAATTGAACTCCTTACAATAGTTAATGATAACAGATTATATAAGTATTTTGTAAAGAGTTCTAAATAACATTAAGCACACACACACACACAAATAACTTGGGAGGTAAGGGGTTTATGTATTATGTAAGCAGATTTTTTGTAATTATCAAAGTTCTGACATCGGTCAGCAAAAGTAAGCAAGTAAGCAAAACCTGTTTTTACAGAATTCACGTTTTGACATGTTTAATTTTTTATCCCTGACGTAATCCTCAAGAAGACTCCCCATCTCCCATGTCATCAAAAATAAGCAAAGCAAGGACACCCCTCCCCTCCCCTACTTTAATGCTTATGTAATACTTGTAGGACCCCTAAAGGAGATTGTTATTTTTGTGGAAATTGCCAGGAGGAGGTTTAGGACAGATTTTTGAAAATTAAAGATAGAGAAAATATGTAAAAGAAAATTTATTAAAAATTATCAAGAAATTATTACTAAAACACAAATACAAATTACAGCAGTAGGATAAATGATCGGGAAAACAGAGACCAAGGAGGTTGTTATTATTATTGAAAAAAATTACAGAAATTGAGTTCATGAACGTTATTGTTATCACAGTAGAGAATATTTGATAAACAGAGATTACGGAGGTTTAATTCTAATATAAAAAAAACAAGGAGAAGAAAGAACTAGAAGATTAGGGGACATTCATTATTATTACAGAATAACTATTCTGCAATTACAAAAGAAATTAAGGAGGTTATTGTTATTACAGGAAAATAACAATAACCTCCTTGATTTTTATAATATACGAGTACCTATAATAAAACAAAGTTCCACGCTGCTCTCTGTTGGAGTTAGTTTGCGATAGACACAAAAACTACTGAACAGATTTTCATGCGTTTTTCACTTATAGACAGAGTGGTTTATGGGGGAGGTTTGGGTGTATAATTTGTTAAGGTTTTGTGGGTATGAGCGACACAATGTCTTGTTATCTTATACTAATATTATTATAAATATAAAGCTGAAGCTGAAAATATAAAATTTGTTTATTTGCTTGAACGCGCTAATCTCAGGAACTACTGGTCCGATTTGAAAAATTCTTTCAGTGTTAGATAGCCCATTTATCGAGGAAGGCTTTAGCTTAAATATCGTGACGTTAAGACCAATAGGAGCGGAGCTACACGCGGACGAATTCGCGCGGGTCGACTAGTTTGTCCAAGGTGGCGAGTGTGTGAGGCAGTAAGTGAGTGATCGATTAGTATATACCTCAGCGTAGCGAGGGCGGGTCGACGACACGGTATGTAATATTCTAATGACGTATTACGTGAAGTGAAATTTTTTACATTAAAATAATTACATTTATAATTAAATCATAATTATATTCGTTTATGTTAAATGTTAAAAATGAGAGAGTTCTGTAATGTTGTTTATATATTTTTATAATGTAAATGTTTTAAAGCGACCATGTTGAGCCGAAACATGTAAACTAAGAGCTCGGTTAGCTTTAGTAAATAAAAGTAATCAAATAATTTGCTTATCCTTATACAAAGCTTCGTTATTTCTCAAGGACTTGATTCAAAATTATCTAATCCATTAAAAACATAATTTAATTATACCCAAAATAAATGAAATTATTGATACTTGGTTTTTGTTATTCGGGAAGCAACGTATGATCAAACGATCTTACATGTAGGTGAAGTTCGCGATTCTAGGAGTTCAAATTGGAACAAGCGAAGCAATGTATAATAGAATTATATCTAAAAATATACTGTTAATTGAAACAATGACGAAAATTGAAAGAATACTTTATTTTAAAAAAATTAAATGTAATTTCATTAAATTTTAAAAATGTAAATGTCGCCATCTATGGCGTTGGAGTAGGGTAGTAGTCACTTCCGTCGTTTTGACAGTCTCGACCCTTTATATGCCAACTACAGTCTGGCTAAAGTCTTAATCGTGCGCGGTCTTTCAAAGAGTGAAGTAGTCTCTGGATAGTGTTAAGTGCAGTGCAGTATTTGTGTCAGTCAGTGCAGTTTGTGTAGAAGTATCTACGTTCTACGAAATATTCGGTAGTAGTAGTATGGTAGATAAGGGCACAAACAAACAGACGGTCCATCTGATGGTAAGTGGCCACCGTTGCCCATGGATATCGGCAATACGTGATATCGTCTTGTTTCGCCGATGCATTGCAAGTTTGGAGATAAAAGGGGGTATTACGGGGAGTGAAGAAGAAAACCAGAAGAGCCCAGGATTTGCTAGATCCGAACGTTAATGGGATGGGGGAGAAAAGAGTAGCACTTTGCTGCAAGCTGGTGGTCGCAAGCCAGTCGGGAAAGAGATCCCCTACCACCAAGGGGTGCTGGGTTGCTCGCCTCTTACGTGATGCTCTCTCAACGACAGAGGGGAATAGTATTCTAACCATCCCCTCACGGGTCACTGAGGTGATATAAATGTTGATGATAATAATCTATCTGACAGTGATTTAATGTAAATTGTGACCATCCTGAGAAAGAGTTACGGACAATTACTTGAAACAATAGTAATGATGTTTATTAGTAATTGTAAAGGCAACAAACATTTTGATAACTTTTTACATATTCAAGGCTACTGATTCGTATATCTCTCATCGTTACTGCAGCAAATCTGACTGCCACGAAAAGTCTTTTAATTTTTCGAGTTAATATATATTCTATGACACTCACAAATAATGTGGCTTTCCGTTGGTAAAAGAATTTAATCAAAATCAGGTCAGTAGATCCAGAGATTACCCCCCACAACCTCACAAACTTAACGCTTAATAATATTAGTATAGATGATCAAACGAACTTACGTGTAAGTGAAGTTTTCATGTTTATATGTATCACTTGTGAACATTCATGATGATTTATTTATTTAAAAAAAAAATGAATTGTACCTTTAAAAATGAAGGTTTGAATTTTAAAATTCATTAAAAACGACGGTGACCATCCTGAGAAACAGTTACGGACAATTACTTGAAACAATAGTAATGATGTTCATTAGTAATTGTCATTTAGTAATTAGTAGAGACAATAAACGTGTAAACAATGCAGTAATTGTCTTACTCATCTTTACACTTGGCGTGGTGGGTTTGCATTAACCTATTGATGATAACTTATATACATTATACTTTTAAGAGTTATATCTTTCAAAAGGTGATAAGCAAAAGTAAGCAAAGCCTTAACCCCCCCTGCTTACTTAAACATTGATACATGCTTTTTTGCCCTCCCTATTCTAAGCAGAGATATTCACGTTTTGATGGGCGTGTTTACCTTTAATGCTCATGTAATCACCATGCAACCCCCCCCATGCAAAGCAAGGACCCCCCCACCACCTAATGCTTAGATAATATTATTTAATGATACTCGATGTAACGAGAAATTTGAAGACATCGTCGTCGTTGAAGTCGGTTTGTTGTTTGTCTTATTTATTGTTTTGAACTCTTTATTTAACAACCCCCCCAATAATCTAAAGATAAAACAAATGAGAGTTGTTATTAAGAGTTACACACTAGTTACATTTAATGATGACTCATTTAAATACACACTTCCCAAAACAACAAAATTAAATATGTTGTCGCTCGTGTCGTATACAAAGTAATTGAAAAACGTTTAAGTTGGTGATTATGGACCTGACTACTTCGTTAATACAGCCCCCCTCCCCCCTCCGCCACTTGGCTGACAACTTTCCAAAAGGACCTAAAAGAAGAAGACCTCTACACAAGTCTCAATGCAATCGTGCAGCTTGGAAACTTAGGACAAGGAATGCCGACTCCTAATAATATAAGTACACACAAGTATGATTCGCATATCTCTCATCGTTAAGACATTTCTTCGACTTACTGCAGCAAATCTGACTAGCACGAAAAGTCTTTTCATTTTTCGAGTTAATATATATTCTATGACACTCACAAATAATGTGGCTTTCCGTTGGTAAAAGAATTTAATCAAAATCAGTTCAGGAGATTCAGAGATTACCCCCCACAACCTCACAAACTTAACTCTTAATAATATTAGTATAGATGATCAAACGAACTTACGTGTAGGTGAAATTCGATCATGATTATATGTATCACTTGTGAACATTCGTGAAGATTGATGATGATGATGATGAGATGTGTGGATGTATTGATGTGTGGATGTGTGGATGTATTGATGTGTGGATGTGTGGATGTATTGATGTGTGGATGTATTGATGTGTGGATGTATTGATGTGTGGATGTGTGGATGTATTGATGTGTGGATGTGTGGATGTATTGATGTGTGGATGTATTGATGTGTGGATGTATTGATGTGTGGATGTGTGGATGTATTGATGTGTGGATGTGTGGATGTATTGATGTGTGGATGTATTGATGTGTGGATGTATTGATGTGTGGATGTGTGGATGTATTGATGTGTGGATGTATTGATGTGTGGATGTATTGATGTGTGGATGTATTGATGTGTGGATGTATTGATGTGTGGATGTATTGATGTGTGGATGTATTGATGTGTGGATGTATTGATGTGTGGATGTGTGGATGTATTGATGTGTGGATGTATTGATGTGTGGATGTATTGATGTGTGGATGTATTGATGTGTGGATGTATTGATGTGTGGATGTATTGATGTGTGGATGTATTGATGTGTGGATGTATTGATGTGTGGATGTATTGATGTGTGGATGTATTGATGTGTGGATGTATTGATGTGTGGATGTATTGATGTGTGGATGTGTGGATGTATTGATGTGTGGATGTGTGGATGTATTGATGTGTGGATGTATTGATGTGTGGATGTGTGGATGTATTGATGTGTGGATGTGTGGATGTATTGATGTGTGGATGTATTGATGTGTGGATGTATTGATGTGTGGATGTATTGATGTGTGGATGTGTGGATGTATTGATGTGTGGATGTGTGGATGTATTGATGTGTGGATGTATTGATGTGTGGATGTGTGGATGTATTGATGTGTGGATGTATTGATGTGTGGATGTATTGATGTGTGGATGTATTGATGTGTGGATGTATTGATGTGTGGATGTGTGGATGTATTGATGTGTGGATGTATTGATGTGTGGATGTATTGATGTGTGGATGTATTGATGTGTGGATGTATTGATGTGTGGATGTATTGATGTGTGGATGTATTGATGTGTGGATGTATTGATGTGTGGATGTGTGGATGTATTGATGTGTGGATGTATTGATGTGTGGATGTATTGATGTGTGGATGTATTGATGTGTGGATGTATTGATGTGTGGATGTGTGGATGTATTGATGTGTGGATGTGTGGATGTATTGATGTGTGGATGTATTGATGTGTGGATGTATTGATGTGTGGATGTGTGGATGTATTGATGTGTGGATGTGTGGATGTATTGATGTGTGGATGTATTGATGTGTGGATGTATTGATGTGTGGATGTGTGGATGTATTGATGTGTGGATGTGTGGATGTATTGATGTGTGGATGTATTGATGTGTGGATGTATTGATGTGTGGATGTGTGGATGTATTGATGTGTGGATGTGTGGATGTATTGATGTGTGGATGTATTGATGTGTGGATGTATTGATGTGTGGATGTGTGGATGTATTGATGTGTGGATGTATTGATGTGTGGATGTATTGATGTGTGGATGTATTGATGTGTGGATGTATTGATGTGTGGATGTATTGATGTGTGGATGTATTGATGTGTGGATGTATTGATGTGTGGATGTGTGGATGTATTGATGTGTGGATGTATTGATGTGTGGATGTATTGATGTGTGGATGTGTGGATGTATTGATGTGTGGATGTATTGATGTGTGGATGTATTGATGTGTGGATGTATTGATGTGTGGATGTATTGATGTGTGGATGTATTGATGTGTGGATGTATTGATGTGTGGATGTATTGATGTGTGGATGTGTGGATGTAAATTTGTTACTCTTTCACGCAAAAACTACTGAATGGATTTTGTTGAAACTTTACAATAATATAGTTTACACACCAGAATAACACATAGGCTATAATTTATAATGATATAATGTTAATTATTTAAAATATAGCGGGTGAAACCGCGGCACACATAATCAGTCTTAATGTCTGAGCTATCAAATGATAAAGACGTTGGTTTGTCATGTTTGTTCGTTGTTCACTCAACACATATAACTCAAATAACTAAGAGTTTATTATTGAGACCTGAGACGTGATGTTTTTTTTTTAAATGAAAATTGTTTACTTTGCAAAATATGTGAATTGTCAGATTAAATAAAACGTCATTTGTTGATTTATTTACTCACTCTATAAAGCACATATGTGTCCCAGACTGGTATACACAAAATATATTTATTTATATATATCAAAAGTGCCCTCGCTTCTATTAGGTGCCCAATAAAATAAACTAAACTTCATCAAAGGTAAATCTAAAGAACAGATAAATTTTTTTTTTACAAGATTACTAACTAACCTATGTGATCATGAATCCTACGCCTGTTAACGCCAAAAAAAATTGATTTCACTGCTAGGAATAACTATCCCAAATATTATTTATTGGATTTAATAATTCTCTTATGGGGCCTTTCAAGTATTACATTAGGGGGGCGGGATTGGGTGACAACAATATTGACATATAATTTTGTATCTTAGTTTTGTCTTGTTAAAAAAGTGTAATCCCATTTAACGTGTTTTCAAGTAATTCTTCTAAACGGCTTGAACAAATTCAGTTAAACTTTTTTGGAATACTTTTAAACTTATTAGGATAATTCTAACCATAATTGGTTTTATTAGATTGCAATTTTGGCAATCTACAAATTAATAAAGATTTTTCAAAAAAAAAAATCACTTAATTATAAGTTCTTATAATACGCCTAAATGGCTTGACTGAATTTGATAAAACTTTTTTTGCATACTTTTAGAACTATCAGGATGATTCTTAGCCATAATTGGTTTTATTAGATTGCAATTTTGGTAATCTACAAATTAATTTAGATTTTTCAAATAAAATATTTCACTTCGTTTTTACATTCTTATAATACGCTTAAATAGCTTGACTGAATTTGATAAAACTTTTTTGCATACTTTTAGACTAATGAGGATGATTCTTAGCCATAATTGCTTTTATTAGATTGCAATTTTGGTAATCTACAAATTAATTTAGATTTTTCAAATAAAATATTTCACTTCGTTTTACATTCTTATAATACGCTTAAATAGCTTGACTGAATTTGATGAAACTTTTTTTGCATACTTTTAGACTTATCAGGATAATTCTTAGCCATAATTGGTTTTATTACATTGCAATTTTGGTAATCTACAAATTAATTTAGATTTTTCAAATAAAATATTTCACTTCGTTTTACATTCTTATAATGTGCTTAAATAGCTTGACTGAATTTGATGAAACTTTTTTTGCATACTTTTAGACTAATGAGGATGATTCTTAGCCATAATTGCTTTTATTAGATTGCAATTTTGGTAATCTACAAATTAATTTAGATTTTTCAAATAAAATATTTCACTTCGTTTTACATTCTTATAATACGCTTAAATAGCTTGACTGAATTTGATGAAACTTTTTTTGCATACTTTTAGACTTATCAGGATAATTCTTAGCCATAATTGGTTTTATTACATTGCAATTTTGGTAATCTACAAATTAATTTAGATTTTTCAAATAAAATATTTCACTTCGTTTTACATTCTTATAATGTGCTTAAATAGCTTGACTGAATTTGATGAAACTTTTTTTGCATACTTTTAGACTTATCAGGATGATTCTTAGCCATAATTGGTTTTATTAGATTGCAATTTTGGTAATCTAAAAATTAATTTAGATTTTTCAAATAAAATATTTCACTTCGTTTTAAGTTCTTATATTACGCCTAAATGGCTTGAACCAATTTGATAAAACTTTTTTTGTATACTTTTAGATCCATCAGGATGATTCTTAGCTATAACTGGGATAATAAATATAAGATGTTGTTGAGGTACAAATTTTTGTTTCCAACTCAATCGTTTTCGTTTATCCTTGAGCATAAATAATGATAATCACAAACCACAAATTGTCAAACATTATTAACTTTCAAATATTGTGCGAGAGAGACAAAAAATAAAAAAAAGTCACTTACGAATCCCGCGGTTATCCTTCACATAATCCACATATTTTCGAAATTTAAACGCCATGTTCGAAATTTAAATTTAAATTCAGAACGCCAGCGCCATTGTACGACGAGTGCGCGAGAGTGACTGGCCGGTTACGGACTTCAGTTCTTTTTTCAAATGTCGTAACTGATGGGGTTGTAAATGAAAAGATACTTTACGTAATTGGAATAGAGTTAGTTATCCATTAGCTGTCTGTTAGTGTTTAACCTAGATTCAGTTGCATTTTAAACTGTTTTTTTATGTATTTTCGTCTTTCATCTCCACTGCATTGATTAGATTAAATTTATTTTATTTTTACAAAAATAGCCATATTTCAAGCCAGAGGATAGGTCATGTGGTCGTGATTAAGACAGGAAGGAATAACGTAGTCAATATCCAGTTAGGATAGACTACAATAGTAGTAATAATACATTTTTCCATAGGATAGATTCCGCTTTCAAGCCAGAGGATAGGTCACGTGGTCGTGATTAAGACAGGAAGGGATAACGTAGTCAATATCCAGCCAGGGTAGACTACAATAGTAGTAATAATATATTTTTCCATAGGATAGATTCCGCTTTCAAGCCAGAGGATAGGTCACGTGGTCGTGATTAAGACAGGAAGGGATATCCAGCCAGGATAGACTACAATAGTAGTAATAATATATTTTTCCATAGGATAGATTCCGCTTTCAAGCCAGAGGATAGGTCACGTGGTCGTGATTAAGACAGGAAGGGATATCCAGCCAGGATAGACTACAATAGTAGTAATAATATAGTTTTCCATAGGATAGATTCCGCTTTCAAGCCAGAGGATAGGTCACGTGGTCGTGATTAAGACAGGAAGGGATAACGTAGTCAATATCCAGTTAGGATAGACTTCAAAATATCTTCTTCTTCTTAAAGTGCCTCTCCAATTACTTGAGATTAGCAGTCATGCTCTGAAAACTTTTCTTTGTACATGGCGAGTCTGAACAGTTGTTCTATTCGATCCCAGTCCACTCTCGGATATTCCTCACCCATGATTTTGTGCGCCTCCTTCACTTCAATATTAGTAATAATATATTTTTTTATAGAATATATTCCGCTTTCAAGCCAGAGGATAGGTCATGTGGTCAAAAACAGGCCAGGTTGGGGTAACGTAGTCAATATACAACAAGGATAGACTCTAATATTAGTAATTTATTTGGTTATTTTTTGTTTATGAATAAACTCCATTAAAATATCTTAAGTTGTTTTCAAATGTTGTAACTGATGTGGTTATAAAAAAATATACTTTACGTAATTGGAATAAAGTCTGTTAACTATCTATCAAAAATCATAGGATATATTCGGCTTTCAAGCCAGAGGATAGGTCATGTGGTTAAAATTAAGATAGGAAGGGATAACGTAGTCAATATCCAGTCAGGATAGACTCCAATATTAGTAATAGTATAAGTATCAATAATTTTCTAGAACCTTCCAGGATGAGCCAGGATCATTCAAGGGACGAAACATTCCAAGATGTCGTATTCGTCAATAACAAAATCTCTACCTTTTTAAAAAAAATGATTCTATCGTGAATAATTTGATTTTTAAAAAGCATCTCTCTCTAACCTATAAGTCAGTCTAGATCTAACCGTCGAAAAAATGACGTCAGCTTCCGGTTTTAAATTTAAATTACAATTCGTTTCATTTACGAATCAATGGAAATTTACATTGAGATACTTATAATATTATACTTGTATTAAAACTGGTATCACTACGCTGAGTTATTGAGTTTTTTCTCAATATTGAGATGTGGTGGGGGATTTATGGGAGAAAAAACCAATTGGTGGTGTATTAGGCTCGTTTTCAACAGAGATGAGCGAGAGATGGGTTTGTTAAGAAGTGATCTAATCGCTTTATTTACCTGGCCTCGCTCAGTGTGTCAAATGAAGCGATTTATTATATACACATTCTCACATCTCTAGTGGAAACGCAGCCTCTAGTGGAAATCCACCACGGATTTTAGTATTATTAATTTAGATGAGAAACTCGTTAACTCTTCTGCTTTTTATATTAATACAAATAGAAATATACAGCCCATTATATTATTATAGTAGTATTACTTAGATTTTGCTAGATCTTTAACATACAATGTGAATAATAATTAAAATAAATAAAAATAAATCATCATGACGTTTGTCATTACTTAAGAGTACTTTATTACTCAAGTAAACACTTAATTTATATATTTACATATATATCTGTGTAATATTAAAGGAGAGAGGCTGCATGGTGATTAAGTCAGCGATAAAAGACTAAGCACGGACATCGAAATGTGAATATTTCTGCTCAGAAAGAGGAGGGAGCAAGCATTTATCATGCTTGCATCAATGTTTACGTAAAGCAAATATTTTTTTTTTTCATACAACCTTGTCTGCACAATAATACCCGCTTACTAACTCTTTCACACACAATCATAGGTTGGCTGAAAGAGATCTCTTCTAGGGATAAGTCCATCTTTGCTTACAATGTATCGTAATCTGTTTTTCTGTATATTTTTTAAGTGCAATAAAGAATATAATATTGACTCAGTGCCAAAATAACTCTGTATCAAATATCTCTGGTTGAGTGAAAAGGAAAGAGTAAATCAGTCAGTGAGTAAATATATGTATACTTGAGTGATTTGATAGGTCAATGTCAGGATGAGTTTCAGTGGTGTATGTAAAGGTCTATAGCCTCAGGATGAGTTTCAGTAGTATATGTAAAGGTCCATAGACCCAGGATGAGTTTCAGTGGTGTATGTAAAGGTCTATAGCCTCAGGATGAGTTTCAGTGGTGTATGTAAAGGTCCATAGCCTCAGGATGAGTTTCAGTGGTGTATGTAAAGGTCCTTAGCCCCATGATGAGTTTCAGTAGTATATGTAAAGGTCCATAGCCTCAGGATGAGTTTCAGTGGTGTATGTAAAGGTCCATAGCCTCAGGATGAGTTTCAGTGGTGTATGTATAGGTCCTTAGCCCCATGATGAGTTTCAGTGGTGTAAGTAAAGGTCCATAGCCTCAGGATGAGTTTCAGTGGTGTATGTAAAGGTCCATAACCCAGGACGAGTTTCAGTGGTGTATGTAAAGGTCCATAACCCAGGATGAGTTTCAGTGGTGTATGTAAAGGTCCATAGACCCAGGATGAGTTTCAGTGGTGTATGTAAAGGTCCATAGCCCCAGGATGAGTTTCAGTGGTGTATGTAGAGGTCCATAGACCCAGGATGAGTTTCAGTGGTGTATGTAAAGGTCCATAGACCCAGGATGAGTTTCAGTGGTGTATGTAAAGGTCCATAGACCCAGGATGAGTTTCAGTGGTGTATGTAAAGGTCCATAGACCCAGGATGAGTATCAGTGGTGTATGTAAAGGTCCATAGACCCAGGATGAGTTTCAGTGGTGTATGTAAAGGTCCATAGCCCCAGGATGAGTTTCAGTGGTGTATGTAGAGGTCCATAACCCCAGGATGAGTTTCAGTGGTGTATGTAAAGGTCCATAGACCCAGGATGAGTTTCAGTGGTGTATGTAAAGGTCCATAACCCAGGATGAGTTTCAGTGGTGTATGTAAAGGTCCATAACCCAGGATGAGTTTCAGTGGTGTATGTAAAGGTCCATCCATAGCCCCAGGATGAGCTTATGAAACAGACTTTCCAGTCTGTATAAAAGTATGATGATCATTGAGTGAGTGAATGAGTTAAATTTTTCAAATCCGGTAAAATTCGTCAAATATACTCGGTTCCTCTATATGAAATATCTCTGGTTGAGTGAAAATGAGTTAAAGATTATATATGGTTGGGTAATGAAATCTTTCTTTTTTTCTTATCTTCGTTGTTATAGTGTCAATGTGAGTACAAACAG
Organism: Limenitis camilla; assembly: GCA_905147385.1. Taxonomy (NCBI): domain Eukaryota; kingdom Metazoa; phylum Arthropoda; class Insecta; order Lepidoptera; family Nymphalidae; genus Limenitis; species Limenitis camilla. Next base: position 757,613 of record LR990252.1, on the reverse strand, counting down.
ACGATAAGACTAAAAGGTTTTCTATTTAGAAATAACTATAATTGTGGCCATAAAGAATAATTGCAATGAGTTGTAACACAACCTTGGTCGGTGTTGTAATCCGATCATTCAGTGACATTTACCAGTCTTGGCGATCAAATTGTCCGGAACGATCAAGGGTAGTTCATTCATTTCAACTTCATCTGTATATTAAATTATAGATTAACAATAGAGATGAAAGGAGACAGAAACATAAGAAAAGTAATTATCAACCCCCTGTCCCCCATGTCAGCAAAAGTAATCAAAGCTCTAACCCCCTGTTTCATGCTGACAAAAAACATTGGTGGGTACATGTATATTTCAATAACTTATTAAACTTAAAGGCCTTACTCTCATATCCATGTTCGTGTTTACTTTTTATTGGTGACGCAATCACCATGCAGACCGCTCCATACCCCTTGTCATCAAAAATAAGGGAAGCATAAACACCCCTCCCCCCATTAGTGCTTACATAATACTTGAATGGTCCCGTAGATTACTATACAGGAGTAACAAGGTATGACAAAGTGCGCAATTAGAGGTACCTTTAAAGTTGCTCCCATCATGGATAAGATGGTGGAAAGGTGTATGCGATGGTTTGACCATGAAATGAGACGAGACGAGGAGCATCCTCGAAGAAAAGCATTAGCAATATCTGAAGGATGGAGAGGAAGAGGGCGTCTAATTACCACGTGGTGGAAAACCGTGTCTAAAGAACTGGAATGTTCCAGGATTTGGGACTTTCTTTGGGAAAATTCCTTTTCTTTTTGAATCTTTTTTCTAATTTGAATTATCTCAAAACAAACCCCCCTTTTTCCACTAATTTGTTTGTAACTAAAACACTATCTAAAACAGACAAACCAAGTTAGAAAATCTTGGTGCTTAAAAACGAGAAATACTGGCCCCAAGTAAATTGATAAGACAAGGAAGAAGAAGAATATTTCCAATATTAATAATACATGAGAAAAGTGTTGCATGTCGTGAGTGCATGTGTGTGTATACTAGTGCAAGTGTGAGTGAGGTAGAGAGAGGAGTATGTTTGTGAGTAAGTGAGTAATGAGCGAAATAGAGTGAAGGTGTGCGAATGTGTGTGTGTGAGAGAGAGAATATATACCGTCTTTGTTCATAATTATCATGTCATCATACATGATGGTAATATTTAATTATGTAATATTAGTAAAAAATAATGACGTTAAAAATTTCTAAACGCTATTAGCAAGTGTAATTAAAACAATATTTTGTCATCATCATTTTAGTAACAAAAAAGTACTTAATTTATTTTATTATTACAAATACGACAATATTTCATGGTCGAATCTTGACTAAGATACCCCATTGTAGTTCTATCCCGACCACATGACCTACTTCCTAGCTTAGTAACGCGAGAAATGACAGTTAATTATAGCAGATGAAAAAATTGCATTATTTTTTATCCTCCTGGTCCGATTTGAAAAATTCTTTCAGTGTTAGATAGCCCATTTATCGAGGAAGGCTATAGGCTATATATCATCACACTACGACCAATAGGAGCGGAGCTACAAGCGGACGAAGTCGCAAGGGTCGACTAGTTATAAATAAAATAGGACCTCTCTAGTAGCACTTCCCGGTTTCCCCCGGAAGCATTCACCCCGTGTAGATTTAACTTTACATAGTTTAACGTAGTCTATGTCCTTTCCCAAGCTCTGGTCTATCTCTGAACCAAATTTCATCAAAATCGGCTTAGTAGTTAAGGCGTAAAAAAATATAAAACTAAAAAAAAAACCAGAATAGAAAAATATATTTTATTATTATCCCGCAGGATAATCCGGGATAAAAAGCCTAGCCTATCTTTTAATGCAGGCTATAAAGTATCCGTGTGGTTAATTTCATTAAAATCAGTTCAGCCGTTTTTACGTGATTGAGAAGCAAACATCCATACCAACTTTAACATTTATTATATTAGTAAAATTAATCTCCCTCAGCGAAACGATTACTTTTAGTATATATCTGGAATGTCGTATTCACAATCTAGAATCTAGTAGTACCGGTTATTAGGAGACAGCTTTTTTTTCTTAAAATATCTCGCAACTTGTATTTTAATGTATTACTGTGTTATATAAAACTTTATTATGTAGTATACAGCGCCATCTATTGGATGCTTACTCAAACTAGATAAAAACAAGTTCAATCAATAAACTAACTTATACCGCCATCTATTACTAGTTGCAATCTCTATTAGTATTTGGTTTATACTGACATTTTTAAATTCGTAATATCTTTTGAATGGAATGTCCGATTTCAATAATTCAAAAAGTAATCAACAGGTATTGAAACAGTCTTGAATATTAAATCATTTGTTTGGATAAGAATTAATACAAAGGTATGGAAAACATGGTCTGATTTTGATAGGCATTTCTATCAACTTTTAAAATGTAAAAAAGTAGTTATAGTGACTTAACTACAATAGCTGGACATATGGTCTCGCGGAGTTTTTTGTAGATATTGATACGTTCTATAATATTGTATAACATTTTTTTGTTCTATCATCAATACTTTTCGCAGCGCATGCGATGAAAGATATTTTATGGCTAATTTTTTTGCACCTTGTTTTGGTTTTAGTGAGAATTTCTGGGGATCTCTAATTTTTTCTTGTAATAAATATAGCTTATATTACTCAGGGACAATGTAGCTTTATAATGGTGAAAGAATTTTTGAAATCGGTCCAGTAGTTTCGAGTTTATTGAGATAACAAAACTATATTTGAGTTAACGGAACATTCGGCTATTTTTTGAATATTAGATATTCGGCTAAACGTGTACTTCATCTAATAAGACTCATTTAAATTTTAGGTTATATCCATAACGCAATATTCAATTGCTTTGCACAATAATATATTGTGCGAGATCATAATCGCCTAACAAGATGTAACTATACAAAACAATTGCACAGGAAATAATTTTCGTCTACCCGTCACTGAAGACGAGACAGATTGTCCGTTTTTTTTTATTTCTGAATGTAACTATTTGTGTTATTTTCCATCCATCCAATTGTTTACAGGCGGAAAAAAACTCGATTGAGAAACAAGCTTAAGCCTGCATTTCCATCAGAGAATCGCCTTATTTGACACACTCTGAGCAAGGGTAGGTAAATGAAGCGATCTTATTGATTCTTAACAAACATCCCTCTATACACAACTCTGGTGGAAACGCAGCCTTAATGCTTGACTTTTTTTTAATTTTAACAATAAACAGAGACAGCAAGAATTATACAATATTTAATATAATAACATTACTTACTATACATCCTCGCATATATTAGAAAGGGATGTTTGTTAAGAACCAATAGAATCTCTTCGTTTGATACACTGAGCGAGGCTAGGTAAATTCTTGTTCGTCTCTGGTGGAAACCCAGCTTTATTGTTAGACAAAAATATCTATATATTTTATATATACGCTGTAAACATTTAGTCGAATAGCAAATATTGAAAAATAGCCGAATGTTCATGTTTTTTGTACACGCATCACGTTAAAACGGCTGAACCGATTTGAATGAAATTTGGTACACAGATACTTTAGAAGCTTGATTAACGGATAGGGTACTTTTTATCCCGAAAGAATCACCGATCCCGTTGGGTTTGGAGTTCGGAGGGAGTACAAAAAGTTGAAGCTGAGAATTTCGTACGCGTAGGACTACCTAATTAACAATACTTTAACGCGGACGAAGACACGCGGTTCGGCTAGTTTAAGTTCGTCCAAAATTCTCGGAAAACAATAAAAACATAACAAAACAAATGCTTGTATGTTTGTTTTATATTATACCAAGAACAAAAGACTTATTTCTTTTGCTTCTTCAAAGATAATCTGCGTCAATTGAAAAAAATAAACTTCGCCGTCTTTGTATTTGTTTAACTGCTTACATACATACATATATATATATATATATATGGGGTATAGTTGGGATAGGATAGTAATGAAGGCCGTGCCTGGCTATAGTTAGGGTAGGATAGTAATAAGGGGGGACATGTTGTTAGTCCTCATTTTGATGTGTTACCACAACCTTAGGTTAGGTTTAGATTAGGTTAGGTTAGCCTTATGTTAACCTAACCTAAGACAAACAGTGAGACCAGGCAGTGGAGGTGAGTGTTGTAATTATATAAAGGGATCCCTTAAGCCTACACCTTGTTCACAAGTCCAAGGCACTGCCTGGGTTCCTGTTTAAAAACTACGAAATCGTCGCGGTCTCTCAAGAGGTGGACATCGTCTAAATAGTGCTAGTGATAGTGATAGTGTCAAGTGCAGTGTAGTGTGGAAGTGCTGTCCAACTAAGATCACGTAAGTCCTTACAATGTAATTGCCACGTGGTTAAGTAAACACAATGTTAGGTTAGGTTAGCCTTAGGTTAGGTTAACCTTAGGTTAGGTTAGCCTTGTGTTAGATTTGGTTTGTGTGCGTTTAACCTTGGGTTTAAACAGAGAGCCTAGCAGTGGAGGTGAGTGTTATGATCATTTAAAGGAGCTCCTTAAGCCTACACCTTGGTCACAAGTCCAAGGCACTGCTTAGGTTTCTCTCGTAATTGTTAGAGATCATATTTGATTATTGATCAGTTCAGTAGAAGTATCTACGTTACGTTTACCCAATATTCCATTCAATACCATCACCCCCTTTTAGTATTCCTCAATATTCCCCATCTTCCTCCTTCCATTTCGTTTCACATCGTTTTTTTTAAATCCCCGACATATATATATATATGTATATATATATATATAGCTATCAGTGGTATAACGCAGCTACGGAGCGGAAAAAACATAATATTGTAAGCCTTTATTTATTATACTACTTTTTTTATTAACTATGGATTTTATAATTGATCAGTTTATACTTCAAAGTTACACCATGTATAACTCAACAAAGACTAGACAGATTTCGATAAAATTTAGTACAGAGATACACTAAATCCTAAGAAACAACATAGGCTACGTTTTATCACGAAAAAAAGGCTTCTAGAGAAATATGTTGAAAATTAAAATGAATTAAACACGTGATAATATTCACCCGAGCGAAGCCAGGGCGGGTCGACTTGTATTATAAAAAGGGAATAAATTACAAAAAAATTTCTGAAAAAAATCATGAGGATTATTTAGATGTATAGTTGGTTAAAATCGCGATATTTGCTCCCTGAAGGCTTTCATTGAAAACGCTGCCTTATCTGCTCCTGCTCTATTACCCGTGTGAAGCCGGGGCGAATAGTTATGGTATAAAAAAATATATAATACGAATAACATCTGGAAATAATATCTAAATGAACTAAGCAAATACAACGTATAAATATAATTATACAGTTCAGGGTTACGGATGAACAAACATGTGGAAATATGTGTGTAAATATATATATAGACATAGCTGTTCTGCGCAGTAATACTCATACGAAAACATTAACATGTAATCTAGATGGAAGCCGAGCAGTGCCTGGAGCGCTTGAGACCCAGGAGCAGGTTTAAAAATATTTTCTACTAAACATAAACTCTCACCTCCACCACTATAACTTTCATTCCAATAGGATTAAGTCAGTAGTGACTAATAGTCAGTGGTAAGGTGAACCTTGTTGTTGAGTCTACATCTCCTGAAGATGCTGGTGTCGAAACTTCCTAAACATTGTGTCACACAGTGTTAACTACCAGTCGAAGTGAACAAGACTGCGTTTCTTCCACAAATAAGCAAAGAATTGGTTTTTATAAACACATCCCTCGCTAAACATCCTCACACATCTCTGGTGGAAACGCAGCCTTAGTTTAAAGTTAAACTATCAAATTATTCGTATTTACGATTTGTCACTCGGGGTTGTCATACTCTGAGTAGTTTGGCCGAATGTTCAATGTGGAATATTCGGCTAAAAAAACTTGTTTATCATATTTAAAAAATAATATTTTTTTTATTATTATATTATATAATATATTACATATATACAATAACAAGGAAGTTATATGTTTATGTAATAAAATTATGTTTTTTATGCGTTTAATAGTTAATTGAATTAGACATTTAATGTTATATGTATAAAAACCACAAGATGTTTTCCTTGATAGAAGTTTCTAGAAGTTTGTCACTTAATCACGAGAAAACAGCTGAACGGATTTCGATAAAATTTAGCACACAGATACTTTATATCCTGGATTAATAGGAAGGCTACTTTTTATCCCGGAAAAATTGGTAGTTCCTGTGGGATAAATTTAGCAAGAATATATTGAAAAGTATTTTTAAAGGTTAAATAACATTACAATTTATACTTTGTAAGTTTGATTACTTATATCTCAGAAACTGATATCCTGATTTGAATAATTTAAAAAACAATAAATAGGGAATTTGTTGAGGAATGTTTTAAAATTTGTATATTATCCTACGACCCATAGGAGTTGCATAATAAACAGAAATATCTAGTTATATCTAATACTAATATATAAAGCTGAAGAGTTTGTTTGCTTGAACGCGCTAATCTCAGGAACAACTGGTCCGATTTGAAAGATTCTTTCAGTGTTAGATAGGCCATTCATCGAGGAAGGCTATAGGCTATATATCATCACGCTACGACCCATAGGAGCGGAGCATCACGCGGACGAAGTCGCGGAGGTCGACTAGTCTAGTATAACGGGACAAAGATGATGAATATTTATATAAATAAAAACCAATTGAACTTAGAGCAAAATTTTGAACCGTAATTAAAAGGGAGTAAAATTTGCTGTGCCGATTGTGATAAAACTTTGATTAAATAATTCAAAATTTAATTTTAAAAAAATCAATAAAATTTAAAATTACTAAAACTTGATTTGATTAGAAAGTTACGAAGTCTAAATTATAAGTAATAATGTTTTTTTACTCCCTCTATTTAACTTCTTGGAGGTTAAAAAATCATTAATAAGGTCATTTATATACTTTTGTTATATATTTTACTGTCTGTACTAAACATTGAAATAAATAATAAATATATCGTTGTTTCAAGTAACAATATTTATAAACTTTAATTGATATTTGAAGTTATTCTTCAACTCCTATGGGTCGTAGAGCTATATTACATATCTCAAAATCTTCCTGATTATATATCCTAATTAATTATAAAACAATATTATAATCGGTTTATAACTTTTTGAGTAATAAGCCATCAAACATACATAATCGAAATTTTAGTTATAAATGTAAATGATTTTTATGTTTGATGTTGTTATTCAATCACACAAAAACGGCTGAATGGATTTCAATGAAATTTGATACAAAAGATACTTTATAACCTGGACTAACGGGTAGGTCACTTTTTATCCCGGAAAAATTTATAGTTCCTACGGGATTATTTAATTAAATGTTTATTGAACGCCTGAATATTTTTATATAGCAATATATTGGAAATCATTTTTTTGTTAAATCTTACTTACTAAATCACACCCGAGTGAAGCCGGGGAGGGTCGACTAGTGTTAAATATTTAATTCACGGATATAAACAGGTAATTCAAAAACTTGTTTTAAACAAAATGTTGAAACGTTCAAAGTACAAGTCAAATCACAAATGTAAATAAAAAAAAACTATTGATATAGATGTTTGTATATATGTTTGTATATTAATACTATACATATATACAAGTATTTAGTGGGAGGGGTTATAATTTTTTTATAAAAAAATTATGTTTAGGTATTTTAATATATTCCTATATATGAGGTGAAGTTTAAACTACTCTTAGTTTTTAACTGGCTAAGTTAATTGTTATAGAACTTACACTAAATTGTAGAGGATAACAGAGATTAAAGGTTATTAAACTTTTAAAGTAAATATTTAAAAGATTAAACATGAGAAGTAAAATTGTTACAAACAGATTGTCGAGATTAAACTATTCATAATTAAAATTGGATTGAATAATGTGTTATTAAGTTTAAAGTACTCATAGTTTTTAAATGGCAAAGTTAATTGTGATGGAACTTATACTTAAATATAGAGGATTTATCAGACAATAATATAGAAAAACTTTAATAATATTTAATAATACTTTACAAGTAAAATTAGACAGATAACACGAACACGTTTAGAAGAAATGAGTTGTTGAATTTAAACTATTCGTAATTTCAGTTTGGCTTAACTAATTGTGATGAAACTATTACTAAAATACAGATAATTGAAAAGAGATTAATATGAATATCTTTAATATTAAAATTGTAAAATTTCATTTAAGAAAAATTGTCATTAGTTGTAAAAGTTTTTACAAGACTGATTAACTTGCTGAATTTAAATATTCATAGTTTAGAATTGGCTTAACTAACTGCAATGAAACTTTTCCTAGTAAATAAAGATTTATCAGGTTATATATACTATTAAAGATTAAATTTTATTTATAAAATATTGGGTTTTATAGTAAAAATCCGAAAAATATTAAGTATTAAAATTATCAGAAAACAAAAAAGACAAAAGTTTTAAATTGACGTAACTAACAGTGATGAAACTTTTACTATTACACAAAAGATTTATTAATGATTAATATAATATAATTAAAAAATTGTTTTGTAATTCCAATTAAAAAAATTTACAATTATTCATCAATAATACGTTTATTGCTTTTACTTTACGACTTAATCTTGGAATTTCCAATTTACATTCATGTATCAAAAAATCGCTAAATTTTACAAATACAGATAAAATTATGATTTTATAAATATCTATACAGACAGAATAGGACAGTACCTTTCGAATGGTATAATAATTTTTATATACGTTCCTGTATTTTATTATTAAAAAACAAGGTTAAAGTTTGTATTATTATTTTATTCCCAAAACTTGCTTTGATTTATCGGGATTTTTTTTTAATTTTTTTTATTATCCACTGAAGTATTACCTATAATTTTATAAAAAAAATAATAAGCTATCTAAAACCATTTAAAAAATATACAGCTTTTTAAATATGTTAGATTAAGATTAAGTATAAGGGCTATATCTTTAAAACTGTTAAAGAAAGCAATTTATTTATTGTTTACAGAAATTATAGACTATATTAAGAAATTGTTAAAAAAAAAAATTGGGTCTCAACAAACAACTATTATAACAAAACTATTTCCTATATTACGAATAAAAATTATATTTAACTAGCGGCCCATCCCGGCTTCGCGCGGGTGGAATATTATTTTTAAAAATATATTGGCCCTCCCGCATTTCGGTGCCCCCTCTCTTGCCGCTTTACTCGCTGCGCTGCGTCGCTATACTGGCCCGGCCCGTCGGCGTGTATTTTTTGTTTATATTGATATTTTTAATTTCGTAATATCTTTTGAATGGAAAGTCCGATTTTAATAATTCAAAAAGAAATTTACAGGTATTGAAATAGTCTTGAATACAAAATAATTTATTTGGATAAGGATTAATACAAAGTTATAGAAAACATGGTCTGATTTTGATAGGCATTTTTATCAACTTTTAAAATGTAAAAAAGGAGTTATAGTGACGTAACTATAATAGTTGGATATATGGTCTCGCGGACTTTTTTGTAGATATTGATACGTTCTATAATATTGTAGAACATTTTTTTGTTCTATCATCAATACTTTTTGCAGCGCATGCGATGAAAGATATTTTATGGCTAATTTTTTTGGCACCTTGGGTTGGTTTTCGTGAGATTTCCTAAGGATCTCTAATTTTTTCTTGTAATAAATATAGCCTATGTTACTCAGGGATAATGTAGCTTTCTAATGGTGAAAGAATTTTTGAAATCGGTCCAGTAGTTTTTATGTTTATTCGTTACATACAAAAATACAAAAATACAAAAATACAAATCTTTCCTCTTTATAATATTAGTATAGATATAGATATAGATATAGATTAAAATTTACCATATTTATTCTTTAAAAGAGTTGTATCTTCCAAACTGTTACAAGTAGCAATTAATTTTTTGTCCATAATTATAGACAAAATGTTATTAAATAATAATAAAAATTAAAATCTATAGGGGTTCATAATAAAAAAATAAATACAAGGACAAAACTATTTCCTATATATAAATATTTCGCTTATAACTTTAAAATGGCTGTATCTTTTAAATTGTTATAGATAACAAATTAATTTGTTCGCATAATTACAGACAAAATGTTATTAAATAATAATAATAAAAAAAATTATAGAGCTTCATAATAAAAAAAAACATTAATGAAAAAATTAGTTCATACAATACAATATATCGAGATTTTGCCTTATTACTTTAAAAGGGGCGTATCTTTAAAACTGTTATAGATAGCAAATCATTTTTTTAACAAATTAGTATCAAAATTATAGTAAATATTTTATTAAATAATAAAAAAATATATATAGGGTTTCATTATAAAAAAAATCTATATACACAAAACTCTTTCCTACATTACAAATGTATCGAACTTCGCCCTCATTACTTTAAAAGAGATGTATCTTTAAAACTATAACAGATAACAAATTTTTTTTTTTACAAAACTATAGTTAATATCCTAATAAATAATAAAAAAAATAAAAAAGCTGTAGCTCTAAATAATAAAAATAATGATGAGTACTAGATAATAGGTCTGAAAACAAAAATAAAATAAAACAAAGGCATGATTTTTCAAATAATTTCTAAACCAATTTTGATAATATTTATACTAAAAGAAAGCTATACTCTCCTAGAATATTATAAGGAAAGCCAGGCGTACATATATACTATATTTTAAAAGATACAGACCTTAGAATAACCTTATACCTTAGGAATTTGTCGTTAACCTTCAATAACAGTAAAAACTTGTATTGTGACTTAATAAAGTTTGTGCAACTTTCAACTTGAAAACTTAAGCTTTAATAACGTTTTTTACCGTTATTTAATCCTATGGGTCTTATTTATTATTATAAGTATAAAAAATATTGAGATTTTGAATAAAAAGTTGAATGTTTTGAGCAAATTATAAATTATAACTTCTTTCTATATTTATTCTACAAAACAGGTAATATTTGTCTATAATTACTGAACCGATTTTGTTAATATTTCGATTTATATATAGGTACATTATTTAGGAATAAAATGAACTAATCAGCTTGCCCATATCCATTATATATAAAGAAATATGACCATTTTGCTGAGACCATAGAATAATCAAGTAAAAACTATTTTATTGGGAATTTAATAATAAATAATTTCGAGATTTAATTTATTTAAGATTCGAAAACTATATTTATTTAGCTCTTTTTCAAAAATGGTTTTCGATATTTTGTGACTCAAGTTTCATTATTTTTTTGGAAATTTTATCTTTCGAGATTCTCGGAAATTTTTAATTTTTTAATTTATTATTAGTTTTCTAGATTCTATTAAGTACTTCTAACAATGGAAAAATCTAATCTAAAAACCAGTCTAGCGGTATGTGTGGTATTTGCAATCGCCAACACGTCAACATACCGTTAACATACATAAACCTATACTATAGAAGATATTCAAAAAAACTTCATTTTTATTTGTCTGTATATCTGTTTGTATGTGTTATAATAGCACGACTAAAAATCACGCAAATTTACATCTCGAAAATTCCTAACAAAACGAGGTTTATTAGATAAAATCATTTCTAATTTAGGTACTTCTTATATATCTCGTTACTGTTATAGAAAAAAAAATATTTCATATTTTCCGAGATATTTTCGAAAATTCATATCTCGAAAAATACATCAAGCAAGGGTAATTCTACCAAAAAAAAATATTTAAAAAAAAATTATTCCCGAATTCACCTCTCGAAAATACCTTTGAAAACGAGTGATATTCGAAGCTTTCTTTCATTTAAATATAAATATCAAACCAAATAGTTTATACATGAGAATGTGTGTATACATTGAGAATGTGTGTATACATTCTCAGGTATAAACGATTTGGTTTTAGCCCAACGTATGCAACTTTCGAATACTTACACCACTTCCTCAGAAATGCGCTCGTCAGTTTAGCGCACAACTTGTCTCGCCCCTGCATTATTATTTATTACACAGATATCACAAGCACAAACACACACACAAACACTAGATCCGTTCCATTTAGTTTTAAGCAACACGTCCATCCACGTCGACGGTCGGTCGAGAACTGGAGTTTTTTTTCTCAGGTCTCAGGTGCGCACGCGCAGACCTGCAATAAGAAAAAATGAAAGATCATGGCTTCTTTAAATGTCGGTTATTTTATGTATTTATATTTAATTTAATTTTAAATGTTAACGTAATTTTAACTAGTAGTGCCCTCGCGTCTGTGAGGACATAAAAACGTGGTTGAGTAACACATATTATACACACTTGCTATTGGAGAAAACAGCATTAAAATCGTTCAGAAAGTACAGTCAGAGTTTGATTGACTAGTTGTTTCTATTAGTTTGTGTAAAATCATCCGCTCGGCAGTTCATAACCTGTTTTGGTAGATTAGCGGTAATTTGACTAGTAATTTGGAAGCGAGGTTTTGTTTGAAATAAAATGTTTATGATAGAGTACATGTAATAGAATGAATGCTGATGCTAATTAGAAGAAGTGAAGAAGTGCCTGGGGCTAGTGACTTAGATGAAACATTAAGGACGTCATCAACATAATCAAGACACCCTCTTCTGCTGGATGATGCTATGTATTAAAATGAAGAAATTAAATATAGTTTACGTGATCCTAGATGAGACAGATCTATCACCACGCTACTTAATTATACTTGCACTACTTTAGATAAAGTTTAGAGTGTATGACATGGGCATACTTGAACCAAGAGGAACTTGCGAATACAAAGTTCTAAACAGTGTTGCTAACTTTTCGGATAAAACCAGCTAGCATTTAGCCAAATAAGAAAAAAGGAAGGAGAGGATGATCATCACGACCCTTCAATGGCCCACTGCTGAGCCGAGTCTCCTCCTCAGAATGAGGAGGGTATTAGACCGTATCTCTTGTTTTGTCGATGCGTTGCATCCTCGAAGATGGAGTGAGCAAGAGTCTAGAGTCCATTAGAACCAGAGTATTAATAGGAGGGGAGGGGGGCCCACATGCAGCTCGACCGGAACGCCTCTGTGACACTTGGCGGTCAGATTCGCATGCTGGTGGTCGCAAGTCAGTTAGGGAACAGATCCCCTACCACCAAGGGCGTGCTGGGCTACTCTGCTCTTACGAGATGCTCTCCCAGCGGCAGAGGGGAATAGTATTCTAACCCGTCCCCTCATGGGTGGAATATCTGATTAGGAATTCGTTTAATCATGATGCATGTTACCCGATGCAACTTTAACAGAAGAAATCAAAGTTCAAGTGTATACAGAAGGTAACTTAAATTACTTATAACTTATATTTAAAGTAATTGTTGAGGACAAAACAATTATATTAATATCACATCGTTAAATGTTATTGTGACAAATAACTTTACCTAAAGGGGAAACAATTATTCTGTTTATGGTAACATTGGTTTTGGTACAACCTTAACTTTTAAGAAACATTTTTCGACAAATATATTTTCGATTTTTTTTCTTCGAATAATGGCGTTGGAGTAGGGTAGTAGTCACTTCCGTCGTTTTGACAGTCTCTCTAGTCTCTCAAGGAGTGAAGTTGTCTCTGGATAGTGTTTGTAGTGCTGTCCGATCAAGGTCACGTGAGTACCTTACAATGTAGTTGCCACGTCTTGTGTTAGGTTAGGTTTATGTTAACCTAACCTTAGGCTTACAGTTATTCCCTTATTTTGCGCCAACATATATGTGGGGGTATATTTGGGGTAAGATAGTAAGGAAGGCCGTGCCGGGCTATAGTTAGGGTAGGATAGTAATAAAGGGGACATGTTGTTAGTCCTTACATTGTATTTAGATGTGTTAACACAACCTTAGGTTAGGTTTATGTTAACCTAACTTAAGACAAACAGTGAGACCGGGCAGTGGAGGTGAGTGTTATGATCATTTAAAGGATATCCTTTAGCCTACACCTTGGTCACAAGTCCAAGGCACTGCCTGGGTTTCTGAAAACACTGCGGAATCGTAGATTCGATTCATTAATTTAAATATTTGTCGGGGATTTTAAAACGATGTGAAAGGAGATGGAAGGAGGAAGATGGGGAATATTGGGGAACACTAAAAGGGGGTGATGGTATTGAATGGAATATTAGGTAAACGCAACGTAGATACTTCTACTGAACCGATAAATTATCAAATTATCTCTAACAATTACGAGAGAAACCTAAGCAGTGCCTTGGACTTGTGACCAAGGTGTAGGCTTAAGGAATTCCTTTAAGTAATTACGACACTCACCTCCACTGCTAGGCTCTCTGTTTAAACCCAAGGTTAAACGCACATAAACCGAATCTAACAAGGCTAACCTAACCTAAGGCTAACCTAACCTAACATTGTGTTTACTTAACCACGTGGCAATTACATTGTAAGGACTTACGTGACCTTAGTTGGACAGCACTTCCACACTACACTGCACTTGACACTATCACTATCACTATCACTATCACTACTTAGATGATGTTCACTTCTTGAGAGACCGCGCACGACTAAGACTTCAGTTAGACTGTCGATCGCATATAAAGGGTCGAGGGTAGAAACTGTCAAAACAACGGAAGTGACTAATACCCCACTCCAACGCCATAGACAACGATAACGATTCGATTAATCGATAATCTTTTACTATGCTCCGACATATATATAATATAATGGACAGTTGGACACGAGATCACGATAAATCCTGGATAGGTTTTTATTTTCAAGATAAGATAATAAAAAATATACAAAGCCCTAAGATTTATATGGGTCCTTAAATTTTAGTGAAAAAAATATTTATTAAATATTCGAAAAATGTATTCGAAATAAATCTAGTTTTAATTTTCGAGATAATTTTTACAAAAATCTCCAAAAATCTAAGATTTATGTGATTCCTTTGATTTTGTGAATAATATTTTAAATATACTAAAGATCTATAACTCAAAAATATAAATTATATTTATATGCCATTTAATTTTTTTATTCATATTAAATATGTGTCTTGATATCTCAAAAACGGCTCTAACGATTTGTATCAAACTTTATATTTAGATAATAATTTTTTTATTCATATTAAATATGTGTCTTGATATCTCAAAAACGGCTCTGACGATTTGTATCAAACTTTATATATAGATAAAGTTTTGATTTTAAATTCATATTTAAAGCTTTATTTAAATTTCAAATTGGTATAATAAGTCCTTCGCGAGTAGTTTAAAGTTCAATTGTTGTCTCTTCATTATTTATTATTTATTATAGCTGCAGGTTCCTTGAGTGAGTGAGTCAGTTAGTGTGTGTTACAGCATATATTATTTAATTCTTTAATGTGATATAGTCGCGCCAGTTGTATCTGTACCACTTTCACATTTGCGTAACAAACACACAACTTGTTGACACTCCGGCTCATTATAATCAATTATTTTCTTGAATTATGGAAACATCTAGATTCAATGATATATTCAAACTGTTCACTCACTCACTCGCTCACACAACTATAAATCATATATCTCTCATCGTTCAGGCAGCGTTCGTAAGAAACGTTTTCTCCGACTTACTGCAGCAAATCCGACTACCACGACAAAGTGTTTTCATATTTCGGGTTAATATATATCTTATGATACTCACAAGTAATGTGGCTTTCTATTGGTAAAAGAATTATCAAAATCGGTTCAGTAGATCCAGAGATTACCCCCTACAAACTCCACAAACTCACAAACTTTACCTCTTTATAATATTATATTATTATTGTCTAACTAAAGAATGTAATTCTCAAATATAAAAGACGAACTAGTTCGTCAATGATACTTGCCTAAACGTCATTGTGCATTTCCACCATAGATTTGTTAGTTAAGAACCAACAATACTTTATTGAACACACTCTGAGCAAGCATAGGCATGTCTCATACTCCTGTCTGAATGAGACTAATAATCTAATATTTAACTGAGATACCATTGACGAGCTAATTCGTCACCAATACTAAGTTTGAACGCCACTAGTTTCAACATAGATACTCGTTCTTATATCATAATCCACTAGAACCTTCTCGTTGAAACTTGTTTAGGTGCTGCTGACGAGATATTTCGTCAAGGATGAGAAACACAAATTAATACTTAAGATCTTGGAAGGCATTAAGAAAATAAAAGTTAAATTCTGGTGCCAAGACGAACTAATTCGTCACCAATACTGAAATTAAAGCGCCACTGGTTTCGACATAGATACTCGTTCTTATATGTTAACTCTATTAAACTAGTTCGTTATTGAAACTTGCTTGACGAGCTATTTCGTCATAGAAAAAATTGGAAAACTGAGAGAATAATAGTTAAATCACATGAGAGTATTTTCTTGTACCAATGACGAACTAATTCGTCAGCGAATTAATTTGCAACAAAAAGTATTTTCTACTACTTTAAGTCCCTAATTCATCCCGTTTAAAGTATTATTTATTGAAAAAAAAATCACATATCCATCTCCAATATACTACTTATCTTTACACCAAAATTCATCAAAATTGATTAGGCAGTTTAAAAATAACAACCATTTAAATAAAATAAAACAATCAGTTAATTCGTTTTCAATGTAAATATTCTCATCGTCCTTTATCTTATCTCTTCTGAGAATCAAACCTCCGAGTATTATTATATAAAAAAAGTAAATAACGAGAAACATCAGTCTTGTTGCAATAAAAAAAAGTAATGCTGTATCCATGTCATTACTTTTTATGCAAAAGTTTAAATATAAAGATACAGCCCTTTTAGCAGTTTGAATTATCTAATAGTGTATGATTGTATGAGTGTATGAGTGTATGAGCGTATAAATGTAAGCGTGTATGAGCGTATAAATGTATGAGTGTATGAGCGTATAAATGTAAGCGTGTATGAGCGTATAAATGTATGAGTGTATGAGCGTATAAATGTAAGCGTGTATGAGCGTATAAATGTATGAGTGTATGAGTGTATGAGCGTATAAATGTAAGCGTGTATGAGCGTATAAATGTATGAGTGTATGAGCGTATAAATGTATGAGTGTATGAGCGTATAAATGTAAGCGTGTATGAGCGTATAAATGTATGAGTGTATGAGCGTATAAATGTAAGCGTGTATGAGCGTATAAATGTATGAGTGTATGAGCGTATAAATGTATGAGTGTATGAGCGTATAAATGTATGAGTGTATGAGCGTATAAATGTAAGCGTGTATGAGCGTATAAATGTATGAGTGTATGAGCGTATAAATGTAAGCGTGTATGAGCGTATAAATGTATGAGTGTATGAGCGTATAAATGTACGAGCGTATGAACGTGTGAGCATATGAGCGTATAAATGTATGAGTGTATGAGCGTATGAGTTTATGAATGTATGAGTGTGTAAGCGTATAATTTTGTGAGTATATGAGCGTATAAACGTGTGAGCATATGAGTGTATAAATGTATAAATGTATGAGTGTATGAGCGTATGAGTTTATGAATGTATGAGTGTGTAAGCGTATAATTTTGTGAGTATATGAGCGTATAAACGTGTGAGCATATGAGTGTATAAATGTATAAATGTATGAGTGTATGAGCGTATCAGTTTATGAATGTATGATTGTGTAAGCGTATGATTGTGTGAGCATATTACCGTATAAATGTATGAGTGTATGAGCGTATGAGTTTATGAATGTATGAGTGTGTAAGCGTATGATTGTGTGAGCATATGACCGTATAAATGTATGAGTGTATGAGCGTATGAGTGTATAAATGTATGAGTGTATGAGCGTATAAATGTATGAGTGTATGAGCGTATGAGCGTATAAATGTATGAGTGTATGAGCGTATAAATGTATGAGTGTATAAATGTATGAGTGTATGAGCGTATAAATGTATGAGTGTATGAGCGTATAAATGTATGAGTGTATGAGCGTATAAATGTACGAGCGTATGAACGTGTGAGCATATGAGCGTATAAATGTATGAGTGTATGAGCGTATGAGTTTATGAATGTATGAGTGTGTAAGCGTATAATTTTGTGAGTATATGAGCGTATAAACGTGTGAGCATATGAGTGTATAAATGTATAAATGTATGAGTGTATGAGCGTATCAGTTTATGAATGTATGATTGTGTAAGCGTATGATTGTGTGAGCATATGACCGTATAAATGTATGAGTGTATGAGCGTATGAGTTTATGAATGTATGAGTGTGTAAGCGTATGATTGTGTGAGCATATGACCGTATAAATGTATGAGTGTATGAGCGTATGAGTGTATAAATGTATGAGTGTATGAGCGTATAAATGTATGAGTGTATGAGCATATAAATGTATGAGTGTATGAGCGTATAAATGTATGAGTATGAGTTTATGAATGCATGAGTGTGTAAGCGTGTGTTTGTGTGAGTATATGAGCATATGAACGTGTGAGCATATGAGAATATAAATGTATGAGTGTATGAGTGTATGAGCGTATGAGTGTATAAATGTATGAGTGTATAAATTTATGAGTGTATGAGCGTATAAATGTATGAGTGTATGAGCGTATGAGCGTATGAGTTTATGAATGTATGAGTTTGTAAGCGTATGATTGTGTGAGTATATGAGCGTGTGAACGTGTGAGCATATGAGCGTATAAATGTATGAGTGTATGAGCGTATGAGTTTATGAATGTATGAGTGTATGAGTGTATGAGCGTATGAGCGTATGAGTGTATGAGTGTATAAGCGTATGAGCGTATGAGTGTAAGAGCGTATGAGCTTATGAATGTATGAGTGTGTAAGCGTATGAGTTTATGAATGTATGAGTGTATGAGCGTATGAGCGTATGAGTGTATGAGTGTAAGAGCGTATGAATGTATGAGTGTATGAGAATATGATTTTAAAGCCTAGAAGTATCGATATGAGTCAATTGCTTTACTTTCCTAACAGCGTAGCGTAACAGCAACACACAAGCCAGAGACTGTGACTGGTGAAAATGCAACCTTAATATACGTATTATTCCTTAACCAGCTACAATTATTATTACAAAATACAACTAAGATCCTACGGAAGCGCTCGTTAATGCAATACAGTCAGCAACATCCTACATGTTTCAACATTTTATTGATTATGATTCCGGTTGGAAGAACCTATGTGTATATAATCTGTGTAATCGTAACTCACTCAAAGTACACAATAGTTTGATCACTCACTCAATTTTAATACTTTTATTAATACAATACTTGTATTACTCTAATCTTATACTAATATATAAAGCTGAAGAGTTTGTTTGTTTGTTTGAACGCGCTAATCTCGGGAATTACTGGTCAGATTAAGAAAAAAATATTTCAGTATCAGATAGGCCATTTATCGAGGAAGGCTACAAGCTATATATCTTCACGCTACGACCCATAGGAGCGGAGTTATAAGTAGACGAAGTCGCGCGAGTCGACTAGTAATAGGAGAAACACAAAATATATAAAGTATAATATGTTATATTTTATTTGTGGTTTACTTTAAAACTACCGAACAGATTTTGATGAAACTTTATAATAGCATAACTTATACTTCAAAATAACATATAGGTTATAAATTTTAAATGTCACTGTGAAGAAAGGTGGAGAAATAGGCTTATTTATTCGATCATTCGTTTACTTAATCACTCACTAGCGTCACGCTCAGGTTTCGCACGGTTTCTCCACTATAATATGGATGTATTATACATATAACCCTTTCTCTTGAATCACGCTATCTATTGGTGAAAACTACTTCAAAATCTGAAGTTCAGTTTAAAAGATATAAGCGTATGAACATCGGAAAGCGAATTCATTTATACTATGTAAAGAGTTTAAAGTGTATTAAGTTGTACTATGCTCGTTAATCTTTTACGCTAAAACTACTTAACAGATTTTGATGAAACTTTGTAATAAAATAAAGTACACTTCAGAATATTACGTAGATTATAAATTTTAAAGATAAGTATTACGTAAGTTGGAGAAATTTACACTCAAACATAAACATATATTTTGACAACCTTATTATAATTAGCGCGGAAGTTGACTAACTCAGCGGAGCGAGGGTACATCGACTAATATTTCCAATACAGGTCAAACACACATCCTTTTAACAAGTCGGTAAAAAGACGGCTAACGCAACGCTTGCCGCTTGAATAACAACATGTCCAAGTAGGTTAAATAAATATTATTTATGTTCCGTACACATTCATTAGATATGAAGAAACATTTCTTAGGTGTTGCCATGTATATAATGGCCACCATCAAGTAGCCGTCGTATGTATGTTTCCCACATTCCTATGAAACGCTTTCTATAAAATCTGGCAACACTACACAAAGACCAAGACTAAATACACGTTAAAGATGACCAATTTCCACCAGAGACAAGCGAGGATGTGTTACCTAGCCTCGCTCAGTGTGTCAAATGAAGCGATTCTATTGGTTCTTAACATACACATTCTAGAACATCTCTTCTGGAAACGCAACTTAAAAAAATAACAAGTGTTAAGCTGGCAACACATCAACCAAAATTATAATATAATCATAAGTGATGGTGGCCACTTACATTTAAAACCGGGATGTGTATGTTAAAAACCAATAGAATCGTTTCATTTGACACCCTGAGCGAGGCTAGGTAAATATAGCGATTCTATTGGTTCTTAACAAACACATCCCTCAGTACACATCTCTGGAAGTAACGCTGTGTGGGTTTGATCTTAGCAAGAAAAAACTTACGAAATGGCCATCTGATAGTAAGTGGCCACCACCATTTATATTCCTTTGCAAAATAATAAGAGCTGTTGATGTGTTTCCAGCCTCAAATAAACCTGTAAGCTACCAGCATTATAAATGGACATTAGCAATATAATAGTAATTGTGGATGGGTTACCAGCCTTAAGGAAAAGTGTATCTACTCTTGATCTTGGTATGGCTACTAAATTCAAGATAATGTATACCGTGTGAAACCTGTGACTTTATTCGGGATAAAAAATATCCTATCTGTCTATGCATATATGTATTTTTTTTTTTTTTTGTATCCGCTTCCGTTATATCAATAATTAAATTGAAGGTATTTTAAAAATATCTAAAACCTCAACAGCTTTGATATTTAACAGTTATTTTATTTTAAAAAAAACTGATACACTTTAAGGCTGCGTGTCACTCTGAGCGAGGCTAGGAATGAAGCGATTACTCGCTACACATCCTTGCACATCTCTTGTGATAGTTAAATGGTATACCCTCAGCGTAGAGAAGCCCCAAAGGTTAGCCAAAGGTTTTATATTGACAGTTAAGTAACACCAAAACAAGTGGACCAGTCGTATTTGGGACGCGTACTCGAGCGAGACGGCGCACGCGCATCTTTATATTCACTTACTTTACTTCAGTTATTATACTATAGTAGAACTATATGTTTACCCGCCCCGGCTTCGCACGGATTTATCAAAAAACATTTAATTTTCAATATATTGTTGCTAAAAAAAGTATTCAGGCGCTGAGGACTGTTATCATATTTTATTTTATCCCGCAGGAACTCAAAATTTTTCCGGGATAAAAAGTATGCTATGAGTTAATCCAGATTATAAGGTATCTGTGTACCAAATTTCATTAAAATCTGTTCAGGTGTTTTTCCATAATTGAGCTACAAACATAGAATTATCTCATTTATAATACTAGTAGTGTTCTTAGCTTTTATAGTTCTTCCTCTTTTATCTTTCAACTTCTTTCATCATAATAAATGAACAATGAAAGAAGTTATCATCTTTCATGTTATTTTATCGTCTTTTATTTAGTTAGCTAGAAGTGGCTTAGTTACTGTTAAACCTTGTAGATCGCGCTGATTCTTTTAATTAGAACATTATCTTTCAATAATGGCACTATCTCTTTCTTTATTAGCACCATCTCTTCCATCATTGACAGTACTTCTTCTAGCATTATCACTGTATCTTTCTACATTAACACTATCTCTCATGACAGTACTTCTTCCAGTGTAATTACTACATCATCTCCCATCAGCACTATCTCATAATCATTAGTTAGTACTTATTAATCATAATAAGTAAGATAGTGCTAATGATAGATAGAGATAGTCTCTTTCATCATTATCACTATAACAAAAGTATATAATCAGGAGCTCAGTGGTCATTAACCCCATGTCCCCTCCCCGCACCCCTCTTACAGATATAAGGTGTTAATTCATAAACAATAATGATCTGTCCTCGCCTTAACAAGACAAGATATTTGCTAATTATATTTCGCAATACATGTGTGTCCATCTTGGGCCATGCTCGTGTAAATGAATCACATATTCATATGTATGTTTATTTCGTCTTTATTAATACGTGAAAAGAAAGAAGAAGATGAAAATTTTTCATACGTTAACTTCATTTCATCCTCTTTCATATCTAATCTCTTTTAGGTTTCATGTTCTTTCATTAGTTCATCCATATTAACCATTCATCCATTTTCATTATATCTATTATATTGTTTGCAGGTAAAATTCCTGGGTGTATGTTTGTGAGTTATATATGTGGATCAGAACTTCTAATATAAGTCCACTGACCGACTAGGGTTCAATATTTTATTTAGAACTAGCCGACCCGCTTTCACTTCCCTGAGGTGTATTCAAGTCGTTCACTCACCCACTTAATCATTTATTCATTCATACTCTACCCGCAACTTTAAGTTTCTTTTATCGTCAAGGCAGTATACGTAAGAAACGTTTTCGTTCGATGGTTTTTTCTCCCACTTACTTTTACCACTAAAAGTCTTTTCATTTTTGAAGTAATTGTATAGTCTATTATAACACTCACAAGTAAAGTGGCAGTAGATCCAGAGGTTACCCCCTACAACCTCACAAACTTTATCTCTTTATAAGATCACTAGGGGCCCGTCCCGGCTTCGCACGGGTGGATAATTTTTTTTTAACATTTTGGCTCCCGCATTCTGTCACTCCCTCTATCGCCGCGTTACTCGCTGCGCTGCGAGGTACTCCACGCTGCGCTGCGAGGTACCCCACACCGCGCCGGCGGCCCGTCTGGGATTATTTTTTATTTATCTTGATATTTTTATTTCGTAATATCTTTTGACTGGAATGTCCGATTTCAATAATTCAAAAAGTAATTAACAGGTATTGAAACAGTCTTCATTACGAAATTTATTTGGATAAGAATTAATACAAAGTTATGGAAAACATGGTCTGATTTTGATAGGCATTCTTATCAACTTTTAAAATGTAAAAAAGTAGTTATAGTGACTTAACTACAATAGTTGGCCATATGGTCTCGCGGAGTTTTTTGTAGATATTGATACGTTCTATAATATTGTAAAACATTTTTTGTTCTATCATCAATACTTTTCGCAGCGCATGCGATGAAAGATATTTTATGGCTAATTTTTTTGCACCTTGTGTTGATTTTAGTGAGAATTTCTGAGGATCTCTAATTTTTTCTTGTAATAAATATAGCCTATGTTACTCAGGGATAATGTAGCTTTCTAATGGTGAAAGAATTTTTGAAATCGGTCCAGTAGTTTTTATGTTTATTCGTTACATACAAAAATCCAAAAATACAAATATTTCCTCTTTATAATATTAGTATAGATATTAAATCTGCTGCTCATTTACAATCGTCCACATCTCTTAATACAAAACATTATGATGATACTAAACTACTCGTATATACTACTATATGTGAAACATTAATTTATTTTATCTTCTATCATTTATATACGCGTCACATCGTCTATAAAGCTTGTATGAATAAGTAGAGCTCAAATATGTTTATGTTATTGGTGTCAGTGGAAACCTGTGCAGAAATACCTAAATAAAATAAATTAATTGTTCACGCTAACCTTACAATGGTAACCATCCATAGTCATCTCATTTTGTTTTTTTGTTATAAATTAACATAGTTTTGTAATATACCATTTAAGATTGAACTCATGACCTTCGTCGTTCAGCCTTGTTACCGTTGAACTGCTAAAGTTTACCTAACCGCATAACAAATGATTTGCGTAATAAGTTTTATCTAAATTCGTTTAGTGATTATTCATGAGACTGTAGTCAATTGGTTGGCACATTGATTCACGATGGAAATAAGTGTTATTTGTAGAAAAAAATAGATATTTTACGACAATTAATGGTCATTTAACGATGAAAGAAAGAAGATGTATCTAAAATGAAAGACGATGAAATTATAAAAGAGGATGAATCAATGAAAGGGGATGAAATATTAATAACGTGTAAGACAATAGTTTTTATTCAAATTATTTTTTTTCTCCTTTACTATTAATTCAGAGCAGGCTTTTGAAAGTAGTTTTTCTTTTATCTCTTTCTATTCTCTATTTACTCCTTTGCCCTTTTACTGATATATAAAGACAATTAAATTATGAAAAGAGGACTATAAACTAAAGTAAGTTAGTTCAGTGTTATTTTGTGTTTTAATTGTGAAAGAAAATGAAATATGAAAGAGGTTAATAAATGGAGGATTATTATTATCTTATAGTATAGATTGAAGTATTGAAGCGAAGCGAGGGCGAGCCGATAGTTATCTCAATCGCATGTAAATGATGCAATTCCAAGTCGTGGGATTGCGTTTGCTAATGTATTGTTCAACATTCCCACGTAACTCCTTAACTAATTACGACTATATGAGCGTTTTGTATTTCATTCACTTGTTATTGTCAAAACCGTTAGTTTAAAAAGTTAGGGAGATACTATTTCATCTTCATCGAGTCGATTTATGTTATTAAAACTACTGAAACTATAAAATCCATACTTTAACGTATTCTTGAGCATTAATTCCCAAACTTACTTGTCCCAAAAATCACTGGACACGTTAAATTTTTTACATTTCGAGCCTAAAAAAGAAGAAAAAAACCCCTTAAGAAGTTTTACCTGAGGTATATCTTCAGGTAGAACTTCGAGAAGAAGATATATATTATTTTTCAGTCCAGTAGAACCCTTAGAAGTCCTACAACTCACTCATTAATCACTAAGGGTCGATGAGGATACAGCACATTTTGACTACTCTTGGAGACCCTGTTTCAATACGATGAAAGATAGTGAAAAGAAAGAAATATAAAGTTAACTATTTTTATAAATAATGACTATCATAGTTAAGTGTAATCTAAAAGACAAGTAAATTATAATTTATTTTAAGATGAAATCCACTTTCATTGTTTTTTATCTTACATCTTCATCATCAAAAGACAATGAAAGTGGATGAAAGGCAATCTTACTAATAATATAATTGTGATACTTTGTACGTTTGTTACTCAATTACACAAAAACGGTTTAACGAATTTTAATAAAATTTGGCACACAGATACTTTATAACCTGGATTAATTCTTAGGCTACTTTTTATCCCGGAAATTTTCATAGTTCCTGCGGGATAATACTTTAAAATAAATATTGATAATTATACTGGTTTTCATTAAACCTATAGATGGTAAATTGCTTTCAAACAAATCTGGGGCGAATTGACTAGTAAAATAATATAATAGGAAGACAAGTGAACTCTTAAGTCATTGATATATTATTAAATAGATGCACATAAACACCACGCTGTATATAAAAGACCTTGACGAACGAAAGTGAGTTATCTGATCTCGTTGTCTTTTGTTCTGTCATTATAGTTATAGTTTACTGACTAACGAGAACTTGTATGTTTTTTTTTAAATATTCCAGTCAGTTCTACGTTGACAATCATCAGAGTTTGTGTAACTAGTACTTTTATAATCAATACTATGATTTTATGACACTAGATGGCGTTGCTTCCGAAGAATCCGGAGATTCATGTCATTCTTACATTGGCGCTTAATTTCTGATCTAGACCTCAAGTTTGTCTAATGACGCTTCTCGGTCTCGCCATATGTAAGCCAGATTCCCGTGAAGATCATTCAGGAGATAATATTTAAAAACACATTGTATTTGAGTTTCCATATTTGGTAGCGAGCTCGAGCGGTGAAGGTGAGAGTTTGTGCATTGTAGAAGACGTCTTTAAACCTGTTGTTGCAGGAAGCTAAATTAAAAAGTTTACGGATATTACGAGGTCTTTATTTAAATGAAAGTTCAAAGATCGACCTTAATAATACCCTTCGATAATATATACGTTAATAAGTGAAAGTGTTTGTTTGTCCAGATTGTAATGAAGTGATCGAAGGTTCTGTAGGGCAACAGTAGCCACTTATGTGCAGTAGCAATGCGCAAAGCACACCTGAAGATGAGGGCATATTAATGTTGCGTTTCCACCAGAGATGTGCAAGGATGTGTAGCCAAGGTCAATTCCCCTCTGCCACTGGGAGAGCAACTCGTAAGAGCCGAGCAACCCAGCCCTTGATGGTAGGAGATCTGTTCTTCTCTCCCTCTCCCATCCCATTAATGCTGCGGATCTAGTGGAAAATCTAGTGGACTGGGGGCTCTTTTGCTCAGGATCCGCTGAGACCGCAGTATTTCTTCGAGGATGCAACGCATTTACAAAATAAGATGCTGTCTCTTGTTTTGTCGATGTATATGGGAGATGGAGGCCACTTTTTTTCCCTTTACCCCTCCTTGTAAGCTTGGATGCTTGTGTCAGGAGTGGGCCACGCCAGTAGTCCAATATCCGGAATTTGAACCCACAACCTATCGACCGTGAATCCAACGCCCGAGCCGCTCACCAGCTGACGCTTCAAAACATGGCAAGCCATCTGCTCGTTTGCGCCTTATCTACCATAAAAAAAATAAAAACCAATAGAATCGCTTCATCTACCTAGCATCGAGTGTGTCAAGTGTCAGAAATGATGCACATACTCAACTCGTGAGATTAAGTTAACATGCGCAAAACACACTGCTCAAGACATCAAATACGAGTCAATTCTGAGTCAAACATACTGCAGCTCAAAGAACAAAATTCACAACATCCCCTTAAATAATTATTAAAGTTAACAGTCACATTTATACCTAACATGATTACTGAATCGGTGTTGCCAGCGTAATATGCAAACTACCCAATCAAAGATTAATTGTTCTCGCTCCATGAGAAACATGAGATTGAATTGACAATGCGTGAAGCATAAGATTCATGTTTGGTAAAGTGTCTATCTGTTTGTCACTCAAAACGGGACATGAAGAGGCACTTAGCAAGTGACGCTTGTAGAGTCAACACGTCCTGAAGATGCTTCGGTTACGGAGCGAAACGTACGTCGATTGTCGATCGCGATCTACTTGTGTGGTGTGTCTTGGTTCGGGTTCGCGCGTCTCACTTTTATGTGGGCAGGGTGCTCTTCTGGGTTGTACCATACGAGTCTGGTAGTTCAGATTGCCGCGGTTTATAGCAAGGTAACATTTTGATTCCTTTTAAACCATGAATTTCCGCAAAGTAACGCCTGATTCGATTCAATATGCCCCAAGCAACTCCTACGCCGTCGTGCCAATTACTCTGAGCGCACAAAAGAAACAAAAAAAAACTATCTTGGTTTGTCTACAATAATCTGATTATTGTCTATAATTATCTGCGCTCTTTAAAAGAATCATATTATATTTTCATTCTGGCGCCTCTGAAACCTTTCCGTCGCCTTTTCCGCTCTGGCGCCGTCGTGCACCACACGTCTTTGCACATATAGACGGCGCGTCTCTATACACGGACAACGGGTTGGAAATCTTTCAGACATCCACAGGTGCAAGAAAAAAACAAACAAAACAAATTCATTTCATTCAAATCATAAAAAAAGAGATTGATGTTTGGTAAAGTGACAATTTTTTTTGTCACTCAAAACGGGACATGGGCAGGCACGCGCCAAGCAACTCCTACGCCGTCGTGCCAAATACTCTGAGCGCACTAAAGAAACAAAAAAATAACTATCTTGGTTTGTCTACAATAATCTGATTATTGTCTATAATTATCTGCGCTCTTTAAAAGAAACATATTATATTTTCATTCTGGCGCCTTGTCCGCTCTGGCGCCGTCGTGCGCCACACGTCTTTGCACATTTGGACGGCGCGTCTCTGGACATGGACATCGGGTCGGAAATCTTTCAAATATCCACGGGTGAAAAGAAAAATCAAACAAAACAAATTCTTGGTGGTAGGGGATCTGTTCCCCGACCGGCTTGCGACCGCTTGCTACTTGCTCAGGGTCCGCTGAAACCGCAGCCTCTGTTTTTTCTTCACTCCCCCTTCCCACTCTATCTTCAAGGATGCAACGCCAACGTCCAAGGGAGATGGTTGCCACTTACCATCAGGTGGACCATCTGCTCGTTTGCACCTTATGTATAATATTAAAAAAAAAATCATAACCTTACTTTGGTAGGTACGTTATGAGGTATCCCTAGTATTTTTAAAAATACTAGGGATACCTCAAGTATGGTCACATTAATGTTTGGGCATCTCTCGTTTATTAAACCTGAATCTAACTAAAACAGTGAAGTAGTGAGTGAGTGAGACGCATCGCTTCGGTTGCTGACTGCAAACAATTCCAAGGATTTGAGGAACTCCAAATATATACAGGAAGTATCTGTCAATGTCTACCTTTGAGTCAAAGACCTTTCGCTTCCCTACAACGCTAATAATAAACTGTTAACCTTTTTTATATCTATCTCTTTCTAAGCTACGTGATGCTACTTCTTGGAGGCTTCGTTTCTACTTAACACTTGGGGATCGTTTATATCTCTATCAACAAAGTAAATAAGAAAAAAGGAATGTTCAAGGATAATATTTATTATAAATACTATTGTATGTTAATTAATATTGTATACAAAGAAGAATGACTAACTGTGACTATGACGATTTTGATTGGAATCTATAAATCCAGACACGCGGTAGCACGTCACGCCAAGTTCCGAGAAAAAAAACCAGCGATGAAGCACGCATGATGAGCTATTCTGCGCAGTAACACTCAAAGTACTATAATAACATGCAATTTTTTATGTTGGGGCTTGAGACCCAGGAGCAGGTTTCCAGACGCCTTTTATAATGCGTAAACTCTCACCTCCACCGCTCAAACTCACTACTAAATATAAAAATAGAACCATGCCACCAAACAACACTATTAGTCTCATTACTTTAATATATACTGCGCGATATCACTTGACTGACTCAATCCTCGAATGTCATATATTGTCTACACGTTAAATAAGATAAAAGGAACTACCCGCTAACATTCTTCTGATAGTCGACTTAAATTAAATATATATATTTGATATCAGACCGTATCCAATTTGGTGAAGAAGTTTTCGTGTCATATGTGTACAAACATGAACAGACAGATACATAATTTTTTTTTAAATAATTAATGGCGTCTATTATTTTGTGTTATGGCAACCTCAAAGGGGTTATCTCGATCTCGAGGGTTAGATAGCTAAAACTGACAGACATAGAACTCTAAAATTTTTTTCTTTTATTTCAGAAACTTGGCATCTATTTAGATCTCAGCTTTTCTCAGCAAAATCGATAATCACGTAAAGGCAAAGACGTCGCCAAGGGGGAGCAGCTCAAGACTGCTGACCCCTCCTTTGTGAAAAAAATAAAGCCTTATCATCAGAATTCTAATAAATTTGCTCTTATTATCGAAATTTTACTATGGGAACAATCCAGAAATCATGAAAAAAAAATCAGTTTCATACCAAAAATCAACATTGAACTTGGCTCCCATTTTCACATTGATTCCAATATTATTATTCAAAATTCTCTTTTAAATTAGAATAGTTTATATTATCGTTATATGTTTTCTCTTAAACATGTATATAATATATAAACAAGATTTAAATTTTTAAGGAAATATCGTGACAATGACTTGTTAGCGTCGCCGTTGCGAGAACACGGATGTGATGTAAGGGATAAGCGATGGTGATAGAGATAGTTATTATCCTAAATAATTTGTTAGTGATATTTGTTATCCCAACATAAGAGAATTATTTTGGGATAATTAAGTTGTTGAGGTGGGTTTCATTATTTATCGGCTCAGAAGCAGCAGCAGTGTTTTTCAATATACTCCCTCTCCTCCTCCTTTCTCATCACAAATCTCTTATCTAATCCAATATAATGGAAGAGTTCAAAGATTATATTTATAGTTCAAGTATAATATTTAATGTACAAAATCATTGTGATAATTATTATCAAAAATGATAATGGCCAATGTAATATGTATTATCATCTAAACGGAAGCTATAATGATAATTATTTATAAAAAATGTAAGTATTAAGGATAGCTCTTATCAAAAATGAGAGGTGTGGTCAAAATATGATGATAATAGCCAATATTATCGTCTAAATGTTATAGCAATAGCGTAAAGATGATATTCATGGTTAAAATATTATGTTATTATAGGGATAGTTTTTATCAACAATGATAAAAAGTCAAAAGCTGTAGTGACCGTTATTATCCAAGTACGAAAGATTTGAAGAGTATAAATATATGATAACCTGGATTATACAGTCTATTTTTTATACTACTTTTTACCTAGAAAAGAAGAGTCCCTGTTATAACAATTTTCAATGTTACCAAGTCTCAAAAATATTTGCCCCTAAAGCCTAAGTCTAAAATCCCAATATAATCCCAGAAATTTCGCCGCATAAAAACACTTGAATATGATATAAGGAGAAAATCCCCTAAGTTGGCAAGCGACAGTTTTATTTATTTTGGGGGGGGGGATTCGAGATGAGTGAGTTAGCATTTCAGTAATAGGTAATTGAATGACTTTTTGTCTAAAATGCTAACTAGTATCCTTATCAGATAAGGATACTAATTATCAATTATTTAATTTATTCTTAGTTTATATTTAGTTTCTGTTGAAGATGCGGGTAGTTGCTAGTATTTTAATATAGAATATGATACAATATAAGTATATATACGTTTACAACAGTATATAACTTGCGCCACACAGAATACCAGCGAGGCAACTCTCACCGAACATCACTTTTTCACTCACTTTCTGACTTCATCTGTTTTGTGGGAAAACCGTTAATTGCTTCACACTTCTACGAATATATACGAATTATTATTAAATATCGGACATTAGCTAGCCCTCGCTTCGCCGAGATGGTCACTGGTCTCCGAATTAGAAGGAAAATATACCATAACAGGCATCACTGTTGATTGTGTAGAACTTTGTAATGATTTATATTTAAATATCTGTTTAGATAGGTCCGCTGTAGTTTGACTAGTAATTTAGTGACATAAATATCGACTTATCACAAAATGTAAGTTAGTTTTTCTTGTATAAAGGGAAACTATAGTTAATTGTTAGTTAACTAGAGTATATATAATAAAAATGCTCTTTAAACCTGCTCCTGGGTCTCAAGCCTAGGCACTGCATTGTAAAGCTATATAAACAAAAACGTTAATGAAGATGAAACTTCTACGGGTACACTTTAATAGCTTATATTAAATGCAATAACTTACATGAAAGACAAACAAACAGGATATTTTAGCCTAGTCTGCTCTAACCTAGCCTAGTTTAGTCAACGCTAACTTAGTCTAGTCTATTCCAATATAATCAAACCTAGTCTAGTATAGGCATTCCTAGGCTAGTCTGTTATAGATCTAGCCTAGCTCAGAACAGTTTAACCTAGTTATTATCTAAATTAATGTAATCTAGCCTAAATCAAAATTTATCTGTTGTTAATCAAAGCTTATCGGTTCTAGTGTAATCTAGTATAAAATGTTCTAATCTAGCCTAGTAAGACTAATGTTGGTCTGTCAAGATTTCAAGTGTGTAAATGTGTAGATATGTTAGTGTATAAGCACGTTCTATGTTTATACATGCGTAAGTATACAAGTCTACATAAGAGTGTAAACTTGTAAGCGTATATAAGTGTTTGTAAGTAGACACCGCATCGAAGCGAGGGCAGTTAGAATAAAATAAAAAGCAGAACAAAACGGAAGCATGTGCGTAGAGCACGACGACTTAATTACTTGATTGTAACAGACTCTCTCGATATGGAATGGTAAAAAAATAAATAGATATCTTGCTTCGTCGAGTCTGTAGCTACTCGTATATACCCTATATCTTGCGATAAACATACATATATTTGTGCTTATTATTAGTAAAAAACCACCGACATGTCGTCACTCTCACATCACTAAAATGACCATATCAGTCTAAATATAATATTTACAGTTACTGTCCATAGAGGATGATAGTACTTATAGAGATTTTTTTACTTAATAAATTATAATATTTGCTCTTATATTATTGTCTTACGTCTTAATATATATCAATAGGCAATAACGAAGCTATAAATTAATAGGAAGATCATCAAAATCGATCTAATAATTGAAGAATGGGCATATCTTTTCTACCTATTGATTTATTTATATTATTAATTAAAATAGTGATTTCTTTCTACAAACCTTCCCGCCTAATTTTGTTTAATCTAGCCTAGCCTACTTTAGTCTAGTTTAATACTTAGTGTAATACATTCTAGCGCAGTTTGTTTAAATTAGTCTGACCTAGTATGTCCTTATTTATTCTTATAGTACCTAGCAGTTGTCTAAGATGATCTAGCATAATCTAGTATACACTAGTCTAGCACAGTTTATTCTGATTTAATTTGAAAAAGTCACTATTCTAGCATAGTTTAGACGCGTGCGTTCTAATATAGCATAGTTTGAAAAACTAATCACTCTTTTTTTTATGGTAAGTGGCCACCATCACCCATGGACATCGGCAAAATAAGAGATAACCTCTTGTTTTGTCGATGCGTTGCATCCACTAAGATAGAGTAGGGAGGGGGAGTGAAGAAAAAAAATGCTGCGGTCTCAGTGGACCCTGAACAAGACCCCACAGTCCACCAGATCCATAGTATTAATGGGATGGGAGAGGGAGGTTGTAAGTCTGGCCCACATGCTGCTCGACCGGAACGCATCTATGACACTTGGCGGTCGGAAACTTACCTCGATCGCCCAGGTTCTGTTAAGCCACATATATTAATAATATTAAACATAGAAATATATTAATTGTTTGCTGTATAAAGCTGCTAGGTCAAAATCCTTGTCCTTTCAATCAAGCGTGAAATGTTTTCGAGTTTTTTCCTAACACAGCAATAAACACATCCCGTCATAAGTACAAAAACGAATAAAGCGTAAATATTAGTGTTTGGAGTGTTTGGACATCCTCCATTAGAGCGCGCGACCTTCACTGCAGCTATATAAGTCAGGTAATTGCTTAACGTATTGGGTTAAGGTTGTGGTACATCTGGGTCATTTTGTTACTAACTCATTACTACTAGTACTACTATTACTAATTTGCCCTAAGTTAAGGTTCAACGATCTATTCAGAAACTGTTTAGTTATGTAAGGTAAAAGAAAATAGGAAAAAAGTAAAATCTATCCAATGCTTTCAATGCTTTCTTCCTTGACATCCTTGAAGGAGATACTCCCGTAATATGGAGTTCCAATTTAAATAAGGAGTCTATTGAAGAAGTATCTTGAGGATCAGAACATAATCGGAAAGAGGGAGACGGTTAGCTGATCTTTAAATGAATAGCTCGTGGTGTTCCTCAGGGTTCGGCTATGATTCCAGCTCTATATAATATTTAGGCGATACTCCTCTAACATGTAGTACCACTTAAAATAATTATATTGAAGAAGTATCTTGAAGATCAGGACGTATTCGAAAGTAGGAAAACATTTTTTCATCTGTCAACGAATAGGCTGTGGCGTTTCGCAGGGGTCGGTTATGGTTCCAGCTCTATATAACATAGTTTGACTGTAACCATCGCTTTCAGAGTAAGGGGAGTAGTATTCTAGCCTCAATGTTTTAGGTTAAATGTCGGTCATCTAATATGATGATCATTCTAATGTACCGTTTATTTGACCGTCAAAGATGACCATCGACACAACAAGGCTGTCTTATTTAAATGCTCGTGTATTAGAGCTCATTGTGTCCGTGTCGTAATCGTCCTTACGTGCGTTGCATGAGACGCTCAGGTACTTTCCGCTTTAATGGTTTCACTTGTCTCTACCAGCTACTTGCTCTCTCTTCCTTGAGTTTATTTCACATTCTTCTCAAAGAAGACCAGTAGTTGCTATTTTTTCTACTCGACTATTTATAACCTCTGTCTTGATAGACCTATTATCCAAAATCTGAATCACAAGCACTATAAGGTTCATCTTCACCAAATTAAATCGATACTATAGTTAATACTGTTTTATAGTTGGTTTTATAAAGATTACATTTGAAAGATCTTCAAGACAGACCTTCAAGTCCTATGTAATATAATATTCTATTTAATATCATAAATAGGTTATTTTATCGTGTGACTGCTGAGAACAATGGACTATCGCATAACCTAACCGAAACCGCAATGCAAATATTTGATACTAGTGATCCACCTTGATTTCATTCACAAGAAAGAGACAATAAATCAAACAAATGATTACAAAGAAGACTCAAAAACTTAGTTATTCGAGTTCTTATTACCAAATGGGTTTCCATCAGATATGCAAGGAGGTAGACTTTAACACACCGAGCTAGGCTAGGTTAATGAAGCCATTCTATTAGTTCTGAACAAACACATCCCTACGCATCCTTGCCCATCTCTTGTAGCTTTAAACGACCGCAATTTTGTTTTAAAATGTATCTATATAGTTTTTAGAAACCAAGTTTCTTTTATTTTGCGTCTAAAAGTCCAATATTTTTAGACGTAACTAGAAACTTCTCTATAGCGTCACCTAGCGGGTACTTACAACAAATTTTTTACTAAAAAATCATCGTCACCCGTTAAATAGCCCACTGTCAGCAGGCTGGGTCTCCTCTTCAGAATGAGGAGGGGCTAGGCCATAGCCTACCTCGCTGGCCCCGTGCGGGTTGGCTGACTCCATACACCTTTGAGAACTTGGAGAACTCTCAGGAGTGCAGGTTTCCTCACGATGTTTTCCTTCACCGTTAAAGCAAGTGATATATAATTGCTTAAAACTCACATAACTCAGAAAAGTCAGAAGTGTGGGCTTGTGAGGAGGATCGAACTCCCGAGTAGATATCAATGTCTTAACAACTTAATAATATAAATGCGAAAGTAACTCTGTCTTTTCACGGTTAAACCACTGAACCAATTTTGTTGAAATGTGTTATAAAAATAGACTAAAGTTTGAGGAAGGACATAAGCTTTGTTTTATCGCGAAAAGTTAGAAAAGTTTAAAACGGTTGGAATAGGGGATGAAGTGCATGTCGAGCTGTGTGAGCGTTTAAGTCTTTTGAATAATTAGCAAAACATGTGATAAAAGCAAAACCGTAGTTTGACTAGTATTCTTTATAATATTAAATCCTCCATCTTTAAAGTTTAAACGCAACATTTCCTGTAGTGACGTAACGTACACGTAACACAGTGAACGTAATAGCGTATGAATTTGACAAAACCAGTTATATGTAGGTAATGCCTTATAATGATATGTTGGTCTACTTGGGATGGTGTGCTAGATGTGGGACAGGTCCGTATTTTTTTTTTTTGGGAGAATAGGCAGAAACGCACAGACGGTCCAATTGATGATAAGTGTTGACTGTCGCCCGTGGATATCGGCAATACACAAGACATCCTCATGTTTTGCTGATGCAACCATGAAGATTGAAGGGGGGTTTCTATTTCTATGGACCCTGAGGAAGACCCCAGAGCCCACTAGATACGTAGCAATAATGGGATGGTCGCAAGCCAGTCGGAGAACAGATCCCCTACCACCAAGGGGATGCTGGGTTACTCGCCACTTATGAGATGCTCTCCCAGCGGCAGAGGAATTGTATTCTAACCCGTCCCCTCATTGGAAATACTATAAGGCCCCGTTTTGGAACGGGACAGTCCCGTCTTTCTTCATTCCAGATTTATTGATAAAGATAAAAAGTATTCTACGTGTTGACTATGTAATTCCCAATCCATGTTACTATAAATAAACATCTCTTATATATTATACTAGTTTCATAACTACAAATAAATATTTCGTTTTCAATTAGCGATATTGACAATCGTTACGACAAATAATTCAATTATTAGAGTTTGAAATGGCCATATTCTATTAAATAAAAACGTATATGGCAACACTACATCACTTATGTCACTCAGGAATAGTGTTCTAGTGGTAAAAGAATTATTATATTCGGATCAGTAGTTCCAGAAAAAACTTTCACTTAACAAAATGGCCACGTTATTTACGTTATGGCCTTTAAATGGCCATATCTTTTAATTTAGAATATTTATGGCAACACCATATAGCTTATGTTATCTGGAAAGGATGTAGCTTTCTATCGGTGAAAGAATTTTCAATATCGGTGCTGTAATTTTTGAGCCTATCCGCAACAAACAAACATACAAAAACACAAACAATCAAATCCTCTATAACAGCGATTTTTATTTAACTTTAATAAAATTGACAAATAACAATTGGTTAGTGTTGCCAGAAAAAAAAGTATTACTACTTGTTGCTGAAAAAAAAATTAAACTTCTGTCACTTACAAGTGACGTGGAAATTGATCGGTCAAACAGTACAAGTTATGTCATATTGTAAACAGTTAAGAATTAACGGTTTAACCAAAACATTTCGTCTGTCTGTTGAAAGTGTAAATAATGAGCGATTGTTCTCGTCGTGAGAAACTTTTCGCGCGACTTTTTTGTATGATGCTCCGCTCCTATGGGTCGTAGCGTGATGTTATGTAGCTTATAGCCTTCCTTGATAAATGGACTATCCAACACTATAATAATTATTCAAATGGAGCCAATAGTTCCTGAGATTAGCGCGTTCAAACAAAGAAACTCTTTAGCTTTTTTCGTATTCCTCTCAGCAAACGATTTCTTTTGATACCCATATTATTAAACTTGTCCGCCATCTTGAAAGTTCCGCTATATTGGATTTAAAATGAAAAAAACAAATTCATACTCTTCTCAGCAAATACTTTCATTTGATACCCATATCATGAAGTGTTAAAAAATAACAAGTCCGCCATGTTAGGCAGTCCGTCATATTGGATTTTGTGAGAAGAATGCAAAAAAACAAAATTATTCACACTTAATCTAATATGGGACCATTTATTTATTACGTAAGACTATTTTCGCTAGTTTTTACCAACCCCCCCCCCCCCCCCCCCTTTCCCCTATTATAAGAAAAAAATAAGAATAGGTCGACCCCCTGCCCCCCGTTTAATATTTATTACGTAATAATCTAAAGGAAAAAATGAATGTTGCCCGCGCTTTTATAAAGTATAATTTTAACTTCGAGCCTCCCACCCCCTTGTAAGAAAAAATAAGACACGGTCGTCCCCCTCTCCCCCTAAATTATCTTACGTAAACAATGAATAGCCCCTATAGCAGACCATCCAACATGCCCTCCTAGTAATTTCGTCCGATGCCTAATATAGAATGTTTGATTATTTAAGTTTGGTATTACTGAATGTCAAACAATCATTGAATTTGTGTGAGAGAGTGAACGATTACCTCAGCGAAGCGAGTGTTACTTTAAAATAAACAATGACCTTCTGAATATAACCTCGCTTTTTATATGAACTCGTCTTCTGTTAAAAAGAGACAAAAAATACTTGTAATTATTTAATTATTGTTTCACTAATTTGACGAACTGTCTATTAAGTATCATAAATAAAATATATCATTTTAAATATGTAACGCAAAGGTTATACATTAGTCAGCAAGACTAACATAGAGTATGAAGAAAAAATTGGTAAAACTTAGTTACCTTTATATGAGATATACTGCACAGTAAGAGGTAAAATGATAATAATAATATACATTTTAGAATACTGAGAAAAGCATGGGGCTTGAGACCTAGGGGCTAGTTTAGAAAATTCTTTTTTTAGAACAGTTAAAGGGCAAACGAGCAGTCCAGCTGATGGTAAGTGCTCACCAAATGTAGCGAAGAAAGCAGCGATTTCAGAGTCCATTGAAACTGAAGTATTAATGGGATGGGAGAGGGAGAGGGTCGCAAGACACTCACTGGCCTCACTGACTGGTAACCCAACACCTCTTACGAGATGCCCTCTCAGCACGAAAGAGTATTTGTACTCTAACCCATCTCCTCACAGGTAAAATCAAGAGAATTCAAAAAGAATAGTTTTGGGTCACAAGTGTCTAGCACTACTCAGCTAATTATAAAGAGTGCCCTTATTAATAACTGTTAGTCAAAACGACTAATAAATCTGGAGACTTTATGGGTTTTAATAGCATCTTTTTTTAATGAATCTTATACTAATATATAAAGCTGAAGAGTTTGTTTGTTTGAACGCGCTAATCTCAGGAACTACTAGTCCGATATAAAAAATTCTTTCAGTGTTAGATAGGCCATTTATCGAGGAAGGCTATAGGCTATATATCATTATGCTACGACCCATAGGAGCGGTGCATCA
Organism: Limenitis camilla; assembly: GCA_905147385.1. Taxonomy (NCBI): domain Eukaryota; kingdom Metazoa; phylum Arthropoda; class Insecta; order Lepidoptera; family Nymphalidae; genus Limenitis; species Limenitis camilla. Next base: position 719,362 of record LR990252.1, on the reverse strand, counting down.
CGCGGAGGAAGTCGTGTGGGTCGACTAGTTTAAGATATTTTAAAATAACCGTACCGACTTTTAAACATTTTAAATTATTTACTGTAAAAGAGCTTTTAAATCTGCTCCCGGGTCATAAACCCCAGGCACTTATTTGTTTACAGTGCATAAACATTCTGGTGTTAAATATCTATTACTTTTTAAATTTCTTTATGAACAATTTAATTTAAATATTTTTTAAACAACTTACTACAAATTTTTAAACAACTCTAATCAAATTAATCTAATCGATATTGATCGCAACATTTACGTATAAAGAGAAACCTGCTCCGGGGACATAAACCCCAGGTACTCAAATAATTATTATCTACAACACTTTAGCTTTAAAATAACAGAATTGTTAGTCAATACGACGAATAATAAGTATTTTCGTTACAAAAAAAATATTGTAAATATTTTAATGTGTAATATTTTTTAAATTTATTTTTAAACTAGTCGACACACCACGACTTCGTACATTTCATTTTCAATATATTGCTAAATAAAAATATTCAGGCACAACTACAGTAAACATATTTAATTATTATCCTGCAGGAACTTTGAATTTTTCCGGGATAAAAAGTATCCTATATGTTAATCCAGGTTATAAAGTATCTGTGTGCCAAATTTCATTGATATCCGTTCATCCGTTTTGGCGTGATTGAGTAACAAACATATAAACTTTCACATTTATAATATTAGTAACATTAATTATTATCCCACAGAAACTCATTTTTTCTGGGATAAAAAGTATCCTATATGTTAATCGAGGTTATAAAGAATCTGTGTACCCAATTTAATTGAAATCCGTTCATCAGTTTTGGCGTGATTGAGTAACAAACTTACATTTATAATGTTAGTAAAATTTATTATTATCCCACAGGAACTCTGAATTATTCCGGGATAAATAGTAGCTTATATGATGATCCAGATTATAAAGTATCTGTGTGCCATATTTCATTGAAATCCGTTCATCCGTTTTGGCGTGATTGAGTAACAAACATACAAACTTTCACATTTATAATATTAGTAAGATTACTTAATTACATAAACAACTTACCACAAATTCTTAAACAATTCACGACACAATTTTTACACTAAACGTTTGACACGATCGACTTTGATCGCGTCGTGACACCAACTGACGTTTAAATATAAATGGAAACTCCTTGATAGAATCTTTTTAATATAATAGGATAAAATATAGCCTATTTTATTCCGTTTTTACCTATCTATTAGTTAGTAAAAATCTTGTTAAAAATTGTTTAGACATTACGAAGTATAAACAATATAAAATTTTGAGTACTCTTTTAAATATAAATCAAAACTCCTAGTTAGAATATTTGTATTAAATAAGGATAAAATTTAGCCTATTTTGTTCCGTTTTTACCTATCTATTAGTTACTAAAAGTTCTGTTAAAATTGTTTAGACATTACGAACATTAAAGTATATAAAATATTGAGTACGTAGTCTTTTAAATGAAATGTTTGCTTTGTAGATAAAAATTATCCTATTATATTTATTATTTATTTTTATTTTTATTAGAGAAACTAAATATAATTTTTTAAAACAATTACATGCTTTGTATCTATTAAAAAAAACGGGCGTTTTTCCGAATATGCCAAAAATATGCCAAAACCTGCAAAACAGAATTTCAAAAATACTCTTAACATGGAAGTTAAGCGTCCACTAATCTAATGAATAGCTAGTATATAAATTTTTGGGATTTTTAAAGTCATTTTTAAAGACAAATCGATGACTATACGTTATAAAATATATACAAACTTCCTTTTTTGAAATTAGTTAAAAAATCATACATTGCACGTAAAATAAAAACTATGAAAAATTCTCCATATAAAAGACTTAAACGAGTTTAAAGCTCTTTTCAATAAAAATTAAACAGTATCCAAGAGTTCAACCAGGTTATAGATATCCGTTCAGCCGTTTTTGGATGTACGGTGTAATACCCTTGCCTTTTCCATTGTGGAACAAAAACAGGGGGAAAAATCAGTCATAGTAACAAACATACAAACTTTAAAACGGTAAATTATTAATGTATTTTGAATTTTCCAGAAAAAATTGAGGAATATTACGCTCAAACATATATTAATATAGCAACACCTTCTTTTAAAGTTGGTTGAAAAAATGTCCGAAATTAAGTGTTATATCTTATGGAGCAGTGTTAACAGTATTATATTTACATACAAATTGATATAATTCTTAATTTCTCAAGAGTACGCGATTATGTATTGAGATATGGAGCACAATATATTGTGATCCCTAGTAGCGTGGGTAACTATCACATGTGTCAGGGTAGAATAATTGGAGGGATTTTTTTTATGAAAAAAAAAAGAACTGTTAATCTGGGAAAATAATTATTAACATAAAGTAACAAATTTAATAGCTAGAAAAGGGTCTCGAATACCCCTCACCTATTATTATTATTAAATTATTGGAATAAATAATTTTTAGTATACATTTTCAACTCATAACAATTACTAATTTCGAAAATTGGATTTTTTATACTGACCGAGTTATAATTTAATGATGCATAGAACCGTTTATATTATAATATTATACAAAAAATAATAATACATTTATATATGGTTACAAAGATAGTTGAAATCGGGGTAATTTATTTTCGTAAAATGGGTAATTAGAATTTCATACATTGGCACTGGCAGCACTGGAATAAAACAAATCAATATGGCGGCGAGTTATTTTAATACAGAAAAAGATTTAATATTTATGTTCTGTTTATAATATTAATTAAAAATTTAAATACAAAATGTGTGAAATATTGAGTTTAACCGCGTTATGTAGGTGTTGCCACGCCGATGGAAATTTTAAATCATTAAAAATGTCTTATTGTGTTGATAATTGTGTTGAAGTTTATTCAGAAATGTTGGAGAATACTTTAGGGATATATGTAAGTAATACATATTTAATTAATTTATATTCTCTCCGTCGCTTCGTTGGGGTGTGTTCAAACAGTTCACTCACTCATTTATCTGCATCTATAAACATACTATTTGAACTGCACATCAGTGATTAGTGACATACTATATATTCTTTGTGTAGTATGCCACTGATATGCAGAGGACACCATCATCTCACTCAATTTGACCTTGTCCTGACAATATTTTTTTTTTGGGATCTCCATTTATCTCCTGAGCTTTAATCAGATTTGTTGTCTTTTCTTTATATATTACAGGACAGTTGGAGATTGCAACTTGTGATGCGTTATCTCATTGTGTATTATAATATACTAATAGTCTAATTGCGGTGAAATTGACGTTATTGGTTTTCTTTTAAGTCTGTAAGTAGAATCCGACGATTCCAGTAATATCAGAGAGTTCATTTTTGTGTTGTTGGAGTCTGTAGTTCTACAACCTCCTTGATAATTGGGATTTGTAGGTACTCATGTACTTCCATGTTTTTAGTAAACCAAGGTTTTCAGGGTTATCAGCGCTTTGTTTTGAAAGTGTTGTAGTAACATTGGAATGGCTTGCCAATACCCAGAGCTCTATATCATATGTCCTTACAGGCTTTAGACTGCATTTGTAGATTATAAGTTTATTTTCCAAGCTAAGTGATGATTGTTTGAATTATCACTGACAATAACTAACAACAATAGTGCAATCATTCCGAAGTGTTTGAAGTTAAAGGAGTCAGATCTAACTTACATCATATTATATCCTAGTAGAGTATGCATATCACTGATTATACCACACTGTATTAGAAGCCTGATGTTCTAGCTCTTGTCTGTAACTCTCACTCCAAGTAGCATCTGACCTGACACTTCATGAGAAAAAATAAAAGAATAATTATTAGTCACAAATATTTTTTTTTTTTTTTATTAAGATTACTAGCAGTATGGATCACATACTACTAGTATTCCCTTTACCCCTCCAACTAAGCTAAAATGCTTGTGCTAGGAGTGGGCCACGCCAGTAGTCCAATGTCCGAGATTTGAACCCACGACTTGTTGATCGTGAATCCAACGCCCGAACCACTGAGCTACTGACGCTTCAAAGTCACAGATATTATACCGGCTTTATAAATAGTTAACACACATATTGTTTTTGTAATATATTTTACTATAGTTTCAACCCCATTTGGAGGTCTTCATCAGAGAGTGAACATGTAAAAAAAGAAAAAAAAATATTTTAATCGGGCTTCTTTTTGTAGTCAATGCTCATTCTCACTAGTTTGATCTAACAACAGAAAACCTTCACTATACAAAATGGCCATATATTTTTTATTGTAATATTTATGGCAACACCACATAGTCTATATTACCCCGAAAAGATGTAGCTTTTTATCGGTGAAAGAATTTTCAAAATCAGTTCAGTAGTTTGCTACAAACAAACACACAAAAAATTATAATAGAGATAAAATATCAATAAGGAAGTTCCACTACTTGTGATCATGTTTACTGTATGAAATCACTTGTCAAACTGCTTTTATTATATTTCCAGGTACAATCAGCATCAGTGGAAGCGAGTTATACAATATGTGACAACTGTATTGAACAACTCAGAAATGCAACAAAATTCAAAAAACAAGTAGAAGAGTGCGAGAAAAAGTTTGGGGAATATTGTAAAAGTAAGAAAACACATAGTTTTAATTTTTTATTTTTAATTCATTATAATTATTAAAACAAAGCATTCTTAATTAATCGAAGTAAAATCCAATATGGCGGACAGCTCACGATGGCTGACTATTTATTTTGATGTATGTCTATGATATGGGTGTCAAATGAAAGGATTTATTAAGATGAATACAATAAATAAAATGACGTCATTCTAAATCCAATATGTCTGTCAATCCAAGATGGCGGACTGGTTATTTTTCTTACACGCTATGATATGGGTATCACATGAAAGGGCTTGTTAAGATGAATACGAAAAATATAATGACTTCATTCTAAATCCAATATGTCTGACAGGCCAAGATGGCGGACTAGTTATTTTTCGTGCACGTTATGATACGAGTATTAAATGAAAGGGTTTGTTGAGAAGAATACGAAAATTAAAATGTTACCTCATTCTGAATCCAATATGTCTGTAGGCCTAAGATGGTGGACTAATTATTTTTGTGTACGTCCAAGATATGGGTGTCAAATGAAAGGGTTTGTTGAGAAGAATACGAAAAATAAAATGACGTCATTCTAAATCACGGACAATGTGTTGGACAGTCCAAGATGGCGTATTGTTATTTTTCGTGCACGCCCATGATATGGGTATCAAATAAAAGGGTTTGGTAATAGGAATACAAAAAACTATATGTTAATTTATTTTGAAAAGTATTTTTTTTTATTTCAGATGAATTATTACAACAAATGGATATAAAGTTAGAAAAAGAAGTTGGTGAGTATAGTAGCAGATATTGCACTTTCCTTTCATGATCAGTTATAATCCTCAATATTTTACAGTGATTTCCAAATTTAATAATTTCTTCTTTTTTTACAGAAAACGATATTGTTATTAAACCTGAAATTGTTATCAAAACTGAAGGTATGTTACATTTAAAAACTCAGCAAATCTATCATATTTGTTTGTGTCCCAAACTTATTTGTAATTTTTTACAACTCAGCAACCCCTACTTTTTGTTAGATCTAGAGGTTAAGGGTATTCCTAGTAGAGGTTCCCAAATTTATTTGACCTTTTTTGACATCTCATCTACCTCCAATATCAAATCCTATCTTTATTAGATCAAGAGGTTGAGGGTATTCTCAACAGCGGTTGCCAAACTTATTTCACCTTTTTTGACATCTTATCTACCCCCAATTTCATGTCCTAATTCTCATCTAAGAAAGACATTATTAGATGAGAATTAGAGGGTATCCCCAATTATTTTCATCTACCCTCGGCCCAAGCTGATCTTTTATTAGTGACATGTCAGACAGAAATCCGAACAGTGTTTGGGGCTTAATACACGTATTTAAGTAACCTAACAACTAAATGGAAGTAACTAAACTCAATAGTTGCTAACTTTAGTTATCAGAAGTGGGATAATACCAGACTTAGTTAATAGGGACCGTTCAAGTATTTTGTAAGCATTAAAGAAGGGACGTGAGGGTCCTTGTTTGCGTTGGAGGAGCGATAAACACACGCATATTAAAACATGAATATACCTGTTTAAAATGAGGGAGGGATATCACACAAATGATAGAGGGGAGTTATTGATTTTTCTTTTTTTTTTCAGTTGAAGAAACCTATATGGATGATGACAATGATAATCCACATTATGAGTCTACGGAACCAGAAACAATTGCTATAGAATTTATCCCGGAGAGAGTAATAGAGACACCAAAGAAAGAGAAGGCAATAAGTAAGAGAGAGAAAATTAGAGGTATGTACTAATTTAAAAAAAAATATACAAATTTGGGGTTTGCAAATAAATTCAATGTAACGAATAAAGTACAACTTACCAAAGTTTCATTACAAACGAACAAGGGGTTTGTGAATGCATTAAGGACATATATACAAACATTTGGTTCCCAAAGATCCCCTTTTTCTAAAAATTTGGAAACCCAAAATAAAAGCACTGATGATGCAAGCTGTAGACTTCTTTTAGGTTGACCCCTATTACTCATCATCGACCTTTTGGGGGTCTATAGACCACTTTAGAAATCACAGAATTATTAGAATCGAATAGTAAATCGAATAGTAAAGGTGGGGTCCTTGTTTTGCTTATATTTAATGTAATGGGGACCTCCCCCATGTCTGCATGGTGATTGCACCAGCGATAAAATAGTAAATGATTATTTTTTTTTTTAATTTGCCTACGTTTGCTGACACGAAGGGGATGGGGGTGATAAATAAATGATTCTGATTTTATCCAAATTATTTGCAAACCCCTAATAATAATATATCAGTAATTTAAATAAGTTGTTATTTAAAAAAAGTGTTTAAAGTTCATTCGCGTTTTCCACTTTTTTATTTTTTTTATTTTGTATTCGTAAATTAATTTATTTAGGCATTTAAAGAATTAAACTAGTAATACTTAAGTAGCTAAAGGAGATCCAATTCCGCTTTAGTCACTTAGCAGCCATCTTCGTGAGAATTGTAGGTGGGTAAAAAATATTAATATTTTTAAGAGCATTGGCATTTTATTATTTTATAGTTATTTTATTTTTGATTTTAGTCTGGATAGACTGATTTAAAAATATAGGTAATGAACGACACATGATACTACATGATACAATAATGAACGACACATGATCGCTCGCTACGCACTCGCTTCTCAGGTGGAAATGCAACCTGAGAAGGGGTTTAAAAACACTTTTGAAACCTCACGTAACTGCATCTGGAGACTTTGAAGAGAGAGAAAATTATAATTCTAAAATAATCACAATATCGCGATTTAGAACCATTCAGCGCCATCTATAGTTTATTACAACAAACTAATTGATATATGAAATGAACCGAACATTCCCTACAATTTGAATTAAGTAACAAATTTAACTTTGCCGTCGGAAAACTGTTGTCTCCATACATCAACATAGGTGGCAGTCAGTGTACCAACCGCATTAAAATGTTTATGTAATTTTACAGTTTGCGAATTTTTTTCTTAACGTGTGCTGAAAGGGAGTATTCAAGTATTACGTAACGCAATTTGGGTGTAGGGGGTCTTGTAAAACGTTACGGTGCGTTACAGGGGCGAGAGGGGGATCATTTAAACAACGCGTTACGTAACACTTAACATTTTTTTATTTAAAAAAAAAGGGAACTATAACCTTCAAAATCGGCAACGGTTTTCGTTTTTCACCCTCCTGTTTTACGGGGAGTCCCTCGATTGTATTGTACTTTTGTTTCCTAAGTTGGTAACCCTTTCGTTTATGTTTCGGGGAATCCCTCGACTGTGTGTACGTGATTTTTATTTTATTATGGATGTCAGTATTCATTAGTTTTTTTTTTTTTTTTTTTTATGTAACTAGGTCGGCAAACAAGCGTACGGCTCACCTGATGGTAAGCGATACCGTAGCTTATACACGTCTGCAACACCAGAAGCATCGCAAGCGCGTTGCCGACCCTATCCCCAATTCCCCCCAGGAGCTCTTTTTACACAGAAGCACATTGCTGTTGTCTGTGACTTTTGATGCAAGTGGTTTAACAATACCGGAGAGTCTGAGTGGCTGGCAAACCCGTGGACAGAGAACCAGTAATTGCAATAGAATTGTGTTTTACGTACCTACATTTATTTGATTTATGGAGAAATAAAAACATAACTTAAAAATCTCTTAAAAATAAAAATAATAATACAATAACAAAGATGTTATACTTAGTTCAACATTATTGTGAGTGGAACAGAAAAACATTACGGTGCGTAACTTGGGGGGGAGGGAGCATCTAAAATCTTCAAAAATTGCGTTACGTAATACTTGAACGCTCCCAAACGCATTGCTTATTAAATTTTATGATTCTAGATCAACGAAAAGTACCCGATACGTTACGCTTCCTATGCAGGTATCAAAATGTGCAGCACCTTCATCTTTTGATTGCATTGCTTCCAACGCAGTTCTAAATATTTGTTATTAATTTCATATTGTAATCTCCATGCGTTCCTTAAATATATAAGATTAAGTTGGACGAAGTAATTTTATTTTAAACTTACCTACACTCTCTCGCTTCGCTGAGGCATATGTATATCGTTCACTCACACTCCTCAAATACTCATTAACACACTCATTCTATAAGTTCTATTGATTTCAATACTATAATGCATAGTATGTCACTTATTTTCAGTCTATTATATAAAAGTCATCACAAGCCATTGGCGAGAGCGAACGTAACTCCTACCTCTATATTCTCAAAACTCTGAATGCTTCCCGCATACAACCACTCAATAAAACCTTGTGTTTTATGCATGAAATTAATGTCCACGTATCTTTTGAGAAGTATTATCTTCTTTGCAGATCCCAACATGAATCAATCCCAAGATATAACAATCCCTATCTGATAATGTTAAAACCTGCAAAAACTCCACCGTAATTATTTTTAAACAACTTATATTAATAAACAACGTAATAGAGAATTTAGAGCATGTCAGAAAGCACTAAAAAGTGTTGCCAGTGTAATAGATAAAATTCCGGAAGTCAAGGTAATCCAGGAAAGAAGTGTTTCAAAATGCAGCAGAACGTTGCAAAGCATATAGATTAAGGAAAATGGCTCTAAAAGATGTAGAGCAATTCAATATAGCAACACACTCACTTCCAGCTAATTGTGAAGCTATTTTCACTCCCAAACAACTACAGTTAGCTTATCGTATGAACAAAAAACACGACTCTTCGACAGACAAAAAGACAGAAATTCCTAAAAGTAAAGACCAATGGAATAGGACAATTTGAGTCGCTTAAGCCCTATAAGAATCTGGAGCACTACTGGGAATTTTTGTTGCTGGTTTAATTCTAAGGCTTATTCGTCAATACAGGGAAGATAAAAAACTTTCAGCTAGATATAAGCCTGCTGTATATTTCGCGCTTCAAAGCCAGTTTCGGAGAAGCTCCACCAATAAATTTCCTGGAAACTTTAGTTACAAAGGCAGAAATCCAAAATAGTTCCTTGGACTTGTGGATGACTTCCTATAACTTGATGTACACTTTTGGATAGAGGTGTTGAATACGCAAAAACTTGGAGAGGTTTCAGGACCTAATAACCTTCCTAGATCAATGCCCATGTGACTAATTTGTTATTTTTATAATGGGCAATCACGTTCAACTTCGATCGATATCGCCATTTAAAGATGGTTCGACTAACGAACTGTGTGCGTAGTGCGAGTTGCAACAAAACAAACCGAATGACTTAACAACGTTGTAAGTGAATATACTTCTTCACGGCGTAAAACGAAAAATGCAGAGTGCGAGTGAACCGCGTTCGTTTTTTTTCGTATATTGGCAGCACGTATACAAACCAACCAAATTTGATTTGCGCTAATGTAACATTATGCGTGAGGAGTAGTACGTATCCAATTTAGTAGGATTACATTACTTCTTGAAGTTTGTTTGTGGGCTGCTGTGGAAAAAAACATTTACGTTTATCTTTTGGCAACTGCAAAGTTTTATATAAAAATGAAGACTAGCCGGCATCAATTCGATTTATTGATAACATATATGGCACAGTAAGTAAAGAAGATAATAATTCTTGTTGATGTGAACTAACTTACAAAATATTTAGTTAACTCCTCAAATCAGTTAATTCTCGTAGTTCTTCACACAATAATTTGAAACCCTCTTTAGAAAGGCGATAATTCCTTTCAAATTCCATGTTTGTTAAATCGCACACTGGATTATCATTACTGCGAGCTTCTGCCCGTACTTTAATCATGACATTCCGTTCATCTCTCTCTCTAGCTGTCGAGAACATTTTCCACGCTAAATAGTGACGTGATGCCATATCTTTTGTGACTCTTAAACACAATAAAATCACAGAAAAATCTATTTTGTGTATTTACTTCATTCTCTCACCGTTAAAAGCTTAGTGACAGCGTTAACATACTCGCAAGTGAAGAAGTTAACGCAGGAAATGTCAAAATTGATTGTTATGACAACTCACACTCACAAAAATTTAGATCTTGCATGTTTACATGTTCACTTCACTAAGTGATTCGATAGTCGCAACGTAAGAAGTTAATTTATCAATCTCAAACTCGCTATATATGGTTCATAAGTTACCCGCCAGATGGCGCTGTACCAATTCCATACAAATTAGAGTTAACGTTGACACGTTCGAGAAGTTAAAAAAACTCGCACTAAGCACACTGTTTCTTTTGATTTAATATTATAAAATAAAAAAGTAAATAAATATATTTTTTTAACCCGTACTGGTTCCATTTAAATGTTAATGCGGCTAATGTTGCAGAAAAAACATTTAAGGAAAATCGATAAAAAATTTAAAATACAATTCCTGCGGTTCCGGTTGGACTCTTAAGTTCTTACTTAGAGTCCACTTGAACCTCTACATGCTTCTCTTCATTCCCACTCCACAATCTATTTTCAAGGCGGCAACGCATCGGCAATACAGGAGACGCTCTGATTATGTATTTATATTATTGATTACTGTAATTATATTTTATTAAACACGTAATCTCTCTGCCTTTCACTGAAGATAATTTTATAATATGCAAGTGTATCCAGCATTAAAAAATAATTGGACGCTATATAATACATTGCAGTATTATTGTAAGTATATTGGCAACACCCAAGTAGAAGAATGTTTTTGACATGAGCCATTTTATTTCTTTTAAAATCATGCTGCCTTCCTAAGCACATTCCTGTTGGCTTTTGATGGAAATCATGACTGAAATAAATTTATTTTAGAAACAAACTAAATTCTATATTATACATGCACTTGCATTTTAAAATGCGACGTTTTGCTCTTTATTTAGTCGTTACGTTTAAAAAGAAATGTAGTTGGCAAATAATAACGGTTTATTTAGAAATATTGTTTTCCTTTTTTTAACTCGAATGAACTTTAAATATTTTTAATATTTATTACGATCAAGATTTTAAAGCAAGATAGTAATTAGTGTTTTTCGTTTCAGGTAAACCTAGAGCAAAACAAAATATTTCCAAACCAGTACGATTTACTAGAAAAAAAACGGAAAACGGCTTTAGATACACTTGCAAATTATGTAACAATAGTTTTCTCGGATACAATCAATTAAAGCGACATTTAGACAATACACATACACGCGAATTTACGTGCATCACATGTAACGAAAAGTTTACATCCTACCCACTGTACAGCGAACATGTAAAAACTCATGGGAAGAAACGTTTCAAGTGTACTTACTGTGATAAAAATTACGCGACTAAAAACGATTTGAAAAATCATAGAAATTGGCACACTAAAGAGAGAGTCTTCATTTGTGATATCTGTCAGAAACAATATTTATTCAGAGATTCGTTGAGGAAGCATATTATGTGGCACATGGGGTTGAATAAAAAATTTGTTTGTGACACTTGTGGTCGTACCTTCAACGATTCTTCTAATTTTAGAATTCACAATTCGACGGTACACGAAAAAATTAGACCATACAAGTGCGAGTTGTGTCCTAGAGCATTTGCTGCTAAAAAAAATTACAAACTACACATGCAAACACACACTGGTGATTATCGTTACCGTTGCGACGTGTGTCAAAAAGGATTCATTTGCTCCAGTTATTTGACTAGACATAAACTAGCTCACGAAAAGGGCGGGAGTGATGGTAAGTACGTGTGCAAAATTTGCTACACCGGCTTCAACCATCGGGGAGATTATATGGCTCATGTCAGAAAACATACCCGAGAAAAACCTTATAGATGCGATTTGTGCGGCAAATCGTTTGTAACGAACTACACACTTGGTCGCCATAAAGAAATACATAGTGGAACGGCTAAACGGTATAAATGTGATCTATGCAACAAAACCCTCTCGACCAATTCCTTGTTAAAACGACACATAGTTAGCGTCCACGATCCAAGCCGGGAAAGTAGAGAGAAAGTCGCGTGTAAAATATGTAAAATATCAGTATACAATATGGAAAAGCATATGCAAAACCACTCATTTAGGCCGTTCAAGTGTCATCTATGCGATAAAACCTATAGAGAGAAAAATGCTTTGAATCGACACATAAAAAGCCATGATGGTGAGAAATTTCCGTGTGATATTTGCGGGAAATTATATGTTAGGAAAAGTGGGTTGAAACGACATATGCTGAAATCTCATGAATTTGTTGTGAAAACTGATATGGATTTTGAGGATAACTAAGGTCGGGTTCAAAAACATGGTGAATCGAAACATGGAAATAACGCATATTCGTGACAGTTATATCGATGTGGAATATGCGAAATAATTTACGTTGGGAAGAACAGGACAACAGGACATACTGAAGGTGGTCTGGATAAACAGGACGAGGATAGTATATAGGTTCGATACATAACCTATATAGAAACTTACGCGAGACTAGAAATGAAAAGATGTTAATATTAGAAACTCTTTAATCAGCTGTATAAAATGGTAGCCATATATAAGCTTAACATCTAATTTAAAATAAAATGAATACTCTTGGAGATTTTTTTTAAATATTTACCTTATAAATTCCTTAATTCAGATTAGTATAGTCTCCAACTTTTTTGATAGATCTTGTGCCACCACTATTGCTACTCGTCTAATTTGTACCTTTTTTTGTCTATCTCTTCTAATTTTACTATCTCTTCGTCCGTCCGTAATATAACATTGATAGATACATTACTCACTTAGTCCTTTCCCTTATCATATGCCCGTTATCGATTTGAAATGTCTAGTCTGGCATGCTGTGTCTAGAACTTTTGACTTCTTTCGTTTTATTTGGACTCTGAACATTATTGTCTGGTCTTCAAATACTTATCTTAAGTCTAGTCTACTAGTATTTTAACTCGGTCGTTGATAAAAACTCCGATTTGTTAATTTTTGATATCCTACAGAATGTATGTCTCAGAGAGTTTGGAGGAAAGACGACCTTGTCTCATACCTTCCTCTTATTTAATAAATTATGCGCTATTTAATTATAAACAAATCTCGAATGAACTTTAACTACTTTTTTATAAATAGTTTTCATTATGATCAATCATAAGCTGATCGTAATAACGGATTTCTATTTCAGGTAAACTTTTAAGAAAAACAGATACAACTAAACCAGTGCTATTTACTAAAGTAAAAACTGACGCTGGTTTTAAGTTTACGTGTATAAAATGTAGGAAATGTTTCGACGGATACAATAGACTAAGGCGACATTTAAACAATGAACACAAACATGAATTCACATGCAAAATATGTAAAGAAAAGTTCACAAAGTACTCGCAATACTGCCAGCATCTTAAAACCCATAAAGAAAATCGTTATAGATGTGATTACTGTGATAAAAGTTATAAAACTTCAAATGATTTACAAGTGCATAAAAATGGTCATACAAGGGAAAGGTTGTTTGTTTGTGATATATGTAAAAAAGAATATTTATATAAAAATTCGTTGAGGCAACATTTATTGTGGCACATGGGTATGAACAAAAAATACATGTGCGACTCTTGCGGAAACTCGTTCAACGACGCCACAAACCTTAAGATTCACATTTCAACGGTTCACGAGAAACTAAAACCGTACAAATGTCAATTATGTCCAAAATCCTATGCCGCCAATAAAAATTTAAAACTACACATGCGCAGACACACTGGTGAGAATCCTTACCGTTGCGACATATGTCCAAAAGCGTTTATTTGTTTTAGCTATTTGGCTAGACATAAAACTATTCACAAAAGAGGTGACACTGTAGGAAATTGCAAAACCGCTTTTCATCGTCGCAGGGCTTATATGTCGCATCTTAAAAACCATACGCAGGAAAAACTGTTCCGATGTGACGAGTGTGACAAACAATTTGTTACACGTTACACACTAAATCGGCACAAACAATTACATAGTGGAACAGCCAAAAGATATAAATGTGATCTGTGCAACGCTACACTATCAACTAGTTCCTTGTTAAAACGCCATACTTTGCGCTTGCACGACCCAAGCCGCAAATGCAATGCAGAAAATGCAGTAAAAGTCACGTGTCAAATTTGTAAAATGTCAGTTTACAATATGGAAAAACATATGAAATGTCACACAGATAAAATATATAAATGTTGCCATTGTGATAAATCGTATTCGGAAAAAAAAACTTTGAATACGCACATAAAAATGACTCATGAGGATAATAAATATCCGTGTGAAATGTGCGGTAAAATATATGTGCAGAAGGGTAGCTTGAAGAGGCATATGCTTAAATCACACGCAGTTGAATTGAAAAAGGAAGTGAAATAGACATTAGTTAATTTTACAAATGTCGTGCCATAAAAATTTTATCGTCTGTTAGGATTATATTATTGTTTCTTTTACATGTATATTATATCGGTGTTTGAAGAATGTTTTACGTCCGTTGTATAAGACTCATTATCCCAAGTCATCATGGATCTCGAATTGGCGATACTTCCTTTATTAGGCCTCCTGATATTGTGGAGAATATAGATGTATGATCTCGAAACCCCAATCAGACCTTCTACCTGTACGTGTAAAATATCAATGACAATGAGAACTTAATCTGGGAAACGAAAAAATAATTACTGGTCCTTCCTCATCAGTCCCTTTTTAGTATTTCCAAAAACTAGCCAATGATGACAAAAGCTCTTTTATAGTATAGGTGTATCAAGATAATGCGAACTAAGCTGAGGGTACAACAAGCAAATTATATAACAACACACTTATAGTCCTTGGGAGCGCCAGTGGATTGGTATTTAGAGGAATTTGTGGAGTAGCTAGATCTACCATGAAAAAAAAATGATGCCAGTGATAACGATACAAGAGAAAGATCCAAAAATTATTACGTTAGAAAAAGAATAAAAAGATAAGGGGAGCATATTGAATTTTTTTTTGGAATATATTAGTATGACATATAAGCTGTCCTATTACAGAGAGATGTATACAAGACTAGAAATGAAAAGACATTAATATTAGATTTTCTTTAATCGGCTGTATAAAATGGTAGCCATAAGGTGAACATGATAACATCTAATTTAAAATAAAATGAATACCCTTATAAAAATATTTTTTTTTTATATTTACCTTATCTAATAAGTTCCTTAATTCAAATCAGTATAGTAGTACTATTTGAATTTTCTCTTCAATCTTTTGGATCTAGGACTTTTGTTTCTTTTATGTGTCGACTTTACGGCTCGTTTTATTTGGACATTATTAGTGTATAGACAGATTACTTGTTTTCAAGTACTTATCTTAAATCTTGTTAACTCAGTCGTTGTTAAAACAAATATGTCGCAAAAAGGTAGATTTGTAATTTTTTGATCTCCGATAACTAAAGTCGTATTAGGCCAGAGAGAGAGTAACCTTGATAATTGAAAATAATTGGGGGGAAGAAAGTCACCTTGTTTCACGCCCTTCTCTGCTTTAAGAAATTGTACGCTAACAATAAAAATAAATCTCGAATGAACTTTAAATACTTTTTAATAATGCTTTCATTATGATCATCATAAGCTGATCGTAATAACGATTTTTCTATTTCAGGTAAACTTATAAGAAAAAAAATAACTAAACCAGTGCTATTTACTAAAACAAAAACTGACGCTGGTTTTAAGTTCACGTGTATAAAATGTAGGAAATGTTTCGACGGATACAATAGACTAAGGCGACATTTGAACAATGAACACACACATGAATTCACTTGTAAAATATGTAAAGAAAAGTTTACAAAGTACCCACAATATTGCCAACATCTTAAAACCCATAAAGATAAACGTTACAGATGTTATTACTGTGATAAAAGTTATAAAACTTTAAATGATTTACAAGTACATAAAAATGGTCATACAAGGGAAAGGGTGTTTATCTGTGATATATGTAAAAAACAGTTTTTATATAAAAATTCGTTAAGGCAACATTTATTGTGGCACATGGGGTTGAATAAGAAATATATGTGCGACTCTTGCGGCCACTCGTTCAACGACGCCACAAATCTTAGGATTCACATTTCAACGGTTCACGAGAAACTAAAACCGTACAAATGTCAGTTATGTCCAAAATCCTATGCCGCCAATAAAAATTTAAAACTACACATGCGCAGACACACTGGTGAGAATCCTTACCGTTGCGACATATGTCCAAAAGCGTTTATTTGTTTTAGCTATTTGGCTAGACATAAAACTATTCACAAAGGAGGTGATACTGTAGGGAATTACGTTTGTAAAGTTTGCAACACCGCCTTCCATCGTCGCGGGGTTTATATGTCGCATCTTAAAAAACATACGCGAGAAAAACCCTTCCAATGTGACGAGTGTGACAAACAATTTGTTACACGTTACACACTAAATCGGCACAAAGAAGTGCACAGAGGAACAGCCAAAAGATATAAATGTGATCTATGCAACGCGACACTATCAACAAATTCCTTATTAAAACGCCACATTTTACGTATACACGACCCAAGCCGCGAATGCAGAGAAAAAGTCACTTGTCAAATTTGTAAAATGTCAGTTTACAACATGGAAAAACATATGAAAAGTCACACAGATAAACAATACAAGTGTTTCCATTGTGATAAATCGTATTCGGAGAAAAAAACTATGAATCGGCATATAAAAATAACTCATGAGGGTGATAAATATCCGTGTGAGATGTGCGGGAAGATATATGTGCAGAAGGGTAGTTTAAAACGTCATATGCTGAAATCGCATGAATTTGAATTAAAAAAGGAAGTGAAATATGAGATTAGTTAATTTTACATATGGTGCCATAAAAAAATTGTCAGCTATTAGGATTCTATTAAAGGGTTTTTTGTTAGTTTAGGTGAGTTAATCGTAGTATTTGTTTTACATTTGATGTCTAGGGCTCACTATCCTTGTCACCATGGATCTCTCCTATTGTTAAGCTTCCTGATATTGCGAAGAATTTGAAAGTATGTTTTCCACAGCCCTAACTAAGATACATTTAGATGATAAAAGACCATCTGCGATTTAGGTGTCCCGAGATGATGCGACCCAAGCTGCGGGTATATGATCTACGTGGATGTCACCCTTTGTAAAGCTTCCTAATATTACGAAGAATTTGGAACTATGTTTTCCACACCCCTAACTAAGACACACTTTAGACGATAAAAGCCCATTTGTGGTTTAGGTGTCACGAGAAGATGCGACCCAAGCTTCGGGTATAAGATCTCCGTGGATGTCACCCTTTGTTAAACTTCCTAATATTGCAAAGAATTTGAAAGTATGTTTTCCACACTCCTAACTAAGATACACTTTAGATAATAAAAGACCATTTGTGATTTAGGTGTCCCGAGATGGTGCGACCCAATCTGCGCATACAAGGTCTCCGTTGGTGTCATCCTTTGTTAAGCTTCCTGATATGGCGAAGAATTCGGAGTAATGTTTTCCACACCCCTAACTAAGACACACTTTAGGCGATAAAAGCCCATCTGTGGTTTAGTTGTCCAGAGAGGCGACCCAAGCGAGTACAACCATAAAAACAAAAGATCAGTTTTTATTCCAAAATGTAATCCCTTCCTTTTTTTTCTTGGGTAGTTTCTTAGAAAATCTGATTTCTTAGGAAATCATATATTCCTTCTTTTAATATCACACGTATAACTCTGCCTTTTGTAACAGGAACGTGTTCGGTAAAAAAGTCGCGTCGCGTGTCATGCACGGACCGTCGATAGTTGACGGCGGGAATATTTTACCGATGCTGACACGTTCCGCGCTCAGTATGACACGTAATTGTGCTGTTTTGCGATCGTTAAATTTTTTTAGCACGGTCATGGTATGATATGGGCAGATGCCTTAAGTTTTGTAGGAATAGTATCAGACTGGTATTGAATTTTTGGAGTCCCTAGAGCTACCAACAGATGGGTACTCCGCAAAATTAACAGAAAAATTAATGAGGGTACTGTGAGTTGGATTCCTACTCAATTTGCAGTCATATTCCATAAAGATTATTTGAATTTACCCGCAATAGGTTAAAAAGTCGACGCTATGTATCGAAACTATGGTCGAATTTATTAAAATTCCCTGGAGTTGTGACGTTTTATCAGTATTGCCAACTATGTACAGTCGTGTAAGAATTATTTATTAAAACTGGAGAAAAGTTGATTAAATGGCCACAATAGCGCTAGTGTAGCTAATTAGAAAAATAGTATGGTCATTTTTAAAGTCAATCAGTTATCGGGCTTGGGCATTTGGAAATAAATACAATATTCTACATTTCGCTTAAAATTCTTCTCTCCAGTTCTAGCAGCGCCATCTATATGGAGGGAGAGGAAAGCAATTGTTAGATTTTTGTACAGATTATATTTATTTTGAGATATTATAAATAATAATGGTATTAAAATAAAGTTTGTTACGTTTAAATGTTTGATTTATTTTTACTCTATTATGTTTCTAAAATTAATTATATTTTTTTATTACAGCAATCATTTCTTATCCTCCTAATCTGATTTTTCTATATGGCTATCTGTATTTTTGTGAGATGGCATCTTTACACAGTGTCACCCCCTGCTGTCTGTAGACTTAGATCTTTTAAACTATGCTGCAGATTTTGATGCGGTTTTCATCAACAGGGCATATTATAGTAAAAAAACCGTTTGAAGCCAGGTCGGGTCGCGAGTGTATTTTGAATTTAGGTAGGTAGAAATAAAAATAATATTTTATTAAACATTTTATATTTTCAATAAATAATAAATATTACATTGTATAAAAATAATTGCAAAAATATATTAATTAAGTACTAAGATTTAACCGACCAATCTCCTTCGCCTTTTTGTTCAGTTCACGTGACATTAACCTTTTTGAACGGAATTAATTAAAAAAACTTCAACTTTTGTTAAGAGAAACAAATATGTTTAGAGAATTTTTAATTGCAAAAAAATCTCATAACTGCAAAAAGAAATTCTTCGGATTTTACTAAAAAATTCTGAAAATAAAATTGACTAAGGTATCCCAAGCATTCCCCAAACATTCTGCCATCTGGTTTAGACATCATCTTGCTAATCAGCTTTCCCATGAGTACATCTATGCCGTTTCAAACCACTACTCTGACTAAAGTGACTATTACACACGTCACAGCTGAACGGCCTCTCGCCCGTGTGTACACGCATATGCAACTTCAAGTTACCATTAATGGAAAACTGCTTGTTGCATATGCCACAGTTGAACGGCCTCTCATCCGTATGCACTCGCATATGCTTCGATAAATTACTTATCTGCTTATTGCATATCTTACAAGTATACGGCTTCACGCCCGTGTGTATACGCATGTGACGTTTCAGCTGCCCAGTCTCCCTAAACGCGCGTTTACAAACTTCACAGTTGAAGGGTTTCTCGCCCGTATGTACCCGCATATGGATTCGTAAATAGCCGTTATCAGAAAATGCTTTTTTACAAACTTTACACGAAAATGGACGCTCTCCCGTATGAGTTCGTTCGTGCAGCTTAAAACTAGCCATTTGCGCGAATTGGCGATCACAAAACGAACATATATACGGTTTTAAACCCGTATGTACACGCATGTGGACCTTCAAAGTTGTATACGCAGTGAAATCCTTTTTACACACATCACAAGTATAGGGTTTCTCACCCGTATGTTGTCGTTGATGGATTGACAAGTAACTTTTGCTTGAAAAGTGTTTGTTACACACTTTACATATGTACGGCTTAACTCCCGTATGTATGATAAAGATGTGACGTTTCAGATGCGTTCGTTGAGGGAATCTCCTCCCACATACATCACAAACATAGGGTTTCTCACCCGTGTGTGTAAGAATATGAGACTTCAAAGTCTGATTATGACCGAAGGACTTATTACAAATATTACAAGTGAAGTTTTTCTCACCCGTATGAGTTTTTAGATGCTCCTTCAACCCCTTTTTCCTAACAAACTCCTTCTCACAATGAATACACTTAAACTTCTCCCCTCCAAAATGAGAAATCAAATGATTTTTCAACAATCGAGCTTTCTCGAATATTTTACTGCAAAAAGTGCAAGGAAAAGTTCCATTTAGTGAATGCTTAACATTAATATGCTTAATTAAATCTTTATTTAAACTGTATTTGTTGTTGCATATGCGACATAAGTGGGTTTTCTCTCCGCTGTGCACGCGCATATGCACTTCCAATGAACCGTTGTAAGAGAATTTCTTTTCACATACATCGCAGCTGAATTTCTTTGTTTTTGCATCCCTTTGTTTTGTATCTGCAAAAATATATGCTTGGTGTAATGACTGTCAATATATTTGCTTGGGAGGCCATTCAAGTATTACGTATGCAGAATTATCAACCTACCCGTGTCAGCAAACGTAAACAAAGCCCTAACCCGGGGGAGCCCCGTGCATACATAAACATTGACACGTGCATTTTTCTCCCTCATTCTGAGCAAGGATGCTTTATTGCTGACGTTATCACCATACAGACCCTTCCCCCATCCCCGTGTCATAAAAAATAAGCAAAGCAAGGACACTGACCTTCTCCCCTTTAAAGCTTACGTAATTCTTGAACAGCCCTGGATACAATAATTGTATTAATATACGATCGTGAACATCAATAGTGCCACCTATAAAAATTCGTAAAAATGTGGCAGATTGCATACCCACCTGAACCCGTTTGAACACAAAATCTGGGCAGTGGAGGCGAGTGTAGCAATTGTGTTGAAGACGTCTTTAAACCTACACCTTGGTCACTTAGGTTCCTCTCGTAATTGTAAGAGATCATAATGTTTAGTTATTTATCAGTTCAGTAGCAGTATGTCTTTTTTTCTTCAATCAAGGGGTATTTCCCTTCAATTAACAATAAAATGTAGGTGTCTACTTACTACTTTTACTAAGTTATTTTTAATGCATGTTTAATTTAAGTTATTTGGTTTGCAGAATAAATAATTTATAATTACTATCTGTCGATCGGAGATTCCCCAGAAATAGCGGCGAGCAATAACTAGCGATAGTTATGCAACGAAATCGAAGATAAAACAACTACATTTTGGGGGAACTCCCGATCGACTGATAGAGTGAGTTGTGGGTGACACTCACCCTAGCTACGCCACTGATAGAATGCCAATATATATGCTTCATACAATAATTGCAAAAATAAATGCTAAAAGTAAACAAGGAATATTTAGTTAAAAAGATTTTAGTTTTAGATATATTTTTTGTAGATTTGTCAGAATAAATTTCCTTTATCAGTTTTCGGGATTTAAAAAAGAATGATTTTATTTTTTTTACATAAAATTTAAACCCAATAAACGCCGATTTTTTTTCCAAGTACCCTACAAGTAAGACTTCTTTTGATAAATAAATAAAACCAAAATACCACTGTTAATTAAAAAAGAACTTGAAGTCTATATCCTCCTGGGGGTTATACTTTAGACACAGACCAACAGAATTACTCCTAGAATACTCACGATGTAATAATATTCTGTTGTGACGACATACTTATTTCGCAATCCCTACTTCTCCGATTAATGTTTATCAGTTGTCCAACATTCAAGTAATGTCACTCAAATCAATGCTACCAACATCATAAATAACAGAAGCCTTCTCAAATAAATGTTGCCAACATCATAATTAACCATAAATATTTACCTATATTAGATAATATCCAGTCATTTTGTTCATTTTTTAATATCGATAAAGGCTGATCATCTATATCTACTGAATCACTGAATGCACCTGAAATACAATTGAAATTGTTAAAAAAATATGTCTGTCGTAAACGTACAGACATCAGACACCGATTTCGTTACATTTATTTGAAGTCCCGTCACCTATATTATTATAGTTGAATTTTATATAATATAAAGATAATCTTACCATCATCATATTTTCGATCACAGGAGCTTTGCTCTTCATTTATTTCTTCCTTTGGTTCTAAAAAAGTAAATTTGGTTAATCTATAGATCTACTAGCGATCCGCCCCGGCTTTGCACGGTTTCTCTACTATAACATGCATGTATACATATAAACTTTCCTCTAGAATCACTCTACGACATGGGCCATGGCAGAGTCTATGTTTTTTAACTGTGTTGCCACTAGCAATGTTGGGTTACATGCAATGGAGTTTTGGCGAGTTTTTATATATATACATATATGTTAAATACTAATTATAATAGAAGGAATGGAAGACCTATAATATAAGCTATGGGCGCAATACGGTCGGGATCTAACTAAACGTTACAATCTCTTACTATTATGACAGGAACTCAAGCAGTGCCTTGGACTTGTGACCAAGGTGTAGACTTAAGGAGCTCCTTTAAATGATCATAACACTCACCTCCACTGCTTAGTTTCACTGTTTAATCCTAAGATTAGACTAACATTAACCTAACCTAAGGCTAACCTAACCTAAACCTAACTCACATCTCCGACATATATATATGAATATTATAGTAGAGTAACCATGCAAAGGCAGATCGGGTTGCTAGTTACATACATTTTTTTTAAAGAATATTACAAAAAAATCCTTACCATTAATTTCTTTTACTTCACTTTTTATCTCTGTAGGAAATTCAACTCCTGGAAAAATAGCATATTTTATATAACCAGTTGCTACCCTCATAGGTCAAATTTAATTGAAAGAAAATTTTTTTTTGACATGTTCCATAAGGTCCATAGCTACTAGATAATATTAAAATATAAATTTGTGGGGTCCTGGATCTATAAATCTTGTTTAGAGCTTGTGATTTTGAATAGAGTGAGAATAGGGGGATTCATAATCATAAGCGGAGGGAAGTTATTAAATGTGATAGATTTCATTCTATTTACCTTCAGACAACTTGATCCTTACTGTTGGATTGATATAGTGTGTAGAATTTGGGAATCGGTGGACTAGGTATTTTTGTAGGTTAGCTATTTTTGGCCAAATATTTAATGTAGTGTTAAATAAATTAAGAAATAAAAAAGTAACCACTTATTACCTGATAACTGTGTACTACAATACTGATAAAATAGCTGTTCACACAACAGGATCTGTCGACGGAACATAAATGCATCGCAGAGCCTCGGTACACATGTCTCACATATAGAATGAGATAAATTTGATGCTGGCTCTATTATCTAAAAAAGAATATATTTCATGAAGTATTGGGCCCAAAGAAGAGATGCTCACTATTGATCACCCAGCAGGACAAGCAAGAAAAGTTAAAAATAAAATAAGGAACATTAGCAACACTGTTAACCGAACCTTACTACCTAATTAATATCTTTCAATTTATGCTGTCCAGTATGTGCAACCAAATAGTTCTTTTTTTTTTAGATTCACGATGAATTATTAAACAGTCAAGGAAAATAGGAAAGGAGAGGCTATTGAACCTCTTCACAGACCACTTCCAATGAAAAATAATGAAATACACTTATTCTGAGTAACTTAGTAGTAATATAAAGAGTAACCTACATTTCTTCACCATAGCAAAAATTAACATATTCCGTTGCTCCAAAACAGTTTTCAACCCACAAACACACTGTCCCGTTTATTATGCTAAATTATAAGATCTGCAAAGCAGTGAGTCGTTACAACTCTATGTATAAATTGGAAGATCCAAGTTCTATCGCACACACCGATGACTTTACAAGTTATGTGTGTATAAGCAATTGCTTTAACAGTGGAAGAAAACATCGTGAGGAAACCTACACTCCTGAGAGTTCTCTGTGTGTGAGTGTAGGTTATATATTTAACCTCTCCTCATTCTACGGAGGAGACCCAGTTCAGTAGTGGGCCATTGATTCGTTATAATGATAAATCATCTTACTTTTATATTAAACGTTTGTTGCAACATATCGCTATATATCTGTTGCTGTCCGTCATATATGTAGGACTCGTTGAGACTCGCGAAGGAGCCCTGTTTGTGGCAGCACCGGCATATACTTTTCATGTTAAATAGCCCCGACATTATTTAATCATTATGTTTATTTACGTACACAATTAAGCGTCTTCATTTTGACACATAGATTGTACTTTGACAGAATGGCAGTATAACCAACATTAGGAGTGGTAATCAGTGATGCCAACTGACCCATTATCTTTTTAAGTAGATCTGTTGCAAAAAGTAGCTTTTATTTTGAACATTTAAATAAAAGTAGGTACTAACCAATGCTGGGCAAAAAACAAAATACTTATTCACTAATATTTAAAATACAAAAAATGAAATTCTTAAAGGATCATTCCATAAGAAATCGTCGTCGAGAAAATTAAAGAAATTGTCGTTGACCAATTATAGATTTTGAGACACTCTTCTTTAGGGTCCCAAAAACAAAATTTACGTAAATTTAATTTTTGCAAGCAAATTTAATTTATTTCATTATAATTTAATTTAAGCGCAAGACTCGCGTGACTTTAATCGAAAGCACTGACACGACACTATCTAGAGACTAATGGACGATGGTATTTAAAGAGTGAAGACTGAAAATGACGGAAATGACTACTACCCTAATCCAGCGCCATAAATGGCGATATAGCTAAATCAAGTAATTTTTAAACATCCCTCAGCTACAAACCAAAAAAAATAATAGCTAGATTATTTAAACACTTTTTCTTGCTACTTATAAATCTAACGCAATTTGTTTTAAATTAGAAAACATAGTATTTTGGCAACTTTTTGCAATAAACCAGCAACAAAAATAATCGATTAATAGGCCACACTGAAGAGCTGGCATGTTTGATTTACATCTGGTCACACTGCATTCGTGTCAACTCAACTGTCAGTGTCATGGCGGTATAAGAAGCGCGCAGCTGTTGTGATCGATCGAGTATTTTTGTATTTTTATGTAGTTAAGATGCACGAAACGATAATCGAGAGCGCTCTATCCGGTGCTCTAGACTGGGACTTGCTCTCCAGATGGCTCAACAACGACTCTATTGAGGTACATAACCTACAACTTGTGTTTACAACTCACTATGATCCTCCTTATTATGAATCTTATTCTATTTTCCCTATGATCGAAAATATAGGATTTAATTCATATGATATGACATTTATTAGTGATTTCACACAGTTATTAGTGTATTGTAGTCTCAAGTCCCAGGTACTACTCTGCTTCTATTTATTGCACATTGTAGCTTGTCGTTGTAAACTAAACTCCATACACAAGGCTGGCAGTTAAGAATAAAAATATAAAATTTGAAATATATTGATCATTTTAGAAAAAGAATGTCCCAGCCTTGGAACTGACGGAAAGCCAGTTCTTACATATTATATATTAAAAAAATACAAAATGTTAAATAAAATTAATATAAAATAAAGAAAGTTGAGTTAGGTATGCCTTTTTTATTACATTTATTTATTTTAGTTGGTATGTGACACTCCTGTATTACTCCTAGTAGTGGCACGCACAAAAGTTTTTTTTTTTAATCAAGAGTGGTAGAAATTGGAAGGACTTTCCAAGTGCTGACATTACGAATTGAAAAGAGGGGGGTGGGATGGGGAGGGGGGATCCCCCTCTATCAAACCCCCTATTTTTTTCTTGCCGCTGACGCATATTTTGGGAATTATGGGGGGAAAAAGAAAAATTATACCTGACCTTACCAAGTGCTGACGCAGTGGTTTCGCTCTAAAATTTTATTAGAGATAGGTGTAGGCCCACTAAAATCACTCACAAAATTTTGAACTGCAGAAATCAATAGTTTCCGAAATATAACACTTCAAAATTTTACAACAAACATTGTTTACAATAATAATATGTCACTGGTTTATGCCATAGACTCATAGAGTTCATTTTCAACATAGTGTTCAATTAACAGCTTGGCAACGAGACCTTTAAGCCAATCTTAAATAAGATATTTAAACAATTATTTAAATATTTTTTAGTCATTCTAATAAAATTTCTAACAATAAAATTAATACTTAAAAAAGTATGGCCTAATATGATAAAATTTAATTGTAATAATTTTATTATTGGTAATTTTTTTTTTTTGAGTGCTATGATCGGCAATCAGTCCTAGGACTATAAGCAGATGTGATGCTTCATGGTACTGGCATGTCGAGTGTGCCCTCCAGCGAGGGCATCTACTCATATTTAGTAGGCTGGCTACTGACGATTTTCTAGCTCTAATATATTAAATCGTTTGAGCCGTTTGGTATGGTGGTCGATAGTCAGCTGACGAGCTAGTTCATTGGGATGTTTTAAAAGTCGTTTCCTATATTTTGCAGAGGTGCTTTGAATTTCTTCCTTCACTGTACTGACCCTCAAGTGTTGATGTAGTTCAACATTGGTAACATACCAAGGTACATTTGCTATTGATCTCAGGATCTTGTTTTGTACTCTTTGTATGATATTAATATTGGTGTCTTTCGCACTGCCCCATAATTGAATGCCATACATCCAGATCGGTTTCAATATACTATTATATATAAGAAGCTTATTGTCCAGAGACAGCCTTGTGTTCCGTTCTAACATCCAGAGTAGGTTTCGGTGTCGAATTGAGGTCTCATCTCTTTTGGCCTTGATGTGCTGCTTCCATGTCAAGCGGCGGTCTATGTGCAATCCCAGATATTTAATACAATCACTTTGCGGCAAGGTGCTATCTCCAAGTGTGACTGGTGGACAATTGCCTTGGCGGAGGGTAAAGGTAATTTGAACCGATTTCGAAGCATTTGCTTTGATTTTCCATTTTTTCAGCCAAGTATGCACATTACTTAGAGCAATCTGTAATGCGTCAGTAGCCTGTTGTGGGTTTTTATGGCTTGCAAGTACTGCTGTATCATCAGCAAAGGTCGCCGTAGTGACACCAGGTAAACTTGGTAGATCTGCTGTGTACAACGTATACAGTATAGGTCCCAATACTGATCCTTGTGGAACTCCTGCCTGGATGCTGTGGAAACTAGAGGTTTCTCTAGCTTCTATAACGTAGAACATCCTGTCCGAGATATACGATTCAAGGATAGTATAGAAGCTATGCGGAAAGCTCTGTTTGATTTTACACAGCAATCCTTTATGCCACACTTTATCGAAGGCCTGCTGTATATCTAAGAATGCAGACGAGCAATATTCTTTGTTCTCTAATGTTTTTCGTATGTGAGCACATACTCTGTGAGCTTGCTCTGTCGTTGCATGCTGTCTCCTAAACCCAAACTAGTGATCTGGAATTATCTTATGTTCTTTCAAAATTGGGGTCATTCTTCTTAGTATAATTTTTTCGAGAATTTTCGACATGACTGTTAGCAGACTAATGGGTCTGTAGGAAGTTTTTTCGTACTGAGGTTTTCCATGTTTATAGATCATGATAATCTGGGAGACCTTCCAAAGTATTGGGAAGTACTGGACTCTTAACATTGCATTGTAGAGAACTGTCATAAGTACAATGGCTTTCCTGGGTAGTTCTTGGAGAACCTCTTTAGTTATAAGATCAAACCCTGGTGCCTTTTTGCTACACAGATTTCTTATTATTCTTTGGACTTCCCGAGGTGTCACTAGTTTTAGAGGTATTTCGGGGCAAAGGTTAGCACTCAGTACGGATTCTACAAATGCTTCAGAGTCGTTATCCGGTATATCATTTGGGATAAATACTTCAGATAAATGCTTAGCGAAGACGTCTGCTTTCTCTTTACTTGATCTTGCCCATTCATTGGCATTATTTTTGATGGGAGGCTTAGCTTCCTGTGGCCTATTATATGCTTTTGTGAATTTCCACAGCGAGTAGTTCTTAGAGCATGTTGCCGATAGTGACTCATAGTTTGGTTTGCAGTGTATTGTCATTAGCATCTCTGATCATTGATTTCAGTTCGGTTATTGCCCTGATCAGTGCAGCCTTGTCACTAGGATGCCGACTTTCATGCCATACACGACGCAACCTGCGTTTCTCAATGCTTTATTTCTAAGGGGTAATTTATAATAGGTTGCCTTGTCGGTGCTACTGGTGTATTTTTCCAACAAGCCGTTTGTACCAGTTTAGTAAAGCGCTCAAGTTGAGTTGAGTCTATGTCATCAATGCATTTCAATTTTACATTTAATTGTATTTCACCCTCAATATATTCACGAAAACCATTCCAGTCTGTCCGTGGACTACAAAGTGTCAAAGGTCTCTCACATTCTATCACAGTGCTCTTTAACGGCGTCAGAGTATTTTTTATCCCCTAGGAGATTATTTATACCATCGAGTTTATTTTATTGTTCATCCACTTTTGGTTGGGAGTTAAATCCTTGACTTTCCTTGGTTTGCATTAAGTGGCTTCTATTTCTCTTTCTAGCCCAAATTTCTTTGTACACCTCACAGCCTTTATAATTTGCGGGATGCGCATCGTGACATAGAGCACATTCGGCGGGTGTGTTCCGATCATGTTTAGGACAGTCAGCTGTTTTATGAGGTTGTGCACACTTAACGCATCGGTATGGTCTCATACAATAATTTTTTGTGTGGCCATACTGTTGGCATCTTTGACACTGTATTATGGTTTTCCTCTTTTTGGGGTCTTCTATAACTACTGCTTGGTGATATATAAACTTGAGGTCTTCGACTGCCTTATTGTGCTCGCTTTGTATCAGGTTAACAAAAAATGTGGTTGTTGGTTTTTTGTCTGGTCCATATTTGGCATTTATTATTTCTCCAAAGACAGTATTTCCAGTTTTTTCTATGTCCTCTTTAATATTTTCGAGTGGAGTTGAGGGGTGGAGATTTTTAATTACTATTCTGAAATGCCTTTGATCCTTCCTGTTGAAAGTATGTCCAATGAGTCCTTTTTTTCGAATTACTTCTATAAGCTGTTTATAAGTTTCAGTAGAATTAGAGTTGATTCTAAGTTGGTTTCTATTAACAATTTTATATGTGAAATGTTCTCTTTCTGTGACTGTTTCTAATAGTTCAGTTAACTTGTTGACATTTTCTATCCCGTACAATATGATAGGAGGAGGTTTACTAAATTTTTTTTTTTGGTATATGCACCTCTTCAACCAAGTCTATAGGTAATCCACTATATCTATTTGAAGTTTGCAGTCTTTCCGGAGATGGGGTTAGACAAGTCTTACGCTTCTTATTTTGTCCTGTTGGAACCCTTTACCATTCTGGGGGTCTTGGTGGTAGGGGTTCTACCAATTCCTTTTGTGGTGATTTTACCTTAGAACTAGCAGTGTTGGGTTCGTCTGTTGTTGGTATATTTGAAATAGACTGACTTCTTGGTCTACTTAAAAATAGGCTAGGGTGGAACACCTGCTGCGTAAGTTTGCGTTATTTGTAATTATTGGTAATGAATAAATATTTGATACTAAACTATTTTTTTATTTGATTTAACTTGCACAAAAAAATAGGATTTTTTTGAACCCAGTCTACGTCGCCCTCGGTCTCGGTCGTCGGGCCCCTCCTTCTGTGCATTGGATAGGTGCATTAACCTATCCAAACCTAACCTAACCAACTAAGGGGGGAGAAGGAGGAAAAGTTATTCCGAAACCCAGTCTACATTGCCCCAACTAAGGGGGGAGAAGGAGGAAATTAATACTTAAAAAGCCATACTTTTTTAAGTATTAATTTCCTCTTAATTTTATTGTTCTGTTAGAAATTTTATTAGAATGACTAAAAAATATTTAAATGAAGTTCGATCAGTGCGTAAGTTAAAAATAGCTACTTTACGAGAGTGTTCAATGGAATTTTTTTTAAAATTATCATATTGGTCAGATCAAATCTGAAATCATTCATAATATGACTTGCACACTATTCGAAATCATTGACAATATGAAGGCTACCAAGCTGTATATATGTATACAATGTACATAATACATGATTAATACATATTAAGCATTTTATTATTGTTTTCAACATAATCAAACCATACTTCTGAAATAGTATTTTATTCAATGAGTTTTGTATTTATTGATAATTTTAAATATTCCAGGGTGCACCAGAAGACTGCATATTACATTGTTCTAATAGGAACGAATTTGTGGCTCATTTTTTGTCTTACCTAAGGAATCAGACTGACAGGTGAGTTAATTACTAGAATTTTCACTAATTTCTTTTTGACTAAGTGCTATTTAATAAATAGCTTCTTCTGTCAAAAATGATCTGTATTTCAAGGACTAAATTATGAATTCTGCTATTAGTATGTACTCATATAAATAGTTTAGGCAATAATGGATCTCCTTGTCTAACTCCATTTGGAAAATTACGCATACTGATTTGAGTTTGATTTTGATATTGTAATAAACATTTCTTTGATATGATTTTTTTTTATCTTAATACCATTGTTTCTGAGTCTTTGCCAAAATATACAAAGTATATAAGTGTTTTGGTAAATCAAAGACTTCTGATGAATCAAAAACTTCATAAAAACCAGAATCAATGGGCATCAATATACATGAAAATTTTGGCACAAAGTTAAGTGAACTTCCAGCTAAGAATAATTTTCGCATTAACCTCATATATAAGCCCTATTGTCTGCGGTTTTTAGTTCACCTAAAAAGTTGTGTTAATAATTCACTTATATAATTTCTCTTCCAGCATATTACAAACAAACACCAATGCACTACCAATTCCACAACACCAAGGTACACCTGAAAAATCCTTCGGCCGAAACCACCATCGTTCCATTAGTGATCCAACTTGTGATAATGATAAATCCAATGATAGTCTCCAAGTTAAACCAGAACGAAAAACCCAAGAATCTCCTAATAGAGAGAGAAAGAAACAAGGGAGACGAGTTAAAGCTAAACTATTCCCAGAAGAAAAGAAAGAGAACCTATCACTATCTTCAGACGACTCCAGAAGTGTAAGTATTGGTGTTGAAAGAATAATAATATCAAGTACACCAATGAAAAATGGGATAAACCACCAAAATCTACCATCAAGTCCTATAACACCATCAACACCACAATCAAAATTATTTAAAGATTTTGAAAGATGTGATACACCAAGACTTAGTCGTCATTCACGATCAAGCGATAAAAGTGTTAGTTTAGCCGATTACTTAGTTAATGTACAACCAAAAAGTTCTAAGAAGAAAAGATCTAAAAACACATCTCATGATGACAGTGAAACTAAAACAGATCTAGATCTGAGTAATTCAGAAATATTTCCAGAAATAGGTTCAAGAAAATCTAGTTCACTGAAATCTGAGAGACGGAGAATTAAACCAACTAATATTGATAGGAGTAAAAAAAGTTATTCGTTAAATTCCTTTACTCCAGAAGCCTTCCAACAGCCACCGTTGGGGTTGGAAGAAAATTTGGCTTTTAAACCAAAATTACAGGAGTCATCAAGCATAGAAATAGAAAGAAATATCCTGAAACAGGACCGTCATAAGTTAATGGAAAAATTTAACATTTTAAATACATCGACAACACCAAAACCAGCACCACAGATTAAAATTCTAAAAAAGGAGGATGTAAATCAAAAAAATTATATAGAAGCTGATGTTAGTAAAGTTGTTTTTACTGACAAAATTAATATTTTAATCAACATATATGATGTTTTAATAAAAAATAATTTGATTTTAAGTATTAATACGGAGATTTATTATCTAATAACAATATTATTGTCTAAACAAGTGGATGATGATTACGTGAAAGCTGAATCTCAGATGCAAAGTGACATAAGTATGAATGTATTAAAAACAATACATAACAGTACATACTTTGCTATTAAATCATTATGGAATGTCCGTGTCATTTTGGAAGTGATATTAGATAAGGGATCTTTAAAAATGTTGGGAGAGAACCGCAAGGTCCGCAGCTTCTTTCCTGACCTGGCCAAGTTTCTGCTGAACTCCTATGGGCTGAAGTGTGAGGCGGAGAGTAATGAAAAAAGGAATAATGACAGGGTTTCAAACGGAATGGTGTGCTTTAATCATGAAACTGATAATGTGGAAAACTTTCCGTCCGTGCTGAGCTTTCAAAATTTTAAGAAGCAAAGAGATATGTTTTATGAGATTTTGAGGTATGTTCGATTTAATATTAAATTTAAAAAAAAACTAATTTAATTAAACTATTGACCATAACCAGCATAACATTTATACCATTTTATGTGACGATTTTGACTAATTTAGAATTAAAATTTTAAGTTTCTTTCATCATTACTAAACAGTTTTATTTAATATAAATGTTTTCACCCATAACCTATAAATTTCCATTAATAGATCTGTATATTTAATCTCATACTCACGTACACATGAGTAATAAGTATGAACTCACACACTAATACACATATTCATGCATCCAATTCAAAAAACACTTAAAATATATATATATATACATTCTGGGCCCATAATTTTTTTATCAATAGATTTGTATCACCTACTCATAAACATACATAATTATACACAATAGTCAAATCTCATTCTCACACACTCAAACTCATATATCTACCAAACACATACTAAAAACTATATATACATTCTGGGCCCATAACCTGTAAATTTTTCTTGCAAAGTTATGTCGGCTTACATTGGGTGAGTTTTCTCACAAGTAGACGTGAATTCGCTAGTATTGACTAATGCCACAGTCTAGGCATGTGTTTATAAATTTGTATGCATGAGTCAGATTTTTTTATTCCAGATGGTACCAAGACACACATATAACACTATCTCGTTCAAGTCTCCGAGCTCGCATCAAAGCTCTGCTCAGCAGTGGTGCAAGTGCAGCTAATCATGCTCATCTCTCCACCCTGTTTACCCACATGTTGTTGGAAACGCTGCCGCCTAATGAACTGGTGAGTTGGTGAGTGATACACAGACATACATCAAGATAATATAACACATGAATGGAATGGCTTTTTAACAAATTAAATAAATTGACTCATTAAAAGCTTTTTGTACCATAACTCACACATTTACTCATATACCTATTTTCACACACTCATAATAATAAACTCATACTCTTAACCTCTAACAGCAGTGATGGCCCTATGGTTGAGACTTCAAGTCTTACTCGGGAGGTCCGAGGTTCGATCCTGGGCACACACCTCTGACTCTGAGTTATGTGTGTTTTAAGCAATTAAATATCACTTGCTTTAACGGTGAAGGAAAACATCGTGAGGAAACCTGCACTCCTGAGAGTGCCCTAAAGTTCTCAAAGGTGTGTGAAGTCTGCCAACCCGCATTGGGCCAGCATGGTGGACTATGGCCTAATACCCTCCTCATTGACTCTTAACCTCTCACACACTCATGTATACACACACTCAAACTAGTATGTGAATCATAAAATTATATTAACACATCAGTCATATATGTCGGGGATTTTAAAACGATGTGAAAGGAGATGGAAGGAGGAAGATGGGGAATATTGGGAAACACTAAAAGGGGGTGATGGTATTGAATGGAATATTGGGTAAACGCAACGTAGATACTCCTATTGAACCGATAAATGATCAAATATGATCTCTAACAATTACGAGAGAAACCTAAGCAGTGCCTTGGACTTGTGACCAAGGTGTAGGCTTAAGGACGTCCTTTAAGTAATTACAACACTCGCCTCCACTGCTAGGCTCTCTATTTAAACCCAAGGTTAAACGCACATAAACCGAGTCTAACACAAGGCTAACCTAACCTAAGGCTAACCTAACCTAACATTGTGTTTACTTAACCACGTGGCAATTACATTGTAAGGACTTACGTGACCTTAGTTGGACAGCACTTCCACACTACACTGCACTTGACACTATCACTATCACTTGCACTTGCACTACTTAGATGATGTTCACTTCTTGAGAGACCGCGCACGACTAAGACTTCAGTTAGACTGTCGATCGCATATAAAGGGTCGAGGGTAGATACTGTCAAAACAACGGAAGTGACTACTACCCCACTCCAACGCCATAGACAACGATAACGATTCGATTAATCGATAATCTTTTACTATGCTCCGACATATATTTATTCTCATACACTCATAGTCGAACTCACACATATTCACATACATTAAAGTTCACAAACTCGCACACTTTTTTTTTCATACATTCACGCTCTTCATATTTTTCTACCCTATCTTCTATAGAAGATAGGATAGACTTATACTGACACACATATACATCAATCATCAATAGTTATACTCACTCATATTAAGTGTATAAGACACACGAGTTCATATATGCTCATATTGTAGAAATATATTATCATTACATATTATAAAACAAACTCCCACTGCGCGTCTATTTGTGTGGATATAAACTTAAGTACTGAACAGATTTTGATACATGCAGTTTTTACTAATAGACAAAGTGATTCATGAGGAAAGTACTGTATAGTGAACTCAGAGTTTTGTTTGAATAAGCATGAGTCTGTGTGTGTGTATGATTGTCCGATCGTGTGGGTCGTCTAGTTATATAATAAATTAATAACAAATAATTTTCAGGAATCGAAGTTAAGTAAATTACAACGAAGGTTAACTTGTCCATCCGCAACAGAGTCACATAGATTACCGTGGTTCTCAGACAAAGAAATGTTTTACAAGTGAGTATAAGAGTTGCCATTTTAGTATATTACCATAACCATATTAGTATTTATATATGACTAAAAGGATCACTTAGCTCGACATTAACTTTATCCCTATTTCAACTTCTTCAAGCCTTTTTTTGCAATAAAACTTAACCTATGTCCCATCAAAAGCTCTGGTCTCTCTCTATACCAAGTTTTATCTAGCCACCTACCCATCTGGCCATCATTTATCGGGCCACCTACCCATGTAGCCACCTACCCATCTGGCCATAATTCATTTAGCAATACCATGTGGCCAACATTTATCGAGTGATCTCACCATCTATTCTTGTATCCATATTTCAATCTATATATCTACCCTTTATCCACTTGTCCATCTATCTATTTATTTAGATGGATAAACATTATAAAATTAGATAAGATATAAAAAATTAATTTGATGAATTCATAGTGTATGCAGATTATTCTCATATGGTCATCAATTATCTAGCCACCTACCCATCTGGCCATCATTCATCTAGCCACCTACTCAACCGTCCGTCATTCATCTAGCCACTTACCCATCTGGCCATCATTTATCTAGCGACCTTAGCATCTATTCCTGTAGATATATTTATATCTATATATATACCCTTTATCCATTTGTCCATCTATCTATTTACCTAGATGGATAAACATTTATAAACATAATTCCTTTTTTCTAGAGAATTCGTCATGTATGCAGAGAATGAGAGTTTCCGAGTGCATTTAAGAGATACTTTAGCGTCTGAGATTATTGCTTTGGATTCTACGCCAATGGGAAATGAGTCTTGTGAGTATGTTCTCTGTAAAAAAAATGTGTGTGTTTATGTGATCTAAAGACAATATGTCTTGTTTTAGATGGACAATCTCTGCAACTTTCCAATGATATTACTATCTCTCTCTCCCCTAGAAAATTCTTCATTATTCTTAGGGAATTTCTCTCTCTCTCTTTTCTAAAAATTTCGTTACTGATTTCTTTTCTTTTTCTATCTATTAGAAGTTTATTTCTATAAAGCATTTATTATTTAATAAAATTTTGTTTTTCAGCAAATGGAGCAGACACATCGAAGGAGTTTCTAATATTATCAAAAAAGCTAGCTCTTTTAGCAAAATTCCTAGGATATCTAACGTCACTACCGTACGCCCAAATACCAATAGATATATTACTGAAAACTGGAGTAACTAAGATAAATAATCAGAACGAGATATATACTGCTCCTAAAGAGAAAGTTCTAGAAAATTATCAAGCATTAAGAAATTATGTAAGTATTCACATTATATATCAAAGAAAACTATGTAGTGTGTATTTTCTATTTCCTCATTTGAAAATATTATTATCTCAGTGAAGCGAGGGTGGGTAGGTATTAAAAAAATCCAGCCAATTACCCTTTATCCATCCAATCTACCCAATCCTATAGTCTATAAACTTATCCAACTGGCCAACATCTACCTGGCCATCTACCTACCCAGTAGTAGATGGCTAGATATCTATGACATAGAATTTACTATATAAACCAAAATTCTTTATATTTGTATTAATATTATAACATGACAAACAGTAATGAAAAATAAAAACGCTTCTTTTTATAAATAAGATTGATTAATTAAAGCAGTGATGGCCCAGTGGTTGAGACTTCAAGTCTTACTCGGGAGGTCCGAGGTTCGATCCTGGGCACACACCTCTGACTCTGAGTTATGTGTGTTTTAAGCAATTAAATATCACTTGCTTTAACGGTGAAGGAAAACATCGTGAGGAAACCTGCACTCCTGAGAGTTCCCAAAAAGTTCTCAAAGGTATGTGAAGTCTGCCAACCCGCACTGGGCCAGCGTGGTGGACTATGGCCTAATACCCTCCTCATTCTGAGGAGGAGACCCGTCTCAGCAGTGGGCCATTGAAGGGTTGTGATGATGATGATGATGAATTAAATTGAATTATTTCTTCAATACTATTTGTCTATGCATCTGTCCATTATTTGTCTAGCCATCTACCTATCTGGCCATCTTCAGCCTAGTCGTCTAGCCACCTGGACGTCTACTATCTAGTCCTCTAATCATCAATTGCTCTACATGTCTAGCCCTTATTCATCTACATTCTAGACATCTATCTATTCGCCTGGCCATCTGCTCATCTGGCCATAATCAACCTATCCGTCTAACCACCTCGATATTAACCATCTATTGGTATATATATCTGGCCATTATTTATCTAACTCTCTATCCACTATTACATCTATCTATTTATCTAGATGGGTAAAACGATCACATTTTCATTTATAATATAATATTTTTATTACAGAGTCAACCAACCATAGATATAAAAGGTCTATTAGAGACAGCAATAGAAAATGGCAGACTAATAATAACTTTACCATGGATTATCCACTACTTGTCAATGCTCGATTACACAACACTACGGCTCAAATATTACAAAAATCTCTTCAACACAATATTCAATATATACGAGAAAAAAATAAAAGTGAAGAACAAAAAAACAACAATGATTTACTTGAAAACTATTTTGAGTTGGTTGTTCGATCTTCCTCATTTCCCTCAAGAGTTGTTCTACGAAAGATCTGATATCGATATCAAGATCAGTGATATTGAATATATTATTGATGAATCCATTTTATTTGAGTTGTGCCCGTTTTTGAAGGATGTCAATGTGCTGCTGTCTACTTCTAGAGTGAGTGAGAAGGAGAGTTTTCGACATATCACACCTGTGAGTTTGAGTCTGAACTCTGAAGATCGGATAAGGAATAAGGAGAAGGAGTTGCAGGTTTGTATAGTATATTATTTTACTATTATAAAATTCTTCATACTAATATAAATCTCTCTGTGGAGATATATTCTTCAAACTATTAAATGTAAATATCTCTCTGTGGAGATATATTCTTCATTCTTTTAAATGTAAAGCTCTCTCTGTGATATTATAAATCTCTTCATGGAGATATAATCCTCATTCTGTTAAAATAATACTCTCTGCGATAACTTAATCTCTGTGTGGAGATATATTCTTCAATCTATTAAATGTAAATATCTCTCTGTGGAGATATATTCTTCAATCTATTAAATGTAAATATCTCTCTGTGGAGATATATTCTTCATTCTTTTAAATGTAAATCTCTCTCTGTGATATTATAAATCTCTTCATGGAGATATAATCCTCATTCTGTTAAAATAATACTCTCTGCGATAACTTAATCTCTGTGTGGAGATATATTCTTCAATCTATTAAATGTAAATATCTCTCTGTGGAGATATATTCTTCATTCTTTTAAATGTAAATCTCTCTCTGTGGAGATATATTCTTCATTCTTTTAAATGTAAATCTCTCTCTGTGATATTATAAATCTCTTCATAGAGATATAATCCTCATTCTGTTAAAATAATACTCTCTGCGATAACTTAAATATCTCTGTGGAGATATATTTTCCCCTTTTATACCTAACTTCTACTCTATATTGGTCATTGTTACATAAAAAGTAAGTTATTTATGTCTTTTTAGACACGCTTAGAAGAAGAACTATTAAAGAGTCAGCCATCATCAACTCGGAGAGTGTTAGAGGTGGTGACGGAGAGAGTATCATCGGCTATAGTCAAGGAGTTGACTCATACTCTAGCAGTTTCTAGGAAACGGGCGAATGCTAATGCAAGTGATATTGTTGCTAATTGTAAGGATAAGGTAAGTTCTAGTCTATATTTCAAGATGATCCCAAAGTAGGCAAGGAATATTGTAGGGTGAGCCAAGAGCTTTCTAGAATGGACCTAGAACATTCTTGAGTGGGCTAAAAATTTTCTAGGATGGTCTAGAACATTCTAGAGTGAGATAGGAACATTTTATGGTAGGCAACGAATATTCTGGAGTGACCCAGGAATATTCTAAGGTGGATCAAGAACATTATAGAGTGAGTCATGTGAAACATTCTAAGATGAGTCAGAAACTTTCTAGGGTGGGTGAGGAACATTCTGGAATGGGCCAGGAAGATTCTAGAGTGGGCAAAGAACATTGTAGGATGGGCTAGGTGAACCAGTCTAGGGTGGGCCAGGTACCTTTCAAGTGGGTCAGGAATAGTCTACCGTTGTTTAGAGACATTCTAGAGTTGGCTAGAAACATTTAGAGTGGGTCAGGAACATTCTAGAGTCAGCCAAAAACATTTTAGGGGAGGCAAGCAACATTCTAAGATGGGCTAGGAAGATACTAGAGTGGGCAAGGAATTGCCAGGTGGTTTTAAGTGTACTTATAGTTACTTTCGTATGACTTAGATTCATAAAATAAGCCAATAAGCATTAACATAAACGCCTAAGTAAAGGAAAAATGCTAAAAAACGCAAATATGTAAAAAATAATTTGCGGTTGGTAAATTGACCGCTGCCTATGTTATTGTATGGGGCTTGCAGTTTCCTAAGGGCAAATTTAAGTTTGTTTCTCAATAACCAATATTATCTATGCTAAAATTTGTAATCCTCAGTTCATTAATCCATTCGAGCTTATAAGTTTACTTATATATAAATTGATCCATAAATAAATGTATGTAGATATAAATATTCTAAACGCAAACTTTGTCATATTAACTAAAATTTTCTTACAGACTACCCTCCTCAATTCCCTCCAAAAAATGTATACGGAACATTTAGAGAAGTTACGTACAGATTCATTAGAGTCCTGTAAGACTACCGTACGGAATAGAGTATCAGCCGCTCTGACAGCACTCCTACCGACTGCGCCATCGCCCTTACACGCGGTTGCGTCACGAGCTTGTTATAACCGACTTACTAAGTGGATTAATGACCATTGGGCTACTTCTGGTAAGTTTTTTTGAATATCCAGGTGTTTCTGTATTTTATGTGGGTATTTAAACACAATTTTTTTCAGCGGTACTTTGTAAAGATATAGAGGAAGAAATGAACAATCTGCTACAGGTAGGGGACATGCAGCAGGCACACGTGCCCCCTATCATATTGACTAAATACGATTTCAATCAAATGGAAAGTCCAGCTAGTACTATTATAGCTTTGAAGGTAAGAATCCTAAATATTTTTGCTATAGCTTATTAGTGATTCTAAATACTACTAGCGCCATCTATTGACTCTGAAAGTAAATATTTAAATTATGCATGCACAGAATAACACGAACACATTTAATGAAAAACATAACACTCGTGATTAACGGCCGAAATTAATAATCAATCTCAATAAAAAATGTCTGAAATTTGAATTTGGAATGAATTTTCTAGCTAGTGCTGCTAGCGCCATCTATTACAACTTTCCGAGAGCAACAAATTTTAAGTAAGCGCATCAAACTAACAAAAAACACTATCGTGTTTTAGAAAGTAGGGATGGCGATCCGAGATCGAAGAATCGATTTCTCGGACAAAAAATCGATCTTTTAAATCTATATATAGCTCTGACTCGTTTCAGTGAATCGATATTTCTCCCTAAAAATGGACATTCGATTTTTTGTTTTTTTTTTTCTAAATCTCGACTGCCTATTTTATGAAATAATTTTTGGCCATAATGATCTTTTTTGCTTATTTACATTTTACAATTTGAGAAATCGATCGTTTAGAAATCTTTTACTTTTAAAAATAGATCTTTTTCGGAATATTTTGGAAGCCAAACACGATTCAAAAATCTACTAGCGCCATCTGTTCCGCCAGCTTAGCTGAAATAGCAAATAATAGTTTTACATTACAATAAAACATTAGGCTATAATGAGCGGCCATATTTGAAAAAGCGTTTTGTTGGATAATTTCTTTCATTTTTCACTTTATGCATGTTTCTAAAAGCCAAAGTGAGACTACCCACATCCTAAGGTTCGTATCGTGGCGCCTCAGTGCAGCAGTAAACTCGCAAACACCTCAAACAAATGGAAGTATAAATATTATGAACTTGTATTCGTCCAGCCATCTTGGAAGTTTTTCTTGGACTACCTACATCCTAAGATAGATTAAGCGACGCCATTTTTTGTTGTAGGAACAAATATGTCTGCTCCTAAATTACGAAGACACAACAATACCAACAGATGTCCTAAAAGCCTGCGCTAATTGTTGTTCACAAAACAACGTATTCAATCGAGCTCCAGCGCAGCGAGCGATATTACAATTGTCTATTGACTTTTGTGTTGTTTATGGTAAGTTTACTATGCGTAAATTATACTGAGTGCCTTTGCGCACATCATACTCAAAATTTTGCACAAAGAACTATTGTTTGTAGAGTTTTGAGTTGTTTATGCCGAGTATAGTATGCGCAAAACTTACTAAATATGTGATAGACATTAGGGTTGCACAGTCTAGGTAAGTCCTCCATAACATTTTCACAGAATACGCAATAATCGTTGTTGCAGATTAGTGCTTACGCGCAAAACACGCTCCTTGAACGCATTAGAGTCCCCCCATCCATATATAGTCTATAGAATTTGTATTAATAATAAGTTTGTTTGTGCATTGGAATGTTTTGTGATCGCAAATCACACTGAGGGCGTTTGCGCATTATTAATCATACTCAACGCAATTTCTAAAATCACAGCAATCTACCCACCTAAGTGTCGCTATATGGAATATATAAAAAGAGAGATAACTGATTGTTTGTCTCACTACATACCCCAAAACATTCCACGCGCACTAAGTGCGCATTGCGCTCAAAACCACTTCATCATCACGACCCTTCAATGGCCCACTGCTGAGCCAGGTCTCCTCCTCAGAATGAGGAAGGTATTAGGCCATAGTCCACCACGCTGGCCCAGTCCGGGTTGGCAGACTTCACACCTCCCGAGTAAGACTTGAAGTCTCAACTACTAGCCCATCACTGCAAAACCACTTACAATTCCTTTATTATTTCAGTTAGTAGAAAAATGTCGAAAATAAAAGAAGTAGTACCTGATCTGCATTTAATATGGGACACATGTTGTCCTGACAGACAACAGATACCAGAATTAGATCTAGCAGAAAGGAGACCAGAACTGTCACCAACTTTCAGGGATTATGATGATAGAGCTCCAACTCCTGTTTCTGATGAGGAAAAGGATGTAAAGGGTAAATATAATTACACGTGTATATATTATAATTATAAGTGTCCACCTCCCTCCTCTGCAGTCCATTAAAATGTTGGTAACTCAAAAAAAGATGCTCTCTAACCTCGACCATAGTTATGCCAAATGAATTTAACGACTTCCGGTTGCACCATCCCCCACTAATTCCCATTAATATATATCTGCAAGCTAAAATTCTTGGTTTGGGCTCTCGGAAAATAAAAAATTTCCCCACTTCTAGCCCAATTCCTTTGGGTCATAAATCCTAACCAATTTTCCAAGATGTCTGATAAAATATCTGCTTCTTTAACCAACGGTTATAATCGACTGGACCAAATCGAGCAAAGATTTAGAGATACCTTAATCTACGAAACAGTTTGTGACGTAACCGAACCAGTGATCTATGTCTATGATGTTGATGCTCTTGTTGAATTCTTCGAAAGCAAAAAATGATACTTAACTAGTCTGTAAAATATAATTGCCATAGGGTGCGGAGGGTCCTTGCTTTGCTTATTTTTGAGGACTTGGGAAGGATAGGGAGGTCTGCATGGTGATTTCGACAGCGGTAAAAGAGTAAACACGCACTTAATAGAAACGATATCTCTCCTCAGAATGAGGAGGGAGATGTTTACGTAAGCATGTGGGGGAGAGCTTAAAACTTCAAGCGTCTAACGATGGATCTAAGAATTTGGGGGAGCATCCTGGGTATCTTCATTACGTTCTATATCCAATCAGAAGTGAGATTTGGTTTAATTTATTCCTTCTCAATTTCAGTGATCGAAATACCAAAACCCGAAAAAGCGGAAAAGGTAGACCCGAAACCCGAAAAATCGGAAGAATCGAACGGTCTGCTAGAATATTTCGAGCGGATATTATGTCCACGCAACGTGGTGTTGCTGAGTGATTCTAAATGTGATAAGACTGAGATATGGAAGGCTTTAGCGGATGTGATGGTGTTTTTGCTAGAGAACAGCTATTTGAGTGAGGATTCGTTGACTGAACAGTGTCTGGCTGTTTATAGGCAGGATTGGCCACAGGTAACAAACTATATTATTTTTTTATCCATTTTGAATTAGTGGGAACCTAGAATAACTAGTTCATTTGTGGGAATGTGGACCTTTTAGTAGTCTATAGAAATAACTAGATTTATTGACTACTCTGAGATATAGTTCACTTCTCTAATAACAATTATGTTCAAAATTTTTTTGTATATTTTTGGATTTTTGAAGCTCATTATTTATTTGGGTTTCTCCTGAATTTGTTGACCCTGAGGAAAAGCCGCTTCTAGGTCTTTAGTTAAATCAATTTTGATCAATTTTATTTAAATTCTTTTCAGAATATTCTAGAAAATCTGTCAACATGTATGAAATCAGTTTCATCTCGATGGACGAGATCATCGACGGGGAAATTCACATTGTTTTTAGAATTCCTAGCAGATTATTGTAACGACATGGATTATGATTTAGTTGAATAAAACGTGTGTCTGTTAGTTAGCCTTGAAGGTCCGTAAAAAGATTTTTAAAAACCGTGTCAGTCTAAATTTATTCAATAATTTCTAGCCGCAGTGATTTCTATTTATTGAACTGTGTGCTTTTAAAAGAGTCTGTAATTTCTATTTATTGAACAGTGTGCTTTTAAAAGAGTCTGTAATTTCAATTTATTGAACCGTGTGCTTTTAAAAGAGTCGGTAATTTCAATTTATTGAACCGCGTGCTTTTAAAAGAGTCTGTAATTTCAATTTATTGAACCGTGTGCTTTTAAAAGAGTCTGTAATTTCAATTTATTGAACAGTGTCCTTTTAAAAGAGTCTGTAATTTCAATTTATTGAACCGTGTGCTTTTAAAAGAGTCTGTAATTTCAATTTATTGAACCGCGTGCTTTTAAAAGAGTCTGTAATTTCAATTTATTGAACCGTGTGCTTTTAAAAGAGTCGGTAATTTCAATTTATTGAACCGCGTGCTTTTAAAAGAGTCTGTAATTTCAATTTATTGAACCGTGTGCTTTTAAAAGAGTCTGTAATTTCAATTTATTGAACCGTGTGCTTTTAAAAGAGTCGGTAATTTCAATTTATTGAACCGCGTGCTTTTAAAAGAGTCTGTAATTTCTATTTATTGAACAGTGTGCTTTTAAAAGAGTCTGTAATTTAAAAGAGAAATATCTGTAATTTCTATTGGAACATTTACCTTTTAATTGCACAATGTGCTTTAAATAAAAACAATTCACAAAATTTTCATTT
Organism: Limenitis camilla; assembly: GCA_905147385.1. Classification (NCBI taxonomy): domain Eukaryota; kingdom Metazoa; phylum Arthropoda; class Insecta; order Lepidoptera; family Nymphalidae; genus Limenitis; species Limenitis camilla. The sequence continues at coordinate 675,162 of LR990252.1, read as the reverse complement.
TGATTTAATTTTATGTTCTTTAATGGAAAAGCTTTTTGCGGACTTTTAATGGTGTTTGTAATTCTTTTCGTGTTATTTATTATTTTTAATGTCCTTTTATTATATTTTATTATAGTTAATAAAATAATTGAGGGTAGTTCATGCAAAAAATAAATTTTAAAATGTGGGTAGTTAAATATTTAGTGATAATATACATAAACACCAAATTCGATGTCTTATATACAATAATGTAGAAATTATTGAAGGTAGTTGTAAAAAATATTTAGCTAAAATTGGCGACGCATTAGAAATTAAAAAAAAAGTATATATAGACTTCGTTATTGGGTCTATATAGTCTGTGGTGTAGAAAAATCAGGAGCAAAGTTTGCTCATTTATTGTACAGCAAATAAATAAAACGAATGGAAAGCTTATGTATAATACTACCATTTTTTAATAGTCTGTTTTATGAAAATTAAACCTTTAAGTTGGTAACTCCATAAGTATCTGCTGAAATCGTGCTGTATGTAAGACAGACTTGGAGTTAACAGCTTATCGCTTTTATACTTAACCTGTCATTAAGACGACAGATTGTACTTAGGTTTTCTCAAGTCTTTAAATATATATAAATATAAAAATGTTTATTCATCCCAAAAACTATTAGAATATTTAAAAAAAATTTTTTTGTGTTAATTATAGAATAGCCCCTACAATTATAAGACAGGTTTTAACAAAAGATAGAAGAAATAAATCCTATAAAATAAGTCTGCTCCTACAACAACAGGACATGCCTTACAACGATGGAACAGCCACGCCACAGGGCAGTTCCTACGACAATAGGATAGCCCCTACGATAGTAGGACAACCTCTACGACAATATGACAGCCTCTACAACAATAGGACATACAGACCTTACAACAATAGGACAACCTCTACGACAATATGACAGCCTCTACAACAATAGGACATACAGACCTTACAACAATAGGACAACCCTACGATAATAGAACAAGTCGCTACGACAATAGGACAACCCTACGATAATAGAACAGCTCGCTACGACAATAGGACAACCTCTACGATAACAGGACATACAGCCCCTACGACAATAGGACATACAGACCTTACAACAATAGGACAACCTCTACGATAACAAGACATACAGCCCCTACGATAATAGGACAACCTCTACGACAATAGGACATACAGACCTTACAACAATAGTACATCCCCTACAAACATAGCACAGCCCCGACGATAGTAGGACAACCTCTACGACAGTGTGTCAGCCTTTCCAACAATAGGGCAGGCCCTACAAAGATAGGACAGCCCCAACGATAGTAGGACAACCTCTACAACAGTGTGTCAGCCCCTACAAAGATAGGACAGCCCCAACGATAGTAGGACAACCTCTACAACAGTGTGTCAGCCCCTACAAAGATAGGACAGCCCCAACGATAGTAGGACAACCTCTACGACAGTGTGTCAGCCTCTCCAACAATAGGCCAGCCCCTACAAAGATAGGACAGCCCCAACGATAGTAGGACATCCTCTACGACAGCGTGTCAGCCTCTCCAACAATAGGACAGCCCCTACAAAGAAAGGACAGCCCCAACGATAGTAGGACAACCTCTACGACAGCGTGTCAGCCTCTCCAACAATAGGGCAGCCCCTACAAAGATAGGACAGCCCCAACGATAGTAGGACATCCTCTACGACAGCGTCTCAGCCTCTTCAACAATAGGACAGCCCCTACAAACATAGGACAGCCCCCACGATAGTAGGATAACCTCTACGACAGTTTGTCAGCCTCTCCAACAATAGGGCAGCCCCTACAAAGATAGGGCAGCCCCAACGATAGTAGGACAACCTCTACGACAGCGTGTCAGCCTTTTCAACAATAGGACAGCCCCTACAAAGATAGGACAGCCCCAACGATAGTAGGACAACCTCTACGACAGTGTGTCAGCCTCTCCAACAATAGGACAGCCCCTACGACGATAGGACAGCCCCTACAATCATACGTCAGCCCCAACGATAATAGGACAACCGCTAGGACAATGTAACAGCCTCTACAAGATTAGGACAGGCCTTAAAACGAGAGAACAGCTTCTATAACGATTGCAACTCCCCTTGTATTTTAGATCAGGAAATTTACGTTTCTAAGTCTCCTATGGGTCGTATTGGCATTATTATATAACACAAAAATATATTTTTTTTAATTAGTTTAATAGTTTTTGTAGTACAAACATACATCTTTACTTCTCTATAAAATAAGACTAGTTTTAGATAAATTGGACAAATAATAGCTGTATTGGATTTGCTCATTAGTCATGAAAATTTTCTCGATTATATTATATATTTATATATAGGAATAATACATATAAAAAAAATCAAACTTAAAATATTTCTGTACTCCGTAATAGTTTGCTTTGGCAAGTCAATTGTTGACTTCCGTGAATGAACAATCTCTTCGGCGAGTCAATAGTAGACTTCCGTAAATCAATATCTGCTTCGACGAGTCCATTGTTGACTTCCGTGAAGGAACAGCCTATTTCGGTGAGTCAAGAGTAGACTTCAATAAATCAAAAGTCTATTTCGGAGAGTCAATTGTTGACTTCCGTATTTGAACAGTGTACATCGGTGAGTCAATTGATGACTTCAGTAAATAAACAGTCAACTTCGGTAGGTCAAGTGTAGACTTCAATAAATCAATAGTTTACTTCGGTGAGTCGAGAGTAGATTTCAATAAATCAATAGTTTACTTCGGCGAGTCAATTGTTAACTTCAGTAAATAAACAGTCTACTTCGGTGAGTCAAGAGTAGACTTCAATAAATCAATAGTTTACTTCGGCAAGTCAATTGTTGACTTCAGTAAATAAACAGTCTACTTCGGTGAGTCAAGAGTAGACTTCAATAAATCAATAGTTTACTTCGGCGAGTCAATTGTTGACTTCAGTAAATAAACAGTCTACTTCGGTGAGTCAAGAGTAGACTTCAATAAATCAATAGTTTACTTCGGCAAGTCAATTGTTGACTTCAGTAAATAAACAGTCTACTTCGGTGAGTCAAGGGTAGACTTCAATAAATCAATAGTTTACTTCGGCGAGTCAATTGTTGACTTCAGTAAATAAACAGTCTACTTCGGTGAGTCAAGAGTAGACTTCAATAAATCAATAGTTTACTTCGGCGAGTCAATTGTTGACTTCAGTAAATAAACAGTCTACTTCGGTGAGTCAAGGGTAGACTTCAATATATCAATAGTTTACTTCGGCGAGTCAATTGTTGACTTCAGTAAATAAACAGTCTACTTCGGTGAGTCAAGGGTAGACTTCAATATATCAATAGTTTACTTCGGCGAGTCAATTGTTGACTTCAGTAAATAAACAGTCTACTTCGGTGAGTCAAGGGTAGACTTCAATATATCAATAGTTTACTTCGGCGAGTCAATTGTTGACTTCAGTAAATAAACAGTCTACTTCGGTGAGTCAAGGGTAGACTTCAATATATCAATAGTTTACTTCGGCGAGTCAATTGTTAACTTCAGTAAATAAACAGTCTACTTCGGTGAGTCAAGGGTAGACTTCAATATATCAATAGTTTACTTCGGCGAGTCAATTGTTAACTTCAGTAAATAAACAGTCTACTTCGGTGAGTCAAGGGTAGACTTCAATATATCAATAGTTTACTTCGGCGAGTCAATTGTTGACTTCAGTAAATAAACAGTCTACTTCGGTGAGTCAAGGGTAGACTTCAATATATCAATAGTTTACTTCGGCGAGTCAATTGTTAACTTCAGTAAATAAACAGTCTACTTCGGTGAGTCAAGGGTAGACTTCAATATATCAATAGTTTACTTCGGCGAGTCAATTGTTGACTTCAGTAAATAAACAGTCTACTTCGGTGAGTCAAGGGTAGACTTCAATATATCAATAGTTTACTTCGGCGAGTCAATTGTTGACTTCAGTAAATAAACAGTCTACTTCGGTGAGTCAAGGGTAGACTTCAATATATCAATAGTTTACTTCGGCGAGTCAATTGTTGACTTCAGTAAATAAACAGTCTACTTCGGTGAGTCAAGGGTAGACTTCAATATATCAATAGTTTACTTCGGCGAGTCAATTGTTAACTTCAGTAAATAAACAGTCTACTTCGGTGAGTCAAGGGTAGACTTCAATATATCAATAGTTTACTTCGGCGAGTCAATTGTTAACTTCAGTAAATAAACAGTCTACTTCGGTGAGTCAAGGGTAGACTTCAATATATCAATAGTTTACTTCGGCGAGTCAATTGATGACTTCAGTAAATAAACAGTCTATTTCGTAAATCAATAGTGGACTTCCGTAAATTACTAGCATACTTCCCTAAAACACTAGTAAACTTTGAAGTATTAATGTGGTAGAAAATTTAGAAAAAAATATGTAATATTTCTATATAATTTTAATATTAAAAAAACGAATATTAATTATATTTTAAAAAAATTTACATTTTATAAAACCTGAGTGTAATTCCCAGAATGTGATGCTTTTTGTACAGATATGCTATTAAATGTGTATATACTGATTGTTTATTTACCTCACACTTTGATATATAATTGACGACCTACATTGAATTGTTGTATAGCATAGCAAAGCCCTAACCCCTCCCCCCTCCTCCCGTGCTTACACATTGATGTATACATTTTTCTTCCTCATTTTGAACACCCTATATTCATGTTTTGATGTGCGTGTTTACCTTTTATCGGTGATGTAAACACCATGCAGACCCCCCCTCCTCCTCCACCCTTCATGTATTTGTGATTTTAAAGTAATAAAGCTTGTCTATGGTTTGACATTAGTCTAGGTGAAGTTTGTCGCGCTAATCTCAGGAACTACTGGTCTGATTTGAAAAATTCTTTCAGTGTTAGATAGCTGATTTATCGAGGAAGACTATAGGATATATATCATCACGCTAAGACCAATAGGAGCGGAGCTACACGCGGACAAAGTCGCGCGGGTCGACTACTTAGTATATATATAGAAACTTAAATCTTAGAGAATAATGAAAGTGCATTAGAATCATTAGTTATTAGACAAAAACAGTATTATATAACCCCCCCTCCCCCTAGTCATCAAAAATTTACAAACCAAGGAATCTCCTTTAATGCTTACGTAATACTTGAATATACATATGCAAGTGATCCATCGGCGTTTGATGCGATTTAGTTGATGAATGTAAAGTATTCAATATAGGTCGTACAATCAATCGTAATACCATGTATAGTAGCCGGCAGCTAACTATAGGTATAAGCAAAAATAGTGGGGGTGAGTAGCGTTCTATCCGTGACGTGACTTCTGGACATTCAAGGTCAAACCTATACTTACGTGCCGGTAGCTATACAATGCTCCATCTTAGGATGGTTTTCTTTGAGGGTAGTCAAACAAAATAATAATTTATAACTTGTTTATTCTAATGAATATTTTAATACTTATTATAACAACTTATATAACTGTGTTTGTATAAAATATATTTGTCATATATTTCGGTCAAAATTTGCAAAACATCAATTAAACATGCCTTTTTATAGCACATGTAATGATATTAAAAGGACATGGCAGAAACAAAATTCATAAGGATTTTCTGTTTAGAAAAAACCGATCGGAATCCAACACAAGAATCGATTTTAAATGAAAATATCGATTAATCGAATATTCTGAATATTTAATGTCGAATTCGTTATTCGAATTTTGTAAAGTTTTTTGATAAGATTCGAATTATTCAAAACAGCGACTATGGTATTATTTTCGAATTCAAAAGATCGATTTTTCCATCAGATCGTCACCCCATCAGGTTAAAATTTATTCGTGTCCACTCACCATCAAGTAGACCGTCTACTCGAAAAAGAACTACAAACAGTTGAAACGTAAACAGATCGGTCATTTGTTCTGTCATGTGCTAGATATAGTACATGAACACTTATAATAAATATAAATAAATTCTTCTAATTTATAATTGCTTAACTAACGTATTGGGTTCACATAAGACCCATAGCCACCAAATTCAAGAGGGGTACCCAAAAAAGGGATATTAGTTTTTATGAGACCCAAAAAGTGTATATACCCATAAGTGGCCACCATCGCCCATGGACATCGACAAAACAAGAGGTGCCCTCGAAGATAGAATATTGAAGGGGAGTGAAGAAAAAATGCTGCGGTTTCAGGGGGACCCTGAGCAAGAGCCCAGAGTCCACTAGATCCGCAGCATTAATGGGATGGGAGAGGGAAGGGATAAGTCTGGCCCACATGCGACGCGAGCGGAACGCGTCCATGACACGGTCGGGGTACAGATCCCCTACCACCAAGGAAGGAATTTTTGATCAGATTCAAATAGAATTAAAAATTCTAAAAAAAGGAAAAGTCCCTCAGAATTTCATTATTAGGTAGAAACCCTAAGGGGGGGGGGCCAAGTTTTAATTTAGAAACCACCTCAATACGTTAGTTAAATTACTACATATAACTAAACATGGAAGCGCGTTAACAAAATTGTAAAAATATACATTTTGGTAAACTCTATAACATTGGCGAATCTAGAGGGCTTGGGGGTCACGACCCCAAACTCCACCTTGATCTATAAATTAACTATACTCATACAAGAATCACAAAAACGCCAACAGACGTTCCTCCGTGTGCTTTATAAATTATGTTCTATAGAAAGGACATAACGTTATGCAATTATGGAAAAACGTCTGTTATTTATCAGTATATACAAAGTACGATTTAAATTGTAGATATTATTATATTTTTTGAAGAAAGGAGGTTGTGAACCCCTAAAAAATGATGAATAACTTGACACGGTAGACAGAAAAATAATTGAAATATAAGATGGCGCGCGTCTAGTGATATAGAAACGTCGATAAAGTTGAAATCCTTCAAATTATAATCCCTTCCATTTAGTCCCAAAAATCTATTACTCGAAATCTCAACACCTGGTCGCAACAAGGGGGGCTTCTCATTGAGATACAATGAACAGGTTAATTTTGAATCTGAATCTCTCATAAGAGAAATGAAAATGATGATTTTGGCACAATTTCTTTAAAGAAAAGCACAAAATTCTAAAATAGAAAGAGGTGTTCATCAAGGAGATACTCTGTCCCCTGAAATCTTTATTACATTTCCAAGACAATTACAAACAAAATTAGAAAATATCTTAACTCTTTTAAATGCAGACCATTGTTTGCTAATCTCACAAATACACATAGAACAGATAAGAGTAGAAATTAACTTTGATTTTAAGAAAGCTTTTGACTTAATCTCTCATCTAAACATGACTAAAATATTAGAAGAGAATAATATAAATAAAAGCTACAATTAAATCTTAAGTCATATTTATTAAAATTGCTCAAGTGAACATTAATTGAACTTAAAGGAAATTATCAAATTTTAAAGTAGAGCTTGGAGTTCGTCAAGGAGATCCTCTGTCACCTAAAATGTTTCTGTATATTCTGGATACAATTCTAAGTAGAGCTTTGAGATGCCGGAATAAATAAACATTCTTCATTCTTTACCTTGTCAAGTTATTCAAAAAAAGAAACATGAAATTTGGTTTCAATTCAAAAATTGTTATTTACTCATCTAACGTTACTTAGCAGCGATAGCCTAACGTTAAGAATTTGGCGTCTTACTTGGGAGGTCCAAGTTCGATCCCTAACACAGGCACACACACCGACGACATTAATGAGTTAAGTGTGTGCTTTAACGGTGAAGGAAAACATCGTGAGGAAACCTGCACTCCTGAGAGTTCTCCATGTTCTCAAAGGTGTGTGAAGTCTGCCAACCCGCACTGGGCCAGCGTGGTGGACTATGGCCTAACCCCCTCCTAATTAAGAGGAGGAGACCCGGCTCAGCAGTGGGTCATTCACGGATTATGATGATGATGATTATTTAAAGTGGTATCATTAAACTATCCGTTATTCAACTACATTATGTTTGGCGCCATATTTACGCGCGGCCATTTTGATTCGAACGCCATCTTGGTTTATGAAATGTACATCATTATCGTTACTTTAATAGAGGTAAAGTTGTTTATAGATCACATAACTACTTTCTAATCATTTATAAAAAGGCTAATCTATTTATTACTTCAAAATTAGCCAAAATTTATCTTTGCCATATAAAATTAATAATCAATCTCAATCCAAAATCTTTAAATTATGGATTGAAAACAGGTACCATTGATTCCAAATTTGAATTCTATTTTCTATACATAATCCAAAGATTGAAATTGGTTCTTAATTTCGCCTATACGACGTGCTTAGCGTGACGTCACACACTACAAAGTAAAGCGACACAATGTAAATGATCTGCACTTGTATTGAATAGTCTAAGATGGTGACGTCATCAACCGTAAAGGTCTACAGGTTTCTGACTCTTCTTATGCCCGATATCAATTCAAATTTGGAATAAAAATTCAATGTGTAATCTGTGAAGTTTGGATTGAGATTGATTACTAATTTCGCCCGTTAGTAAACTTTGAATATCTATTTTTTTGTATTTTAGCACAATTTGACATCTTTTCACTCATCACGATTTGTGTAACGCACATTGTGTATTTCATCATCACTCAAATTTCCTTTTTTGGCGGAATATCTCCAATTTCATTTTTTTTTTACAAATTCATATTCATTACAATAAATCACTTTTTTAATATTGCTATTCCAGTATTTTATTCAAGTTAAAATATGTTTTGTTTAGCATTCGCTACAACTTCATTTTTAGCCTGATCTGACGTTTCAGTGACATCAGTTTCTTAATCAACCTTAACTTCTCCATCTCTTTCACTAAATTCTTCATCTATTTCATAATTGCCACTAAATTGTTATATTATAACATACCATTCCCGTTATTTTTTAATTTTAGCTAGTACCTCATCATCACTCGGATCTGAAATCTCAATTTTGACGTCACAACCGACATCGACTTCACAGAAGTCAACCTTTATCTCCAGATTTTTGTTCCTAACCTTTTCCCAGACATCTTTGGCAACACTCGCGTCCGTGTCCGTACATTCGTATCGATCATTCGGATGTTTTCGACCGTAATGCCTAATAATATTCTGCCTATGCGAAAAAGTTTTACCGCAAACGGTACACACGAACGGTTTCGCATTAGTATGAGTCCGCATGTGGTATTTTAACCGACTCTCTTTGGGAAAGGTTTTGTTACAGACTTCGCATACTAAATGTTTTACTTTCGCGTGACGTAATGTGTGACGTTGCATGTTGTGTTTGTGCGCGAACAGTTTGTTGCAAACCGGACAAGCGTACGGCTTCTCGCCAGTATGGCGGCGCATATGCGGCTTTATGAGACCGGCGTGCGTAAATTTTTTCCTGCACACTTTACACGAATAGGGTTTAATACCATTATGTAGTTGCACGTGTCGAATTAGTGTAGATTTGTATTTGAACGCCATTTTGCATTTGTCGCACACGAAAGGCTTTTCTGTTGTGTGTCGTCGTAGATGACTCTTTAGCAAGAACTCCTTTTTAAAAGTTTTATTACAGATGGTACAGATTATTGGATCGTGATTCGGCCTTTTGCATTTCCCTTTCCCTTGATGTTTCAGCAGGTTAGCTTTGACGGCAAACTGTCGCGTGCACTTCTGACACTCGAACGGTTTGATGGCCAAGTGTATACGTTTGTGCTGCTCCAAATTTGATGGGGTTCTAAACATTTTGCCACATTCGTCGCATTTGAAGCGTTTCTCCGTGGAATGTGTCAAGAGATGTCTCTCGTAGTGTGCAGCTTTGACGAACTGTCGGAAGCACGTGGCACACTCGAGTTTCTCTCTGGTGTGTAGCAGCATGTGTCGCTGAACGTTCGCTTTGCTCGCGAATCTCTTGTGACATATTGGACACATATATTTGCCGTCTACCGTCGAATTTAAGGATAACACTGCTTCTGAAACTGGAGAAAACATTTCTCTAGGTAATTGAAGCATTTATTGGATGCATAAAACACACAGAGTGCGGCGTAGCTTTGAAAGTACTTGTTTAAGTATTGGTTTAACCACTAAAGGCTGGACAATTTCCAACCTCTGTTCTGATAGATTTTTATTTAGGGTAGTTTGTTGTGTTTGAAAAATTAAAAGAATTCTTTTTGTTTATAATCTTTTGGCCAAAGCACACCCGCACTCTGTGTGTTTCGCGCATATACATACATTTTTTAATGCACTAGAGAGAACTAGATCATAGATTAATTGGATGAGAGAGGAGGGGGATATGTTTAGCACACATGCAGCTTGACATGATCGGATTTGCACGTTTGTGGTTGCAAGCCAGTAGGGGAGGAGAACAGTTCCCGTACCACCTAAGGTGTGCCTCTTACAAATAAATACTCACCATCACTAATATATGTAGTAGACAGCACCGGCGGACGCTCGTCTGGCACGATGAAGCCTAAATCTTCCTCCTGTAATATTTGACATCAAGATTATAGGTTAGGCGCCCAGAGAAAACTCTTCAAAATTTTTTAATTTTTTTTTGGTGGTATGTATAGTAAAGTATTTTAATCATCCTACCCTCCCCAACAAACATTGAGAATCTCGTGAAATATTTAGGTATTGGAATTGATATAGTTATAATCTTATTGCATTTGTTATAATTTTCCCCGTATTTTCATTTTTAGATCAATCTATTTACAAACTGCAATGTCGTTAATAGTTTAAACTGATTACAACAGTGTTGCCCAAAGATACCGAAATACCCGTTTACCCAAAAGAATGTTACCAGACATTTATATTTCTTATCATCGTCGTAAGCATAGCACACGATACTGAAAGCATTAGCGTACAATTTTTCTGATTAAATTTTAGGTTATCATCACGACCCTCCAATGGCCACCTGCTGAGCCGGTCTCCTCCTCAGAATGAATGAGGAGGGTATTAGGCCATAGTCCACCACGCTGGCCCAGTGCGGGTTGGCAGACTTCACACACCTTTGAGAACTTTTTTAAGGAACTCTCAGGAGTGCAGGTTTCCTCACGATGTTTTCCTTCACCGTTAAAGCAAGTGATGTTTTGTGAAAAAAAATTGAAAAATTTTAGGTTAGTCGCCCAGGAAACAATATGCTTCTAAGGCTGCATTTAGACCAGAGATGTAAGAGGATGTAACAAGGGGTGTTTGGTATCCTCGCTCAGCTCTGATGGAAACGGAGCCTAACATTGAAGTCTACTACTATTGTAAGTAAAACTACTTACAGCCGGCGGAAGTTCTTCAGGTTCTTGTTTAATTACAACTTCAATATCGACGTTCGGTTGGCAGCCTGGTTCGTAATTCATGAAGGATGGTGGAATCCATTTCTCCGAGCTCTCCGAAGGTGAGTCTGGTTTTAAACTGAAAAGTATACTTTTAATCTTGAATGTGCGTAAATCACTATTAGAGTTTGCCTGCTATTTGCCAAAATAGTAGACATCGTGGATTGAACTACCTATACAGGTTCACAGCACGCTCACAATATACAACTATAACCACTACTTTTACTCAGACGTAGAGATAGCTGCGGGTAGTTTTATATTATATAAACCAATTATACACCAAGAGTGACCTGCCCTCGCTTCGCTTTTGGTATTAAAAGCAAGAGAGAATTGATAAATGTAAAAAGGCTAAAGAGATATAGAAGAGCATATAGAGAGTGAAAGAGAGATAATATAGATAAAGAAATAGACAAAAGGGAAAGTGAAATAGATAAAAAAAAATTAAAAAAGAGAGGGTAAGATAGAAATGAAGAAAGATTACAAAATATGGCAACACTACATCAACTGTCACTGAGGAATAGTGAAGATTGCTATCAGTGAAAGAATTGTCAAAATCTGATTGTAACTGTATCTACATTTCACGCTTGAACCACTGAACCGATTTTGATGAAATTTGGTACAGAGATAGTATTACAAATGCGAAAGTAACTGTAACTGTCTGTCACGCTTTCACGCTTTAAGCACTGACCCGATTTTGGTGAGATTAAGTTTAGAGACAAACTAGAGCTTGGGAAAGGACATGGGCTACATTTTAAGGAGAAATAAAATGATTGAAATAGGGGATGAAGGGCATGTCGAGCTCGTCTTTTTGAATAAGGGTGCAGTTCCACCAGATAGGTGCAAGGATGTGTAGCTAGCGCTATGTCGCTTCTCATCTTTGCTAATCTCTGATAGTCGACCAACGCGATTATGATCACGTGTAGCTCCGCTCCTATGGGTCGTAGCGTGATGATATATATCCTATAACCTTCCTCGATAAATGGGCTACCTAACACTGAAAGAATTGTTCAAATCGGATTAGTAGCTCCTGAGATTAGCGCGTCCAAACAAACAAACATACACAACATAACAAGCAAGCAACCATATATAAATTGCAGTCATCTAGTTAAATCTGCTATTTGATTGAATGACTAGCGCGTTCATTGAATGCCTAAAGGGCAACTCGTCAAGTTGTTTAATGTAACGTTCATCGTCTTGACTGAACGCATAGCATAGTCGTTGAATGGGGATATAGCCGACTTTGTAATGTTTGGTTAGGGTGACCATTTATCGAAATAAAATATCAACACAGTGCTATCTGTGCGAGCGGTTTGACGCCATATTTGTTTTGGTGACTACTAGCGCCGCAGTGGGACAAAAATGCACTAAAAACTTCAATCACCTGACTGATTTAACGTCCGCTCTGTTCAAAGGACTATGTTACAATCCGCTAACTAGTTGGACGTTGGGTGACGCAACGTCCAACTAGTCACTCAATGAACGCGCTAGTCATTCAATCAAATAGCAGATGACGGCGACATATATATAACAAAACATTTTGAAAATTAAAATATAGTAAATATTGGTAAACGAATGCACTCTTCACTTCACTCTTTAAAACGTCAACAAAACTTTTTCCTTTACAAACAAAACTACTTGACTGCTGACGACATCTCGTAAGAGCCGAGTTACCCAGCCCACCCCCTTGGTAGGGATCTGTTTCCTTCTGGCTTGCGACCACCAGCATGCGAATCCGATCGCCAAGTGTCATAGACGCGTTCCGGTTGAGCCGCATGTGGACCTCCCTCACCCATCCTATTACTGCTGCGATTCCAATGAACACCGGGTTCTTGCCCGGGGTCCATTGAAACCGCAGCAGTCTTCTCTTCGCTCCTCCACCTCACTCTATCTTCGAGACGGCGACGCATCGACAAAACAAGAGATGCACTCTAGTTTTGTCGATGTCTATGGGCGACGGTGGACACTTTCCATCAATCAAAAAAAAAATCTGAATTCCGACGTCAACTTAAGTGGCTCCCTATTCGACTGCGCAGGAATATGCGCATACGTATCATTTATAGGCAAGCGTTTGAGCGTAATCTGCCTGATGTTAAGCACGACACCGGACACGGTCTCGTGATCGAGGATGTATCACGCTTATATTATAGTATGAATGTATATTGTTATTTAGTGATATATGTACGGTTTTAAAAAAGCAGTGATGGCCCAGTGGTTGAGAGTTCAAGTCATTCGGGAGGTCCGAGTTAGATCCCCCACACACACCTCTGACTCTGAGTTATGTGTGTTTTAAGCAATTAAATATCACTTGCTATAACGGTGAAGGACTCCTGAGAGTTCCCTAAAGACCTCAAAGATGTGTGAAGTCTGCCAACCCGCACTGAGCGTGGTGGACTATGGCCTAATACCCTCCTCATTCTGAGGAGGAGACCCGGCTCAGCAGTGGGTCATTGAAGGGTTGTGATGACTGTACGATTTTATGTAGGTATGTATTTTTGTATAGTGTAGTTATTATTGCGTATAAAGCTGTTATTTTTAATTATCTTATGAGCCTGCCCCGCTTTTTCTAATAATCCTCTACTATATCCAGCGGCTACTGGAAGAGATCTCTTCTAAGAGATAAGCAAACCTTTATACACTAGTTCTCATATGTACCAATTTTTGTATATAGTTTAAGGTACAAGAATAAATAAATAAAATAAATATAGAGATATAGCAATAGGGGATGAAATTTAACCCATACAAAGCCAGGGTAGGCGACCCAAAAATATTAATTACAATGAACCCAGAACATGAAATTAAGCATCAGTATGTGAGTGGTTCATGCGTCGAATTCACGATCGATAAGTAGTGGGTTCAAATCCCAGTCATTGGACAACTGACGAGGCCCCCACCTGACACAAGCATTTAGCTTACTAATCATGGACAAAGCACAGGCAGCGTATACAAACTATGGAGTCCAGGTACTGAACCATCTGAACAAACTTGCAGCAGGAATCAACTAACTTACGTCAAAAAATTGAAGCTAAAACACATAATGATTGTTTTATAGTAAGGATTAGATGTCTTCGATGGAACACGATGCCTAACCCATCTGCTCAAGTAAAGAAACTGATTGCAGATCATAAAAAAAATTGAATTAAATAACATTAGCAACATTAAACATAAGAGACACCTTTATAAGATATTCTGATCTTAGAAAAATTATTTACTAAAATAATACAAAAGGTAGATCCTTAATTGTTTGGGTATTTTCAATTAACTTCCTTCATTCACATTTTCAATATTTGCAGATTAAGAATAGTTAAAATGCGACCCAGATCTATCCTAAATCCAATCAGTATACCAAACATATAGGCTGCATGATAAGATACCGAGTGCCTTTATCAGAAGGAAAACTAAAGTAACGGACATCCTTACCCACATAGACCGACAACAGTGGAGGTTGCGGTGCAACACTGACAAATGGTGATAAGATGAAAGGATGACGTTATACAAACATTACGTCCATGGTGGGCAAGAGTTGCCGCTGATAGAGAACAATGGTGAGAGTCGGAGGGAGCTTATGTCAAAAGGCATTCTGAAATTAGATTCCTAATTTAACTCAACTGCTCAATTCTAGAAATTGTAAACAAAATATGAAATTAAAGGCTATTTTATTTATCCTTTGTTTGTTACAAAATTCTTTAATAATTGACTAAACCTGACAATAATATTAGCTGTTATTGTGTATACTTTCTAAAGAAGTAATACAGAGCAGTCCACGGAATAGAGCTTCATGCTCGTAACAATTTCTAGCACTCCTCCCTTGCTCCACAAAAAACAAGGCCAATGAAGCTATTGGCTCAACAAACACATCTCTCGCTACTCAACCTCGCTCATATCTGGTGGAAACGCAGCTTAAATGAAGTGATTCTATTGGTTCTTAACAAACACGTTCCTCACTAGACATCCTCCCTCATAACTGGTGGAAGTGCAACTTATATGAAGTGATTCTATTGGTTCTTAATAAACACATCCCTCACTACACAACCTCTCTCATCTCTGGAGGAAACGCAGCTTAAATGAAACGATTCTATTGGTACTTAACAAACACATCCCTCACTACACAACCTCTCTCATCTCTGGAGGAAACGCAGCTTAAATGAAACGATTCTATTGGTACTTAACAAACACATCCCTCACTACACAACCTCTCTCATCTCTGGAGGAAACGCAGCTTAAATGAAGTGATTCTATTGGTACTAAATAAACACATTACTTGCTACATATCCTTGCTCAAGTCTGGTGGAAAGCGCAGCTTAAAGGAAACGATTCTATTTGTTCATAACAAACACATCCCTCACTACACAACCTCTCTCATCTCTGGAGGAAACGCAGCTTAAATGAAACGATTCTATTGGTACTTAACAACTACATCCCTCACTAGAAATCCTAGCTCCACAAAAAGGTCAATATCAACCACAAAGGATTTATGTTGAATGAAATAATATTGGTGCATATAATAACATGCTAAGTAGTCCACAAATTAATTTAGTTTGGGGACCTACTTAGAGTTAGTCAGTTATAAAATAAATAATCAATATTATTTAGTTGATCTACTTACTCAAAATCAGGTAAATCGGGCTCCACCTTGATATTAACGAATTCAGTCTGATTTCCATTTTCCGATACATTTTCATCAGAGTTCTCGTTCGACGACTCTTCCAATTCAATCTTAATGTTTATATACTCGACGGACATTTTAATTATTTATATTATATATAACTTATTTATACTGTTATTAATTACATTTTTGGGTAATTTATTATTATATACCGCTATGTGTCGCTTCTTATTCACTTCACTTTTTTGCTGATTGCTGCTATTCGTTTTGACTTTAGCTTACTGTGTTGCCATACTACAGATATGTTGGCATATTAAAAATTTAATAAAAATAAAAAAAATTATAATCATTAAATATATATGTAAAAAATTCCAATATATATTATAAAAAAAATTAAAGAGTAAAAAAATATCACTACTTTTTTGCTGTTAACCACAGATTGTTGATTTAATTTTGTCTTTTCTTTACTGTGTTACAATACTACTGATATATTGCCATATTGGTAAAGTAATAATAAAAATATGTTATTTTATTTTACTATAAATTTATGCAAAAAAAATCTATCAATCCTATAAAAAAATTGTCGAAAGTATAATATCTAGTTTTTTAATCAGTGTAGAGTTCTTTTCTGCTGATTGTCACAGATTGCTGATTTTATTTTTAACCTTACTATGTTGCAACACTACTGACATGCTGCCGTATTGAATTTTAATAATATATATATATTATTACAAAATACAAATACAAAATATAAAAATAAAAATGTCAACAATTACAATCAAATATTATAATCTATATAGAATAAAAAACATAACCAACAAATATTGAGATTTAAAAAATCAAAGCTAACTATATTTTAATACTAATGTTGCAATATTAAAAAATATATTTTTATTATTATTAAATATCTGCCAAATCGTATTTTTAATCTGTATAGATAAGTAAATTGTTTTAAAAAAAATCTCAGCATTCGTAGTTTAGAAAGTTAAGGTTTAGGTTTTATATATTTCTCGAGTCGAGACTCGACTCTTTATATTACCTCGACAGTCGGACTGCAGTCTTAATCTTGCACGGAGAGCTCGAAGAGCGAACATTGTCTGAGTATTGCTAGTGAAAGAGTTAAGTGCAGTGTTGTCTATATAATCTTCTTAGTTTCCCTGTGTTGCCATAGTATTGCTAAGTATAAAGTAATTGTTGCCAAGGTTAAAAAAAACAAAATTATCATGTTTTCCGAGATTTATTCTCTTTGAAGAAACTTATCACTAGATGGCGCTGCAGCAAAGTTTTAAATTATTTATTATATCTACCCTCCCATACTATTTTTCTAGAAACAATTTGTGTCGGTATGGTTGGATGTGTCGTCATAAACGAAGTGCAGTTTCCTTTTTTTATGGGATACCATCCTGAAAAATTAACCCCATTGATTATTAAAAAACCAAATTATTTAACAAAATTATTTCTTAATTTTTTTTTAATTGTAAAGTACTTAGACTCACCTTGTCCTGAAAAAAAACATTAAATGTTTATGAGAATGTTAAAATGGCATTTAAGTATAGACTAAGAGCTAAAGGCAATATAGTAGATATTACTTTTGTATCATACAAATTTGATATTTTTTTGACTTTGGATCTATTACGTGTTTATTAAATTATAAAAAAAAAAAAAATTAATGGTCTCGATATGGTGGATACTCGGTGGCGGTGCTAGACGTCGGTAACATAGTGATTGAGAAGGACTCGCAAATAACTGGAAACTAAGTCGACCCATGCGTCATCAGTTGCCTAGAGGGAGGCAAGTTGATATAAATGGAAGATGGAGAAAGTGGGGAAAGTCTCAATTGTGGGATTTATTTCCCTTCTTGACAGTTTAGTATGGAACAGCTGATTCGTTTGTGATTTCAGGATTGCTCCCACTGTAACAGTAAAGATTCGAATTTAAGATACATTTTTTTCTCTACGAGAGGGGGAGGGGGGCAGCTGCCTCCCTTTGAGACACCATTGTCGACGTCTACAGCTCGGCTAGCTCCACCTCTACTATCCACAACCCTCGTGAAAGAAATTAATATTGCTTATAATAATTATGGCGTTATACGTGAATGCTTCTTACGTAATTCTGCTCCCGCGCGACTAAACACATTTTGATCAAGTTTTGCTATTAATAATAAGCATATTATCGTACGCACTTTTCTTATGATGCACACAGTTAGCCAGCTGCAGTTGGCACAAGTTGTCAAATGTTCTGAATTCATTTCTATATTCCTGATGATCCAATCTCATTCCACATACTGTCTTGTAGCTGAAAGTATTTGTTACAATAAGTCAGCGGGGTAGTAGCTAGAGCCAGGGGGATCGTTGAGGTCATGACAATCCACCTCCACCCATTACGAAATATTTACAGAGACTTCGCAATGGCGGCAAAATTAAATGTCTAGCACCGCCATTGATAGCTCGACCTCTATTACGCGATCTTCTTAGTTTGTAAGTTGGGTCCAGCATAACTTTTACTGTACCTATAATTTTTTAATTCAAAATTGGTATATATATTACATTAATATTGCTTATAATAAGAATGGAGGGAGAGGAGGGGAGGATTTTGTGCGTTATGAGGACATAATAGTAGTTACAGTCAAAGGTATCCAAGTATATTTCCAGCCTCAAAGTCACTAGTGCTTTTCAGGGGCGAGGCGCGCCACATGTGATTGGTTTTTACACAATAGTTCTGCTCCCACGCGCCTGCTATTTGTCAAAAGTAAACGTCATGGTCTTAACAATCCCCACTTTTGCTCAAACATCAATAAAAATAAATCTTACAGTTCAAATATCTTCGGACACACTTGGTTACATTCATCGTGTGTTGTCGTGTTCCCTTTATTCAGAAAGTGCGCTTGACGGCGTTTTGTTGATGCTTTTCTTTAATAAAATAATATTTTTATTAATATTGAAATTCATAGAAACTCTGGAACTGATAAATGTTGAACACTAGTGGTGCCATCTATTGAGTTACATTAAAAATAATTGAGCGTGAGAGGATCAAGCAATGGTTTTACCACTTAATGTGAGGGATGTATTGATGGATCAGATATATGATTTATGAGAGATTCAAACGAGTAAACGATTATTGATTAATCGGGATGGCAGCGCCATATTTCCTATTTGTTGATTTACTTCCCCCCGCCATTGGAGGGGCATTGCTACTATCACTGTCGTGTCCGTTTATATTCCCTGACTAACGCAGTACAGTTTAGTATCTTTGAGTGAACATCACCTGGAGTAGTGCTGGAGGAAGTGTAACAATAATGTGTCTCTATGTTACAAATACGAACCTCTCTGACTAAGGATCATGTGAGTTCTTAGGTCTTATTTATTGTGTGTCCCTACTAGGTGTTTTAACATAACCTTAGGTTAGGTTAGTGTTACAATTACTGTAGTGGAGACGAGTGTTGTAATTATTTAAAGGATATCCTTAAGCCTATACCTTGATCACAAGCCCAAAGCACTGCTTGATTTCCTGTCACAGTAGTTTCTATCAGAATAATATGAGATCGTTTAATTATCTTCTGTCCGTATCGCAGGCCAAATATATTCAAAGCAGGCCATCCTTTGTGTATTCTAAATGCGTCGTTGTAGACTAACTAAGATGGCTGACAACTCCAACTATATTATAAGCGAAATAAATCAGAAACTTTTATTACCAACTTACCTATAAAATACCCAATCACCATCATCCCAATATGGCTCATAGTATCCGTCATCCTTATTTCTTTTAGTAGTTTCATCATTTAGAAAAAACATGTCCATCGGGCCTGGAGGGCTATGAAACACAAGAAATGAGCGTGGGATGTGTTTGTCAAGAACCAATAGACTTCATTTGACATACCGAGCGTGGATAGGTAAATTAAGCGTTTCTATTGGTTCTTGACAAACACATCCCTCACTACGCATCCTCGCACATCTGTGCTGTAAACGCAGTTAAAGACTACAATACCTCTATCACCCCCCTCGGACAAAAAACTAAAAACATACCTGGGTTTTCTTCGATTATTGTCTAAATTTCTATTGAGTGTGGATTTTGATACAGCTAGAACTGACACTAATAATGTTATGAATGAATAACATCCAAAAACCCTCCCCCTACTTCTGTGGTTACCTGATAACAGAAAAATAAAATATTTCATAATTTCGAATAAGTCAAACATTGAATGTTACACTCGATTAAAAATAAATTAATTTTTATGATTTTATGCAAATTTTATCGAAGCTCTTTTTTGCTAAATTATTTTTTTGTTTGGTTATAGGGTAGGTTGGTAGGATCTGCTCCTCCTTCTCTTCATTCCACCTACTCACTCAATTTTCAGGAGATCAACAAAATGAGAGATACTCATGAGCTAAGGTGAGGTGACTTGCCATCTGGAATTACCATTAACTCCAAGTTACCCCGAAGGGTCGGGAGTTTGGGTCAATTTTAGATATCTACCTTCTATTCCAAAGCTAGAAGTCCAAAAAATCATCTCTATAA
The DNA here is from genome assembly GCA_905147385.1 of Limenitis camilla. Classification (NCBI taxonomy): domain Eukaryota; kingdom Metazoa; phylum Arthropoda; class Insecta; order Lepidoptera; family Nymphalidae; genus Limenitis; species Limenitis camilla. The sequence goes on along the minus strand of LR990252.1, from coordinate 654,779 downwards.
CAGCATAAGGGCAGAAGTTTGAGGGGTCCTGAGCTATCACTACTTGGTTGGATGTTGAAGTTTTTTTTGGTGTTGGTAGGATACAAGATTAAGAATGGATTCCGCTCCCCTTCCCTGAAGTCCCAATATATTAAAATTAAAAAAAATACAACTGAATTGATAACCCCCCTTTTTTTAGATTTTTTTTTAAGTAAAAAAAGATTTTTTTCGTAGTTAAAAATAATTATTACTAGTAATAATATTGGATGTGGCCTGGCTGGGTCTTCGCAAAAAAAAAATAAAAAAAAAACTATGACACAAGACATTTAATTAAATAACATATATTAAGTACAGTAAAGCGATTACAACTTACATACAGAAGGTGACAATACTTTATATTTATATATAGCAAATTGATTTTAAATGAGATTTGCGACTTATCTCTATCAGTGGCGGTGCTAGACGACGGTGACCATCGATCGCTTTGCTATCACTTGTGAGCCTTTACAATTTTTTTAAACATTTAAAAATCTATTAATTTATATATTAACTTCCATCTAAATTAAAAAGTATTTAAGAAATTGAAATAAATAAAAAAAACAGTTATAAATATTTTGAGTTTTTTTGTACAATGATGATGACGTCATATTGTCCAACGCCGCCACTGGATATCAATACAAGCTATCGTCATTGTTTTTTTTATTAAAGTGATACTTACGTATAATTTATCTTTCCAAAACAAATTAGATATTAGACCGTAAGCTCTTAGAGTACATCCTAAACGATGGTACGATCTCCGCTAGATGGCGCGCTATATAATGTGAATAAACATCAGTTAGCCATCTTTTTCTTGATATTGTTATAACCTATAAATGTGCGTCATCAAAGCACCTCAATGTAAACATAAATCACTGGAATCTGTCAAATTTCCGACACTTGTCAATCCAATTGTCATTGTCATAATGGTGACAGCTAAATGTCATTGTTAGTTTACTAAAGCATAGACAATTATGTCAATTATTTTCATCAACATATGTCAGCGTCACTTCGTTTGTCCGCTTCGTCCACCCCTAAAGCTGCTGTAGCTAATACAGAGTTTATCTACTCATTCATTCACTCATTCAACTCTACAGACAAATATGACAACTTGAGTATAACGTCAATAATAGACAGACGACTTGCATCTATCTACTGACAATAATGGACTACTCAAATACTTTTTTTTTATGGTAGATAATAGATAAGGTGGGGAAAGAACCCAGAATCCATTAGATCCGCAACATTAATGGGATGGGAGAGGGAGGGGGTAAGTCTGGCCCACATGCGGCTCAAACGGAACGCGTCATAGACACTTGGCGGTCGGAAGCTAGTCTATTTAAAAAAACATTCTACCAGTGTCGCGTATAATGTAAAACAACATAGAGGAGACTGAGCAGTAATATAAGTGTCTAAACATTTTTCTTTATCATCCATGTTTTCTTCTTCCTTCATCAATTCATCGAATGGGATGAATGAGAATGTGTAGCGAAGGATGTTTCTTAAGAACCAATAGAATCGCTTCATTTCGCTTAGTTAGTGTGTGTAGCAAAATAAAAAACATATTTTCCAGAATACAGATTCTTAGGTAAACCTATCAGATATGTGTTTTGTGCATTTCTATAAGAAACATACATACATTCATTCACTCATTCAACCATACAGACAAATATCAGATGACCCATAGACCACTTGGGTCTTGGACCCATAGATTTGCGTAAATAATAGACTTCATGAAGAATTTTGAGATGAAAAAACTAAGTTTTTTTTAATAAAAATTCAATTCTCAATATTTTTATACTCAACCACCCTTTTCCTCCATCTTTCCCCCTTGTTTTCTCTGCTCCCATCTATTCATTACTCAATCCTTTTGTCCTTCTATCTTTCTACATGTTTTACTAACCTTTAGCGCCATTTTAACGCGGCAAAACTGACAACTGACATTGACAAGTGTACGGAACAATCTCCTTATAACCATAGATTATAGAAAAAAAAGAATCGTACCAAATATAAAGCTGGTAACACAATAACTAAAATTAAATGGACGGATATATAATAAATGAAACTTTTGTACCTTAAAATAAAACAGCGTGTGGGACTCGTTCAATAAAGCCTCCAGAAAACCCTGTTTATACTTAAAACAACTAAATATACATTTGTAAATAAATTCATATGCTAGCTTGCTACCCGACTGCGCCTGTGGACACGTGACCTTAATACGTCAGTCGACATTTATATAAAATTACAATATATAGCGGTGATGTCAATATTAATATTATTTATTTATTTAATATATAAGTTTATGTCAATGTCATTTGTAACATGACATGTGTCATATTAAGCGCGTTACACTAAGCGTTCTCAACGCGATCGCGGACGATGTGGTCGCGGCGAAAGCGTCATTAACGACGTTATGACTTGTGGTCACTCGAAGCTCTCACGACCCATGTGAAATCGTGGGTCTTCGTCGTTACTAATTTTGAGTAATCTGTGTTTGCAAATTTTGGCGGCATTTTTAAAACAACAAAAATGGCGACGATGTAAATAACTTTATTTGATACGGATAGAGATTTTTTAGTGGACGTGAATGTTTCTTTTTTTTTTCTTATAATAGATAAGGTGCAAACGAGCAGATGGTCCACCTGATGGTAAGTGGCAACTATCGCCCATGGACATCGGAAAAACAAGAAACACTCTCTCGTTTTGTCGATGCGTTGCATCCCCGAAGACAGAGTGAATGAAGAAGAAAAATGATGCGGATTCAGCGGACCCTAGGCAAGAACCCAGAGTCCACTAGACCCACAGCATTAATGGGATTAGATTAGATGGGACGGATTCTGCAGCGCATATTTATATAAAATTAATTTTACTTTCAACAAAAAATCAATCGATAATAAATATGAATATAAATGAATTTAACCAATAATTATAAACTGAACCTCTTGAAACTATTGCTTTATAACTCGCCATTTGTATTATTTACGTTAGCGCTCAAAACGCTCAATTACGCGTTCCACTTGGGTTAACGATCGTAACCCTCGCGGACAAGTGGAACGGGAAAAACCGCGGCCGCGTGGGCGTTGAGATAGCTTAGTGGAACGCAGAGATAATCATTTACAAAGTTATTTGATTGACACATTTATAGTTAATGTCAAATGTCATATTTGTCATAAAAGTTATTCGTAGTATGTAAATAATATTACGTCCCGCGTTTTTTAAAGAATTTATGTAAAATTCTGATGTAAGTAGTTGATAATTATATTAATATCATAATTTGTCATATATACGTCATGTGTCTAATTTGATATGATTTATGAATGAGCTAATATGACATCATGTGACCATTTAACTATACTCAATGTAAAACATAGACAACTTAACATTACATAGATCATTATCAGGTTTATATTAAATTCTGACATATGACACATGTCGTATGTCATAATTACGTCACGTGTCACTTTTACATTGAACTCGAACAGATGATAAATATAAAAATCTAGATTTAATATATAAATTTTTGAAAATCCAATATCTAAATAAAATGTCTAATTTTTTAAAATCGCACATAAGGCAGTGGATACATCTATGATCTATATCTAGGAATATCAAAAGCACACAGACTTAACCTAATAGGGAGTAAATGAGATTACTTAGTGATATTTTTTTTAATTATTATCGCAATTCCACAAATTAGGGGCCGTTCAAGTATTATGTAAGCATATCTACCGTCTATCATATCAACACTATATTATCGCTGACGTAATCACCATTCAGACCCCACACTTGAACGGCCCCTTAAATAGAAGTGACGTAATAATTATAAACACCCCTCCATAGTCCATAAAAAATTTAATAAATATTTTTCGGTGGATCCAATTGTAAGTGATGCTTTTTTATAAATAAGTGCATTTAATCTGTCAAAAGTTGACATATGTCAATGTCAAATATACTTGTCATTTGTGATGATCCCTCATCAACTCATTTACTCACTCAAGCTAACAGTTAAATGTCCCATCTGCCAACCCGCACTAGGCCAGCAGGGAGAGGGAGGGGGGGAGAAATATGACCTAAACACACCCCCCCCCCCCCCTCCGCTTCATTCTAAGGAGGAGACCCGGTTCAGCAGTGGGCCATTAAAGGGTTGTGATGATCATGAAATGATTTATCTCATCAAAAAGATTTTATCTGGGATAAGAAGTATCCTGTATAAAGTATATGTTTACTAAATTTAATTCATGCCTCAAACATACAAACTTTGCTGCAAATGCTTCTAATGTTATTACCGACCAATCTCCTTTATGTTATAATACTTGACATTACTAGAGTTAATTGATAGTGTTGAAGATTGTTAAAACGGATCGATGTTCGAATCGATTAATAGATTCCAAATTCAAATTTGTGTATGAGCGGAGTCAAACGTAAGATGAGGAACTGAACAATAGGTCACACGACGCAGGTGCTCATATGACGACTTTGTTTTATTTATACCCTCTTTTTATATTTCATCTAAATAAATAGAATCTAGAATTGCTGAAGTTAAATATTGATGCATCACTGCTGAATATTGATTAATCCAACAAATCGATTCTTCGATTAGTCAGTTTACATACACAAATTTAAATTTGGAATTTATTTCCAATCTATAATCCAATCCAATCTATAAACTGAACAAAAAGCCATAAGACCCAGGTACTCAATTATAACAAAACTTCAAATGACGGCTTCGAGTTATTCAAAAATACCCTCCTGTAACATTTCATTATCTAAACACAGCGTCGAATATCGATTTAAGAAATCGATTTACTTATACCCAAAATTAATAATTAATCAATCCACAATTATCAATCCAAAGATTTTGAATTGAGATTGAATATTAATTTCGGGCTTCAGACTACCTTCAGAAGCAAAAACGAGACATGCTGTCAGTTAATCATCATAGTTCTAAGTCACGTGACGTAATAAGGAGATTGAGCGGTATATACTTAGATGACAAGTTATCCTGACATTGACATATTTAAAAATAATCTTCAACTTAAATGTTATTTTGTTGCTGTATATGATTGGAATTATAAATTATTCTTTGCTTTCTTTTATCTGTGGTGGCGGCTGATCTGTGTATACGATTTCTGCGTACTCTGTGGAAGGAGGAGGAGGTTTTTCAGCGTTTTGCTCTCCTAACGCCAGTTCCGCGTACACCACTCCTTTCTTCTCTTCTGCTAAGTTCTATAAGAGAAGTAATAAAAAATAAATAAATAAAAACGAGCATTTACAATTAGTCAATAAAATTATTTTCGTTTAACTGTAAGAAAAAATAGTTTTATGTGGAGTGGGGAAAAATTGTTTCCATTAATTTACTGGTAACACTCGACAAAGCTGTCTATCACTTAGCGTAAAAAGGAAAGGAGAAGGAAGGAAGGACAAAGAAAATTGATATCTTATTTTTTTTAATTTTGATTTTATGGAACTTAAGTTTAATTTTTTTTTATCTGGACTTAACTAAATTATTATTGGATTATAAATGGACTTAAAAACTATTAATAAATAAATACAAATGATTTTTTTTTATATTACACAATACTGAGAGTTTACTTAGTATTTTCTATCTCTCTCTGTTGTTCACTTACACTTACACACAGCATGTCATTTTCTTTGAAAAAATGACTAAATACAACAGTTTCTCTAGTTATATACTCTATCTATCTCTTTCACTCACCTACTTACAGCACTTTCTTTGTCTGAATAGTTATTATAAACTGCTACAATGGTGACACATTCCACCAGTTTACATACTCTATCCATCTCTTTCACTCATTTTATTTTACTATAAACTAGTAATCAAAAAAGTGTAACATATATATAACTAGTTGAAGTGTTTCTACTAGTTATATACTCTATCTATCTATCTCTTTCACACACACACACACCGCAGTCACCTTCTTTGTCTGAAAAGTTGCTATAAACTGCAACAAAAAAAAACAAGTAAAGAGTTATCTAAGAGATTACCTCCATTACCTTATCTTCAACTTCCTGCACTTCGGTAGCCTGCACCCTGTCGCGGCCCCTCGGCAGCACGGCGCGCACGCGGGCGGTCAGCTGGCTGAGGCGCGACCGCTGCCCCACCGCGCTCTCTGTGTCGCTACTGGCACAGTACAATAATATTACTCATATACATCTATCGTAACCTGAAGAGATAATAATGTTAGTTATTTATCAAGCATTATTAATTAAAATACAAAATTCTTGTTAAAAATAAATAAATGTTAGTAGGGAAATTATTTTTTTAATATGGCAACATTTTGCATTATCTGTCATATCTGCGTCAATATCGCTTCCGAAAGTACGTTCCGTTATTGTAGCGCCAATGGTCACACGAGTACAACTCAATAATTGAATACTTGGGTTGCCATTACATGGAACGCAGTGTTTTTTTTTTTTGGTAGATTTGCACCTCGCAAACGAGCAGATGGTCCACCTGATGGTAAGTGGCCACCATCGCCCATGGACTTTGACAAATGTGTTGCATCCTCGAAGTAGTCGACTAGAAGCCCATAGTCCACTAGATCCGCAGCATAAATGGGATGGGAGAGGGAGGGGGTAAGTCTGGCTCACATGCGGGAGACCGGAACGCGTCTATGAAACTTGGCGGTCGGATTCAATTCACGGGGAATAGATCCTCTACCACCAAGGGGGTGCTGGGTTACTCGGCTCTTACGAGACGGTTTCCCAGCGGCAGATGGGAATTTTATTCTAACCCGTCCCCTCACGGGTAAAAGTTAATAGTTGTTACCGCGTTAAAATTGACAATTTCTCATAACAATGATTACACTCAGTGTTGCCATATAAAAAAACTTTTATTTGTAGTAACTAAAATAAAATGTTATTTAAGGTATTAAGAGTTATAAAAAGAAATGGTTAAATAAACATACGTTTTGGGAGGGAGCCCGCTCTCTAAAAGCACGTTTTCCGCCGGAGTCCTTTAGAAATAACGCCATATTTACAAAGCGTATAAACAAGCGTAACGAAAATACAACCACCATAAACATACACAGATTATTTACAATCTGTTTGTGGAATAAAGTCGTGTCGTGTCGCTAAACCACCAGAGATGTATGTGTAGCGAGGGATGTGTTTGTTAATAACCAATAGAATAGCTTTGACTAAGACTGAGATAACACCAAATAAAATTAACTGTGTCATTTAACTTGGTCACCGGATTACTGATAGATATCTATTAGATAGTTTATCAGGGACTTTATTAGCAAATTATATTTGGATATTCTTCTTCTTCTTCTTGGTCGATACGGTCTTGGCAGAACGGTCGTGGTCATTTGAAATTTGTGGCCCTCTTGACAATACGCCTCCACTCCTCCCTAATGGAAGCCTTCCTCGCACATTGGTGTACTGGGACGTCAATTGCTGCTTTTAATTGATCAGTCCACCTCATCGGTGATCTGGCACGTGCCCTAGTGCCTTCAACTCTATCTTGCACCACTAAGCGCTCAATGAACACATCGTCGCGTCTACACACGTGACCAAAGTACGTGAGAATGCGAGCCTGAACGATAGAGGATAGACGTTGTTTGATGCCGAGCTCAGAAAGGATAGAGATGTTACTACGGAATGCGGTCCAAGGTATTCGTGACATTCTTCTCCAACACCACATCTCAAACGCGTCTATACTTTTTCTCTCACTCTCTTGCAAGGTCCAAGTTTCCGATGCGTAAAGGAATATAGAGAAAACAAGAGTTCTTACGAGTCGGATCTTGGTGGCTTTGGTAATATTACGGTCTCTCCATATTTTTTTAAGTTTGTCCATTGCTGATCGAGATATCGCCATTCGTCGTTTAATCTCGCCTATGCAGCCTCCTGTGTTCGAGATCAGCGCCCCTAAATAAATATACGATGTGACCACCATTTGTGACCTCTAACGAATTGTTGTTAATACGGTCGACAATCATTATTTTCGTTTTACTGCGATTGATCTTAAGGCCGAACTCAAGACTGACTTTCTCCATTTTCTGAAGAAACTGTTCTAGATGGCGGGCACTACTTGCGAATAAAGTTGTATCATCGGTCCAGTTCTCAAGAGTGCGTGCGTCGATTTGGATATTAGTAAGTCTATTTTAAGTTTCTCAGTAGCTTAAAAGATATCCTAGCTGACGGTAGTTTAATAAAATAATTGAAATTAGATCTAACTTTTAAAAGCGACCTGGGTACGCAGACGACAGCACAGTGGTAGATAGATATGCATCTAGCGCGAAAGCTAGTAGTGATGAGACCCAGTCTCTCAGAGAGTAGTTGGTAGAGCGAATGAATTTGACCTTGCAGGCTGTGTCCGATTGGGGCAAACCTGGTCAAATTTAATTCACCGCAAAACGAAGTCCCTTCACCTTAACTCCTTCTTTCCAAAATGTATCTGTACCGATCACCAAACATCTTGAGCTCCTGGGAATGCGCCTAAGCTCAAATTTAAACATTGGTGACTACATTGAGTTTAAGGCAAAAACAGCTGCAAGAAACCTTGGGATCTTAAACAAGGTTAAGCGGTACTTCACACCTGGACAGCATCTTAATCTTTATAAAGCTCAAGTCCGTCCATGTATGGAATACTGCAGTCACCTTTGGGACGGTTCAGCCAAGTACCAGCTAGCAGCCCTTGACTCGGTAGAGCGCCGTGAAAAAAAACTGATTAGCGTCATTACTTTGGTTGAGTCGATTCAATAGGTTATCAACAAACACATCCCTCGCTACACATTCACTCACATCTCTAGTGGAAACGCCATAAAAGGTGACAAATGCTAAAACGATTTTGACAAATCTTTTACCTTTAGTTTTATTAATACACAGATCAGCGAAGCGAGGAACTTTATTCCATAAACAATTTTTTTAATTACTTATCGTTATCATGAATAAACAATTATTTCTATATTTTCCTCAGAAAACAACACATCAAATAATTCGAATGCAATTGACAGTTCTGCTTCAGTATTGCCAAGTTAAAAATTTACCCATTTTCTAGGGAAATTTAGAAAAATTGTTTACACTAAAATAAATAATGTATGTCTGTACTTACGATTCTCCAGAACTTTTTGTGTGATCACGATTTCTTCCACCTGTAATAATGCATTAAAGAAATAGTAGCATTTTTTACTTAGTTTTTTTTATGCAAAAATCTATATTTGAGCATATGTTTTATAACAAAATATATAATTGAGCATGTGTTTTATAACAAAATCTATAATTGAGCATGTGTTTTATAACAAAATATATAATTGAGCATGTGTTTGATAAAAAATAATTGAGCATGTGTTTAATAAAAAAATCTATAATTGAGCAAGTGTTTTATAACAAAATATATAATTGAGCATGTGTTTTATAACAAAATATATAATTGAGCATGTGTTTGATAAAAAATAATTGAGCATGTGTTTAATAAAAAAATCTATAATTGAGCAAGTGTTTTATAACAAAATATATAATTGAGCATGTGTTTTATAACAAAATATATAATTGAGCATGTGTTTGATAAAAAATAATTGAGCGTGTTTAATAAAAAAATCTATAATTGAGCAAGTGTTTTATAACAAAATATATAATTGAGCAAGTGTTTTATAACAAAATCTATAATTGAGCATGTGTTTTATAACAAAATCTATAATTGAGCATGTGTTTTATAACAAAATATATAATTGAGCATGTGTTTGATAAAAAATAATTGAGCATGTGTTTAATAAAAAAATCTATAATTGAGCAAGTGTTTTATAACAAAATATATAATTGAGCATGTGTTTTATAACAAAATATATAATTGAGCATGTGTTTGATAAAAAATAATTGAGCATGTGTTTAATAAAAAAATCTATAATTGAGCAAGTGTTTTATAACAAAATATATAATTGAGCATGTGTTTTATAACAAAATATATAATTGAGCATGTGTTTGATAAAAAATAATTGAGCATGTGTTTAATAAAAAAATCTATAATTGAGCAAGTGTTTTATAACAAAATATATAATTGAGCATGAGTTTGATAAAAAATAATTGAGCATGTGTTTACAAAAAAAATATAATTGAGCATGTGTTTTATAAAAAAATCTATAATTGAGCATGTGTTTTATAACAAAATATATAATTGAGCATGTGTTTGATAAAAAATAATTGAGCATGTGTTTAATAAAAAAATCTATAATTGAGCAAGTGTTTTATAACAAAATATATAATTGAGCATGTGTTTTATAACAAAATATATAATTGAGCATGTGTTTGATAAAAAATAATTGAGCATGTGTTTAATAAAAAAATCTATAATTGAGCAAGTGTTTTATAACAAAATATATAATTGAGCATGTGTTTTATAACAAAATATATAATTGAGCATGTGTTTGATAAAAAATAATTGAGCATGTGTTTAATAAAAAAATCTATAATTGAGCAAGTGTTTTATAACAAAATATATAATTGAGCAAGTGTTTTATAACAAAATCTATAATTGAGCATGTGTTTTATAACAAAATCTATAATTGAGCATGTGTTTTATAACAAAATATATAATTGAGCATGTGTTTGATAAAAAATAATTGAGCATGTGTTTAATAAAAAAATCTATAATTGAGCAAGTGTTTTATAACAAAATATATAATTGAGCATGTGTTTTATAACAAAATATATAATTGAGCATGTGTTTGATAAAAAATAATTGAGCATGTGTTTAATAAAAAAATCTATAATTGAGCAAGTGTTTTATAACAAAATATATAATTGAGCATGTGTTTTATAACAAAATATATAATTGAGCATGTGTTTGATAAAAAATAATTGAGCATGTGTTTAATAAAAAATCTATAATTGAGCAAGTGTTTTATAACAAAATATATAATTGAGCATGAGTTTGATAAAATAAAATATAATTGAGCATGTGTTTTATAAAAAATCTATAATTGAGCATGTGTTTTATAACAAAATATATAATTGAGCATGAGTTTGATAAAAAATAATTGAGCATGTGTTTACAAAAAAAATATAATTGAGCATGTGTTTTATAAAAAAATCTATAATTGAGCATGTGTTTTATAACAAAATATATAATTGAGCATGAGTTTGATAAAAAATAATTGAGCATGTGTTTAATAAAAAAATATATAATTGAGCATGTGTTTTATAAAAAATCTATAATTGATCAAGTGTTTTATATAAAAATCTATAATTGAGCATGTGTTTTATATAAAAATCTATAAATGAGCAAGTGTTTTATATAAAAATCTATAATTGAGCATGTGTTTTATACGAAAATCTATAATTGAGCAAGTGTTTTTTATAAAAATATATAATTGAGCATGTGTTTTATACGAAAACCTATAATTGAGCATGTGTTTTATATAAAAATCTATAATTGAGCATGTGTTTTATATAAAAATCTATAATTGAGCATGTGTTTTATACGAAAATCTATAATTGAGCTAGTGTTTTATATAAAAATCTATAATTGAGCAAGTGTTTTATATAAAAATCTATAATTGAGCAAGTGTTTTATATAAAAGCCTGTAATTGAGCAAGTGTTTTATATAAAAATCTATAATTGAGCATGTGTTTTATACAAAAATCTATAATTGAGCAAGTGTTTTATATAAAAGCCTGTAATTGAGCAAGTGTTTTATATAAAAATATATAATTGAACATGTGTTTTACACAAAAACTATTTATTAAAAAAAGAAAAATATATTTGTTTAAAAAAAATTGCTAACTTAAAAATATTTTTTATTTTTATTATTTTTGTGAATAAATAAAACAAGTTGATTATCTTATTTAATAAATACTTTATATTCATAATATCAGTTACAAATGTTTTCCCGCTATCTGCTATCTGAATACAATGACGTCACAAAAAATGGCTGTAAAAAATCGCAAAATTTTTTTCATAATTTTTTGGTTGTGCAAAATGGCAGTGTTGCAATTGACAATTAAAAACTAAGTTGGTACAAAAATAATCTTATTAAAAATACTAAAAAAAATCACAAAATGGCTTAACTAACTTAAGTTAAATGTCATTTTATAGTTTTATACAAAAAATTAAAGAAATACACGATTTTTGTAATTTTTTATTACCAAATCATGATTGTTTTGTCATTTATGTATTTTTGTAAAAAAAATATTTTGTAATTTTTTATTACAATTACATTTTTATTAATTTATATATTTTGGTAATAAAATAAAAAAAAAAACGTTTTTTTTGTAATTTTTATTACAAAATGATGATTTTTTTGTAATTTATATATTTTGGTAATAAGAAATAAAAAAAATCGTGACTGATTTTGATAAAACTTAATATTTAAAGTATTTAGGGGCCATTCAAGTATTACGTAATCACTTATAGGGTTGGGGGGGGGGGGGGTTCTTTGCTTTGCTAATATTTGTTGACAGGGCATGTTCAAGAGTAGCTTAATAACAGAATGAAAAATTCATGTTCACAGAGGGGGTGGGGGGTAAATATTCTGCTTACGCAATACTTGGACGACCCCCTTTAAGTAGATAACGCTATATATATACAAATATAGTAAATGGTGATCCGAACACATAAAACCCTTAAATTAATTATGTACTGTAAAAACTAAATACAAAATGGCCGAAAAATTTACAGACAAGTAAACTTTATAGTCTAGGAGCTGGATGCATTTTTCCGATTTAAAAAAAATGTCAAAAATTTAGAAAAAAATTACACATGTCAATTGTATAGTCTAGGAGCTACAATGCATTTTTCCTATCTAAAAATCTGTTAAAAATATTACAAATATGCCGAAAAATTTAGAAATAAATTACATATCAATTTTATAATTATAATAATACATTTATAGTCAAAGAGTTAAAATATATTCAATCTATAAAAAAGTACAAAAATAATTTCAAAAAGGCCATTAAGTTTCGCTAAAAAAACTGTCAAAAAATGGCCAAAAAAAATTTGCACGTAATCCAGTAAAAAAATACAGAAAAATTTACAAACCAGTAAATTCTATACTCCAAGAGCTAATACATTTAAATCTGCCTTATCTATTAACGATGGGATTCGTTGAAAAAGAGATTCTTATTACCTATCTACGAATATTAAAATTTGAGGCTAAAACGTCGAGAATTTTAAACAGATTATATCTAACATTATCAAGAGAATAGAAATTCTTACATTGCACGTTTTTTACTAACCAAAAATAAACAATTTAACATTTACTTTGTAGGGGCTGTTCAAGTATCACGTAAGCATTAAAGGGGGAAGGGGTGGGCCTGCATGTAAACACGCACATCCAAACGTAAATCACCGCTAAGAATGAGGAGGGAGAAAAATGCATACATCAATGTTTACGGGGGGAAGGGGTTAGGGCTTTGCTTACTTTTGCTGACATGGGTGGTAATACTTGAACAGTCCCCTAGTACGAGAGTTTGGCTTGCTAGAGCTATGTTAAAGGGTAAGATCTGATAAGGATATATAGAAAAAAGGGTGGACCAGATGGAATCATATCCTCAAGAAAACCAACTATGTATATGACGTCATTAGAACCATATTTTTTCTGATACATTCCAAAGCTGCCACAGAATTGTATAAAAGAAAAAAATATAATCACGTGTACACGATGTTAGTTATACGTGTGTGCTGTCAAGCCAGTTATATATTTCTCAGATTTTATACTTTAGATTTGGCAAACCTCAGCTCTTCTACTATTACTAAGTTAGTAAAAAACTGCAATGTACAACTATACAGTAAGAGGCAGCAACTTCGATTTTCAATATACGAATAAATTCCGTCTTCGATTATTAAAATTATTAATTACTAACAATGTATCGTTTATTAAACATGTCAATGTCAAAAAGCTGTCACTCAAAAAAAAAATCTACTACCTTGATCTATTTGTGTGATAGGTAGTATAAAAAATATCGTTCGTACCGAGTGCAAAATATTTTTTTTTACTTACAATCTCAATCCAGTTTAGGATTTTAGGGACAATAAATCACATTTAAATTTGAGTATATAAAATTCAAATATGGAATCTATTTTCGTCCTCTAATCAGGGACAACCCCGTCCATATGTCGCCAGAACTAAAATTAAAAAAGTAGGTTGGAAGAGCACGTCAGGGGCGTAATGCAATACCTAGAGGAGAGAGGGCCAATCACATCATTGTAGGCGACCCAAGACAGATTTCCTTTTTTTTTATCAGTTGTCAATTTAGTTTCATCCACCTTATACTCAAAATGTTTCCAGAATTGGCGTTTTACCCTCTTTTTTTCTATTAGGTAAGAAAAAACGTATTTTGTACGCAGTAAGAACTATGAATACATTAAGATAATATTAAATCATAAAGATTTTTGTCATTTCAACAAAAAAAAAAAAACATTTTTTCTATTTTTGACAGATCAACACTGAGTGACAGCTCCCACTTACGATTTAAACTGCAGTGTCTGGTTTTTTCTCTGGGTGTTTGGTATCACCGTTGCTGATATACTCTCCGTGGTCATGTGAGGGGTTTTCGGAACCCTTGATATCTTCGTGAGGGGGGAGGGGGGCTTCGGAGTCAGCTCCATCGGGTATATCAGTTCGATGAGATCGTCCTGCCACATACCAATATGTTAAGCGATCAAGAATTGCCTCTGGTTAGTGAAGCTGTTAGTGTTGTGCAACACACGTGTCAAGCTAATGCTATGGTGTAGTGTTGTCTAGTTTTTTTAGTTAGTAAAAATCATATTATATTTTTTTTGTCTTCATTTTTTTTTCATACACAAAATAAATATATATTTAATCGCAATGGACAAAAATTCTGGCAGTTAATCCATTTTTTTTTAAATCTCTAATCTATAGATTTTTTTTTTTAAATTAAAAAAAAAATTATAATAGAAAATTGAATTATCAATGTTTATTTAAAAATCTGTATTTTTAATTTTTTTTCTTTTCTCAAAAATAATTTAGGATTGCATTTTTTTTACAAAACGATTTAGTAACCTTTTTTATTAATTACTAAAGAATATGTTAACCACCACAGAAAAAAAACACAAATTAATATTTTTTTAATATTTCATGTTATATACCCATCACCACATGTAATATAAAATAAAAAGTGACATAAATAAGTCACTTAATATAACAAAAACCTACAAAATACCAAAAATTCATGCATTTAGTACGCATACGCGTAAAGATTATAAGAAGGAAAGAGATAGACACATGCTATACCAAAAACATCATGCTCATAATTTTTTTTAATTCTTGATCGCTTTAAATATTGCTACATGGCAATAATAATTAAAAAAAAAAAACTTAAATTTAGTACATATGCAACAAAACACTGCCAAATTACATTTTTTTATCAAAAATTTTGCGTGATGAATAAAAAAATATTAGATGTATAAAAAGCGAATTTTTTGTGACTAAATATATTTTTTTACCTATCGACTCTCCGGTGAGCCTGAAAAATTTTAGTTTTTATTAAACATGCCTATTTTTAAGCGAATCGAAAAAGCGCGGGAATACCAGTAATGCATAAATCCAAAAAATATTGACGTTTATGCATAACAAATAAACGAACATGCATAATGTCTTGATAAACTCATGCATTAATACTGTCAATATTTTTTTCTAAAAAAAAAACGGGATGTAAAGCAATTTGACAATTTTAGTCAAATTGCTTTTGAATTAATTATGATTGAGGGTAACTCAAAATTTCAAATCATTCACAATTTATACTAACTTATTGTATGGGATCATTTGAATTATAAAAAAAAGGAAAAAATCTAATTATATAACAAAAAAAACCAAAAAAATGGGTATAAAACAGAAATATAACCCAAATGACTCCAAAAAATTACAAAAAAATAACAAAAAATTACTCACCAGCAAAACACCATCTGTCGGTCGCTTTCGCAAACACTATGAGGAAGACCGCAATGATCAGGATCAGGACTGCGATGATGATACCAACAATCGCTCCTGTGTCTAATTCTACGCCTGTATAAAAGAAAAGTTAATCATTGATCTATTATATGGATTCACAGTCAGCGGTTTAAGATCTAATTCCGTTTCAGGCATAATGGTATAATGACAGAATAGAAGAAAGAGAGAGAGTAGAGAGATACAATAAGATGCTTTCGATATATTTTTTCTTTTAATCAACGTGCAATTGTATTAAAATCATGCGTAAATTAATCATCGAAAATATAAATATTTTTTTCATCAAAAATGCAAACTATTTTTCTGATAACTTCAAACACGTTTTAAAAAATTTTTTTTTTTGAAGCAGGCTCTTAGACTACAATATAAATGACCTTTAACTATAAAAAACTTTTACTTTACAATTAACGCAATAATTAAAAAACAAAACAAGAAAAATTGATGAACCGACAGAATTTGATTTTAACAACTCAGGCAAATATTTTACCGATTAATAAAAAAAAACTGACACTAATAAAGTATAAATAACATCCCAGGCAATATTTTCATTCAAAAAAATTTACTAAAACTACTTTCACTAAAACCATTTTTCGATAGCAAGCTCCTAGACTACAGTTCCCTTACCATATACATCGATTATCAGATACGACGATTTTGTTTTGCGTGCTGTTGGAAATACAAACACGTGACTTTAGATCTCTATGTGATAGTTTGGTTTTTTTGCGACTTTTTTTGTTTACTCCCATATCGAAATTATGGGGAATAAAAAATTCTACTAATATATTAGTAGGGGTCACTAATTCTAGTTTTTTTTCGTCTCTATCTCTTAAATGAGAAGAGCATCGATAGTTTCTGACATAATGGACATTTTAGTTGAGGTAGTATTTTTTAGGTATTTCCCACAAAATTTCCATGTGGGAGTGAAAGAAAAAAAATAGTCGCAAAAAAGCGTCCTATATAGATGGCGCTACTATAGCTAGTATACACTTTAACACCATTTTACAAATTTATGAAAGGTTTCACAAATTTCCGATTTAGAACTTATTTTTTTTCTTGTGCACATTCTATTAGTTTTTTTTTTTCATTTTTCATTAATTAATCTATGGTGCAAAGTGCGTGTGTGTGTGTTTAATAAATGTAATATATAAGGAAAAAATTAAAACAATATATACCTAACTGTACGATGTAAGAAAACATTCTTTAATAGATGATTCGGGTAAAAGTCAGGTAAATCATAGCGTATATGGCAATAGGGTATTGTGTTAAACTCACCAGCAGGTTCATCCATAGTGCTCAGTCGTAAAGCGAACTCCTCTCTACCCAGATCGTTGGTGACGCGGAGGTAGTAGGTTCTGTCCACGTCCTCCTTCGCCACCCTAGCCAGGACTAGGGTTATGTTGTAGAAGCCTCCACCCTGAAAAAAAATAGAATAAAATCATGCAATTAAGGCTGAGTTTATGCTAAAGACGAATATTAACTATATAACACCATAAAGTTCTAATGGGAGTTATGGAGAGTTTTGTAAACTATTCAAGGAACAAGGTATCAAAGTGGAAATAGTTGAAGGAGTCATTCAAATTAGGTGACCTTTTGATGGAGTTTGCACTGCATAAAGAAGTAAATATTATGTGTGTTTTAAGCAAATATCACTTGCTTTAACGGTGAAGGAAAACATCGTGAGGAAACCTGCACTCCTGAGAGTTCCCTAAAAGTTCTCAAAGGTGTGTGAAGTCTGCCAACCCGCACTGGGCCAGCGTGGTGGACTATGGCCTAATACCCTCCTCATTCTGAGAATATTAAGTAGATTAGAAAAGGGAGACAAGACAAAGAGATGGAGCCACAAACAGATCAAAACTTCTTTCCATTTCTATAGTCATAAAAAAAGGTTCTTACCAAAGGCACAGGTTCCAAAGCCACAATAGACCTCTCCTCATTACTCATAGGTGGAGACAACACCAGGTCTCCAACAGTCCATTCTGATGTTGGTGCTGGATTGGCACGAACTGTCACATTCAGACGACCTTCTGCGCCAATTTTGAGTCCGAAAATCGTAATTTGACCGGATTCTAGACGTTTTGGTGGATCTGAAAAGAAGATTAAACAAAAATATTTTTTAGTAACATTAATATCTTTATCACTTTCATCAGCATCGTTATTATCTACACCATAACTTCATTGATCTCCACCAGTACCTTCACAATCGATATCAGTCTCATCATCTTTAATATCTTATCTTTATATAACTATATCAATATTTTCTTGATCTACACTAGTATCTTCATCAACTACATTAGCTTTGTACTATCAATATTTCTTCTACCTTAGTCTTCTTCATTAGTAATTTGATTAGATTAGAAAGTATGCCAACTTACAATGTACAACTAATTGTCTTGCCGCTTCTCTTGGTGAGTCCAAAGCTTCATGTTCAGATCTGCAAGCCAACTTCCTTCCATTGTCTTCAGGAGCCAAAGTCCTCGAGACATTCTGACTGATGGTTTGAAGGTCACTGCCAGGTTCTGAGGTAATGATGGGCTCGTGTACACCAGCGAGGAGTTGGACATCATCTGAAAAGAATAATTGTTCTCTTGAGTTTCAGATTTGATGTTAAACTAGCGGATAATGGTTTTTAGTGTTAACTTACCTAAGAACCAAGTAATTTTGGCAGCTGGTCTTCCATTAGGTACAACACACTTTGCCGTGAAGCCATCACCTTCTTTAAACGTTCCTTGAGGAGGGGATATCAGGTTTGGATTCTCTGGAGCTCCTGTAAGGTTATAAATGTAGTTATTATCTTTTAAATAAATAATTAAGGGAAGACGATAAGCCATTGCAAAATCATTCCAAACAGAAAATACTGAACATACATTAGGATCATTTTTAGAAAAACTAGTTATCAATGTTTTCCTAACAAATTCTTTTACTAGCATAATCGTGCCAATATCAACAATATTTAATACCACGAAAAGAAATTGTGTGATTAGATGACGTAAAGAAACTAAATGTTTTAAACATTGCAATAATTTGGCGCCCAATATGGTACAAACTCATAAATTTGAAATATATCATATTAGAATGTTTGGTAAATATAAAAATAATGAAACATTTGCCATAAATAAAATAAACAAACCATAAAAAATGTTTTATATGGCAGTCACGAGGGCTATTATATTGTGTCGTAAAAGTTTTTTGCTTATTGCGTCTTACCACTTGTTGGAAAACTTTAGGCTGGAATAAAAAATAACTCTTCAGTAAATTAGAGGTTTGTAAAAGAAATGTTAGATAAGAAATGTTGTAATGCGTCTCAGGCACATACTACACCTTTCCTCAATTTCTGTCTTTCTCTCCACTTGTTTTGTCTAGTAAAGCAAAAAGATATCCAGGAATGATGGTCGCTTTACGCGAATTATTTCCCTAACTGGATCAAGTTCACTTAAATATGTCATGTGGATGTTTTAACTTAAGTTGTTTAAACTAAGAACTAATTAAAATACAATATGGTACAAAGATGCACAAGGGCCGTGAGGGGACAAGTTACCTCACGTGAAGGGAAGGGTTAAAATACTATTCCCCTCTGCCGCTGGGAGTATCTCGTAAGAGTCGAGTTACCCAGCACCCCATTGTAGGGGATCTGTTCCCCGATTGGCTTGTGACCACCAGCATGCGAATCTGACCGCCAAGTCTCATTGACGCATTTCAGTCGAGCCGCATGTGGGTCAGACTTACCCCTCCTCCTCCCATCCCATTAAGGCTGCGGGTCTATTGAACTCTGGGTTCTCGTTCAGGGTCCACTGAAACTGTGGCATTCTTCTCTTCGTTCCCCTTCTTCACTCTATCCTCGAGATGGCATCGGCAAAACGAGAGTACTCCCTTGTATTGACTATTGCCGATGTCTATGGGCGACGGTGGCCGCTTACCATAAGGTGGGCCTTCTGTTCGTTTACCCCTTAACAGCCATAAAAAAGGGCGGTCTTATCACTAATAGCGATCTTTTAATTTATACTTTACTTGACGACCTTGTCTTGTTATTCAGATGATATCCAGCCTCAGAGTTTAAATAAATATATAAGATTCTCCCTCTCTTTAGAGAGACTACTTACTTCTACTTCTCCTTCCTATAACTTCCTAAACTATATTGTCGTGTACTTACTTGCAACAAGTAGCCTCATGATACCAGATACTTCTATCGCTCCTGATTGTGGTGGGAGCCAACAGGATATATTTCCATTCAGCTCTTCCCTCACTCTCTTAATATGGCCGCCACATTCTCCGAACTGGAAAACGAAAATGAGTTATGTTAATATCTTGAAAAGTGTAGACATAATCAAGCAAAAGATTTTTAGTCTTTGATTATGCACAAGATAGTTAATTTTGGAGAGATCTAATAGAAGAAGCTTTGGATTTTAAAGCAGAAAAGATATCCAAAAGGTTTTTGCCAGTACTAAAGGGAATGATCCGTTTCAAATCTTAGAATCGAGAAAATTCAGGAGATGAATTGTTACCCAAGATTCTGAAAGGAACCTAATTCCAGGGTTTACTTTTTTTGGAAAGGTAAATGAAGTTGAACTCACCTGCAACCCTTGACCAGCGTACACCACCTCATCATTTTGTTGATTTGGAATCAGCCTATAGGATTGTGAGCCGACTATCAATCTGGAAATAAAATATTTGTTGTCACTTCAAGGATAATTAAAGATGTATTCCGTCCAGGTCAAATTAGTTACGCCTTAGCTATTTAGGCCAAACTAAATTCTCCTGTACTAAACCGACACTTGTGGAATAATCTGCTTAGGATTAGTACAAACTGGTTTGGTCTGAAATAGGCTTTGGGTGTGATGGGCCATTAGCAATCAGAATTTTTATAGTTTTTAACTTTTTCATTTCCTTTGCCTCTAATTCCCCTCCTCCAATCCTATTATTTTTACTATTGATGATAATAACGTTTATGATGAACTTAGATCGATTAATTAAAGACATCGGACAGAATCATATTAATCGAAAATCATTTATTAACTGAGGTAGGGCACAGCAGGAAATTTCCTGCTCAAATATGGAGCAGCCCGACTGGGGTAGTACCTCGACCTTACAGAAGATCACAGCTAACTACTCTAAAGCAGTGTTGTGTTCCTGTTGGTGAGTAAGGTGACCAGAGCTCCTGGGGGAAGTTGGGGATAGGGTCGGCAACGCGCTTGCGACGCTTCTGGTGTTGCAGACGTCTATAAGCTGCGGTAATCGCTTACCATCAGGTGAGCCGTACGCTTGTTTGCCGACCTAGTTACACAAAAAAAAAATGATATTTTTGAAAAAATCGCCTTTTCTTAACCCAGACCCAGCCACTTGTGCCATCTTAACACTTGAAGGAACCCCGAATATCGCTAGCTTGTCCGTATACAACTAGCGCTATCTATTAGCATATTTTTCATCTTCTAGTGCCTTCTCCTATCCGAGGTTGGCAATCATTGAGGTCATTTGTATTTTGGACGCTGCTGCAGAAACTGCTCGGAACAAGGAGCGAGTACTTTTTCCGAACCATTGGCGTAGATTTTTAAGCCCGGATCGGCCTTCTCCGGCCGGGTGGTATTTCGCCAGCTATCTTGCCCTGGATTATGAGCTGAAGGTCTTTGGTGTTTTTGGTATTTGTTATTTATTTATTGCTATATAAATAATTTAATATTGTAATAACTTACCGACACGAGTCAATAGGGTAGGGCACTTTGCACAGCACGGTCAGTTCATCTCCTATCCGACGTACTGCTTCCCTTGGTGTGATATCAACATTTTGACCTGAAAAAAAAGACAAAATATTTGAAAAAAAATTAACATAAAATACATATAAGTTGTCTTTACTAATACTATTAATGTTGGCAACACTAAGTACAGGGTCAAAATTAAGCGTCTTAAAAATGGAAGGCTCTTTACTAAATCTACTTTCGACTATACTGATCTAGCGCGATAGACTAAAGATCTTATAAGCGATCAATCGTGAATCTAATGCTCTAATACTGGCAACACTTACTTCACACACAATATTAAGTGCGATTACTGAGTAATAAAAGGTTAATCTCCACACTTGCGCACCACAAATTGGAGATTTTTTAATCAAAATCAAATACAATTTACACGCTCATACGAGTATAATAAAGCCGAAATACCCTCAAAAGACGCAATTATTTCAATGAGTCGCTTATATCCGTATGAGAATTATCGCTAGGGTTGCTCCCTCTTATTTAAAGAAGCGCCGAATTCACACTAAAACCGCCGATACCGTCGCCGTTGCCGTTGGGTGCTATGGGATCTACCTGCTCCGGGGTGTCAAGCTTTATTCTTGGGGATCGGTCAACGGCGCATATAATTTAAGAAGTCCTAAATTGTTGTATTTATTTTCACATCTATTTTACAGCCTGGTTGTCGCCATATTGAATAGTCACACACATATTTTGAGTAGGCGTCTCATATGTATGCAGACTTTATGATAGACTACCAACACGTCCGCACTAGTCTATGGTTCTCATATAATTGATGCAACATACTGTCAATTGTATAGATATTAAATATTGAAATAGACAACCCTAGCTTAAAACCGGTTCAAACCGCTTCGAGCTGGATCTGTGCGGTTAACCGGTTATGTCTGAATGCAGTGTAGCTCTTACGAGGTTTCTTAACTCATAAGATGTATTTTTTAGGAAAGATTTTTCTATTGTTAATTGTTCTATATTTGGTGATGATCACACTATTGATGATTGTTCTATTTTTAATTTATAAAAAGTATTGGTTCTATTTCTAGTTATGATTTTAAAAGTATTGATTTAAATTGTGCTATTGCTAGTAATATTCATGAGCACATTAAAACGTAGGATAATAGTGAAATACAATTTAGATAAGAAACCAAGCTGTGTCTGGGGTTAGAGACCCATAAGCAGGTGACAAGGCCCTTTAGATTGCACAAGATCTTACCAAGTTAGCAACATTATTAAAGAATGACATGATTTTCAATAAAAGCAAAACACATTTGTTACAATAACTACCCTATTTTACTCGTCAAACTACCACTGAACTATCGTGTCTAAATTTATAACTTGTCAATGGTTCTATTGTTAGTATTTAATTATTAAAAGTATTGGTTTTGATTGTTCTATTGTTATAAAAGCATTGATTTGGATGTCGTTGTAGTTTATGATAGCTTCCAACAAAACTTGTCATAGCCTAAAACTAACACACCGGTGTGACAGGTTCTGTTATTATTACATCGTGAACAATATTCTAGTTAACAAACTGCGCTAGTAGCATCTAGTATCTATATTTAATATCATAATTCATTTGAAAGTTCGCAGACAGTAGAGGAAAGCGCGAAGTGGTGGAGCAAGTTCAGATTTTGTGCGGATAAAGCGGACTCATTTATGAACCTTAATGCACTTATTCAAATGTAATTTAAAATTTAACTAGATTTTTTAAAATCTACCCTCTTAATATTAAGCCGGATGATATAATCTATCCATTTTAGTGATATTCTTTGATTATATGTTGTTACCGACCCGCCCCGGGTAAGTACGGTTTCTCTACTATAATGAAACGAGAAATCATACCCATCACTGCACTGCAAAACGTGCAAGCTGGGCAGCACCTTGGACTTGCGACCAAGGTGTAGGGTTAAAGAACTTTTTTCGCTGCTCGAACACTCACTACACTAGATAATAAAGTTAACTTCCGTGGACCTCAAGAAGGATGGCCTTACTACCTACTAACTACCCGAGAACACAATCAAAAATCAGTTTGTTAGTTGTTTCGGGTAAGAATAACAAACATGTGCTCACAATTTTTTACGGTTTTAATATTAGTTGGGATTGAAATTTATCGACCGACACAGTTATGAAAAACTCTGTATTTTTACTCATGATTTTTAAAAAGTATTCAAAATGATCTCTCATAGTCGAACACTAACCACTAGTTTTGTCTTCGCTAAATGATTTCTTACTAAAGGTGTAATTACGACCCATAGGAGCTGACTTTGGTACCTGCTACAGATGAATAATTGCGACTAACAGAAACCGAATTTAATAGCAACAATAAAGAGTTGAGTTTAACGTTTAATCTCAGGTATAACTACGACCCATAGGAGCTGAGTATCACAGTCAGAATGTAAATATAGTAAAGAGCAATAAAGTATGATTTTGATAGCAACGACTCGCGTATAACTACGACCCATAGGAGCTGAGTTAACCGAGGTCTAATTACGACCTATAGGAGTTGACTTTAACATGTATAACTAAGATATAACTACAACAGAGTTTGATACCTAAACCACAGGTATACATGCCCTTTAAAGGTCACAGACAGCTTAAATATCTTATACATTACTTCAAACACTATTGTATTTCTACACCAGTCTATAGTCTAGACTAAAGACCTTTAGACACCGAAACCGATAAGACTTAGACTTAGAAATATTTACAACTAGTTACTACATCAAAAGTACTGATTTTTTAAAATTATTATTAAAGTACTGATTTGAATTGTTGTATTGTTAATTGTTCTATAGTTGGTGATAATTAGGATCTCTATACTGTTAGTAATGATTATGAAAGCATTGATTTGAATTCTTCTAATGTTATTTATTATTATAAAAGCATTGATTTATATTGTTCTATTGCTAGTTATTATTATAAAAGCATTCATTTATATTGTTCTATTGCTAGTTATTATTATAAAAGCATTCATTTATATTGTTCTATTGCTAGTTATTATTATAAAAGCATTCATTTATATTGTTCTATTGCTAGTTATTATTATAAAAGCATTCATTTATATTGTTCTATTGCTAGTTATTATTATAAAAGCATTCATTTATATTGTTCTATTGCTAGTTATTATTATAAAAGCATTCATTTATATTGTTCTATTGCTAGTTATGATTATAAAAGCATTCATTTATATTGTTCTATTGCTAGTTATTATTATAAAAGCATTCATTTATATTGTTCTATTGCTAGTTATGATTATAAAAGCATTCATTTATATTGTTCTATTGCTAGTTATTATTATAAAAGCATTCATTTATATTGTTCTATTGCTAGTTATTATTATAAAAGCATTCATTTATATTGTTCTATTGCTAGTTGTTATTATAAAAGTATTCATTTATATTGTTCTATTGCTAGTTGTTATTATAAAAGTATTCATTTATATTGTTCTATTGCTAGTTATAATTATAAAAGTATTCATTTATATTGTTCTATTGCTAGTTATAATTATAAAAGTATTTGTTGAGATTTTTCTATTGTCACTAATAATATATGAGATATACTGTAACACTAAACCAAAAATTAAATCCAATTTAGACAAGAATCCGAGCAGTGCCTGAGGCTTGGGACACAGCTGGATATTTATAAGGGCCTAGCCTGCATTGTTCCACTTTACCATCTATCTTTTGATAACAACATCAAAGACTTTTTTTTGATAATCCATATTTACTCGACGAAATTACTCGTCGAACTGCGACTGAACTATAGAAACTAGTAGCTAATCAATCAATCAACAGTATCGCTAGCAGTTATGATTTAGATTGTTTTATTGTTAGTTGTTCTATTCTAATATAATATTAATGCTGGTTTCTCTGTTCTCGTATCACTAAAAGGAATTCTAATAAGTGCTGCGACAATTGATGAAAAAACACCATTCTTATTACATACAATCTACTCGGAATAGTAGAAGGCATAGAGCTGTTTAGACATAGAATATATTTAATACATATCTTTTTTTTTTTATTTCGCCATCATATTAATATTTTATATTGAAGTCACAATCTTTTGCGAGAAGTAGATGATGCGATTTATGAGTTATCGTCGACAGAAGGCCAAGGTACCCATTTACCGTCAGGCAGTTCTCATTACATCAGCATACATGGATGCGACTCCGTCGTGCCAAATACTCATGGCGCCTATATTTGAAAACAAAAAAAAAAGGATTTCTGTCTTAGCCCCAATGATTTGACAGCGCCCCTTCCACTAGCTTCTGGCGCCCCTATCTAGCGTTAAATGTTGTTGACCTTCGACCAACCATTTTGGGACCATCTGAAAACGTCACGGCGCCTTTTCTGCACTGGCGCCGTCATGCGCCTCACGACTATGCATCTATGGAAGCTCGAAAGCTTAAGGAACTGGTTGAAATAACAACTTCGCCATCTTGTGAGGTTTGGCTTATTGGATTTAAAATGACGTCACTTAGTTAACCATGCGATGTCAATCAAATGTGATTTCATTTCAATTATTTGTGTTACATTGATTGGCATTGGCAACACTGATTTGAGTAGCATCCTGGGCCTCCTCAGTTAACTATGCGATGTCAATCAAATGTGATTTAATTTCAATTATTTGTGTTACATTGATTGGCATTGGCAACACTGATTTGAGTAGCATCCTGGGCCTCCTTAGTTAACTATGCGATGTCAATCAAATGTGATTTAATTTCAATTATTTGTGTTACATTGATTGGCATTGGCAACACTGATTTGAGTAGCATCCTGGGCCTCCTTAGTTAACTATGCGATGTCAATCAAATGTGATTTAATTTCAATTATTTGTGTTACATTGATTGGCATTGGCAACACTGATTTGAGTAGCATCCTGGGCCTCCTTAGTTAACTATGCGATGTCAATCAAATGTGATTTAATTTCAATTATTTGTGTTACATTGATTGGCATTGGCAACACTGATTTGAGTAGCATCCTGGGCCTCCTTAGCTAACTATGCGATGTCAATCAAATGTGATTTAATTTCAATTATTTGTGTTACATTGATTGGCATTGGCAACACTGATTTGAGTAGCATCCTGGGCCTCCTTAGTTAACTATGCGATGTCAATCAAATGTGATTTAATTTCAATTATTTGTGTTACATTGATTGGCATTGGCAACACTGATTTGAGTAGCATCCTGGGCCTCCTTAGTTAACTATGCGATGTCAATCAAATGTGATTTAATTTCAATTATTTGTGTTACATTGATTGGCATTGGCAACACTGATTTGAGTAGCATCCTGGGCCTCCTTAGTTAACTATGCGATGTCAATCAAATGTGATTTAATTTCAATTATTTGTGTTACATTGATTGGCATTGGCAACACTGATTTGAGTAGCATCCTGGGCCTCCTTAGTCAACTATGCGATGTCAATCAAATGTGATTTAATTTCAATTATTTGTGTTACATTGATTGGCATTGGCAACACTGATTTGAGTAGCATCCTGGGCCTCCTTAGTTAACTATGCGATGTCAATCAAATGTGATTTAATTTCAATTATTTGTGTTACATTGATTGGCATTGGCAACACTGATTTGAGTAGCATCCTGGGCCTCCTTAGTTAACTATGCGATGTCAATCAAATGTGATTTAATTTCAATTATTTGTGTTACATTGATTGGCATTGGCAACACTGATTTGAGTAGCATCCTGGGCCTCCTTAGTCAACTATGCGATGTCAATCAAATGTGATTTAATTTCAATTATTTGTGTTACATTGATTGGCATTGGCAACACTGATTTGAGTAGCATCCTGGGCCTCCTTAGTCAACTATGCGATGTCAATCAAATGTGATTTAATTTCAATTATTTGTGTTACATTGATTGGCATTGGCAACACTGATTTGAGTAGCATCCTGGGCCTCCTTAGTTAACTATGCGATGTCAATCAAATGTGATTTAATTTCAATTATTTGTGTTACATTGATTGGCATTGGCAACACTGATTTGAGTAGCATCCTGGGCCTCCTTAGTTAACTATGCGATGTCAATCAAATGTGATTTAATTTCAATTATTTGTGTTACATTGATTGGCATTGGCAACACTGATTTGAGTAGCATCCTGGGCCTCCTTATTTAACTATGCGATGTCAATCAAATGTGATTTAATTTCAATTATTTGTGTTACATTGATTGGCATTGGCAACACTGATTTGAGTAGCATCCTGGGCCTCCTTAGTTAACTATGCGATGTCAATCAAATGTGATTTAATTTCAATTATTTGTGTTACATTGATTGGCATTGGCAACACTGATTTGAGTAGCATCCTGGGCCTCCTTAGTTAACTATGCGATGTCAATCAAATGTGATTTAATTTCAATTATTTGTGTTACATTGATTGGCATTGGCAACACTGATTTGAGTAGCATCCTGGGCCTCCTTAGTTAACTATGCGATGTCAATCAAATGTGATTTAATTTCAATTATTTGTGTTACATTGATTGGCATTGGCAACACTGATTTGAGTAGCATCCTGGGCCTCCTCAGTTAACTATGCGATGTCAATCAAATGTGATTTAATTTCAATTATTTGTGTTACATTGATTGGCATTGGCAACACTGATTTGAGTAGCATCCTGGGCCTCCTTAGTTAACTATGCGATGTCAATCAAATGTGATTTAATTTCAATTATTTGTGTTACATTGATTGGCATTGGCAACACTGATTTGAGTAGCATCCTGGGCCTCCTTAGTTAACTATGCGATGTCAATCAAATGTGATTTAATTTCAATTATTTGTGTTACATTGATTGGCATTGGCAACACTGATTTGAGTAGCATCCTGGGCCTCCTTAGTTAACTATGCGATGTCAATCAAATGTGATTTAATTTCAATTATTTGTGTTACATTGATTGGCATTGGCAACACTGATTTGAGTAGCATCCTGGGCCTCCTCAGTTAACTATGCGATGTCAATCAAATGTGATTTAATTTCAATTATTTGTGTTACATTGATTGGCATTGGCAACACTGATTAGAGTAGCATCCTGGGCCTCCTTAGTTAACTATGCGATGTCAATCAAATGTGATTTAATTTCAATTATTTGTGTTACATTGATTGGCATTGGCAACACTGATTTGAGTAGCATCCTGGGCCTCCTTAGTTAACTATGCGATGTCAATCAAATGTGATTTAATTTCAATTATTTGTGTTACATTGATTGGCATTGGCAACACTGATTTGAGTAGCATCCTGTTATTTATGTGGGTAGGTTTGATATTACTATTTTTACTCTCGAATGTTGGACAACTGATAAACATCAATCGAAGTAGTAGAAGAAGAATAATTACTATCACGTCGCGAGTATTCTGGCAGCAATGCTGTTGGCCTGAATATAGAGTATAACCCTAGGAGGTTATTCTAGTCAAGCCGTCATGATTTTTAAATACCCGTACAAATGAAGTCTCCATAGATTTCGCTATGTTTAATTTTCTTTCATCGTCAAAATAGGTCTCTATTAGGATGAATGAGGACAATCAAATCTTATGAGCTCATGCTATTATATACCTACAAGTATATATTATATTATATACTTACAATTTATATATTTAATGTAACTGTGTAACTAACTAGCGAGACACACGCAGATCAAACCTTCGTGATGGAGTCGCAACATCACGACACCAAGCTCTAATAGTCACCAGGCGAGATCACTTTGACAGGTGATTTAAGTTTATCAGAACATACGATATATACTGTCTACACTCCTGCAAACATTAAGGAAAAGGGAAAAGAAGTTCCTTTACTGTTACGTAACACAGTGTGAAAACCTAAATTCAGGCGTATCTGACGTACTGTCATTACTGAACAGCGACACAAGCAATTTATACGGAGTCGAGCAGTGCCTGGGGCTTGAGACCCTGAAGCAGGTTTTAAAGAGCTCTATCATAATATATTAACTCTCAACCTCCACTACTCGACTTCACCAACGACACTAAAGGTTAAGGTAAAGGAAAACTATCGCACTAAAGGTTATATACTGTCTACACGTCTCCATCCAAATGTTCTTGCGTTCTGGTCGCGCCATATTTAAGCCAGAGTTTACCTACAATTTATCAATGAAATAAGTAATTAATGATTGACTCGAAATATATAATATACTAAAGAATTGATTGTAATCGATCATGCTACATGTAAGCCAGAGTTTTTGACGTCTGGCGCTGCAGGAAGGGTAGCCTCTTTACCCATGTGTAACACAGTGCGAAAACCCAAAGCTAACTATTTATTATCAATATCAAAAAAATCAATATTAATGTATGATCCGTAAATTAGCAACTCCGTTAATAACTTTATACCTCTGCACCTTGAGCCAGTTGTCAAAAGGATCTCGCCTGGTGACCATTATGGCTGTGCAGTGGTGTGGTGTCGTGATGCTGAGTCTCCATTACTAAAGTTTGGAGTAAGTTTAATATTGGTTAGACGTAATTGTTGGATAGTCACTTCGTTTAAATTATATATAAATCGAAATTCCCCCCACTAGTAATACCATTACAATAATAAATAATGACCAATTTCGTAGTCATCCAATCCAAACCCCCAAGGAGCATCAGAATAGGTACAGCAATATTTTACAATAGAGGAACAATTTGTTTTTATTACACTCACCCTTGTTAGGGGACTGTCACTTGTTAACTATATTGAAAAGATATAAAGTTGGTATCTGGGGCTTGTGATTCAGGAGTAGGTTAGTCTCTAGTTGCTACAAGAAGTTACTAGTCAAACTGTCTATCGTAATAGGTCCTATATATTTTAACAATAACTACTAGTCAATGAAACGCTATCAACGATGTTGGTAACAGACATTATCATTTGTAGCAATATGTATTTTTTTTTTTTTTTTTTGTCAAGAAACACTCTCGTTTTGTCGATGACAAACTAGACTAGACCCACAGCATTATGGGAAGGGAGAGGGAGGGGGTAAGTCTGGCCCACATGCGGCTCAACCGGATGCGTCTATGACACTTGGCGATCGGATTCGCATGTTGGTGGTCGCAAGCTAGTCGGGGAACAGATCCCCTACCACCAAGGGGGTGCTGGGCTACTCTGCTCTTACGAGATGCTCTCCCAGCGGCATAGGGGAATAGTATTCTAACCCGTCCCGTGTGTTCCTGTTGGTGAGTAAGGTGACCAGAGCTCCTGGGGGGAATTGGGGATAGGGTCGGCAACGCGCTTGCGATGCTTCTGGTGTTGCAGACGTCTATAAGCTACGGTAATCGCTTACCATCAGGTGAGCCGTACGCTTGTTTGCCGACCTAGTAATATTAAAAAAAAAAAAAAATATTAAAAAAAAAATAGCTTTTAAAAGTCAAACCAAATGTATGAAATAAAACATTATAATTTTATAATATATAATGTACTTAGTATTTAATAAAGTTAATAATCCGTCAGATGAATTAAAAAAATATTGAATATAAAATTGCTTCATTCATCACGACCCTTCAATGGCCCACTGCTGAGCCGGCTCTCCTCCTCAGAATAAGGAAGAATAACGCCATAGTCCACCACGCTGGGCCAGTGCGGGTTGGCAGACTTCACACACCTTTGAGAACTTTAGGGAACTCTCGGGAGTGCAGGTTTCCTCACGATGTTTTCCTTCTCCATTAAAGCAAGTGATATTTAATTGCTTAAAACACACAACTCAGAGTCAGAGGTGTGTGGGGGATCGAACTCAGACCTCCCGAGTAAGACTTGAAGTCTCAACCACTGGGCCATCACTGCTGCACACACATACAGCTATATTAGTGCAATATTTAAAAAAATCAATTTAAGATATTTTTTAAAAAGTTTTAGCTACATGTCACAGGTCGTTAGTTAGACCAGTATTGTGACAAACAAACACACAAAACCCCAATATTGTCCCCCAACCGCAATATCAAAGTAGCCGTAGGGCAGCCAATAAAGACCGGCTTCATTATTCCGTGTTACTGATTTGATTTGGGATATATAGGATGATTATTTTTGACACTCAAAATAGTTTTTAAGTAAAACTCATTTATATACAAATAGTCAAGTATTAACAGCGACATTACGAATCGATTATAGAATCGATTTTTTACTATAGTAATCGACATATTTAGATCATTGAAAGATCACATGTATCACTGAATAAATTTTGATCGATCATCATTTAATCAGAGAGAGAGGGATATGGTTCTTTGTAAGGATGATTTTTTAAACAATCGTTTTTTTTTTATAGCAGTTAAGGGCAAACGAACAAACGGTCCACTTGATGGTAAGTGGCCACCGTCGGCCATGGACATCGACAATACACGAGTGACTCTTGATTTGTCGATGCGTTGCCATCTCGGAGATAGAGTGAGGATGGGGAATGAAGAGAAGATCAGTGAACCCTGAACGAAAACTCAGGAGTTCGCGTTCGCGGCTCGACCGGAACACGTCAATGACACTTGGCAGATGGATTCGCATGCTGGTGGTCGCAAGCCAGTCGGGGAACAGATCCCCTACCACCAAGTGGGTGTTGGGTTACTCGGCTCTTACAAGATGCTCTCTCAGCGGCAGAGGGGAATAGTATTCTAACCCGTCCCCTCACGGTTTTTTAATGTAACGAAAATATCAAGTTATGAATCGATTAATGATGATCATTTATTCGATTCAAATATCGATTTATCTATACAATCGATGTGTCACATATCGTCATCGCCATCTCACTAAACAATAAAGATATTATGTAAAGTAACATTAGGTTATAAATCAATTAATACAGACCTATTGTTCGATACAAAATCGATTTTTAGAGGCAATCGCTATCTAACTAAACAATAAAGACATTATGTATAGTAACAATTAGGTTATGAATCGATTAATCGAGATCCTTTATTTGCCGGTTTAATCACGATCAATAAATCTGGTGCATTCGATACAAATCGATTTTTAGAAGCAATCGCCATCTTACTAAACAAAGACATTATGTAAAGTAAAAATTAGGTTATGAATCGATTAATCGAGATCCTTTATTTGTCGGTTTAATTACAATTAATAAATCTGGTGCATTGGATATAAAATCGATTTTTAGAGGCAATCGCCATCTAACTAAACAATAAAGACATTATGTAAAGTAAAAATTAGTTTATGAATCGATTAATCGACATCCTTTATTTGTCGGTTTAATTACAATTAATAAATCTGGTGCATTGGATATAAAATCGATTTTTAGAGGCAATCGCTATCTAACTAAACAATAAAGACATTATGTAAAGTAAAAATTAGTTTATGAATCGATTAATCGACATCCTTTATTTGTCGGTTTAATCACAATTAATAAATCTGGTGCATTTCATACAAAATCGATTTTTAGATGCAATCGCCATCTTACTTAGCAATAAAGACATTATGTAAAGTAAAAATAATTAGGTTATGAATCGATTAATCGAGATCCTTTATTTATCGGTTTAACCACAATCAATAAATCTGGTGCATTCGATACAAAATCGATTTTTAGAGGCAATCGCCATCTTACTAAACGATAAAGACATAATGTAAAGTAAAAATTAGGTTATGAATCGATTAATCTAGATCCTTTATTTGTCGGTTTAATCACAATCAATAAATCTGGTACATTCGATACAAAATCGATTTTTAGAGGCAATCGCCATCTTACTAAACGATAAAGACATAATGTAAAGTAAAATTAAGTTATGAATCGATTAATCGAGATCCTTTATTTGTCGGTTTAATCACAATAATAAATCTAGTGCATTGGATATAAAATCGATTTTTAGAGGCAATCGCTATCTAACTAAAAAATAAAGACATTATGTAAAGTAAAAATTAGGTTATGAATCGATTAATCTAGATCCTTTATTTGTTGGTTTAATCACAATCAATAAATCTGGTGCATTCGATACAAAATCGATTTTTAGAGGCAATCGCCATCTTACTAAACGATAAAGACATAATGTAAAGTAAAATTAGGTTATGAATCGATTAATCGAGATCCTTTATTTGTCGGTTTAATCACAATCAATAAATCTGGTGCATTCGATACAAATCGATTTTTAGATGCAATCGCTATCTAACTTAACATTAAAGACATAATCTAAAGTAAAAATTAGGTTATGAATCGATTAATCTAGATCCTTTATTTGTCGGTTTAATCACAGTCAATAAATCTGGTACATTCGATACAAAATCGATTTTTAGAAGCAATCGCTATCTAACTGAACTGTACAAAAGAAACAAAAATAATGTGTACTAAAAAAAGTATATCCATGGCAGAGGTGACCATCCATTAAAGTCCGAAACAAACCTTTACAGAGAAAGTTCCGACTTTGTTCTTACTTTAGCAACAGATTAGGATGAAAAGCGGGACAAACGTACTGCTCAACTTTGATAGTTATTATCCGTGAAACGGATTAGGATATTTCTATCCTGGTCGCACCATATCTTAGTCTGTAATTTATTAACTTGTGGTGTATTAAGTAGTAGGGGTTATGTATACTGACTGACTCTAAATTGTCATGCAAATTAGATTGCTGTGTCTTTGACATGATCCGTCTGACTGACTCTATTAATCACGATAATTCAATTGCTAAGTGGCTGACATGATCTTGTCACGCTAAATGTAAGCCAGACTGTTCGACAATGCATCAAAGAGTGCAATTTATTCATCACTTTTGGCATTAGGGGTCGTTTTAACTTGTTTGAGTGACTTGAAATTGTCAAATAAATTATATCGAGCATTTTAGACGCTTTCTGGTCACGAGATATGTAAGCCAGACAACTGATATTTGATGTGGCTGTGAAGGCAGTATTTATTCATGATTCTATTCTAGTCGCGTAAAATTTAAGTAAGAGCTCCTTTAAATTGATTCAATTTATCAATCCAAGCACATTTTGGTTTTGTAATTCTCTATTCCAATAGGTAAATAAAAAAAAAAGATATTTTTTCTGCGCCATTTTGAATCACTCTGTATAACGTCGTTTGATTAAGTGGCGATATTTACAATTAGGGTTCTGACACGAGCACAAGGGATGAATGTATGATGAACAGCTTTGAGGTTTTCAAATGAATAATATATTACGTATTTGTTTCAAACTTCATTGGCATCTACACGCAGAAGTAATTTACTCACTCACTCATTCGCTAACTAGTTCATTCATACTCACTGATATCTATTCTTTAATGCGTAGTATGTCTCTGATTATATCAGAGGACTCTACCATCTCTACCTATGTTTTATCTCACTCACTCATTCATTAGCTAACTCGTTCATTTAGTGGACACCATCTCGCTAACTTGCTCACTCTTCTATCTCACTCACTCACTCATTAGTTTAATCATTCATTCATACTCAACTCACTGATTTTCCTTTGAATGTCTATTATATAATATGTAGTGTTTCTGATTTAAGTGAACTGTGTTCTGTCTCACTCACTCACTTTTTATTTCTTACAAGCATCGTCCTGACAGTAAGGGACACATATACGGGATATATCTATCCCGTAAACCACAGTGTCCTAAGAATAAAAGGGAATTTTACTAGATACGATATAATATATTAGTTTCTACATTAAAAAAGATTGAGTGAGTGTGAACATGCGAGTGAGTGTGTGCAAGTTAGTAGGTAAGAGTGAGTAAGTGAATGAGAGCCATGCCATGCAGGTGAAGTCGGGTCTGCTAGTAGTAACGAAACTTGTCTGTACCAATAGATGTCTAGTTGGTGCGTGACGAGAATTTAATGTTGTAGACTCTAGGCGCCCCTGGTGGGTGGAGGTTATAGCTTCACCGAACTTATATTAAAAAAAGTTGTATAATTTATTGCCTTTACTATTTATAAATTAATTTTAGTTGATACACAAAAAATTGGATTAAAATCTGTTAATCAGAAGAATCAGTTTAGCTAAAATATATATTGGTTATTCGTCACTTGGCTTAGTAACAGCAATGTAGTAATTTAACCCAGCTAGGCGGTAATGTAAACTCTTAATATTCTTTATTGAGTGTAGAATACAAGTGAATTAAATAAATGTGTGAAAGAGCAAGTGACAATGAATTTAACTTGTCACTTCTTTTTAATCGTCGACGATGTCATTGATTATTTTTAATATAATCTCTATAAAGCGTAAACTGATTAAACAATACGCAGAAAATAAGTAACATTTTAGAACCGAACCATTTAGTCACTTTACTTCTACGAATCACCATTTAAGTGATTTTTGTCGTTTAAATTAATTTGATAAATAGAATTTAGATTTAACAGTTGCTGTTTATCAATACGTGAAAATCAAGTGTCTAGTCACCAATCATTTGTCACTTTTGTTCTACACATCGTCAATTTGTGACTCTATCGTTAAAGTCGTTATGGAGTAACTAGAAACTCGTTATGGAGTTTAAATCCGTTCTTATCGTGTCCAAATTATATAACTAAGATGGAGGTTGTTTATCTATACGTCACTTTGCTTCTACGAATCACCATTATAGTGATTTTTGTCATTTAAATGAATTTATTAAATAGAATTTAGACATAAATTGGATAAACTAGTTTATCAATACGTGAAAATCAAGTGTCAAGTCACCAATTACTTTATTGTCACTTTTTTTTCTACACATCGTCGTTTTTGTGACTCTATCGTTAAAGTCGTTATGGAGTAACTCGTACCTCGTTATGGAGTTTAAATCCGTTCTTATCGTGTCCAAATTATATAACTAAGATGGAGGTTGTTTATCTATACGTCACTTTGCTTCTACGAATCACCATTATAGTGATTTTTGTCATTTAAATGAATTTGTTGAATAGAATTTAGGCTTAAATTGGATAAAGTAGTTGCTGTTTATCAATACGTGAAAATCAAGTGTCTAGTCACCAATTAGTTTATTGTCACTTTTTTTTCTACACATCGTCGTTTTTGTGACTCTATCGTTAAAGTCGTTATGGAGTAACTCGAAACTCATTATGGATTTTAAATGCGTATTTCTACGAATCACTATTTTTGTCATTAAACATTGTCGTTTTGACGATTCTGTCGTTATAGCACCGTTTAATGAAGTTTAGAGTTAAATTACTTCGTAATATAAGTTATATATTGTTGACAGTGGCTGTCCGTCTGTACCAATAATTAGTTTAACTTATCACTTGTTTTCCACGTATCAACTTTTTAGCGAGTTTGTCGTTAATTTGAATGTTGTTAAGTGGACTTTCGACTTAAATTGGTTTGTGTGTCCAAGTGTCCTTGTCTTTTAAAAGGGTGTCGTTACATGGAGTTTAGATTCAAATTGATCCTATAATATCCAAGAAAACAAGTGACAAGACAAACCAGTCAACTTTATTTGTCACTTTGCTTCTACGAATCACAATTTCAGTAGGTTCGTCGTTAAATCGAGTGTCATTAGACGGAATTTAGTCTCAAATTGGTTCGTGTAGTGTCCAAGTTATATAATTAAGCCAGAGGCTGTCCGTCTGTGTACACAGATAACATTCAAATGGGACGCGAACGTGACGGTAGATAAGTGTCCCACACATTCGCTCCATTTGCTAAATCCTGCACGAATTTACATGGAATCTAATATATAATCTATCTAATATATGTCTGTCTGTCTCATATTAAGTTTATGCGCTTATTGACTAGATCATGTTTTCTAAAACCTTTTCTATTTCATCTGTTAGTTAATCTATGGTCATTCTTGCCAATTAGAAAATTCATTTCTGCATATTTAGAGTTAAAAAAAATGAACAGATTTGAGTAAATGTCTCTTATGAGCCTAAGGTTTAATTTTATTAATTTAAAAAGTGTTACCATAAAAAACTAAAAACAGTGTCATATGGAAATGGAAAATCATTTATTCATAGCACCATTCGCATGTATAATATACTCTGTAAATGTGTCTCTGTCCCTTTAAGGAATCGATAATTTCCTGACTATATCGGGCCCATAGCTTGCAATTTAGGCCATTTGCACATTGAATGTAAAGTAAATATTTTTAACCCTGACCTTAAAACAAGTATCTATCTAAAGAATGCTATGGTTTTTTTTTTGAAACAAATAAGAACATCCCTTTTCCTTTTATATTTAATATAGTTTGATAACAACCCTTATACATGACAAATTCATATAATATATGCACCCTAACCGCAGTAGGGTGAGATTACATAGCTTTTGAGCCGGTTATTAATGAAGTGCTATTCACGTCAATAATTTACATGTAATTAATATTTTAATTTATTACTCCTTTGACTTATTTCTAATATTGCTTTGATGAATAAATCTACACTAATTTTATACACGAAGAGAGTGATAGGCTATGTAGTGTGACCAGCAGTCATTTCAACGAAATCACAAATACGTGTATCACAAGTGACTTCCGATATGTATCACAATAATTCTTACCACTTTAAAAGATTTCGAATATGTTCAAGTGTCTTCTAATATATTTTCTTTCTCAAACATTTTCAATTTGATAGCTACTTATAATTTATAATCCAAAGATTTTGGATTGGGATATAATATTGGCCGCTTGAGGCACTTTAATTTCATATGTGTATTACAAGTGAACAAATGATACTAGTCACTTTCATTCTTCTAAATATGTATCAAGAGTGTACAATTAATATTAGATTCACATTTTAAATGCGCATTACAGAAATGTTTTCAAATATATATATACACACACATACACACCCGTATGTGTGTGTAGGTATATGTAGTGTACGAATGTGTCTACATAGTATTATTGTGATTTTACCCGAGAGGGAACGAGCTAGAATACAATTCCCCTTTGCCTAAAAGGCGAGTAACCCAGCACCGCCTTAGTGGTAGGGTATCAGTTCCCCAACTGGCTTGCGGCCACCAGCATGTGAATCCCGGGAGAGGGACTCCCATCCCATTACTGCTGCGGTTCCAATGTACACCGGGTTCTTGTTCGGAGTCCATTGAATCCGCAGCAGTCTTCTCTTCGCTCCCCCTACTCACTCTATATTCAAAGCGGCAACGCATCGACAAAACCAGAGATCATTATCATCAAGAACCTTCAATGACCCACTGCTGAGCCGGATCTCCTCCTCAGAATGAGGAGGGTATTAGGCCACAGGTTTCCTCAAGATGTTTCCCTTCACTGTTAAAGCAAGTAATATTTAAATGCTTAAAACACACATAACTCAGAGTCAGAGGTGTGTGCGTGTGTGGGGGATCGAACCCAGACCTCCTGAGTAAGACTTGAAATCTCAACCACTGGGCCATCACTGCTTGTATAAAACAGAGATACCCTCTAGTTCTGTCGATGTCTGTGGGCGATGGTGGCCACTTTCCATCAGGCGCACCGTCTGCTCGTTTGTCCCTTATCTATCATAAAAAAAACTAGTATCTGCTCTCATTTTTTAACAACTTAAAAAACTATGTCCTGATAGATCAGCGTCGGTCTGACAAGTGTCTTAACTGCTAGGATTCCCTTATCAGTATTTGAGTAAGTGAGTCGTTAACTATAATAACTTGACTGTCTGCCATCCATCCAACAGGACAGAGCTTATAAATTGATTACACGTGGGCTATGCAAGAAAGTGAATTCAGATATTAAAAATGTGTATCATAAGTGAATAAGAAATATACATGTACATGTTAAATTTACACAAAAGCAGTCGCTAAGACCTCTACTAGAAATTCGCTATATATAAATAATCACTTTAATAAACAGAATATATATCATCCTCAGTCAATAAAAGTAACCTCAAAAAAATCCCCTGTCACTGACAATAGGGTGACCATTTGAAAACAAGTAATTGGACACGCTCCGCCCGGGAGATAATCTGTATTGTGATTGTGAACAAATATGCATATATTGGGGAGTTTATTTTAGGGGATTAGGGGACCGTGGAGTAGGCCCTCGCTTCGCTGAGGTAGAAAGTTCTTTAAGTTGCCTAATATGAAATTGTAATAAAGCCTATTCATAAAGTAAAGTAAACAGATGTGAGTCAAAATCAAATTGATGATTAGATGAGTTGTATTAGTTTAGATTCATTATTCAGTGACTGGATAAGGAAATGGATTATGAAATGTAGACCTGCATCTTTGTCAAAACCCCAGGTACTACTCAGCTATCCTATCTATAATGTATGTTTATATATTTGCTGTACATTATAAAAGTAATAGGTATCATTACTTACATAAGTATCATACATTTCAAGTGTGTATCACAAGTGTGTAAATATCATTAGTCACTTTCATATTAAATGATTGTTGCTCAAAAATTACTGAAGTGATTTTGATGAAACTTTATAATAACGTAGCTAATATATCAGACTAACATATAAAGTATATTTTTGAATGTTATCGTCTAAATCGCTTCGCTTCGATATATATATAAAACTTTCGCTCATTATATATATATGATTAATATAACTTTCTATAAACGAAAGAATTATAATAATCGCTCCAGTATTTACAGTACAAATCCCGTACAAAAAACCGAAACTGTGCTTGATCCCTTTACCAATAGCTATTGTTAGATAATCTCCAAAAAAATCGTAATTCGATATAAAACCGCATCTGGCAAGTACTTATTGTGACATTTGGAGGGTAGATTGATAACTAGTTCACGTGACATTTGTGTACCATCCCTACTTATAAATATGGGATACGAAATAAAAAAAATATTCGGTTTTATTCCTTCCGTTCCGCGATTAAGAAGTAAAAATGAAAACAGACAAACACACAAAGCTAATGTTTTAAAAATGAATTTTAAATTAATATTTTATTAGTAACCGAAGTTTGGATATCCGTTAAGTATAACTTGAAACTTCCGCATAAATATTAGCGGAACCCGATAACGGAAACGGAATTAAACAAGCGGAATTTCCGAATCTTAATCTAATCTGGACGGATCTTTTCCATCGCTTTTATTAGCAAAATATCATTTATTTTTACAACAATTTACAATAAAATCTATTTTACAACAATTGATAAATCCTCATGTCTTTCATTTCAAAGGGAAAATGCTGTTTTTTAATATTATTAGGTTTTTCATACAATATATAAAATAGTAACAAATGTAAAAAAAAATATACTTAAAAACCTTTATTTTTTTATGGTAGATAAGGTGCAAACGAGCAGATAGTCTACCTGATGGTTAGTGGCCACCATCGCCCATGGAAATCGGCAAAACAACCGAAAAGAGTTACCCCCTTGTTTTGCCGATGCGTTGCAACCTCGAAGTTTTACCGGACCCTGAGCAAGAGCCCAATATTCACTAGATCCGCAGCATTAATGGGATGGGAGAGGGAGAGGTAAGTCTAGCCCACATGCGGCTCGATCGGAACGCGTCTATGACACTTGACGGTCGGATTCCAAGGACCCGGGTCACTCGGCTTTTACGAGATGCTCTCCCAGCATCAGAGGGGAATATTATTCTAACCCGTCCCCTCACGGGTGATATTATTTAATTTTTTTTAAAGTTTTGCCTCTTAATTAGTTATTTTCTATATTTATTTATTTTTATTTAAAAGAGAAAAAACTTATTCCTATATAATATATTTTACTAGAGTGGGTAGATAGAAAAATATATATTTCTATCAATTATGGTATTTAATATTATTTTGGAAAGACTTTCCTTACTGACTGGTCAATAACACTTTATTACCTACCCCATAATAGGTTGGACTTCGAAATATAATCAATATATACAAATTGCACCCTTTACGATGCAACTTAAGCAAACCGGATATCATAAGTAGTAAAATATAGCTTCCTTATACTTAAACAAATAACCCAAATTCTCCTTTATATCTTAAGATATAAAGATCAAAATAAATCAACATTTCTTCACGCTTCAGAGTCAAGGGTGAGTATTTCCGGAATCACTGTACTATGGGTAATAATTACATGTCGATAGTTTTATCTTTTTGGGGCGATCTTTTTGTATTATTATACTAGAAAACAAATATAACAATACAACCTATTATAATCTATATATCTTATTTAAATATATTTTTAAACATATAAATAGACAAGTCTATGGAGTTTTGTTGTTAAATGTACACTATTAAAATGAAAACTTATATTTGGCTTATTTTAAGTTTGGATTTATACCCCTTTCCTAAACTAGAACAATTATTTAAAAAATGAAGATTTTATTTTATAATAATATAGAAAATAAAATTCTAGCGGAAACGGAAACAGTAACAGATGCGGAATTGGAAATTGGTTATATAAAGAGTATTTATTTTTAATTGAATAAAAAAAGTTGTAAATTAAAGGAAATGAAACAAACGGATACAAATATTGTATTTGTAAAATAAGGTTGTGCTGTCGTTGTTAGTCTCTCGTACTTATAGGCTCAGTACTTATAGAACAGGTCCCCACTGGCTTGTGGCTTTAAGAAAACTGATGATGAATAAATATAAGAAATATAAACACTACAGATTACAGATAAAATATAACAAAAAAACGGCCAAGTGCGTGTCTGACTAGCACACGACGGGTTCCCTTACCATTTGGACAAAAAAATTGAATATAAAGTTTGCTGTATTGGACCCCCTCTTAAATATTTATTTTATTCCGTTTTTAGTATTTATACAGTTTGGTGACAGACAGACGAACGGACGGACAATGTATTCTTAGTAATAGGGTCCTGTTTTTACCCTTTGGGTACGGAAACCGAAAAAAACTTCCGCCAAAAATATTCCGTTAAAATTTGCGGAAACAGAACTGAAATAATTTGCGGAACTTCCGACACTTCCATAATTAAAAAAACCGGATGAAAAAAATACATAATATTCTAATTATATTAAGGATAGTTTACACGAGTTAATAGTGTTAATGAAGATTACTGACCTTTATATAATGTGCCAAAAGACCGTTAAACGACGTTAACTTGACTGACCTAGTTCACACGGTAATAACACAAAAGGTAATAAAATGTTACTAATTTTTAGGAATGGAATATTTTGTTTATTTACCCCTATATGTTAAGACTATATTTATATAATACTAGTCAACCCTCCCTGGCTTCGAACGAGTGCTATTTATCATGTATTTAATTCTCCATATATTTTTGCTAAACATTTATCATTATCCCGCAGGAACTCTGAATTTTTCTAGGATAAAAAGTATCCTATATGTTAATCCAGGATATTAAGTATGGGTGTGCCAAATTTCACCGAAATCTATTCAGCCGTTTTTACGTGACTACAGGCGTTACTTTACGTAAAATTCATGATAAAAAAGGAATCAAAAAGGTTGCCTTGCTATAATCCGCGAAATTCTGAACAAACAGTCTGGGTTGTACCCGTACGTTACAACCCAGAAGAGCACACCTCAGGACACTCCACACAAGAAGGTCGCTAGACAATCGAACAACCCCACTCGTATGGATGGCACTACCCAGAAGAGCACACCTCAGGACACTCCACACAAGAAGGTCGCTAGACAATCGAACAACCCCACTCGTATGGATGGCACTACCCAGAAGAGCACACCGCAGGACACTCCACACAAGAAGGTCGCTAGACAATCGAACAACCCCACTCGTATGGATGGCACTACCCAGAAGAGCACACCGCAGGACACTCCACACAAGAAGGTCGCTATACAATCGAACAACCCCACTCGTATGGATGGCACTACCCAGAAGAGCACACCGCAGGACACTCCACACAAGAAGGTCGCTAGACAATCGAACAACCCCACTCGTATGGATGGCACTACCCAGAAGAGCACACCGCAGGACACTCCACACAAGAAGGTCGCTAGACAATCGAACAACCCCACTCGTATGGATGGCACTACCCAGAAGAGCACATCGCAGGACATTCCACACAAGAAGGTCGCTAGACAATCGAACAACCCCACTCGTATGGATGGCACTACCCAGAAGAGCACACCGCAGGACACTCCACACAAGAAGGTCGCTAGACAATCGAACAACCCCACTCGTATGGATGGCACTACCCAGAAGAGCACACCGCAGGACACTCCACACATGAAGGTCGCTAGACAATCGAACAACCCCACTCGTATGGATGGCACAACCCAGAAGAGCACGCCGCAGGACACTCCACAGAAGAAGGTCGCTAGACAATCGAACAAACCCACTCGTATTGATGACACAACCCAGAAGAGCACACCGCAGGACACTCCACACAAGAAGGTCGCTAGACAATCGAACAACCCCACTCGTATGGATGGCACAACCCAGAAGAGCACACCGCAGGACACTCCACAGAAGAAGGTCGCTAGACAATCGAACAACCAGACTCGTACGGCACAATCCAGAAGAGCACACCGTACACAGAAAAGTAAGACGCGGTAACCCGAACCAGGACACACCACACAAGTAGATTACTCGACAATCGATGTACGTTTCGCTCCGAACCGAAGCATCTTCAGGAGTAGTTGACTCTACAAGCGTCACTTGCGAAGTAGTAATATTTTCATATTACTCATAGGAATATACATATCTTATTCCAAGTTTTAAGATTGAATATTAATATCCAACACACATATTAATCCATATTTTTAGAAATATCCCTTTTTTTAAAGATTACCAGCAGTATGGGTCAAATACTACTAGTATTACTTAACCCCTCCAAGTAAGCTAAATGCTTGTGTTTGGAGGGGGTCACGTCAGTAGTCCAATGACTGGGATTTAACGCCCGAACCACTGAGCTACTGACGCTACATATATGTTTTGGCCCAACGCACAATAAGAGCATCTTTCGCAATAACATTAACGTAATACCCGTCTCCGATCGGAAGTCATTAAGCGCGTACAGTTGAGTGGATATTTATGACGTCTCCATTCGTTTCCTGTTCTCCATTCCACTCCTAGAGGGAGTGCTCTATGGACTCTATGGTTATTTATGGTGACATTTACTTTTTTTATTTCAATAGGCATAGATTTGTTATGATGCGGGCCCCTATTTGAAGATATTCAATGTCTTGTGACGTCATCAGAGAAGAAAGGGAAGAAACTTCCGAATTAAATCCATTCCTCAAATTATTTAGTAGTTATGACGCGTAGTGTAAGGAATAGTGTACACTGTATACTCGTTCTAAGAACCGTTTGTACCACAAACACACATACGT
Organism: Limenitis camilla; assembly: GCA_905147385.1. Lineage (NCBI taxonomy): Eukaryota > Metazoa > Arthropoda > Insecta > Lepidoptera > Nymphalidae > Limenitis > Limenitis camilla. The sequence continues at coordinate 610,013 of LR990252.1, read as the reverse complement.
GTCGGATTCTGTGTTTGTTTCCATTGCACACGTAAATATATATTTATCGGTCCGTCATTGTGTATGACGTCACAAAGCTTTATTTAAATAAAATGGTATAAATAGAATATAATAATTAAATATAATTTAGTTGTTAGCTTTTGTATCTAAACCACTTTAAAATGATTCTTCTTCTTCATTTTAAATGATTCTTTCCTGAGAGATCTCTTTAAAAAGATGCGTCATCTTGTGTACACAGGATGACGTAGATTTTAAGGCGCATAAAAAAATAAAATCCAAATCATTTTTTTTACTTTTATCTATTGAGGTTTTACTTTTAATTTTGATAAATTTATAAAAAGTGAATATTTTTTACTACCCACATATCTGACGACCGAAATTAATAATCAATCTTAATCCAAAAATCTGTTATCTATAAATGTTAGATTAGATTTAACATTATCTGCTGTTCATTCTGTTAGTTATGAAGCTGGCAATACTCATTTGTGTAGCAGCTTGTTAGTTATGATGTCGGCAACGGCTCTGAGTCTAAAGTATAACCCTCAGGAGGATATTCTAGTCAAGCCGTCATGCTGTTAGTCTGCTTATACACTACAACCCCTTTATTAATGAACACTACACTGGCCATCCGTCCTTAAAATGGATACACACGTATTAAAAAAAACTTGGTACTCCATTTAAAGTATATTGTAAATAAAAAAAATAAAAATGTTAACAACACTGTTTATAAAGTAGTAGTAGCGGGTACATTATTTTATATTATTTCTAGTATACCGACGTGAAGACATTATATAACCTTTAGTGCGATAGATCAGTCTCAGTCTCTCTGGTGTTTTCGTGCAGTGAACATGGAAGTTAGTGTTATAGTGTAGTGATTAAGGTTACCTTCTCGAGGTCCACGTGAGTTTACTTTATTATCGTTAGCGAGGTCGAGTGGTGGAGGTGAGAGTTAATATACTATGAAAGAGCTCTTTAAACCTGCTCCTGGGTCTCAAGCCCCAGGCACCGCTCGCCTCAGTCTAAATTGCATGTGTATACGTATTGCTGTATAGTGATGGGTATCATATCTCTCTCCATGTATATAGCAAAAAAGAAATTTTTATTGTAAATATTAATTACACCTATCTCACGCCTACACTGCTTAACGTAGCAACAAATCATTTAATTAAAGACCACTAAACTATGATAGTTAGAATATTAACTACACGAAATTACTCATCAAATTGCCAAATAACTTGTGACAGATATAAAACATCTAATTGAATTTTTCATTCCTACTAGCCATTAACATTTTTTACCCATCCAAAAAAAAGTACACAACTGCTCAACGCCGCTAAACAAGTTTTCACTTCTAGCTAGCTATAGTTTATGGTGCACAGTGCACACACACAACCAGAGATATCGCCGTTACTTGACGTGTAACAACGCAACCGCACCGCAGTAACGGTAGAGTAACCGTGTCAAATGATTGATACGATACACGATATTGTGCGTTATGATTACTCTTTACTGGAAGAATTTAATTGTTTGTACGTTTGAAAATACATCCAAAACATACTATGATAATATAGCAATGCTTCTATTAATAACTTAGTATTCGCGGGTAGTTTTTTTTAAATTTATTTTAAGTATACCCAAACAAAGGCAGTATATAACCTCTGTCTCGACAAATTTTAGCCAGTCTGTCACGTGATGTCGCGCGGTGAACACCTAAAGTACTGTAGTAGTGCAAGAAGTGTAGTTTAGTGTAGTTTAGCGTGGTAGCATTTAGGACTTGTGACAAAGGTGTAGAATTAATGGGATATACATATCGGAGAAATAGTTATAATGATGGTAATTTAATTTATTTGAGTAGCAACACTGTAATGTCACAGATCAATAGAAGGTACAGTGTATCTGTGGTTGATTGTCGATGGTACAAGTTACACAGTTTGTATCAGTCTGTCTGTGTGGAATAAGCCATAGATAAGCACATAAAATCCATATGAATCTCCGAGATACATAATACAAAATATATAAACTACCGACAATCAAATGATAAGTGGTGGAGACGAGAGTTTAAAATATAAGATCTCTTTAAGTCTATTCTTGAGTCTCAATCCCCAGGCGCTTGTGCTACAGTAATAGGTATATCTCTCTCACATCGTACAAGTCGTTTAAATAGTTAAACACAGACGGCGGGTAGTCACAACTTAATATAGATAGAAGCATCTTAGAGCGCATTTAATTTCCGCTCTCAAACGATCTGTCGCCGTTGCTCGAGTAACTCCTTATAACTTAATATAATATATTTATTCCAATACCCTCGCTTCTTTAAGTAATCAATAAACAGGGATTCTATAGCCAGAGATGTTTTTTACTGTTTAGACCATCTTAGTACCAAATTAAAATAATTATGTCCAAATTTTGAGCTCTTAATCTCGAGCCGTTTTCGAGATATAAAAAAAAATTAGTTCTTGGCCGCATTTTTGAAAATTAACCTCCCAATTTTCTCAGAAGATATTATCTGTACTTCTGTGGTTTTTTTTATAAATTAATAATAAATTAATTTTAGGTTCCTCGAGAATTTGGGGGTTTTTGGGAAATAGTTCTTAACATGATTGTCATTTAAAATTAAAGAGAATCTTTAGACCCCTCACATTTAGTTTTCTCAAATATCTTCTGCATAAACATAAGTCACGAGTCAGTCAGTCAGTCAGACAGCTCCATATTCTGATATTCCTCCGCAAGCGAGTCACATACGGTCCATTATAACGTCAATAACGTTATGAATACTCATAGCTTCATTTCGTCTTACTCGTTGTTACATACGAGATGGAATTTCTTATTAAATAATTGAGATGCTTTCTACGTGCTTTCACGTCTGTGCTATTGTGCTTATGTTTTAGATCAGAAGTTCCCAAATTTATTTGACTAGTAGCTTGTCATGATGTTCATCATGTTCACAATTGTAGTTCAATTCAAATAGAAAAGTAAAAAAAGCCATGGAAGAATGTTCTGAACTTATAACTATACTTTTGCTAATTTCGCAATCACTATACACGCAGACCAACAGTATCATGTTTTGTTTACTAGAATATTTACTAGGAGTTAATCTTCAGACTGAGACTAACATTACAGTCAGAATACTCGCGATGAAATGTTGTGCGTTTCTAAAGGAAATCATCACCAACGATATAGTCAATCTTGATACATATACTGGTTATATTTAAGGTTAAACTAAAAAATATAAGAAAGGAGCTCACATTTCTAAGGAAATGCGCGGATGTAGCACATATGTTGTGTCTGTCTGTCTTAAAGATTTTCTGTCATATTAAAACAGCTCCAAACCTTTAGAGGATTGCACAAAAGTAACACAGATCCTGTTCCTGGTTACATTGGTGACTAAAACATTCCTTAAATGAGCTGTTATTCCTGAAGTATGCACAGAGATAGATTCTATTTACTTTTATAATAATGATTAAAAAAAGAATTTTAATTCCTAAGGGAATGTACTCCTACTGTATTCAATCATATATATATATATATATATACATATGTCGGAGAATAGCAAAAGGTTATCGATTAAATCGAACCATCATCGTTGTCTATGGCGTTGGAGTGGGGTAGTAGTCACTTCCGTTGTTTTGACAGTCTCTACCCTCGACCCTTTATATGCCATCGACAGTCTGACTGAAGTCTTAGTCGTGCGCGGTCTCTCAAGAAGTGAATTAGTGTCTGAATAGTGATAGTGTTGTGCAGTGTTGTGTTAGTGCTAGGAGTGCTGTCCGATCAAGGTCTTGAGTACCTTACAATGTAATTACCTCGTCTTGTGTTAGGTTAGGTTTATGTGCGTTTAACCTTGGGTTTAAACAGAGAGCCTAGCAGTGGAGGCGAGTGTTGTAATTACTTAAAGGAGCTCCTTAAGCCTACACCTTGGTCACAAGTCCAAGGCACTGCTTAGGTTTCTCTCGTAATTGTTAGAGATCATATTTAATCATTTATCGGTTCAGTAGAAGTATCTGCGTTGCGTTTGCCCAATATTCCCCTCTTCCCATTCCTTCTCATTATTTAAAATCACCGACATATATGCTTCATTTATAACATCTCATGATAAAAAAATACAGTTAGACTTATAAAGGAAATGAAAATACATTAACTTAAAAAACATAATAACTTCCCGTGTGTTTTCTAAGAAAACGAACCATGCATATTGCATTACTGAAAGTATGAGTAACCTTCATAATAAAAGAGGTTATTTCATTGTATTTTGGTCTCCATGTATATTGTATATGTCTGTCTATTGCATTATTATTATATATTTATTAAAAGACAAGTCAGATATATAGGATTTTTAGAAGTAGATATAACGAAGTTCATAGTCACCGCCGAGTATTTCAAAGCTAATTTCTTCTAAAGTACTTATCTTATTTTGATGCTACTTTCAGTAATAGTGTTCAACAAAAACTGCTTGCTCAGTATTTGAGTTTATTTCTTCTAATCAACTAAATAAATTTTGATTAAGTTTTCAGTAATAGAAAGAGCGATAAACGAAGAAGCTGTAGTGTAGAATAAAATAAAACAAAATAATTTTCCTCCAATTTTTAAACAACTTAACCTATTTTGTTACAGTTTCCACTAAATAAAAGATTATTAAATGAGAACGTTAATGTATATACATTATGATCATTAATGTTAAATAGAGTGCTACAAAAAGCTCTTCATATTATTTATATTTTAAATTCTTAGCTCAGGGGCGTATCAATTATATAGGGCCCCCGGGCTAGAAGGGCCCCCTAACGTGTGTAAGCAAATCTCGTGCTTCACGAGAAAACAATAAGCTTACATTTCTATAATGACAAAAATCAAAGAAATCTTTTTTTTCCGAGTTAAGCGTGCGCCCAAAATTTGGATACAGAGGCAGAAATTTTACAATTTGGTTCATATATGACGGAGTTCTGAGGTAACAAACAATAAAAAAAAAAAATAAACAACCGAATCGATAACCTCCTTTTTTTTGAAGTCGATTGAAAAACAATTTGTTTCTTTTGTGAGAAGTCTTGCCCAAACTAATTTTGATACAGGGCCCCCCTAAGGCACGCTACGCCACTGAGTCAAAGACAATATTTCTCGCGATATACCATACCCTGTTATACCAAATAGATAAGTAGACAGTATATTCCTTCTATTAGAACATCTACACCCACTATTTTGTGTCAACAATTTATCTTAATCAAACTAATTGGTAGAGCAGTGTCCTTAATTCGGACTTCTCACGACTCGCTCATTGATGGAATAAAAATTTTTTTAAATTGTTTAAATACTATGTCATATAATATATATATATATATTGAATACCTTTATCCTTATTTTGATTTTCTATTTCATATTTCACCAAATTACCTGAAAAAGAAAGAAATTTATTAGATTGTATAAACAAATTCAAAAGTAAAAGCTCCAACACCACTGTTTGTTTAAAGGCTTATTTCGTCTAAACTACTTAACCTATTTTGATATGGTTTTCAATAATAAAAAGAGCGATAAATGAGGAGTTAACGTACATACAATAAATATTTTAAACACGCCTGAATTACGAGCAATGTTCGTGCGGCTCTCGAATAAAAATGATAAATTGAATCGCAATAATTCAATATCTTTCTTTGTATATAAAACAATTTAATAGCTTCTCCGAACAGATAGACAAACACAAACATGGATACAAAAAAAATAAAATTATATTTATAATTGGTAACAGAATAATATTTCCAAAACAAGTGGAAATGATTGGATGAAATTTCATTTTTCAGAACGTAGAGTTTCACTGAATCAACATCTCGCAGAACAACTACGTCATTACGAAACTTATATATCAATCTTTTTTTTTAAATAATAGATAAGGTGCAAACGAGCAGATGGTCCACCTGATGGTAAGTGGCAACCATCGCCCATGGACATCGGAAAAACAAGAAACACTCTCGTTTTGTCGATGCGTTGCATCCCCGAAGATAGAGCGGGAAGGGGAAATGAAGAAGAAAAATGCTGTCAGAGTCAGAGTCCACTAGACCCACAGCATTAATGGGATGGGAGAGGGAGGCGGTAAGTCTGGCCCACATGCGGCTCAACCGGAACGCGTCTATGACACTTGGCGATCGGATTCGCATGCTGGTCGCAATCCAGTCGGGGAACAGATCCCCTACCACCAAGGGGGTGCTGGGTTACTCGGCTCTTACGAGATGCTCTCCCAGCGGCAATGGGGAATAGTATTTAACTATGTCTTAATTACTGCAAATGGTGTGCAACTGTACAATAAATAAGTGTTTAAATATAATTTTTATTATGATTTAATATTTGTTTAGTGTGCTGGCAACACTCGACAATACTCGTATATAAGTCCTGTTACAATAGATCCACCGCAGTTTAACTTGTGACCTCGTGGAGTAAACATCTCTTATAATTATGTATATAAATATGGAACAGTGTCTTTCGATAATTCTAACCCTTATTCCCCTTCTTTGTCCCTTGAAGTAATATTATACTTCGTTTTTTTTTAATACCTGGGGTTTGTGACACATGTGCGAGTTACAACGACAACAACTCTCGCCTACACTACTCGACACTACCAGTGCTAATCACAGTACAGTAAATTACTAATCAAACTGCCTTTAACCTATCGAGAGAGAGAGGTGGTATTCAAACAACAAATAGAGATTTAATTCAAGCATGAAGTAGAAACAAAACTATTTATGCGATTTAACTGAAACAAAGGATACATACAGTTTCGAAAGTTTAGCACAATGCAGCGAGGCGGCGCCACTGGCAACATTCCTTCATACAACTTAGTGAATTTAATTTTATTGTGCTATTAACAAGGAAATGCTTTTAAATGTCTGTAACTCATTTTTGTTTTATTTACTTTTTAAACTACCCTAAAAAGTTAAATAGGACATGTAACAATAGTTTCCCAAATTCCCTCATAATGGAGAAATTGTATATTATATTTTTAATGATTTTTTTGATAAATATAATAAATGTATGTGGATGTATGTCGATTATTTGAAAGGTACTGTGCCATAGATATGTAAAATACAATAATTATGTTTGTATATCACCTCTGAGATTCTTAAAATAGAGTTGGAATCATATTAATATATTTATACATGAACATTAAAACTTAAGCAATTTTTTGGTATTTTTAATAAAAGAAAGTGTCAAAAGTTATATAAATCGAAAGGTACTGTCCTAGATATATATGTCAGATTTGAATGAAAGGAATTAATCGAATATCACGGTTCTATAGTTCTTGGACAGGAACCCAGGCAGAGCCTTAACATAAGGCTAACCTAACCTAAGGTTGTGTTAACACATCTAAGTACAATGTAGGGACTCATAATAAATAAGACGTAAGAACTCACATGATCCTTCGTCCGATATATCCAACATCCGTGATGCGACACACTATTTGTTACACTTCAGCTCCAGGTGATGTTCACTCAAAGAGACTTGTCGAGAGACTAAAGTGTACTGCGTCAGTCAGGGAATATAAAGGGACTAGACTATGGTAGCAATGCCCCTCCACTAGTGGGGAGAAGTAAATCAACAAAACAGAAATAGGGAGCTGGCATCCTGATTAATGACGCGACGGAAGTGATGATTAATTTTCTTAATCATTATCCAACTCTAACTATAGCCCGACACGGCCTTCACTATTGTCCTACCCCAACTATACCCCGACATATATAATAAACAATAATTATGTTTATAGGTCTATATTAATATTAGTAAAATGACGTCAGAATCATATTAATGTCTTTATACATAAACATTAATTTTTTGGTATTTATAATAAAATAACTTGAATGAAAGTTAGATAAATCGAAAGGTACTGTACCATATTGTCTATGGACAGACAAACATATTTATATATACATGAGAATAGTAAACGTCCTTTAATACAAAACTGTTCATGAATATAACTCATCTATTATCCCGCACAACTCCAGCACATAAATGGCCTTAAATTAAACTCCTAACATAACAAGTAAAGTTTGGGTGCGCAGTTAGTTTGTAATTTGCTGCTACTCTATGAAGATTAATTGTTTGAACGGATAAAAATTACCCTAACAGCGAAAAATGCGCAGAAATGGAAACGATTGCTCTTGCTATGTAAACACTGCACAAATCAAAACCATTTTTATGTTACTTATTTTTTTTAAATGGAATTAAAAGTTATATCAGTCGAAAGGTACTGTCCTCAAATATATATTAATATATAAATGAACTTTGTATATAATTAATGAAGTACGCAAAAAGTTAAATTTATGTTTTTATGGTTGTTTGTTGAGATAGAAATCTAAAATATAAATAGTCTCTTTTTCTGCTTCTCCTTTTTCTTTCCTGAGAGAGGAGAGGAACAGGAGGCTCTTTCGCTCCTCTCTCTCGCTCTCTCAATTTCCTCATACTTTGTTTGCTTCCTATTTTTCTTCCTACTTTCCTGAGTTCTCTTCTTTCACTTAGGGTAAGCCTTCCACACCCTTCCTTTACTTCTCCTTCCCATCCTCTTTCTTTTCCTCATCATTTACATAATACTCATTCTGCCCACTCTTTCTTCAACTCCTTCTTTTCCTTCCCCTTCAATCCTACTTATCCTCCTTCGTCTCTGAGTTCTCTTCTTTCCCTTAATCCTCCATCCCACCTCCTTCTCATCCTTTCTATTATCCTCCCTCTGCCTCCTTATTCTTCACCTCCACATACTTCTTATCCTCCTTTACCTACTGGACATCTGCGACGTCTCCGGCGCTGCGGGTAAAGTAGCAGCAGCTCCTCTTGTATTGCTATCTTACGTAATTAAAAACATATTTTATATCTACCCACAATGCAAATATTTAAGAGCACAGACGAAGCTGGAGGCTAATAATTAACTATGAATGTAATATACGGAGTAGCACTTGAAGCAGCGCTGTAAATTACGTATGAATTATTAAAAAGACGGTTAAGTGAAACGCTAATGTAAAAATGAAGAGTCTGTCTGTGTGAACAGTATTTTTAAACTTAGCAACACCGTTGATAACTTTATATTGGCGGGTAGTATTTTATTCCTAGACTATGTTCCGATAGACTTGAGCCAGTTGTCAAACGGAGCTCGCCTGGTGACCATTATGGCTGTGCCTATGGATACCCTCCTTAATATAATTATAGAATTCTGTAGTTATTTACCAGTGTTAGAATCATCAAAAAACAATTCGTTTGTTTTAAAGTTTTTTCCGTATTTTACATACAAAGCACTATTCTTTTTAAATATAAAATTTAAGGATACCGTTCTTTATTTATAATATTAAGGAATAGTTAAGCTATTTATTAATGAAAGTTTTATCAAAATCGAATAAGTAATTCCAGAGATAATGACTTCACAAAACAAGTTTCTGAATGTTTCCCCTAATCTACATTTAAATGTCTGTATCTTTCTAAATATTATATTTATAGATACTCTACCTAATTTACAATAATAAGTAAGTGTTTATCTATTTATTAATGAAAGAATTATCAAAATCGGTTCAGTAGTTTCTGAGAAAATCGACTTAGAAAATTAGTATCAATTCTTGAAGCATTTGATATTATAAGTAAATTTCTATTGGTTTCTTTTAAGAAGACACTCACTAGCTCGAGTACTTATGAGCTCTGCAACCAACTACTTATGAGCTCTCCGAACAATCCAATGAAATAAAAGTTAAATTAGGCAAGGAAGTCACGCAGTGGAGGTGAGTCTTTATACACAGTGGAAGTTAAATTAGGCAAGGAAGTCACGCAGTGGAGGTGAGTCTTTATACACAGTGGAAGTTAAATTAGGCAAGGAAGTCACGCAGTGGAGGTGAGTCTTTATACACAGTGGAAGTTAAATTAGGCAAGGAAGTCACGCAGTGGAGGTGAGTCTTTATACACAGTGGAAGTAAAATTAGGCAAGGAAGTCACGCAGTGGAGGTGAGTCTTTATACACAGTGGAAGTTAAATTAGGCAAGGAAGTCAAGCGGTGTAGGTGAGTCATTATACTCAGTGGAAGTTAAATTAGGCAAGGAAGTCACGCAGTGGAGGTGAGTCTTTATACACAGTGGAAGTTAAATTAGGCAAGGAAGTCACGCAGTGGAGGTGAGTCTTTATACACAGTGGAAAGTTTGTAAACCTTCTTCTGGTTTACAGACTCCAAAAATTCAGAGCATGACTTTTGAGTATTATTTTAAGAATACCCCCAATTGCGTGGCTGTTCATCAGATCATAGACAGTTAATTTTATAGAGTGAATATTGCTTGAGTTACGTCTCCATTATTAAAGATCACGTAAATAGAAAATGTTGTAAGCATCTGGGACGCAATCCCCAGGTAATAATCTTCATATTTATTACCTTTTACCTATTAAAGTGCAATATTATAGATTCTTTTCTCACTCAATGGAAAAATGTTTCAAATTTTTCACTTCACTACAACTGTCAATGTCAGTTTAGTTCGTAAATGTAGGGGAACAGAGTCTAGATTTACGTGGCGACGTGAAAATATTCTAGTTTTAAATTTTAAACGTAGTTTACGGTGTATTTGTTCTAGATATTGAGTCTCGTTCAATATCGAGCTCGTGACTATCTATTCTGCAGGTGACACTCGAAAATTCTAGAATAGTGAGGGTATTCTTAAAATTGTTTCCATCGGAACTTATTATAATGGGTCGAGTTTTATAAAAAACTCACTCATCTAACTACGATATTAGTTTTCATCAGAACTCCAAACTTATTTTTATTTTTAATTATAAAAACGATATTCTGATTGGAGTGAACTGAAAAGTGTATGAGAGAAACACTCATTCACCAACTCAATCACACACTTACCTAACCTCATTCAATTTCCCACTGACTTACTTATTTAATCAACTGAAGAATCAGTGTTGTTGTAAAAATTAATATTCACACTTTCACTCGTTCATTCATTCATTCAGAAAGTGATACACGTCTTGATTGTAATAATGCAGTGTTTGTGCCTATAATAGCTATTAATTTATAACCTACCCACACTGTATCTTGCTCATTGATATGTCAGGGTGAACATCAGTTGGAGTGAGAGTTAGTGCGTCAGGCTGCTCATTCAGAGTTCGATCAGAGAGATAATCGTATGAAAAACTCACTCACTTACTCATTAATCTCATTCAATTTTCCAATCTCATTTTATTTTTATTTTTTTAAGAGCACAAAATACAACATACTGTATAAGTTTTGACAATTGATAACTTCTAAGAGGGTTTAGATTAAATTTAATTTTATACGTCACTTCTTCTCCTCTATTTCAAGAACATTTAAAGGAGTATGTTATTTGGGACGTTATACAGAGTCGGTAGCCCCGTATATGTGTCACGAATACCCAGAACAGGTCGTTACTCCATTACATGACGTCACACATGTAACATCAGGTGCGGCGCTATTAAACTCACACCCTGTCCTGAGCATGACAGAGCTCTACTGAACAGCTATAGATATCGAAAGATATATAGCAGTTGTTCCTTCAGATGTGCGAGTATGTGTTTTTAAGAACCAATAGAATCGCTTCATTTAACGGAGCGTGTCGCGGACGCGCGCTCATTGGAATACTCTGTATGAGCGCCGTTACGCATGATACGTTGTCGGAAGAGAGGAAGTGGAAAGCCGGGACTGTGAAGCTGAAGTCAAAATAAATGAGGCTGCAGAACGCGGTAGAGCAGTCTGGATCCCAGGTGTAAGGTTAAAAGCCCATCAGGTGGGTCCGTGTGAGTGCTGAGGTAGAATGCTATCCCGAGGATCCCCAGCACACAATGCGCGACGGCGGCGGTACCGATGGTTTTCAGTAGGTATTCGGCGCTTTTCGCTGTGAGTCCTACATACCCCTCCAGCTCAGAGAGGATGCGTAAAGAGCATTTCGCATCGTAAAAAAAAATCGCGCATCTCTACCATCTATCATCATCTAACACACAAACCATGCAATCCAGACGAAAGCCCAAGATGGTCACAAGTCCAAGATACAGCTTGGATTCCAGTTATATCTGCATCGGTAATTTCCTGACTGACCTGGATGAGTATACTGAATAAGGTTAGGAGGTTAGAGAGGAGCGTTTTTTTCTAAGACTTCGAAAATGCTTATAAGGAGGTAGGGGGTAGGAGGAGGGGGTAAAGTATGAGTGGAAAGAAAAAGGATCTTATAGAAGATCACGTGAATCTTTGACGTTATTGACAGGCAAAAAAAGGCAACAACTTACCCTTTTTATCATAAACATCCTTCTAGCTACTCAGGATAAACAATTATCCTTAAAAAGGATAAATAAAGGTTTAGTTTGAACTATTTATAGCTTCTCTATAGCTTGATAAACGCGAGCAGTGAACACAATCCTTAAAGGGGAATTTACTAGAAAATCTATTACTGTCTTGTCACGTTTTTATGTGACAGCGTTACGCCTATTATATTGAATAAAAGTTGTTATTCTACCCTCAACACCCTGACAGGCGAGGTGGTGTTAAAAGGTAAGTCTGAGACTTTATACTTACTGCCAATTAGTTCCTGTCTTACTTGCATAGATGGCGGTACTTAAATACTTTTAGCTGTTAGGGAATATTCATTTTAAAACACCATGTATATCTACTGTCATGAATCATGTTAGGGTTGCCATTAACAAAAATATATTTAACTTAATATTACATTTTCTCATAGTTATGACAAACTAGCCGATTGGTTCTCTCTTCGCTGAGGCATATTAAAATTGTAGTAACACACTATGCTTTAATGCATAGTTAAGGCACTAATTTCTAATTATTGCCAACTCACAAAAGTTGTACATAACTTGTCCTAGCACACTAAAAAAAAAGTCATCCAATTTGGTACAGCCGTTCTTAAGCTATAGGCGTACATGCAATTCAGCTGTATAGATTAAAGTAGCGCCTGGGATTTGTAACCTAGGTGTAGGTTTATAGTCAATGATGCTCTTCACTATTTAATCGTAACTCTTTCTAAAGCGGTAACTTGGTAAGGTAGAAAGACAAAACTTTTCGAAACTTTTTTATTTGTTCATATTTAAAAACAAGTTTTATAAGTTGAGAGGAAAAGATTTTTTTTTTGAGGAAGTCTTAATATTTTTTAGCAAAATTTCGTAAGTAGGAGAGATTTTTTCAGTACAAATAATACCAACAAACACGCTATATATTACTTAGTAGTTCCAGACCGTGGTTACGACCTCATTGTGTTTTTATTTTGTATCTACCCTCTAAAATAAAGTTTCTGATAAAATATTAAAATTTTATAATGGGAAGAGATGCTTAAGTAAAATGTATTAAAATAAGATGAAAGGATTTTTCTTTCTGGAACAGGAAACTTATTCATTTTTAAATTAATTTTTGCTTTATTAGACTCTGTTTTCTTCTAACTCATAAACTACTATTATTTTGTATAAATATAATAAAATCGTAGAATTGTTTTTACACGTATCACATTAAAACGGCTGAACCGATTTGAATGTTTGGTACATGGATACTCAAGAAGGTGGATTAATAGATAAGGTATTTTTTATCCTGAGAAACAAACAGCACCGTTACCGTGGTATGGAGATGGGGATGGAGGTACAAAAAAGTTGAAGGAGAAAATTAATTTAATATTTTTTACTCAAATTATTTAAGAAGAAGGGATTTTTTCAGTTTATTTTCTTTCTAAATATCAAAAATGTTTAGAAAAAAATCCCTCCCATCAATTTCTATAAGAGGAAGGTATTTATCTTATCAGTGTAGTAAAAATGCTTTAGTAGTTTAAGTAAAATTTTCCTAAGAAAAAAGGTTTTTTTTTAAAGTAAAAAGTAGTAAGTATGTAGTTAAAAGGATTTCTTTCTTCCTTTTCGATTAATTGCTGTATATCCACCTGCAGTCCCAGGGTGTGGAGACGACCACATTGTGATGAAATATGAGACGTTAATCCAATTAACGGTTGAACCCGTAACCCCTAACCTCATACTCATGTTCATAGCGTGTTTCATATGCAAATTGTTATTATTCATGTTAGTCATTACATATTTTTTAATTTATACACCTACCCAAATTCCAAAATTAGGGTTTTATTCGCATAAGTTGGGTAAGTTTCAAACACAATAGATTTAAGATATAAGAACTAATATTTTGTATGAGACGCGGGTGAGGACATTTTCTGTACAAGGAAAATCTAAAATAATATTTAGTAAAAAAATCTTTTTTTCTTCTCTGATATCCTTTTTTATCGTTAATGTCATGGGGAAATAGCAACCCAGACGTTAAACAATTATCTGGTCACATCGAATTATTTCTTTTTGTTCATCCAGTTGCTCATGAAGCTTCACCTTCTACTTTCACACATCCCTCGTCAGCTCGTCAACAGTTAGGCTATGTTTCCACCAGAGATGTATTAGGATGCATAGCGAGGAATGTGTTTGTTAAGAATCAATAAAATCGCTTCATTTACCTAGCTCGAAAACGAACGCAGCCTCTAGAAAGTTGTTTTTTTTAACGGACACTTAATTTAATATTTTTTACTCAAATTATTTAAGAGGAAGGGATTTTTTCAGTTTATTTTCTTTTAGTTAAATTTCGTAAGATAACACTCCTTAATATCAAAAATGATTAGAAAAAATCCCTCCCATCAATTTCTATAAGAGGAAGGTATTTATCTAATTCTTAGGAAAAGTAGTAAGTATGTAGTTAATAGTTTCCTAATATTTTAAATCATCATCACGACCCTTCAATGGCCCACTGCTGAGCCGGGTCTCCTCCTCAGAATGAGGAGGGTATTAGGCCATAGTCCACCACGCTGGCCCAGTGCGGGTTGGCAGACTTCACACACCTTTGAGAACTTTTAGGTAACTCTCAGGAGTGCAGGTTTCCTCACGATGTTTTCCTTCACCATTAAAGCAAGTGATATTTAATTGCTTAAAACACACATAACTCAGAGTCAGAGGTGTGTGCCTGTGTGGGGGATCGAACCTCGGACCTCCCGAGTAAGACTTGAAGTCTCAACCACTGGGCCATCAATATTTTAAAGCAATTACGTTAATAGGAAGATAGTTTTCTTTCTGGGGAAGTTTCTGGTGGTGAGCAGACGACAAGTGCAGTTAGGAGGAAAATGCTATCTATATATATAACACTGAAATCACTTTCCTTTAAAAGTAATTTACAATCATTGATTGAAAGAGTTTAAGATGTTGTTTTCATTCCAAGAAATACACTTTGCAGTAATGTATTGTGAATGTTTTATAAACAATATCAAAGCTTTATGCAATTGCGCGTTGCACGATATTCACTTCCCTTTATGTGATGGATTGCTAACTAGCAGATAGTCCACCTGATGTGAAGAGGAAATCGAAAATTTTCGAAGTAAAATCCTTGAGACGAGAAGAAACTGGTTGACGATCCGGAAATTAGCGTAATACAGCAATTTACTTATATATTTTGCTGTATCAAAGGTACTTTGTCTAATTAAAATACTATTTTGAGTTTAAAAAAAAAAAAAAATGGTGTAACTAATTCAGTTGATTAATCGATTCTAAGAATCTAAAAATAAAAAAAATTAAAGTCCGAATCGATTCTCTAAACACATCTGTCAAGCTATGTGTTGCTAGAACAAAAAAAATAAAGGGCGTGAATTGTTACCGTAGTTGAATAATTATATATTTGTGTATGTATGTATGTTTATACAAAACATTAATACCGGAAGGTTTTTAGTAAATTATAGAACATGAAAGCAATAACTACACGCGAAGTTATCACGCGATTGTCTGCGACCTAGTTTACATTTAATTGACTCAATGAGACGACTTAGACTTATTTTAATTAAAATTTTCATTTCATAGAGTACAGATAACCTACTCTATATAATACCTGTTTTTTTTTAAAATATACTTGAAGTCGAAATTTAACTATTAAGAGAGAGACTTCCCCAAAAAGAAAAATCCCTTTCACTTAACAACTTTTTACTGAGGACATTATATACCCTTTCTCTTAATAACATTAAACTAAAAGTATTAAGAGACTTGCCCGAGAAGAAAACAATCCCTTACTCTTAACAATGTTTAACAATACATGCCCAAGAAGAAAACAATCCCTTACTCTTAACAATGTTTAACAATACATGCCCAAGAAGAAAACAATCCCTTACTCTTAACAATGTTTAACAATACATGCCCAAGAAGAAAACAATCCCTTACTCTTAACAATGTTTAACAATACATGCCCAAGAAGAAAACAATCCCTTACTCTTAACAATGTTTAACAATACATGCCCAAGAAGAAAACAATCCCTTACTCTTAACAATGTTTAACAATACATGCCCAAGAAGAAAACAATCCCTTACTCTTAACAATGTTTAACAATACATGCCCAAGAAGAAAACAATCCCTTACTCTTAACAATGTTTAACAATACATGCCCAAGAAGAAAACAATCCCTTACTCTTAACAATGTTTAACAATACATGCCCAAGAAGAAAACAATCCCTTACTCTTAACAATGTTTAACAATACATGCCCAAGAAGAAAACAATCCCTTACTCTTAACAATGTTTAACAATACATGCCCAAGAAGAAAACAATCCCTTACTCTTAACAATGTTTAACAATACATGCCCAAGAAGAAAACAATCCCTTACTCTTAACAATGTTTAACAATACATGCCCAAGAAGAAAACAATCCCTTACTCTTAACAATGTTTAACAATACATGCCCAAGAAGAAAACAATCCCTTACTCTTAACAATGTTTAACAATACATGCCCAAGAAGAAAACAATCCCTTACTCTTAACAATGTTTAACAATACATGCCCAAGAAGAAAACAATCCCTTACTCTTAACAATGTTTAACAATACATGCCCAAGAAGAAAACAATCCCTTACTCTTAACAATGTTTAACAATACATGCCCAAGAAGAAAACAATCCCTTACTCTTAACAATGTTTAACAATACATGCCCAAGAAGAAAACAATCCCTTACTCTTAACAATGTTTAACAATACATGCCCAAGAAGAAAACAATCCCTTACTCTTAACAATGTTTAACAATACATGCCCAAGAAGAAAACAATCCCTTACTCTTAACAATGTTTAACAATACATGCCCAAGAAGAAAACAATCCCTTACTCTTAACAATGTTTAACAATACATGCCCAAGAAGAAAACAATCCCTTACTCTTAACAATGTTTAACAATACATGCCCAAGAAGAAAACAATCCCTTACTCTTAACAATGTTTAACAATACATGCCCAAGAAGAAAACAATCCCTTACTCTTAACAATGTTTAACAATACATGCCCAAGAAGAAAACAATCCCTTACTCTTAACAATGTTTAACAATACATGCCCAAGAAGAAAACAATCCCTTACTCTTAACAATGTTTAACAATACATGCCCAAGAAGAAAACAATCCCTTACTCTTAACAATGTTTAACAATACATGCCCAAGAAGAAAACAATCCCTTACTCTTAACAATGTTTAACAATACATGCCCAAGAAGAAAACAATCCCTTACTCTTAACAATGTTTAACAATACATGCCCAAGAAGAAAACAATCCCTTACTCTTAACAATGTTTAACAATACATGCCCAAGAAGAAAACAATCCCTTACTCTTAACAATGTTTAACAATACATGCCCAAGAAGAAAACAATCCCTTACTCTTAACAATGTTTAACAATACATGCCCAAGAAGAAAACAATCCCTTACTCTTAACAATGTTTAACAATACATGCCCAAGAAGAAAACAATCCCTTACTCTTAACAATGTTTAACAATACATGCCCAAGAAGAAAACAATCCCTTACTCTTAACAATGTTTAACAATACATGCCCAAGAAGAAAACAATCCCTTACTCTTAACAATATTTAACCATTTTTTTAAAGAATCTTCCTCTAAACTAAATTTAGCTAAAATATTACGAGAAGACCAGACTGGCGTGTGACAAGAGGTAGAGGAGGCATTTATCCGAAGATACCCACATAAAATAAATAAAATAATACATAATATATTAATGAATATATTATGTATTATCTATACTAATATTATAAAGAGGTAATGTTTGTAAGTTTGTGAGGTTGTAGGGGGTAATCTCTGGATCTACTGAACCGAAATGAAATCACTTTGTAGTAGTAGGAATTGCTGCAGCAAGTCGGAGAAACGCTGCCTTAACGATGAGAGATAATATTATTCATAGCTGTGTGAGTGAGTGAGTGAAGTTTGTGTACACCTCAACGAAGCGACATAATCTCGAGCTTTCTCAATATAATTGAGCATAACTTTTTGTATTTTAGAAAGTAATGTATAGATAATTGCGCTCAAACGTACGCACGTTCATGGGAAAATGTTTACATAAAACTTGTTTTTTGTGTGTCGGTTCACCACTCATAATTATAGATTAACTGTGCATACCTCGCTTAACTGAGGAGGTTAAGGATTAGAGATGGCGATCAATTAATCGATGAACTTCTTTTTTAATCGGTTGACATTCAACCGATTTAGCGAATCGATATTCAACCCTAGAAAATCGATATTAAATTTTTTAGTTATTTATGGAATGCTTTTTGGCGGGGGGGGGGGGGTGTTAAATCTATCTCGCTTCAATTCGATATATTTTTGAATATTGTGAATATATTTTTGAATAAATCAACAAATTTATCTCGATTAATTTGTTGATTTATCAGTTTCAGATTCGAATCGATTAAAAAATCGATATTTTGTGAATAGATTAAAAATCGATTTCTCGAAAATATTCACCATTACTCTTTAGAATTCAATGAGAGTGATTGGAAAAATAACTCACTCAAAGGACCGACCATAAATTACGTCACACCTGAAAAGAGAAGGAGTCACGTGAGATGTGACGTCACCTTTAAAAATAAAACTACCAGCGTTTTACAGCGAGCACCTCAGTGAAGCGCAAACAAATCCCTACAGACGTAGAGTTGATAAATGATCCATTTCCATTAGATATTCCGAAAAACTCTAAAAAAGTAGACAAAGGAGGCTAATGAAGCTGTCAGTTGGAATTGACAGCTGTCACTCGTTCCCTTAGGGCTGACACACACGATAAAATAAATATTAGATTATTTGTCACTATCATACCATAATTTTTTTTTAATAATATAATTTTAAGATCTTTTTTTAATTATGGGTCTGTGGAAGGCATGGAATTTTATTTTTTTTTATGTAAAAATACACGCTTTTAATTGGTAGAATTTAGGGGTCGATGGGGGTCACAACTCTCTTAAGACTACTGATTGTTTATTAAATAGGTATCATTGATTTATAAATATTTTTTTTGCCATATTTTGGACATTGGGGATCCTTATAACCCCATGTTATTTGAGGTCTAGCAATAATAGCCATAAAAAAATTATACAATATATTTTCTAATATGATAAATTAATAAAAAAATTTTTTGTTATACTTAGGACTGGGGATCCTTATGACCCCTTGTTTTTTGGGGTTAAAAAAAATGATATGAATGAATCATTCAATTCGTTGCAATAGGAAGAGGTTCCCAGTTCAATCAATTGCCAGGTTGTTATTGGCTTATTTAATTCAGTAAATCTGAGGCAGTATGACAAGTAATTTCTTAGAAGGAATATTGACGCATTAATGAGGATTACGTGAGCCATTAAAGTTAATACTTAGCTTAGTTAGATATTAGATCATGACGTCAGAGACGTGTCAGCGAACATCTTTACATAAAACGAAACTAAAAATATCGCAAAATTCCTTGTATCTCTAAAACCGGTTTAAACCAGTTTTAAATTATATCATTTACATCAAAATGTGGTTATACTGATACCAGTGTTACAATTTATATCATATCTATGTATATTATATAGAATTTATATACAAGGGCATTAGGGGGCCCATTTTTGGGGCCTAACAACGCTCCCAGCACTGCCCAGGGCCAACACTACTTAAGATCCATTTTTTTAACATTTAATAAGTGTCAAACACTACTTGAGTGCCCCCAAAATAGGAATGACGATTTTTTTTCAATTATTTAACGATTTTTTAATCGATTCCACACAAATCGATCTTTTTTCGTGTCTGCATTAATCGAATATCGATTTTCCAGGTTCTGAACTGAATCGATTCAGTTCAAGTTCACGAAAAAGTATTTTTACTTCGTAAATTTATTGCAATACAAAAGTGCCTCTGAAATCACCATTTGGGTCACTAACCCCATGTCATATCTTGTTTTTTTTTTAATTTTGGGTCTGTGGGGAACCTTATATTTTTATTTATTATTTTTTTATCGACCATAATATCAACTTTCTATAGGTATAGGAATAACATCTATTTTTTTTTTTAATATGACAACCCTAATGACATTTTTTCGTAATCAGTTACTAATGGCAACACTGATCACTCGTCAGTTAATAAAAACTCTAGTTTTTACATATCTTGCGCAGAACTTGAACGTATATTGTAACTTCCGTACTTTCACTATTAAGATATCCGTCGTTTGCACTCAGTATGAGAGAGAGAGAGAGAGAGAAAGAGAATCACTATAACCACCTCTATATTAAACTAAACACACGACCAACCAACTTTGGCCGAAATTGAGATAGAAAATAGAGGGAGAGTCACTACATAGTGGAAAGGATGAGGAAAGAGGAAAAAGAGGATGAGAATGGGGAGAGAAAAGGAAGTTGAAGGAGGCGGAGGTGAAGAAATAGGGGGCAGAAGGAGGATGATAGACTGGTTATATCTCAACAAACAAACATAAAAACAGAAAATGATTAATAATTAAATTTATCACATTTTCTGTAACATAGTACAGACAGATAACACGACACAATTATATAATTATATATGTTACGTCTTTTCTCACGCATCATTGTTGTCTATGAGACATCACTTTCATCTTCTTTACATCAACGAGATATACTGACTATCTCTGCGAGTGTCACATAGACACGACGGCAGTGTGTCCAGCCAAGTGAAGCGGCGCAGCTGCCGTAGTCGTACCACTTCAAGCTACTCTTGAACCCCTCGTATCTCGAAGTCTTATTAAAAATGACATTTGGGACTTTTTTCAAGAATCCAAAATTTTTATGACTGACTGACTTATATATCAAAAACCTAACCTACTTCCAGATGACAATTAAAATAAACTATATTTTATTTATTTATCTATATCTATACTATTATATAAAGAGGAAAGATTTGATTGTTTGTATGTTTGTTTGTTGCGAATAGGCTCGAAAAGTACTGAACCGATTTTGAAAATTCTTTCACCGATAGGAAGCTACATCCTTTCCGGGTAACATAGGCTATGTGGTGTTGCCAAAAATACTCTAATTAAAAAGATATGGCCATTTAAGTGCCATAAGGTGGTCATTTTGTAAATTGAAGAGTTTCTCAAGAACTACAGATCCGATTTAAAAAAATTTTTCACTGATAGAAAACTACACTATTGGTGAGGGACAAAAGTGAATTAGTGTTGCCATGTACATTTTTTAAATAATAGAATATGGCCATTTTGTTGCTACTGAGAGAAGTCTATAGTATTTCCCTCTCTCTTCCTCTTTTAATATTAGCATTGTTTCTCATCCTCTCTCTTTTTTCTCTCTTTAATTTTTATCTGTTCAGAATGATTAGTCTCTTTTCACTTTCTTTCTTTCGATTATCTCTCTCTCTCTTTCTCTCTTTCCTTTACCTATTCAATTTTATTTTTGCTCTGTCCCCCCTCTTCTATTATCTGTCGCTTTTCTTTTATTTTTGTTTCTATCATTTTTCTTTTTATAACTTTTTCTTACTCTCTCTCTCTCTTTTTTCAAATAATGAATAGCTACACAATTACAGAGTGACAATTTAATGACATCAATTATAATATTTTTTTAAATACCCGGAGCGAAGCGAGGGCAGGCCGCTAGTTTGCTAATGCAGTACAATAATTGATGTTAGTAGATAATGGTTCAGTTTTAAAATATTCTGGTCTTAGGCGTGCAAATGTATATAATATATATTCATATTTACATAAGAAAAAAGTAAAATTAATGAATATTAAAATTAAATACAATATGTCAGTCTGTCTAAATATTATCGAACATTAGTATCAATTAACTAAAAACATAGTTGAGTATGGAAGTAGTTAGTGGTGCTAGGTTTCATCTCCCATCATTATCATCATCATAATCATTTAATGACCCACTGCCTCAGAATGGGAAAGGGTTAGACCAACTACTTAGTATAGGTCTACCAGGCCTGGTAGAACTTGAGCTATTACATCTTAAAGTAAATAATTTCATTTAGTAAATATACTTTTACACATAACTTAGCACACATGGATATCAATTCTATTTAGTCGAAGACGATGCATATTTTTTTATACTGAACTTGTCTCCCATTTCACATTATTTTTGATGGGATCATTACATAGACCGAGCTATCAAAATACGATTAAATATACCCCCCTTGCATAATTACAAATGTCAAAAAACAGACCGGAAACGATCTAACGGTAGACGGTCAGCACTTCCGGTCACGGTCTACCGCTCCGCTGAGTTGTTGGGGACATAACTGCTTTTTATATTTACTAATATCAATATCAATTGTTAGTTTTATTTAAATGGAAGGTATTAGGGATGTTTCTTTTCGAAAAACATAGATTAGAATCGCAACAATATTTTTAACCTAATGAATCGATTCTCAAAAAAATCAGGAGCAAAAAGATCTATTCCTCCAAAATCGATCTTTTTGTCGAGTCTCCAATTAAAATGTAAACCTTACGACTAAGGTGAAGACCAAAAAATCAAGAGCAAAAAGATCTATTCCTCCAAAATCGATCTTTTTGTCGAGTCTCCAATTAAAATGTAAACCTTACGACTAAGGTGAAGACCAAAAAATCAAGAGCAAAAAGATCTATTCCTCCAAAATCGATCTTTTGTCGAGTCTCCAATTAAAATGTAAACATTACGACTAAGGTGAAGACCAATAAAGTCAAGAGCAAAAAGATCTATTCCTCCAAAATCGATCTTTTGTCGAGTCTCCAATTAAAATGTAAACCTTACGACTAAGGTGAAGACCAAAAAATCAAGAGCAAAAAGATCTATTCCTCCAAAATCGATCTTTTGTCGAGTCTCCAATTAAAATGTAAACATTACGACTAAGGTGACGACCAATAAAGTCAAGAGCAAAAAGATCTATTCCTCCAAAATCGATCTTTTGTCGAGTCTCCAATTAAAATGTAAACCTTACGACTAAGGTGAAGACCAAAAAATCAAGAGCAAAAAGATCTATTCCTCCAAAATCGATCTTTTTGTCGAGTCTCCAATTAAAATGTAAACCTTACGACTAAGGTGAAGACCAAAAAATCAAGAGCAAAAAGATCTATTCCTCCAAAATCGATCTTTTGTCGAGTCTCCAATTAAAATGTAAACATTACGACTAAGGTGAAGACCAATAAAGTCAAGAGCAAAAAGATCTATTCCTCCAAAATCGATCTTTTGTCGAGTCTCCAATTAAAATGTAAACCTTACGACTAAGGTGAAGACCAAAAAATCAAGAGCAAAAAGATCTATTCCTCCAAAATCGATCTTTTTGTCGAGTCTCCAATTAAAATGTAAACCTTACGACTAAGGTGAAGACCAAAAAATCAAGAGCAAAAAGATCTATTCCTCCAAAATCGATCTTTTTGTCGAGTCTCCAATTAAAATGTAAACCTTACGACTAAGGTGAAGACCAAAAAATCAAGAGCAAAAAGATCTATTCCTCCAAAATCGATCTTTTGTCGAGTCTCCAATTAAAATGTAAACATTACGACTAAGGTGACGACCAATAAAGTCAAGAGCAAAAAGATCTATTCCTCCAAAATCGATCTTTTGTCGAGTCTCCAATTAAAATGTAAACCTTACGACTAAGGTGAAGACCAAAAAATCAAGAGCAAAAAGATCTATTCCTCCAAAATCGATCTTTTGTCGAGTCTCCAATTAAAATGTAAACATTACGACTAAGGTGAAGACCAATAAAGTCAAGAGCAAAAAGATCTATTCCTCCAAAATCGATCTTTTGTCGAGTCTCCAATTAAAATGTAAACCTTACGACTAAGGTGAAGACCAAAAAATCAAGAGCAAAAAGATCTATTCCTCCAAAATCGATCTTTTGTCGAGTCTCCAATTAAAATGTAAACATTACGACTAAGGTGAAGACCAAAAAATCAAGAGCAAAAAGATCTATTCCTCCAAAATCGATCTTTTGTCGAGTCTCCAATTAAAATGTAAACATTACGACTAAGGTGAAGACCAATAAAGTCAAGAGCAAAAAGATCTATTCCTCCAAAATCGATCTTTTGTCGAGTCTCCAATTAAAATGTAAACCTTACGACTAAGGTGAAGACCAAAAAATCAAGAGCAAAAAGATCTATTCCTCCAAAATCGATCTTTTTGTCGAGTCTCCAATTAAAATGTAAACCTTACGACTAAGGTGAAGACCAAAAAATCAAGAGCAAAAAGATCTATTCCTCCAAAATCGATCTTTTGTCGAGTCTCCAATTAAAATGTAAACATTACGACTAAGGTGAAGACCAATAAAGTCAAGAGCAAAAAGATCTATTCCTCCAAAATCGATCTTTTGTCGAGTCTCAAATTAAAACGTCAACATTACGACTAAGGTGAAGACCAATAAAGTCAAGAGCAAAAAGATCTATTCCTCCAAAATCGATCTTTTGTCGAGTCTCAAATTAAAACGTCAACATTACGACTAAGGTGAAGACCAATAAAGTCAAGAGCAAAAAGATCTATTCCTCCAAAATCGATCTTTTGTCGAGTCTCAAATTAAAACGTCAACATTACGACTAAGGTGAAGACCAATAAAGTCAAGAGCAAAAAGATCTATTCCTCCAAAATCGATCTTTTTGTCGAGTCTCCAATTAAAACGTAAACATTACGACTAAGGTGAAGACCAAAAAAGTCAAGAGCAAAAAGATCTATTCCTCCAAAATCGATCTTTTTGTCGAGTCTCCAATTAAAACGAAAACATTACGACTAAGGTGAAGACCAATAAAGTCAAGAGCAAAAAGATCTATTCCTCCAAAATCGATCTTTTTGTCGAGTCTCCAATTAAAACGTAAACATTACGACTAAGGTGAAGACCAATAAAGTCAAGAGCAAAAAGATCTATTCCTCCAAAATCGATCTTTTGTCGAGTCTCCAATTAAAACGTAAACATTACGACTAAGGTGAAGACCAATAAAGTCAAGAGCAAAAAGATCTATTCCTCCAAAATCGATCTTTTGTCGAGTCTCAAATTAAAACGTCAACATTACGACTAAGGTGAAGACCAATAAAGTCAAGAGCAAAAAGATCTATTCCTCCAAAATCGATCTTTTTGTCGAGTCTCCAATTAAAACGAAAACATTACGACTAAGGTGAAGACCAATAAAGTCAAGAGCAAAAAGATCTATTCCTCCAAAATCGATCTTTTTGTCGAGTCTCCAATTAAAACGTAAACATTACGACTAAGGTGAAGACCAATAAAGTCAAGAGCAAAAAGATCTATTCCTCCAAAATCGATCTTTTGTCGAGTCTCAAATTAAAACGTCAACATTACGACTAAGGTGAAGACCAATAAAGTCAAGAGCAAAAAGATCTATTCCTCCAAAATCGATCTTTTTGTCGAGTCTCCAATTAAAACGTAAACATTACGACTAAGGTGAAGACCAAAAAAGTCAAGAGCAAAAAGATCTATTCCTCCAAAATCGATCTTTTTGTCGAGTCTCCAATTAAAACGAAA
Source organism: Limenitis camilla (assembly GCA_905147385.1). Taxonomy (NCBI): domain Eukaryota; kingdom Metazoa; phylum Arthropoda; class Insecta; order Lepidoptera; family Nymphalidae; genus Limenitis; species Limenitis camilla. The sequence goes on along the minus strand of LR990252.1, from coordinate 584,256 downwards.
ACATTACGACTAAGGTGAAGACCAATAAAGTCAAGAGCAAAAAGATCTATTCCTCCAAAATCGATCTTTTTGTCGAGTCTCCAATTAAAACGTAAACATTACGACTAAGGTGAAGACCAAAAAAGTCAAGAGCAAAAAGATCTATTCCTCCAAAATCGATCTTTTTGTCGAGTCTCCAATTAAAACGAAAACATTACGACTAAGGTGAAGACCAATAAAGTCAAGAGCAAAAAGATCTATTCCTCCAAAATCGATCTTTTTGTCGAGTCTCCAATTAAAACGTAAACATTACGACTAAGGTGAAGACCAATAAAGTCAAGAGCAAAAAGATCTATTCCTCCAAAATCGATCTTTTTGTCGAGTCTCCAATTAAAACGTAAACATTACGACTAAGGTGAAGACCAATAAAGTCAAGAGCAAAAAGATCTATTCCTCCAAAATCGATCTTTTGTCGAGTCTCAAATTAAAACGTCAACATTACGACTAAGGTGAAGACCAATAAAGTCAAGAGCAAAAAGATCTATTCCTCCAAAATCGATCTTTTGTCGAGTCTCCAATTAAAATGTAAACATTACGACTAAGGTGAAGACCAATAAAGTCAAGAGCAAAAAGATCTATTCCTCCAAAATCGATCTTTTTGTCGAGTCTCCTATTAAAACGTAAACATTACGACTAAGGTGAAGACCAAAAAAGTCAAGAGCAAAAAGATCTATTCCTCCAAAATCGATCTTTTTGTCGAGTCTCCAATTAAAACGTAAACATTACGACTAAGGTGAAGACCAAAAAAGTCAAGAGCAAAAAGATCTATTCCTCCAAAATCGATCTTTTTGTCGAGTCTCCAATTAAAACGAAAACATTACGACTAAGGTGAAGACCAAAAAATGTCAAAAGCAAAAAAAAAAGGTCATTGTCATCAAAATGATTTTTCAAATCAGCAACCGATAAATCGACTTTTAGAAAAACACCAAAAATATCGAATCAATTTTCTAGGGTGAAATATCGATGCATTGAATCGATTCAGTGCTATATATCTATTTGAAAGATCGATTCATTGATTAATCGATCTTGAATCGTCATCCCTAGGGGTTATAAATAATGACAACAAAGGTCTACGACTCCACCTGTCGCCATTATAGTGGAGAGATGACACAGATTAAAAAGTACAAGTATTTGGGGTTGGGAGAGGGGTTGGGGGTTAGAGTTTTGCTTACATAATACTTGAAGCCACCAAATACTTTTTTATGAATTACAATCGTTATCTGTCCATCTATCCCCTCAATTATACGGTCTACCCTCCTACACAGGTGTTACATAATTATTAAATAATTAGATTCATATCTTAATAACAGGAAATAATAATGAGGGGAAGTTACATTATTATTGTTTTAGCCGAAAACCGAAATACTGACGCGAACGCTCCGAAATTGATTTGTATGTTTGTAAACTACTGGACAGATTTTAAAAATTCTTTTGCTGTTAGAAAGCTACATTATCCCTGATTAACATAGGCTATATTTATTACTAGAAAAAATTAGAGATCCTCAGAAATTCTTACTAAAACCAACCCAAGGTGCAAAAAAATTACCCATAAAATGTGTTTCATCGCATGCGCTGCGAAAAGTATTGATGATAGAACAAAAAAATGTTCTAGAATATTATAGAACATATCAATATCTACAAAAAACTCCGCGAGACCATATGTCCAACTATTATAGTTATGTCACTATAACTACTTTACATTTTAAAAGTTGATAAAAATGCGTATCAAAATCAGACCATGTTTTCCATAACTTTGTATTAATTCTTATCCAAACAAAGATTTAATATTCAAGACTGTTTCAATACCTATTGATTACTTTTTGAATTATTGAAATCGGACATTCCGTTCAAAAGATATTTCGAAATAAACAAAAAATACACGCCGACGGGCCGGCGTGACACGTAGCGCAGCGAGTAACGCGGCGAGAGAGGAGAATACATATTACTTCTCTATCATCATCTAATACTTCGAAATAGATAAAAAATACAAAAGCAAACGCACGCCATATGGAAAGCGTTTCGAGATATCAAAAGAATTATAAATGAGTTCAACTGTTCACGTATTGTTATAATATTTATTACTAGTCAAACTGCAATTTTCCACGAGTATTTTTATATGAGTAATTCCCAATGACATCATTTTTTTACTAAGTATTCTCAAGTATTTTTTTTCGCGATAAAACATAGCCTATATCCTTCCTCAAGCTCTACTTTATCTCTGTACCATATTTCTTCAAAATCGGTTCAGTGATTTAAGCCTGATTGCGTAACAGACAGACAGAGCATCTATCCGTCAATAGATGGCGTAAGTAGTATATTAAATCGCAGTATCGTTTGCTTAGTTTGTATTCTTAATTTGTACCTTAGGGAGGCGAGGGCTAGCTATTAAAATGATTGTATTTTCATCATGCGCGACACGTATAAAAATAATAAGAAACAATGAAGGACGTATTCGGCAGACATTCTTTATCTATACGTCATAGGTCATTGACCTTGCCTCCATTTTCTTTTACACTTAGATAATATATCTGGCTTATATACCTGCTGTATATAAGCCAGACAACCTAGTTTTTGAATGTTCTTACTGTCGTGCTGAATAATTGAATAACTGTTTATGTACAAATAACTTATCTTATTTTATATTACACTACAAGACTTGCCCTCGCTTCGCTGAGTTGTATTTAAATCATTCGAGAAATTTTAAATTTTCTAAAGAAAATAAAAACTATAACAAAAAAAAGTTTTATCCAATTCGGTGCATCCATTCTGGAGTTAGGCGCGTAAATACAGACAGACGATAGTAATTTTTTAGGATTTCTGGGTTGAACCGAAAACTGAAGCAATAGCCGAGAAATCGAATCCGAAAGTGCTTCAGTCACATCACTACTGATTACACAATTTTAAAAAAAAATTATATCTATACTAATATTGTAGGGGGTAATCACTGGATCTACTCAACCGATTTTGATAATACTTTTACTAATAGAAGCCACATTATTTGTGAGTGTCATAGAATATATATTAATCCCAAATATGACGAAAACATTTTGTTGAGGTAATCGCTTGACGCTGTCTTAACGATGAGAGATATATGATTCATAGTCATGTGAGTGAATGAACAGTTTGACACCTCAGCGAAGCGAAGCTTTTAAATATTTTCTCATGAATTATATAATGAGACTTATCAGGTTGGAACTTTTAGCAATTTGTGTAACTCTACTACTACGGCTAGATTCTATGATAGCCGCCATTTATAAAATGAGTTTTTGCTACTCAGGTAAATAATTACAATGTCCCAAGCTCTGTCGTAACACACATACAAACTGACAATAGTAAATTGCTTTAGAAACTCGCTTATGTAAAATTACGTGACTTGTTTCAGTATGAATAGAATATAACTGAGGTCATTATATCACAAATTAAAGTATATAAAAGGCTGCTATTCGTACCAAGAGGGACGATTAACATTATTCGTCCCGGCAATGTTCCCCGTGAGGGGACGGGTTAGAATACTATTCCCCTCTGCCGCTGGGAGAGCATCTCCTAAGAGCAGAGTAGCCCCTCGACCAGCATGCGAATCCGAAGGCCAAGTACTGACCTACACCCTCCCTCTCACATCCCATTAATGATGCGTTCTCTCTTCATTCCCCCTCCTCACTCTATCTTCGAGTTGGCAACGTATCGGCAGTACAAAGACACTAGTATTGCCGATGTCCATGGATGATGGTGGCCACTTAAGAAAATTATTTCGCTTATTCGTATTTATATAACACAGTGCAAACAACACGCTCGGCTACGCGGCCACAGTCCTTACAACTCGCACATGTTCTCACACTGTGTTACAGCGGGCGGAGGCTTCTCTCTCACTTCAAGGGGTAACGTATCGGCAGTACAAGAGACTATTGTATTGCCGATGTCCATGGGCGACGGTGGCCACTTACCATCAGGTGGACCGTCTGCTAGCTTGCCCCTTAATTATAGCGAATATTATATATTAAGGTGCTATTCGGACAAGAAAAGGGACGAATTATTCATCCCGGTATTGTATAACTTGGCAGGCCAGGAGGGGGGTGAAAATACAACATACAACTAAATTAATAAGAAAATTATTTCGCCTATTCTTATTTATATAACACAGTGCAAACAACACGCTCGGCTACGCGGCCACAGTCCTTACAACTCGCACATGTTCTCACACTGTGTTACAGCGGGCGGAGGCTTCTGTCACTTCTAGGGGTAACGTATCGGCAGTACAAGAGACTATTGTATTGCCGATGTCCATGGGCGACGGTGGCCACTTACCATCAGGTGGACCGTCTGCTAGCTTGCCCCTTAATTATAGCGAATATTATATATTAAGGTGCTATTCGTACCAGAAGAGGGATGAATTATTCATCCCGGTATTGTATAACTTGGCAGGCGAGGAGGGGGGTGTAAATACAACATACAACTAATTTAATAAGAAAATTATTTCGCCTATTCGTATTTATATAACACAGTGCAAACAACACGCTCGGCTACGCGGCCATAGTCCTTACAACTCGCACATGTTCTCACACTGTGTTACAGCGGGCGGAGGCTTCTCTCTCACTTCTAGGGGTAGGAAAAACAAGTACAGTTTCTGTTCTATTTGTGACAGGGTGGCATGAGATGGCGTGACACAGGTGGCACACAGTGAGATTTCAGTACCTGGACCTTACAAACCATGTGTACGTTAGAGATATCTCTTTATAATTGGCATCAGGGCTCATTAGGAGTCAAGGATATAAAAAGTTTTTTTATACACTACCCTCAACCAATAAGCGCTCAATATTAACAATCTGATATAAAGAGCATCGCTGAGTGAGACAAAGTTGTAATAACCACTGCGATGCTAAAAGCTTTTGCACTTCACTACTCTTTACACTATACGATTTGTCGTTACGATATTTCGTTATAATACACATTGCCATTGTTGCCAGAAACTATATATTAAAAACTTATGTTAGTTATCCACGGCAGTTTGACTAGTAACTATATGGAGTAATTAAATATTTATTATCTTAGTTGAATGTTGTGTAGCATGGTAGAGGAATTTAGGCGAGAGTTACTTACGTTACTTACAAATTCTGTAGATTATAACATTAGAATTTACCTGAAAAAAAAAACAACATTATTAATAAATTAAAAAAAAATTAAGATCCTTACATTGTAAAAAAAATAAAGCATCGTACATTGTGCCAGCATTTACGCCGCCGCGCCGCGACGTGCAGCTATATTCATTCAGTAACTTCCTTCATAAACGCGCTTACACTTTGTAAATGCACCTTCAGTGTCATTTAATGTATTTGGCAACACACTCTCACTCGGGTGCAATTAACTACACACACACAGCCGCGCACGCCACCACACACACACACACACACGAGCGAGTCTACTTCCTACTTACATCACATTTATCCCTATATCTTGGACAATTTACACAATATCTTTATTAATTAATGTGTTATTCTGCTGTATAGTCTATATTATTGGAAAGTTTCATTAAAATCCATTCAGTAGTTTTTGCGTGAAAGAGTAACAAACATCCATACATACATACAAACTTTCGCGTACAACGTTCGTATAATATTAGTAAGGATTGTGGGTGGGTGGGTCGCAGGGTGGCTTCCTGTCTAATATCGTATCGTGTCCGTCTCGTGAGTATAAAATAAGATCAAACTTCATAGTTCATTATGACTGAAATGATCAAAATGTATGAGGGTTTTTAGCTCTTTTACGCTTTTTGCTGGTGTTAATGTGATATCTACTATTTTACCTCTTTATGATGAAACTAGCGACCCGCTCCGGCTTCGCACGGTTTCTCTACTATAATATGCATGTATACATATAAACTTTGTGGCTCTAATAAGAATGCTGTTCATCATCAACCCTAATTATTCATCAGAACCTCATCAGTGACCATATAAGTCATATAGGTATGATTGAACAAAAAAAATCAAAATGGCGGCCACTGATAAGTATAGTAAATGTGGGTAGTATTTAATAGTAAGTAATATTTTTATTAGTTGATTCTTTTTCTAACCCCCTTTCCTTCCTAGAGGGGTATTACTGATAGTAATAACTGTCTTGTCCCTTTATATTTCCTGACTCACGCAGAAAACTTTAGTCTCTTTGAGTCAACATCACATGGAGTGATGGTGAAAGTGTATTAATATTATTTTGCTGTGTTACGGGTATAGGACATTATCCTGGGAGCGCCTTAAACCACACACCTTGGTCACAAGTCTAAGGCACTGCTATCCTATCCATATTGTGAAAGAACACTCGGCTATTAATTCAATCGGCCTTTTATCCCGACATACATAAATATGGAGATTGTTTAAATTCTCAATTATCAGTAACAGAGCGGAGTATTTAACTCCATCCAGGGCGCTATCCAGGTCAGTCCCGTTTTAATTAAAACAAATAATCTGATCCAGGCAGATCATTATGAAATTGTATTGGAAATGATTGGCTTTTCAATATTCATACTGAATCGATTTCAATATAATTATATCCATTTATTGCATCAGTGGCTCTCAGTCCCGATAGATCAGTAGCAGTTTGACACGTAATTAAATGTTATAAACCAGGATTTGATTTGGACATCATCAAATTTCTGGTGATCACTTTTTACCAGCACAAATATTATCTATTACCGTCTCTGATAACACAGAAAACATTGCCTTAAATAATCACAACAGCATCAAAAATAGCACAGCCATTTTATCACAAATCTTTGGCTATTATTCCTATAATTTAGGTAACCATTTACAAAATAAATGGTATAGAAATATACCATTAAATATATATTAAATAATTTCAATGAATATATTGAAATAATATCCAATACAGTTCTATTATTTGTTATCTGTATTTAAATTTACATTTTCATTCATAATGTTAATTTTCGCTTCACAGAGGTATTAGTATTTTTTTAAGTTATCAATTAGCGTTATCTATAATTGTCAAACGTCTACAAATAATAGTCTGTAAACGCAGTAACGGTAAAGTGAAAGTAAAGCGTTTAAACATGGCGGATACAAGATGGCGGACAACACTCTAGTAGATAAACGGCTAGAAGGAAATATTAAAATAAACTAGATTTCTATGAGAAAATTGTCGATCTTATAAAAAATTGGTTGAGACATTTTTCTAGTTCCTTTTACAGCCGAAATTAATAATCAGTCTCAAGACGAAATTAATAATCAGTCTCAAGACGAAATTAATAATCAGTGTCAAGTCGAAAATAATAATTAGTCTCAAGACGAAATTAATAATCAGTCTCAAGACGAAATTAATAATCAGTGTCAAGCCGAAAATAAAAAACAGTCTCAAGACGAAATTAATATTCAGTCTCAAGACGAAATTAATAATCAGTGTCAAGCCGAAAATAATAATTAGTCTCAAGACGAAATTAATATTCAGTCTCAAGACGAAAATAATAATCAGTCTCAAGCCGAAATTAATAATCAGTCTCAAGACGAAATTAATAATCAGTCTCAAGACGAAATTAATAATCAGTGTCAAGACGAAAATAAAAATCAGTCTCAAGCCGAAATTAATATTTAGTCCCAAGCCTAAATTAATAATAAGTGTCAAGACGAAATAAATAATCAGTCTCAAGCCGAAATTAATAATCAGTCTCAAGCCGAAATTAATATTCAGTCTCAAGACGAAATTAATAATCAGTGTCAAGCCGAAAATAATAATTAGTCTCAAGACGAAATTAATAATCAGTCTCAAGACGAAATTAATAATCAGTGTCAAGCCGAAAATAAAAAACAGTCTCAAGACGAAATTAATAATCAGTCTCAAGACGAAATTAATAATCAGTCTCAAGACGAAATTAATAATCAGTGTCAAGACGAAAATAAAAATCAGTCTCAAGCCGAAATTAATATTTAGTCTCAAGCAGAAATTAATAATCAGTCTCAAGACGAAATTAATATTTAGTCCCAAGCCTAAATTAATAATAAGTGTCAAGACGAAATAAATAATCAGTCTCAAGCCGAAATTAATAATCAGTCTCAAGCCGAAATTAATAATCAGTCTCAAGCCGAAATTAATATTCAGTCTCAAGACGAAATTAATAATCAGTCTCAAGACGAAATTATTATTCAGTCTCAAGACGAAAATAATAATCAGTCTCAAGCCGAAGTTAATATTTAGTCTCAAGACGAAATTAATAATCAGTCTCAAGACGAAATTATTATTTAGTCCCAAGCCGAAAATAATAATCAGTCTCAAGCCGAAATTAATAATCAGTCTCAAGACGAAATTAATAATCAGTCTCAAGACGAAATTAATATTCAGTCTCAAGACGAAAATAATAATCAGTCTCAAGCCGAAATTAATAATCAGTCTCAAGACGAAATTAATAATCAGTCTCAAGACGAAATTAATAATCAGTGTCAAGACGAAAATAAAAATCAGTCTCAAGCCGAAATTAATATTTAGTCTCAAGCAGAAATTAATAATCAGTCTCAAGACGAAATTAATATTTAGTCCCAAGCCTAAATTAATAATAAGTGTCAAGACGAAATAAATAATCAGTCTCAAGCCGAAATTAATAATCAGTCTCAAGCCGAAATTAATATTCAGTCTCAAGACGAAATTAATAATCAGTCTCAAGACGAAATTATTATTTAGTCCCAAGCCGAAAATAATAATCAGTCTCAAGACGAAAATAATAATCAGTCTCAAGACGAAATTAATAATCAGTCTCAAGACGAAAATAATAATCAGTCTCAAGCCGAAATTAATATTTAGTCTCAAGCAGAAATTAATAATCAGTCTCAAGACGAAATTAATAATCAGTCTCAAGACGAAAATAATAATCAGTCTCAAGCCGAAATTAATATTTAGTCTCAAGCAGAAATTAATAATCAGTCTCAAGACGAAAATAATAATGAGTCTCAAGCCGAAATTAATATTTAGTCTCAAGCAGAAATTAATAATCAGTCTCAAGACGAAATTATTATTTAGTCCCAAGCCGAAAATAATAATGAGTCTCAAGCCGAAATTAATAATCAGTCTCAAGACGAAATTAATAATCAGTCTCAAGACGAAATTAATAATCAGTCTCAAGACGAAATTATTATTTAGTCCCAAGCCGAAAATAATAATCAGTCTCAAGACGAAATTAATAATCAGTCTCAAGCCGAAATTAATAATCAGTCTCAAGACGAAATTAATAATCAGTCTCAAGACGAAATTAATAATCAGTCTCAAGACGAAAATAATAATCAGTCTCAAGACGAAAATAATAATCAGTCTCAAGCCGAAATTAATAATCAGTCTCAAGACGAAAATAATAATCAGTCTCAAGCCGAAATTAATATTTAGTCTCAAGCCGAAATTAATATTTAGTCTCAAGCAGAAATTAATAATCAGTCCCAAGCCGAAAATAATAATGAGTCTCAAGCCGAAATTAATAATCAGTCTCAAGACGAAATTAATAATCAGTCTCAAGACGAAATTAATAATCAGTCTCAAGACGAAATTAATAATCAGTCTCAAGACGAAAATAATAATCAGTCTCAAGACGAAATTAATAATCAGTCTCAAGACGAAAATAATAATCAGTCTCAAGCCGAAATTAATATTTAGTCTCAAGCCGAAATTAATATTTAGTCTCAAGCAGAAATTAATAATCAGTCCCAAGCCGAAAATAATAATGAGTCTCAAGCCGAAATTAATAATCAGTCTCAAGACGAAATTAATAATCAGTCTCAAGACGAAATTAATAATCAGTCTCAAGACGAAATTAATAATCAGTCTCAAGACGAAAATAATAATCAGTCTCAAGACGAAATTAATAATCAGTCTCAAGACGAAAATAATAATCAGTCTCAAGCCGAAATTAATATTTAGTCTCAAGCCGAAATTAATATTTAGTCTCAAGCAGAAATTAATAATCAGTCCCAAGCCGAAAATAATAATGAGTCTCAAGCCGAAATTAATAATCAGTCTCAAGACGAAATTAATAATCAGTCTCAAGACGAAATTAATAATCAGTCTCAAGACGAAATTAATAATCAGTCTCAAGACGAAAATAATAATCAGTCTCAAGACGAAATTAATAATCAGTCTCAAGACGAAAATAATAATCAGTCTCAAGCCGAAATTAATATTTAGTCTCAAGCCGAAATTAATATTTAGTCTCAAGCAGAAATTAATAATCAGTCCCAAGCCGAAAATAATAATGAGTCTCAAGCCGAAATTAATAATCAGTCTCAAGACGAAATTAATAATCAGTCTCAAGACGAAATTAATAATCAGTGTCAAGACGAAAATAAAAATCAGTCTCAAGCCGAAATTAATATTTAGTCTCAAGCAGAAATTAATAATCAGTCTCAAGACGAAATTAATATTTAGTCCCAAGCCTAAATTAATAATAAGTGTCAAGACGAAATAAATAATCAGTCTCAAGCCGAAATTAATAATCAGTCTCAAGCCGAAATTAATAATCAGTCTCAAGCCGAAATTAATATTCAGTCTCAAGACGAAATTAATAATCAGTCTCAAGACGAAATTATTATTCAGTCTCAAGACGAAAATAATAATCAGTCTCAAGCCGAAGTTAATATTTAGTCTCAAGACGAAATTAATAATCAGTCTCAAGACGAAATTATTATTTAGTCCCAAGCCGAAAATAATAATCAGTCTCAAGCCGAAATTAATAATCAGTCTCAAGACGAAATTAATAATCAGTCTCAAGACGAAATTAATATTCAGTCTCAAGACGAAAATAATAATCAGTCTCAAGCCGAAATTAATAATCAGTCTCAAGACGAAATTAATAATCAGTCTCAAGACGAAATTAATAATCAGTGTCAAGACGAAAATAAAAATCAGTCTCAAGCCGAAATTAATATTTAGTCTCAAGCAGAAATTAATAATCAGTCTCAAGACGAAATTAATATTTAGTCCCAAGCCTAAATTAATAATAAGTGTCAAGACGAAATAAATAATCAGTCTCAAGCCGAAATTAATAATCAGTCTCAAGCCGAAATTAATATTCAGTCTCAAGACGAAATTAATAATCAGTCTCAAGACGAAATTATTATTTAGTCCCAAGCCGAAAATAATAATCAGTCTCAAGACGAAAATAATAATCAGTCTCAAGACGAAATTAATAATCAGTCTCAAGACGAAAATAATAATCAGTCTCAAGCCGAAATTAATATTTAGTCTCAAGCAGAAATTAATAATCAGTCTCAAGACGAAATTAATAATCAGTCTCAAGACGAAAATAATAATCAGTCTCAAGCCGAAATTAATATTTAGTCTCAAGCAGAAATTAATAATCAGTCTCAAGACGAAAATAATAATGAGTCTCAAGCCGAAATTAATATTTAGTCTCAAGCAGAAATTAATAATCAGTCTCAAGACGAAATTATTATTTAGTCCCAAGCCGAAAATAATAATGAGTCTCAAGCCGAAATTAATAATCAGTCTCAAGACGAAATTAATAATCAGTCTCAAGACGAAATTAATAATCAGTCTCAAGACGAAATTATTATTTAGTCCCAAGCCGAAAATAATAATCAGTCTCAAGACGAAATTAATAATCAGTCTCAAGCCGAAATTAATAATCAGTCTCAAGACGAAATTAATAATCAGTCTCAAGACGAAATTAATAATCAGTCTCAAGACGAAAATAATAATCAGTCTCAAGACGAAAATAATAATCAGTCTCAAGCCGAAATTAATAATCAGTCTCAAGACGAAAATAATAATCAGTCTCAAGCCGAAATTAATATTTAGTCTCAAGCCGAAATTAATATTTAGTCTCAAGCAGAAATTAATAATCAGTCCCAAGCCGAAAATAATAATGAGTCTCAAGCCGAAATTAATAATCAGTCTCAAGACGAAATTAATAATCAGTCTCAAGACGAAATTAATAATCAGTCTCAAGACGAAATTAATAATCAGTCTCAAGACGAAAATAATAATCAGTCTCAAGACGAAATTAATAATCAGTCTCAAGACGAAAATAATAATCAGTCTCAAGCCGAAATTAATATTTAGTCTCAAGCCGAAATTAATATTTAGTCTCAAGCAGAAATTAATAATCAGTCCCAAGCCGAAAATAATAATGAGTCTCAAGCCGAAATTAATAATCAGTCTCAAGACGAAATTAATAATCAGTCTCAAGACGAAATTAATAATCAGTCTCAAGACGAAATTAATAATCAGTCTCAAGACGAAAATAATAATCAGTCTCAAGACGAAATTAATAATCAGTCTCAAGACGAAAATAATAATCAGTCTCAAGCCGAAATTAATATTTAGTCTCAAGCCGAAATTAATATTTAGTCTCAAGCAGAAATTAATAATCAGTCCCAAGCCGAAAATAATAATGAGTCTCAAGCCGAAATTAATAATCAGTCCCAAGCCGAAAATAATAATGAGTCTCAAGCCGAAATTAATAATCAGTCTCAAGACGAAATTAATAATCAGTCTCAAGACGAAATTAATAATCAGTCTCAAGACAAAAATAATAATCAGTCTCAAGCCGAAATTAACATTTAGTCTCAAGCAGAAATTAATAATCAGTCTCAAGACGAAATTAATATTTAGTCCCAAGCCTAAATTAATAATACGTGTCAAGACGAAATAAATAATCAGTCTCAAGACGAAATTAATAATCAGTCTCAAGACGAAAATAATAATCAGTCTCAAGACGAAATTAATAATCAGTCTCAAGACGAAATTAATAATCAGTCTCAAGACGAAATTAATAATCAGTCTCAAGACGAAAATAATAATCAGTCTCAAGACGAAATTAATAATTAGTCTCAAGACGAAATTAATATTCAGTCTCAAGCCGAAAATAATAAATAGTCTCAAGCCGAAATTAATAAACAGTCTAAAGCCGAAATTAACAATCAATCTTTATTCGAAATCTTTGGATTATGAATTACTATTTTTTTTAATCCATAATCCAAAGATTTTGGACGTTTAATTATTAATTTTGGTTGTAGAGTTTCGTCTATTAAAGTCTCATGAAAATTCGTAACAATACACGTACATTGTAAAACTAAATTAAATGCCCGCCCAAATGATTAAATGGGTGGTCATTTGTTTACTGAACAATTTATTATTAATTCATGACCTTGAAAGTTGAACCAGACAAAGAACCACCCACGCTTTACTACACAGTACACACCCACGCTTAGGACCTTAAATTCTAGACGCTAAAAAGATATTAAATCTAGACATAAGAGGAGCGCATGGGCTTTTAGACCTAGGAGCAGGTTCAATAGGTCTTTTTATTGGGTAAATTTGTGTCGCTAGAGGGCACTACGAGGTACTAGAGGAACAAACTGATTAGCGTGTGGCTTTAGATTCTATTTAAGTAAAGCCGCCGGGAACTCCGGGTTTGATCCAGAACCCATTACCGGACAAGCGCTGGTAGGTCATGTGCTTCCATCCCGTGGCCTGCCAAGCGCTGAGTAGGAACACCCCTGATGGCTTACGAGTCGAGCTGCCTCCTTCATAGACAGTCACACTCAAGTCTCCGCTAGGGGGGTATCTGTAAGCAGATTTCTCCGGGTAAAAAAAAGAGAAGGTGGTGCTAGAGGGCTCTAGGGGAACGAACTGATTAGCGTGGTGGTTAGCCGCCGAGAGCACAAGCGCTACATGTATGAGCATCCTGAATGGTTTAGCGGGTTGGATTTGCTTCTTCAGAGACAGCTACATCTCCCCCGCATAACGTTTCTACGTCTCCGTTTCCAGTTGTAGGAGAATGTGTATCTAGATGTTTAGTGATCAGAGTATTATATAAACTGTAGTTTAATAATATGAAATTTAAGACAAGTAGGCAAGGTGAACGTACCAAGGTCACCACCCTCAGGGTCACGTCAGTTCACCCCCTGTCGGGGCTGTGGGTAGTTTGGCAGTCGATCCATTTTTATATTTTTAGTATCTCATTTATATTAAAATGAACTTGTTACTTTTTTCATAGATTTTTTTTTTTTAACATGTCTTTTACTGTGATTTGACTTATAATAATATGGATATTCAGACTTTTTATATTTTTTAAGGCACTGCTCTACCTCTGGATACCTGTATTTTTTATTTTAATGACGATCCACCTGATGGAAAGTGGCCACCGTTGCACTCGGACATCGGCAAAAGGTTGCCAAGGAGAGAGAGTCGTCGCAAGCCAGTCGGAGAGCAGATCCCCTACCACCAAGGGGGTGCTGGGTTACTCGGCTCTTACGAGATGCTCTCCCAGCGGCAGAGGGGAATAGTATTCTAACCCGTCCCCTCACGGGTAGAAAGTTAGAGTTAGCTGTCGGCTACTATACCCGCCCATCGACATCATTATTATAAACTTTAACTGTGAATCCATACCATTAAAAGTCAATGAATTAGTTATTTCAAACTTAAAATGTATTGTCAGTGTATCGAATCAACAATAGTGTTACTAATTGATTTGATGACGTCATTTATAGTCAATTTAAAGATATTTTAGTGAGCCTAGAGCTTTATAATTTTATTATAATATAAAACAAAGTTCCATCTGTTTGTTTGCGATTAACACAAAAGCTACTGAACAGAATTTCATGCGGTTTTTAGTAATAGATAGAGTGATTCATGAGGAAGCTTTTGATGTATAATTTGTTAATGTTTTGTGTAAATTGGTTGAAATATGATGAAATATGTTGTGAAAGTCGGAAAAGGAAATCCGACTCATCGCCTTTATAAATGATGATCAAACGAACTTACCAAATGAAGTTCGATCCTGAGAGTAGACGCTTGATGATGTAACTATACAGTTATTTATCTCCCTCTACCCCTCCCCCCTCCATCAATGACCCGTAAGGTCAATCAGTACGATAGTATAGCCTGAATCATAATATACAGTTAATCATCATGACTCACAGTGAGTAATCGTTGTAAAACTACTTTACTATTAGCAACAGGAGACGTCCGTCGTCCAAGCCAATGCAATGACGGATTTCCTACCTACAACATGCATGTAATTATTTCCCTATATATATAAATTATTTGACTTATTTTATTATCATTAAAAAACAAATAATTATGATAAAATTTCCCCATATTTAGGGAAAAATTCCCAAATTGGCAACACTGATAGATCGTTATACTCTCATACACTTATTCGTTTATCAATTATAGAAACACTTTTTGAAAAAAAATCTCATCAATTATTCATTCATTTAGTTCATAAAATCACTGAAGTGTGGGTAGATTTGAAATACTTTCATAACCTGAAATAACTAGTTTCATTCAGTTGGTGAAAGTCGACAAACAATACTTTGTTACGGTAGTGGTCTTCTATTGTTTAGGGGTCATGGGGACAAAGGTTTAAGGTTACTCTTGCACTCTTGTGGGTCACACAAGAGAGAGAGAGAGAGAGAGAGAGTAACGTAGGTACCATATATACAATTGTAAAAGAGCTGAAACTTTTTTTTTTATCACAGTTTACGCACCGCACGCAACTGAAGCTCACTGCTCAGCTCCTATGGGTCGTAGCATGATGTTATATGGCTTATTGCCTTCCTTGATAAATGAACTATCTAATACTAAAAGTATTTCTCAATTCGGATCAGTAGTTCCTGAGATTAGCGAGTAGAGATTTTATTATTACCTCTTTCAAATAAAAGGACGATATCCTTGTAATTATAAAATTTACAGTCATCCTACGTATAGTATATTACTAAGGATTTACATAGCTATTTATCATTAAAAGTCACTTCAAAATAAATTCAGCCATTTTGAAGATATGCTGTAACAAACTCAAATTAGATTTCCATACAATAACAAACAGCTACAATAATTCCTATTTAATAATATACACATGAAATATATATCTTATTACCAAGAACTGATAGCCAGTAGTAAGTACTTTATAATTAGTGTTAAAACACCATCATATTAGTTACAGGAATAATTTAAACATCGTCAAAGTATCAAGTGTCTGTAATGTGTAACGTAAACAGATTCATCCTGTGCAGTCACTTCCTGACTAAAATTAGGGTTCTCTAATAATAATTTAAAGTATTTATATGTTTGTTTGTGTATAGATATAGCTAATAAAAAGGAGGATGATATAGACTACTTATTATCCTAGGAAATGTGTAATAGTAATGATTGTATCAAATTAAAAATACCTGACTCTTCACGGTTGTGAAGACATTTTATACCATACAATATCATACCATATCATACCATACCATACTATAAGATATAAGATATGACAGAATACTGTATTATACTTGTGGAATATTATGAAACAAAGGGGGTAAACTGTAAAAACTGTAACAGCCTATAAAATGGTGATGAATCGATAAAATTATAATATTCAGCGAAGCGATTCTAAAAAGCTAGGATATCATATATTATAATACGAAACGGGATACCATACAATGTCATACCATATCTTACGGCCTTTACAGGACAGTAGACTACAATATAATACCATACGATAAAGGAAGATACGAAACAATATCATGCCATACAGTACGATACCATACAATATCATGCCTTACAGGACGATACCATACAATATCATGCCATACAGGACGATACCATACAATATCATGCCTTACAGGACGATACCATACAATATCATGCCATACAGGACGATACCATACAATTCATGCCTTACAGGACGATACCATACAATATCATGCCATACAGTACGATACCATACAATATCATGCCTTACAGGACGATACCATACAATATCATGCCATACAGGACGATACCATACAATATCATGCCTTACAGGACGATACCATACAATATCATGCCATACAGGACGATACCATACAATTCATGCCTTACAGGACGATACCATACAATATCATGCCATACAGGACGATACCATACAATATCATGCCATACAGGACGATACCATACAATATCATGCCTTACAGGACGATACCATACAATATCATGCCATACAGGACGATACCATACAATGTTCATGCATGCATGGCTCATGCGATATGATTGCATGTAATATACAGGACGATATCAGAAGATATCATTCGATACCATATCTTACAATACAAAACTATTTTTTTTTTCGCAGGGAAATGTAGTTTACGCATCCTACCAAGACCGGTAAGGACAAGGTAGGTGTGGGACTCGCGTACCTAAGGAAAGAAAGCATACCCCCCAAAAAAAACAGCGGTCCCTATACCGTCATATTGGGTTATCTCAAGATTACTCTACGCATATTCCGAGCCCTTACTCATCATTTATCATTTCTTCATCCCGCACCCGCTGTGCAGAAACTACAGCTGCCCAGGACCTGGCGCTATCAAGCTATGCACCCACTATTGCTGACAGTTCATGGCCCTGAGGCCCCCAAGCAGCACATTCTGATAGAGTGTGGCGTGCTGTGTCCATAGACGCACCGCACTCGTGACAAGCACCTGACTCCTCTATACCGACTATCTGATGCAGGTACTTACCAAAGCCACCATGGTCGGTATGTACCTGCGCCCTAAACCTAAGTGCGTCATGTCGCCGCTTAACCCATATACAATACAATACTATACAATATCATACCATACAAATTAATTACTCATGGTTCACCTTATAAGGGATTGACATGATATTTTCGCAATGGGTTTGACAGTAATATACTTTTATCCAAAAAGCAGTGTTAGCTAAATGGTTAAGACATCGGTGTCTTACTCAGGAGGTCAGGGTTCGATCCCCACACAGGCACACACCTCTGACTTTTCTGAGTTATGTGTGTTAAGCAATTAAATATCACTTGCTTTAACGGTGAAGGAAAACATCGTGAGGAAACCTGCACCCCTGAGAGTTCCCAACTGAAGAGGAAACCCGACTCAGCAGTGGGCCATTAATGGGTTTTGATGATGATACTTTTATCCAGTATAAAAAATACCCGTGAATAACAATAAGTTGTAAGCAATAAAAAATGATACGCTCTGCTACCGACAAACATTGGACATTTAACAGACATGTTTACACATAGTTATTATAAACAAACAGACATGTGTTTTACTGTGGTAGGTTAGTTACACACTTGAACTTGTAAAGGTTTACGTTATGGTGCGCGTTCATCCTATAAAATTTTAGTCACCTTGCCTTTAAATGGCTGTATCTTTTTGAATTTAATATTTATAGTATATGTCACTATATAGAGTGTATAATAAAAAAACTTCTTACCTGCAACAACGACGAAACAAACGGCAAACAATCCAAAAAGCGCGGGAAGAGCGGCCATCTTGTCACTTACACTCACACACGCATTACTCCACTATGCCTCTCTCACTCACACACACCAGCTGATCTGAAACAGAGAGAGAGAAAGATATATAGACCAGTCTATTGTGAGCTGTGGATAGGTTTAGGGTTCCGTAATATTTTTAACGTTAATATTTCTATCCTCTAAGGATAGGATAAGATAGAGGATATATGAAAACTTTTCATCGCAGATATATAGGATGAGTATGAGTGAGTTTATTAGTGAGAGGGTATTGAGTGAGTGAGACGTCACCAATTATAATGATAATAACAATAAATAAATTAAAACTGGTCATATCTTTTAATTATTCCTAAATATAATGGCTATTAATCAGTAAAAGTCACATCTCAATAAGTTCAGCAATTTAGAAGACAAATATAGCTATACCTATTTTAAACAAAATGGCCATATCGTTTTAATTATATAATTTATTGTCACTTTACATAGTGTATATTATTACGGACTAATGTAGCTATAAATCAGTAAAAGTTACATTAAAATAAGTTCAGCCATTTTAGAGATAAGCGGCAACAAACTTAAAACTCAGATACGATAAAAAATATTTAAGTCATATATTTCTATTAAAAAAAAAGAAATGAATACGTCACACTCAAGATACCACTTACTCTAAAGCACACTGTATGAGCAGTCTGACGCACTAGCTCTCGTCGCGACTATCACTCCATCTGTTGTTTACCCTTTTTTTTTTTTTGTTTGTTTTAGCGGAGGAATGCATTTACGCATACCCGACCAGCCCTGTGGGGCTAGTCAGGTTATGTGGGACTCGCCAGCAAAGAGGCCGTCCTACCCACTAAACCTCCGCGGTTACCCTCTCCATCATATTGAGACGCTGCAGGATCGCCTACGCATTCTACTGCAGACGTCTCGATGGTCGACCCGCACTATATCGGGCTTGCTAGCCTATTCGGGTTTGTCCCGAGTAACGGGGACCCCCTCGGTACCCCTGCATCGTGCGAGAGAAGAAGGTGGGCGTAACGACGCCGCCTTCTCCCTGGTCGACTTCTACGGATCGGTTCCGAGGAGGCATCTGCCTCCCGGACCCGCTCCGCGGCCTCCTTCAGTGAGATCACAGACTCACAGAAGGAGGCGACTGCCAACCAACCTGCCTTGTTTTTGAGCATGGCCCCGACCACACTCGGTAAAGACAGGTCGTCACCTATATATGACACCTGGGCATGGCGTTGGGGCCCCCAGGCAGCGCACTCGGCCAAGGTATGGTGCGATGTGTCTATAGCCGCCCCACACTCATAAGCAAGAGACAGTGTGGGTAATGTTAGCAATACCGTTTATAAATAAGTATTTTTTTTTATAGCAGTTAAGGGGCAAACGAGTAGCCGTCACCATCCCGCCACCCATGGACATCGGCAATACTAGAGTGTCTCTTGTACTGCCGATAAGTTACCGAAAGATAGAGTGAGGATGGGGAATGAAGGGAGAATCCTATGGTTTCAGCGGACCCAGAAGATGAACCCTGAGTTCACTGAAACCGCATCATTAATGGGATGTGAGAGGGAGAGTGACTCGACTGGAAGGCGTCTGCGGGGAACAGGGGCTCTCGTAGATGCTCTCCCAGCGGCGGAGGGGGAATTGTATTCCAACCCGTCCCCTTACGGGCAAAGCGGGTATTTGTGGGTAGTTCATTTTATCTTATTTAAAGGAGACAATTTATAACTCATTCCGATAGAATTTAGTTAGTTAGAAGAGGTCGAGATGTTGAGGTGAGAGTTTGTGCATAGTAGAAGACTTAAACCTTCTCCTGGGTCTCAAGCCCCAGGCATTTCTCCTATCTAGATTACATGTTAATATTGTCATTTGAGTGTTACTGCGGTCAGGTTATAAAATATCAGTTATTATAGTCCGTAGTAGTAATACGGAACCCCTTGTATAATATATATTCGTGGTTGCCCAAACTACCTGTAAAAGGTAAGGGTAAGGGTAACCTGTTACCTTCAAAGGGTTTCCTACGAGATTATTATCACATTTTTGTTTTTAATTTATGAATTATTTCGTATCAGATTCACTAGACGATTGATCATAATTGCATAGAGTGAATATGAAACCTAAAGCCTCGCCTTCACTGCTCCATAAGGATGCCGTACACTTCATCATGATAGTTAGTCACTCCACAAAATTACTCGTCAAAGTGTCGCGGGTTTATTGTAACGCTAAAATTTCATAGATGTTTGTATGTTTGTTACTCAATCATACAAAAACGGCTGAATCAATTTCGATGAAATTAGGCACACACATACTTTATAACCTTGATTACATTATAGGATACTTTTTATCCCGGAAAATGTAAAGGGTAATTCCACAAATCGTTTCTTTTCAGAACATTCAGAGGTTTTCACGAAGTTGCGAGCTATATTTTAAATAACTTTTATTTAATCAGAAGAGGGATTAGGTAGGAACGCTACAAATATTTGAGAGCTCAAGTTAAACTGGTTACAAGTTGATCCACAATATTCTTTCGTGGGCAGGTAATTGTAATATTTTAATAAACGTGTTCTACCCGCAAGATATTTAAACTTGTTTATTAGATTTAAGGCGTAGACAACACGCCCTCCCTTCGCTGGCTTTTTATGAATAATTTAAAAAACTATGTGAATGACCAAAAAAAGCCTTTAGTGTTTAGAAGAACAAAATTAGAAATAAAACACAAGCAATTTTATCAAAATCGAGTTAGCCTTTTAGAAGAAAGCTTAAAACACACTCGAATGAATATTGGAATCAATAATAGAATAACAGATAGGAATCAAACTCAAAGAAATCTAAATAGAACATAACATAATATAATATTCTATTATATATGAATGTAAAAAAATTGTAATCAGACAGCATATAATCAAATTTAATGAAATGTAATGTAATCAGAAAGAATAGAATCGAATTTAATGAAATAGAATGTAATTAGACAGAATAGAATGGAATTTAATGAAATAGAATGTAATCAGACATAATAGAATGGAATTTAATGACACAGAATGTAATCACACAGAATATAATCGAATTTAATGAAACAGAATGTAATCACACAGAATATAATCGAATTTAATGAAACAGAATGTAATCACACAGAATATAATCGAATTTAATGAAACAGAATGTAATCACACAGAATATAATCGAATTTAATGAAACAGAATGTAATCACACAGAATATAATCGAATTTAATGAAACAGAATGTAATCACACAGAATATAATCGAATTTAATGAAACAGAATGTAATCACACAGAATATAATCGAATTTAATGAAACAGAATGTAATCACACAGAATATAATCGAATTTAATGAAACAGAATGTAATCACACAGAATATAATCAAATTTAATGAAACAGAATGTAATCACACAGAATATAATCGAATTTAATGAAATAGAATGTAATCACACAGAATATAATCGAATTTAATGAAACAGAATGTAATCACACAGAATATAATCGAATTTAATGAAACAGAATGTAATCACACAGAATATAATCGAATTTAATGAAACAGAATGTAATCACACAGAATATAATCAAATTTAATGAAACAGAATGTAATCACACAGAATATAATCGAATTTAATGAAATAGAATGTAATCACACAGAATATAATCGAATTTAATGAAACAGAATGTAATCACACAGAATATAATCGAATTTAATGAAACAGAATGTAATCACACAGAATATAATCGAATTTAATGAAACAGAATGTAATCACACAGAATATAATCGAATTTAATGAAACAGAATGTAATCACACAGAATATAATCAAATTTAATGAAACAGAATGTAATCACACAGAATATAATCGAATTTAATGAAATAGAATGTAATCACACAGAATATAATCGAATTTAATGAAACAGAATGTAATCACACAGAATATAATCGAATTTAATGAAACAGAATGTAATCACACAGAATATAATCGAATTTAATGAAACAGAATGTAATCACACAGAATATAATCGAATTTAATGAAACAGAATGTAATCACACAGAATATAATCGAATTTAATGAAACAGAATGTAATCACACAGAATATAATCGAATTTAATGAAACAGAATGTATTCACACAGAATATAATCGAATTTAATGAAATAGAATAATGTCTTCGGCTGGCGTAAATGGCTTTACAGTCACAATTTAAAATATATTCAAACAGTTTTATTTAATCTCTGTGAAGAGAGGGTGGGTAGACAAGTAAAATTATTCAAAAACTTGAGGAGTTGAAGTAAAACAAAAAAGAGAAACAAATTGTTTAAAACAAAGTTAGTCCGCATACCGCGGGCGGCGCTGCGGAATGTTTCATATCTCGGAATATTCTTGCGACTACCTCCACCATGATATACTCAGAAAGAGGATAATACAGGATAAGAATATTTGTTATCCTTTAAATTATAGTGGAAGATGATGAGAGTAATGCATTCTTATTCTTTCTATTCGATTCCATTCCATTATTCTATTTGATTTTATTCTAATACTACCTTCAGACCTTCACGATTTCGTGTGCGTTACATACGACAGACATACAGAGAGAGAGAGGGTTACAGAGAGTGTGACGTAGACACCATACATCCAATTCTAAAGGAGTTGAAACATTCTTTTTTTATATCGCCGTTTACGCAACGCACGCAATAGAAGCTCATTGCTCCGCTCCTATGGGTCGTAGCGTAAAGTTATATAGCTTATAGCCTTCCTCGATACATGGCCTATCTAACACTGAAAGGATTTTTCAATTCGGAATAGTAGTTCCTGAGATTAGCGCGTTCATGCAAATAAACTCTTCAGCTTTATAAGCTGGAGAATAATGTATTTATTGTGGCAACACTCGATGCATTGCTGTTGGTTTTAAATCTATCAAAAAGTTAGGTATTTATAATCTATGGTCTCTCAACTATGTAATAGGTATCATAAGTCTTATTCTTTTCAATTCCTTTCTATGACTAATCTCTAAACCAGTCCTTTATACTATATTACAATCTATTCTATTTTTACATTAAAATACGGAAAAAAGATCAATACCTCATCCAAGCGAGGGCTGGCAAATAAAACTGAAATTCTAAGCGCATTTCGTTGAATACCAGAAATACTGAAAGGATTTAATCTAATTTCACAAGGTTGAATTTCCTTATAATAAATATTCTAATATTAAACTACCCTCATACTAGATCTTCACCGGTAGCAGAGCGTAGCACTGAATAGGGTATCAATAAAATTTTAGAAGATATGAACATATAAAAAGCAGTGTATATTTTTTTTAAATCAGTTTTAGTTGCCTAACCGAATAAAAAGGTAGCAGAGCGTAGCACACATATTTTTTTTAATAATTTTATAAATACCACGTAGCAAGATTTTTACACAATGACTAACCTTTTTATTCAAAAAACAAATTACATTTACTCTGCTAGAACGTGGCACAATGTAATGAAAAGTACACTATTCCCAAATGACATAAACAACGTAGTGTTGCCATATAACACGCAAATCATGTAATTAATTACTTTGTTTCAAGTATTCGAGCAATCATCAAAAAAATTGGAGCAATTATACTAATTACTTCCACTTGTATGAAAATGTGTGTTAATTTATATACACCTCAGAAGTGGGGTTAGAGTGAGAGAGACACACAAATGTAAAACTGTTTATCATTCACTAATTCATTCATTCTCTCATGCCTAACTATATGATACAAAAATGGGTGATAATGAATCATAACTAATTACTGTTTATGACTAGGTCTGTGTGAACAATTACTCACTCACTCACTCATACATTTGTGTTTTATAGTTATAACTGTGATTGAGAAGAAGAAGAGGAAATGATAAAATTAGTAATAGAGAGAGAAGGATAGTGAAAGATACAGAAGAGTAAAGGGAGAAAAGAAAAGAGGTAATGGAGGAGTGAGTGATAAGGTAAGGGGAATGCAAGTGAATGAGACTGTAGTAGGAAGACGAGTAAGGATTAAGAAAGCATTGAGAGTGAGAAATGAGATTATTAGAAGCCAAAATGGAGGAGATAAAGAGAGATGAAGAGAGACCAGAAACAAAATCGATACTGGTAGTTCGTGATAAGGAGCAAAAATAGAGGAAAAATAAAAATAATAGGTAGAGTTAAAGAGAAGTGAATGAAGGGAAGGCTTGCATACATTTAGCGCGACAAGAACACTTTATTACTTTGTATGCTGACGTTATTGTAAATGCGCAGACGCATGTGTATAAATAGCTGGCAGTCCAGACATTCATTTTATATGTACGTTTGTTTGTAAATAACTCAAAAACGATTAAACCTATTTTGATAAAACTTTCACTATTTAATAGTTTATATTTTAACTTATATTGTTAGTTTTTTTTATTGTTCTAAATTCAAAAATATAGAAGTAATTGTGTGTTATTTGGATTGGTTATAAGAGTTTATATCTCGAAAACTACTGAACCGATTTTAATAATATTTCCACAAATAGAAAGCCACTTTATTACTTAATAACATATAAAAATTTGGTGTACATATATATTATAATTTAAGAGATATAGCCATTCTCTGTTTATAATGATTTAACGAATTAATTGCTAAACCAATTTTGATGAATTTTAACACAAAAGCCATTGACATCTTAAAGGAGCGTATAGCTACTTTTTATCCCGGAAACAAAATTCTGGCTATTAATCCTAAGTAGCGAAAGTCGTGTAAACTAAAAATAAAATAACAAATTATGTCAGGTATTTCAACCCCTTAATGAGGGTAGGGGGTTGCACCGGGGTGTTAAAGTACCCTCATATCAGAAGTATAACGATCACGTCATTGTTGGCACTCCCGTTGCTCCGTAACCATTGATTTGTTTTCCCCATACACTACATAGCTATGTCCTACTTCTATTAGACACGCCCTCCCTTCGTTTAGCTAACAATTCTATTATTTTTATAACTCTATATCATTCTTGAATAGTTTAACTATTTCTTAGTAAAGGAATTATCAAAATCGGTTTAGTAGTTTAAGCGTGATATGACAACAAAAATTCATCTGATATCACAAACTAAACTAGATAGCTATCTTCTACTAGTCGCGACCTCGCTTCGCCTAGGTGACTATTCTACTATTTTTATAAGTCTATGTTACAGCTTAATCGTGTAGCCATCTATTAGTGAAAGAATTATCAAAATCGGTTTAGTAGTTTAAGCGTGAGATGACAACAAACATTTATTTAAAATCATAAACTAAAATACATAGCTGTCTTCTACTAGACGCGACCTCGCTTCGCCTAGGTGACTATTCTACTATTTTCGTAAGTCTATGTACAGCTTAATAGTGTAGCTATGTACTAGTGAAAGAATTATCAAAATCGGTTTAGTAGTTTAAGCGTGAGATGACAACAAACATTTATTTAAAATCATAAACTAAATTACATAGCTGTCTTCTACTAAACGAGACCTCGCTTCGCCTAGGTGACTATTCTACTATTTTCATAAATTTATGTTACAGCTTAATAGTGTAGCTATGTATTAGTGATAGAATTATCAAAATCGGTTTAGTAGTTTAAGCGTGAGATGACAACAAACATTCACTTAACATCACAAACTAAATTACATAGCTGTCTTCTACTAAACGAGACCTCGCTTCGCCTAGGTGACTATTCTACTATTTTTATAAATCTATGTTACAGCTTAATAGTGTAGCTATATACTAGTGAGAGAATTATCAAAATCGGTTTAGTAGTTTAAGCGTGAGATGACAACAAACATTCACTTAACATCACAAACTAAATTACATAGCTGTCTTCTAATAAACGAGACCTCGCTTCGCCTAGGTGACTATTCTACTATTTTTATAAATCTATGTTACAGCTTAATAGTGTAGCTATGTACTAGTGAATTATCAAAATCGGTTTAGTTAGTTAAGTGTGAGATGTCTGTATATCATATTTTTTTCTCTCTTTTATTTCAAAAATGAGGGTAAATAAAAATATAATATTTGGAAAATGGTGAATCATTTAATAACAATGCTGTTGCGCTGACAAAACCACTAAATGGTAAATAGCTTACAGTCACCATGATATCGACAGGATAATCCTTATCAGGATAATACTATACAGATCTACAATATCACGGCTTGTAGACTAGAATATTACTTTACACAGAGAGCTACACCATTACTGCTTGATTACCTATCTTATCAATAAATACTCTATAGTTCGAAGTATATTGGAGTTAGACTGCGCGTAACACTCAAACGACGTGACGTCTTTTATAACCGTTAACTCTCACCTTCACTGCTCGACCTCGCTACCAAACATTAAAGTACATTACTCACGTGTTGCTTCCACGTATCGCACTAACAATTATATATTGTCGACCCGTCAGTATACTATCTACCCGCTAATACTACTTACGTATCTCAGGAATTACTTAACCGATTTAGATGAAACTTTAACTAGTTAATAGAGAATTTATTAATGATTAAAATAGACTATATTGTTTTTTTAAATAT
This sequence comes from Limenitis camilla, assembly GCA_905147385.1. Lineage (NCBI taxonomy): Eukaryota > Metazoa > Arthropoda > Insecta > Lepidoptera > Nymphalidae > Limenitis > Limenitis camilla. Next base: position 557,424 of record LR990252.1, on the reverse strand, counting down.
AAGTTAGATGAAGTGATTAATAGAGAAAGTTTTATAAATGCCTTGTATCTCGAAAACTAATTAATCGATTTTGATAAAGCTTTTACTAAATAGTAGAAGATTTATCTTGCAATAATATAAGCTATTTTTTATTATAAAATATTTATGGTATTTCCTTAAAAAGTGAAAGAAAAATAATCAAGAATCTAACATTGCAAGAATTATGTGTTATATCACAGAAATTACTAAACCAAAATTGATGAAACTTTTACTGATTTATAAATAATTTATTAAAGAATAATTTAAGCAAATTCAATAAATTAATTTTTAATTTAGATTCTTCTATAAAAATAAAAAACTCAAAATAATTCTATGAAACCAAAACTACTGCATCAATTTTGATAATATTACGTTATCCCAGCTGCTAGTTGAATTGTAAGTCAGTAAGCAAGTTAAGTTAACGGAAACAACAGTAACAAAAGCAATAAAGTTTTATCGTATTAGGTCAGTAGTTGAAGAAATTGATTTGTGACGGAGTTGTTCCGATAACGTGTTTAAGTAGAGGATTGTGTGTTACTGTGTTACTTGCCCTCGCTACGCCACGTGATTTATTATTCTTGAATAGACCCTCTATAGATTCGTGAAAGTTTTATCAAAATCGGGTTAGTCCTTTCCGAGCAAACCCTAGAGAAACTTAATGTATAATCCTCGATAATCTGAGGCCTAACACTATCTTCCATGTACACTGCGCGAAAATACCAGAAAGACTGGCTCTAATCGCACTAACGTTTATATATTGTCTACCCGTCGGTATACTATCTACCCGCTTATACTACTTTATAAACAGTGTTGCTAACAATAGCAGCATTAGTCTATGATAGAGTCAAGGTATTTTTTTTTATAGTAAATAAGGTTTAAACGAGCAAATGGTCTAACTGATGGTAAGTGACCACCATCGCCCATGGACATCGATAAAGGAGATACTCTCTTGTTTTATCGATGCGCTGCATCCTCGAAAATAGAGTGGGGAGTGTTAGCAATACTGTTTATAAAGTAGTAGTAGGGGGTAGATATATATATAACCTTTTTACTTTATTATCTATTGTAGTTAGCGAGGTCGAGTGGTGGAGGTGAGAGTTAATATATTATGAAAGAGCTCTTTAAACCTGCTCCTGGGTCTCAAGCCCCAGGCACCGCTCGCCTCAGTCTACATTGCATGTGTATACGTGTTGCTGTACAGTAATGGGTATCATATCTCTCTCATATACTTAGCAGGAGGGGGAATGACGATGCTACGTATACGATACGTATACACATGCAATCTAGACTGAGGCGACTGGTGCCTGGGGCTTGAGACCCAGGAGCAGGTTTTCATAATATATTAACTCTCACCTTCACCTTCAGAAACCTTAATCTATCGCACCAATGGTTATATATTGTCTTCACGTCGGTACAACATAATGTAAAATGATCTACCCGCTACTACTACTTTATAAACAGTGTTGCTAACAATAAAAGAGTAGAGTCCACTAGATCCGCATTAATTGGATAGGAGAGGGAGGGGGTAAGTCTGGCCCACATGCGGCGGTTTTCGAAATGCTGGTGGGGTCGCAAAGTGGGGGAATAACATTTAATTAACTCAAAATACACACAAGAAATATGATTCCTATGTTGCATTAAATTGCACTCCATTTTTGTTTAATTGGGGCTTGAGACCCAAGTGCAGGTTAATGAGACCTTTCCCTACACTGACTGTGTTGTTAAATGAACTTTCTAACTATGTCCTAGATGAAGCAAAATGATGGTGTTCCTACATGAAGCCATTAGCGCCATACATCACACCACAAAACCATCGCGATTAACATTAAATCATGTAAATTGATTCAATGGGAATCTGTTTATTGAATAGAAAATATTTGCGCCGTATTGAAGCCAGAATTTTTTATCTCAAGTAAGCACACGATTTCAACGTCCTTTGTACTTTATTGCCTTCTATCTCTAAAACTACTAAACTTATATTGATGATTTGTAGAAAAAAATAGAAAAACATAATACAAGTGTCTCAGGTACATATCTCAGAAATTACTGAACCGATTTTAATGGAACTTTTACTGTATTATAAAGGATTTATAACGCAAATTCATATTATATTAAAAATGTTTGAAGTTTTTGCCATAAAAACAAATAAATTAAAGTTACATAAATAATGTTGTTACTTTGTTAAAGTTCTCTTGTACCTATTTCAAAAATTACTGAACAGAATCTAATGAAACTATTTACTTTGATCTATTAAGAAATAAATTATACTATTTTTATACTAAAGACATTATTAGATTTTCTAAAAAATAAATAGAAAACATAAAAAGTGTAACAAAGAGAATCTATAGTTATCTTGTTATAATTGCCTTAAATCTCAGAAATAACTCAACCGATTTTGATAAAACTTTTACAAGATAGTAAAGCATTTATAAGGGAATAATATATTCTAAGTTTATATTACAAAAAAATTTTAGAATTGTCAATTAAAATAGAAAGAAAATAACATCATTATATAGGAATAATTGTCTTGTATCTCAGGAATTACTTAACCGATTTAGATGAAACTTTAACTAGTTAATAGAGAATTTATTAATGATTAAAATAGACTATATTGTTTTTTTAAATATAAGATTCTTAAACATAAAAGTTAGATGAAGTGATTAATAGAGAAAGTTTTATAAATGCCTTGTATCTCGAAAACTAATTAATCGATTTTGATAAAGCTTTTACTAAATAGTAGAAGATTTATCTTGCAACAATATAAGCTATTTTTTGTTATAAAATATTTATAGTAAATCCCTCAAAAGTGAAATAAAAGAAATCAAGAATCTAATACAGCAATAGTTATGTGTTATATCACAGAAATTACTAAACCAAAATTGATGAAACTTTTACTGATTTATAAATAATTTATTAAAGAATAATTTAAGCAAATTTAACAAACTATTTTTTAATTTCGATTCTTCTATAAAAAAAAAAAACTCAAATAATTCTATGAAACCAAAACTACTGTATTAATTTTGATAATATTGCGCTTATCTGAGCTGCTAGTTGAATTGTAAGTCAGTAAGTAAGTTAAGTTAACGGAAACAACAGTAACAAAAGCAATAAAGTTTTATCGTATTAGGTCAGTAGTTGAAGAAATTGATTTGTGACGGAGTTATTCCGATAACGTGTTTAAGTAGACGATTGTGTGTTACTGTGTTACTTGCCCTCGCTACGCCACGTCATTTATTATTCTTTAATAGACCCTCTATAGATTCGTGAAAGATTTATCAAAATCGGGTTAGTGGTTTCGGAGTAAAACCTAGATAAACTTAACGTATAAACGCTATGTTTACAGTCATGTCATCTTTACTTTTCTATTTCACTAGCCCTCGCTTCGCTTTGTTAATAAAAATAAAAAAAAATCATTTTTATTTATCTTTAAAAAAACTCTCTATTGATTAGAGAAAGTTTTATCAAAATCGGGTTAGACGTTTTTGAATAATACCTAAACAAACTTTTTAATAGCAATGTCGTCTTCAATTTCACTAGTCCTCGCTTTGCTTTATTAATATAAAACGATTTTGTTGATCTCTAAGAAGCCCCCTATTGACTAGTGAAAGTTTTAATAAAATCGGTTCAGTCCTTTCAGAGTAAAACCTGGGCGAAACTTCTACAGTCATATTTAGTCATTCTATAGTCATATATAATAAATGAGCTTTTATTACTCCTTAATATCTATAACCACTAGAGCTCCAGTTTCACTAGCCTTCGCTTGACTTTGTCAATAAAAAGTAGCTTTTATTATTGTCAAAGAAATCCACTATCGATGAGTAAAACTTTTATCAAAATTCGTAAAACCTAATATACAGATAAAAAATAATTAGATATTTAGTATGTATATTATTATATTTGCTAGTAAAAATTTAGTCAAAATCGGACAACCTAAGAACGAGCTAGCTAAGAAATCGTGTTTTGAATTTAAACGTAAAAATGTATATAATTTTGATCAACAGACAGACACTTCACTATTTTATATTGTCACACTGTCTGTCTGTCCGTGTGATGTTTAAATAAAAACCAATTCAATACAAACCTGTAAACACAAATAGAAAGTACGAGTATGAAACTTGAAAGTAATTCCTTTGAAATCGCTGTCAGATTCAATAGAGATTAAATAACGGTTTATAATATTTAGGGATCCGTAGTAAGAGGCTTATTTATTTATTGAGGTATCATCGCCATCATCGCCCCCGGTTCCCTGAGGAGTATTGTAACCATTCACTTACTCACACACTCGCCATCCTCTCATTATCATCATTAATTAAAACATCAATCACGTACAAACTGACACATACACTCACTCACGCACCAACTCAAATCATAAATTAATTTACTCACGCTCACCCACTCTCTTTTCATTAAGTCTTCTATCTATAGTCTTCTATCCACTCACTCGCCAATTAACTCATATCATACACTCGTTTATCCACCCACTAACATACTTTCTAATTTACTCATCCATCTTATCGACTCATACACTCGTTTATCCACCCACTACCATACTCTCTCATTACCTCATCTATCTTATCGACTCATACACTCGTCTATCCACCCACTAACTTACTCTCTCATTACCTCATCCATCTTATCGACTCATACACTCGTTTATCCACCTACTACCATACTTTCTCATTACCTCATCCATCTTATCGACTCATACACTCGTCTATCCACCCACTAACTTACTCTCTCGTTACCTCATCCATCTTATCGACTCATACACTCGTCTATCCACCCACTAACTTACTCTCTCATTACCTCATCCATCTTATCGACTCATACACTCGTTTATCCACCTACTACCATACTTTCTCATTACCTCATCCATCTTATCGACTCATACACTCGTCTATCCACCCACTAACATACTCTCTCATTACCTCATCCATCTTATCGACTCATACACTCGTCTATCCACCCACTAACATACTCTCTCATTACCTCATCCATCTTATCGACTCATACACTCGTCTATCCACCCACTAACTTACTCTCTCATTACCTCATCCATCTTATCGACTCATACACTCGTTTATCCACCTACTACCATACTTTCTCATTAACTCATCCATCTTATCGACTCATACACTCGTCTATCCACCCACTAACATACTCTCTCGTTACCTCATCCATCTTATCGACTCATACACTCGTCTATCCACCCACTAAGATACTCTCTCGTTACCTCATCCATCTTATCGACTCATACACTCGTCTATCCACCCACTAACTTACTCTCTCATTACCTCATCCATCTTATCGACTCATACACTCGTTTATCCACCTACTACCATACTTTCTCATTAACTCATCCATCTTATCGACTCATACACTCGTCTATCCACCCACTAACTTACTCTCTCATTACCTCATCCATCTTATCGACTCATACACTCGTTTATCCACCTACTACCATACTTTCTCATTAACTCATCCATCTTATCGACTCATACACTCGTCTATCCACCCACTAACATACTCTCTCATTACCTCATCCATCTTATCGACTCATACACTCGTCTATCCACCCACTAACATACTCTCTCATTACCTCATCCATCTTATCGACTCATACACTCGTTTATCCACTCACTAACATACTCTCTCATTAACTCATCCATCTTATCGACTCATACACTCGTTTATCCACCTACTACCATACTTTCTCATTAACTCATCCATCTTATCGACTCATACACTCGTCTATCCACCCACTAACATACTCTCTCACTAAATATTCATTTTAATTTGTTATCTTTAACTTACACACATCTATCCACCCATTCACTCAGTAACTGTCATCTAACCCATTCATCAACTCACGTACTAACTTTTACATTTACTCACCAGCTAAGACAGACTAATTCATTAGTCTAGTAACTAAAACCCAATCTTTTATGTAAGTAAGTAAGTATTAAGATTAGAACAATGACGTCACACGTCAGCAAGGCGCCGATAATCCTGCAAGTGAAAGGTATAGATCGAGAGGTGACGGCGCAATTACGCTGCTTAAACCAGTTATAGATTGCAGAAACTTTCTTGAGATATTTATGAGTTACTACAGTACCTGCCCGCGATTTCATTTGCGAAAACGTCTGTTTCGTCATGGGATAATAAGTATCCTGTCTATTAATCCAGCTTATGAAGCTCCTCCAGCCAATTTTGTGTGATTCAGTTTCACTACTACCGCGCTCGCGTCGCTGAGGTGTATTCAACTCTTTCACTCACACACCCGTAGAATATGTGCACTGATGTGCAGTAGACACCACCATCTTACTGACACACTCACTGTCTTCTGTTTCACTCAAACCTTATCCCGACAATTACTAACACAATGATTTTGTGCAGACATTCTGAAGTTATCTGTTCACACACATACAGGCGATATATTTTTATGTATATAGACTGTAATTCTTTTTTATATTTTGATCGCGAGAGGATTCTCATACATTTTTAACACTATTATACTTAATCATTTACTAGACACTCATTCAACTCAGTCATACACACGTAATGCATTCACCAACTCACTCAATTACCTACGCTATCATGAAATTATTTACTCACTTACCTTTCCTGAAAGCTCATATTTAAGAAAATATCAGGAAAGGTCAGATTTAATAGTTGGAGGATGATCGAGTGAGTTAGGGAATCAGGTGGTGGGAATTCAGTGTTTTTTACTATCGACTTTTTATACCGCTGTAACTATGGATTTTTTGGGATATAAAGTAGGATATGTGTTACTCCAGGTTATAGAGTATCTGTGTGCCACATTTCATCGAAATCCGTTCAGCCGTTTTTGTGTGATTAAGTAACAAACATCCAAACATCTAAACTATCACATTTATAATATTAGTACAACAACTTAATCATATACAATATGCATTTACAGACTCACTCAGTCACCCACGCAATCATTGACTTCTTCACTCGCTGAATCTTTCACCCACTCACTCACAATTTCAATTCGGAGAACCATTAAGATGTAAAAAATACTTGTCTCACAAGAATTGTTTTCTTTCAGATACGTTAGACGTAATTGAGTTTGTTACTGGGAGGATGATTAGACTGAGTTGATCCGTGAGAGGGAGGGAGGTAGGTATGTAGAATACTCAGATCGCAATATTAAAAACATAGTGTACAATAGGGCTGGCATATTCGCAAGAATAAAAGCCCTTAAAAATGTAGGGAAAAAAAAAAAAAGACAATATTTGAATTTGGTTTCTTTGTGAAATAAGATTGAATTATACTTTCTTAGAAATCATGTTTTATAAGTATCAGTAGCAGTCATCAGTAACCGGAAATCATTATTTAATGATTCATAACATCTCAGAAATCGATACAAATATTTGGGTCACGTGACCTTTACAAAATACTTAAGAATGTAACCTCTTTTTTAGATAATTTTATTTAATAAGTACAGGAAGATCGACAAGAAGGTAAAAAGAAAGAGAAAAAATAATTGAAAGAAAAATAGCGATTACAGATGAAAGACAGAAGTAAGGAGATAAAGATGGAATAGAAAAGAAATGAAATGTTCATTATGATGTTGGCAACACTAATTTTAGAATCTCGATTACATCGCGAGGATATTTTAGCCAAGCCGTCTTACTGTTGGTACTCCTTTTTAATTAACAGTAAAATAATAAATAATGTTAGAATTAGGAAAGAAAAGAGAAAACAAATAGAATGAAACGAAGTCACGGGCTGTTGTTAGTCAATCAGTTGCAATTACAAGCAACAACGTATAACTTTCTCCTTCAAATATTTTGTGGTTTTATAAAAACTGTCCCCAATTGAGTACAGTTATTAGTCGTTACAACGGAAAATATATTTCTTGTATCAAATCCTTTTTTTTTTATTACATCAAAGCATAATTTAAAAAAGAAATTTCCTTTCTTTTCTTTTCCTTTCCTTTTATCTTTCAATAAAAATTTATTAAGATTTTCTAAATAAATAATTATTAATCTTTTCTTTTCTCGCCTAAATAAACTATTTTTCTTCCATCTTTTTTTCTTTCATCTAGTTGAAACTATTAAATGTTTTAATTTAAATATTCATTTTCTCTTATTTTCCTTTTTCTCTCTCCTTGTATTACCATTAATTTTATGTTTCTGTTTTTTTTTATTACTTCTACTAATCTTATTACTGACTTTTTTGAATTAAAGTTTGGTTATACGTTTCTTCTTTCTTTCATAGTTTCTTGGTTTTTTTTGTTCTATTGCATGATGTTGATGATATTTTCAACCGTCTTCAAAGAGAAAGAGACAACAATTCGTCGGAATCTTTTTTTATGTATGTTCACCAATTACTCGAAGACGCCTGAACCGATTTGGAAAATTCCTTTTTTGTTTCAAAGGGTATACATCCCAAATGGTCCCATTTAAATTTTATCGTTTTTTGATAAATCTTACAATATAAATTAAAGTTGTTTCTTTTCTTTTCTCCCAATATTTTATATTTCCTTCAGTATTCTCTCATTATTAAAGACGATATTAAGTAAATGTTTTAGAAAGTTTGGTTATTAAAGTTCAAGGCGCAATCCACGAGGCATAGTATCGGATAGAAAGGAAACAAAAAATCCTCCTCCTAGCCCAACCATACCGGTTACAATGAAACGCGAGGTCGCTGAACTGCCTACACTTCATTATATTTACATATCGGACTGTCTGTTTACAGCGGACACTCTATTTAGCGGCACCCTATTTAACGACACGATTGCTTTGTTTGCTCTCAATAAAGCATCTATAAATATCGCTATGTAGAGTTTACGCTGCTACAAGGAGTGAAGACGTGTTGTGTTGACACTTTATTACCCATCCACTCACCTAAATACCCACTTACTACCTATTTAGCGACACTCTATTTAACGACACACTTCATAAACAAAATAATTTGAAATTGATAGCTTTGTTTGCTCTCAATAGAGCATCTATAAATATCGCTATATAGAGTTTACGTTGCTACAAGGAGTGAAGACGTGTTGTGTTGATACTTTATTACCCATCCACTCACCTAAATACCCACTTACTACCTATTTAGCGACACTCTATTTAACGACACACTTCATAAACAAAATAATTTGAAATTGATTGCTTTGTTTGCTCTCAATAGAGCATCTATAAATATCGCTATATAGAGTTTACGTTGCTACAAGGAGTGAAGACGTGTTGTGTTGACACTTTATCACCCATCCACTCAACTAAATACCCACTTACTACCTGTTTAGCGACACTCTATTTAACGACACACTTCATAAACAAAATAATTTGAAATTGATTGCTTTGTTTGCTCTCAATAGAGCATCTATAAATATCGCTATATAGAGTTTACGTTGCTACAAGGAGTGAAGACGTGTTGTGTTGACACTTTATCACCCATCCACTCAACTAAATACCCACTTACTACCTGTTTAGCGACACTCTATTTAACGACACACTTCATAAACAAAATAATTTGAAATTGATTGCTTTGTTTGCTCTCAATAGAGCATCTATAAATATCGCTATATAGAGTTTACGTTGCTACAAGGAGTGAAGACGTGTTGTGTTGACACTTTATCACCCATCCACTCAACTAAATACCCACTTACTACCTGTTTAGCGACACTCTATTTAACGACACACTTCATAAACAAAATAATTTGAAATTGATTGCTTTGTTTGCTCTCAATAGAGCATCTATAAATATCGCTATATAGAGTTTACGTTGCTACAAGGAGTGAAGACGTGTTGTGTTGACACTTTATCACCCATCCACTCAACTAAATACCCACTTACTACCTGTTTAGCGACACTCTATTTAACGACACACTTCATAAACAAAATAATTTGAAATTGATTGCTTTGTTTGCTCTCAATAGAGCATCTATAAATATCGCTATATAGAGTTTACGTTGCTACAAGGAGTGAAGACGTGTTGTGTTGACACTTTATCACCCATCCACTCAACTAAATACCCACTTACTACCTGTTTAGCGACACTCTATTTAACGACACACTTCATAAACAAAATAATTTGAAATTGATTGCTTTGTTTGCTCTCAATAGAGCATCTATAAATATCGCTATATAGAGTTTACGTTGCTACAAGGAGTGAAGACGTGTTGTGTTGACACTTTATCACCCATCCACTCAACTAAATACCCACTTACTACCTGTTTAGCGACACTCTATTTAACGACACACTTCATAAACAAAATAATTTGAAATTGATTGCTTTGTTTGCTCTCAATAGAGCATCTATAAATATCGCTATATAGAGTTTACGTTGCTACAAGGAGTGAAGACGTGTTGTGTTGACACTTTATCACCCATCCACTCAACTAAATACCCACTTACTACCTGTTTAGCGACACTCTATTTAACGACACACTTCATAAACAAAATAATTTGAAATTGATTGCTTTGTTTGCTCTCAATAGAGCATCTATAAATATCGCTATATAGAGTTTACGTTGCTACAAGGAGTGAAGACGTGTTGTGTTGACACTTTATCACCCATCCACTCAACTAAATACCCACTTACTACCTGTTTAGCGACACTCTATTTAACGACACACTTCATAAACAAAATAATTTGAAATTGATTGCTTTGTTTGCTCTCAATAGAGCATCTATAAATATCGCTATACAGAGTTTACGCTGCTACAAGGAGTGAAGATGTGTTGTGTTGACACTTTAGCACCCATCCACTCACTCGATAACGCACCCACTCACTTAAATACCCACTTAATATATAGAGTTTATACTGCTATATGAAATGGGGTATATCTTCATGCTATAAAACAAAACCACTGGATTTTCAGGATTAGACTATTACTTACTCACTTACGTACAAATTAATCACTCTATCATCCACTCACTCAATAACGTACCCACTCAGTTACCCATTTACTAACCTATGTTACATTTACATATCAGAGTCTAATCATAGGGTAAACTCTACTTAACATTACTACATTTAATTACTCATTTGTTAAATAAAATAATTTGACATTGATTGAATCGCATTATATCGCTATATAGAGTTTATACTACTATTACGAGTGGAGATGTCATCTTCATCATCACGACCCGTTAATGGCCGACTGCTGAGCCAGGTCTCCTCGTCAGAGTGAGGAGGGTATTAGGCCATAGTCCACCACGCTGGTCCATTGCGGGTTGGCAGATTTCACCCACCTTTGAGAACTTTAGGGAACTTTCAGGAGTGCAGGTTTCCTCACGATGTTTTCCTTCACCATTAAAGCAAGTGATATCTAATTGCTTAAAACACACATAACTCAGAGTCAGAGGTGTGTGGGGGATCGGACCTGCCGAGTAAGACATTGAAGTCTCAACTTCTGGGCCATCACTGCTGTAGATGGTGTAGCGGAATGTAATTTATTTAAATAAATATTTAGTTACTCTTTACAGATAATAAATTGTATTTAAAACACGTGAGAGAGGACACTTACAACTTAGTTTAACGATCCACTTACTCAATTACCCATTTACTCACTTAACTACTGACTCACCAATTGTTTTAGGCAATAATTACTTAGTCACCCATCCTCTCACCCCGTGATCTATCTACTCAGTAAACGACTCATTCGCCCTTTCAACCTTTTACTAACTCAGTTATTCAAATTAACAATACATTAAAGAAAGTTCTTACTTCTTCTTCACTTACTCACTCACTGACTCATAAATTTTTTCACTAATTCATTAGAGATAAATTAAAAAAAATTTCTGTATTAAAGAAAATTTAAACTTAAACCTTAACCTTAAAAAATTTTGAAAACTTTTTGAGGGAAATCTCAAATTCTTTTACTTGCAATTATTTTTAAACTTTCGCCTCCGGGTTTTCCGGAGCAATTAAAAAGCACTTTAGTATCGTTAATGATTCAGAATGGTAGTCTGGCTTATATACAGCGCGATTGAAACATGATAATTACAATTACAAAATAATAAGTAATCTGGTTTACTTACGTGACTGGAAAACGATTAGATTGTAAATTCAGTATACAAGTTAATAATGTTAAACAAGATAATCTGGCTAATATGTGGCGCGACAAGTAAACAATTCTTTTCTTATATCAATGAACAAGGCACCTCTATTAATCAAGAAGTATTCTAACTTACATGTGACATAGCAGGAACATCTGTAGCAGACAAACAGTATCATATCACGCGCCGAGAATACACTTCGATTGTGGAAACAGTGTAAAAAAACACCTCTAAAAAATAAGTAGTCTGGCTTAAATTATACTACAGGAACACACATCAGTATAAGAAGAAGTCTGGCTTACATATGACGCAACACGCAAGACAAATCAGTAACACAAGGCTAATATGCTAAACAATAAATAGTCTGGCTTACATGTGACGCGACACACAAAAGATTCGTTTGTTAAATCGGCGTCATAAGTCTCAACAAATAACAATCACATCATAGTTTGTCTTACATGTGACGTAACAGGAACACAACTCAATATTAAAATCAGTACAAGTCACAAGTAGTCTGGCTTACATGTGGCACGATGGCAACATACATTTAGCTATTGTTCACACAATAAAAGAGCACTACAACCTCATTGGTGGTTACTCAGCGTGAACACACAAGTGGGTCACATTACATCATTTGACCAACACAAAAGCAATTTACTAGCAGGTAGATTTAAAATGGCGCCATTTTGTTTTTAAAGTCTGAAAATTTAAGCCTCTAATAATGAGTCGATATTTTAGAACCCATTTGGAAGCAAAGAGAGAAATGCTGCGTTTTTTGGAAGAAGAGAGATGGTTTGTCAGCGAAGTTTTGTTTAAACCTTTCTACAAGCAGAGAAAGAGAAAACTAATGTCATTGACGTTTTATATGGAACCTTTTTGGAAGGAAAAGAGAGGGGAAATCAAAATATGTCTTGGTGTTAGGGGTCTATTCCCCTTCTGGCTTGCGACCTTGCCAATGCTTGCCGAATGTCATTGACGCGTTCCGGTCGAGCCGCATGTATGCCAGACCTCTCCTTCTCCGATCCCATTAATGGTGCGGATCTAGAGAACTGGGCTCTTGCTCAGGGTCCGCTGAAACCGCAGCATGTTTTCTCCCCTCTCTATCTTCGAGGATGCAACGCATCGATAACACAGGAGGGTATCTCTTGTTTTGCCGATGTTCATGAGCTATGGTTGGCACTTACCATCAGGTGAACCATAAAAAAAGTTGTGTGAAACTCTTCTGAAGATAAAAAGAAAAGAGATAGCTTATGTGTTCTCAAAATTAAAACTTTTCTAAGGGGACCTTTCTGGAACTCATAAGAAACAAATTCAAATTATTTGAAGAATCTAAACTAAATTAAAAAGAAAAAAAATAAATACTCTTTAAAACTTTATATAGAAACTATTTGGAAGAGAAAAAGAAAGAGATCTCTAAAATGTTGAAAAGAAGGACCCTTCTGGAAGTATTGATAGAAACAATATGGACACAAGTGTGCTCTAAATTAATGTTTCTTATTAATCTCTCAGCGAATAGAGAGCGAGCAATTACTAATAAAACATGTTGAAATATTACTACATTATAATATTGTGCAATTCGCGTCAACTGCATCAAAACCAGCAGAGCGAGACAGAAAACAAAAGTTAATTAAGGTCGAGTTTATACTATTTAATTAGTCTTTTTCACTAATTTACCACAGCTGCATACTCTTTTTTCTTTCTCACACACAAATTTTTATTGAACCCTTTTGGAAGTAACCTTACAAACCTATTTGGAAGTGTCAAAAGTCTAATCGAATTGAAAAAAAATTACTTTCAAGAAATTAAATTTATTACTGTGGTGCTGAAGTCCAGCAGTGCTCGGAGCTTGCGATTGCTTGTGATTTGTATTTGGGGTTATGATTCTGGCAACACTGATTTGTGTGGCATTGAGTTAAATATGATGTTAGCAACTGTGATTTGTATGGAAGCCTGTGAGCGATGATTCTGGCAACACTGATTTGTGTGGCATTGAGTTAAATATGATGTTAGCAACTGTGATTTGTATGGAAGCCCGTGAGCGATGATTCTGGCAACACTGATTTGTGTGGCATTGAGTTAAATATGATGTTAGCAACTGTGATTTGTATGGAAGCCCGTGAGCGATGATTCTGGCAACACTGATTTGTGTGGCATTGAGTTAAATATGATGTTAGCAACTGTGATTTGTATGGAAGCCTGTGAGCGATGATTCTGGCAACACTGATTTGTGTGGCATTGAGTTAAATATGATGTTAGCAACTGTGATTTGTATGGAAGCCTGTGAGCGATGATTCTGGCAACACTGATTTGTGTGGCATTGAGTTAAATATGATGTTAGCAACTGTGATTTGTATGGAAGCCTGTGAGCGATGATTCTGGCAACACTGATTTGTGTGGCATTGAGTTAAATATGATGTTAGCAACTGTGATTTGTATGGAAGCCTGTGAGCTATGATTCTGGCAACACTGATTTGTGTGGCATTGAGTTAAATATGATGTTAGCAACTGTGATTTGTATGGAAGCCTGTGAGCGATGATTCTGGCAACACTGATTTGTGTGGCATTGAGTTAAATATGATGTTAGCAACTGTGATTTGTATGGAAGCCTGTGAGCGATGATTCTGGCAACACTGATTTGTGTGGCATTGAGTTAAATATGATGTTAGCAACTGTGATTTGTATGGAAGCCTGTGAGCGATGATTCTGGCAACACTGATTTGTGTGGCATTGAGTTAAATATGATGTTAGCAACTGTGATTTGTATGGAAGCCTGTGAGCGATGATTCTGGCAACACTGATTTGTGTGGCATTGAGTTAAATATGATGTTAGCAACTGTGATTTGTATGGAAGCCCGTGAGCGATGATTCTGGCAACACTGATTTGTGTGGCATTGAGTTAAATATGATGTTAGCAACTGTGATTTGTATGGAAGCCCGTGAGCGATGATTCTGGCAACACTGATTTGTGTGGCATTGAGTTAAATATGATGTTAGCAACTGTGATTTGTATGGAAGCCTGTGAGCGATGATTCTGGCAACACTGATTTGTGTGGCATTGAGTTAAATATGATGTTAGCAACTGTGATTTGTATGGAAGCCTGTGAGCGATGATTCTGGCAACACTGATTTGTGTGGCATTGAGTTAAATATGATGTTAGCAACTGTGATTTGTATGGAAGCCTGTGAGCTATGATTCTGGCAACACTGATTTGTGTGGCATTGAGTTAAATATGATGTTAGCAACTGTGATTTGTATGGAAGCCTGTGAGCTATGATTCTGGCAACACTGATTTGTGTGGCATTGAGTTAAATATGATGTTAGCAACTGTGATTTGTATGGAAGCCTGTGAGCTATGATTCTGGCAACACTGATTTGTGTGGCATTGAGTTAAATATGATGTTAGCAACTGTGATTTGTATGGAAGCCTGTGAGCTATGATTCTGGCAACACTGATTTGTGTGGCATTGAGTTAAATATGATGTTAGCAACTGTGATTTGTATGGAAGCCTGTGAGCTATGATTCTGGCAACACTGATTTGTGTGGCATTGAGTTAAATATGATGTTAGCAACTGTGATTTGTATGGAAGCCTGTGAGCTATGATTCTGGCAACACTGATTTGTGTGGCATTGAGTTAAATATGATGTTAGCAACTGTGATTTGTATGGAAGCCTGTGAGCTATGATTCTGGCAACACTGATTTGTGTGGCATTGAGTTAAATATGATGTTAGCAACTGTGATTTGTATGGAAGCCTGTGAGCTATGATTCTGGCAACACTGATTTGTGTGGCATTGAGTTAAATATGATGTTAGCAACTGTGATTTGTATGGAAGCCTGTGAGCTATGATTCTGGCAACACTGATTTGTGTGGCATTGAGTTAAATATGATGTTAGCAACTGTGATTTGTATGGAAGCCTGTGAGCTATGATTCTGGCAACACTGATTTGTGTGGCATTGAGTTAAATATTATGCTAGCAACACAGATATGTATGGAAGCCTGTAAGTTACGATTCTGTCAACACTGATTTGTGTGGCATTAATTATGATCGCCATCCGCCAAAACGGATATATTTATTATTTAGTCTGAAGGCCTGAGTCTAAAGTATAAACCCCAGGAGGATATTCTAGTCAAGCCGTCATGCTGTTAGTCTAAAACCGCTAATTTATTTTACACATAAAAAAGTTTTAACTAGAACATGAGGGTAGATACAATTTCAGATATTACGTGTCGCTTGTGAATATAGAACTTTAAACTTAACGACTACTTCTATATGAGTTTAATAGTTTTTGAGTGTTAATGGAGCCCCGTGCAGGTGGAGGTGGGGCTGGGGGTGGAGGTGTATGTGAGTTGGCAATTGAACTTGTCTAAAGCCGATTTAGACGCTGGCTTAGCTGAAATTTCTCTCAGAACTAAGTCCTTGAGTCTAATAGTCTTTAAAATTTTACAACTAAGCTAGAATGCTTGTGTTGTACTCCTTTGACTGGAGTTTTAACCCGCAACCTATCGATTAAAATAATTGAACCCTCTTGGAAGTAAGAAAAACTTTGTACAACTTAACTGACTTTTTGAACCCTCTTGGAAGAAAAACTTATTTGTAAGTCTTTTGAGATTGTACAATTAATAAAAAAATAATAATTGTATAATACAAGACTAATTTATAAATGAAGTTGTCAGTGAACCCTCTTAGAAGTAAAGTTTTGCTTCGCATTAAAAATTTAAAAAAAATTACTTTTTGTTAATAAAATGTATTTAATATCCCGCAGATATCATGTTTTTGGACACGATATCATGTATGACATCGTTTGATTTTTAAATGAATTTCTAATTCATACTTCCAAGAGGGTTCACCTCTTACCAAGCTCAATCTAAAATCTTCGGATTACTTCGAATATAGTATGGTGATACAAGATCTACGGAAACCAAAAATTTAAACTGGATTCTATATTCAATCCTTCGAAGATGTTAGATTGTAAATGGTTATTAATTTCAGCCGTAAGAGTTGAACCCTTTTGGAAGAATGAATCATTCTATACGTAATATGTTGCGGCCAAAAAAATATAAATATAACTGAGATTGATTAATAATTCCAGTCATTAGAAATATAAATATGAAATCGTTTACAGTAACAAGTATATAAGTAGACGCGATACGGAACCGGCGGCCGTGAGCGTCTCCCTCCCTCCCTCACTCACTCACTGGTTTTATTTCTTTCCCTCCGATCGGGAACTAGTTTCTCTAAATCCGTCTTTAGTTCGAAGCGTTTGTTCGAGTTCGATACCCGTTTGCGCCAAATATTTGTATTGGCTGTTCAACTATTTAGATAAAGCGAATAATCGTGGTTTTTTTATTACCCGGATAATACGGATACTTGACATTTTATCCAAATAATTGATCCTGACAGATACACGAAATTAAGACTGTAACTCTTTCTTTTTACTTGAACAAAGCTTGGAATCAAAATGGCGTTGATACTCAGCTGAATGTTTATACCTTTGTAACAAAACAGACAGACCTATGTAAACATTCGCGTTATGACAAGGGCGACTGTTGAGTTTCTTGCCAGTTCTTCTCATCACGAAACTGCTTTCCGAACTAGTGGTAGCTTCAGACAAACTGTTTTCTGTCACGAGTGACCCTTCTCCAATTAGGACCTGCTGTCAGTTTTATTTCATCTTCCCATCTGGTAAGTTGTCTGCTCCGATTGCGTTTGCTTTAAATTGACAACCAAGAATCGCGATGGACAGGCCAAAGGAGAGCTGTGCAAGATAGTGACCGAATGCTACTCCCGTGAAGGCAAATAAAACTGACAGCAGATGCTAATTGGAGAAGGATCACATACACTATGGAGACAGTTAGAGGAGGCCTATGCCACGAGGCACACCGAAATCACACCTTTTTTGATGTATCTGTTTTTGGAATAAAAAGCTTATTGTTATTTTTTCTTTACCAATCACGGGTTAGCAGTGACCCAGTCCTTTGGGAGGACCCAACGCGTGGAGGCCCTTTAGACAATTTAGTTTAGTATGAGATGTGACACACTCTATGCATGAGAATGCACCCAAGGACAATCCCCGGCTTGTGGAGGTCTATGGCAATATATGGAAACTAATAATGCTGGACTATGGATTGGGGTGATAGTGGACCCGGTAACTAGCTGTGGATGACCTAAGGCGTCTACCCGATAATGTTTTTACACATTGAAAAAATGGGAATCAATGGGCCCCCGAGACGGGTCGTTATTAATTTTATTATTAATATATAGAGGACAGGTATTATTTTCTTTGCATTTTAATAGACGGATATTGATGGAAAAGCTATCCGGATATCCGGAAGATTATTGTCTTTGGGAGGGAATGGTAGACACTACAGTTTAAGAATCAACACCAAGGTCACACGATCAAGTAAAACCTTCCTCTTTCATTAGATCTTGTAATAATACATTTAAAAATACTTAAGCTTATGATGATAATGAAACTGCTTCTGTAATAATTACCTGAAACAAAAAAAATAATATTAGATTTAAAAGAGAATCAGATCACGCTGAATTAGATAAAAAAGGAAGGAAGCAAGTTTTTAGTGCGTTGAATTCTGTCATCGCATTTTATAGTAAAATGGCAACTAATATTGTTCAAGTTCCTTCACCCTAACGGTATACGCCGTTAGTTATCGCGATTGTAAGGACAAAAACTAAATTAAACATAAATCGCAGATAACTGAGGATTCTTTGTAATTGAATATATAGTTCAAAAAAGAAATACTAGATGAAGATAATGAGATAGATGAGGAAAGAAACGTTTATTTGTGACATCGCTATAAGTAAGCGATGCTCTTAACTGAACAAACGGAAACTTTTCCCAGAAATTGCAAAACAAAGCCAAAGCCTCATCAAAATTCATGCAACGATTCTTACGATTACCAATAGACTGGACTGGCTGGAGAAATTCTTTTTTATGACTTTTAATTGTAATACTTCTATACTGACTTAAAAACTAATCGAGGTAGTAGAATTCCTCCTTTTTTCCTATCAAAGGCTTGCAAGATAATACCAACCCTTGTAATAAAAAGGAGCCAATTAAATTTCTTTTTATACCAAAGTTATATTTAGCCAGTGTTTCCCTCGAGGCAGAATTAAATAACTTCTGTTTGTGTTGTTACGATTCATAAAATATTCATGATCAGGAGTAATCAAAGAAAATCTTTTCTTAACATTCGGGTCTTGGGAAAGACAATTTTATAAACATTCCGCGAAATAGGATTGTCATTGAAAGCAATTTACTTGGGAGAATAACTGGTGGAGGGGAGATTGCAATACCATCATACAAAGTATATAATATTTAATTACAGGTAGAGAGAAGGTAGATAAACAAAAAACCTGTCTGCAGTAACATATTACTTGTCTATTGAGTTAACAAGGATTATAAGACCTTTGTGGAAGAATTCAAGATTTTATCTGAATTTATTGTAGAATCATTGTGGAAGAAGACAAGTTTTTTTTGTAGAACACTGGTGGAAGAATACGAGATTTAAACTGAAATTATTGCAGAACCTTTGTGGAAGAATACAAGATTTAATCTGAATTTATTGTAGAATCATTGTGGAAGAAGACAAGTTTTTTTTGTAGAACACTGGTGGAAGAATACGAGATTTAAACTGAAATTATTGCAGAACCTTTGTGGAAGAATACAAGATTTAATCTGAATTTATTGTAGAATCATTGTGGAAGAAGACAAGTTTTTTTTGTAGAACACTGGTGGAAGAATACGAGATTTAAACTGAAATTATTGCAGAACCTTTGTGGAAGAATACAAGATTTAATCTAAATTTATTGTAGAATCATTGTGGAAGAAGACAAGTTTTTGTTGTAGAACACTGGTGGAAGAATACGAGATTTAAACTGAAATTATTGCAGAACCTTTGTGGAAGAATACAAGATTTAATCTAAATTTATTGTAGAATCATTGTGGAAGAAGACAAGTTTTTGATGTAGAACACTGGAGGAAGAATACGAGATTTAAACTGAAATTATTGCAGAACCTTTGTGGAAGAATACAAGATTTAATCTAAATTTATTGTAGAATCACTGTGGAAGAAGACAAGTTTTTGATGTAGAACACTGGAGGAAGAATACGAGATTTAAACTGAAATTATTGCAGAACCTTTGTGGAAGAATACAAGATTTAATCTAAATTTATTGTAGAATCATTGTGGAAGAAGACAAGTTTTTATTGTAAAACACTGGTGGAAGAATACGAGATTAAAACTGAAATCATTGTAGAACCCTTGTGAAAGATAAAAAGATTTAAACTGAATTTATTGTAGACCCATCCAGGAAGAAGACAAGTTTTTATTGTAAAACCCAAGTGGAAGAGGACAAGTTTTAAACTGAAATGAGTAGAACCCTTGTGGAAGAATACAGAATTTGAACTAAATAATTGTGAAAGACACAAGGAAAGCTTTATTTCAATCATTTTCATAAATTATTCTCTTTTGAGAGCTGGTAATAAACAACAATACTTGTGTCAGTACAAAAGCCATCACAAATTAATAACGCGAACACTGAACTAATTAAACTATTGAAATATTTCATATATTAGAGCAGAACGACATTAATTACTCATATATTAACCAATACCGATCGATAATGCAATATGTCCATTTAGTCCAACGTCAGCTACAGGAACATGCGGCACCACAATTATTATAATATACACGTTACCATGGTTACAGGAATTTTAAATGGCAGATATAATACTCTTTACTGACTTTACATATTAGGCTATTGTTACACATGCTCTAAAATAGCATGCTAAAAGGCGTGGTATAAGTATACTTATTATGAGCATGCCAGTTTTAACTATGCTCCTAAATAAGCATGCTCAAAGCAAACACTCCAATACACATGCTATTTGATAGCATGCTCTCGGCCAATTCAAACAAAAACATGTAAAATCAAACGGTCATCATGCAATGCATTCAAAAACTTCTCTCAGTTAGGAAGAGGAAAAAAAAGGAATAGGAAGGGCGTGCACCTTGCCTTTCCTCCTTCCACCTCCGCATCAACTAGCATGCTTAAAGACAGCACAAGATAGCATGCTTAATAGCATGTCCTGTACACACGAACCAGTAAATAGCATCGACAGTTTGACCTATTCAGAGCTCGCGTCAAAATGATCTTAGAAAAGTTAGTGTAAAACAATGAAGTGTAGTTTACAGTTGAACCTGCTCCTGGGGCTCAATCGCCTCCCCCAGGAGTTCTAAATACTTTATAGCCTGCATGTCATTAAATAGCATGCTTGATAGTAGCATGTCCTGTACACACGAGCCAGTAAATAGCATCGACAGTTTGACCTATTCAGAGCTGTCGTCAAAATGATCTTAGAGAAGTTAGTATAAAATAATGTAGTGTAGTTTACAATTGAACCTGCTCCTGGGACTCAATCGCCTCCCCCAGGAGTTCTACATACTTTATAGCCTGCATGTCATTAAATAGCATGCTTAATAGTAGCATGTCCTGTACACACGAGCCAGTAAATAGCATCGACAGTTTGACCTATTCAGAGCTGTCGTCAAAATGATCTTAGAGAAGTTAGTGTAAAATAATGTAGTGTAGTTTACAGTTGAACCTGCTCCTGGGACTCAATCCCCTTCCCCAAGAGTTGTACATACTTTATAGCCCACAATATGCTTTGTGCATTATTTAATAGATAATAGCAATCTATCAACTCGACGTGACAGACAGGTTCGTTAACGTCCAGCTACTATGTGTTTGAATTGTCTATGCATCGATTTTAGTTATCTAAACATTAAAATACTAATGAAAAAGAAAGAGACAGAGCTATAAACAAATATGTTTAAGTAGAGTTCAGTTTACAAAACCCCGCCATTTTGAAGACGGTTAACAAAATCAATGGTACGTTCGTTCCCAAGCCTATTTATTATTTTAAAAAGCAGAAAAAAACAAAACTCCTTAACAAACCAACGGAAGTCCTGGCTGGAACGCGATCTAAAATTATCTTTAAAATAAAACAAGGCAGCTGACGTCACTACTCATGAGACAGATGTTCTCAAACATGCGTAGGCACAAGCGCCATCAGGACAACATTATAAGGATATTATTATTTGATTTAGTTTGTATCATACTTGTTGAATATAATATTACTTTATATAGGTTGTGATAATGATATCTATCATGGCGACGTATTTAATTGATTACTTGTGTCAACTTTGAAAGGAAAATGCTACCTAAATCAATGTTGCCAACTTCATTACAAACAGTGTGCCAACTTTGAAAGGAAAATGCTACCTAAATCAATGTTGCCAACTTCATTACAATCAGTTGTGCTAACTTCGAAAGGAAAATGCTACTCAAAACAATACTGCCAGCTTCATTACAAACAGTGTGCCAACTTCGAAAGGAAAATGCTACCTAAATCAATGTTGCCAACTTCATTACAAGCAGTTGTGCTAACTTTGAAAGGAAAATGCTAATCAAAACAAAGCTGCCAACTTCATTACAAACAGTTGTGCCAATTCTGAAAGGAAAATGCTAATCAAAACAATGCTGCCAGCTTCATTACAATCAGTTGTGCCTACTTCGAAAGGAAAATGCTACCTAAATCAATGTTGCCAACTTCATTACAATCAGTTGTGCCAACTTTAAAAGCAAAAAGCTACTCAAAACAATGTTTTCAACTTCATTACAATCAGTTGTGTCAACTTTAAAAGCAAAAAGCTACTCAAAACAATGTTTTCAACTTCATTACAATCAGTTGTGTCAACTTTAAAAGCAAAATGCTACTCAAGACAATGTTTCCAACTTCATTACAATCAGTGTGCCAACTTCAAAAGGAAAAAGCTACTCAAAACAATGTTTTCAACTTCATTACAATCAGTTGTGTCAACTTTAAAAGCAAAATGCTACTCAAGACAATGTTTCCAACTTCATTACAATCAGTGTGCCAACTTCAAAAGGAAAAAGCTACTCAAAACAATGTTTTCAACTTCATTACAATCAGTTGTGTCAACTTTAAAAGCAAAATGCTACCTAAATCAATGTTGCCAACTTCATTACAATCAGTTGTGCTAACTTCGAAAGGAAAATGCTACTCAAAACAATACTGCCAGCTTCATTACAAACAGTGTGCCAACTTCGAAAGGAAAATGCTACCTAAATCAATGTTGCCAACTTCATTACAAACAGTTGTGCTAACTTTGAAAGGAAAATGCTAATCAAAACAAAGCTGCCAACTTCATTACAAACAGTTGTGCCAATTCTGAAAGGAAAATGCTAATCAAAACAATGCTGCCAGCTTCATTACAATCAGTTGTGCCTACTTCGAAAGGAAAATGCTACCTAAATCAATGTTGCCAACTTCATTACAATCAGTTGTGCCAACTTTAAAAGCAAAAAGCTACTCAAAACAATGTTTTCAACTTCATTACAATCAGTTGTGTCAACTTTAAAAGCAAAATGCTACTCAAGACAATGTTTCCAACTTCATTACAATCAGTGTGCCAACTTCAAAAGGAAAAAGCTACTCAAAACAATGTTTTCAACTTCATTACAATCAGTTGTGTCAACTTTAAAAGCAAAATGCTACTCAAGACAATGTTTCCAACTTCATTACAATCAGTGTGCCAACTTCAAAAGGAAAAAGCTACTCAAAACAATGTTTCCAACTTCATTACAATCAGTTGTGTCAACTTTAAAAGCAAAATGCTACTCAAGACAATGTTTCCAACTTCATTACAATCAGTTGTGTCAACTTCAAAAGGAAAAAGCTACTCAAAACAATGTTTTCAACTTCATTACAATCAGTTGTGTCAACTTTAAAAGCAAAATGCTACTCAAAACAATGTTTCCAACTTCATTACAATCAGTGTGCCAACTTCAAAAGGAAAAAGCTACTCAAAACAATGTTTTCAACTTCATTACAATCAGTTGTGTCAACTTTAAAAGCAAAATGCTACCTAAATCAATGTTGCCAACTTCATTACAATCAGTTGTGCTAACTTCGAAAGGAAAATGCTACTCAAAACAATACTGCCAGCTTCATTACAAACAGTGTGCCAACTTCGAAAGGAAAATGCTACCTAAATCAATGTTGCCAACTTCATTACAAACAGTTGTGCTAACTTTGAAAGGAAAATGCTAATCAAAACAAAGCTGCCAACTTCATTACAAACAGTTGTGCCAATTCTGAAAGGAAAATGCTAATCAAAACAATGCTGCCAGCTTCATTACAATCAGTTGTGCCTACTTCGAAAGGAAAATGCTACCTAAATCAATGTTGCCAACTTCATTACAATCAGTTGTGCCAACTTTAAAAGCAAAAAGCTACTCAAAACAATGTTTCCAACTTCATTACAATCAGTGTGCCAACTTCAAAAGGAAAAAGCTACTCAAAACAATGTTTTCAACTTCATTACAATCAGTTGTGTCAACTTTAAAAGCAAAATGCTACTCAAGACAATGTTTCCAACTTCATTACAATCAGTGTGCCAACTTCAAAAGGAAAAAGCTACTCAAAACAATGTTTTCAACTTCATTACAATCAGTTGTGTCAACTTTAAAAGCAAAATGCTACCTAAATCAATGTTGCCAACTTCATTACAATCAGTTGTGCTAACTTCGAAAGGAAAATGCTACTCAAAACAATACTGCCAGCTTCATTACAAACAGTGTGCCAACTTCGAAAGGAAAATGCTACCTAAATCAATGTTGCCAACTTCATTACAAACAGTTGTGCTAACTTTGAAAGGAAAATGCTAATCAAAACAAAGCTGCCAACTTCATTACAAACAGTTGTGCCAATTCTGAAAGGAAAATGCTAATCAAAACAATGCTGCCAGCTTCATTACAATCAGTTGTGCCTACTTCGAAAGGAAAATGCTACCTAAATCAATGTTGCCAACTTCATTACAATCAGTTGTGCCAACTTTAAAAGCAAAAAGCTACTCAAAACAATGTTTTCAACTTCATTACAATCAGTTGTGTCAACTTTAAAAGCAAAATGCTACTCAAGACAATGTTTCCAACTTCATTACAATCAGTGTGCCAACTTCAAAAGGAAAAAGCTACTCAAAACAATGTTTTCAACTTCATTACAATCAGTTGTGTCAACTTTAAAAGCAAAATGCTACTCAAGACAATGTTTCCAACTTCATTACAATCAGTGTGCCAACTTCAAAAGGAAAAAGCTACTCAAAACAATGTTTCCAACTTCATTACAATCAGTTGTGTCAACTTTAAAAGCAAAATGCTACTCAAGACAATGTTTCCAACTTCATTACAATCAGTTGTGTCAACTTCAAAAGGAAAAAGCTACTCAAAACAATGTTTTCAACTTCATTACAATCAGTTGTGTCAACTTTAAAAGCAAAATGCTACTCAAAACAATGTTTCCAACTTCATTACAATCAGTGTGCCAACTTCAAAAGGAAAAAGCTACTCAAAACAATGTTTCCAACTTCATTACAATCAGTTGTGTCAACTTTAAAAGCAAAATGCTACTCAAGACAATGTTTCCAACTTCATTACAATCAGTGTGCCAACTTCAAAAGGAAAAAGCTACTCAAAACAATGTTTCCAACTTCATTACAATCAGTTGTGTCAACTTTAAAAGCAAAATGCTACTCAAGACAATGTTTCCAACTTCATTACAATCAGTGTGCCAACTTCAAAAGGAAAAAGCTACTCAAAACAATGTTTTCAACTTCATTACAATCAGTTGTGTCAACTTTAAAAGCAAAATGCTACTCAAAACAATGTTTCCAACTTCATTACAATCAGTGTGCCAACTTCAAAAGGAAAAAGCTACTCAAAACAATGTTTCCAACTTCATTACAATCAGTTGTTCCTACTTCGAAAGGAAAATGCTACCTAAATCAATGTTGCCAACTTCATTACAATCAGTTGTGTCAATTTCGATAGGAAAAAACTACTCAAAACAATGTTGCCAATCATCATATCTAATTCTAGGTATCCCTAAATTTTGTTTCTTTGTCTAATTGCACCTAAATTTGAAGTGAACTCTTCTGGAAGAGCGAAATAATTAAGTGAACCCTTCTGGAAGAATGGATTTGTTTTAAATTATTTCCGCCACAGTTCCGCGACAAAATAACCGTTACCTTATTATGACGTCATCTATACTGTAATTATTAATACCTAACCGTGGCTAAACATCTGGAGCTTGCGACCCAGCTATTACTTGTCAAACTGCATGTTGCTAACAGTAGCGAGGGCTATAGATATAATATGTATTCAGATTACTCTATCGCGTTTATTATCATCGGATTCTTATCACTGCTTATCATTATTGATAAATATATAAAAATATTCTATTTGTGTCATGTATTTCTTCGCAAAAGCATGCTCATTTGTCTGTTTATCTGTAAAGGGCTGTATCTTTCGAAATGTTTAGTATACTCTATATAACCTATACACTACATGTACTTTCATTCTATAGTTATATATGTTTGCAATACTATTGTTTAGCTACTTTGACTTCTTACAACATTTGCCCTAATAGATCAGAGGCAGTTTGTCGAATGATTTCATAGAGTGAACATTGTGAATTATGTGTGGATTGGAAGTGTTATATTGTATGTTTAAGATTCATTATCCTTTTAGATGGCGCTGCGATCATTAAAAGAAAGTCAAATAAAATTAATGAAATAGACTTGAAAGAATTGAATAGAGCATAGACTAGAATGGAATAGAATTGAATTAGCATAGACTAGAATGGAATTGAATAGAGCATAGACTAGAATGGAATTGAATAGAGCATAGACCAGAATGGAATAGAATTGAATAGATGACAGACTAGAATGGAATGGAACTGAATAGATGACAGACTAGAATGAAATGTAATTGAAAAGAGCATAAATAGATGACAGACTAGAATGGAATGGAACTGAATAGATGACAGACTAGAATGGAATGTAATTGAAAAGAGCATAAATAGATGACAGACTAGAATGGAATGGAACTGAATAGATGACAGACTAGAATGGAATGTAATTGAATAGAGCATAAACCAGAATGGAATGGAATTGAATAGATGACAGACTAGAATGAAATGTAATTGAAAAGAGCATAAATAGATGACAGACTAGAATGGAATGGAACTGAATAGATGACAGACTAGAATGAAATGTAATTGAATAGAGCATAAACCAGAATGGAATGGAATTGAATAGATGACAGACTAGAATGGAATGGAACTGAATAGATGACAGACTAGAATGAAATGTACTTGAATAGAGCATAAACCAGAAGGGAATGGAATTGAATAGATGACAGACTAGAATGAAATGTAATTGAAAAGAGCATAAATAGATGACAGACTAGAATGGCATGGAACTGAATAGATGACAGACTAGAATGAAATGTAATTGAATAGATGACAGACTAGAATGAAATGTAATTGAATAGAGCATAAACCAGAATGGAATGGAATTGAATAGATGACAGACTAGAATGAAATGTAATTGAAAAGAGCATAAATAGATGACAGACTAGAATGGAATGGAACTGAATAGATGACAGACTAGAATGAAATGTAATTGAATAGAGCATAAACCAGAATGGAATGGAATGGAATTGAATAGATGACAGACTAGAATGGAATGGAAATGGAATGGAGTAGGAATACAATAGCACAAAAATAAAATTAAAGAAATAGAACAGAATGGAATAGAGTAAAACAGAATAAATGAAATTAAATAATGTATCTCTTAGTGAAGCGAGTTCCTAACGTTACAGTTGTTTTTTTCCTCCAAACTTTTCAGTAACTGAAACAGCTGACTTAAAGAATTAATGAGGAAACAAACTTGAACAAACTTCTTGTTTTTGAATTTAGAATCATTTTTCAAATGGTTTTAAAGCTGCGGGTAGAGTAACAAGTAAAGTACCCTCGTTATATTTTTGATTGATAGACTTTGGATACAATACTAAATGTTGTGATGATGTTTGTTAAGTCTTTTGGAAAAAAATACTGAACCAATTTTGATGAAGTTTGGTATGAAAATACGATAGTATCTCGGAGAAAGATATAGACTAATTTTTATCGCGCTAATAGAAGTCATAACATACTGTAGTCGTAAATATGAGCAAGTTTTTTATTACAACCGCGAAATTTTGTACTTAAAAGCTACTGAATCAATTTTAAAGAATTTTCGTATAGATATAGATAGTATCTTGGAAAAATATAGAGACTACTTTTTTAATCTAATAAAAGTTAAATTACGCAGACGAATTCGCAGACGAACTAAGCTTGTACGACCGCGAAATTTTGTAGTGATGCTTATTTTTTATTCACACAAAAATTACTAAATCTTTATTTTATTACATCCGCGAAGTGATGTGATAATGTTTGTCATTCTTTGACATAAAAACAACTGCACTGATTTTGATAAATTTTGGTATAGAAATAGGTAGTATCTTGGAGAAGGATATAGTCTACTTTTTGTTTTATAAAAAAAACCTGAAATGTGTACCTACAGTCATGAACCTCTGCTGGTATATTCCGCGAAATAATGAGATATTTGCCACTGACTTTGACGTTAAAACTACTGCACTGATTTTGATAAATTTTGGTATAGAGATAGATAGTATCTTGGAGAAGGATATAGTCTACTTTTTGTATTGCAAAAAAAATCTGAAATGCGCACATAAAGTCATGAACATGGGCTGGTTTATTACAACCGCGAAGCGATGTGCTAATGTTTGCCATTCTTTGACATAAAAACAACTGCACTGATTTTGATAAATTTTGGTATAGAGTAAGATAGTATCTTGGAGAAGGATAATATCTACTTTTTGTTTTATAAATAAATCTGAAATGCGCACATAAAGTCACGAACATGGGCTGGTTTATTACAACCGCGAAGCGATGTGCTAATGTTTGCCATTCTTTGACATAAAAACAACTGCACTGATTTTGATAAATTTTGGTATAGAGTAAGATAGTATCTTGGAGAAGGATAATATCTACTTTTTGTTTTATAAATAAATCTGAAATGCGCACATAAAGTCATGAACATGGGCAGGTTTATTACAACCGCGAAGTGATGTGCTAATGTTTGCCATTCTTTTACATAAAAACAACTGCACTGATTTTGATAAATTTTGGTATAGAAATAGGTAGTATCTTGGAGACGGATATAGTCTACTTTTTTGAAATGTGCACTTAAAGTAATGGTTTATTACAACTGCGAAATTTTGGGACATGTTTGTTACTGTTTCGCGCAAAAATTACTAAATCGATTTCGATGAATATTGGTGTAGAGGCAGATAGTAATTTAGACAAGGATATAATCTACTTTTAATATATAATGTGAACAACAAACACACACAGATCAAAGACAAGTTTATTACATCCACGAAATTTTATTACAATGTTTAATACTCCTTCCTACAAAAAATACTCAACCGATTTTAATGACATTATACAATAATACAGATTATGTAGTCATGTATCATATCCCATATAATTAAAAAAGCATACCATTACCGTTTTTAAGAAATGACTCCATTTCGTTAATAAGACGCGCAAACATGAGCAACAAAGAACAGAGAGCAAACTAAACAAACACGATAGAGATCTTAATTAAAATCGTATCAATTAAGTCTCCGGAAACCGACTTTCATCGTCCGTATACCGGATATAGATGTTTGCTGACTTATTGGATCTATTTTACCTACATAGCAGAAAAGTTATTTCGTCTTTGCTTTGTTTAGTTTTGATCATCAGGGATAAAAAAAATAAACACGCACACTGAAACTGCTCGGAATGAGAAGAAAGAAAAATACGTGCATCAATGTTTACGTAAGCACGGGAGGACAGAAGGTTAGGGCTTTGCTTACTTTTGCTGATATGAAACAGAATGACTGTATAAATAGAATTGGAATAAACTGGCATAAAATAGGATGTAATGGAATTCAATAGGTCAGAACAGAACAGCATTATATGGAACTGAATCATGTACGTGCTTCAATGTTTACGTAAGCACGGGAGGAGAGAGGGTTAAGGCTTTGCTTACTTTTGCTAATATGAAACAGAATGACTGTATAAATTGAGTTGGAATAAACTTGCACAAAATAGGATGTAATGGAATTCAATAGGTCAGAACAGAACAGCATTATATGGAACAGAATCATGTACGTGCTTCAATGTTTACGTAAGCACGGGAGGAGAGAGGGTTAAGGCTTTGCTTACTTTTGCTAATATGAAACAGAATGACTGTATAAATTGAGTTGGAATAAACTTGCACAAAATAGGATGTAATGGAATTCAATAGGTCAGAACAGAACAGCATTATATGGAACAGAATCATGTACGTGCTTCAATGTTTACGTAAGCACGGGAGGAGAGAGGGTTAAGGCTTTGCTTACTTTTGCTGATATGAAACAGAATGACTGTATAAATTGAGTTGGAATAAACTTGCACAAAATAGGATGTAATGGAATTCAATAGGTCAGAACAGAACAGCATTATATGGAACAGAATCATGTACGTGCTTCAATGTTTACGTAAGCACGGGAGGAGAGAGGGTTAAGGCTTTGCTTACTTTTGCTGATATGAAACAGAATGACTGTATAAATTGAGTTGGAATAAACTTGCACAAAATAGGATGTAATGGAATTCAATAGGTCAGAACAGAACAGCATTATATGGAACTGAATCATGTACGTGCTTCAATGTTTACGTAAGCACGGGAGGAGAGAGGGTTAAGGCTTTGCTTACTTTTGCTAATATGAAACAGAATGACTGTATAAATTGAGTTGGAATAAACTTGCACAAAATAGGATGTAATGGAATTCAATAGGTCAGAACAGAACAGCATTATATGGAACAGAATCATGTACGTGCTTCAATGTTTACGTAAGCACGGGAGGAGAGAGGGTTAAGGCTTTGCTTACTTTTGCTAATATGAAACAGAATGACTGTATAAATTGAGTTGGAATAAACTTGCACAAAATAGGATGTAATGGAATTCAATAGGTCAGAACAGAACAGCATTATATGGAACTGAATCATGTACGTGCTTCAATGTTTACGTAAGCACGGGAGGAGAGAGGGTTAAGGCTTTGCTTACTTTTGCTGATATGAAACAGAATGACTGTATAAATTGAGTTGGAATAAACTTGCACAAAATAGGATGTAATGGAATTCAATAGGTCAGAACAGAACAGCATTATATGGAACAGAATCATGTACGTGCTTCAATGTTTACGTAAGCACGGGAGGAGAGAGGGTTAAGGCTTTGCTTACTTTTGCTGATATGAAACAGAATGACTGTATAAATTGAGTTGGAATAAACTTGCACAAAATAGGATGTAATGGAATTCAATAGGTCAGAACAGAACAGCATTATATGGAACTGAATCATGTACGTGCTTCAATGTTTACGTAAGCACGGGAGGAGAGAGGGTTAAGGCTTTGCTTACTTTTGCTAATATGAAACAGAATGACTGTATAAATTGAGTTGGAATAAACTTGCACAAAATAGGATGTAATGGAATTCAATAGGTCAGAACAGAACAGCATTATATGGAACAGAATCATGTACGTGCTTCAATGTTTACGTAAGCACGGGAGGAGAGAGGGTTAAGGCTTTGCTTACTTTTGCTGATATGAAACAGAATGACTGTATAAATTGAGTTGGAATAAACTTGCACAAAATAGGATGTAATGGAATTCAATAGGTCAGAACAGAACAGCATTATATGGAACTGAATCATGTACGTGCTTCAATGTTTACGTAAGCACGGGAGGAGAGAGGGTTAAGGCTTTGCTTACTTTTGCTAATATGAAACAGAATGACTGTATAAATTGAGTTGGAATAAACTTGCACAAAATAGGATGTAATGGAATTCAATAGGTCAGAACAGAACAGCATTATATGGAACAGAATCATGTACGTGCTTCAATGTTTACGTAAGCACGGGAGGAGAGAGGGTTAAGGCTTTGCTTACTTTTGCTGATATGAAACAGAATGACTGTATAAATTGAGTTGGAATAAACTTGCACAAAATAGGATGTAATGGAATTCAATAGGTCAGAACAGAACAGCATTATATGGAACAGAATCATGTACGTGCTTCAATGTTTACGTAAGCACGGGGGGACAGAGGGTTAAGGCTTTGCTTACTTTTGCTGATATGAAACAGAATGACTGTACAAATAGAGTTGGAATATACTGGCACAAAATAGGATGTAATGGAATTCAATAGGTCAGAACAGAACAGCATTATATGGAACAGAATCATGTACGGAATATCATTCGAAAAGTACTGTCCCTTACACGAAACAAGTCTAATATGTACATTTTAGTTAACTAGGGATAAACCCTTGGTTCTAGAGGTTTAATTTGATCTACGAATGTGTACAGACAAGTTTTACGATCTAGGGGGAACAAAGCCTTGGATTTAACTAAATTAATAAGGGGCATCCCTTCTTTTGTAACTATCTCTAAATAAAACCTTTATGGTGACTGCATATTTGTTCTATTGTACAGTTATTCTCAAATATTGAAAAAATACTACTAGGGGTGATGATATTGAATGGACTATTGCCCAAACGCGACATAGATACTGCTATTGAAACGATTAAAAAAAAAATGATCTCTTCAAATTCCGGGAGAAACATAAGCAGTGCCTTGGACTTGTGACCAAGGTGTAGGCTTAAAGAGATCTTTTAACAGAATTCCAATACTCGCCTCCACTGCTCAGGCTCTCTGTTTAAATCCAAGGTTAAACTCACATAGACCTAACCTAACACATGATGTGCCAACTACATTGTAAGGTACTCACGTGTCCTTAATCGATCACTTTCACTAACACTATCTAGTGACTACTTCACTCCTTGAGAGACCGCGCTAGACTAAGACTACAGTCAGACTGTCGAGAGCATATAAAGAGTCGTGATTGTCAAAAAGACGGAAGTGCCTTACTCCAGCGTCATAGACAGATAATCGAAATTTTATTCAAACGTTTGTCGTTGTTTAATCGTCGTTTTACGTCGAATCAAAGTGTTCACACTCCCTTAGCGTCATTTGGAGGTCCTCTATAAAAAAGCAGTGATGGCCCAATGGTTGAGACTTCAATATCTTACTCAGGGGAGCCCGACGACTTGCAGGAGTTATGCGTGTTTTAAGCAATTAAATATGACTTGGTTTAACGGTGAAGGAAAACATCGTGAGGAAACCTGCACTGCTAGAGTTCTCCATGTTCTCAAAGGTGTGTGAGGTCTGCCAACTCGCACTTGGCCAACGTGGTGGACTATGGCCTAATACCCTCCTCATTCTGAGGAGACCCGGCTCAGCAGTGGACCATTGACGGATCGTAATGATGATAATGTGTTTAGCAACACCATTGATAACCTGCCTGGTGACCATTATGGCTGTGCAGTGGTGTGGAGCATTATTCTGGGTCTCTATTACTAATTGTGGGATAAAGGAACCGACTCACTTGTAAGGTGATCGGGGGATGATTCCTCTACCCACTAGGCGGTGGATCAGGAAATAACTGGAAGACGTGAACTCTAAATTTGATTTGCTCCGGGGGGTTTCTGGCTGGGTGTCCATGGCACTGTCACACTGCACTTTCGTTGCACTACAGATAGTTTTAAGCGGGATGCGTTTTTTAAGGTGCGTACACGTCACAGGCGAGAGTTCGGGATAGACTGGCGAGTGACGTCGTTGATAGGAGCGGGGCGGGGGAGGAGGTTTAATATTGGTTACTCGGCGTTCCGCTGTGCATATTATGCTTGTTGCTATAATGCTTTAGCTTATTAATAATTGCATTATATACGGTATCATAAAATCTAGAAGCTAATCAAAATTATGATGATACTGAAGTCATGAAGTAAGTTTACGACACAAAACTTGCGGTGAAGAATTTCGACGCGAAATGTTCAAAGTTTTGAAGCCGGTGTCTGCTAACTTTGGAGATTGCAAGCTGTGCTTTCGTTGGGAATATTTTAAGATACCCGCGAAAAGAGAATTGGACGAAAATATACATATGCTTTAACTATTTAGATATTTTTCTACACCCCCACTTCCTCATTCTGAAGAGGAGACCCGGCTCAGCAGCTGCTAGCGCCATCTCTTGGATCTAACCCTCGCTGAATTAGCTTGCTTAAGGAGGCTCAATACAGAAGACCAAAATTCCAAAAAGAAGCGAAAGTTCATCCAAAGATATTGTTTCGTTCTTGGCACTTTGTTTTGACGCCCCCTTAGGATGGTAGTCCACTTCGGCCACCCCTAAAGCACAGTGAATGATCACTATAGAGATAAATAAGTTAATCCACAAAACAAATAACGTAATGCAATTGAAATGAATATTCGATTTGAATAGCATTCGATATGCATTTATAATGAATTCATTAAAATATCATTTACTTTATTCATATTGACTTTGCATTGGTTGCGAAGCGTTGGTACGTTTTTGTATTTACCAATAAATTCTTAAAAAGTACTTTGGAGGGTAGAGGAGGGGGTCTACATCGTCGACATCGAAACGTGAATATTTAGGGAGGGGGGAGGGGGGAGGGGTTAATGCTTTAGCTTGCTTTTGCTGACATGGGGGGAAAGGAGGGTATTATAATTTGCAAACAATCTACTTACATAATGAACTGAACTCTACCGGCCCTCTAGAGTGAATAGAACAAATAAAACATATATATAGAAAGCCCGGTAGTTTCATTTATTGGCGCAGTCGGTAGGATATTAGATTAAATTCTCTTTAGAACTAATGATAGACAGCTTTCATATATGTGTTGGGTGTCATTTTCAACTTTTCATCTTCAGTTTCAGCTAATTAAAGCTAAACATTGATTGCCAGCCTCAAAACAAGACAGAGTGAATTTAGGATATTGATGAAAATATGTGAATAACTAACATTAAACCCCATTTTAACTCAGCGAAGCGAGGGTAGATTTTTTTAATGATAGATAAGGGAGGGGACGGGTTAGAATACAATTCCACTCCGCCGCTGGGAGAGCATCTCGTAAGAGGCAAGTATCCGAGCACCCCTATCGAGGCGTACCACCCCTATTCAGTCGAGCCGCATGTGTGCCAGATCTACCCCCTCCCTCTACTATACCATTAATGCTGCGGTTCTTAAAAGGGTTAAAAAAGGGACCACAACCTCACGGGTAAATTTTGATTTTGAAAAGATTTTGTCTATATAATAATCATGAATTTTAAAAGATTTATAAATTAGAGGAAACTTTGGGAAACAGTGGAATTGTTTAATGCACAGCAGTATTGGAATGTCTGTTCCTTTGCGCGGGACCCTTAATTTAATTAACACGCATTCCTGTGCGGTTTTAGCTTTGTTGTGACCCACAGAACCACAGACACGAGCTGTTCTATTATATAGCTTAATGTGTAGACAGTGGGATATAATAGGATGGGATAAAAATTATTTGGGGATAGAGAAAGTCTTCATCGTCTTAAGAGATTAATAGAATAGACTATGTAACAGGGATAGCAAGAAACAGGATAGAATCGTGGGTGGATAGGCCAGGAGCAGTGGCGGCGCCAGACATCATTTGGGAAGAAATTATTTATTAATTCTAATAAATTACTAGAAAACTTTATAAAAAAAAATTAAAAAAAAATGCATTTAGTTCAATTCCACTGTATTAGAATTAGAGTAGTCTGGCAACATTACAAAGAAAATTGACAGGAAAATGAAAGAGAACTCCCGAAACTAATTGCTCGTTTCATTGACGTTTACAACTTACGTTGTTTATTCTTTATCTCTTTCACACTTGATCTATATTAATAGTATTCATTAATTTATCCGTATTTACTTCCATGCGACTACAATAGTATTAGTCGTCTGGCAACATTATAAAGAAAATTGGCAGGAAAATGAAAGAGAACTCGCGAAACTAATTGCTCGTTTCATTGACGTTTACAACTTACGTTGTTTATTCTTTATCTCTTTCACACTTGATCTATATTAATAGTATTCATTAATTTATCCGTATTTACTTCCATGCGACTACAATAGTATTAGTCGTCTGGCAACATTATAAAGAAAATTGGCAGGAAAATGAAAGAGAACTCGCGAAACTAATTGCTCGTTTCATTGACGTTTACAACTTACGTTGTTTATTCTTTATCTCTTTCACACTTGATCTATATTAATAGTATTCATTAATTTATCCGTACTAACTTCCATCCGACTACAATAGTATTAGTCGTCTGGCAACATTATAAAGAATATTGACAGGAAAATGAAAGAGACCTCGCGAAACTAATTGCTCGTTTCATTGACGTTTACAACTTACGTTGTTTATTCTTTATCTCTTTCACACTTGATCTATATTAATAGTATTCATTAATTTATCCGTACTAACTTCCATCCGACTACAATAGTATTAGTCGTCTGGCAACATTATAAAGAAAATTGACAGGAAAATGAAAGAGACCTCGCGAAACTAATTGCTCGTTTCATTGACGTTTACAACTTACGTTGTTTATTCTTTATCTCTTTCACACTTGATCTATATTAATAGTATTCATTAATTTATCCGTATTTACTTCCATCCGACTACAATAGTATTAGTCGTCTGGCAACATTATAAAGAAAATTGACAGGAAAATGAAAGAGACCTCGCGAAACTAATTGCTCGTTTCATTGACGTTTACAACTTACGTTGTTTATTCTTTATCTCTTTCACACTTGATCTATATTAATAGTATTCATTAATTTATCCGTACTAACTTCCATCCGACTACAATAGTATTAGTCGTCTGGCAACATTATAAAGAAAATTGACAGGAAAATGAAAGAGACCTCGCGAAACTAATTGCTCGTTTCATTGACGTTTACAACTTACGTTGTTTATTCTTTATCTCTTTCACACTTGATCTATATTAATAGTATTCATTAATTTATCCGTACTAACTTCCATCCGACTACAATAGTATTAGTCGTCTGGCAAAACACAACCATTATTGTTATGATTGGGAGAAGAGGCAAATTAAACAAAAAAATTATACAAAGATATTTTACCCAATTAAATACTCTAAAAATTAATAAACTAATCATGTTTACTTTACCGTATAT
This sequence comes from Limenitis camilla, assembly GCA_905147385.1. Lineage (NCBI taxonomy): Eukaryota > Metazoa > Arthropoda > Insecta > Lepidoptera > Nymphalidae > Limenitis > Limenitis camilla. Next base: position 520,277 of record LR990252.1, on the reverse strand, counting down.
AGCAGACTTGCCACAGGAAAATCAAAATAGATATAAATTAAATAGTTTGTTAACACACTATTATAATTGCAATTATGTGACTCTAACACCAAATAACAATGATAATGTAAATAATAAATGTCACATTATTGACTTAAATAATATAATATCTAACAAATATCAATTACTTACTTGTGATAGGCTACATCTATCTAACTTTAGAAAAAGACAGGTAGCAAAATTGCTATCTTATTATATACTTTTTAACTCAGCCAATATGTTGGCTACCTCTAACACTGCTTCTATTGAGCAGTCAAATTGTGACTTGACTACCATTGCTTCTTTTGAGCAGGTAAATAACCCAAAAACTATAACTCCTATTGAGCAGATCAATAATTTGACATTTAATAACTTGGAAACCGATCCAATTAATTTTACATAATAAGACAACAGAGAATTACTCTAGCATATTAAACCTAGACATTAATAAAAATAAAAATTGTTATAATCTTAATAATAATAATAAAATTGTAAACCTGGTGCACCAAAACTTACAAGGACTTTTAGGTAAAGAATTAGAACTGGAATTATTTATGAGATGTGAAAACATTCATTTTTTATGTATTACAGAGCATTGGCTTCGTAATTATGAACTCATATTTAATTTCAGTGGTCACCAGGTAGCAAGTACGTTCTGCAGAGAAAAATCGTTACGTGGGGGCTCCTTAATAATTTTAAGTAAATTTTTTAAATTTAAAGAACGCAAAGACATTGTGAGCCTCTCTGTAGAACGTACTATTGAGATAGCCTGTGCAGAACTTGAGCGCTTCATTGTTGTGAGCATATACAGTCCCCCTGGAGCGTTATATGAATTATTTGAAAATGTGTTAGAAGAAATACTATTAAAATTATCTGAGTCTAAAAAATATATTATAATATGTGGTGATTTTAACATTAATCTATTAGAAAACTCCACCACAAGTGTTAGATTCAGATCCCTGTTAAATTCATATAACCTAGTAAATATATTTTTAGAGCCAACTAGAGTAACTGCAACCTCAGCAACATGTATTGATAATATATTTACCAACTTTAAACCCAATTCATATTCAATTATTAAAAAGTTGAGTTCGGATCATTTTGGGCAATTAATCTCCTTTAACTGTGAGTTAAAAAAAGGAAATAAAAATAAAAAGATTGTGTTTGTTCCTACGAACTCCAAACGTATGGAGAAATTTAAAGGTAGTATTATAGCAAAACTCACATACTTAAATTTTGACAACAATAACCCTGATATGTTATATAACACACTATTTAAATTAATAAAATCAGAGTTTACTGCTATATTCACTACCAAGACAGTCAATTCGGGTGGTCTCTTGTCATTTAATGATTGGGCAACTGTTGGTATTCATCGAAGTAGAGAAAAACTATATCAACTTTATAATGAGAGATCATACAACCATTCAGAGTCCTTTATAGCCTTTGTTAAAGCATATTCAAAGTTATTTAAAAAAGTGTGTTCCATGGCAAAGTCGTTACATATTAAACAAAAAATTTATAATGCACAAGACAAAATAAAAATGACATGGAATATTATCAATTGGGAAACTGGAAGAGTCAGAGATCGTAACTTCAAGTATAATCTCATTTATAATAACATTAATATCAAAACTGATCAGGAAGTTGCATCCACGTTTGAAAAATATTTCTCTGACATTCCAATCTCAACAACTTGTTCTCTCATTTCATCTGCCAGCGTTGCTGAATCATTATTGCTAGAAAATGTTAAAAAATGTGATGTACTGTTCGAATTTAGTACTGTCAACAGTAAAGATATAATTAAAACATTTAAAACCCTAGATATGAAGAAAACAGCTGATATTTGGGGTATTTCTGTTAAAATAATTAACTCCATAATTGATGCCATTGCACCGTATCTAGCTACTATTTTCAATACTTGTATTAAACGTGGCGTGTTTCCTGACCTGATGAAGCATAGTAAAGTAACGCCTATATTTAAATCTGGATGTATAACTGATCCAAATAATTTTCGACCCATCTCAGTATTGCCAACGCTTAGTAAAATTTTTGAAAAACTAATTTTAAACCAAATGTTGATTCATTTTAATTCACAGAGACTTCTCCATGTGAAACAATTTGGTTTTACTAAGGGTTGTTCAACAACGGATGCCGGTGTCGAATTAATTAAGAATATCTTCGAGGCCTGGGAGGAATCACAGAATGCACTTGGAATATTCTGTGACTTATCTAAGGCCTTCGATTGTGTACAACATGCGACTCTGGTCAGAAAGCTGCGCCACTATGGCATCAAAGGAACTGCGCTCGACCTTATGAACTCCTATCTAAACAATAGGGTTCAAAGGGTTGACGTGAATGGCAAGAGATCTCCTGGGGCTCGTCTGGATATGGGGGTCCCCCAGGGTTCTATTCTTGGACCATTTCTCTTCCTCATTTATATAAACGACCTGCCAAACCTTGTAGAAAAAAAGAACAAGATAGTATTGTTTGCTGATGACACTTCACTAATATTTAAAGTGAAACGCTATCAAACTGAATATGACGATGTAAACAATGCTCTCTCTGATATTGTACATTGGTTCAGTGCTAATAATCTAATGTTAAATAGTAAGAAAACTAAATATATAAAATTTACGACACCCAATGTTAAGAAAATAGAGAGTGGTGTATTTATAAATGGAGAGGAGTTGGAACCGGTGGAATCTACCGTATTTTTGGGCATCACTGTCGACTCTAAATTGCAATGGGGCCCCCATATTGAGAGGTTGGCCAATAGACTCAGCTCTGCAGCATACGCGGTTAAAAAAATACGCCAATTAACTGATATAGACACGGCTCGTTTAGTTTACTTTAGCTACTTCCATGGTATAATGTCTTACGGCATTCTACTTTGGGGTAACGCAGCCGATATAAACACGATTTTCATACTGCAGAAGAGGGCTATTCGCGCAATCTATGGTCTCGGCCCTAAAATATCTTTAAGAGATAAATTCAAAGAAATTAATATATTGACTGTTGCTTCACAATATATTTTTGAAAATGTTATGTATGTGCGTAAAAATATTAATGATTTTATTAGAAATAGTGACTTGCATGACATCAATACTAGGAACAAACACAAACTTGTTACTCCTACTACTCGATTGAGTAGAATTAGTAATTCTTTTGTTGGGCGATGTGTATGCTTTTACAACAGGATCCCAGAAAACGTTCAAAATTGTTCTATAGGAAAATTTAAAAAGTTAGTTAAAAAACGTTTGTGTGACAAAGGCTATTATAACATTAAAGATTTTTTGGAAGATGTCACGCCTTGGGAATGATGCGTTCGCTCCAGGCTTTCTCAATGTTTAAATATACTTGTTATAAAAATTGGCGTTTAAAAAATCAAAGATAAAAAATATCCAAAAGAAACAGTCCCGCTGAGTTTCTTGCGCCCATTCTTCTCAGGTCTGGGTTAGGTCGTTTCCGAAAGGGTGGTAGATTCCGACGTTCAATAAGAGAATGTAAATTCCAACATTGAATAAAAAAATTTTGACTTTGACTTTGACTTTGACTTTGGCAACATTATAAAGAAAATTGACAGGAAAATGAAAGAGACCTCGCGAAACTAATTGCTCGTTTCATTGACGTTTACAACTTACGTTGTTTATTCTTTATCTCTTTCACACTTGATCTATATTAATAGTATTCATTAATTTATCCGTACTTACTTCCATCCGACTACAATAGTATTAGTCGTCTGGCAACATTATAAAGAAAATTGACAGCAAAATGAAAGAGACCTCGCGAAACTAATTGCTCGTTTCATTGACGTTTACAACTTACGTTGTTTATTCTTTATCTCTTTCACACTTGATCTATATTAATAGTATTCATTAATTTATCCGTACTAACTTCCATCCGACTACAATAGTATTAGTCGTCTGGCAACATTATAAAGAAAATTGACAGGAAAATGAAAGAGAACTCGCGAAACTAATTGCTCGTTTCATTGACGTTTACAACTTACGAACGATTCGTTGTTTATTCTTTATCTCTTTCACACTTGATCTATATTAATAGTATTCATTAATTTATCCGTATTTACTTCCATCCGACTACAATAGTATTAGTCGTCTGGCAACATTATAAAGAAAATTGACAGGAAAATGAAAGAGAATTCGCGAAACTAATTGCTCGTTTCATTGACGTTTACAACTTACGTTGTTTATTCTTTATCTCTTTCACACTTGATCTATATTAATAGTATTCATTAATTTATCCGTACTTACTTCCATCCGACTACAATAGTATTAGTCGTCTGGCAACATTATAAAGAAAATTGACAGGAAAATGAAAGAGACCTCGCGAAACTAATTGCTCGTTTCATTGACGTTTACAACTTACGTTGTTTATTCTTTATCTCTTTCACACTTGATCTATATTAATAGTATTCATTAATTTATCCGTACTTACTTCCATCCGACTACAATAGTATTAGTCGTCTGGCAACATTATAAAGAAAATTGACAGGAAAATGAAAGAGACCTCGCGAAACTAATTGCTCGTTTCATTGACGTTTACAACTTACGTTGTTTATTCTTTATCTCTTTCACACTTGATCTATATTAATAGTATTCATTAATTTATCCGTATTTACTTCCATCCGACTACAATAGTATTAGTCGTCTGGCAACATTATAAAGAAAATTGACAGGAAAATGAAAGAGAATTCGCGAAACTAATTGCTCGTTTCATTGACGTTTACAACTTACGTTGTTTATTCTTTATCTCTTTCACACTTGATCTATATTAATAGTATTCATTAATTTATCCGTACTTACTTCCATCCGACTACAATAGTATTAGTCGTCTGGCAACATTATAAAGAAAATTGACAGGAAAATGAAAGAGACCTCGCGAAACTAATTGCTCGTTTCATTGACGTTTACAACTTACGTTGTTTATTCTTTATCTCTTTCACACTTGATCTATATTAATAGTATTCATTAATTTATCCGTACTAACTTCCATCCGACTACAATAGTATTAGTCGTCTGGCAACATTATAAAGAAAATTGACAGGAAAATGAAAGAGACCTCGCGAAACTAATTGCTCGTTTCATTGACGTTTACAACTTACGAACGATTCGTTGTTTATTCTTTATCTCTTTCACACTTGATTTATATTAATAGTATTCATTAATTTATCCGTACTAACTTCCATCCGACTACAATAGTATTAGTCGTCTGGCAACATTATAAAGAAAATTGACAGGAAAATGAAAGAGAACTCGCGAAACTAATTGCTCGTTTCATTGAAGTTTACAACTTACGAACGATTCGTTGTTTATTCTTTATCTCTTTCACACTTGATCTATATAAATAGTATTCATTAATTTATCCGTACTTACTTCTATCCGACTACAATAGTATGAGTCGTCTGGCAACATTATAAAGAAAATTGACAGGAAAATGAAAGAGACCTCGCGAAACTAATTGCTCGTTTCATTGACGTTTACAACTTACGTTGTTTATTCTTTATCTCTTTCACACTTGATCTATATTAATAGTATTCATTAATTTATCCGTACTAACTTCCATCCGACTACAATAGTATTAGTCGTCTGGCAACATTATAAAGAAAATTGACAGGAAAATGAAAGAGAATTCGCGAAACTAATTGCTCGTTTCATTGACGTTTACAACTTACGTTGTTTATTCTTTATCTCTTTCACACTTGATCTATATTAATAGTATTCATTAATTTATCCGTACTAACTTCCATCCGACTACAATAGTATTAGTCGTCTGGCAACATTATAAAGAAAATTGACAGGAAAATGAAAGAGACCTCGCGAAACTAATTGCTCGTTTCATTGACGTTTACAACTTACGTTGTTTATTCTTTATCTCTTTCACACTTGATCTATATTAATAGTATTCATTAATTTATCCGTACTTACTTCCATCCGACTACAATAGTATTAGTCGTCTGGCAACATTATAAAGAAAATTGACAGGAAAATGAAAGAGACCTCGCGAAACTAATTGCTCGTTTCATTGACGTTTACAACTTACGTTGTTTATTCTTTATCTCTTTCACACTTGATCTATATTAATAGTATTCATTAATTTATCCGTATTAACTTCCATCCGACTACAATAGTATTAGTCGTCTGGCAACATTATAAAGAAAATTGACAGGAAAATGAAAGAGACCTCGCGAAACTAATTGCTCGTTTCATTGACGTTTACAACTTACGTTGTTTATTCTTTATCTCTTTCACACTTGATCTATATTAATAGTATTCATTAATTTATCCGTATTTACTTCCATCCGACTACAATAGTATTAGTCGTCTGGCAACATTATAAAGAAAATTGACAGGAAAATGAAAGAGAATTCGCGAAACTAATTGCTCGTTTCATTGACGTTTACAACTTACGTTGTTTATTCTTTATCTCTTTCACACTTGATCTATATTAATAGTATTCATTAATTTATCCGTACTTACTTCCATCCGACTACAATAGTATTAGTCGTCTGGCAACATTATAAAGAAAATTGACAGGAAAATGAAAGAGACCTCGCGAAACTAATTGCTCGTTTCATTGACGTTTACAACTTACGTTGTTTATTCTTTATCTCTTTCACACTTGATCTATATTAATAGTATTCATTAATTTATCCGTACTTACTTCCATCCGACTACAATAGTATTAGTCGTCTGGCAACATTATAAAGAAAATTGACAGGAAAATGAAAGAGACCTCGCGAAACTAATTGCTCGTTTCATTGACGTTTACAACTTACGTTGTTTATTCTTTATCTCTTTCACACTTGATCTATATTAATAGTATTCATTAATTTATCCGTATTTACTTCCATCCGACTACAATAGTATTAGTCGTCTGGCAACATTATAAAGAAAATTGACAGGAAAATGAAAGAGAATTCGCGAAACTAATTGCTCGTTTCATTGACGTTTACAACTTACGTTGTTTATTCTTTATCTCTTTCACACTTAATCTATATTAATAGTATTCATTAATTTATCCGTACTTACTTCCATCCGACTACAATAGTATTAGTCGTCTGGCAACATTATAAAGAAAATTGACAGGAAAATGAAAGAGACCTCGCGAAACTAATTGCTCGTTTCATTGACGTTTACAACTTACGTTGTTTATTCTTTATCTCTTTCACACTTGATCTATATTAATAGTATTCATTAATTTATCCGTACTAACTTCCATCCGACTACAATAGTATTAGTCGTCTGGCAACATTATAAAGAAAATTGACAGGAAAATGAAAGAGACCTCGCGAAACTAATTGCTCGTTTCATTGACGTTTACAACTTACGTTGTTTATTCTTTATCTCTTTCACACTTGATCTATATTAATAGTATTCATTAATTTATCCGTACTAACTTCCATCCGACTACAATAGTATTAGTCGTCTGGCAACATTATAAAGAAAATTGACAGGAAAATGAAAGAGACCTCGCGAAACTAATTGCTCGTTTCATTGACGTTTACAACTTACGTTGTTTATTCTTTATCTCTTTCACACTTGATCTATATTAATAGTATTCATTAATTTATCCGTACTTACTTCCATCCGACTACAATAGTATTAGTCGTCTGGCAACATTATAAAGAAAATTGACAGGAAAATGAAAGAGACCTCGCGAAACTAATTGCTCGTTTCATTGACGTTTACAACTTACGTTGTTTATTCTTTATCTCTTTCACACTTGATCTATATTAATAGTATTCATTAATTTATCCGTATTTACTTCCATCCGACTACAATAGTATTAGTCGTCTGGCAACATTATAAAGAAAATTGACAGGAAAATGAAAGAGAATTCGCGAAACTAATTGCTCGTTTCATTGACGTTTACAACTTACGTTGTTTATTCTTTATCTCTTTCACACTTGATCTATATTAATAGTATTCATTAATTTATCCGTACTTACTTCCATCCGACTACAATAGTATTAGTCGTCTGGCAACATTATAAAGAAAATTGACAGGAAAATGAAAGAGACCTCGCGAAACTAATTGCTCGTTTCATTGACGTTTACAACTTACGTTGTTTATTCTTTATCTCTTTCACACTTGATCTATATTAATAGTATTCATTAATTTATCCGTACTAACTTCCATCCGACTACAATAGTATTAGTCGTCTGGCAACATTATAAAGAAAATTGACAGGAAAATGAAAGAGACCTCGCGAAACTAATTGCTCGTTTCATTGACGTTTACAACTTACGAACGATTCGTTGTTTATTCTTTATCTCTTTCACACTTGATTTATATTAATAGTATTCATTAATTTATCCGTACTAACTTCCATCCGACTACAATAGTATTAGTCGTCTGGCAACATTATAAAGAAAATTGACAGGAAAATGAAAGAGAACTCGCGAAACTAATTGCTCGTTTCATTGAAGTTTACAACTTACGAACGATTCGTTGTTTATTCTTTATCTCTTTCACACTTGATCTATATAAATAGTATTCATTAATTTATCCGTACTTACTTCTATCCGACTACAATAGTATGAGTCGTCTGGCAACATTATAAAGAAAATTGACAGGAAAATGAAAGAGACCTCGCGAAACTAATTGCTCGTTTCATTGACGTTTACAACTTACGTTGTTTATTCTTTATCTCTTTCACACTTGATCTATATTAATAGTATTCATTAATTTATCCGTACTAACTTCCATCCGACTACAATAGTATTAGTCGTCTGGCAACATTATAAAGAAAATTGACAGGAAAATGAAAGAGACCTCGCGAAACTAATTGCTCGTTTCATTGACATTTACAACTTACGAACGATTCGTTGTTTATTCTTTATCTCTTTCACACTTGATTTATATTAATAGTATTCATTAATTTATCCGTACTAACTTCCATCCGACTACAATAGTATTAGTCGTCTGGCAACATTATAAAGAAAATTGACAGGAAAATGAAAGAGAACTCGCGAAACTAATTGCTCGTTTCATTGAAGTTTACAACTTACGAACGATTCGTTGTTTATTCTTTATCTCTTTCACACTTGATCTATATAAATAGTATTCATTAATTTATCCGTACTTACTTCTATCCGACTACAATAGTATTAGTCGTCTGGCAACATTATAAAGAAAATTGACAGGAAAATGAAAGAGACCTCGCGAAACTAATTGCTCGTTTCATTGACGTTTACAACTTACGAACGATTCGTTGTTTATTCTTTATCTCTTTCACACTTGATCTATATAAATAGTATTCATTAATTTATCCGTACTTACTTCTATCCGACTACAATAGTATTAGTCGTCTGGCAACATTATAAAGAAAATTGACAGGAAAATGAAAGAGAACTCGCGAATTAGGTTGCTGGTTTCACCGACGTTTAGATTTCGTCTAGCGCCGCCACTGGATAATGTAAAACTATAGGTTATTGCTATTTATTCTTTATCTCTGTCACACTTAATCTATATTAGTCATAATTATCGACGGTCAACGGTGACCACTGACCACCCACCATTGAATGAATCATAAATAAAAAAAGAGCTTGAGTAAGATGAAATCGATACGTTTCGGAATAACAACCTTCAGAAATGAAACTAACTTGATGAAATATCAGACACGAAGCTGTCGAATATGATGAGTCTTTTTCGATCGGCAATCTCCTGACTATACAACTAGTCTATATTATAATTTCGAAAGTAATACTATGAATATTTTAAAAAAAAAGATACTGCTATTTAAAATACTACTTACGCCATCTATTGACGGATAGATGGTCTGCCTTGTCTGTTACGCAATCAAGCTTAAATAACTTGACTGATTTTGATGAAATTTGGTGCAGAGATAGATTAGAGTTTGAGGAAGGACCTAGGCTAAGTTTTATCTCGAAATAACTACTACTTAAGAATACAAACTAAACTAACGATACTGCGATTTAAAATACTACTTACGCCATCTATGGACGGATAGATGCTCTGTCTTGTCTGTTACGCAATCAAGCTTAAATAACTTGACAGATTTTGATGAAATTTGGTGCAGAGATAGATTAGAGTCTGAGGAAGGACCTAGGCTAAGTTTTATCGCGAAAAAACTACTTAAAAATACAAACCGTACAAACGATACTGCGATTTAATTAAGTACTTACGCCATCTATCGACGGATGGATGGTCTGTCTTGTCTGTTATGCAATCAAGCTTAAATAACTTGACTGATTTTGATGTAATTTAGTGCAAAGATAGATTAGATTTTGAGGAAAGACCTAGGCTAGGACTACGACTAATGGAATACCCTACTCAATCTATAATAATCCCTGTACCACGCAGTTTGACGAGTGATTATGTGGAGTGTAAATTTTCTAAAATAGTGTGTACTTCAGTCACAATTATAAGCCCAGCGTCAATCTCCTGACTTTACACCTAGTACTAGTAAGTAGTATTCGATATAATATAATTTCTTTAATTAATTTTTTTTAATCTAAAATGTCATAACAGTTTCGCAACATAAAGACCCCTAATTCGACACAGTAAGGGGTTTATAAGAAAAATAGTTTGGGAACCTCTGTCTTAACTAGACAGACGTTTTAATTCATTACAGTAAATGTTTCTAACAATGAACATTTGAATGTTTTTTTAGCAAAGCACTTTTATGTTACATTAAACAATTATTAATATAATTGTTTTCTTTGTTCTGGTTGTTTGTTTATATAATTATATATTTTTTTACAATTATATAATACTGTTTGAATATTACGAGGGCAACGTGGGGTGAGGGGGGTTTATGCTTTGTCCACATTTGAGGATAGGGGGGTCGAGTCTGATGATCATGATTTAACGAGCGAGGCGTGGCGAGTAGATTATATTGGTTTTATTTTAAGTATCACCTGTTCCCATAGACTCGGGGCAGTTTGACTAGTAATTTCATAGATAAAATATTGACAATCATAATGAAGTGGGATCGAGTAGTGGAGGCGAGATTTTATATTATATGTTAGCGCAAGTTAGGTTAAACTAAGCTTAGGTTTACACAGAGAAACTAACTAGGCAGTGGAGGTGTGTTCACATTTTTCAATATACCTCCTCTTCTCTTCCTTCTTTATTCTCTCCGAGTTATGTAGCAAAAGATATCTTAAACCCACCCTTGGGTCGCAAGTCTCAGCTACAGCTTGGCTTTCTGTTTATTTTGATGATTAGTGATAATATGTCACGTTCGTCACGTGGAAGGGGGTTGGAGCTTTGCTTACTTTTGGTGATATGGAGGGGGGAGGGGGAGGGGGGTGATTATAAAAAATCTGCTAGCTCTTTTTTATTTAATTTTCTTCTATTTAAAAAAAGTACTTTTATATAATCTATCTATATATATAAAAGAAGAAGCTGACTGACTGACATATCAACGTAGGGCCTAAACTATAAGGGTTAGAAACTTGAAATTTTGCACACGAGTTCCTTTTATAACGTAGGGGAGCACTAAGAAAGGATTTTTGAAAATTCACCCCCTAGGGGGGGAAAACGGGGTTGCAAAGTTAGTATGAAGCTTAGCTGTTTTTGATGTTATTTAAATGAATTTCAGTCTGAAGGTTCTTCATCAACCATCCCTTAAGGGGGTCAAAGTTAGTATGACTACCTCGACTATCTACTGTAGGCCACAATATCGTAAACGTAGTTGCGGGTAAAAGCTAGTACATTATATTATAATTTGTAAATATATTCTCTTATACAAAGAGTTCGACCGATACTGTCTTTGGTGGTCATTAATCATGATCGCTTGGATGCGTTCGTGTCTGTCGCCTCAGGGGGTTAGGGTTGTCGACGATTGGAAAATTGGAAAACTTTACACTTAAATTATTTTGTTACTTTTTTCATATCTTACCGACTGCTCCATGTTACTATCTTTCTAATATTATGTGAAAGTTTGTTACTTAGTCACGTAAAAACGGCTGAACGGATTTCAACGAAATTTGGCACACAGATACTTTATAGCCTAGATTTACGTATAGGCTACATTTTATCCCGTATAAATTCATAGTTCCTGTGGGATAAAGAATTAAATGTTTTCTGTTAAATCTACGTACAAGTGGTTTGCACCTGTAGTGTTTGTGACTATAATAACTATTATTTTATAACCTACCCACACTGTCTCTTGCTCATGATATGTCAGGGTGGACATCAGTTGGAGTGAATAATTTTAATGAGGGTAAAGCACATTTTTATAAAATAAACTAAAATAGTTGCTCAGTCCCTAAAAATATACAAAAAATATATTAATAAATATTACGGTGTTTAAGAAATGGCTCTAACAATTTTGATAAAAATCTATATTTAGTTTATATAAAAAAATAAAGGCGAGTAATTGTGTTCTCATATAAATGACTAGCCGACCCGCGCGACTTCGTTCGCGTGTTGCTCCGCTCCTATGGGACGTAGCGAGATGTTAAATAGCCTAAGTTACTTTTTATTACATCAGCTATTTTCCAGTAAAAGTCCTGTCTAAATCGGTCCAGCCATTTCAGAGATAAGCCGGGACAAACAAACAGCATATGTACCGTGCCTACATCCATATGCACTTAGTATAAAGCGGTTATTTTAATATTACAAACAGACAATACAATTTTACTAATTTGTATGGATGTGACAGCCCTATCAAGTAGTGGGAGGTCCACTAATTACTTTCAACTTCGCTTCATCTATCTTCCGGTTGGCTATTGTATCGTTATATCTCACGGAAATTATACAGGGAAAATTTAGTGACTATTGTATAGAGAGAAAACTATATATCCTTTTTTTAATTTATATAAATAATTATAATGGAGGTAATTTAATTTATTTGAATAGCAACACTGTATATCTGTTGATTGTCGATGGTACAATTTAGATTGAATCACTTTGTTAGTCTTGGGACTAGTCGGTCAACAATGATGCTCTATATAGTTCGTTATCCAACGACGAACTAGTTCGCTCTTTTAGTTCATTAGTTTTTTAGTTTTTTTTTTTAATAATATAGTTACAATAATAAATAAAGGGGAACCAATTTTTTTAAAAGCGCAAATATCAAGGTGCGCACAGTAGAAGTAAATTAATAAATTTCTAAAAAACTAAAATGTAAAACATCGCTCATAAAAAATCGATATTTTCTAAAGTGAAACATCGATGTTTATGAACGATTTTTATCATCATTTAAATATAAAGTATATATCGATTTTTATCTATACTAATATATAAAGCTGAAGAGTTTGTTTGTTTGAATGCGCTGATCTTAGGAACTACTGGTCCGATTTGAAAGATTGGTTCAGTGTTAGTTAGCCGATTTATCGAGGAAGGCTATAGACTATATATCATCACGCTAAGACCAATAGGAGCGGAGCATCACGAGTACGAAGACGCAAAGGTCGATTAGTTAAAAATAAGAAACATCAGCATCTCTAGAAGTAAAGAATTCGACGCCAAAAAAATAAGAACTAAAAACACTAAGAGCGAGATCGTCGACGAACTAGTTCGTATAGTTTACCTTTTTTTTAGAGACAGTTCAAAACCACCTCAAAATAAGGCAGCCCGACCCTCTAAACCATCCAGGGTGTTCCTGCCGGCGCTTGTCCGCATCCGGACCTTACTCGTTCGTATAGTTCACCTAAAGGAGCGCTCTTATGAACTAGGTTCTTCATGAACTACCCAACACTACTTTGTGTAGGCAAATAAAAGCAACATGGCGTATATTATTATACTATCATTGTGAGACGTTACTAAGAGTGTATGAGCACATAATTAAGTAATAAAGTATAGAGTGAAACAAAACAATAATATTCCCACGGCTGCGCTTGCGCTTATAAAAATTATGAAAGTGTTACCTAATCACTCGTATGTGTATTGAGGTTGTTACTTAACTTGAAACCAGCCCTCGCTTCCTTAAGGGTGTTAAATCTTAATTTAATATATAGAAGCGTCGACTTATCATCCAAGGAAAAGAGTTCCAAAACTTAAACTTTAAAAAGAGACAATTACATTCACATACAAGTGACTTTACGTGATATTTACATGAAGACTCGACGTCCATATTATAGGTCAATGTAAACAGATAGTTCATATCAGTCCTCAATTCAATGTCAGGGTAGACATCAGTTGGAGTGAAAAATTGACCACTTTTAATGTCAAAAATAAACCTAGATCCAAATTGAAATCTTTCCTTACATAAAGTGGTAAAGCTTGTGGAGGTTGTAGGGGGGTAATCTCTAGATCTACTGAACCGATTTTGATAATTCTTTTACCAATAGAAAGCCAAATTATTTGTGAGTGTCATAGGATGAAAAAAACTCTGTTAACGATGAGAGATATACGAGTCGAAGCTAAAGAAAACATCTGTCCTCAATTGTGGACAGTCAAAAATAAAAGCATAGAGCAAACCTAGTTCCAAATTCAAATCTTTTTTTCTCCACAAAGGGCAGCATTCCATCGACCCTTCGCTTTTTTATGGATCTGTTTCCTACCTGTCATTTTTAACGTTTTTTGCTCCCAACAGCCGAGAGTCGACACGTAACAGAAACATTTTTTATTATTTAGGTAAAGAATCATAAACAAGGGGAAGGATTTTGATAAAAAAAGCGACTTGTCTATGTCCGTTCGCGCTTAATAACTCTTGGTTTATTTCGAACTATAGATTAAAAATACTTGGCTAATTCACGTTTGTTGTATGGGAGCCCCCCCTTAAATATTTATTTTATTCGGTTTTTAGTATTTAAAATTCGGCTTGATCCTCCTCCCCTCCCTCCCCCTTATACGCATTATGTAATTAATAGACTCAGACAACAGAGTAAAAAGTCTTAGTACTCGTAAAGTCAGCCTCTCTTTCTTTCTTTATTAAGTCACTAGCGGCCCATCCCGGCTTCGCGCGGGTGGAATATTATTTTTTAAAAATATATTGGCCCTCCCGCATTTCGGTGCCCCCTCTCTTGCCGCTTAACTCGCTGCGCTGCGTCGCTATACTGGCCCGTCGCGTCCTCGTGTATTTTTTGTTTATATTGATATTTTTAATTTCGTAATATCTTTTGAATGGAAAGTCCGATTTTAATAATTCAAAAAGTAATTTACAGGTATTGAAATAGTCTTGAATACGAAATAATTTATTTGGATAAGGATTAATACAAAGTTATAGAAAACATGGCCTGATTTTGATAGGCATTTTTATCAACTTTTGAAATGTAAAAAAGTAGTTATAGTGACGTAACTATAATAGTTGGACATATGGTCTCGCGGACTTTTTTGTAGATATTGATACGTTCTATAATATTGTAGAACATTTTTTTGTTCTATCATCAATACTTTTTGCAGCGCATGCGATGAAAGATATTTTATGGCTAATTTTTTGGCACCTTGGGTTGGTTTTCGTGAGATTTCCTAAGGATCTCTAATTTTTTCTTGTAATAAATATAGCCTATGTTACTCAGGGATAATGTAGCTTTCTAATGGTGAAAGAATTTTTGAAATCGGTCCAGTAGTTTTTATGTTTATTCGTTACATACAAAAATACAAAAATACAAAAATACAAATCTTTCCTCTTTATAATATTAGTATAGACTAAGAGATTGAAAATGGATTCCAAAATTTTATTTTTTTTTTTAAAAGATTATTAGGATTTGAATTTTATATACAAATTTGAATTTGGAATGTTTTGCATTTTAAATATATAATTTATTATATACTAATTAAATAAAACTAATACTTTAATTTAAGCAGTGTGACTAGTATAAAAAATGCGTATTTCTATTTAAACTTAAATTTTTTTTTTTTTTAATTCTTTTTTGAAGTCATGCCCTAACCCCTCCCACATTCTGAGGGATACGTTCGTGTGCGTGAACTTCTTTCTTCCGCTTTTAGAAAAAAAATGACTATGATATAATCAGCAATGTGTTTGTAAGTTTGTGCTAGTGGAGGAGAGGGGGGGTTATGCTAAAATAGGCCAAATATAATTCGCGTGAGGGAACCAACACCAGTCCACCACTCCGGGCGGTCAACTCTCTCTATAAATAGATCATCAAAACCGGTACATTTGTCTTGGAGTGTAGCCCTCGCTTCGATGAGTGATGACAAGTTGTAGACACTACTTCGTCGTTGATCCATAAAAAAACACTTCCATTACGTAGGTATATAATAGTTAACTGTTTAGAAGTATTACCATAATAAAAACAGTGTTGCCAACACACTTAAATATTTCTCCCTAAAGCTAATATAAAACAAAAAAGGGGAAAAAATCCCATAAGTTGGCATCACTGAATAAAAACTAGTATAATCTGTTAATTTTTAACTGTGGATAAAGTCACTAAGAAATCAAAAAGAAATAGAAAATAGATTCCAAATTTTTTTTTTTTTTAAATAAAAGAATACTAGCAGTATTTGAATTTTATATACAAATTTGAATTTGGAATAGCCAGATTTTTAATGGTTTTTTATTGTTAATTTTAATTTCACCTATTTTTTTGCATTTTAAAATTATTTATTAATATACATTGTCTTAAGAGTGTAGCCCTCGCTTCGATGAGTGATGACTTAACGTCTCACAAGCCGTAGATACTACGTCGTCATTGAACAATTAAAAAAAACTCCCATTATGTATATATAGTTAACTGTTTAGAAGTATTACCATAGTAAAACAGTGTTGCCAACACACAAAAATATTTCTCTCTAAAGCTAAATATATAAAACAAAAAAGGGGAAAAATACCACCTAAGTTGGCATCACTGAATAAAAACTAGAATTTGAATTTGGAATATAGTTCCGATTCCAATTATTAATTTAAGCCGTTACAATGTCATCGCTAATCTTAGTCTCATCAACATCTTTCTACTGGTCACCCTGAAAGTTTATTTTAATTTAACTTATTTTAAATAAAAGATAATTTAATTAAAGCAGTGTTACTAGTATTAAAAATCGTGAATTCCTATTTCTATTTACTAAAAAAAAATTTATTCTTCCAAGATTACTATCAGGACAGTGTGAGTGAGTGAGACAGAAGAGTGAGCGCGTCATCATAGACATTATACTACGCATTATATAATAGACAATAGACATTCATCGGAAATTGTGGGTAAATTGTATATGGGAGTGTGTATGAATAAATGAGTGAATGGTTTGTATACAGCTCAGCGAAGGGCAGGTCGGTTAGTTTTATATATAAACGTTACAGAATAAAAATAACAAAACAATTCGAATTTCGAACAGTAACAGACACAATAATTTAGAACGATATTGCCAGTTAAAAGTTTTGTTATTGCACGAGTTTCCAAAGTTGTCGACATACAATGACAAATAGGGAGAAATAGAGAAAAGGAGAGAAAGGGAATTAATTAAAAACCTATATTATAGGTAATGTCACTAAGACTAACTATTCGACTTTTTTACGAATTAATTTTAACTACGATAGTTTGATATCCTTTTACGCTAAAACTACTGAACAGATTTTGATGAAATTTAGTACAGATATACTCTAAAGATTGATAAAGAATATACACTACTTTTTATCCTGAAAAAAAATTTTTTACGGCGTAAAATAAGCACTAAAAGTTTGAGATTAGGTTTAGTAGAGGAAGTAATCTATGCTATTTATATTTAGGTCTTTGACATTATGTAAGTATTGCCAACTTTAAAAAAGATTATTAATGATTCCCTAATACCTTATTTAATTGTATATTTAAATTAAAAAAAGTGTATAGTAAAATTATGATCACGTGATCCTCGATTTAAAAACTATATTTAATCTGTGCTAGATTCGTCGGAACGATGTCGATATCGATAGGTCGACATATCGATATCGATATCCTTATATTTAACATTATTACTATCTGTTACGTGTTATTCTGTATCTATTTATAATCTGTGCGAGCGAGAGAGAGCTATAGGATATTTGTGAGATCAAGGTCTTCTACACGTACGCGTGTACTGATGAACTTTCTCCAGAGGTTATCTGTGCGCTAAATATTTAATAACACTAGTCAAACTGCCCCGGCTACGCTCTTTATCTACCATGTGTATATATGACAGCTTGTTGACTAGAATACCCTCCTAGGGGTTATACCTTAGATGATACAAAAATAAATATTTCGGATTTTATGAAATGAAAATATGTCGGACACAAATCAGTGCTGCCAACATCATAAATAATCTGAACGCTACTCAGATCAGTGCTGCCAACATCATAAATAATCTGAACACTACTCAGATCAGTGCTGCCAACATCATAAATAATCTGAACGCTACTCAGATCAGTGCTGCCAACATCATAAATAATCTGAACGCTACTCAGATCAGTGCCGCCAACATCATAAATAATCTGAACACTACTCAGATCAGTGTTGCCAACATCATAAATAATCTGAACGCTACTCAGATCAGTGCTGCCAACATCATACATAACACAATTAACAATATTGTTATATTTAAAAAATCAGGTATATAATAAACATTTTTTTATCCCATAACAATAATTTTTTCCGGGATAAAAAGTATCCTATATGTTAATCTAGGTTATATAGTATCTGTGTGCCAAATTTCATTGAAATCAGTTTAGCTGTTTTTGTGTGATTGAGTAACAAATGTAAATCATATATTTGTCTCTCTCTCAGAACTTATTTGTCAAAGAGTATAAAACCGAGTAGAAGACAAGATGAAGAGACTCACTCACTCATTCACTATCATTCATTGAATGATCAAATAGATACAAAACTACAAACTATGTTTCTTTCACATAGAGCACATTTAGGATACTTTTTATCACATGGGATAAGTATTATATTGTTCGTCTTTCATAGTATTACAAATGAACAATTTATGTGATTTTGTTATCAATAAATATGTGTGTGAGAGAGTGAGTGAGTTGAATTCAATTCTGAGGTTTCTTTTAAATGTAACTACAAACATCCGGGATAAAAGTGCTCTAAATATTTTTCATATTCAGGATACTTTTAACCCGGAAAGAAACATTAGCTTTTTATCCAGAAATTATTATTTTATTCTTTACATATGTGGGGGTAGGATAACAATGAAGGTGGTGTCGGGCTATAGTTAGGGTAGGATAATAATAAAGACGAGTAAACGATTATCGATTAATCGGAACGCCAACGCCATATTTCCCATTTGTTGATTTACTTCTCCCCATTAGTGGAGGGGCATTGCTACCATTGTCTAGTCCCTTTATATTCCCCGACTGACGCAGTACACTTTAGTCTATCGAAAAGTCTCTTTGAGTGAACATCACCTGGAGTTGAAGTGTAATAAATAGTGAGTCGCTATGTCACGGATATTGGACATATCGGACGAAGGATCATGTGAGTTCCTACATTGTATTTAGATGTGTTAACACAACCTTAGGTTAAATTAGGCTTATGTTAACCTAACTAACCTAAGACAGACTGTGAGACCGGGCAGTGGAGGCGAGTGTCGTAATTACATAAAGGGATTCCTTAAGCCTACACCTTGGTTACAAGTCCTAGTCACTGCCTGGGTTCCTGTTTTTTTTATTCGTGATGTTCGATTACCTAATTCATTAAATTTGGCTCTTTTTTTGTAAATAGGCTAGTTTTTTTAGAAAATACGTATAAGAGAGTGAGTGAGTTTGCTATAGAGTGAGTGAGTTGTACTCAATTTTGAAGTTTCCAAAGTGTGTGACAGATGGTAGTTAAAGATAAACCGTTTAAATATAAATAACACTAAAAGAGCCATAAACAACAAAGTGACCGGTGACCGCTACCATTAACTGCTCGTTGCTGCAGAGCGCAATTAAAACGGACATAGCAATTTAATGACTGCTACGGTTCAGTATTTAGGTCACATTTTGTACAAAGACGAGTGTAGTTAAACACTTTAGGGGTCGTTCTAGGTCTAACCTCTCCTCTCCATGCTTACGTTAACATTGATGCATGCGTTTACTTTTTACCCCCCCTTATCATCAAAAATAGTAGTAATATAGGACCCCCGCTCCCCTTTAATGATTACCTAATACTTAAACGCCCACTTAGGGCTTTCTTTGATTCTAGGATTAATGTTTTTTCCGGGATAAAAGTACCCTAAGTTGTCAATAATCAATGAAAATTATATAGACCGTTTTTATCCCGCATGTTTGCGTCTTATATCCCAACAACAAATCTTTGCGTTGGCACGACTGCATGATATTCAGTTTGAGCCAACTTCTAAAATCAAATGTTACTGAAATCAGTGTTACCAACATTATAACTCACAGGCTGCCACACGAATCAGCGTTGCCAACATCATAACTCACAGGCTGCCACACGAATCAGCGTTGCCAACATCATAACTCACAGGCTGTCACACGAATCTGTCAAGCCAACATCATAACTCACAGGCTGCCACACGAATCAGTGTTGCCAACATCATAACTCACAGGCTGCCGCACGAATCAGTCTAGCCAACATCATAACTCACAGGCTGCCACACAAATCAGTGTTGTCAGCATCATAACTCACAGGCTGTCACACGAATCAGTCTAGCCAACATCATAACTCACAGGCTGCCACACGAATCAGTGTTGCCAACATCATAACTCACAGGCTGTCACACGAATCAGTCTAGCCAACATCATAACTCACAGGCTGCCACACGAATCAGTGTTGCCAACATCATAACTCACAGGCTGTCACACGAATCAGTCTAGCCAACATCATAACTCACAGGCTGCCACACGAATCAGTGTTGCCAACATCATAACTCACAGGCTGTCACACGAATCAGTCTAGCCAACATCATAACTCACAGGCTGCCACTCAAACCAGTGTTGCCAACATCATAACTCATAGGCTGCCATACGAATCAGTGTTGCAAACATCATAACTTACAGGCTGCCACACGAATCAGTGTAGCCAACATCATAACTCACAGGCTGCCACACGAATCAGCGTTGCCAGCATCATAATTCACGGGCTGTCACACGAATCAGTGTTGACAGCATCATGACTCACAGGCTGTCACACGAATCAGTCTAGCCAACATCATAACTCACAGGCTGCCACACAAATCAGTGTTGTCAGCATCATGACTTACAGGCTGTCACACGAATCAATATTGTCAGCATCATAATTAACACACTGCCACTCAAATCAGTGTCTGCCACACGAATCAGCAATCAATCATAACTAACAATATTGTTATATTAAACAACATTTTTTATCCCGTAACTTTAATTTTTTCCGGTATAAAAGTATCCTATATGTTAATGCATATTATAGAGTACTCACTCACACCAACAAACTCACTCACTCTCTCACACACATTCATTTATAACAAATTGTTAAACATTTGCAGTACTATGAAAAGACGAACAAATAATTCAGGGATAAAAAATATCCCATGTGTTATTTTGTGGGATAAAAATCCTCTAAATATATTTTTTTTATTAATTTAACTCTTTTGAGTGAAGTGAGTGAGTCGTTGGACAAACAAACATCTTCAAACATATATATTAGTGAATCAGATAAACATTGACGTAAATACGTCCGTTTAATGTTATGGCGTCGGGTGAGTCATCAGTTTGATATTTACAAAGATCAAGAAGGATAGAAGTGACTTCGGTGTTGATAGTTGATGCCTATACACTCTGAGAGGGAGAGAGACAACTAAACAACATCTTTTTTTATAAAGATTGTAAACTACTAGGGATATTAACCCCTCCAACTAAGCTGTGTAGGGCGACGCTTTAATTGCTGAGCTATTGACGATTGTGTTGTTTCTATACGCACTGTCGTAGTCTTGACAGACTAACAGTATGACGGCTTGACTATATTCTCCTGGAACTACTCTACTTTAAGACTCAGAGCTTCAGCGTTACTCCTAGAATACTCGCGATGTAATCAATGATTCGGTCGTGACGGCGTATTTATTTTTCAGTTAGCTAACATTCAAGTAACAGGATACTACTCAAATTATAAGTGTTGCCAACATCATAATTAACAATATACAAAAATTTTGAATTCTACATCTAGACTCTAAAATCTAAAGATTCTGATTGAGATCGATTATTAATTTCGACTATTGGTCTAGAAACTTCCGACTAATTTTATGTTTGTTCCATATAGATATTTCTGTTTTCTTCTTACACACACACACACACACAGAGAGAAAGAGAGAGATAAAGAGTATAAAAAGGCTTTAAAAACCTCATAAAACAACCTAATACAACGATCCCGATTCACTCTGAAGTTAGCCGAACGTCATCTGCTATTACTGAGTTTTATGTTAAGCAGAACCTCTGCGGCTATAGAGCACATAGACAGTGAAGCCTCAGCGAAGCGAAAACTAAGCTATTACATAAATCGTTTAGAACAACTCAACCGGAGACACCTCGGTCATAGACCTCAATAAAAAGTTATAAATTTGAAATTCGAATCATTTTACATTTACCTGCATTTGTGTATCACTCAAAGATCTAGAAAAAGTATCATCACGAATAATAAACCCGTTACTTGGAAAGTAGAATAAAAATGGCGGCAATACGATAATTGTACAACAAAGAATATTTTTTTTAAAGTATAGGTAAATAGTTTTTTTTCTAACCTCAAAAAATATTACGTAAAAGAAAATAGAAGTGGTAAATATTATAATTTTTTTTGTTCTTGTTTCATAGTGGAAAAGGTTAAGGTATTACACCTTACAGCCTAAAGTATTTTTAATGTATAATTAAATATAATCAGTTTTTTTTATTACAATAAATACAAGAAGAGAATTTAAAAAAATTAATAATAGTTTAATACAATTTTCAATTATACCCTCAAAATCTTATAAGAAAAAAAAACTGGGCAGGTTTACTTTTAATAAGGCAAAAAAGAACAGGCCATTGCCACTTTCAAATCTTATTATAACCACAATTTAAAAAAAAACTAGACACTTACAGGCTATAAACAAGTAATAAATACAGATAATAAAAAGTTTTTATTTTTTAAATTAAAAACAGCGTACTGAGTATATAGTTTATTTTTTTTTAAATCTACCCTAAGAAAAAAATGATACACTTTCAATACAGATAATATAAAAACTTTTTTAAATACTGGTCAGCGCTACTTTTAAATTGTAACCGCAATTAAAAGAAACTGGATTACTTTTAAACAATGATGTTACACAGATTATAAATAACATATATGTTCATAATAAAGATAACTCACCCGATTATGACTCACTGACTCAGTTATAACACAGTTAAGCACACACCTTGGGCACTTTCAAAAACCGGTTTACGAGAACGACACAAAGTTGTTGCGGGAACGCGTACGTGATCTCCGAACGGCGGGAAGCGGTAGACTGGCGCGGTCGGGGTAAAGTGTTGGTGTTGCCTGTTTAGTTGTAACGTTTTGCCTAAGTTTTGGGGTAATTTTTTTTATTAAAAGAAAATTATTTGTTAATTTATAATTCTTTCTACTATTCACAACCACTTTTTTTAATAGTATTTTTTTTATTTCTTAGCGGATTTGAAATCAGTTCAAGGACTATGAGGGGATTTTTTGGAAGTGAATTAGCGATTACAGTGATTTCCCCATTGGGAGCATCTCCTGCTAAGTTGGGCTATCTAATTTTAGGATGTTCCGTCGCTTTTGCTATTCTTCTTCTCTGTTAATAGTAAATGGATATCAAAATAATATAGTTAGCATTTTTTATTTTCCAATAAACTGTTTAATGTAACTGATTGGTTAGTCTTTCTTAGTTTAGGTAGTCGTGGAACTCGTATAGCGATGTCAATCAATGGAGGCGAGAGTTGCTTACATTGCAAGCCCTCAAAAGCTGCGCTTCGGTAATCTTTTTATAAGTCTTCTCTTTCTGTCTATCATGAATAGTAATTAATACTTATCGCGATATAAGACTATCAAAATAACCTTCATTTAATTTTTGGTCTGGTAGTCAATTAGTCGCCCATTGGACCCAAGTAGTCATATAGAATACAAGAGCACACATAGCTGATGTGTTTTTCATCTCGAAAAAACCCATACATACAAGCGACAACAGAGCAATCGCTGTATAGTGGACATTCACCGAGAGGCTTTAGGAGTGGGACTTTGACACTTAGGTAGGACGACAGAGCTGTGCCTGCAGCCCCAAAATTTTTAAGACCACATAGCCCTCTTTAAAATACTATAGCAGAAGCAAATATGAATTTATTAAAATTTTTCCTCGTCACTGAAATAAAAGTCCACCAGAAATATGCCTTCATACTTTTTTTTTTACTGTAGGATATAATTGATATTAACACATTTTATTATTATATAAGGGGATACTTGTTTTACATTAACATTTCTTATTGAGAAAATATAAATAAGTTAGTTGATAATTTTTTCCCATAATTCCAAATAATTTTTCACCGCTGACAACACTCGCAAACAACTTTCATCGTCCACTCGCGGTCGGGCGGGTTCGTGCGGCGTCGTGTAACCGCCAGCGCCGCCACCGCCGCCACCACCGCCGCCACCACCGCCACGGTTCACGACTCACCATCACCATCAAGTATGAAGTATGGATAGAAAACAAAAGTGGGACATCATTGTTACATAAATAACGGAATTATACACAAATAACTTAATTTATTAACCAACCTTTCATTCTGTGTATATTTTGATAAAAATGGTTGTGTAGTTTTTGAGTAATACCTTACACAATATTAACGACATGTATATTTTACGTGACAATCAACAACAAATCCAAATAACGAAACTTTATTTTGTAAGAATGTATATGTTTGTTACTCTTTCACGCAAAAACTACTGAATGGATTTTGATGAAACTTTTACAATAATATAGCTTACACATCAGAATAACACGTAGGTTATAATTTAGGTATAATGATAATATGAAAAATGGCGATACTTCCATACATTTCTCATCCCCCCATTTCAACCCCTTACAACCCTTTTTTCGCATTAAAAAGTAGCCTATGTCCTTTCTCAGGTTCTAGACTATCTGTGTACCAAATTTCATTTAAATCAGTTCAGTAGTTTTGGCGTGAAAGCGCGACAAACAGACGGAGTCACTTTCGCATTTATAATATTAGGTGTATGGATTGTATGGGTTTTCAATATGTGAAAGTGATGGGAACAGGCCCCATTGTTCAATTGGTGAGTGAACCACTTTCTTCGGTCACTCACCACTCACCACTTACCGCCATGATTCATGTTCCATTATTGATGGTATTGGCAAAATGATTTTAATATCAAGAAATAGTAAGTAAAATTTTGAAAATGGAATATACGTTTCAGTCAGTATTACCAACTTAAAAAAAATCTCCTTAAATATTTAGCTTAAAAATACCCCTAAAAATAATTTTAAGAATTTAAATTTCATTTTTTATTTTTAGAGGAAAAGCCCTGTAGATCCCCCCTCCGAAATTTAGGGTTTATTATCAAATTTTGAAATGTAACGTTGCGTTACGTAATTACGTTACGCAATTGCTATACCATCAAATTTTGAAAAAAAA
This sequence comes from Limenitis camilla, assembly GCA_905147385.1. NCBI lineage: Eukaryota > Metazoa > Arthropoda > Insecta > Lepidoptera > Nymphalidae > Limenitis > Limenitis camilla. Next base: position 494,789 of record LR990252.1, on the reverse strand, counting down.
GTAACGAACTCAAAAACAAGCTTTACTTTTATTGTAAGCGTTTTTTTTAATTTTATGATATTTTGAAAATAGAATATAAAAAAGATTACTGGAAGTATTATTATTTTCTTTTATTTAAAAATGTCAACCGTTGGACATATTATACTTTATTTCTCTATTTTTATTCCATAATGAAAAGGCAAAGGTATTACACCGAACAGCCTTGTCTTCCTTTGTAATTAGTTGAATCCTTGTATTCATAAGCAACCATGGCTCTCCTTCCAAACCCCCCTCCCACTCCCCGCTTGGATACTCCCGACACATCATGTGTCAGCCATCTTGAAATAAATAAGGACAATAAAAAAGTTTGTAGGTTGTATCTGCACTTTTACTTTGTTTGCACTTTGCACAGTTGGCTGTACTAGGGCGCACTCTTGCCTCACTTTGCTCAACTTATTCTTAAAAACATATTTCTTGTCTACGCTTTTTAAATAAAAACTTGCCAGTTCTTGCGCTATAGTTTCAGTGAACACTGAACATTGACATTTATTATTTTTCTTACTCGGTCTAAATTACCCCGTATACTAAATGGACTGCAAACTTGCAGACCCTTAGACCAGAGGTTCCCAAAGTTATACAACATATCTCTATCTGACAGGAAACCTCAGAAGGAGATAGCTCCTCCCGCTAATCCTTTGATGATTCTCTTCGCTGCTAATAAGCCCAAAACTCCTTTAAACATTCCTGTTTGAATTATTTACCCTCTAAATTTGGAGGGAAAACCCTTAAGTTGGGAACCCTATAATAGACATATCAGCGCCATCTAGCTGTTACAGTAGTTATCATTTGATGAGATCATATTTGTTAATACTTTGGTCAACAATAAAAACTCCCTGAATCTATACTAATATATAAAGCTGAAGAGTTTGTTTGTTTGTATGCGCTAATCTCAGGAACTACTGGTCCGATTTGAAAGATTCTTTTAGTGTTAGATAGCCCATTTATCGAGGTAGGCTATAGGCTATATATCATCACGCTACGACCAATAGGAGCGGAGCTATGTGCGGACGAAGTCGCGCGGGTCTGCTAGTTTAGGGAGAAATCCCGAACACGATTGGCCATCAATCGTGTTAGCACAGATTATACATTCATTTATTATCTGTTGTTATTAATATTTCCCGCGCAATTTTTGTTTTTTTTAATTCAGAATGATCTTATATAAAGGTAAAAGGCATCTATTTTGAAACTATTTATTTATAGATAAATATTGACTAGACACAAGAAAACGTTACTACGATGTAATACTTTTAACTTTTCCATTATAAATAAAAACAGAAAAAAATAACAGATTCGAATATTACTAGGATCGCAAGTATCAATATTTTTTCCTGTCTCCTACTGAATATAATGCTGTTCGGTGTAATACCTTTGCCTTTTCCAGTATGGAATAAAAACAGAAGAAAAAAAAAATATAACACTCGAATATTACAAAAATCACAAACATCAATATTTTTTCGTGTCTCCTACTAAAGACAAGGCTGTACAGTATAATACCTTTGCCTTTTCCAGTATGGAATAAAACCAGAAGAAAAAAATACAACATTCGAATATTACGAAAATCGCAAACATCAATATTTTTTCCTGTCTCCTACTAAAGATAATGCTGTACAGTATAATACCTTTGCCTTCTCCAGTATGGAATAAAACCATAAGAAAAAAATACAACATTCGAATATTACAAAAATCGCAAACATCAATATTTTTTCGTGTCTGCTACTAAAGACAAGGCTGTACAGTATAATACCTTTGCCTTTTCCAGTATGGAATAAAACCAGAAGAAATATATACAACATTCGAATATTACGTGGCGGGCCAGAAATGATTGAACAATAACTGTTGATAAAATTCGCAAGCCAACCATTTTTGATGAGACGTTATTTCAAAATGAAAGAAGCATATTTTATCTGTGCGTTTATCATTTAATCATAGACAAAATGACAGTTAAAGGCAAATAAAGATTGTTTATCTGACGCCGCGTACTCGTACTCGTGCCTACGATGTACTATTTTGATACAACTTTTAAACTAACAGTAAATACATAAAATGTATCCAAACAATTATATATAGAGATAAGATTGTTTGTATTTTTTTATGTTTATTTATGTTCTACTTTTATTTCTTTTTTTTTACAATGATGGTGAATGAGTAGTAAAGTAGTATGAGTAACAAGAGATACTGTCTCACTCTCATCAGATGGACCGTCTGCTCCTTTGTCCCATCTTTCATTAAAAAAATTATGAATTAAGTTTTAACATAACCACACTGTGTGTACAACGTTATTATGTTGGCAACATTGAGCCAATAAATACCATAATGTTGTTGTAATGTACGTCTGGCAATATTTAACAATACATAATAATATTTGCAGGCTGAAGGGTATAATACCTTTGCCTAATTTGTTCATATAAGTTGAGTTATTTATAAAACAAAGGATATAAAACGATTGCACCGCAAATGGCAAGGTCTTTGTGAGTCAACTTCCTAAATATCGTGGACAAGCCGACCCGCCGTCGCTTCGCTGAGCTTACTCACACACTCACAATTTACGTTGAAAATCTATTCTAAGAAAGGTATCGAGAAATACCGTTTCTGTAAGCAGTGAGTGCGTTGCCATGGTTACCAGATTGTAATAATCCTACTAATATTATAAACGCAAAGTTTGTACGAATGTGTGGATGTATGTTTGTTACTCTTTCACGCAAAAACTACTGAATGGATTTTGATGAAACTTTACAATAATATAACTTACACATCAGAATAACACATAGGCTATAATTTATAATGTTATAGTGTTAATTATCCAAAATACAGCGGGTGAAACCGCGGGGTGCAGCTAGTTGTCAATATTATTGAGAGGCAACTCTCAAGTTAGATATGAGCCGATAGTCTTCAAATGGTTGATCAGATCTTCACAATACATAACGAAGAAACCACCTACACTAAATTTCCTTTCAAACAAATAAAACTTCATCACAATCGGTCCATTATCTTGAGCGCTACGATGCCACAGACAGACACACATACACGCTTTAAATTTATATAAAGCGGACTAAGATCCAGGGCATTCCTCTTCACACCACTAACAGCATTGGAATCCTAGGAGTCGGTAGATCGATTGTAATCCAATTGTCATTTGGAGAGCAAACCTAACGAGGCTTAACAAACAAAGCCTAGGTTCATCAATAATTATGGAGTTGTTCCCACTGCTTGACGATCCAACGCCGGCCAATAGTCTCCGGGGAGAGTTTGGCTCTCTGTGTGTCCTCTACCCTATTCCGCCATCACACCGTTGGATGCTTCATCATCATTTCATCGGTCCACACCATCCAACCAACGAAGTTTTGGCCTTCCACGACTCCTACGCCCATCAGGATTGCTTGGGTGTCCATTCTTTGCACATGACCATCTCACCTCAGTCTATTAAGCTTGATATGAGCTACCAGCCTTACTGAGAACACAAGCCTCGGAACCACGCACGTGCTGGCTGTGGAATGATCCAGCGCGATTTTGCCCAAAAGGTTACAATTTGAGGGTCTTTAATCGGAGGTACAGGTTCCTTTGAGGCTGGCAACGATTCGGCAGCTTCTCGTCTACCATCAGATACGATCCATAAAGATTCAGATCCTTTTGAATTGTATGTGTGGTGCTTACGTCACTCTCTCTCTCTCTCTTACAAAGTCGCAGTATTGTTTATAATTAAAACGTAATTTCTGTAATGCGTCATATTTTTATCACCCACCCGGAAATCAATCCATTGTCGATGAATGGCGATGTGTAATGCATTTTATATTTCTTTGTTATTTTTTTAATTTTAAATGGCTGTATCTTTCTATTATAAATTATATATTTACAACCAGACCACTGATAGACAATTTTTTTACATAATTTATTCACAGACTAAATATATTATTGAGCAAACTGATCCGAATATGGCAGAACAGAAAAATATCGAATAAAACGAAAAAGCGGCTCGTGCCGACTCTGGTATTCTCCATCTTTCTCTACGGCTCAGAATCTTGAAGATGTGGTGCTGGCGAAGGATTCTGCGCATACCGTGGACTGCCAAAAGAACCAATGTTTCGATTCTGCGACAACTAAACATAAAAACGAGACTGTCAAGTATTTGCTACCAGCGTGTCCTTCGCTATTTTGGGCACATAGCGTAGGCAGCCCGACAGCCTGGACAAACTGATGGTGCTTGGCAAAGTGGAGGGGAAACGACCACAAGGCCGCTCCCCCACACGGTGGGGGAAAGCCGAGGACAGAATGGACTGGAGAAAGCTCATAAAGACCGTGACCCAGAACCTGGACCAGAGTGGACATGACCTTCAGAAATGACCGAGAGAGAAATATATTAATGTGACGATTTTAGTGTCCGACCAAACTTTCGGTTTCAGTTTTGGTCACATTCAAAATCTGGCCGAAACCACCAACCAAAGCTACTGTTAATAATAATGTTGGCAACACTGATTTGAGTACCATTATGTCAGTTACTTATGATTTGAATAGCATCTTCTTAGTTCAGTTGTGCCAACGTAAAGATAAAAGCTAATAATAAAATATGTTAGAGATTGTAAAGATTATTTTTTATTTGTAATTTTCCTCAGCGAAGGATTAAAGATATTTAAGAGAACTTAATGTTTGCGTGTTTGCACCCATTTAAATCGTATGTTATTTTAGCCCACCGCAGCGGAGCGAGAGCATGAATTAAACGATATGGTACCGCATTGCAGTGGCACCATCTAGACTCAGTATTTATAATTATAACTTATGAATTAATTTCCATCGTTTCCACGTTTTACCCAACTTTAAAAAAAGGGGGTTAGTCGAGATTTTTTATTTTTTTAATACAATTTATGGAAAATAGTAGTGCATTATATAAACCAGACGCAGGGCCGAACTTAGCCATGACGGCGCCCCGGGGGCGTCACGGTTTTGGTGTGTTAGCAACACTGTTTATAAAGTGGTATTAGCAGGTAGTCCATTTTATGTTATGTCAAGTAGACAATATATATAACGTTTAGTGCGATAGATTAGTCTCTCTGGTGGTGTGGCGTTAAGCCTCCAATTGTCGAGCAACACGTGAGTAATGTACTTTATTATTTTGGTGTTTGGTGGTGAGGTCGAGCGGTGAAGGTGAGAGTTAACCTGCTCCTGGGTCTCTAGCCCCAGGCACTGCTGCTTCCATCTAGATTATATGTTAATGTTGACGTCCATCCCTCCTAATTCTTGCACCTATGACACTATCATCTTAACACTATGACGTAATTCCCCTTCTCTCACCTTTAAAGCGTCAGTAGCTCATCTCCCCTCTTTCTTGCACCTATGACGCCATCATTTTAACACTATGACGTAATTCCCCTTCTCTCACCCTCAAAGCGTTAGTAGCTCAGTGGTTCAGGCGTTGGATTCATGGTCGACGATTCAAATCTCAGTCAGACGTGGCCCAATCCTAACACAAGCATTTACCGTAGTTGGAGGGGTTAAGGAATACTAGTACTATGTGATCCATACTGCTAGTATTCATTTTTTTTTAAAGCCAGTACTGACAAGAAGCGATACTCTTTTATCTCATTCTCATTACCTATTAATGCATTCTTCTCTTCGCTCCACCAAGTTCTGGCTCGGTCTACTTGTAAAATAGGAGTTACATAAAACACAATAAAATCAATATATTTTAATTATAATTAATAAATTATAGTACTTAGATAAGAAATGAAAATATTTTCTATACTTTTACTGTAGCGGTAATAGTTGGTATTGAAATTGTGACTAGATGAATGTTGGGCAATTACCTTACTTTTAAATCACATTAAGATTTGAGTAGTAATCATATCAATAAATTGAGTATTAAGTAGAAAAGGAGTAAAGCAGAGGAGGCAGTTCGGCACCTTTATATGTTGCTTACTGAATCCATCCCTGTATTCAACTCGTACTATATTAAACCTAATTTAAACCGCAAGAGGTATTGAGTTGTTAGTCATTATAATATGGCGATGAAAACATCCTGTCGACGCTATCATATTGATTCATGGAAAAATATTATATTATATAACTAGTCAAAGCGCGTGACTTCTTCTCGTTGCGTTATATAAACAGTTGGTTTTTTTATAACTTTAATGCTTGTGTTAGTGTCCAATAACTGGGATTTGAACCAACTGACCTACTGACGTTTATTCTGTGTGAGGACAACAATTTTTTTAATTATCATACAATTATTTTTATTACTAGTACCTATTTTTTTTGCAACAGATCTAGCTACAAAGATGAGTTAGTTGGCTCAAAAGGGCTAGTACGCACTGCCGTTAAACCAGACACATAATTAAAAAAAAAAAATCTTTGAATAACAGAAAAAAAGCGCGGGAATCTCTGTAAAATAAATTGGTTTTAAATGTGGTTTGGATATGTCCTCAAGAGATGTTTTTGAAAGGCCCGCCTTGTTCGGAGATTACAGCGCTTTTTCTTTGATTTATGAATTCAAAGACATCTACTACCACAAGGAATTGTAGAACTAGAAGACACGGCTTCAGACTTACAATAATATGAGTAAAGAAATAACATACTAAAGACAAGGCTGTACGGTGTAATACCTTTGCCTTTTCCATTATAGAATATAATAGAGGAAGAAAACCACAAGGAATTTTAGAACTGCAAGAAAAATAAGCCTTTAGACTTACTATAAAATAAATAAAGAATTAACCTACTAAAGACAAGACTGTACGGTGTAATGTAAACCTTTGCCTTTTCCATTATAGAATATAAATAGAGGAAGAAAACCACAAGGAATTTTAGAACTGCAAGAAAAATAAGCCATCAGACTTACTATAAAATAAATAAAGAATTAACCTACTAAAGACAAGACTGTACGGTGTAATGTAAACCTTTGCCTTTTCCATTATAGAATATAAATAGAGGAAGAAAACCACAAGGAATTTTAGAACTGCAAGAAAAATAAGCCTTCAGACTTACTATAAAATAAATAAAGAATTAACCTACTAAAGACAAGACTGTACGGTGTACTACCTTTGCCTTTTCCATTATAGAATATAAATAGAGGAAGAAAACCACAAGGAATTTTAGAACTGCAAGAAAAATAAGCCTTCAGACTTACTATAAAATAAATAAAAAATTAACCTACTAAAGACAAGACTGTACGGTGTACTACCTTTGCCTTTTCCTTGGAATATTAACAAAAGGAAAAAAAACTTTGAATGACTTTGACATTGACAGCTGATAGTAACACCAACAGCTACCTTGCACGGAACAATAAATTTTGTTTTTATTTATGATTTTAATTAGAAAGTTTGTAGTTATTTATTATTCGGCAGTCAACTGTTTCGTGTGTCTACTGTTTAGTGAGTAGTGAGCGGTCGCTTTCTATTGTGCTATGTGAACTGTTTGGAGGTAATTCACTTGATATTACTAAACATATTTATTATTGTAAACTTTTATAAACGCCCACTTTTTTATACAGATTAATTAAAAATCTAATTTATAATTAATTCAGTAGACAAGTATAAGAAATATTTGATTTAGTGGTTAGTTATGCTTCCACATATATTTTCCTAAGCATTGAAATGGATTTAAATGAAAAATAAATAAACATTGTTGCTTTTCCTATCCCCTTCTCAACAAAATACAGTAGAAGCCTTATTGTCATAGAATTTTATTTTCTCTGTCTTCTCATTGGAGTTTTAACATCCTCTCAATGAGAAAGAGTTCTCTTTTATGTAAGAAATGTTTAGACTAAGTAGATTAGCTGACACCTACTAGTAACTTAAGTGTATCATCAAGCGTCTCATCTCTGTATTCCTTCAGTGTATATACAAGTAGTATTTAATTAACTCTGATAAAAAAAAGGGTATGTGTCTGTGATACATGACTTTCCGAGTATGCCATATATGCATTTACAAATTAACAATTATACTTGCAATATCTGTGTGCGTTGTTACAGCAAAAAGGGCCTCCAAGTACCGCCCACCACTGCCTTAATTTCGTCAACCCATTGCCTAAGTGGTCTGCCTCGTTTTCTTTTCCTGTTGGCTGTGTACTAGTTCATCACCAATTTCGACCATTTGTCTATTCTTCTAACAGTATGACCTGCCCATTTCCATTTGAGCTTTTTAATTGTTAGCATGACATCTTTTGTGACATGTTTGACACAAATTAACAATTATATGTGATGATTAATTACTCAATAGCAGTGATGGTGATGGTCCGAGTTCAATTCTGGCCACACACCGCTAACTGTACTGAGATATGTGTGTTTTAATTTATTTTTAATTAAATATCACTTGCTTTAACCGTGAAGAAAAACATTGTGAGGAAACCTGCACTCCTCAAGAGTTCCTCAGCTTCTGTGTTAGTGTGTGAAGTCAGCCAACCTGCACTGGGTCTGGGTAGTGTACTATGGCCTTGCAAGCAGTGGTTGTGATGATGATCAAAATATTTAAAATTATTTCACGAGAATTATAAAATGGAAGTTAACATTCTTGTTTACATACTTGTTATTAATTAATATTCATGAATGAGTTGAAAACGTGTTTTAAGTTATTAAGTTACAACATGAATATATTTATTCAGCACTTATCTATACTTATATTATAGACATGCTGTGTCTGTATCTTGGACATTTCAAAAAAATTAGTGAAAGATGTGTGAAATAATTAATAGAACATGTTAAATATTTTTTTTTGTTTGTTTGTGCATACAACAGCTTGACAGATTTCATTGAAATTTGGTAAATGGATACTTTACTTTGTACTTCTTTAAAATAGATACATAGAAACAAAAATAAAAGAAAAGCAACAGATGATAAAAGAGGGAGGACAGAGCAAAAATAAAATTGAATAGGTAAAGGATAGAGAGAAAGAGAGAGAAAATCGAAAGAAAGGAAGTGAAAAAAGGCTAATCATTCTAAACAGATAAAAATAAAATTAACGAGAGAAAAAAGAGAGAGGATGAGTGACAAAGAGGAGAGACGTAAATACTATAGACCTCTCAGTAAAACAATTTTTAAAATCGGATCAGTAGCAACAAAATTGCCATATTAATTAAAAAATGTATATGGCAACACTAATTCACCTTTGTCCCTCACGAATTGTGTAGTTTTCTAAGAGAAAAAATTTTTAAAATCTGATCAGTTACAGCAAAATGTCCATATTCTATTAATTAAAAAATGTACATGGTAACACTAAATCATCTTTGTCCCTCTCGAATTGTGTAGTTTTCTCTTAGTGAAAAAATTTTTTAAATCGGATTTGTAGTTCCTGAGAAACTCTTCAATTTACAAAATGGCCTCCTTATGGCACTTAAATGGCCATATTTTTTCAATTAGAGTATTTATGGCAACACCACATAGCCTAATGTTACTACGGAAAGAAAGTAGCTTCCTATCGGTTCAGTACTTTTCGAGCCTATTCGGAACAAACAAACATACAAACAATCAAATCTTTCCTATTTATATAATAGTATAGATAAGCGCCAATTCCTGTGTCCCTAAAAAATCTCTTAAAAATGTTTACCCCTAAATAAAACCACTGTTTTTATATACATTTTCTCCCCCCTAATTGGCAATAAAGCAACAACATTAAATTGTTTAATACGACATGATTTTATCTTAACAGTCAACAACAGAGAACAACAAAGACTAAAGAGAAACAGTTGAAAGCTATAGATTATAACACCCTTCCCACAGATACTAAAATCTATATTGATTAGGGAGATTTTCCCTAGAAACTCTGAAAGTGCCCCTCTATATGCGAGCTAATAGATTTCTGAACTCCAAGTAGAGTCTAAGACTTGTGACACTGGAGTAGATTTAAGGGGTCGCTTTCAGATGCACATCAACACTCACCCTTTCCACTCGTGTTACGCTCCCTTTCCAGCCAAATTTGGTATGATCCTGTTAATGCAGCTTTAGATACTCATTCTACTATAGAAGTCTTTTAATAAGTTATAGAGAGATTTTGCTGGTATACCTCTTGCTCCTAGTTCTACAGCATATAAAACAGCCATTGTTATCCATAAACGTTTATTTGTTATAGGTAAACAATGGAGGAGACCATATCTCTCCGGCAGGCAGCTCCACAGTGGACGCTAGCTGGAGACAAATCACTGTTGGGCATTTTGGAGAAACTACATAAGGTATGATTTTTTATTTATTATAATTAAATTCAGTCAATAATCATATCTTTCACTCGTAGCAAGACTCCACCAGGTTTGGAGTATTCCAAAGTTGTGAACTGTTATGAGAACCCATAAATTGTCAATCATTTACAAACAGGCTTTCAACTCTCATGATGTCGATGATGAAATGCAACTTCCTGTATGAATGTGGGTTTATGGTACTTAAGTTTAATCACATTAGAGATAACAGTGATACCAGGTCCCCGGTTTCCAAAAGACTGGAAAAGCCAAATAAGCATAAGAAAGGGAATTAAACCTAAAACGTTTTGATAGGAAATTTATTAGTCTGACTGCGGAGCTATGTAACTCACATTCCAGATATTATCCCACTTCTGAGAACAACAGTTCAACTAACAGACTTCCCCTTTACATGGGTCAAAAAGGGATTAGAGACTTTTCAATTTGAGTTTGAGTCACTCTGTTTATTAGTGAAAACCGCATGAAAGTCCGTTCAATAGTTTTTACTTTTTTTTTTAGAAAATAATAACAAAATGTCAAGAAACAAATGCCAAGTTGGACATGATGGTGGACGCGTTGGACGATGCCAGTGTGGACCTACAGAATGTTAATAATAAGTAAGTAAACTTATAAGCTTTGCAATGCATACTCACCCTCACTATTAGTGCTCTCATATAAACAACTAGAGAACAGTTGACTTTACTACTCGACAATATTTAAAATATCAGTTCAGGAAGCTGCCCACTGATCAGGGGCATATGACATGATATGATAGATAGTATTCGTTCTATGAAATTTTTTTTTATGGTAGATAAGATGTAAACGAGCAGATGGTCCACCTGATGGTAAGTGGTCACCATCGCCCATGGATATTAGCAAAACAGGAGATGCCCTCTTGTTTTGACAATGCGTTGTATCCTTGAAGATAGAATGGGGAGGGGGAGAAAAAAAAGAATGCTGCAGTTTCAGTGTACCCTAAGGGAGAACCGGGGGACCACCAGATCCGCAGCATTAATTGGATGGGAGAGGGAGGGGGTAAGTCTTGTGATCGCAAGCCAGTCGGGGAACAGATCCCCTACCACCAAGGAAAGTCTTGTCTTATCAAAGTACTGCTATCTAGACAGAGGTTATAAGTAGTCGAGCCAGTGGAGGTATTATTTAACTACTATGTAGGTAGTTTAATATTATATTTATTTTCTAGATTTATGGCTTTGAGTAACAGTCAGTTTGTAGAGAGCAGAGTATATGATGAGGATGTTGTTGTCCCTGAAAATATTGAACAGGTAAGTCTAACTTTTTAATATTCTGTGAATGCAGCCTTATTCTTAAAATTCTGTCTACCCAAAAAGTAGCATATAAGTATAATATTCATGAAAATAATGTATAATAAATGTATTATTGTTGTGCCAAAATTACTCTAAAGTTAAGGAAAATTTCATGATGTGGCAACACTATCACTTTGACAAACAGCCTTAAATATCGCGCGCCGCAAATAGCATTTAGAATTCCTACAGTATGACGTCATCGTATGGAGCTAAGTAAATTTTGTTGCCATAAATAATTATCCAAAAAAAGAGTTCGTTTAAAGTTATGACGTCATCACGTTTATACGTCACTTTATTTTGGACTTAACTTTTCCATATTTGTCTAATAGTGCCTGATAGTGCAATTTGTTAGAAAGAAACAGAATATATATCTGTCTCTTTCCTTACACGAATTACAAACATACACGAAAGACCGGAAGACAGAATAGAGAGAGAGAGAGAGGAGATCTCATTGATTCTCCGAATGGGTCGTACCTGTAGTTTGTATCTTTGTTACTCAATTACACAAAAACGGCTGAACGGATTTCAATGAAATTTGGCACACAGATACTATATAACCTGGATTTACACAGGATTCTTTTTATCCCGAAAAAATTACTATGGGATAAAGATAATTATAAAATATATTTACTGTTATATTTTGAAGATAAAATGTTTTTTTGATGAATCTAAGAATTGTACGTGATAAATTGCACCCATGCTAAGTTGGAGATGGGAGAGGGGGGGGGGGGGGGGGGGGGTACAAGTGTTGTATATTATTTTATATATTTCCAGCCTGAACCACCAAAAGCAAATCAAGAAAATGATCTACAGAAAATCAAAGAGGCTCTAAAGAAGTTATCAATGATGCACGAACCGGTGCAGATACTGGACAGCGACAGCTCTGATGATGAGGAGACAAGGTATTGGATATTATATTAGCCTACCCTCGCTTCGCTGAGTTAAATGAATTGTACTTTATTGTGTAGCTGCCGGCACGTAAGTGTAGGTTTGACCTTAACTGCAACTAACTTGCATTCAAGGACAAGTCAATATTGTTGCTCAAACCTATAGTTAGCAACGTTTGTCTTACCCCCGTCTTATCGCTAAAAAAGCGATCTCTTCCAGCCAACCAATCTCATACAGGACATAAAATACATATACAAGATAGGGTGTCCTATTAAGAGAAAAAAATATATTTCAACTTATACGACACAGACTGACACTAACTGAACTCTGTTTATATTCCATAATGGAAAAGGCAAAGGTATTGCACCGTACAGCCTTGCCTATAGTAGGTGAATTCTTTATTCATGTCATTGTAAGGCCGAACCTTTGTCTCCACAATCAACCACAGATACACTGTACCTTCTATTGATCTGTGACATTACAGTGTTGCTATACCAATAAATTAAATTACCACCATTATGATTATTCTCCGACATATATATTAAATGATATATATGATTCTTTATCACTCTCTCCGAGTCTTCTCGCTTCCCTGAGGCACTAATTGAGATTTTTCAATATTCAGAGTGTTTAAAAAATAAGGTCATACCTGAATTGATTCGCATCTCGAGGTTAGGCAAATGGAGCGATTCTATTGGTTCATAACTAAAACATTCTTCGCTACGCATCCTAGCCTAATAATAAGCCTAGTGGAAAAAAAAATATGGATGAGTAGGTCTGTACTGTTTTTTTTTTTCAGTATAATATTAAAACCTAAAGACGTGTACGCTCACCGACCCCTACCATACATCATCGGGTCTGCTGCGTGGAAGAGTAAATGGCATGCAGGTTGGTAGTGGTCTTCGCATCTATAATATCATTTTAAAAAATATATAAATGTTTCTAGTTAGGAGTGATACATTTCTGAGACCTGTGAGGAGGCTTCGCTCTTCCAAGACAATGTTTTATGTTTGGAAAATAAGGGACTTTCTGTCTTGCTCACTAATATATCTCCATCCCTTTCCCCCGCACTCACTTCACTTATGATTCAAATAAAATACACAAGCACGCTTGCAAGAGTAAGTCGGTTTCGTTTAAACGAAATGCTTTCGTTACACTGAATCATGCTTCTTTGATTGAAAAAAAACCTTATTCCTATAGCTATAAGACTCATTTTAGAAATCACTAAGTATATCCATAATAACGTTTGACCGGCTAAATTACGTTTGACATATTTACGTAATATTTGTTTTGATCAAGCGTACCTCGTTGTTTTGTTGTCTATACTTTCGTTTAAACGTTATATAAATAATTTAACATAAACGATCTTGTTATCCTAGGCTTAAGTACTTTTTTTTTATTATTAATATAATTTTCGTTTTAGTGTCTGATGTTGCACAGACTCAAAGCTAAATAAAACTCGATTATAGGTTACATTAATATTGTTGTGAAAGCTGTGTACGTCTTTAATTGGTGGTTACATAAATGTAAAACCTTTGAAAAAATCAAAATCAATCAATTTGAAAAAATTAATAAATAAATAAAATAAATAAACGATGACTGTATATAATTTAGGTTCAATATATTTTAGGTTAGTTGTCGATTAGTTTATGATAAATTAAATATTATAAATGTGTAAATAAATAATGTAAGAAAAAATCTGAAATACGCCTGACACAATACCACATTGTACGCTTTTTCAACATAAATAACGTACGCGTTTGAAAGACGTATAAATATTTTGCTCAACGACTATAGGCTTTCATAAAAAATGCGTTATAAGTGAAAAGCTCTTCTAACAGCAAGCTTATTAAATTAGGAAAACGTATAAACGCGTTTTCAATTTTAAGCCGTTTATATCATCTCTACTTACGCCGGAGTCGCCTCTCGTGCTGTGACGCTCACGCCGTTCGGTTAAGAACTACTCATACATTTTTATCCGCTATCTTGTACTTAAAACCGCATCGCAATGTTAACATCTTAAAGAACCGCCTCATCAACGCATCATCAAACCGAAGAAAAGCCGGACCATAGTGAGTCAAAAGTGAGTGAGTGCTTCCATTACCACCCGCCATCTTTAATTTTAGTGAGCAAGCAATAATTATATAAAATCGTTTAACCGCAACAGCCTACAGTCCACTATTAACTAATTATAAATGGTAAAAATCCCCACCAACAGTATGTATTTTGCGCGCGTAAGTATAATTACAGTAAAATAGATTAGGTAATCATTGCATTTGAAAGTAGTGTAAGAACGGCAACACTAAATTATGTATGTATACATCAGCCAAATTCAAGAGAGAATTAACAACAAATAGTGTTCCAATTACGACTTATTCACTTGACTGCTGCTGGTTCACTAACTAATATATAACTTACTCACCACAACACTACAAGTCAGCTGTTCAAAAACCTAAGTAGCATCGAGAGAGAGATAGTCTCTGATTTAATTTTTTTTTTTTGGAAGGACTTTCCAAGTGCTGACGTAACAATTTTTATTGTAAACAAAATTTATTGTAGAATTTTAAAATGTTATATTTCGGAAACTATTAATTTCTGCAGTTCGAGATCTTGTGAGTGAGTGAGTCTAGTAGGCCTAGATCTATCGCCAATAAAATTTTGGAGCGAAACCATTACGTCAACGCCTGAAATGTTCAGAAGTAATTTTTCGTTCTCTCCCCATAATTCCCAAAATATGTGTCAGCGGCAAATAAAAATGGGGGGATTGATAGAGGGGACCCCCATCTACCCCAATCACAACCCCTGGCCCCCCTTCGTTACGGCAGCACTTGGAAAGTCCAGCCTTTTTTTTTTAAGATTACTAGCAGTATGGATCACATACTACTAGTATTCCCTTTACCCCTACTAGTAAGCTGTTTATTAGCTTACTAGTAGCTTGTGTCAGGAGTGGGCCACGCCAGTAGTCCAATGTCCGGGATTTGAACCCACGACTTGTTGATCGTGAATCCAATGCCCGAACCAGTGACCTACTGATGCTTCAAATTTAATTGAAATTCGATTTATTTTATCTTACTAATGCAGTGTCTGGCCTCCATTTTGTTTCAAAATATTACCACCTACAGTTTTTTATTACATATACAATAAACTTTGAAACTTAATTTTTTTTTAATGATAGTTAAGGCACAAACGAGCAGAGGGTCCACCTGATGGAAAATAGCCACCGTCGCCCATACACATCGACGAAACTAGAGGGTATCTTGTTTTGTCGATGCGTTGCCGCCTCGAAGATAGAGTGAGGTGGAGGAGCGAAGAGAAGACTGCTGCGGTTTCAATGGACCCCGGGCAAGAACCCGGTGTTCATTGGAATCGCAGCAGTAATGGGATGGGAGAGGGAGGGATAGATCTGGCCCCGCTAGATGGCGTAACCACACACTCATTTGTTTACTAAGTATTCTTAAGTATTTGTGTGGCAATAAAACATAGCCTAAGTTCTTCCTCAAGCTCTCATATATCTCTGTATCATATTTTATTAAAATCAGTTCAGTGACTTACAGCTGATTGTGTATCAGACAGACAGAGCGTCTATCCGTCAATAGATGGCGTAAGTAGTATATAAAATCGCAGTTTAGGTTTAGAATTCTTGACTGTCATTGGTTGCTAGGTAACGCTTTGATGGTAAACATTTTCTTTCGAATTTGTATGAAGTATAATGATGACTCTTTGACAGGTCTATTGCGAGAAGAATCAGACAGTGACAGTTCAATATCAAAACATGAGGAGCCTGAAGAGTATTCCGAGTCCGAACCAGAAGCTGTGGACGTACCGACGGATAAGCAACGCACTGTACGTATATCTAATACTAATATATAAAGCTGAAGTTTGTTTGTTTGAACCCGCTAATCTCAGGAACTACTGGTTTGAATTGAAAAATTCTTTTAGTGTTAGATACCCCATTTATCGAGGAAGGCTATAGGATATATATCATCACGCTAAGACCAATAGGAGCGGAGATACACGCGGACGAAGTCGCGAGGGTCGACTAGTTTGTTATGTATAGTAAAAAAGATGAAGAGTCTGTTTGTTTGAACGCGCTAATCTCAGGAACTACTGGTTCGAATTGAAAAATTTAGCTTCTATATACGTGATGTGTATACGGTGATAAAACAAAGTTTTAGCTACTTTAGAGTTGTATGTATGGTGCCTACGCCACACTCTCTCTACTCACTCAAAGTTACAAAATTCATGGAAAAAGCAGTTCATATATATAATTGTTTTTTTAGATCTCATCATCATCATCACTACCATCGGAAGAGCCCCAAGCACCACAGAAACCAGCAGACATCGCTGCTGAGTTAGCGAGGAGACTGGCTGGACCTCCTCTCAAGGTTTTTTTTTCTCTTTCTCCTCTCATTTATATATCAAATAATACAGTGTCTCTCAAACTGTATGTTGGGGGTTGTATGTAAACTTTGAGTTATATATAGGTTACGTTATATATACCTCAAAGTTGCCATACTTATCTGCATAGTAAATTAGGTTTGTAAAAAAGTAATCATAGGTATTATAAAACCATAAGAGAATCTGCTTGTTCATGATGTATGATACTAGTTTAAGGTCTGTTTGTTACAGTTACCAGTACAACCGGAGCCCGTGGAAGAACCTCCAGAACCTTCTACGAGGAAAGTGTACAGGGTTGAGAAGCCTACACCAGGTATGTTATACTACCCACATTCACCCAATTAATAATAAACCTTCTATTTGACTAAACATGGTCCGCGTAGCGCCGCGCTACCTATACAGGCTTTCGGTCAATCATGACGTCATATTTACTGCTTACTTTATTACAAGTTTGTACGTACAATACGTTTGTCTTTTCTGCAGTGCTATTCTCTTAAATCTTCACCCTTATGTTGTTGACACACCACCAATTCGCACGAAGCGCTTCGCGGCTTCCTTCCTCATGCGCACAGCTAAGGATTGGAATTCTCTCCCCTCGTCTGTGTTCCCTCCAACATACAACTTGGGGATCTTTTAGAAGAGAGTGTATAGGCTACTTACGGGAAAGCGAGCTCCATCTTCGGTTTAATCTTTACTTCATCAGGTGAGATTTAAGCCAATCGCAATCCCGTCACGAATTAAAAAAAAATACAATTTCGTGGCTGTACGCAGCGACGAGCTCGTCGCCCGTGCGCGTATTCCGTAACACATACGTACTCGTCGACGAACTGATGGCTGATATTTTGACGCTGTTTTTTAAGGCGAATAGGAAAGAAAATTAATATATCTTGACTAGAGGTGAGGCTGACGGCGAGCACGACGTTGTTTTTTTATAGGAATATCAATTTTTATTGATAACTGTCAATTCGCTCGCCGACGAATAGTTTTAACTCCCGCCCGTCACAGCCTTGAGCGCTAGAGTAGCCTTTTCCAATAAGAGTAGAATACCAAAAGAAATTTCATCGATGTGACAGCGCTGTACGTAAGGCTGTTTTTAAGAGAATAGCACTGCCGAAAATCAGCGTTGTGACGACACGGCGCGCGTAGCAACACAAGCTGAGAAGACTACCACAAATTTCTTTCTAACTTCATGACAGCATATATTCTTAGGATACAATTTAACAGTACTTAAGAATACACTTATGCCAAATTGTTTTTCAATATTTATTGAAAATGACTAAGTTTAGAAAAAATCACTCGTATAGATCGTAACACGATGCTACATACTGTAATATTCCATAATGATCAAGAACACCATAGAAATCTTACGACTTATCCGGCTCGAAGGACCTGTATATTTTAGCTTGGTTTCGAATTTCTATTGATTGATTAAGAGTTAATTAGGCTGTCTTAATATTATACTAGTCGACCCTCATGACTTTGTCCACATAGCACTGAGTTTGTCATAAGATCATCATCATCCATATAGGTCACTATATCCCTTTAAAAGGGATCAGAAGGTTACCTTGCTATAATCCGCGGCAATCCGTGCCGTACGAGTGTGGTTGTTCAGCTTGCCGCGGAATATAGCAAGGTAACCTTTTGATTCCTTTTAAATCATGAATTTCCGCAAAGTAACGCCTGATTCAGTTCAACACTATATCCCTATTCGCTAGGTAACTAAGTGGCTGGTTCGATAAGTAGTTAGGTAGCTAGGATGGTATGTAGCTAGTTTTCTAGTTCGCTAGGTAACTAGATGGTTACGTACTTGTGTGGCTAGGTAGTGAAGTGGTTAGGTAGATCGCTATGGCGCAATGTCACTTTATCACTATTTTTTACATACGATACCAATACTTGCTCCATCTCTATTCTTCGGATGGAGCTACCTTTTGCTTGTTAGATAGAAATATATGTGGAATTGGTATTTGCAGCTACAATTTTCTCCGATGAGCCCCCACCCCTCGACACGATGGAGTCGGAGTATTCTGATGATGATATATTCGCGGAGTTGCATAGAAAACCCTCTCAACCCAAGACTAGCCAGTACAATAATATAGTAGATGATCTATTCGGTGATGACGGCTTTGGGAATCTCGATGATAGTGATGATAAGGTAAGCATAAAAAATGTACTATAGTTCAATTGTCAGGGATTTGATAGGATGTCAAATTAATACTACTAATTTCTAATATGTAAATTCAAGATGGTCGACATACTATTATGGTCATGGCGGTCTGCTCGCAATGATTTTGTTGTTGTTAAATGCTTCACACTACTAGCGCTATCTATTGATACAATTGATATTAGGGCTACTTGCCCTCCTGCGTCCAACTCCCACCCCTCTTCCACCTCCTGCTTAACCACCCAGATACCACGGCGTATTGGGATGTGGGTTGCCCACCCCCGCGGCTAGGACGCAACGCACGCCAGTGGATTGCAGATAAGGTGACTCTCCCTTCCCTTGGGCCAGTCTAGGTCTTGTTTGGGCCCAAGACCAAAGGCATTGATGGAACTAAAACTGTATGTATTTGTTTTCAGCCACATACAAGTACACAAACACGCGAAAAATCTCCTCTTTTCGATGATGGAAATGTTAAATCGGTATTGGACGAGCCTGCTAAAAAAACTGTAGATGTTGATGTCAATACTAAGGTTTGTATTTATTTCAAAACTTGGAAACTAATATTTACTTTATTCATTAATTAACAAAAGTCGTTTTTTCAGAAACCAATCGGAGGCATTTCACTATTTGGATCAAATAAAGGCGCTGAAAGTATTGGAGCTGCCATTTTGAAACGAAATCAAAGAAAATCTTCCACTACTGATGAAGAAAGTGACGTCAAAGAAACCAAACAATCTGAATCGATAAAAAAAGAAGTTGCAGATAATAATAAGAAATTAATTGAAGACCTATTTACTAAACCTGTAACAAAAAAGAAAGATATTCAAACTAAGGCTGTTGTCAAACCTGTTATAGATAAACCTAAGCCAGTGGAAACAAAAACTAAAGCCGTAGAAAAAGTAGATTTGTTTAGTGATAATATATTTGATGATATAGACGATATATTTACTACAAATGTAATTACTAAACCGAAAATGGATAAAAATACAAAATCGATTTTCGATGATGATGACGATCTCTTCTCTGAAGTTACACATAAACCTGAAAAAGCAAGGAAAGATACTAAAAGCATTTTCGATAGTGATGATGATCTATTTAAAGAAAATGATGCAAGACCATCTAAACAACAAGAAATCACAAAAGTCAGTACAAATCCTATTAATGTTGATACATCAAATATTGTTGCGAATAAAACCGTAAAAGAAAAGGAGAGTAAAATTAAAAGTATTTTTGATGATGAGAGTGACGATGATGATCTATTTGCTAATGTAAAATTAAACAAAACTGAACCTAAAACCAGTGATAATACAGAAAAAATAAGTGTTAGTAATGATAGTAATAAAAATGTTAGTATGATTAATAAATCTGCAGAAAAAGATACACTTAATGTGTCCAATAACAAAGTAGTTAATAAAACAAGTGAGTCGCAGTCACTTCTGAGCCCAAATTTATTTGATGACGAAGATTATGATTTATTTAATACTACTGCTCAGAATTCTGAAAGAAAAAGTGAAGATATAATTGAAGATGAATCTGAAAATGAAAAAGAAACTCAACCTTCCTTAGATGTGTCTACTAAAACTCATGTTACCGATGCAAGTAATGAAAAAGTAGAAACAGTAAAACATCATCTGTCTTCTCTCGATAAAGATTTGACTGCTAAAGCAACCAATAAAGACGTTAGCTTTGGAAAAGAACAAAATGTCTTTGAAAAAGAAGACAATACGTCTGAAGATGATTTTAATAGTAAAACTTTTGAAAATACGTCCAAGGAACCTCTGTTTGCGGAACCGGAACAAACTACCACCAATCAAGATATATTTAGTGATATTTTTGCCGATCTACCTCCAGAATTTGAAAAACCAAGTGAACCTAAAAAGAGTAAAAACGTTAATGCTCTATTTGATGATGATTCTGATGATGAATCGTTATTTTTTAAGAAAAATGATACAATCAGTGACGAAAAACCAGATGATAATTTTAATAGTGATAGATTTAGGATATTTCACGATGAACCTCCGGATATAGATGTTGATTTTGCTCAAAAACCTTTAAACAATGCAAAACAAAATTCAATTTCTGAAGAGGAAAATTTTGAAAATGGAACAGATAAACCTATAGAATATGTATTACCTCAAGATTTAGATGATCTAAATACTAAAAAAGAGTTAAATAATGATACGAGTGGTGTTAAAACATTCAGTGATGATAATAGTAGCAAAATTGTAGATATTCATAAACTTCTAGAAGAAGAAAAGGAAGATAACAACAATACAGATAATAAAGTACAAGATGAGCCTCAAATTGATGATGATAAAAAACCTATAGGAAAATTAAAACCAATAAACTTAAATATCGATGTCAATACTTTACTACCTGGTGCTTCACCTAAAAAGATTAAAGAAGAAACAGACGGACAAACAATATCTACATCAAATGAAGAATTGCACGTACATGCTAAGTCTGAATCTAAAATGGCTAAATCTGTCAGTTTTGATGGAAATCCAGAATCAGGAGTGTTAGATAACAAATTGTCTAAAGAAAGAGCTAAAATCCAGGTCAAAAGACGACCGTCATCAAGAAGAGCTAGATTGGAAGCTGTTAGGAAATCTGGGATAGAATTTGGATCTGATTCTACTGATAATTCTAGTTTTGATGAACCAAAATCTAAAATTGATGAAGAAACTAAAAGTGATGTATTGAAAGCAGATGATAAAATAATTAAATCTAAAGTTGTTTATATATTAAATGATGAAGATATATTCTCTACAAATACTAAAGGTGATGATGGATTGTTTACATCACCTGTGAGTACTGATAATGAAAATTTAGGTGAGAAAGTTGTTAATGTTGATGATGATGATGATGATTTGTTTAAATCAGCTATGATTACAAATAGTAGCGAAAAACGTAATAGGGTGCTCAATGTTGATGATGATGATGATTTGTTTAAATCGCGTGTAAATACTGATAATTTGAAATCAGACAAGAAACTGCTTAATATTGTAGATGATGATGATAATTTATTTAAATCACCAATTAGTAAAAGTAATGAAGAACCAAATAGAGTGATTAAAGTCATTGATGATGATGATCATTTATTTCAATCATCAGTGAATACTGATAATGAAAAATTAAAGAAGAAAGTGCTTGATATAGTAGATGATGATGATATGTTTAAATTACCTATAAAAAAAGATAAACAAACAAAAGTAGCAAAAGATGATGCGAAACAATCACTTTTCGGTGATTCCGATGACGATGAACTGTTTTCAAATAAAAGGGTAGATAAAGTGAAGAAAACTAATATTTTCGATTCTGGTAGTGAAGATGAATTGTTTAATAATAAAAAGAAAGAGAAAAAGGTGATAACGAAAGGATCGTTGTTTGATGATGAGAGTGGTGATGATGATCTTTTTGGTACGAAGAGTAGGAAATTAGGTAAGAAAATTCTGCTATATTTTTAACTTAAAAAAAAACCAAAAGATAATATAAATTTTGATGTTTTTAGATAAAAAACCTGAAACAACAAAGATGCAAACAACAACAACAGAACCGGTGTTTGATGATCCGTTGTCCATGTTGGGAGACGATGACAGCTAATTGTTGTACAAGAAATATGTTTTGGACCATCTTCCAAGTTACTGTAATTCATTCCACAATTGTAAATATAACACTAACTTATTATAATATATTATTGTTGATTATATTCAATTAATTGAATAAACGTTAATGGTTTTATGACAATAAGTGAAATTTTGTCATATTTCATTTGAGCTCAACTTTAGCTAGTTAATATATAAATATATAGAGCTGAGGCGTTTGTTTGTTTGCTTGAACGCGCTAATCTCAGGAACTACTGGTCCGATTTGAAAAATTCTTTCAGTGTTAGATAGCCCATTTATCGAGGAAGGCTATAAGATATATATATCATCACGCTAGACCAATAGGAGCGGAGCATCACGCGGACGAAGTCGCAAGGGTCGACTAGTAATAGATAAAAATTTTATGTGTTTGTTATCGAACTCCTTTGAAAAGGCTTAACCGATTTTTATGCAATTTTTGTGTATGGTAAGATCATAGAAGAGATCTCTTCCAGTAACCCCTGTAATATAGGAGAGGATGATTAGAAAATGCGGTGCAGGCACAAAAGATAATTAGAAATAAATGATTTATAAGTAACGAGATGGCCATTTTCTATCAATTAAAAGTGTAGCTTTCAAGCGGTAAAAGAATTATTAAAATCGGATCTGTTGTTCTAGAGAAAACCTAAACTGTTTAAAATGGCCACGTTATGGCACATAAATGGCCATATCGTTTTAATTAGAATATTTATGGCAACACCACCTTTTTTTTGTTTACGGAAAGGATGTAGCTTTCTATTGGTAAAAGAATTTGCAAAATTGGTTCAGTAGTTTTCGAGGCTATTCGCAACAAACAAACATACAAAAAATCAAATCTTTCCTACAATAACTACAATATAGTACATATACTATGTATATATCAAGTAAGGGGTGGTTAGGTTATCCTAGTGAGTATTATCTGGGAATGAGTTCCAGTTGGGCTGCGACAACAGTGAAAGAATTTGCTTGAAAAGTTGTTATTGTTGTTGATAGGGATCGTAACTCTGTTGTATATATATATATATTACCTCTAGGTGATAAAAGTAGTCCATATATGTAGCTTTATTTTATTTATTAAAGTTTTATTCAATTAATTGAAGCGCGAACAATATTGATCATTTAATTTAAACTCATACAAATTTATTCAATTAATTAAATATATTTTATTATCTGTTTCTTTTCGTTAGGGAAGTTTGAAAATCAAGTAAGCAGATTTATATAGAACATTTTTGGCGGGAAAGTAATTGACATTGTAAAAATCATTGCCATACCAAAATTGTAAATCCTATTACAGGTAAATGTTTATTGAGGAATTTTGAGATTAGTAAAAATTAGTTATTTTAATAAAAAATATTTTATTTATTAAAATATATATTTCTACTTATAAAAAAAGTTTATTGTTGTTTTATCTCTTACAGCTATTATATACTTTGTTTCTAGTTTAAATTGTATCTCAGTGCCTAAATATTAAATTGTGTTAAGTTTTAAACAAAATAAATATATATATTATGTAAATACAGTTAATGTAATTTTTCCGTCATTGGCGGAAACTGGTCTTTTTCCCGTTTCCTTCTCCTTTTCCCATCCCTTTAATAATGCGGTTCCAATGCTTTATCCAAAAATAATTTTGGTCTAAGATGGTTAATTAAGTAGCAACATTGAATTCATACGAGTATAACTTGATTGATTTCTTCTAAAAATATTTAAAGCTTCATTCTTTTAAATATATCAAAATAGTTTCATTCCCCTTCGTTTGTTGAGGATATTTTACTTTTATCTATTTATTAATTATTGATTTTTAGGTTACATGCTTGGTTTTCAATAGTTGGTCAATTTCATACGGCCGTCTCTAATTTCACTGATGTCAATTTGGGGATTATTTCCCTGAATTTAGGGAAAAAAATTATACAGGGGTAATTTTTTTTAAGGCACACAATAAGATTTGCTTTTTACATATTTTTGGTATTTTAATCAGCAGAAGACCTTTTCTTTTACATTCTTTTCTATATCTACAACATTGATAGAAATTTAATTAAATAGAAATATGCTACAAATAATTTAAAACAATGACATAAATATAAAGTACCTAATAGGAAACGGTATAATATGAGCATACATTTAAGTAGTTTTTTATTATCTTGTTTAAAGGTTCTTGAATCAAGCCCTTAAGAGCCTAACTAGTAATAGTAACGATATTGTTGCCATTTTAACAAGCACATTTGGGGGTTTTGACTTTTTGACTAGCTGTAGGGAGAAATATTTTTGAGAGCTGGTAACACTAACACATAGTTTTGATATGTGTCAAGCGTGGCTATCACAATTTTACAGCACAAAAATAATTAAAAATTAATAAAAATGAAGCTACCAGATAAAAAGAAAACTAAAAAACAGAAAATAAAGAGGAAAGCGATTGCTAAACCCAAAAAGGAGAAAGTGTTGGTTGTCGCGCAGGAATTCAAATTTGCTCGTCTTCTCTCAGGAAACGAGAAGAAGACCAGAGATCGCGTCTTAAAGACGTTTAAGAAGTGGCTCTTGAATTGCTTTGAGAAGAAATATGGTGAGTTGTGTGATTTTGTAACGTATTTGTTGTGTAACATGTGACGTTTGTAACATAACCTCAAAACAAAACAAAATATTGCAAAGCGTGGCTGTATTTAATAACAATATTAAATGTAATTTTTCATTCAAATCTTAAAATTTCAGTCAAGTTTGTATGCTTTTTTAATAATGGCTTTGCGCAATACATTCTGCCAGGTTCATATATAAAAAAATTCAAGGAGACTGCGCTGTATTTTTAAAGAAAAAAAAAGAATGTATTTAATGAAAAAATGAATTTATTCTATTGAATATAATTAATTATACTTTATCCTTAATGTAATATTAGTTTTCTTGTTCATATTTTCAATATTTAACATATGCTCATAATGATGATATACATGATATATTTCAGTCTAGCAGGATCACACTATTATAAAGAAGTGCTAAAAATTTATCCATTTGAAAAAGGTTCTTATCTATACTATTATATAAACAGGAAAGATTTGACTGTTTGTATACATATTTGTATGTTGAGAATAGGCTCAAAAACTACTGAACCGATTTTGCAATAGAGCGATAGAAAGCTACATCCTTTACGGGTAACATAGATAAATATTCAAATTAAAAAGATATGGCCATTTAAGTGCTATAATGTAGTAGTTTTGTAAATTGAAGGGTTTTTCAGGAACTACTAATCTGATTTTAAAAATTCTTTCACTGAGAAAAGTCTATAGTATTTCTGTCTCTCTCCCTCTTATAATACTATCATTCTCTCTCATCCTTTCTCTTTTTAATTTTTATCTTTATCTGTTGCACACACACATCATCCATTCGTAACACTACGAAATACAAAAATGGGGGAAAGTAATAGGTCTCTAACAAGGTAGGCAGGTACCACTTAGTTTTTAAATTTCATTAAATCTTTAATTTGTTTCAATATAATACTTTTCTTTTTAGGGTTCTGTACCCAAAGGTATCTAAACATTTGTACAGAACCCTTCGTGTGCGAGTCTCACTCATATTTGGCTGTTTTTTTCTTTTTGCTCCCTATAAGCCTGTATTTCTTTATAAATGAATATGTATTGTATTTTTTTTCTTAAATAAAAAATACTTAACTATAATTTTTTCTAGCTCACAATTCTATAAAGAAAAACATATCTAAATTCGTATTATTTGTTCATTATTGTTAATACACCATTCATATTTACCAGAATTTAAAGAAGATGACTTCATAAGAGTGTGGAAGGGACTCTTTTATGCTGTTTGGATGTCGGATAAACCACTTGTCCAGGTTCGTATCCTATTTAATAATAGCATTTTATTCAGATCACAATTCGTATATAATTTACATAGTTGTACATCCTAATCACAATATATAAAGCTATAC
This sequence comes from Limenitis camilla, assembly GCA_905147385.1. Lineage (NCBI taxonomy): Eukaryota > Metazoa > Arthropoda > Insecta > Lepidoptera > Nymphalidae > Limenitis > Limenitis camilla. The sequence continues at coordinate 468,284 of LR990252.1, read as the reverse complement.
CAACTCGACCCGCCCACAAAAAAAATTACTAAGGCTGAGGTATGTAGGGCAATACTCAAATTAGATCTACACAAGGCACCTGGCTATGATCTGATTACTGCAAAGGTCCTGAGAGAATTGCCTGAGGAGGGTATTGCTGTCCTTACACAGATTTCCAATGCTATACTAAGAAGAAACTATGTCCCACCACAATGGAAGGTTGCACAAATTATCATGATATTGAAGCCAGGAAAAAGTGCAGAAGAACCAAAATTTTACCATCTCATAAGCCTACTACCAATAACCTCTAAAATACTAGAAATCTTACTCTTGACTAAATTGAACCCCATCCTTAAAGATAGAAAGCTTATCCCGAACCACCAATTTGGATTTAGGCATGGACATGGCACAATAGAACAAGTTCATAGACTCGTAGATTGCATATACGACTGCTTGGAAAGTAAGGAGTACTGCTCTGCAGCATTCCTAGATATATCTCAGGCTTTCGACAGAGTGTGGCATGACGGCCTCCTATATAAGATAAGAAAAATGCTGCCAATAAACTACTACCTATTTCTAAAATCATACTTACTGGAGCGGCGCTTTTTCGTAAAACATGGTGAAGAAGTTTCAGATCTTTATGACATCCTCGCTGAAGTTCCACAAGGTAGTGTCCTGGGTCCAAAATTGTACCTTCTGTTTACGTCTGATTTACCTGTGTTTGACGGTACAATAGTGGGTACATTTGCTGATGATACAGCCATTGTGGCTACTAAAAGAGTGTCATCGGAAGCATCAAATCTACTTCAAAAAAGCCTAGACAACACCTCTTCCTGGCTTATAAAATGGCGAATTAAAGCCAACGAAACTAAATCAGTGCACGTCATTTACACACTAAAGAAAGATACCTGTCCTTCTGTTACACTCAATAATGTTAACATACCCCAAGCTGAGGAAGCTAAATATCTCGGAATTTACCTAGATAGAAGACTCACTTGGAAAAAACATATATTCACCAAGCGCAAAGCACTCAGTGTACAACTTAGGAAATATAATTGGATGCGAAGCAGGAAGTCCAAGCTGTCACTAGAAAACAAACTCCTCATATACAAATGTATCATTAAGCCAACATGGACCTATGGAATCCAGTTGTGGGGCACCGCTGCAAATTCCAACCTACAGAGATTCCAATCAAAAATCTTAAGAATTATAGTTGATGCTCCTTGGTATATCACTAATGAGAGATTACATCATGAACTAGAGATACCATACTAAAGCAAGAAATAAAAAAAATTATGCCTAAATACAAAGATCTTATATTAAATCATGACACTGAGTTAGCAAATAGGTTGATGAAACTTAAACTCACTCTTCCAAGAGTAAAGAGGCAAACACCCCTAGATTTATGTTGATTACAAACTACTCATGGTAAATCACCATGAGAGCTTACAAATACACATTGTATTGTATTGTATGTGGGCTCTTGTTTCCGCACTCAGACTCTAGTTCGGTCCATTTTGCGTGCAAGGATGACTGGTTATACTAGCCAGCCCAGCTCCTTCCAGAAGCGCAGAAGTATCCTGGGAGCTTCACAGGCTTCTTGGAGCGACCTCATGTCCTTGAGGATTTGTGCCCGTTGTGTGGCGACGCCCACGCATTCCAGGACAACGTGGGCAGTCGTCTCGTCTGCTTTGAGGCATCCCCTGCAAATAGGACTGTCTGTCATGCCTATAGTAAATAGATGTTTATTAAGTGGGCAATGTCCCGACATTACTCCCACTATTAAACGTAGATCAATGCGATTAAGACTGAGCAGTTTACGGGATAAGCTCTTCGACAGAGCAGGGAGAGCTTGTTTGGACTGCCTACAGTCTTCCGTGTTCCTCCATCTCGCATTGTGCGTGTCTATGGTAAGCTGACGCAGCCATGAGCGAAAGGTATTGAAGGAAAGAGGAAGGTATGGTGCAGGGCCTGACACTGTGGTCACTGATCCTTTCCTCGCTAGCTCATCTGCTGCGTCATTGCCTAGAGATCCTCTATGCCCCTTTATCCATTGAAGGACGACCCTGTTGACTGCCGCAATGCGTTGCAGTGCAAGGTGGCATTCGTGTATTAGGCTCGATGTGATGACTTCACTTCCGAGCGCCTGGAGTACAGCCTTGCTATCAGAAAGGATTCTGATTCCAGAGTCTGTTATTCCTCTGTTATAGACTGCGTTAGCCGCATGGGTGATAGCCACACATTCGCATTGAAAGATGGTGCTATGGTTACCCAATGCTAGAGATAAGTTGATGTTTAGTTCCATAGAGAAGACACCGGCTCCTGTACCTGACCCCAATTTGGAGCCATCAGTGTATATGTAATACTCCAGTGTCTTCGTATGGCTTTGTGGTTCATGTAATTGTATTTGATAGTTTCTATCAAATATATGTCGTTTTGGGATCCTATCACTGGGTGCGGCAAATAGTGGTTGTGACACTATCCTTTCCGACCACAGTTTAGTATGTGGACCCCCTCTGTTTTGCCATAGGCCTAAGTGATATAATCGTGTTGCTGCCATGGCCGCCTCCTGTTGAATAAACAGGTCTAGAGGTGGCAGACCTACGAACATCTCAATGGCTGCAGTTGGGGTCGTGCGCATGCAGCTTGTTACAGCGGAACAAGCCAGGCGCTGAAACCTTTGCAGTCTGGTGATAGCGGTGCTTAGTCTGGTCCTGGGCCACCAAACCACAGCACCGTAGGTGATAATGGGTCTAATGACGGCAGTGTACAGCCAGAGTGTAATTCTGGGTGATATACCCCAGGTCTTTCCTAGGAGTCTTTTGCACTGCCAGAAGGTAATACAAGCTTTCTCAAGCTTGCGTTCTAGGTGTTTGCTCCATAACAATTTGCTGTCAAGTATTACACCCAGGTACTTGACTTCATTTGTTAATGTGAGTTTTGTGTTGAAGAGTTTTGGTAGTCTAAGATTATTTATACTCCTCTTGTTAGTGAACAGCACTAGTTCCGTCTTAGTCGGGTTGACTGTGAGTTCGTGTTTGGTGCACCATTCCTCTACAACCTTGAAAGCCACTTTCATTAGATCGCAGAGTATGTTTTCAAATGGTCCACTTATTAGTATAGCTAGGTCATCTGCATAGCCCACTGTGTACAGCCGAAGTTCATTGAGGCGGGTTATGAGCTCATCCACCACAATGTTCCACAGAAGCGGTGATAGTACACCTCCTTGTGGACAACCTCTGCATACTACACCTCGTATAGTGGTGTTGACAGTAAACTGTATTACAAATACACATAGCTGTATGTTTCCAAAAAGCCTTCTTCAATCTGTGCCACATGCATCTGTTTAAAGCGGTTAACGTCCAGGTCCCACCCGCAATAACCTTAATGTCGTCCATCCACCTTTTTGTATTTCTATTTATTCCTTCTATCCTTTCCTTTAATTATGTGTCCTGTCCAACGCCAAGTTTCCCCACTGTTATCAACAGTACATCCTACAATTAATCTAAAAATTGAGTGTAATAATAAAAAAAAATTACTATCATTATTATTTTTCAGGAAGATCTATGTGACAGTATATCGGAGATCTTGGACCTGTTTCCTCCTGAACAGATCAAGTATGCAGTGATGATGAGCAAAGCTGGATTTAAGGTGCTTGCTAACGAGTGGTACGGGATAGATCATCACAGGATGGACAAGTTTCTTATGGTAATTATTGTCTTTTTCTTTTTAAGTTGTCTCCAAAGAATTAACTATTAAAATGAGTATCTTTGTCTTCAGCTGGTCCGTCGTTATCTTCGAGGCAGTCTCCGCTGTCTTTCCAGGTGCAAGTGGAGTCTTAACAGTTGTAAACTGTTTTCTGATATGCTCAGCACTGATGATGGTAATGTTATTAATATTATAAAGCTCTTATTTATTATCCGATCCTAATCGGCCTACCTTGACAAAAATAAGTGTCTACTTTTGCCTTTATTCATAAAAATTATATCAAGTATACTTAACCATAATCAATAAATCTTCAATCAATGAGAGCATAAGTGGAAATCTGTTTTTTATCCGACTCGAAGAACCAATGTTAGGAGGGAAAGTAAAACACTGGTCTTAATACTTACAAATACAATTTAATCAAACAAGAGTGCGATTTAATCGATTGATTACTTACTACTAACGCCATCTACTGGCAGGTATACAAGTTAAACCAAACAAATCCATTATGAATATGAACAAGTGTCTTTTTGAAATTATTGGACCATATATTATTAGATTGTTCAAGTGACCTCATAAGTCTCTAAAAATTATTAAATCTCGTTTATGTGCCAGCCCGGCGGATACGACGTTTGATGACAGCTCGGGAGGTTCAAGTTCAGTCCCACCATCGACTGGCAAGAGTTATGTGTAGAATTAAATATCACTTGCTATAACGGTGAAGAAAAACATTGTGAGGAAACCTGCACTCCTGAGAGTTCTCTATGTTTTCTGTTGGTGTGTGAAGTATGCCAACCCGCACTGGGCCAGCGTGGTGGTCTAATGCCTGATTCTGAGGGACCTGGCTCAGTAGTTTATTAAATCAGTCTTTTATGTGTTTCAGGATTATTGTCACTGAAAACACCTCAATACGCTCGCAATGCCACCTCCATGGTGCTGCACATCATTGATTGTTTTCTGGAAGAACTCTCCAAGGTGAGCTGCTGTTATTATATAGTTTTTATTCCCTTGACAATTATGGCCATTATCTAGAGATTGCTGCCTGAGAAGTCTTATTCGTACATAAGTGAGAAGAAGATTAATTCAAACTACACACATCAAAAAAGTCTAAGCAACATGTACTAATTTAAATTTTAGGATGGTTCTTCACATTATAACGTTGTATTTTATTTTTAAAATAATATTTTTAGGGTTCTATGATGTAAAAATAACAGCTGTTGTCTTTATAAGTTCTTTTCATAACAGAAATTAACAATATTAGAATATACTGTAGAAACTAAGATACATAAGAAACTAAACTTTTTTTTTACAAAACGAAATTTCTAAAGAAAATGAATTTATTGTGAAAGAATAGGACGATTTAATACAAAGTATGGCCTTCTCTTTCCGGTTGCGACCTGTCAAGTGATCTATGTGTTTCTCCAACTCTCCACAATTTAATAAAATAATTGTTGTTAAACCCAAGAGTGACGTCCTAACCAGTGATAACATTAATATTCCTGTATAAATTCAGTGAAATAGTTAAAATTACGGCATTATAACTATAACTATTTATAACCTCAATCTGCGGAAGTTGACGTATTTGACGTATCGTACGCCAGTGTTGCCGCGGGAAAATAAAAGAGCCATAGACAACCAGGGATACCAGATCTCAAATCGGGTTATCAATGCGAATAAAATTACGACTTGATAAAATTGGTAAAAATGGATATGGAACTACTACTTGCTAAAATGAAGGAATCATTAGAAATGCAAACAACGGCTATCACCGAAAAAGTCACCAAAACCCTTGCCGCTACTATAGACGACAAACTTAAACCACTTCTAAACGAGAATCGTGAACTGAAGCTAGAAGTTACGTCTCTAAAATCGAAAATACTAAACATGGAAAGAGATCTAAGGAAAAACAACATAATACTACATGGAGTAAAAGAAACCGAAAAGAACCCAGCAGGCCTATTAGATCTGGTTCTAGAAACTCTTAATAGTATAAAAGGAAAAACAGACATAGAGGAATGGGACAAATGGGAGATAAGCGACTTTCGCAGGCTAGGAAAACTAGCCCAAAACAAAACAAGACCTATCCTCATCTCAGTAACTCTCACATGAAGAAAAATTCAGCTATTCAAAAACAAAGAAATTCTTCCCAAAAAATATATATATCACCGAAGATTTTCCAAAAGAGGTCATGATCAAAAGGAAAGAGCTTAAAGCCCAACAGCAAGAGGAGATTAAAAATGGAAAAAAAGCCTACATTCGATATGACAAATTAATTGTGAACGACTCTAATGAGAACCTGCGAGAGAAAAGAAAGCGTGAAACTACTGAGTCACCCGAAGTACACAAGAAAAATAACGAGGCTGTAAGAGAAGAGTCAAAGAGGATAAATAGGAATAGTATGAAGGATTATCTATCCAGACCTGGGACCCAACTATCAATAGATTCAACTCCAAAAAACTAATAACCTCTGCCAACCGGAAGACACAAGCTATCAAAATAAACAAAACAAACACAACAGAAGAACGTTCTCCACCACCGCGGAGAAATTAAAAGACTACTACCCTCCAAACCAAACAAAACATAAGAAGATAAATAACAAACCGACCACAGAACATCTATATATCAACACACTGAATACACTGACATTGAAATCAGAAGATAGTTTGCAAGAATTGCTGCTAGCCACAAAACAGCTGAAATGGGACATTATAGGTTTGAGTGAGGTGAGAAGAATGGGTGAACGCATAGAAGAGTTTGAGGACTTTATATTTCACTATAAAGGGGAAACAAAAGGCAGCCACGGAGTAGGATTTATAATTAAAAAACATCTAAAAACCGCCATAGAAGAGATCATAGCAATTTCCGAAAGAATAACAGTGCTGAATCCAAATTTACATTCACATAAAGACAAATTAACCATAATCCAAGTTTACTCACCCACGGAAGCGGCCAAAAAAGCAGAAATAAAATTCTATGAAGACATCAATGCAGCCATTCAGAATCATGCCTACAAAAACCTAGTGATAATGGGTGACTTTAATGCTCAAATAGGAAGCAGACAGGAAAGTGAAAGTAATTTCATCGGACCCCACACTATAGGCAAAAGAAACAGAAATGGCAATAAACTAGTAAACCTGTGTTTTGAACATAATCTGACAGTTTTGAATAGTGTGTACAAGAAAAATATAAACAACATGTGTGGACCTGGGCGTCACCAGACGGAAAATACAAGAATCAAATAGACTAAATTCTATGCAACAGGAAAGAATTATCATAAAAACGAAATTTTATTGGCCACGCTAAACATCATAGCGCCGCTGCTCACATCCATCTTTAATGAAGTAATAAAAACAGAGACAATACCTACACAGTGGACAACCTCTACAATAGTGCTAATTCACAAAAAGGGAGATAGAAGCAATGTAGGCAACTACAGACCAATAAGTTTAATGTCAAATATTTACAAAATCTTTTCCAAAATCATTCTAAACCGCCTGACGAAGGTACTAGATGAAAACCAACCTAGAGAGCAAGCAGGCTTCAGAAGCAAGTACTCGGTTGTTGATCATGTCCATGTGGTAAAGCAAATCTTTGAAAAATATAAAGAATATGGCCTCCAACTATACTGCTGTTTTGTGGATTTATTGCAAAGCCTTCGACTCCTTAGAGCACAAATATATTTGGAACGCCTTGAAAAACCAAGGAGTTGAGGAAAAGTATATAAGAATCATTAAAAACATATACACTGGCAGCACAGCAAAAGTCAAACTAGAAAGAGAAGGAGAGCCCATAAACATCGAGAAAGGGGTGAGACAGGGGGACCCTCTCTCACCAAAGCTCTTTACAGCAGCCCTAGAGGATGTCTTCAGGCAATTCGATTGGACGGACCATGGCATCAAAATCAATGGGGAGTACCTAACAAACCTGAGGTTTGCTGATGACATAATCTTGTTTACAGAGTCAGCTCAAAAACTGCAAAGAATGTTGATAGATCTGGACGCGTACAGCAAAAAAACTGGGCTAAATATGAATATGTCAAAAACTAAAGAATGCAAGAAACAATATTAGTAAACAACATAGAAGTAGAATATGTAGATGAATATACTTATTTAGGACAAGTTATTACCACAGGCAACATATCCCACAAAGAAATCGAAACCCGTATAGGGCATGCGTGGAATAGGTATTGGTCCTACAAAGAGATAATGAAGGACGATCACATCAGCCCAACTCTTAAAGGAAAACTCTTCAACTCCAGCATCCTCCCGATCTTAACTCATGGATGCCAGACATGGGCACTAACAAAATCCCAGCAAACTAAACTCCGAACTTGCCAAAGGGCCATGGAGAGAAGCATGTTGGGGAAAAAAAGGGTAGATAAAGTCAGGCACACATTAATAAGAAAAACAACAAATGCCCAAGACGTGGTCACAAAACTGAGAACTCAAGGGAATGGGCCGGTCATACAATAAGGGGGACAGAAAAATGGAGCAAGTGTGTGACCCTGTGGTACCCTAGAGATGGAAAGAAAAAGAAAGGAAAACCATGGAAGAGATGGGAGGATGATCTGGTGAAGTTTTCTGGAAAAACTTGGACAAGACTAGCGGGAGATAGGGAAAAATGGAAAGGATTGGAGGAGGCCTTTGCCAAAGGGCACACAGAAAACAAAAACTAAAATTCAATATAATACACAAATCAATATACATGTTTTCTGATAAAGGGCTAAATAACTAATAATAACTAATGGCCTCCTCTGCTATTCAGAACTTGTCGGCAACGATTATTCATTGAATTAATGAGACTGTTTATGTCATCTTGCGGTATTCGCTCCCAATGGAATTGTAGCAAATCCTTCAGCTGTTGGGTTGTTGGCACTCCGTCCAAGTCCTTCAAAACACGTCTCTGGAGTATGTCCCATGCGTGCTCGATGGGGTTGAGGTCTGGCGATTGTGCAGGCCAAGGCAATACCCGGATGTTCTCCGTTGCCAAGTAGTCACTGGTTCGCCGAGCTGTATGTGAACGCGCATTGTCATGCATTAACGTAAAATCGGAGCCAAAGGTTTGTGCAAATGGATGGACATAAGGTCTGAGAATATCCTCAATGTAATTTTCAGCGTTCATGTTTCCATTTACTAAAACGAGCTCAGTTCGCCTGTTCTTTACAATACCCGCCCATACCACAACTGTTGAGCCGCTGTATGGATGAACTTCCTGAACGCACCTGAGCCTTTCAGTATTTCCGGTCCGACGGTACACTCGCACCCTTCTTGTATCAGGCCTAAACTCGAATCGCCACTCATCGGAAAACATAATTTTATCCCATTGTTCATGGGTCCATGTTATGCGTTCTCTGCACCATTCATTTCGACGAGCGCGATTCCCGTGACGTATCGGTGGGCACCTGATTGGGCGTCGAGCTCATAGGCCGTACTCATGCAGTCGATTTCGCACAGTTTGGGGACTTACATCAACACCACTTGAATTTTGTAGCCTCAAACTTATCTCTCGAGCGGTTAACATCGGCTGTATGTATCGGTCTTGCCGAGTGGTTGTACTCCTTTTACGGCCTGGATACTGTTCAGCAGGTTCCCCTGTATTATTGTAGCGCTGCCAAAGACGACAAATAACACCTCTATGAATGCCAAAATGTCGAGATACCTGAGATTGATTACTTCCCGCTTGCAACATCCCTACAGCTCTTTGCATTTCATCTGCTGTCAAATGACGTCGCTCCATGACGTAGAGAATATCTAACAATTCAATTTAGTCGCTAACTTTATTTAAATGGTTGGTAAAATTTAATGTATATATTGGGTATAACTAACAAGGGCGACATGTTCGCTATCTTAGGTACAAGCCCTTTCAAAATAAAAAAAAAAAATACTAAACGTAGCAATTAAAACGCACTTAAATTCAAACAAATTCGCAGTCATTTGAATTTTATGAAAAAACAAAAAATAATCGAAATTTTTTTTTACAACCAGCCAGTATGTCATCAATAACAAAAAAGTTTACTTACCTATGCACTTTGAGTGAGTAAATACTTAGAAATGGTAAATTTGTAATATCATGTATGTTGCTTAGACTTTTTTGATGTGTTTATTACACTTAACAGGAAACGAACAAATTTTCTATTAAATTGTAAACCTAAATAGTCCCACGGAATTGTGACCAAGGTTTGGGTCACTATTACTTATATTTACTTTCTGAAATAACTCTGCAAATTAGTCTTAAACCTTAGTCACCATTTGCAATTGACCACCTATCAGAACCTGAACCTAGGTCTCTTTACATGGTATGTCATAAAGCGTAACGAATTTGATATAATGACCATCCTATTTGCATGGACTTGCAAGAATTATCTAGCGGTAACATCCTGACCGTAGTACGCCTCTTTAATATATTGTCTGTATTGTAGGTGTCAAAAGGCGCAATCCCAGATAAAAGCCTGACAGCGCTTCTGTTCCCGTTCACCCAGCAAGTGTGCAACGGGGAGGACAGCCTCAGTGAGACGTGCAGGAAGCTGCTGAACTCGCTGATCAAGCAGAGTGACCTGGGGCTGGAGTACGAAAGTGCTACTAGAGCTTGGCAGAAGGTTGGTTCCTCTTTATCTTCATCGCTCTTTTCTATCTTTTGTTTCTAAGAATAAATACACGCTGTTTTCCATAATTAAAAGGACTCTTCTCTTCTATTTTGTTTATCTCCTTCTTTATATTTTCTTATGTTGATTACGTTAGAACAAAACAGAATATTTTCTTCTTAATAAAAGATTCTTACCATATTTACGTCTCATTATTTTAGAGGCCATCTCGCTCTAGTCTTATTTTTTGTTTTTCTCACTGATTTGTTCTTTAAATCACTTTTTTTTAATTACATTCTCATTAAGAAAAAGAAGAAGCACTTTAGGAAGAAAAAGGTTTCACTTAGCAAGTAAGGCCTTAGGTTAAGTTAATTGGTATTTTGCACCAAAAAAAAAAGTTTATTCATATTTTATCTTCGTCCTCCTTTATACTGTTCTCCATCTCCATTTTTATTTCTTTCTAAGTGGTGGGGTGGTCTGTGTGAATTGAAGTTAATGTACTGATAAATTTCTAGATGGGTTGTCCTGCCGGAGGTCCAGATGCTTTAGAATTATTATCAGATGATGAGGAAGAGTCTCCAGAAGATACCATGGTAGATACCATGGATGAAAATGGGTAAGTGACATCTATAATCATGGTCCGGAGTTCATTAACTATTTGAGGTGTTAATATTTGCAATTTCTTTTCCAGATTCGAAGCCTTGGACCCTCGAGCTGGTCGCGTGGACGTGACACTAGTACCGCTGCCAGTACCTTCCGCACTCATTGCTGAACAGATCAAGAAGCTGATGACTACCTCCAAGTCCAAGGGGTTCAAGCGAGCTAGGATGTGCTTGGAACGGTGAGAAATTAATTATATACATCATCAACTCATACACTTTCTTGTTTATTCCCATAAGTTTTGTTTCAGTTTTGAAGATCTATCCCGCAACAAGTATCCCCTAAAGATACCAGAGACAGACACCCAGGGTCTGGAGCCCAAGCTGGACCCCAACGAGCCAGTGAAGGCCGCCACCAGGCTCAGCAAGCTGGAGAAGAACTTGGTCAATAATTCTGATGAACTTGCTTTACGAGGTGATAATATATGATATAGGTCAAACAGCGCCACCTGCGATGACCCTAATTATTCAGCCACTATCATAAAGACTCATATTTCCCACCTATTCTAATTAGCCATTTACCTATTCATAAACCGAATAGCTTTTTCACCTACCCACCCAAAAACTTATGCACAGGTTTGACTCATTTACCTTGACACTAAAACACCAATTTGTTTTGCTCTTCCAGTGACCAGATTTAGCTGCACCAACTCAGACACCCACCCTCTCATGCTTTAACTCAGTTATTCAACCACTTCACACCACCCCAATCACTCACCAACATACTGAAACCTAGATCTCTTCACATTTATTATAACTTTAAACAATATAGTGGGTTTTCGTATTCTGCCCTCTCGTGAGTACATTTATCTTGGCCTAAGTTTGTGATTAAACAAATATATTTACCCCCCAGGTCTGAGCCGCAAACACCGCAAGAGACTCCTCGCCAAGTCTCGCGCCGGCCTCAGCATCATCGACGAAGTCGCCGACAGGACCGAGTCTACGGTATGTGCTCACTCTTGTAACGACACTCCTCACATAACCAACTCTACCCCTTCCCCAAGTGTTTACACAAGTGTCGCTCTCCATTTAACAGCTGAAGCTCTTTGTGTCGTTATATAGTGTACACGATTATCGTTATATGGATTTCAAATAACTGTCACTATTGAGTTTATTCATTTATTTAAACAATTTGTTAGTATGCTCTCTATTTAACATCTAAGCTCCTTGTGTTGTTATATAGTTTTCACGATTGTCGTTATATATGTCTATGTCGTTATAGTATCGTTATATACAGTGGCGCGTTGTTTAACAAATGGATCTATGTAAGACAAGCAGTCACTATTTAGAGTTTATTCTGTAAGTATCTGAATTATTACAGATCGGTGAATGGCAAGTAGAGAGCACAGAAGAACAAAAAGAAACAAACAAAGAAGATAAACACAAGAAGAAGAGTAAGAAGCGAAAGCTCAAAGATAATAAAGAAGAAAACAGTAAGAAAGCTAAAGTAGATGATAGTACCGTTGTAGTAAATAATAAAAAAGTAGAAGGTAATACAGCTGTAGGTAACAGTAAAAAAGTTAAAGTTAAAAACGTAGATAAAGTTAAAAATGTAGATAAAGATAAAACAGAAGTTAGTGTAAAGAAAAATATTAAAAAAGATACAAGTGATAATAAAGTTAAAAAAGATAAAGTAGTCAATAATAATGATAACGAAAAAAAGAAAACAAATAAAAATGATAAACAAACAAAGACACAACCAAAATTACTCGTAAATAAAGTTAAAAATTATCAAAAACAGGTTAATTCAAAAAAAGAGAAAACAAAAGAGAGTCCGAACAAGAAAGTGAATTTGGAAACACCAAAAAGGGTGAAGTTTGTGTTGAAAAATAATAGTATGCAGGGGACGGGGGATTACTACAAGAGCGTGAGGCAGAGCCCCTCCATCCCCTTTGATAGCAGCAAGAAGCCCTCCAAGACGAACCTGAAGCCCTCGACTCCTTCGCCAATCAACCCTTTCTTTAAAAAGAAGTTAAAAATGAAAAATACACGGAAAATTAAATAGTTTAGTAATTTAGCGACCACATTTAGTATTCGTCAAAAAATCCTAATTTACAGCACAGTGTGCACCTATCAATGACTTCAAGAAAATCCGGGTGATGGTAGCAAAGACTTCAAATAAATCTAAGTGTCTGCAACAATGACTTACGGTTTCGGCACCAATGACTTCAAAATAATCCGGGTGACGGCACTAATGACTTCAACAAAATTCGGGTGAACGCACCAATGAGTTCACCAAAATCCGGGTTTCGGCACCAATGACTTCAACAGAATCCGGGTTTCGGCACCAATGACATCAAAAAATTTGTCTGATTCTAAAAATCTGATGGGTCAAAAAAATCTCGGTTACGGTAACAATAACTATATAGTTAATTAAAATCCTATTCGACGTCATCCATGCCTCCCAGTCCGGCACCATTGCTCTACAAATCATGATATTTATTCTTGTTTTAAGTTTAACGAGTTGTCGTTTCTATGTTAGGGGAGTTTTCTGTCAAAGGAACTCTTTGCAAAATGAATTTTACATTTAAGGAACTTGAAGCAGTGTTATGTACAAGTGGGGTAATTCAATTTTTGCTAATTCCGTTGATTGCGAATACTTTGTTTAATTATTAGACGTTATACATTAACAGAGTTTTTTTCTAAAGGGATTCTGTGTCAAAGGAGCGCTTTATTAAAAGTTCCACACGAAAGGAGTTCCATGTTGAATTAAATTGTTTCACTCTACATTTTTTTTCCGGCTACACTAACCAGACGTTATTTGTCGAATTCCTTAAAATAAAATAATTGTCTTTTTCCTGTGACTCCTTAAATATGGGGGTAGTTATATAAAAATATATTTCTTTTTGTTAAATTTAATTAGATAAAGGAGCTGAAGGAGTTTTAGTTACGGAAGGAGTTCTGCATTAAACAGTAGTGTTAAAGGAGTACTTTGTTAAATCAGCTGATTGTTTTACATCAAGGAGGTTTATGTTATTAGACAACAGATAAGGTACTTCACTGATATACTCGATATTACGTTTTACAAGACTGGTGGCGCTATCTCTTGATAGAGTCCTTATAACAAACGAATATCAACAGATATAACAAGACTGGTGGTGACAGGACCATCTCTTAACAGAATTCTCGTAACAATAAATATCAATATAACATTTAACAGGACAGGTGGCGCCATCTCTTGACACAATTCTGTCAACAATCAATATCACGTGTAACAAGACTGGTGTCGCTATCTCTTGATACAATTCTGTCAACAATCAATATCACATGTAACATGACTGGTGGCGCCATCTCTTGAGACAGTTATGAAGTATTTTAAACTGATAATCATTATTATTTCTTAATCAGTAAATTGAAGCAAAAATGTTGTTATAAATGGATATAATAATAATGAACTAATGACAGTAACGATCCAACTGATAGTTGTAGTTGTTAGTGATTGCTAATGTTAAGTCGGTGCTTGCGTTTCGTTGGAGTTTGCGCAATTGTTATCATTAATTACAATAAATGTTTTACTTTCATTTGATTTTTATTTATTTCTACCCATCAAACAATACTTTAACAAGTATTATTCACTCTATGAAATCATAAACGTTTTAAATTTTAAAACCTTTCTTTCTTTCTTTATCGGTTGCAATAGATATTTTTGGGGCCTGTACAGTAAAATACCTTTTCTAATTTGGGGTGCCTGTATAAATTATTCAAAATAAATGATTTGTTATCATCATTTCAGATTTCAGCAACACCTCATAAATAACGTTATAACAATGGTTATGGCAACGTGAATATAACCGTTATAGTAACGTGAATATAACAGGGACAGCAACGTGAATATAACCGTTATAGTAACGTGAATATAACAATTACAGCAACGTGAATATAACCGTTATAGCAACGTGAATATAACCGTTATAGTAACGTGAATATAACAATTACAGCAACGTGAATATAACCGTTATAGCAACGTGAATATAACAGATATAGCAACGTGAATATAACCGTTATAGTAACGTGAATATAACAGTTGCAGCAACGTGAATATAACCGTTATAGTAACGTGAATATAACAGTTACAGCAACGTGAATATAACCGTTATAGTAACGTGAATATAACAGTTACAGCAACGTGAATATAACCGTTATAGTAACGTGAATATAACAGTTATAGCAACGTGAATATAACCGTTATAGTAACGTGAATATAACAGTTATAGCAACGTGAATATAACCGTTATAGTAACGTGAATATAACAGTTACAGCAACGTGAATATAACCGTTATAGTAACGTGAAAATAACAGTTACATCAACGTGAATATAACCGTTATAGTAACGTGAATATAACAGTTATAGCAACGTGAATATAACCGTTATAGTAATGTGAATATAACAGTTATAGCAACGTGAATAGGAACGTGAATATAACCGTTATAGTAACGTGAATATAAACGTTATAGGAACGTGAATATAACCGTTATAGTAACGTGAATATAACAGTAAAGGAAAGTGAATATAACCGTTATAGGAACGTGAATATAACGGTTATAGCAACGTGAATATATCGGTTATAGCAACGTGAATGTAACGGTTATAGCAACGTGAATGTAACGGTTATAGCAACGTTATAATAACAGTTATAGCAACGTGATTATAACGGTTATAGCAACGTAACTATAGCGTTAGGTGGGCCCCGCAAGGGGTGTTGGTCAGCCATGTTGACGGGGTAAGGGTAGGTGAAGGAACTGGTGGACTGGATCGATCCACCAGCCACCTATTTCGAGCTCCCGATGTCGCGCAGGACGCCAACCATCTGGACCTATATTCCCTACGTAGCCCTGATGATTCAAGTTGAACATCCCCAGGTGCGGGCTCCATGGAGAGTGGGGAGCGTAGGGAATGAAGTTTTTACTAGGAAACAATGGACAAAAACAGATTCAAACGCCAAAAACCACTGGTGACCTGGAGGGAAACCAAAATGTAAAAATACCGATGCCCTGAAGGGGAAACCCAGAAAGGCAGCATCGACTCCTCGGAAGATTTCAGCTCCGTCTGAAATCCGGAGTGTACAGGCTCCAGAGCAATCTACATCCCGGCAGAGTTCAGCAGTGACTGAAACCCGGAACCTACTGGCACAGCCATCTTTACCATCAGTTCAGCCATGGGAGGGAGCGACTGGAACTCCTGGTAGGCTAGACCCTTGTGGGACAGAGGGGCCAAAAGCGTGACAAACCTCCTCTAGGGGCGAGTCGGCAGTCGCAATCGGCACCGGGTCGCACTAAGGCTAAGCGTCTCCGACCTAGCAAAAGGCAGCGGCGGCAAGCGCGTCTGCGTAAGCTCAATGAGCGTTATATAGAGGTTAAGCGTTTTGCTGAATCTCTAGCCCCCCTTGCGAAGACAGGGATGCCTGTACCCCAACCTAGTACCTCTCGAGGGAACAGTTGGGCGTTTACGGCGGGTAACCAGATCCGAACATCTAACAAGAAGGCCAATAACACCAAAAGCCCTCTTCCCGACAAAGTCGGCGGCGGAGCTAAGTCTGCTGGTCGTTTGATCTTTTTTTTTTCCGAAGCTTTTCAACAGACCGCAGCCGACTTCATATGCTGACGCCTCAACATCTGACCCATTCGTGACTGTTACTTCAGCTATCACAGGTCAACTGAGCGCGTCATTAGTACATCTGTTTCAGCAGGCGCTCGAGGAGAAGATACCACGCCGCGTGCGCTGTGTGTGTTCTCCTACCTGGTGTGCTGACCGACACCACGACGACAACACCTTTATCGTTGTCAGTGTACCGGAAGAGTTGGTAGCGGTACTGATGGGACACGGACGACGGCTGGCGTACTTGCTGGGCTCTGTGTATCTGAAGTTCCAGGGACCGACCGGTAAGTTTACCGAGACTGCTCCCCTCAAGGTCTCAGACCAAAAGGAGGGCGGCTCCAGGGACACTGACGCGGTAGAGGCTTCCAAAAAAACAAAGGCACCGATGGAAGCTGAACCAAGCTCCGCTGAACCCGCCGACGACGGCGCGCGTGTCTCGAAGTCCTCTTCGGATGTAGCACTTGACGACGAGAGCTCTATGGATCTCGAGGACACTATGACCCCGGAGCTGGAGGATGCCGTCGACGCCGAGTGCTCAAAGGGATTGAGGCAGTTCACCATCGGAGACGCTGAGGAGGGTAATGCTATCTAAAGATGGCATCCCCTTCACCCGACTGTAGCGTCCTACAGGCTAACCTCCACCACAGTATAACCGCTACGGCTCAGCTGCGGAAGAGGTTAACTCTACAGCCCTTGTCTTCCTAATAAAGGAGGTAAACTGATACATTACACAGGACGTTACTAATAATCTACTGACGCAACCTTTAACAGAATTCTGTTCTAGAGCCCTATGCGCCATCTTACTACTGGACATAACTACACACGAGCCAACGATGGTAGTCGCATCTGTCAACATGCCAGATGAAGACCCTCCGCCATCGGAAGAACTGGCGGAGCAGGTGAGCCACTGCTAGAGCGCCAACTTGGAGCTACTGATGGCGACGGATTGCAATGGGCACCACCCGTTGTGGGGCATGCAGATCTCTAACGAGAGAGGTAGGCAACTTGTTGAATACCTTTTCACTACTAACCTAAACATCATAAATGTTGGGTCAGAACCTACTTTTGTACAAACCTATTGTCGACATTATACTGGCAACAGAAGGAGTGTCTAACACTATATCCAACTGGCACGTGTAGAGGGAAGCTTCCTGCTCGGACCACAGATGGATACACTTCAACTTAGAGGTAAATATAATTAACGCCTCGCAGGAAAACACGCAAGACGAACCCTGTCCTATATAAGACGCTGATGGAGTCGCACTTAAAAGAAGAAACGGTTCCGGAGAATTAGGTGGGTGTGGATGATATCGAGAAACAGGTCACACGCGTACACGACGTTATGATTACTTGCTATCACACTGCATGTCCTCTTACCGCACCACCGTCGGACAAGCCAACAGCTCAACCGTGGTGGGGGCCTGAATTAGAGAGGCTCAAAGGTAAGAAGACTTTTAAACCGTGCAATGAACACAGGCGCAGATGGCGACTGGGATCATTACAGAGACTGCAAACGAAAATACAAAAAGCGCATCAAATACAGAAGTTTTGGAGGATGGCGTAAATACTCTACTGGTATAGAATGCCAACATCAAGCTAACAGGGTAAGGGAAAGTCCTCTCAAATCAACCCAGACAGATTCTGGCACCTTACGTAAGTCAGACGACACTCTCACTAGTTCACCAGAAGAGGCAGAATGGCTTCTTCTGGTGACGCACTTCCCTGACTGCGAAATCACGCAACACAAGGAATGGACTGAGGAAAATATATCTGCTAATGAAGAAGATTGGCTAATAGCCCAAGAAGTGGTCACTGTAGACAAAATAAGGTGGGCTATTAACACGTTTTATCCTTTCAAGTTGGCGGGACCCGATGAGGTCTTCCCCGCCCTCTTACAATGGGGAGGGTAGATCCTTATCCTCCTGCTGACCGTTATCTTCAGAGGGTGTCTAGGGCACGGATACGTTCCCAGGAGATGGGGAGAGGTAAAAGTTATCTTCATACCCAAACCAGGTAAAAGTGACTACTCTAATCCTAGACCATACAGACCAATCAGACTTACCTCATTCATTTTAAAAACATTGGAAAGGCTGTGCGAAAGAGAACTGAGGGAGAACTACCTTCGGAAAATTTGGCCGATCGGGTGCAAGTGTATTTTCTCTAACATGCGTATATTCAAAGAAAATGCACCGACTCTGCACTCCAGGCCGTGGTAAGTTTCAGCGATACACTGCTGGAAAAGGGCTTCTGTCTGGGTACCTTCGTGGATGTCGAGGGTGCTTTCGATAAGATAAATCTCAGCAAAACAAAAGATGCTCTACAATGTCATGGGATACCCTATGGGGTATAATCGTCATGGGGTAAAACTCTAAAGGTTTGGATTGGAAACATGCTCGAGAACAGAATAATACTACTCGTTGAGGGAGAATACGCAGAAAGCAATTGTCGCGAAGGGCTACTCTCAAGGTAATCTCGCCGCTTCTGTGGAACATGGTGGTAAATTACTAACCTCAACGAAAAACACTATTAAACCGTAGGCAGCACAGACGATCTCGCGATTTTAATACGCGGCAAGTTTGTCAATACTATATGTGAAGTTACGAACGCAGCATTGAAAATCGTGGAACATTGGTGCGGAGACAACGGCTTATCAGTGAATCCAACTAAAACAGAACTGGTAATGCTTACGAACAATAGAGTTTTCGGTAATTACAAGTTGCATTTGACTTTGCCCAAGCTGTTTAATACAGAACTCCAGCTAACACGCAATGTACCTAGGAGTGATACTTGACAGCAAGCTGAACTGACATAGAGGCGAAACTATATACAGTTGTGTGGTGGCCACGAACTAATCTCATAACGGCAAGTAACAAACTACAAAGCGTCCAGCGATTAGCATATTTAGCAATCAGATGAGGCATGCGTACAACACCTACTGCAGCGCTAGAAGGTATGCTGAACCCGGCTCTGCACCTCTTTATAAAACAAGAGGCAGCTTCTGCGGCGGTAAGGGTAAAGAATCTGAATCTTTGGAAGGCCAACAAGTCCACCCACGCGGAGGTTCTGCAAGAGGTGATGCACCACTGCTTTTGGCGGCAAGTGACAGGTTTTCCCAAGCAATTTGTTTTCGACAAAAAGTTCAAAATACAGCTTTACGAGGTTTCCAACGAGGGTCTAGATATGAAAGACCTTAGTATCTTCACTGACGGCTCCATGACTGGCTCAGGTACGGGATACGGCATATTCTTGGAGGATCTAAACTAAAATATTTGTAATATCTGCTCCTCTTGGCGCCTATAACACCGTTTACCAAGAGGAATGTATGGGTATCATGGCGGCGGCTACAACGACTCTGGTTCGGATGGTAAAGGATTACTCTATCCGAATCCTCTCGGATAGCAAATCCGTACTGCAAGCTCTACAAAGCAATTGTATCACCTCAAAACTTATCTACAACTGCCACCAATCCCTGATGGAGGTATGTAATGACAACAACAACGTAACTCTACAGTGGATCAAAGGCCACAGTTGCTCTTGCTTGATAAACTGGCCAGGATAGGGACAGAGATGGCTGCGTTTGGACCAGAGCCAATTGTCCCCCATCCCTCAGCATGGCCGACATTAGTCATCTGACAACACACAAAAGAGCTACATAACAAACATTAGACGGAGGTGAGTGGGTGCACTCAGTTGAAACAAGCTCTCCCTAGCATAGACCGGAGACTGTCTCGTAAGTTAATAAATCTCACTCCTCCTAGTTTACGCAAAATTAGTCACATAGTTACGGGCCACGGCCCTTTCAACAAACATCTGTTTAATCTAGGTGTTACTGACAGCACTCTTTGCAGAGCATACTTGGAGGCAGACAGAGGCCGCCCACATTGTTCTGGAATGCACAGGCGTGACCTACTACCGGGCCAAACACTTGCGGTCACCGAGAACTCTCTCCGAGGTTTTTGGTGACACCAGAGGTTTGATTAACTTTTTAGAGGTGTTGGGATGCCAGGATTAGCCGCCCACTCCTTCACGTTATAGGCGTGAAGTCACACGGCACAGTGACGTCGAGTTGCGTAAACAAGCGCGCTAATACTTATAAAGGTTCTGGCAACGAGAATATAACGGTTATAGCAACGTGAATATAACGGTTATAGCAACGTGAATATAACGGTTATAGCAACGTGAATATAACGGTTATAGCAACGTGAATATAACGGTTATAGCAACGTGAATATAACGGTTATAGCAACGTGAATATAACGGTTATAGCAACGTGAATATAACGGTTATAGCAACGTGAATATAACGGTTATAGCAACGTGAATATAACGGTTATAGCAACGTGAATATAACGGTTATAGCAACGTGAATATAACGGTTATAGCAACGTGAATATAACGGTTATAGCAACGTGAATATAACGGTTATAGCAACGTGAATATAACGGTTATAGCAACGTGAATATAACGGTTATAGCAACGTGAATATAACGGTTATAGCAACGTGAATATAACGGTTATAGCAACGTGAATATAACGGTTATAGCAACGTGAATATAACGGTTATAGCAACGTGTGTATAACGGTTATAGCAGTGTGTATAACGGTTATAGCAACGTGTGTATAACGGTTATAGCAACGTGTGTATAACGGTTATAGCAACGTGTGTATAACGGTTATAGCAACGTGTGTATAACGGTTATAGCAACGTGTGTATAACGGTTATAGCAACGTGCATACAACGGTTATAGCAACGTGAATATAACGGTTACAGTAACGTGTATATAACGGTTATAGCAACGTGTATATAACGGTTATAGCAACGTGAATATAACGGTTACGGTTACAGTAACGTGTATATAACGGTTATAGCAACGTGAATATAACGGTTACAGTAACGTGTATATAACGGTTATAGCAACGTGAATATAACGGTTACAGTAACGTGCATACAACGGTTATAGCAACGTGAATATAACGGTTACAGTAACGTGTATATAACGGTTATAGCAACGTGTATATAACGGTTATAGCAACGTGAATATAACGGTTACAGTAACGTGCATACAACGGTTATAGCAACGTGAATATAACGGTTACAGTAACGTGTATATAACGGTTATAGCAACGTGTATATAACGGTTATAGCAACGTTACAAGGGTTGAGGGAGAGGGAACGCAATAAAACCAAAGCAGTTTATAACTGTGTATATAATATGTCTCTACATCGCTTTATTTACAACTATGTTACACCCGGCGCGACTCGCTCACTGTACACTACACTACACACACTACACCAGCGCCAGCGCCGCACACCAATGTACACGTAATTACAATTTACACTAACATCTCGGGTATATCGACGTTACACGTACACATACATTTATAGAGAACATATTGATGAAACTTTGCAAGTACTCAACTATTGATTGTTAAAGCACCATCTAAGCAACTATTTAAAATCCAGAATATTTAACAGCAGAGCTTATAAGTACGTTACTATAACCGTTATAACGCTTCACCCACTCATCTATCACCTATAACTAGAACCATCATAATGTCTTATAACACTTGCAAAGTTTCATCAAATGTAGTAAACATCTCTTACTATATAATATAATCGGTATCTGTGTTATGTCTGACTTGGTCCTATTAGCATAAAATGCAGGGCGGAGACCCAACCCCCCTCCCCACCACCCACCCCCCACCACGGGGGGTCGCACTCAATAATATTATAATCATCAAGAACCAGCTTGTTGCGCTATATGATAGGTAGACTCAGAGAAGCGAGGGTACATGAACTAATACGTTATATACAATAGCCCTCGCTTCTTTGAGGCTATAGAATCGATTTGCCTCTAAGGAGCGAGGGCTGGCCTATTACTTTGAACATAATCACTTCTATACAAGGGCCCTCGCTCTGCTGAGGTTAATTTAACATTACTAATATAGCAGTTGTCAATACTAATATAACGGTTATAGTAACGTTAATATAACATCTATATACGTTATAATATAACGGCAGTATACATTATAATATAACGGCAGTACACATTATAATATAACGGCAGTATACATTATAATATAACGGCAGTACACATTATAATATAACGGCAGTACACATTATAATATAACGGCAGTATACATTATAATATAACGGCAGTACACATTATAATATAACGGCAGTATACATTATAATATAACGGCAGTACACATTATAATATAACGGCAGTACACATTATAATATAACGGCAGTATACATTATAATATAACGGCAGTACACATTATAATATAACGGCAGTACACATTATAATATAACGGCAGTATACATTATAATATAACGGCAGTACACATTATAATATAACGGCAGTATACATTATAATATAACGGCAGTACACATTATAATATAACGGCAGTACACATTATAATATAACGGCAGTATACATTATAATATAACGGCAGTACACATTATAATATAACGGCAGTATACATTATAATATAACGGCAGTACACATTATAATATAACGGCAGTACACATTATAATATAACGGCAGTACACATTATAATATAACGGCAGTACACATTATAATATAACGGCTGTATACATTATAATATAACGGCTGTATACATTATAATATAACGGCAGTACACATTATAATATAACGGCAGTACACATTATAATATAACGGCAGTACACATTATAATATAACGGCAGTACACATTATAATATAACGGCTGTATACATTATAATATAACGGCTGTATACATTATAATATAACGGCAGTACACATTATAATATAACGGCAGTACACATTATAATATAACGGCAGTACACATTATAATATAACGGCTGTATACATTATAATATAACGGCAGTACACATTATAATATAACGGCAGTACACATTATAATATAACGGCTGTATACATTATAATATAACGGCTGTATACATTATAATATAACATCTGTTAACGTTTATGTAACGGTTAAATTAACGTGAATGTAACGGTTACAGTAACGTTAATATAAGGGCAGCAGTCAATTTTAATACTAAAGTAGGTAGAGATGGCCATTGTAGGGGTTGTAGTGGGTAGGAACCCCCAAAGCTCGCGGGTATCTTTTAACAAGTTCCTTTCCAGCACTTAAACTACAATCGTTATATTAACGATTCCAGTGCCCTCGCTTCCCTGAGGATCCACGCTATCTACACATCACTTTACAGCTATTCATATAACGGACATTTGTACTTATATTATATACACATAGATCTGTTTGTACGTTCAGCTACTTAACGATAGATTGATGGATTTCACTAAACAAAAGCACGTCTCTAAACAATTCAGTCGCGTCAGCACTGCCACCTTCCTAGACGATCTCACTCCATACATCTCTAGTGGAAACGCACCCTTATACTAGATTATATCCTCCCATCTTGAACATAATAATGCTGTTCAGGCCGGTGATACGAAACGTTACGTTAAACTCCTCCCCTGACACACACTAGCTCTGTCACCCTTACTCCTCATCTTCTTTCTCACTCACACGCTGCGTACGCTTCTAGCTATCGCTACACACTCCAGTATACCAGGAAGGTAGACTATCTAATGCTGTCTAGTAGCAGCCCTGGATACCCACCAGGGGGCAGAATTTAAGAACTTTATCCCCCTTTTTTGATGCTGGAGAGAAGGGCGTCACTATCAAGTTTCCGCTAGAGATGTGCGAGGATGTAGCGCGGGATGTGTTTGTTAAGAACCAATAGAACCACTCCCATTACTTAGCTTCGTTCACAGTGTGTACCAACCCAAATATAACGGTTGTGTATAACGGTTGTAGTAACGGTAAATATAACGGTTATAATCAGCGTTAATTAACTGTAAGTAGTATTATATAATATATCTTATATATGTTGTGTAAGGCAACACTGTTGTTTGTACTGTAAATTATATATTAACTGTCAAAATACAATATCCTCCAGTGTGTCACGGCCCTTACTAAATAAAGGCCGGGACACATTACCCCGCGTTCCATATTCCAATATCCCGTCAAAATCTACAATTCTACTACTATCGATACAAAAATATATACATAGAGTATTTATTTTATAAACAGAGAGCCTTCCACAGATTATATTAGTGAGGTAACAACAAGGCCTTACCGTTAGCTGTCATTGCGATTCGGTTCATGACTTTACTCTGTCATATTGTATACTATATATGACAGAAGTAGGTCATATATTGGACTGCATAAACGTTGATAGCGGTTGACCTTCGTCCGTCATTGTCAGAACAAGGTCGTGAGAGTTGATGGTGAGACCTTCGTCCCTTTGGACAGAACAAGGTCGTGAGAGTTGATGGTGAGACCTTCGTCCCTTTGGACAGAACAAGGTCGTGAGAGTTGATGGTGAGACCTTCGTCCCTTTGGACAGAACAAGGTCGTGAGAGTTGATGGTGAGACCTTCGTCACTTTGGACAGAACAAGTTCGTGAGAGTTGATGGTGAGACCTTCGTCACTTTGGACAGAACAAGGTCGTGAGAGTTGATGGTGAGACCTTCGTCACTTTGGACAGAACAAGGTCGTGAGAGTTGATGGTGAGACCTTCGTCACTTTGGACAGAACAAGGTCGTGAGAGTTGATGGTGAGACCTTGGTCACTTTGGACAGAACAAGGTCGTGAGAGTTGATGGTGAGACCTTCGTCACTTTGGACAGAACAAGGTCGTGAGAGTTGATGGTGAGACCTTGGTCACTTTGGACAGAACAAGGTCGTGAGAGTTGATGGTGAGACCTTCGTCACTTTGGACAGAACAAGGTCGTGAGAGTTGATGGTGAGACCTTGGTCACTTTGGACAGAACAAGGTCGTGAGAGTTGATGGTGAGACCTTCGTCACTTTGGACAGAACAAGGTCGTGAGAGTTGATGGTGAGACCTTGGTCACTTTGGACAGAACAAGGTCGTGAGAGTTGATGGTGAGACCTTCGTCACTTTGGACAGAACAAGTTCGTGAGAGTTGATGGTGAGACCTTCGTCACTTTGGACAGAACAAGGTCGTGAGAGTTGATGGTGAGACCTTCGTCACTTTGGACAGAACAAGGTCGTGAGAGTTGATGGTGAGACCTTCGTCACTTTGGACAGAACAAGGTCGTGAGAGTTGATGGGAAAACGAAGACAGACAGATCAAAGTCATGACTAGTTAGTCAGAACCATAGATTACAATATACTTTGAAGAGAGATGACAAATAAGACTGAAGGTAAGAAATATCAGAACGAGTTCTTGAAAAATGATAGAACAAAATGTCAAGGTATGGTCATGATTTGAATCGCCACGAGTTGATAGGAAGACGATGTGGCAGAACTAGGTTATGTCCTTTGATGGGAAGACAAGGTTGAAGACAGAGGTCGTGAGAGTTGATAGGTAGACAAAATAACAGTAGGTCATGAGAGTTGATGGGAAGACTCTATTGCAAACGAAAGTCATTAGTCGATGGGAAGACGAATTGACCGACAAATGTCATAATAGTTGATGATATGACAGAATGACAAAGGTCATGAGCGTCGATGGGAAGACGAAATGACAGACAAAGGTCATGATCGTTGTTGATAAGACGAAGTGACAGACAAAGGTCATGATCGTTGTTGATAAGACGAAGTGACAGACAAAGGTCATGATCGTTGTTGATAAGACGAAGTGACAGACAAAGGTCATGATCGTTGTTGATAAGACGAAGTGACAGACAAAGGTCATGATCGTTGTTGATAAGACGAAGTGACAGACAAAGGTCATGATCGTTGTTGATAAGACGAAGTGACAGACAAAGGTCATGATCGTTGTTGATAAGACGAAGTGACAGACAAAGGTCATGATCGTTGTTGATAAGACGAAGTGACAGACAAAGGTCATGATCGTTGTTGATAAGACGAAGTGACAGACAAAGGTCATGATCGTTGTTGATAAGACGAAGTGACAGACAAAGGTCATGATCGTTGTTGATAAGACGAAGTGACAGACAAAGGTCATGATCGTTGTTGATAAGACGAAGTGACAGACAAAGGTCATGATCGTTGTTGATAAGACGAAGTGACAGACAAAGGTCATGATCGTTGTTGATAAGACGAAGTGACAGACAAAGGTCATGATCGTTGTTGATAAGACGAAGTGACAGACAAAGGTCATGATCGTTGTTGATAAGACGAAGTGACAGACAAAGGTCATGATCGTTGTTGATAAGACGAAGTGACAGACAAAGGTCATGATCGTTGTTGATAAGACGAAGTGACAGACAAAGGTCATGATCGTTGTTGATAAGACGAAGTGACAGACAAAGGTCATGATCGTTGTTGATAAGACGAAGTGACAGACAAAGGTCATGATCGTTGTTGATAAGACGAAGTGACAGACAAAGGTCATGATCGTTGTTGATAAGACGAAGTGACAGACAAAGGTCATGATCGTTGTTGATAAGACGAAGTGACAGACAAAGGTCATGATCGTTGTTGATAAGACGAAGTGACAGACAAAGGTCATGATCGTTGTTGATAAGACGAAGTGACAGACAAAGGTCATGATCGTTGTTGATAAGACGAAGTGACAGACAAAGGTCATGATCGTTGTTGATAAGACGAAGTGACAGACAAAGGTCATGATCGTTGTTGATAAGACGAAGTGACAGACAAAGGTCATGATCGTTGTTGATAAGACGAAGTGACAGACAAAGGTCACAAATCGAATCGCAACGACAGTGGCTGGTGAGGCCTGCACTCTCTCATTACGCAACATATTTACAATAAATGCTTTCCTTTATTTAAAATCTAATTTATTGGCACTGCACAGTTTACAATATGGCGGTCATTGTTGTCTTTCCATTGCATTGTATACATGTTAGGTTAAGGTCAATGGCCGTACAGTCTTATACTAATCGTAAGTAATGTTTGCTGGCGTCACGTCCGCTCTCGTCTAAATCTGAAAGTGACATTCGTCATATCTTGTTTATGTCATTAGGCCAATAGAGACATGGTCATTATATCCAAAGGAACTCGGAATGTTAATTGGTCAGTGTTGCCATTATAACGTATAGGAACATAAGTCAATATTGTACTTTCTATATTATGGCCATTTTTCATAGTATGACGTCATAGATTAAATAATTAGAATGTAAATAAATATATTCTGTTGGAAGACTTAAATGAATTGCTTGGAAGTATTGATATAGTGTGACGTCACCGGTCGTTTGTCGTGTGACGTCATAAATCTCATTGAGAAATGTCTAAATTTTATGACGTCATCATTGTTATTTTACAATTTATAAATTGATTAATGTCAAACCGAACTTTCGACTTCGGTTTCGGCTAAGATGGACAAAACAATGAATCTAACACTCTTCGGCTTCAGTTTCGGCTAAACTTTTGATCCGACTTTTTTTGAGAAACTTTAACATCAAAGTAAAGTTTTGGCCGAAGGTGAAGATTTTGATAATTAGTCAATGGATCCATGTCTTGGCCGAATCCGAAGGCTAAGTAAGATAAATAATGTATTAGTCTAATATAGCCGAAGAGAGGTGAGGTGTTCAGGTTCGGCCAAAACTTCATCTTCAAAGATATTGTATAGAAATAAATATAGTTTTCGTATTGTATCCTTTAAGGGGTGACTCTTGTGAGACCAGAGACGGCATGTGGTGGGGTTTGGTGGTGGTGTGGGTGGTGGTTACGTCCGTGGCGCTACGGCGGCGGCGGCAGGTTTCGGCGGTAGTTTAGGTGCTAATCTATAAAAAAAAATGAATACGTAATTTTCTCTCCCACTCATTCATACATACAACTAACGCCATCTGTGATTGACACTGTGTGACAGTTGTGTACTCACTGCTGCGTGTGGCGGCGCTGCAGCAGCGCGGAGCTGGCCGGCCGCAGCAGCTCGGGCGCGGGTGGGGGGCGCGGCGGCAGTGGCGGGGGCGCTCCCGGCGACGCGGCTGGGGGCGGCGGCGGAGGGGGAGGCGACGCGTTGGAGGGGGAGCCGCCCGCACTACACTCGCTCCACGAGGACTGGTGAGAGAGAGGGCAAGTTAAACCTGATTCTAATACTCCGCATAACTTGAAAGTAGTAAGACTTACTAGATGAGGCGTGTGCGGCGCAGTGGAGTCCCTCCTCCTGCGAGGGGGCAGGGGCGGGGGTGCGGCGCCTTCACCTACACATACATATTCACTCAGTGTGTTTTGCGCATTCAGGAGCGTACGAATGCATGGTGGGAGGGGAGGGGTATTATACTTACAGTTTTGATGCGCAGAGGGCGACGTCGCGGAGGGGAAGCTGAACGCCGCTCTGCAACATAAAGTCCCCAATAGATATCCAGAAGATAAACTACAAATATGTTGTCTAACATGAATCGGGAAAATTTAATAATATTAAAAGAAGTTAACAAACAAACTCATTTCGACATATTTCAATTTTTTTCTTTGTTTTTATTCCATAATGTGAAAGATAAAGGTATTACACCGTACAGCCTTGTCTTTAGTAGGATAATTCTTTATTCATCCTTGAGAGAGAGAGAGAGAGAGTTTAAGTTTAATGGCTTTTAGGCGTGCCAGTTGAGCACATTTAACTCCGCCAATGTCACGTGAAATAGAGAAAGCAGGTATAGAGACAATGTTCGGTAGAAAAGAATTTTACACATTAACTGGTTTTTCCAAGCTCTAAAAATAGGTGGATTTTTTATTGTTAGTAAACCTAAAACCAAAAAAAAAAAAAAAAAATTTAATCACACAATGAAGTACACAGATACAAAATAAAAGAAAAATAGGACAAATAAATTGATTAGTTTTTATAGCTTAATATTATTAATTTTGATATATTTACATAAGAATGTACATAATGGACTAAACACATACATTAACAAACATTTAACACTTAATGGGCGGGGGACTTTACGTGGGAGAACGTCATAGAGAGGGTGTAAAAGTTTAGGACAATTAAATAAAATGTGCGAGGCAGAACCTTCGTCAAGGCCGCATTCACACAGCGAGTGATCCCTAACTCTGATCTTAGCCAAGTGCACAGGTGTACATGCATGTCCGAGACGTAGACGGCATATTGTAGAGGTAATCCATCGATCAGTATATCTTTGAGAGAAAAACCACGGCCGTCGGGGTATTTCGGTTTGGATGGATGCATAATATTTGCCTTTGGTTGATTTTGATGATTCCCAATGCTCATTCCACAGTTGATCTAAATGAGTTTTCGCAAGGCAACAGAGGTCCTGAGACAAATTAGAGTAATGCTCAAGAGTACCACATTGGGTTGCTATTTTAGCACATGAATCCGCAGTTTCGTTACCTCTAATGCCTGAATGGCTAGGGATCCAGGCTAAATGGATTATGAGTCCTTTTTGATGACATGAATACAAAGCTTCACGAATCTTCAAAATGATGCAATATCTTGATTTACTACGAAACGGGTTTTGTTTAATAGCCATCAGACAGCTAAGTGAGTCAGTCAAAATAACAGTTTGCATTACATTATGGGATAGGGAGAAAATAATAGCCTCATACAGTGCGACAGCCTCGCCTGTAAACACAGATGATTGGGGAGGACACTTGAATTGCAATATTGTTTTGTATTTGGGAATCCAGCAGGCAGCACCAACATTACCATTTGGGGATAATTTAGAGGCATCAGTAAAAATTAATAAGTGATTTGACCAATTTTGATGAATTATTGCTTGTAAATTAGAATTGCAATCAGGGGCACCTTTGGTTAAACCTAGATCTGTTATTATGTCAGGAGAGTATACAAGTGCTTTAAAAGTAATTGTGTATAAAGGATTTTTTGGAAAAGTTGTAAGGGGGTGCGGGAGCTTAGTAAGCCTTAGAAAACTGTCTAATATAAAGGAAATGGGTTTACTAGCAGGACAAAGTTGAGATAATAAGGTCAGGCGGCTCCAAAGTGGATGCGATGATAATTGTAAAGATTTGGCTATGAAACGATCACACAAGTATTGCCGGCGTATAGGAAGTGGAGGATCGACACATTCAACCTGAAGCGCATTAACTGGGGAAGACTTCATTGCCCCTAAGATTATTCTGAGGCATTTATATTGTAACTTGTTTAATTTTTCGTTAGGTGCTTTATTAAAAGGGTCTAATACAAACAAACCATAATCAATGTGACTGCGGACAATAGCATTGTACAGCAGTTTTTGAGTATAGGGGTGCGCGCCCCACCAAACACCAGACACAGCACGCATTACATTGATGCCACTTTCACATTTCTGTTTGATGTAATCTATATGAGAAATTCCGTTCAGTTTGTTATCGAGAATAACACCTAAAAATTTAACTTTATTTACAAGTTCAATGTGTTGATCCTCAAATGAAAACATAAACTCTGGAATAACCCGCTTTTTGGTAAAAACAACTGCCTGGCATTTAGATACTGACAAAGAAAGTCCATGATCAGAAAGCCACAGGCCTAGATAGTGCAAAGCAGAGTTAATCCGAAAATGTATGTCCTCTACTGAATTTGAACTGTAATAGAGGGCAATGTCATCAGCATATTGAAGAATATTACAAAAGTTTTTGACAGACAATTCAAGATCGCTAGTATATAAACTATATAGTAATGGGCTTAAAACTGACCCTTGGGGAATTCCCCTCCAGACAGTTCTTGGGGAAGTAGTAAGAAGAGGATGTTTGACGGTTATGCTTCTTCCTGAAAGAAGATTACCTATGAAATGGCACAGCTTCGGCGGTAAACTCAGCTGATGCATTTTCTGCCTGAGCAACGGAAGAAGGACATTGTCATATGCTGAAGAAACATCCAGGAAAACACCCACCAAATACTCTCCCTTAGCAAAGGCGATTCGAATGTCTGTCGTTAAGATGCTGAGACTATCTATAGTACTGAATCCCTTCCGAAAGCCAAACTGGGAGGGAGCCAGAATATTCCTGCTTTCCACTACCCACTCCAAACGATTTTTAATAAGGTGTTCAGTGACCTTAGCTACTGTGGATGCCAGAGCAATAGGTCTGTATGAATCTGGGTCAGAAGGACATTTTCTGGGCTTAAGGATAGGAATGACAACTTGGGTTTTCCAAGACTCTGGTATATGGTTATATTTAAATATTAAATTTACTAAGTTTAAAAAATATAGTTTAGCCTTATGATTAAGTTTATAAAGAAAGGAGTAAGGGATGCCATCTTGCCCTGGAGAAGTATCTTTAACGCTACTTAGCACATATGTAAGTTCAGAGAAAGAGAAGGGGGCATCCATGTCATCTATGCTACAAATTGGGGGAAGTATTAAAAACTGTTCCTCCTCAGGAACAAAAGGAGGAGCTAACCTATCCGCAAAATGGTTAAGCCATTCTAAAGGATTATTAGATTTAGGACTTTCAATACAATTAAAAGAACGCCGGAATCTCTTAACATTAGACCATACTAAGGGGGATGGAGTACGAGGGTCTAAAGATTCACAGAAATTTATCCACCCGCATCGTTTCTTTTTAATAATAAGTTTTTTAAAAAGGGCATCTTTTTGCCGGTACACCAAGAAGTTTTCTTCTGTCATGTTCATTGAGTATGATTGCTCTGCAGTAAATCTCTGATTGTAAGAATCAGTGCATTCTTGGTCCCACCAAGGATTAGGGGGTAATTTTCGCCGTGTGGAATTTTTAGCAGGAACATAAAGGTCAGCTGAGTTTACAATAACGGCTATAAACTGTTCATAGTAAAAATCGACACTGTTATCATCCACAAGACTAGGAAGTGAGTTAATCATATCATCAACAAGTTCAGCATAGTCTATCCACTTAGCATTTTTTAAGTTATACTTTAAAATTGGACTAGAAATGACAGAAGGTAATGTTCTATTGTTTAGGCCTAAGAGAATAGGGAAGTGATCACTTCCGCATGTAGAAGGAAGTACTTGCCATGAAAGTTGAGAAGCAAGAGATGGTGACGAAATAGTTAGGTCCACTGCAGTCATGGGATTCTGATATGGATTGACCCTACGTGTAGGGGAGCAATCGTTAAGGATGCAGAGTCCTAGCTCATCAATAATGTCCAACAGTCGCAAGGCAAAACCATCAGAGTAATGGCAGCCCCACAAAGTATGGTGGGCATTAAGGTCACCCATAATTAATAAAGGATCAGGTAAAGATGAGAAGAGAGAATGTAACTCAGGTATGAGTGAAGATGAAGGGTGGGGGATATACAGAGATAGAAAAGAGATGTTAAAAGCTCTCACAGCAACAGCATTAATCTGTTCACAGTGAGGAGGAAGGGAAATAAAAGAATAAGGAGTGGAGTGACGTATTAAAACGGCACATCCAGCAAACCCATCACTCCTGTCATCCCGCAGGCAGGCAAAACCCGGAACCCTAAATCGAGATCCAGGTCCCAACCTTGTCTCCGAGATGGCAACAACAACAGGTTTATGTGAGTTTATTAAAGTGAGTAATTCATGTTTTTTGGGACGGATACTATTGCAATTCCATTGCAGAAATCTGGCTTGGGCCATTTTTGAGTATTTCAAAAATGTGTTTTAAGTTTTTGGCAACGTTGGACGGTAAAGGCATTTCATCACATGCAGATATAATACTGACAAGTACTTCAGTCAGAGAAACTAGTAAGTTTGCATGATTGTTAGGTATATTATTGGAGTTATCATCAAGAGCACAGCCATTGGGAAGGGTAGAAGCAGGAGAACACACAATCTCCTGGAGGGCTTGTCTATCATACCCCTTAGCTGGAGGAGCTCTGGGGCGGGGAGAACGGTAAACTGTCTGTCTGTATGATTTGTTAGGTAGTGAATGTTGTGGGGGTGATACAACATAGGGGGGAGGATTAGTACTTGGGGATGCAAACATCTCCTTGGCTACATTAGCATAAGATCTATGGAGTGTGGGGAAACGGGAAGCTGCTTCCATATATGATATATTGTCCTGGGACATCACAATTTTGATACTCTGCTGCCTTGAATATTCTGGACACTCCTTACTAGTGGAAAAATGTCTGTTGGAGCAATACAAGCATGTTGAGTTTTGCTCTGATATGGAACATGAATCCCCAGTATGTGGCTGAGAACACCTGTAGCACCTTGGCTGCGATCGACACTGAGATTTTACATGGCCAAATCGACAACAGTTCATACACTGGATAGTGGGTAACTTGTAAGGAACTACAGATAAGGATGAGTAAAATACAAATACTCTTTCTGGAAGCATTTGCCCCCGAAAGGTTACTGCAACTGACTGGGTTGGTACCCATGTTACATTCCCCTCTGTAATAATTTTGCGGTTTAATCTCCTAGCTTTGAGCACTTCACCACATCCTGTAGGGAGTTCAACAGAGCTGGCAAACAACTCCATTGACCAATCCACAGGCACACCCTTGACCAAACCCATACGGGTAACATTAAATGTGGGAATTACCGCTTTATATTTTGATATTCTTAATATGGGATTAATAAGGAAATCGTTTGCAGCCTTGGCCGACGTAAATTCCACTGAGATTTTATTACGTCCAATGTTTTTAACACCACCACCAGTTATACCTACAAATTTATTGGTGTGCAAGAATTGGCCAAATTTAATTGCACGGATTGATGTACCAGCGGCAGGATCTGGAGTGTCACGAGACACGTAAACAATAAAAGGTCCCTTGTCATCGTCATAGTAATACTTCGGTCCGTCAGTCATAGAGGGGTGGACAAAAATATTATTAATTGATGGAGTTGCAGAGGAAGGATCGACTATAGTTTTTTTTGCCGCATTATTTAGATCGGGATCATCTCCATGACGCTTACGAGATGAGCTTTGAGAAGCCAAATCAACTTCGATCAAATTTTGGCCCCCGGGGTCAGGCGGTTCCGACCCCATTTTTATGGCTTACTTATAAATAAAACAACACTTACCACTACCAAATATGTTAGTAATCCAAATATATGTTAGTATAACCCCACACCACCTATTAAAAGTTAAAAACAAAACAGAAAGATTTCAAACACTGCGTTCACCATAAACAGCGCAAGGCGAAAAAAAACTATTCATCCTTGTCTTCGGTTATAAATTGACATCTGTCAAAGTCACTTTAGGCGGGAAGCGCGCAGATAATGAAGCGACTTCATATCACCGATGGAACATAGGTGATGTAGTGTTGCCATATACATATATTTTAATTAATACAATATATCAATTTTAATGCTACTGATAGAAGTCTATAAGTATATCTCTTCCTATTATATATTTTTTTTACTCTCTTAAAATATTTCTCCAATTACAGATTTTCATATTATAAATGTGAAATGTCAGTCTGTTTGATATGCATTCACGTTTAAACCACTAAACCGATTTTGATGAAATTTGATACAGAGATAGAGTAAACCTTAAGAAAGGACCTAGGGTATGTTTCATCGCGAAAAGTAGGCTTGAAGGGGTTGCAATAGGGGATGAATTGCATCTCACCTGTCTAAAGGACTAATGGGCGGCGCGGGCGCGGGTGACCTCTTGGGTGACATGGCTGGACTTCTGTTAAAACAATATTAATATAAATAAATTTATATAAAATCATTTTACATTGAACAATATAATTACATTTCACAAAATACATTGAATTTTTTTTTTCATAATCAAAATCATTTTACATTTTTTGTACTTTATAGTGAAATCTATATATATAATTAAATTGCAATCATTTTACATTAAATAATTAAAAAAATTAAATAAGCAGTGATGGCCCAGTGGTAGAGACTTCTCCGGTCTTAGTCTTACTCCGGTCCGAGTTCGATCCCCCACCCACACACACCTCTGACTCTGAGTTATGTGTGTTTTAAGCAATTAAATATCACTTGCTTTAACGGTGAAGGCAAACATCGTGAGGAAACCTGCACTCCTGAGAGTTC
Source organism: Limenitis camilla (assembly GCA_905147385.1). NCBI lineage: Eukaryota > Metazoa > Arthropoda > Insecta > Lepidoptera > Nymphalidae > Limenitis > Limenitis camilla. Next base: position 432,883 of record LR990252.1, on the reverse strand, counting down.
CTTGAAAGTTCTCAAAGATGTGTGAGGTCTGCCGACCCGCACTGAGTGTGGTGGACTATGGCTTAACCTCCTCCTCATTCTGAAGAGGAAACCCAGCTCGGCAGGGGGCCATAAATGGGTTGTTATGATGATGATGATGAATTAAATTAAAAAATAAATTAAGACATTGAAAAAAAAAAATGACAGAGGGAGAGTATATTATACATGAAAAAATACATTCTTTCATATTATATAGTATATAATCTTTTGAATTGAAAATTTAAATGGCAATAATATTACATTTCAAAATTAAATATAAATGTAAATAACATGCCAGAATACAAAATACGGTAAAAAAAATGTAAAATGGCGAGAGAGAGTATCTGAAGGGTGAAAACTATTATATATAGGTTTTTGAAGGTAGAATTTTGAACGTGTGAGGATGCGTGAAATGAGACGTAAGTTAGTGTATGGAAAGGGGAACGAATGAATGTGAAGTTATGTGTATGAAGAACGAAGCAAGAATGACGTGTTATTTAAGATATACAATATTCTGTGTTTTCTCTCAATATAATGGTTAAATTCTGCTGCTCGTTCCCACATGTACATAATAAAATTGTAAGCATTTTACATTGAATAATGAACTGTAAATATAATTACATTTACAATACAAAATACATTGAAAAAATTATTAAATGACAGGGGGAGAGTATCTTAAGCGTGATAAAAAATATATTTATGAGTTTTATAGTGAAAAAAATATTATAACCATTTTACATTAAATAATGACATATAAATGTAATTACATTTCAGTATAAAATACATTGAAAAAATTATTAAATGACAGAGGGAGAGTATCTTAAGCGTGATAAAAAATATATTTATGAGTTTTATAGTGAAAAAAATATTATAGAAAGAAAGAAAGAAAAAAGTTTATTGGATGAAAATCACAAATTCTACATTAGTATCTAAAATATGAACTAAACTAATCTATAAAAATTATTCATTTTAAAATATGCATATAAAAGATATTAATAAAAATCTGTAACTTCACCAATGGGAACTCTTCTCAGCTTATGTTGCGACATGACGTCACAACGCTGATTTTCAGAAGAGACCCATGTTGGCGTGTACGGCTGTGACAGATATGCGACTATAAACTTAAATATCTATTTACAAAATTATATTATTATTTGTTAACATAATGTAAAGTTGTAAGTAGTATTATTTCCAAATAGAGTGCATTATATATACAAACTATATAATTAAAAATAAAACATATATGTTGTGTTGTGTTAAATAACTTTTAGTTTATTATATTTAGTATAACTAATAAAAGTTGGAATTTTGATAACGGATATGGATCCAAGTGCAATGAATATAGATTGAATATTACTATTAGATTTAATATTATATATATATAAATATCTCTTTTAATATATCATTCTTGTTTCTGTAATTGTAACAATATATTTCTATATTCAAATTTAAAATCTAATACGTTTATAACCATTTTACATTAAATAATGACATATAAATGTAATTACATTTCAGTATAAAATACATTGAAAAAATTATTAAATGACAGAGGGAGAGTATCTTAAGCGTGATAAAAAATATATTTATGAGTTTTATAGTGAAAAAAATATTATAACCATTTTACATTAAATAATGACATATAAATGTAATTACATTTCAGTATAAAATACATTGAAAAAATTATTAAATGACAGAGGGAGAGTATCTTAAGCGTGATAAAAAATATATTTATGAGTTTTATAGTGAAAAAAATATTATAACCATTTTACATTAAATAATGACATATAAATGTAATTACATTTCAGTATAAAATACATTGAAAAAATTATTAAATGACAGAGGGAGAGTATCTTAAGCGTGATAAAAAATATATTTATGAGTTTTATAGTGAAAAAAATATTATAACCATTTTACATTAAATAATGACATATAAATGTAATTACATGTCAGTATAAAATTCATTGAAAAAATTATTAAATGAAAGAGGGAGTGTTTTAAGTGTCAAAAGAAAATATACATTTTTGTATTTTAAAGTAAAAAAAAATATTTAATCATTTTACATTGTATAATGAAATATATATTAATAATACATTTAACAAAATAAAAAATGACAAAGGAAGAGTATTTTAAGGGTGAAAAAAAAAACATAATTACACAAACAAAACACTGAATTCACTTATTATTAATATAAAATAATAATAGTAAATGTTGTACGCGACCGCGACAACTATGTGATGCAATGTAATTTCGGCTGAAACATAATATATTAGTTATCAGCACAACACATGGCTCTCCATATCTAAATTATTTCAAACAGAGATGTTTGTAACACATAATCTACCCTCTCCTCGATGAGGTAAAACCAATGTGATTTTTTTTAACATCAAACAGATTCACAATGACATAAGGGTGGTATTAATAAATATATTAAATTACCCTGGAGCTACACGAGCTCATACCCCCATCACCGCAGGCTTTCATCCCCACCTAATTGATATACGCTTCATACGTACAAAGCGCTTCAAGTCATCTTTTTTAATGCGCACGGCCAAGGGATGGAATTCCCTGCCGGTGTCTGTACTTCCGAGTACGTATAACCCGAATGCTTTTAAAGCGAGAGTGAACAGGCTTCTTCTGGGCGAGCTCGCTCCATCTGCGACCTCGTCTCTGCTCTAGAGCTAGACTAGGGTCAAGAGTAAGCCCATTTTATAATAAAAAAAATGATGAAATGTCTACTGCTGTAAGTCTTCCTAAAATTCCAAAGAAGGTGTGAAGCAGAGATGGAAATAGAAGGCAGTAGAACAGAATCATACGAAGGCGAATATGGAAAAAAGGAAAAGAAAGCAAACAAAAGGAAAACAAAAAGAAGACAGCGAAAAAAAAGATGAGGAAGCAAAACGGTCCGTATAGAGATCGACATGAGTTGAGGGGGTGGACGTTCAAACATTACGTATGCATATAATATGGGGGATGGTTGAGGGTCTGCAGTGATTATGTCAGCACTAAAAAGTAAACACACAAATCAAGACGTTAATATATCTCCAAATGAGGGGGAGAGGTCAGGGCGGAGAGGTTGATAATTGCAACAAACCAGCTTAAGTTATACTTGTACAGCCCCTAGTAAGGGTTGCCTAGCCGTGTCTGCCTATCCCTTGAGGGATCCAGCGTGAACATTTAAAATATTACAATGACAGTTACCTGAACAGGTCGTGGTGCTTCGGACTGGGCAGCGGTCTGTCAGGCGGCTCCGGAGGCGGCTCGTTTATCGCTGCACATATATATATAACTTTATTATTACTTAAGTGATAAAATGCTTGGAGTACAAGCGACGCTGACTCTCAATCCTCAAAGGTTTGACCTTAAATGCGCAGAAGTCACTATTAGGGGAGCGTGTCTGCTACGTCACGGATGGAACGCAGCACGCTCACAATGCGCAACAAACCCCCACTATTTGTGCTCAGACCTAAAGTTAGCCAGACTAACTGATTGACGATTTTTGATACCCTCTTATTGGCTAACGGTTTCTATTGGTTGATTTTGACCCCAGCCGTGGAGGAGTATTCCTACCACTGTTTTCAAACGTCAAATGCGTGTTCTCTTTGAGAGAACCTGAACGGTGAAGGCGAGTGTTTCCTAACCTACACAATTGTAAGAGATCATGTTTACTTTTTTACCTGTGTGCGTGGGCGAGGACGGCCGCCGGGGCAGCACGGCAGGGGGCACCGGTGGCGGAGGGGGTACCGGCGGCGCTGGGGGCGCCGTACTGGTGGGGGTGGTGTTGAGGGTTGTGGTGGAGCACGTGCCTCGTGGTAGGAGTGGTGGTACTCTTTCCTGTTTACAAACACAAATAGTACTTAATGTTATAGGCTGTGACGTCACATTAGATTCAATATTGGTTTTTGAGCGGAGTCCTTTTATTTCAGTATTCTTCTCAACAAACCCTTTCATTTGATACCCATATTATGAGTGATTAAAAATATCTACTCCGCCATCTTGGACCGTCCACCATATTGGACGAAGTCACTTACTTACCTATTCTATGTACCGTCGATCATACCAATTTTATGAGTGCTTCAAAATAAACAATCAGCCATCTTGGATGGTCCACCATATTAGACTAAACCGCTTACTTACCTAACCATGCATTATCGATTAATATAAACGTCTAGCATGTTTCCATGGCAACCAATACGTACCTGAGGTGGCGGCGCCTGTTTGCTGTTCCGCTTCGGCACCAAGTGGTCCATACTCCTCGAGTAGAACAGCTCCGCGTCCACTATCGCGCCCCGGGGCGACAGAGCCGCGCGGCGACCACTACCCCCGGTACTACTACCGCACACAGTGCCGGTGCCGCTCGCGGTACTCCATTTACTGTGGAAACATCATTATCCAATAATCATTCAGTCAGTGATTCCCAAAGTGTTCTATATCGACCCACAAAGGCTTCAAGTAAAAGAAAATTAGTTCAATGGTTTTTTTCGAGTCTCCACAGGAAGCAGTAGGAGGCAGTAGAACATGTGTGACGTGTTGACATTTTCGTTGAGTAAGACAGTTATATATGATGTCATAAAAGACGATTGTTTGACACGGCGTGACGTCACTCAGCGCATCGAACGATTAACGAATATTATTAATTACGTGCTGTTGTTTGGTCGATTATACGAAAAACTGATCAAGCGATCGATCGAAAAAACTTTCATAAGCTGATGACGTCATCAGAAAAATATATATTCTGACTATTTTTTTTCTGACTTAATAATAATCTGATTTAATAATAATAAAAAAGTCCACTTGACAAAATAAAAAAATGTAATTAAGTGACAAACTTATCTTTGCGGTTGAAAATTAGTAGTCACCATATATCGATATAGGCCTCGATCAGTTTACCAACCTCAAAAAAATCTTGATATAACCAAAAATAAAAACAAAAAATTGAGGAACATTCATTAAATCGTTTATGTAGTAGCAAACAGACAAACACCTATATCATTATGTATAGACAAACCGTTCGTGCCTTGGCGAGTGATTGTCCCGCGGAGATGGAGGCTCGTCCCGCGTTGATCCACTATTCCTGTAAAAAAAAAACGTCAGAATGACGTGACGTCACTCGGGTCATCAAAATTATTTTATGAAGAGCAAGCTTCTATATGATCATAAGTCAACGTCTCCTCACCTGTTGAGCATGGCAACAGATTTGCTCTTGTCGAACAATGCTAGTCCTTTATCGAACAAACTGAGCTGTCCCAGCTGAGCCAGTGAGTGGGAGGTGGACCTCTCCAGCCGAGGGGAAGTCAGGGAACCTCTTTCTTCCCTGGAACCTGAGAAACATAACATATTTGTGTAACAGTCACATTTCTGATCAATACCCATCAATCCACTCTCGCATACGTCATCTTTCTCTTTCACACAACCTAGCCAAACTTTTGACTACCCCACTTGTGGAGGCCTTGACATTCGGACTGCAGTTTAGTCTTACGCGTGATCTCGTGGAGTGGACATTATCTGGATTAGTAATAGTGAAAGTGTTGTGTTGGTGTCTCCAATTTAGGCCACGAGGTAATGCAAACGTTAGGTTAGGTTAGCCTTGTTAACCTACACCTTGGTCACAAGTCCAAGGCACTGCTTGGGTTCCTGTCCCGTTTCATCACTTTACCCCCTTTCTCGGCGTATTGAAGTTTAGTCCTTTAAGTGAACATCGTCTAAACTGATGCTAGTGAAAGTGTTATAGTGTTGTTTTAGTGGAGTTAGGCGTCTCCGATTAAAGCAATGTTAGATTTATGTTAAGCTAAGGTTAAACAGAGAACTTAAGCAGTGGAGGCGAGTGTTGGATATCTGTTATGTTATCAAATAGTTAATTTGTTTGGCTTTGCTGGCAAACATTCTCTTTCGAACTTGTATGAGGTATAGTTAATATTGAATGTAATTTCTACTTACTGTCATGCACAGGGAGTGACACCACTGACTGTCCATCCCAAGCGCTGGTTGGAGACAGCTGACCTATGCCTGCAATGAGAACAGTTACATTTTAATAAATTCTCAAACTGCCAGACGGTGGACAATGGAGCAGTCCCACTGCCTGACCTTCATACGTGACTCGACCCATGTGCCTTGGGGATCAATCCTCCATACCATTACCATACCAACGATTAAGTCTTCCTGAAAAGATAGATATAGATATACTTACTCATAGTATCATCAGATATGCTGGACAAACTGGTTATGCTTGAAGCTGAGGAATGAGTGTCGTGCAACCTTCTCGACCATTTGACTGGTTTCAGTGATAGTTCAGGGTAGCGACGAGGCTGGAGACAAATGTATTAATTATTATCATTTATTTTAATTTTGAATATCACCGAACAAAGTATGGTTATCCAGGACTTAAATATAAATCCAGATATCAATCTAAGAATCAGAGAGATTAATCTGTAGGTATACTTACAAATTTCGGCATCTGCTTAACTCCTCTCGGCTCTATCTCCAGACTCTTCTCGTATAAGTAGTTAGTCACTTCAATATCATCCATGCCTGGAAATGGATCTAGAGATTCCAAAAATGCCTGAAAAATAAAATGTTTACTTTCAAAAACTACTCTACTAAACAGGTCACGTGGTCGAGATAAAACCACAGAATGGAGTCACTGAGCCATGGAATAGGGTTCGCGATTGCCATCGATCGATCGATAGGGGTCGCGTGTTCTAAATGCCATGGATTAATAAGATACGGGATAGGGTTACGTAACCCAGCCACGGCAAACGATCTGCAATTCATCACATCACAGTCATGAAAAGATGTTCTCAAGTGTTATCGATCAATGAAAGGGGAGTGATCTATAGCAAGTTCCGAAGGGGGGTCACAAGAGTCACAGGCAGGGATTATGTGTTTGAGTCGGAGCATGAATAAGTGTTACATGATTGAGCCATAAGTAATTGACATAGAGCCATAGAATGAAGTCAAAATATCAATCAAGATCAAGCTACGGGAGGGGTTATGTGATAGAGATGGATCATGGGTAACATAGTCGATGTAGGGGGTAAAGAAAGGGGGTCACGTGATCCAGGTAAGGTTAGGCTTTAAAACTAGTAATAGTGCACAGCTTAGAAACGAGTTATGGACACAACTGACCCATTTAAGTACATACCCTCGTTTTAGGTTCAACGGTAAGGCAATACGGCTGGTTTTGGTACTGCTGGATTTCCCCAGTTATCTCAGCCACTTTGCGTCTCTTCGAGAAGTTTATTAGATTAGAATTTTGTAGAAAGTCTGAAACAGAAAACAAAACAGTATATAATATATAATAATTTACACATGGAGACGGGAGATAGACAAGAGAAAGGTGATACAAAATAATCATTTTTCTCTTTTTAATTGTTACAAAACTTGGTTTGCTCAAAAACATTCATTATTTATATTTTTTTTCTTCAGAGAAGTGAAGATATCAATCGGTTCAAAAAGTGTTTAAACAATACTCTAAATACAAATCACTAAAACATGTACCAACTATCTTGTTCCTACACACCCTATGACGTCACATATCTGTATGTTACTAACCTGAGTTCCCTTCCTCAATATGGAGAATATTAGTGAGGTACATGCCAAAGAATGGTACACAGGGGGGATTGATACTCCTCAGCCTCTCCTGGTAGCGTCGGAAGTGATCCGAATTGAGCTCCCGGAGCTGTTCCAGCGCGCGGGTCAACCGGGGAGGCACTACCTGTTGAGGAAAACATACTTATGACTACCCTATCCAAAGTTGTTACAGGGGGTTGATAACACGTTAAGTGTAGTCACAGAGTGCCAGACTAAGGCTGCGTTTCTACTAGAGACGTGTGAGGATGTTGTCTGTGAGTGTACCTGAAAGGTGTACCGCAGACGATGCACGGAAGCAGAGGCAGCAGCAGCGACGACAGCCAGCACGCCGTTGAAGTTGTTGAGGTCTCTCAGCGCGCACCCCACCTCCAGGAAGCGGTTGAGCACCGCTGCCCGCTCCTCCAGGTTCTCAGTCTCCACTATCCACTTCTCCATCCATCGAGTGAACTGGAGTTATATAATAGAAGAACAGTTAAATAGCAATACTGTTGAGAACTTTATATAAGTACATAATTCCTTTGGTAAAATGGTACAGTTCTTTAAACTAAAGCATGGGTTACAAACCCCAGACACTGCTTGGATTTTTGTCTGGAGTTTTATTTATTTAAAAAAAATATTAAACTCCTCCCTCTTTCTAATAGCTATCAACGGAAAAGATTTGCAGTCTCCATAAAAATAATTATACAGGGGGTAACAAAACTACCAGTAAAGCCGAAAGGACCGTAGTAACGCTGTATACCATACCCCAAAACAATATTATTATTTTCACTGAAGTGCAAACCCTAGTTCAGTAAAATTATTTATTAATGTACTCTATAGTTCTACCTAATTCGCGGAACGACAAAAATTTTAAAAGACCTAACCTAACGAAACAACCTAAACGAACACTTACTTTTTCATAATAAACGTCAAATTTACTGAAACGGCTCAAAGTGTGCTCCGCCTTGCTCAATACACAACCTCGCTCGTCGCGATATGGCTTGTGTGGCATTCCGCACCACCGTCGCTGTTATTGATGCGAAAACCCGTTAACACGCCGTGCCATCTCGCCAATCGGTGAAATAACCCCACAAAAAGAAGTCCAAGAGTGTGAGGTCCGGAGAACGAGCAGGCCGTAGCACCGGTCCCCCGCAGCCGATCCATCCTCGCGGAAAGCGAACTGTAGCAACGTGCTACTTTGTAGACTGTATTGGGGAGGAAAAGGAATGCTTTCGACTTCAATCTTACGCTTCCAAATAGCAAAAGATGTCTACTCACCAGATTTGCAGACTGCAACTCCTGGAGCCGGCTCCAGTTCCCTTCAGATGGTGTCTCTTAAGCGTGCGTGGCACACGGTACCGATTATACAGGAATAGACAAGCGTTGCGCTGGTTTTAAAGCGCGCAACGCCATCTAGCTGCGGGGCGAGCAAACAACTCTCACCATCCGTCAGCGCAAGATCGTACACGAACGTTAAGATATTCTCGTACGTTGCGAGCAAAATGTGCCGGAGCTCATCTATCATGCTGAAACACCATGTTTCTTTGGTTCTCAAAGTAATCCCAGTCAGCCAGAAAAAAGTTGTCAATCGCCTCTTCGAATTCCGTTTGATGTTTAATGACGGGACCGATGACATGCCCGTTATAAACGCCAGCCGACACTGGTGGTGGAATCTGCCCTGCCGTGAAGCATGTGGATTCACGCGAGCCCAAACATTAACGTTATGCATATTTGAAACGAAGGCAGCCGTCGCTGTTCAGTGGGGGGTCTATACGATAAATCCTTGCCGATACAGTTCGCGAGCAGGATTTGAATTGCTATCTTCATGGCCTACTCATAACATCTTATCGCAATATTCCGAGTTAGAAAGCATCGTTATTTTGCATAAAATGTTAGAAAAAAATCTCGAAACCCTTGTAGGATATCATATTTTTTTTCCAACTTGTCATTTTTTGAAACCAGTACTTGAGTCCTTCTATTGAGGTTGCAGTATATATATAAGCAGTGATGGCCCAGTGGTTGAGACTTCAAGTCTTACTCGGGAGGTCCGAGTTCGATCCCCCACACACACACACCTCTGACTCTGAGTTATGTGTGCTTTAAGCAATTAAATATCACTTGCTTTAACGGTGAAGAAAAACATCGTGAGGAAACCTGCACGAGTGAGAGTTCCCAAAAAGTTCTCAAAGGTGTGTGAAGTCCGCCAACCCGCACTGGGCCAGCGTGGTGGACTATGGCCTAATACCCTCCTTATTCTGAGGAGGAGACCCGGCTCAGCAGTGGGCCATTGAAGGGTCGTGATGATGATGATGGTGATTGAGGTTGCAAACATTTATGAATGAAAAATAGAAAACTATTAAATCAGACAATTAGGTAAAATAGGTATGTAGGCCTTTCTGTTAAATATTCTGGTTCCCTGACATGAGAGCTTACTAGGGTTGACTATATTTTTGGCTTGGATAATTAATTATATTGTTTACGGGGTATTTTGTAACACGTTGTATAATTTTCTTGGTAGCAGAGCGTAGTTCATTTCTATGAAACTTTAATTACTTGAAGATTTACTATACTTGGTAAAAATAAATGAAATAAACTTACATTAGTAGTATGTTTGATGATCCTTAAGAGGTTGGGACTAGTTTTGTCCTTGTCTTTTTTGGTCCACACAGCTCCCACTAGTTCTGAAGGTTTCACCTGCAACAGAGAATATTTATCTTAACTACCTGTAATGTATGCGTTTTTGATATCTCATTCAAGCTTACACATAAGTTATAAGAGATTGATGAGTGTAGACGTGTTCGTATTCTGTCCAATCTATTAAAGTGTGTGTTGGAGGTGACGTCATACTTACCTGTCTGTACAATTGGAATTCCAATATGGTGAGCTGTCGAGCTAACTCCAGTGGATGTAGAGCTAAAGGGTGCCAACCGTGACGATCAGGGTTTGCGATGTGTCGTAGTGGCGCGGGAGGAGACCTGGGGGAGGGCGGGAATTTAAAATCTTTAGCTTCTTTCTAAAATTAAACTGTAGTTTCTTGGGGATGCAAATAAATCAATCTTTTAATCTCTGCAATCAAAATATACAGTCGTTACCCCGAACGGGAATCAAAATGTGTTAGGGTACTTTTTGATGACCTACAATTATGAAAAGGATTAAAGAAATTGTAGCATTTAAATATATATTTTTAAATTTCAAAAACCAATGTTCTTCATATCTGCAGGTTTTAAGTTTAGATTTAGAATTATAACTGTATTTTGACTGGAATGATTTATCTGAGCTAGGCGGCGCATCTTGACGTATATTTTTTTTTCACAGTACAGTAGTAGTACAATTCGCCTAATAAGGTATATCATTCTATCTGATCCACCAAAATAGAGCTGCCAAAGTTTTGCCAAAAAAAGACTGTTCCGACATTATTCTAGTAAATTGGTGCCTTGAGATTCCACGAATTCAGTAACAGCTTATTCACACGTTGATGTTTTTTTTACAAAATGCAATTTCTTTGTGTTAAGTGAATTTGATTTTGATTGGTTATTTTGCATAAAGGTTCTAAAAACCTGTAGAGAAATGTAAATTTGACAGATTATATTTAGTCCGTATCTGCTTATCCATTTCTACTCCCTTTATATGAATAATATATTTTGAGTGAATTGAGACACGTGAATTTACAATATTCTATTCCTCGCACCCTTTTCTGTGTTTTTAGAGCCAACAACACACTTACACTCTATAATAAATAATTCGCTTTCTCTCACTCCTATGTAGGATGGTGCAATGGGTAGTATTTAATAGGTTATATTTTCTACCCCCCAAATGGAAAGGTATTGCTACCTCGATCTGGTCTATTAATATTCCACGACTGACACAGTAAACTTGAGTCTTACCTACGAATATTCTCTTTGAGTGAACATTACCTGGAGTGGTGCTGGTGAAAGTGTAATTGTGGTTTTACTGCGTTACGGGTATTGAACCTCTCTGACCAAGGATCATGTAAGTCCTTATATCGTCTAGGTTAGGTTTATATTTTAGTTTATGGTAGTTTTATGAATGGAACTACATACAGGGCTTTTGGACTTTTGATGTGTAGTCATACTTACCGGTCGAAGACGTGCGAGACCTGTGACATGCTGGATATAGACGTGATGGAGGACACACTGCCTATCTTGCAGCTGGAGAGGCTGCCGGTTACGCTATCAGTATCGTTTCCACTGGACTGGACACACTGGAAGAATAAAATTTACTCTTTAGGTTCTCTTTCTCAGAAAATTTATTGCCGTAATTTTGATTCCATCTTATTCTTAATTAATTTGGGAATAATTCCTTTGTATTTAAAAAAGATTCAGATTTAATTGCCGATAATCTAAAATTCTTATTTCAAAAGGGAAAAAAGAACAGACAGTACGAATTCTGTATAAAATTAATTTACTTTTACGAGCTGATTGTGAGTGATATACCATGAGATATATCACCCACCTACCTTTCTCTGTAGAATCTTCAAGACGCTCTGCACCCACTTCTTCATGGGCTTGCCCTCCACTGACTCCAGGAAGTTTTTTAACTTCTCCAACAGAGCCGGCTCCCTTTCGAAATCGTAGAAATGCTGGTCCACCCAGTGACGGAGGACGTTTATTACTCTGCAACAAACATTAACATACAACTAGCGCCCTCTATTTACAACCCATGTATCCATCTAAACATAAATACTTCCGTAGTTTTGACAGACTTTGATTAGCCCCACCCATGGAGGGGTATTGCTACTACTGTTTTGACTCTTTATACTCCCTTGACATTCGGACCGCAGTTTATTATTGCGCGTGGTCCCGTGGAGTGGACATTATCTGGAGTAGTGATAGTGTTGTGTTGGTGTTGCAAGGTATATTAATGTACATTACAGTTAATACAGTCTATGTATTATTATTTTAGTATGTATACTTTTTTGTACCTACATCTAAAATAATATTTCTCCTATACTCGAGGGTATCTGGCAGAAATCTCTGTCTAGAGTAAGTTATCCTGTGTGCTATAAACTTTGTGTTTTTTTCTAAAAAGTGATTTTATAAAAAAAATCGAAAAGGTTTGTGGAACCTGGATAATCGTGAATTAATATATTATTAACCGTATTTTAGCTACCAAGTTATAAGATCAGTGTTTCCAACAATGCGGCGATGAAAGGACAATCACCATTCGAATTCAAAACGATCGTATAGATCATTCTATCTATTTATCTTTTACCGCAATCTTACTAACCTAAAATCTCTAAATGAAAGGATTTGAGTGATTAAGTGAACTAACCTAAATTTGACAGGTTGCTGGAACTCCTTCCGGTACCTCTTCCAGTCCTCCCTCGCTGTATTCTTGCTTAACTTCTCTGCATCACTACTGACTGAGATCTCCACGCATTCCGCTAAAGAATAAACACACATTAACATATAATTCCTTCAAGAGTTGTACATCAATGGTTCCTGAACTAATGACTCGTAGACTAGTTGTAATGGCAATGTGTAAGTGAGGTCATAGACCCCAAGAATTGATATAAAGTACTTTGTAAATCCTTGAGCTACATTATTATTAAATAATGAGGAATCAAAAAGGCCTGAACTCTGGCTTTAAGTCCCACAAAGTGTGAAAATTTTACCTATCAACTCTTATTTGCTTGTAGATAGACCCCCCCCCCGGTTTTTAAATTGCTGCTTTAATGATTCAATTACACAATTTGGAAGCCCAACAAAAGAAAGGAGTATCTACAAATTCTCACAATTTGTCAACTTGTCAACGACTCCTGGAAATTGATATAGAAAACTTTGAGGATGCTCTCTGCGAGAAAAATGGTTATTAGCTTTAGGACTCATAAAGAAGGATCTAAGTTGTTTCTGCTGAACTGCCCTAATCCAAAGAGATCGCCATCTTAATTTTAATAAAGAATATTTTACTCAGCAAATCTTTGTTCTTGTCGGTGACCACTTAAACTACTTTGTCCGGATATCATTTTGGACAGTTCCAGATATGTATAAAGTACAATACCTATATCCAGACCGAGGTGTAGTAGCGACGCGTTAGGACTTATATCCTTTTTTGGTATCTTGATCCTTGGGACTAGCATGCGCAAGGGAGAAAACATTATCCAATACTTATATATATATATAAAAACCGTAAGACTTATAATTTATTTGCGTTAAGAAATAATAAATCAAAATCAAGTTTAGAATGAGCTTAAAGAACAATTAGGTTGTTTCCACCAGGGATGTGCGAGGATGTGTTTGATAAGAGTCAATAGAATCGCTTTATTCCTCAATCAGATTGTGTCAAATAATTATATACTTCTAAACAAACACATCCTCACAAATCTATGGTGAAAATGCAGCCTTATTTTGAAGCTATGAGGGTACTCCACAGATATTCTGAGAAATAACGTCTAGCGCGTCCGATCAGTACAGCCAAGCGGTCGATCTTACATCGTTCATTAGTCAATTCATCATGACCACTTAACGCAAATGGATTACGGTCACAAAATATCAAAAGATAGGAAAAAGAAAGTTTCTCCAGAAGTGGTATCTTACTCGGCGTGTCATAGACAAGATGCGGCTCCGGGATGTCGAACCTCTCGATGAGCAGGTCCAGCAGCTCCGAGGGCGAGCAGAAGGAGCGGTAGGTGGTGAGGAAGGTCCGCACCAGGTTCAGGTCTGCGTGGACGTGGTAGGTCAGTCGTTCCACGAGTTTTAGAAGGGTTGCACCCTGGAGCAAGAGACAACATCGTTATATTAGCCTACATTCCACTGTTTTGTATTCTATTCAGCAAACCATCCCATTTGATACACATATCATGGACATGCACAAAAAAAAAACTAGTCCGCCATATTGAATTTTTATCTATTACCCACATAATGGTGGTATACAAACAATAACTTGTTGTTCTAGGAGCTGGACCTGTTAGGGTCTGTGTACCTTGATGAGGGGCGCTGGCGTGGCGGGCATGGCTCGCTGCTCCAGCACCAGGTTGTGCTCGGAGTCGGGCTCTGCGAAGCGGTAGATGTTTGCCGACGGCAGCTGGAGAGGGTGTCGTCGTTCCAGGTCCAGCAGAATGCTGTACAATTGAAGACACAATAGGAAATTTAATTTTTAGAGCTTAATAGGGGGAAAATGAGACCATTGTTCCCCTAACTTATACTGAGAAATTTTCATGTGCCACAAATGCTGAAGGACTTGAAATTTACAAAATCTTCTAGAAGATAATATAGAGAAGATAAACAGAATAAAAAATAAAACGGATTTGTTCATATTGGATTTTTTTTTTGCAAAGGTATTCTCTAAGACTCGAAATTGTTTTTTTTTTACCAACCCAGTAGTAATATATTGAATCCTCACCTATCTAGGGTCCGATCCAGCATGGGCTTGGTGTTCAGCATGACCAGGTCGCACATCCAGTTGCGCTTCTCCGCACACGACGCCGCCGCTAGCAGCACCGGAGGGCCCACGCGTGGACATAGCTCTATTAGGTTCCTACCCTCTGGAAAAATAAAATTACTATTGATATTCCAACACTCGATAATTCTTAAATTCAGTTCAGTTTGACTAGTGATCTCATTAGAAATCATGCGAGTCTGATATACTTATTATATGAATTCGAAAGAAGACATGATAACCTGAACCTGTGTTTCAAGCCCCAAGCATTGCTTAACGTTTAAATACATTTAAAGTGTATTTTTGTATTGTTGTTATCTCTTTGACTGAATTGAAAATTTCGTGATTAATTCATGGATCACTTCAACAAGAAGTTTAACCTCAAAAGCCAGAAAAAGTTTAGGTAAGTCGAACTATAACTGTTTTGTTTGGAGTATACCAGGTAAAAGACGTCATACCTTCACTGTCAGGTCGATCCACAATCTCCAGCTTGCGTATGTGCAGCTTCTCCTTCAGCTTCAACTGTTGTGGCGGCGCGCCCGGCGTCACTCCGCTATTTACAGTCACCTGTAACACATCCTATATTATCCTCTCTTCTCGGAGAAACTTTCATTTCAATCAAAAGACTAGATTTTTTTTCACACAAAGCTAATAATCTTTTATAAATAATAATATTTTATAAACTTTACGTTGTTCAAGCTAGTGTTTGTGAAGTAAAATAAAGTTACTTTACTATTTTAAATTGCTCTATTATAATGCCACACTTCCTATTGGTGTAAGTGTAGAAAGGAGTATGATCAATGCAGAAAGAAGTGCAGTAAATGTTGCTTTAATATACCGACAACACTTCTTATTGGTTTAGGCGTAGAAAGGAGAACGATAAATACAGAAAGAAGTGCAGTAAATGTTGCTTTAATATACCGATAACACTTCTTATTGGTTTAGGCGTAGAAAGGAGCACGATAAATACAGAAAGAAGTGCAGTAAATGTTGCTTTAATATACCGACAACACTTCTTATTGGTTTAGGCGTAGAAAGGAGTACGATAAATACAGAAAGAAGTGCAGTAAATGTTGCTTTAATATACCGACAACACTTCTTATTGGTTTAGGCGTAGAAAGGAGAACGATAAATACAGAAAGAAGTGCAGTAAATGTTGCTTTAATATACCGACAACACTTCTTATTGGTTTAGGCGTAGAAAGGAGAACGATAAATACAGAAAGAAGTGCAGTAAATTTTGCTTTAATATACCGACAACACTTCTTATTGGTTTAGGCGTAGAAAGGAGTACGATAAATACAGAAAGAAGTGCAGTAAATGTTGCTTTAATATACCGACAACACTTCTTATTGGTTTAGGCGTAGAAAGGAGAACGATAAATACAGAAAGAAGTGCAGTAAATGTTGCTTTAATATACCGACAACACTTCTTATTGGTTTAGGCGTAGAAAGGAGTAAGATAAATACAAAAAGAAGTGCAGTAAATGTTGCTTTAATATACCGACAACACTTCTTATTGGTTTAGGCGTAGAAAGGAGTAAGATAAATACAGAAAGAAGTGCAGTAAATGTTGCTTTAATATACCGACAACACTTCTTATTGGTTTAGGCGTAGAAAGGAGTACGATAATTACAGAAAGAAGTGCAGTAAATGTTGCTTTAATATACCGACAACACTTCTTATTGGTTTAGGCGTAGAAAAGAGTACGATAAATACAGAAAGAAGTGCAGTAAATGTTGCTTTAATATACCGACAACACTTCTTATTGGTTTAGGCGTAGAAAAGAGTACGATAAATACAGAAAGAAGTGCAGTAAATGTTGCTTTAATATACCGACAACACTTCTTATTGGTTTAGGCGTAGAAAGGAGTACGATAAATACAGAAAGAAGTGCAGTAAATGTTGCTTTAATATACCGACAACACTTCTTATTGGTTTAGGCGTAGAAAGGAGAACGATAAATACAGAAAGAAGTGCAGTAAATGTTGCTTTAATATACCGACAACACTTCTTATTGGTTTAGGCGTAGAAAGGAGCACGATAAATACAGAAAGAAGTGCAGTAAATGTTGCTTTAATATACCGACAACACTTCTTATTGGTTTAGGCGTAGAAAGGAGAACGATAAATACAGAAAGAAGTGCAGTAAATGTTGCTTTAATATACCGACAACACTTCTTATTGGTTTAGGCGTAGAAAGGAGCACGATAAATACAGAAAGAAGTGCAGTAAATGTTGCTTTAATATACCGACAACACTTCTTATTGGTTTAGGCGTAGAAAGGAGCACGATAAATACAGAAAGAAGTGCAGTAAATGTTGCTTTAATATACCGACAACACTTCTTATTGGTTTAGGCGTAGAAAGGAGCACGATAAATACAGAAAGAAGTGCAGTAAATGTTGCTTTAATATACCGACAACACTTCTTATTGGTTTAGGCGTAGAAAGGAGCACGATAAATACAGAAAGAAGTGCAGTAAATGTTGCTTTAATATACCGACAACACTTCTTATTGGAGTAAGCTTAAAAAAGAGTGCGATGAATGCATAAAGAAGTGCAGTAGATATAGAATGAGTAAGATAAATGTAGTAAGGAGGATGACAAGTGTAAAAAGGAGTGCAATCAATGTGATTAGGTTTGCGATGAGTGTAGCGAGGAGTGCAGTAAATGTGACAAATATAGAAAGAACTTACCAATCCCGTGATAGGTTTACACAGCAACAATAGTCCGTCAAATAAAAAAGCTTTTCGTTCGGCTATTCGCTTTCCGGGACCAATTTTTGATAATGTATCCTCTGTAATAACATATTATATAACATAAATACTTGTGGCGCTATCTGTTGAACAACCACTTTAATATATATATAGATAGACTAGGAAATAGATCGTGCATTGCTATACCTCTAATAAACTCATTGCAGCATTGCGGTACATCTCTGGTGTCCCAGTTGTCCACAAGCTTAGCCAATTCATTACACTTCTCTATTGCCATCTGTCTCCGAGCCCTCGCAAGTGATCTGATAGCTCCATCTCTGTAATTATAGTACAATTGAATCAATTTGTGTATTCAATCAGCTCTTAGGGAAGGGATGTTGCCTCAATAACTATATATTAGTAACAAATCCTGAATCGATAATATCTTGAAAATCTAGGCTAATTCTAAGAGTTAGGATGTTCAAAATGTAGTCTGAAATATCACACAAATCAGTATTGCCAGCACTCAAAAGGAATTTAAGTCCCTAATGGGAGATGTGTAACACTCTGGTAATACTTACAACTTTGGTCCGTTCCCGTAGGCTTTTGTTACTAAATTTTTGATAAGGAGAAGATTGCATTCCACCTGTAGACAAAAGTAATATAAACAATTTAATAATTACATGTGAATGTATAATGGAGTGTAATGAATTTGTATATGTATAATTAAGAGAGTGCATACATGTAATTAAGGACAACCGCAGGCAAAAAGATCAACACTTTTTTTGTGTACAAGTGTTTACATATACAGATGTGTACATGTATAATTAAGAAAATGTGTTTGTGTAATTATGGATATATAAACGCATAATTAAGAATGTACGTGTACAATTAAGAGTGTATATACATAATTAATAATGTGTCTACCTGTTTAAAACTCTCCCTGTCGTCGGTGGCAGGCGCAGCTCTGTGCAGGTCTCGTACATACGCGTGGTACAGAGGGAGGTGAGCTAAGGGGGAAAGGAGGAGTCTTGGCAAGCAGTATTTCACGCTTAAACGAAACCCATGACCTGCTGTGTCGAGCCTTTCTGCCAACTGTGAGAATCAAATCATACAAATTCAATATATAATTATATCTCAATTACCCTTAGACAAATATGAGAGCATAGATACATATTACAATATTGTTGCCAGGGTGCACTAAACGATCACTAACAACTAATCCAGATTGAAATTCTAGCATTTTTGTGTGACTATTATATTATCAACTTATGAAGGTCTCGTAACTATCGAGCAATCTGTGATCGATTGATGGACGAGTTATTCAGAGATTAATGTTTAGTGAGAATTGCTAATCTTCATACCACGAGAATGAGGTTACTCCAATCAGAGTCCTGAATACATTTTTTTTATATAACATTAAATATTGATATAACTCACCAAGGGATCATCCACAATATTCTGTAAAGCATCCCTCGACTCCTTTCTCGTAACAATATTTGCATACCTAACGTACGCCCTAAATTCTTCTACTTCTGCTAATTCTGAAAATATAACAAATAATATTGTAAATATCATACAAATATAAATTGTATTATAACTAGGTTTAATCTGCATTAAACAGTCTTCAACACCCAACAATAAAAAAGGTTCTTTTTTGGTGGAGGTGAAATGCGACAAAACAGTTTGAAAAACACAGTTCTAAGCTTGGTAACTATTTAATTATTACAAACTTTATAATTTTCTCAAAAATAATAAGAAAAGAATAGTCAAAAAAGCATCCTCTACTGTATGTGATAAATGTAAATTAATACCTTCAAAACAGCTGCCAATATACAACGAAGGAGCATCCTGAGACATCTCCATGGCATCCTCCAGGTTGCCCAGTAGCGTCACAGTCAGTTCATATATGTCCACTATGTTGCCGAATATTAATGTTAGTGTCTGAAATACATATCATATATTGTACACATTTTATTTTTTTTTATCATAAGGAATAGTAAAAAAATTAATTTTCCTGGGTACACCGATATCTTGGTTATAATGGACATAGGGTTTTATTTCTAGGACACTTTTATAATGGTTATTGGTGGACTCTAATTCGGTCCATTGTGCATGCAGAGATGACTGGCTATACTAGCCAGCCCAGCTCCTTCAAGAAGCGCAGAAGTTTCCTGGGAACTTCACAGAGCTCTTGGGGCGACCTCATGTCCTTGAGGATTTATAGGCAAAAAGAGAAGGGAACCACAAATAGTCTAGCATGATCAGGCTTAAAAATTCAGGTTATGACATACGAAAATACAACTCATGTTTCCCAACAATAATTTTAGGGATTTCGATCTATGTATGTGTATCATAGAGATTTACAAAAAATTGTGTATACATATAATTAGGATTTTATAATCCTAATTATACATGTAGTTCATGTTGTAGTACAAGTTGAGTTCATATTCAATTAAGTATATGTCAGTGGTGTGAGTTAGGTTAGCCTTGGGTTAGGTTAGGTTAATGTTAGTCTAATTCTAGGTTTAGACGGTGAAACAAAGCAGTGGAGGCGAGTGTTGTGATCACTTAAAGGACGTTCTTAAGCCTACACCATGGTCACAAGTCCAAGGCACTGCTTGGGTGGGTTCCTGTCGTAATAGAAAGAGATCGTAACGTTTAGTTATATCCTTGTTTGATTAACTTTTTAGAAGAGTTGGGATGGCAGGATTAGCCGCCCACTCCCTCACGCAAAATAGGCGCACAGTGACGTCGAGTTGCGGAAACAAGCCCGCCAATATTTATACTTATACTTGAACTTAGTTATATCCTGACCGTATTGCGCCCGAATAGCTTTTATGATAGGCCCATCCATTCTTTTGTTTTTTTTAATTGTATCCGACATATACATATGTATATAATTAAGATTGTGTACCATGTATAAATAAGAGGATGTGTATGTATAATTCGGAATGTGCACTCATAAATAATAGTGTGTGTACATATAATTAAGAGAGTAAATGAGTAAAGTACTTTTGATTCCTAATCAGTGATGAACTTACCCTATTATCACCATTCAATATCTTCTCCAACTCATCCTTAAACACTCGAATAATAAGGTTCAAATCCCTCAGGAAGTTCCTCTCATCGGCCAGCAGGTCCCGGACCAGCTCGCCGTACGTCAGTGATGCCCTTCTCCCCCGCCGCTCCCCCAGCGTTGCTGAGCCCCCCATCACACTCACTTCCAACCCAGACAGGGTGTCCGCCAATTCTGATTCTTGGTAGAACATGTCCATTAGTAGCTGTGGATAACATAAGGAATTCAAAACTTGTGTTTGGAATAGTTATAGAATCTACAACCTTTCAACAGTAAAGTATTGAGCTACCTTCACTTAAAAGCTAAGCATAATGTATATTAACTTTTTAGACCATATTATGTATATATGTTTTTCTATTGCAGTGTTACTGATATCTCAAAAAGGGATTAGGCAGGGTTTTCAATGAAATCTAATTTTTTTCATTTTTCCAACTTTTCCAACAATTATCATCTCATATCAACCAATATACACAAAACTTTAACAAAGTATACACTTAAACCTTCCTCATAAATGACTGTCTATTAGTAAAAACTGCATGAAAATCCTTTCAGTACTTTTCATTTAAGCTACACATCTTCACATTACCAACTTTAGTCTTTCGGACTTGACCATCTGTCACTCTTGACTTGTCCGTTTGATAGTTTCTTTTTATAAATCGTAACCTTCTTTCCCTTCTTTTTTGGGGAGAGGAGGTGGGGGGACTTAAAAAAGCAAAAAAAAGAAGGCACCCCACTAGTTAACATATAAAATCCATTTTATTTTTGCTAAGGCTTACACATTCCTACTGAGGTATATTGATAAATACAAGATGGCGTCAGTTGGATATCATCCGTCGTGCGTGATGGACGCGATACGTACGCGTCAACTGCTATTTAAAATATTCTTAAATACTTCAAATCTAAGTTGAATTAAAACAAATTAAAATGTAACCTTATCGGCGCACATAGCAGTCTTGATATCACTACAAGTTATGACATGGTAGCCACTCTTCTGCGGGATCTGCTTCACGAAGTTGCCTGTCAGCTTGAAGATGTCCGTGCTCACGTACTCCAAGATGACCGTCATGCACAGCGACACTGATGTGTCTATTTTGTACAGAAGGACCTCCTGGAAACAAATTGTTATAGTAGTCGGCAGCTAACTATAGTATACTAATGACTTCTGCATTCAAGGTCAAAACCTATACTTACGCGCCGGTAGCTACACCTCCAGTTAAGCGACATATCCATGCTCGCATTGTGATCGCGACGACTAGTAAAACGGTGGCCATTAAAACAGGATATCTGTTTTCAGAGGAGATGTGAGTGGACCATCATGGAAGCACCACAAAATGCTCAAGGCCACCCCAAAGTACCCTTATGCAAAGGCGATATTTAGTGACTCGTTTAGTTTAGCGAGAAGATGTATTCTTGCCTCCATATTAGCCAAAAAAAAGTATGAGCTTACAGAGTTTACATAGTTAAAGAGTGGGTACCAGACCCAAAAACCCTCATCATAATACACAAATATAAAAAAAATCTTATTTAATGTCTCTTAAAAATAAAAAAAATACAAAATACCTTTTGCAAGAGCTGGTGAAGTTTATCCAAGGGCAGTATGAGCAGCTTCTTCCGTCGGACGTCGAATCGGGCTTCGCGGGCGTCTTTCAGAGCCCCCCGGTCCAGCGGCGTGGGGAACGTCCGATGCACGCGTTCTTCTACATCCTACGGTTAAGTTCAATAGATATTAATGCTGCTGGACCCATAACCTAACATGGCCAGAGGCAACTAATGATTTCACCTAAAGGGTGACTATATTACTATATTTATTAGATGATGTTAGATAGAAACCTGCACGGTGAGTGGCGAAGGCAACGCGCAGAGCATGGCCAAGAGCCGCAGACAGAGCGACTCGACGTACTCCAGCGCGCTCTCCTCTGCGCTCAACGTCGGGTGCACGTTCTGGAGGATCTGGAACAGATAGATTATGAGTCAGAAAAGCTGAACTGCTAATGAACCAATATATGTTGTGTTAAGAACATAAAATGCATGACCTCTACAGGTAATCTGTGGAAGAGGTAGTCTAGAAGAGAAACTCCATTGGTTGACATACAATTTGTTCAAACATAACATTTAATTTATTAGTATGTAGTAAAAGCAATCTCACCAAAATCATTTTTATGTAAAATGTTGCAAAGACAAGACCATATACCTCGCACTGTCTAAAAGTTATCAGATCTCATATAGAGCCAAACTTCTATCTCTTCACCCCCCACCAAGCTCTCCAAAGTACCAATCTTTTGTTGCCACCTCTGGGATGGCTCTGCCAAATAGCAGCTCAAAGCACTGGACTCGATTTATCGTCGTGGTAAGGTGATGAGATGAAGACCTAGTACGGCGAAAACTCCAAACTCTAGAGCATCGTCGAAAAGTTGCCATTTTCAAATAATCTTCTACCGGATTTAATTTGGAAAGTGCGCGCAGGAACTTCACGATCTGCTTCCCGCTTCGCCATTCTACTATCGAACTACCAGACGCCATGGAGGTCTCCACCCCTACGTTATCGGCATACCATCAGTGCGTACGAAGCATGTCGCTTCATCCTTCTTGATCCGAACGGCTGAGGAGTGGAACACTCTACCGGCGTCTATATTTCCGAGGACCTACAACTTGGGTGTTTTTAAGAGAAGAGTAAATAGGCATATTTTCGAGAAGCGCGCTACATCTTAGGCCATATCATTACTTTCCATCAGGTGTGATTGTGGCCAAGCGCTTGTCTATCTAGCATTAAAAAAAAGAAAAAAAAACTTCCCAAGAAGGAAGTATTCCTAGAATTTTGATAATTATCAGTGAGTCAGAGATGAAACTAGGGTCTCTTAGATATTAATAAAATCTAATGTATTATACTTAGTTATGCAATTAAATAGGTTATGTTTAATTAGTACACTATTGACATTATATCCCAAAAAATATGATTATGAGGGTCCTAAAAATGATGAAGAGGATTGAGAAACGGTACTAGTGCCCTCCCGTGCCTCTCTCTTTTGTTTCTTCATTACTGAAAATGTGTTACTTCTGGTTTTTCTATCTGTATATTAGTGTTTTTTGGGGATACCCCTTGACCTTAAGGGGTCTGTGAAATAAAGCACAGGTTTATTATGCAGCTCCCCAATAGTGTATTTCATTTTTGAAATCCTAATTCTACAATGATTTCATGTGCTTGGCAACATGTAAATATTAATTATACTATGGAACCTGGGGATTGCGACCCAGGTGAAAGTTCACAACGTCCTTGACAATATGTATTAATACTACATACCAACCAACAAATCAAAAAACTATCTAGTGTTGCTAACATTTAAGACCTGATTTATCATAGAGAAATACATTTTGGAACCTCTTATACCATTATTGGTAAAATAATGTACCAATCCTTAGTTCCTTAGGTCACACAAGATGGAAAGGAAAACCATTAAAGAGATTATTGAGGATGACCTGCTGAAGTTTGCTGAGAAAACTTGGACAAGACTAGCAGGAGATAGGGCAAAATGGAAAGGAGGAGGCCTACAAATCAATATACATGTTTTCTAATAAAGAGCTAAATAAATAAAAAATGTATTACTATTATTTTAAAAAAAAGGAATAGAGAAAAGCAAAAAAGAAAGAAAAAGGAGACTGGCTTGGAAAATAGTATAATGAAAAGAGCAGTGATTATTCCAAATGTTTTTATTTAATACTGGTCGATTTTCCACATGTATTTAGGTTTAATTTCTATATGAATAATTCCCAAAGACATAACGGCCACACAACTCGACATGCACTTCATCCCCACATTGTTAGCATAGCCCACATCCTTCTCTAAGCTCTACTTTATCTCTTTATCATATTTCATCTAAATCCGTTCAGTGATTTAAATTTGACTGTGTAACAGAGAGGCAGACAGCTATTCATCAATAGATGGCGTAAGTAGTATATTAAATTACAAATTTATTTGTTTGCTTTTGCAAAGAATGGAGAATGCAATATTAAGAACAAAAGCTAATGATCCGTGGAGTTGTGTCAAGTGCAGTTATCAAAAGTGCCTCAAGAGAAAAGACATATACTCTAATGAATGTCAAGGAATATATGCAAAGAGTAGTAGTCCTCGCTGGGGGATGCACTTGACCTTGCAAGATCTCACATCATATCTTCTTATAGTGGACAACTGATAATATTACTTAGAATTAAGATTTTTTATAAACAAATCTTGAGAATTATGAAGTTACTTGCATATTCATTAATTTTCTCTTCACAGTATTTGTTATGTCACAAACAAAGCTGGCGACCCATTCTTGACCCTACGTGTTGATCATGACCTCTATTAACATGCAGTTATTTAGTATCATTCAATTCTAAAGCTGAATCTAATAAATTATATTTTCCTATAAGACTTATTAAGATATTCATTTTAGTATTATAACTAAGAAAAAACTTGTTCTATTAGACGAACAAAAAAGGCTGCAAATCTTATCCAGACTCATCTTATAACCAAGAATTAAACTTAAACTCAAAATAGTTTATTTCAATTACTCTTTTAAAAAGTACTTTAAACACATCAAAATGGGTCAGTCAGTCAGTTTGTCTGAAGCTACCATCAGCTAGGAAAGCAGTTTCCTGAATAGAAGAACTGACAAGAAAGTCACAGTTGCTCTTTTCAAAAGAGAACTTTATCATTAATTACAATAGTTTCATAAATAGGGATTTTTGTATTTTATTAAAAAACAGCCACAATAACTCATCATATTGGGCCCAATCAAAATTCTTCACGGTTTTTTTCTAGTTTAGCTTGTGATATTTAACATCATCTTCAGCATTCACAAATAGTTTCACAAGCCAAACTTTTTACGAATTTGAGGATAGAAAATCATTGTAGGGTTTACTAAACATAAGAAATTGGTGGATGATAATAACTTTATAATTACTAGTTTCTAAATCAGCATGTATATAACTGCATAAGCAGTTATTTAATTGAAAAAGTTTCATTGATGGCCTGTGTTATTATTCAGTAACAGAAATTCAAAATTGGAATAACATTCTTAAATTGATTTTGTTTTTATTCCATGGAAAAGGTATTATACCATACAGCCTTGTTTGATTTTACTTGCACTTAATTCTTTCTGTGAAAAAGCTGTATGGTCATGAACATAGTGTTTAAAAAAGTTACATTTGCTGGCTGTTCCCTTCAGACAAACTGACTGACTGACCTAATTTGTTGTGTCAGTTTTAAAATACTATAAAATATTGTAATATTTACGTATAACAAATAATATGTTATTTATTTATAAAATACGAAAAGGTTAGCAAGGAGGATATATATCAGCTGTGTGGGTTATGATCTTTGCCTTTTTCATAAAGTATTATATCGAAAAAGTTAATCAATTTTTATGTAAGAGTTGGTCATAGACATAAGTAACAAAAAACAAATTAGATAATCTGTTTAATTACACTTAATCAGATAAGAATTAGCGCAATTAATTTATAATGTTTTGAGTGGCATGACTGATGACATATTGGTACACAAACCTTTCGCAGAGAGTTGATGAACAGCCCGCGCCATTTGTCGGCGTTATCGGGCTCCTGGAAGTCGTAGCCCCGACTCTCCTCCACAGTGGGCAGCATGATGACCGGAGCCCCCGCGCGGAACTCATGTAAACACTTTTATATCACGTTTATACATAGAACACCATTTCGCTTCACGCGAAATTTTATTTATACACAACACACACGAACCAATATCCTTATTATATTTTTAATAGTTTGTTATATATTAAATAGTGTTTGATTTATTATAATTAGACGCATAAATTATTCTTTGATTCATTTAATCGGCAAAACGACGCCATTTTCGATATATTTACTGGCTGGTCAGGGTTACCAACCGAAAGCATGTAGTTATCGTGCTTAAATCGTACAATTATCGTATTATATTTGTGAGATTAATTAAAATTATCGTGCTTAAATAAATTTAATTTTATTTACGGTAAAAAATAATGATCTTTGTTTTAACTCTCTTTTGAAAATTGAGCTGATCTGAGAATCATAAGGTGTCGCCGAGCACCTTCTGATCTACTCGGTGCCCGAGCGAATGACTACATGAAAACTAAAAATTTTTGGCGGCTGTAGGTTTTGGTTGCTGCTTGGAACTTGTTGAATAAAAGAAGGTTGCGTTTTAACTCGTATATTTTTCAAGAAATTCTTCGTCAATATATGTAAATAAATGGTAGTAGGTAGGTGGTACACATTAGTACGACGTGTGAGAAAGTCCAAATCTTCATGACGTCACTGATGTCGTGAGTATATAAAGTGCCGCGCTATAAAACCCCGACGCCCGACGTCCGCAGCTCAGTGATCTCTTTAACTTCGAGCAGGCATGTTGTCGGATGGAGCATCGCGGGCACAAGCGTGCGAAATTCTTTGCATAGAATTTGTACGCGTGTGGTATGCGGCAGCCGCCGCTCGCCAGTATGCGTCGGCACGTTGCCAGTGACGGACGCTCATGCATGTAGTGCTGGTCGCTACAAATTAATAAATGAAAACTAACACTATACACTGAACTGATACACTACAACTGTTGACGCGGGATCTGAAATAGTGGTCTCTGACCTCTCTTATAACCACCCCAAGCCTAGCACAACTGACTACTCTTATGATCAAAGTACTGCTCTGATATACCGGTCTGATCAACTAATTTAACTGACACATATTTACTACGTCGTGCACCTGATACTGCTTTCAAATGCCTCGCTTTCAAACTGGCACTAATACTGCTCTCAGATGCCACACTCACTAAGTTAAACTGAATCACGAACTGGTCTAATAAGCTAACTCGCATGGAGCAAAATTCACCTTAAACACTTCAGTGCTTCTACAAAACTGACACTAATAGAACCAAATCACTGATTCTGCAAACACTTATATCTACTTAGAGACCTATAGCGACCGACTGCTCCGCCAAAGGTCCGAATAATAAGTGAGCTAATATTGGAAAAAAATCTTTTATATACTTTACTACCCTCACTACCATTTCCCCAAATTTATGATTATAAAATCGATTATAGTTTTAATAAATCTATTCGCGAATATTTTACTACATTCGCGACATAAGGATTGTTATTTAGATGTCAATTTTGCTATGTAAAAAAAATTTTTTTTTTGCAGTTGAAACTTAACGCCATTATTATGCATTAATCTTATATTATAAATATAACAATGATTACCTGTAGTATAAATATTTATTTAAAACTAGTCTCCCCGGTGAACTTCATACCGCCTAACAGTCGATGAATGTCGTATTACAGATTAGCTGAACTGTTAACAACCAATACATATAAATTCAATTGATTCAGGCGTTACTTTGCGGTGATTCATGTTTAACAAGGAATTGTCAGTGTCAGACAGTGTCGGAGCGAAACGTACGTCGAGTATTGTGTTGTGAATTAGTGCGGTGTTTTTTGGTCCAGCTACTAGCTTTTACAGTTGGTACCTCGGGCCCAAGTCACACTACACAAATTCACGTGTTCTCCGCGGATTATAGCAAAGTAATCGTTGTGATTTCTTTTTAACCAATATATATGTCACTCTTTTTACGTTACTGATATAATTCTACATTTTTAAAATCTAAAATACTAGATTATCCCAATATTGTTGATACGTCTTATCGATTGCAAACCTTTAATTAAATAAATTCTTTAATAAACCGTATCGACGGTATGAACACTAAACAACAAATCAAAAACCATGAAAATCGGTCCAGCCGTTCTCGAGTATACGAACACATAGTTCGAATAAACTCGACTTTTTTATTCTCCCTAAACCAAATGTAAAAATCGTACATAAAATATGATATGATAATAATTATCGTATTTCACACAACCCTAAATCGTTCTTGTTGGATACTACTAACGTAAAGATCGTCTGTTTGCTCATTGGTTGATTGGAAATGATGTCAAAGCAATGCTGATCTGCGATTGGTTGATACTGTTTGACGTTAATAATGAACCACAGATAATGTCAAAAAATAGTAATTATACATAGTGAAAATAGTAGTATTCGAGAAATGGTTATCGATTAAAAATTATTATCCATATCATTAAATTGTCACTTGATAATAGTGTTGGTTTTCTTTAATCTTTAGTTCAAGTATTATAGTAAAATAATTACATTTATGATTTATATATTAAAAAATCCAGCGAACCTTCGCTCGAAACTTGTCTTACTACCAACACACATTACAGCATAGGTAATTAGGGAAGTGTATGCAGGGACGTGCGGCGCACGACGGCGCCAGGGCGGAAAAGGCGCCATAATGAAAATATAAAATGATTCGATTAAAAATTTATGTACAGGGCTCAATACAAAAACTAATTTAGGCCAATCAGATTACCGCAGGCGAGCTAAGATAGAAACTGTTTTTTAGTCTTCAAGTTCTTTTTAGGCGCTCATAAGTATTTAGCACGACAGCGCAGAAGTTGCATGGTCGGCGCTGACTAAGAAGATCATGAGCGAATGGTGGCTGATGAGTTAGCTTTGGATTTTTGCGCTTATTCTATTTCTCAATGGATAACGTGTGATTCGTAAATACAGTCCATAACAAAGTTCCGTGTTGGCACAGCAAGACCGTTTATAAATAACTATTCGTGGGTAGTTCCTTTTATTTTATTTCAAGTATACCCATGTGTAGACAATATATCACCTTTAGTGCTATAGATTAGCGTCAGTGTCTCTGGTGTTGTTGCGCAGTGTATATGGCAATTAGTAATATGGTGTGAGTGGTTGAGGGTTTATTATCTAGTACAATTTTTGAGGTTGAGTAGTGTAGGTTAGAGTTAATATATTATGAAAGAGTTCTTTAACACTGCTCCTGGGTCACAAGCCCCAGGCACCGCTCGGCTCTTTATAAAGTGCATATTATTATATCTTGAGTGTTAGTACTGCGCAGTATAGCTTCCATATTTTTAGCAAACACTTTTTTAAAATTGGTTAGTTATTCCAAAAAAAAATTAATTATTCTTGCAAAATGTCTATTTTATGGCACTAAAATCGCCATATCTTTTTATATATAATAATTATAGCAACACCACAAAGCTTATGTTACCCGGAAAAAAATTAACGTAATTTTGGCGAAAGAATTATCAAAATCGGTTCAGTAGTTTTAGAGCCTATTTGCAACAAACAAACAAATCTTTGTGCTTTCATGCATAAACTACTCAACCGATTATGATGAAATTTTGTACAGGGATAGACTAGAACCTGGAAAGGACATAGGTTACTTTATCGTGAAAAAAAGCATCTTCTGCGTCAGTGTGCCAAATACGTATGAAAGCAAAAAAAAATAATTCTGTCGTAGCTGACCCCCTATAGTAGTTTTTGTATTGCGCCCCTGTCTACAATTATTTGCGCTGTTTGAACCAACTTTGTTTATCGAATTTTATATCATGTTATACTTTCGTTCTGGCGCCGTCGTGCACCGCACGGCCTCACACATATGGACGGCGCGTCCCTGATGAAGAGCATGTCGAGCTGCGTAATTACATGCTTTTGGGAACATAATTATGATATTGAAAATTAAAATGTAGTGATATGGCTTTGTGGATATAACTACGTGACTATTTATCGATATGGCAACATTGTGATATAGTAATAGGGGATGAACATTTGTATGGGAGTTCGACATATACAATAAAAAAATTGTATACAAACTTTCGTAAAATTGTTGCAATCAAAGCATTGCAAAACACAATATTAAGTTAAGTTAATAATAACAATAAAGTGGCAATTTTCATATATTTACCCAAAATAAACAGATATATCAAAAGAAAAAATATCGATATTTTTAGCCCGTCTGCTTGACATTGCCTATGACCAAAGATGATATATAAAATTCATCTGTATTTGGCACAATGTTGCCAACTTAGGGGTTTTCCCTATACAATGGTGAAAAAATTTTTAGATTTTTTTGGGGGTATTTTTAGGGATAAAATATTGTATAATTTTCGATATTTAAATTTAACCAAAGTCAACTAAAATATATGTCGGAGAATAGTAAACGATTATCGAATAATCGAATCGACTCTTCACATACCGTTGACAGTCGGACTGTAGTTAGTCTTACGCGAGTTCTCTCAAGGATTGGATATCTCGGTAGAGAAAGTGTTAAGTGCAGTGTGTGGGTAATTGTGTTTGGTTAAGGTCACGTGAGTACCTTGCAATGTAGTTATTTGTTTAACCTTTAAAAAACAGAGAGCCTGGGCAGTGTCTGAACCAGAGCCTGGATAGTCACTTCTTGTAGTGTTTTTAAATATTCTTATCATAAAATCTATGAGATATATAAACTGATCAACTGAAAGTACTGTAACAGCTATGGGTTCTAGCTGTGAGACTGCTGACGTGGCCCCATCCTAACACTAACATTAAGCTTACTTCGAGGGGATAGAAGGAATAAAAAAAAATCGATCTACCTAATCATATTTGTAAAACAGATTAAATAAAACGGTTAAGTACATTTTTAATAATTTTTGTAAGGTTTTAGGAAGAAATATTTTTGAAAGTTGGTAACACTGATTTAACATTTGTCAGTTCATTGACAGGACAGTAATGTATGTGATATCGAGCTAGAGTGCAGTGATTGGAAATTAATTGGTCTGTCAAGTTGACTGCTGGAGAATTCACGCGGTTTGGGATTGTTTCGCTTAAAACTAATTTTTATTTTATCATTAATAACTATATTTAAGATTTTTTGGTGGTAAGTGTGTGTATTGTGTTGTGTTATTTAGTTTTTAACAAATTTAGTAAGTAGTTGTCATGGGGGACGAGACCCCGGGCGATCCGCCGGATCCGGGTCCGACACTCATGGAATTGGACAGAGGTACTAAACGCCCTGCTAACCAGGTAATTAATAACGGTGCAAAGAAAACGATAGTTGATTTAGATCTGCCCTCGGCGTCGATAGAAACTTTGTACACTCATCCGTCACTGGTGATTTTGGATAGGACATATGATAAAGAAGATCATGGCCCCTTCGTGGTTCATGTATCACGTGTAGAGCCTGACCCAGCTGCTGGCCTAACCCTTCGACCCATCAAAATCGGTTCGATGCTAAAAAGTAGTAAAGTTGAAGGAATTATCAAAGATGGTCTCAAAAGTGTTGGTAGGAATCGCATATCTATTGAGTTTCGATCAGCTTCTGCTGCTAACTCATTTCTAAATCACAATTGCCTTCAAACTAATAAACTGAAAGCTACTGTGCCCACTTACAATGTAACTAGAATGGGTCTTGTTCGAAATGTTCCGAAAGAATGGTCTATGACAAATTTCGTAGAGTACATGGAGCTCCCAGAAGGATGTGGTATTGTTTTGAAAGCAAGACGGTTAAACCGTAAAATATTTAACGACGGCACTGCTTCCTGGGTACCGACACAGTCAGTAGTCTGCACATTCTCTGGGCAAATATTGCCACAATGTGTTTATGTTTGTTTCAACCGCCTCCCAGTTGAGAAGTACCTTTTACCCACAATCCAATGTCACAACTGCTGTCGATTTGGACATATTAAGAGTCAATGTCGCTCAAAGCCACGGTGCTTTAAATGCAGCAAGGACCACCCTGGTGATACATGTGAAGTTTCATCAGAATCAGTTTCCTGCCTCCTCTGCTCAGGTAGTCACCAGGCTACAGACAAGAAATGCCCCGAATATACTCGTCAGTACCAAATCAAAATTATTATGTCAGAGCAGAACATTTCATATTTGGATGCTTCAACACAAGTGCCCCCCGTAAGACAAATGAGGTCTTATTCAGATGTAGCTGGACTGATGTCCGCTCCAACTACAGAAGCTGCAACCTTCCAGTCTAGTTTTAGCCAGCCACTGACCAAGACATACAGAAAAACAATAGTGCGTACCCCTAGAAACAGACCTTTTGCCCAAAAAGGCTTTGACCAAACAGCCCACAAAGCTCTCCTTTCAACTCCTTCTTCATCCCTTCCCAATGGCTGTGCTCTACAAAGCCAGTCAGATTCTCCTATTTCAAGCCAAGAGTTACTCAGTCTAATAGTTAACCTCCTCAGTGGATTGATCCAGTCCAACAATAAAATACCGAACAACATTGCCCAAAAAATCATGGAAATCACTAACCTCATACTCAACCACAATGGCCCAGACACAACTTCTGCAGTGGAACTGTAGAAGCATACGAAGTAAAAAGTATGAGTTGTTGTGTTTGATCAGAGATCGCAATATCGCTGTTGCTGCCATCTCGGAGACACGGCTTCATCCTGGCTCTTATTTTAGAGTATCGGGGTATGCCTGCCTGCGGGATGACGGTGATGACGGTTATGATGGGTGTGCATTGCTGATCAAAAGAACAATAACTTATTCTCAAATCCCCCTTCCCCTACACTCTTCTTCGTTCAACGCCATTGCCATTAGAGCAATGAACATTACATTCCTATCTATCTATATTCCGCATCCTAATGTCAACCTTGTCCCAGATATTTCCTCCATTTTTTCCTGCCTACCAAGTCCTATTGTAATTCTTGGCGATTTCAACTGTCACCACACTTCTTGGGGTTCGTACTATTGTGATTCACTATCGTTACATCTTTTAAACATCTTTGATGATTATAATATTTGTGTCATCAATGATGGATCCCCAACTCGCAGAGTTAACCCAGGACAAAATCAAAAATCTGCTGTTGATTTAAGTGTGTGTTCTGCCTCTTTAGCATCTTTATTATCCTGGGAAATCCTCCCTCTTTCTTATGGTAGTGATCATTTCCCTATTTTAATATCAATGCCACAGCGAGTATCCCCAAGCCTGCCACCAGAACCTCTTCTTAAATACAGACTCAAAAATGTTGACTGGACTGATTTTTCTACTTTTGTTGATCATAAAATTCAAAATTTAAGCTCTGAAACTAAAAATAACATTCTAGAACTATATTTGGCCTTCCAAAAAATTCTCTTAGATGCAGCTGACACCCACTTCCCAATAAAGCATCCAACTCAGAAACTATCATCGCCTCCTTGGTGGGATAGTGAGTGTACAGATGCTGTTACAAAAAGAAATGAAAAAGAATTAGTTTACAACGAGAATATGTCAATGGCAAATCTCCTTGACTTCAAAAAATCTTCTGCTAGGTTCAGGAGACTAGTTTCAAAGAAAAAACAGAGAGGCTGGATCGATTTTTGTGAGTGCTTGTCTCCTAGAACTCCTTCTACTTTTGTTTGGAAGAATATTAAAAAATATAGAGGATCCCAAGTTTCAGAGTCTCCATCAACAAATGATCCATCAGTATGGCTAGAAGAGTTCTCTGCTAGGCTTGCTCCCCCATATGTCCCAAACATAGATAATTTGCCCTCTAACTGCCCTCCTATCGCAAGACAGACAACAGACAAGTTTGACAAACCATTTTCTCTCTCTGAACTTGAGATTGCTTTGCATGGTCTTAAGGATACAGCTCCAGGGGAAGATGGTATCCCATATTCTTTCTCGAAGAACTTGAGCAATAGTGGTAAAACCTTTCTCCTGGATATTTTTAACAGTATTTTTATAACTGGATGCATTCCAGATTCATGGAAGATGCAGATAATAATTCCTGTTTGCAAGCCTGGTAAGAATCCATGCAAAGCCTCTTCCTATCGTCCTATTGCCCTCTCATCTACCCTTTGTAAAATATTTGAACACATGGTTAAAAACAGGCTGGAATGGTTTGTAGAAAGTAGGCAAATTCTGGCCAATTCTCAGTTTGGCTTCAGAAAGGGAAAGGGTACTCTTGACAGTCTTTGCATCCTGACCGCTGAGATTCGACTAGCCTTTTCAGATGGAGACTACCTTGTTGGAGCTTTTCTGGATATTGCATCGGCCTATGATAGTGTTCTTCTTCCGGTACTCAGGCAGAAATTGCATAAGCTGAGTGTCCCTGTGAGGATAGTCCACTTCATTATGAACCTTCTTATCGAAAGAGTAATCAAAGTCCGGTTAAATGGAGAATATCTCCCACCTAGAAGCGTTTGGAAAGGCCTCCCACAAGGTTCAGTGCTTAGCCCCCTGCTCTTTAACCTGTATACATTCGATCTGGAATTAGCTGTTAACCCTTTTTGTAAAACACTACAGTATGCTGATGACCTTGCTCTATATGTTTCATCCAAATCCATCATTGAGGCAGCAGCCCGGCTAAATTCTGCTCTATACTATCTGTTTATCTTTTTAGCTGATCATGGTTTATCTCTCTCTATATCTAAAAGCAGGTCAATTATTTTTAGTCGTAAGTACAATATCCCTCAGATAGTATTAGTTTGCAATAACCAGCAAATCCCAAATGAATCTAATGTAAAATTTTTGGGGACTATATTAGATTCAAGAATGACGGGGGCGAGTCACTTTAGCTATATTGCACAAAAATGCGAGAAAGGCGTTAATATCCTAAGGGCGCTCTCCGGTGTTTGGTGGGGGTCTCACCCATATTGCCAAAAACTGCTGTACAATGCAATTGTAAGGAGTCACCTTGATTATGATGGAGCTGAAACTGGCGGCGACCTAGCGGCGGTCAGATTGTAAAATCAGGGTTGCCACGCCGCGTCGTTTTCCGCTCGCGCCCAATGCTTACTTTATGTAATATTTAACATTATCCTACATTAAATTAATGAAAGGTAATCATTACATTTAATTAAGGAAATAAAATTATTAATATGTTATAGAAATTTATTTTTTCGAGTCATAAAATGAACGCGTTTCAATTAATATTTTCTATTTAATATTTTATTTCTCGTCAATATATTTATAGCAAATTTATTATAAGTTAAAATAAAATTTATAAGTATCAAATATTTTATTTAATTTAGTTTTTTAGTTAGATGTGGATGCGGTTGAGTATAAGAGAACGCGGCAGAAGAAATTCCAAAACAAAAATAAACTATGTCTTCATCCTCTACAATTATTTTATTATATGTCAGATATATAGTATATCAATCAAAATCCCAGAAGCTGAACATAGCAGCAGTTTGCTTTCTATTTTTATTAGAAGGCTAAAGTACCCACTGTCGATTTTAAGATTGCGCGAAATTAAAATTTATAAAAAAATAAACTAAGCCTTGATTCTCACCAATTGTTTTATTATATATTAGATATATAGTATATCAATCAAATACCAAAAGCTGAATATAGCAGCAGTTTGCTTTCTATGTTTATTAGAAGGCTAAAGTACCCACTGTCAAGTATAAGATTGCGCGGCATTAAAATTTATAAAAAAATAAACTAAGTCTTGATTCTCTCCAATTGTTTTTTTATATGTTAGATATATAGTATATCAATCAAATACCAAAAGCTGAATATAGCAGCAGTTTGCTTTCTATGTTTATTAGAAGGCTAAAGTACCCACTGTCAAGTATAAGATTGCGCGGCATTAAAATTTATAAAAAAATAAACTAAGTCTTGATTCTCTCCAATTGTTTTTTTATATGTTAGATATATAGTATATCAATCAAATACCAAAAGCTGAATATAGCAGCAGTTTGCTTTCTATGTTTATTAGAAGGTTAAAGTAGCCGCGTTCGACCATAGGACACCGCTGAAGAAATAGTTAAAAAAAAATAAACTAAGTCTTGATTCTCCCCAATTGTTTTATTATTTGTTAGATATATAGTATATCAATCAGATATCAAAAGCTGAATATAGCAGCAGTTTGCTTTCTATGTTTATTAGAAGGTTAAAGTAGGCGCGTTCGACCATAGGACACCGCTGAAGAAATAGTTAAAAAAAAATAAACTAAGTCTTGATTCTCTCCAATTGTTTTATTATATGTCAGATATATAGTATATCAATCAAAATCCCAGAAGCTGAACATAGCAGCAGTTTGCTTTCTATGTTTATTAGAAGGCTAAAGTACCCACTGTCGATTTTAAGATTGCGCGAAATTAAAATTTATAAAAAAATAAACTAAGCCTTGATTCTTTCCAATTGTTTTATTATATGTTAGATATATACTATATCAATCAAATACCAAAAGCTGAATATAGCAGCAGTTTGCTTTCTATGTTTATTAGAAGGCTAAAGTACCCACTGTCGAGTATAAGATTGCGCGGCATTAAAATTTATAAAAAAATAAACTAAGTCTTGATTCTCTCCAATTGTTTTTTTATATGTTAGATATATAGTATATCAATCAAATACCAGAAGCTGAATATAGCAGCAGTTTGCTTTCTATGTTTATTAGAAGGCTAAAGTACCCACTGTCGATTAAAAGATTGCGCGGCATTAAAATTTATAAAAAAAATAAACTAAGCATTGATTCTCTCCAATTGTTTTTTTATATGTTAGATATATAGTATATCAATCAAATACCAGAAGCTGAATATAGCAGCAGTTTGCTTTCTATGTTTATTAGAAGGCTAAAGTACCCACCGTTGAGTATAAGATTGCGCGGCATTAAAATTTATAAAAAAAATAAACTAAGCCTTGATTCTCTCCAATTGTTTTATTATATGTTAGATATATAGTATATCAATCAAATACCAAAAGCTGAATATAGCAGCAGTTTGCTTTCTATGTTTATTAGAAGGCTAAAGTACCCACTGTCGAGTATAAGATTGCGCGGCATTAAAATTTATAAAAAAATAAACTAAGCCTTGATTCTCTCCAATTGTTTTTTTTTATGTTAGATATATAGTATATCAATCAAATACCAGAAGCTGAATATAGCAGCAGTTTGCTTTCTATGTTTATTAGAAGGCTAAAGTACCCACCGTTGAGTATAAGATTGCGCGAAATTAAAATTTATAAAAAAAATAAACTAAGCCTTGATTCTCTCCAAATGTTTTATTATATGTTAGATATATAGTATATCAATCAAATACCAAAAGCTGAATATAGCAGCAGTTTGCTTTCTATGTTTATTAGAAGGCTAAAGTACCCACTGTCGATTATAAGATTGCGCGGCATTAAAATTTATAAAAAAAATAAACTAAGCCTTGATTCTCTCCAATTGTTTTATTATATGTTAGATATATAGTATATCAATCAAATACCAAAAGCTGAATATAGCAGCAGTTTGCTTTCTATGTTTATTAGAAGGCTAAAGTACCCACTGTCGATTATAAGATTGCGCGAAATTAAAATTTATAAAAAAAATAAACTAAGCCTTGATTCTCTCCAATTGTTTTATTATATGTTAGATATATAGTATATCAATCAAATACCAAAAGCTGAATATAGCAGCAGTTTGCTTTCTATGTTTATTAGAAGGCTAAAGTACCCACTGTCGATTATAAGATTGCGCGGCATTAAAATTTATAAAAAAAATAAACTAAGCCTTGATTCTCTCCAATTGTTTTATTATATGTTAGATATATAGTATATCAATCAAATACCAAAAGCTGAATATAGCAGCAGTTTGCTTTCTATGTTTATTAGAAGGTTAAAGTAGCCGCGTTCGACCATAAGACACCGCTGAAGAAATAGTTAAAAAAAAATAAACTAAGTCTTGATTCTCCCCAATTGTTTTATTATTTGTTAGATATATAGTATATGAATCAAATACCAAAAGCTGAATATAGCAGCAGTTTGCTTTCTATGTTTATTAGAAGGCTAAAGTACCCACTGTCGATTATAAGATTGCGCGGCATTAAAATTTATAAAAAAAATAAACTAAGCCTTGATTCTCTCCAATTGTTTTATTATATGTTAGATATATAGTATATCAATCAAATACCAAAAGCTGAATATAGCAGCAGTTTGCTTTCTATGTTTATTAGAAGGCTAAAGTACCCACTGTCGATTATAAGATTGCGCGGCATTAAAATTTATAAAAAAAATAAACTAAGCCTTGATTCTCTCCAATTGTTTTATTATATGTTAGATATATAGTATATCAATCAAATACCAAAAGCTGAATATAGCAGCAGTTTGCTTTCTATGTTTATTAGAAGGCTAAAGTACCCACTGTCGATTATAAGATTGCGCGGCATTATAATTTATAAAAAAAATAAACTAAGCCTTGATTCTCTCCAATTGTTTTATTATATGTTAGATATATAGTATATCAATCAAATACCAAAAGCTGAATATAGCAGCAGTTTGCTTTCTATGTTTATTAGAAGGCTAAAGTACCCACTGTCGATTATAAGATTGCGCGAAATTAAAATTTATAAAAAAAATAAACTAAGCCTTGATTCTCTCCAATTGTTTTATTATATGTTAGATATATAGTATATCAATCCAATACCAAAAGCTGAATATAGCAGCAGTTTGCTTTCTATGTTTATTAGAAGGCTAAAGTACCCACTGTCGATTATAAGATTGCGCGGCATTAAAATTTATAAAAAAAATAAACTAAGCCTTGATTCTCTCCAATTGTTTTATTATATTTTAGATATATAGTATATCAATCAAATACCAAAAGCTGAATATAGCAGCAGTTTGCTTTCTATGTTTATTAGAAGGCTAAAGTACCCACTGTCGATTATAAGATTGCGCGGCATTAAAATTTATAAAAAAAATAAACTAAGCCTTGATTCTCTCCAATTGTTTTATTATATGTTAGATATATAGTATATCAATCAAATACCAGAAGCTGAATATAGCAGCAGTTTGCTTTCTATGTTTATTAGAAGGCTAAAGTACCCACTGTCGATTAAAAGATTGCGCGGCATTAAAATTTATAAAAAAAATAAACTAAGCCTTGATTCTCTCCAATTGTTTTATTATATGTTAGATATATAGTATATCAATCAAATACCAAAAGCTGAATATAGCAGCAGTTTGCTTTCTATGTTTATTAGAAGGTTAAAGTAGCCGCGTTCGACCATAAGACACCGCTGAAGAAATAGTTAAAAAAAAATAAACTAAGTCTTGATTCTCCCCAATTGTTTTATTATTTGTTAGATATATAGTATATGAATCAGATACCAAAAGCTGAATATAGCAGCAGTTTGCTTTCTATGTTTATTAGAAGGCTAAAGTACCCACCGTTGAGTATAAGATTGCGCGGCATTAAAATTTATAAAAAAAATAAACTAAGCCTTGATTCTCTCCAATTGTTTTATTATATGTTAGATATATAGTATATCAATCAAATACCAAAAGCTGAATATAGCAGCAGTTTGCTTTCTATGTTTATTAGAAGGTTAAAGTACTCACTGTCGATTATAAGATTGCGCGAAATTAAAATTTATAAAAAAAAAAAACTAAGCCTTGATTCTCTCCAATTTTTTTATTATATGTTAGATATATAGTATATCAATCAAATACCAAAAGCTGAATATAGCAGCAGTTTGCTTTTTATGTTTATTAGAAGGTTAAAGTAGCCGCGTTCGACCATAAGACACCGCTGAAGAAATAGTTAAAAAAAATAAACTAAGTCTTGATTCTCCCCAATTGTTTTATTATATGTTAGATATATAGTATATCAATCAAATACCAAAAGCTGAATATAGCAGCAGTTTGCTTTTTATGTTTATTAGAAGGTTAAAGTAGCCGCGTTCGACCATAAGACACCGCTGAAGAAATAGTTAAAAAAAATAAACTAAGTCTTGATTCTCCCCAATTGTTTTATTATATGTTAGATATATAGTATATCAATCAAATACCAAAAGCTGAATATAGCAGCAGTTTGCTTTTTATGTTTATTAGAAGGTTAAAGTAGCCGCGTTCGACCATAAGACACCGCTGAAGAAATAGTTAAAAAAAATAAACTAAGTCTTGATTCTCCCCAATTGTTTTATTATTTGTTAGATATATAGTATATCAATCAAATACCAGAAGCTGAATATAGCAGCAGTTTGCTTTCAACGTTTATTAGAAGGCTAAAGTACCCACTGTCGATTATAAGATTGCGCGAAATTAAAATTTGTAAAAAAATAAACTAAGCCTTGATTCTCTCCAATTGTTTTATTATATGTTAGATATATAGTATATCAATCAAATACCAAAAGCTGAATATAGCAGCAGCTTGGTTTCTATGTTTATTAGAAGGCTAAAGTACCCACTGTCGAGAATAAGATTGCGCGGCATTAAACTTTATAAAAAAAATAAACTAAGTCTTGATTCTCTCTAATTGTTTTTTTATATGTTAGATATATAGTATATCAATCAGATACCAAAAGCTGAATATAGCAGCAGTTTGCTTTCTTTGTTTATTAGAAGGTTAAATAAAGTAGTCTCTAACACATGGGATACGCATGTACTTACATAATAATTATGATAATATTATATTTTAATGTTTTTAACAAACAGAATATAAAAATATTGTTTGATCTGTAATAAAAATATGAAACAGTATATAATAACTTGAAAAACTTAGATTTTTGTGATCAAATGTAGTTATACTGGATTGTGACAACCCTATGCGTTCGGCCGCTAGCTCTCGCCGCTAATTTCAGTTCCATTTGATTATGCTGCGTTTATCTTTGAACCATGCAATAGGGTGGGTCTTGAGAAGCTCAATTTGACTCAAGCCAAGTGCTTGCGCATTATCACGGGAGCGATGAAATCATCCCCTAACATTGCCCTACAAGTTGAATGTGCAGACCCTCCTTTGGATCTTCGTAGGCAGTATTTGTCAGACAGATTTATAGGCAGAATAATCCAAATCGGTTCCCACCCTCTCTTACCTCTTCTACAAATGCTGTCTGCAAAGGTCATTAATGATAACTACTGGTCCCATAAGACGCCCCCAAGGGCTATCAGTAGTTATAAAAAGTATATAAATTTACAACACCCCATTTATCAAAATTCCAAATTTCCCATTTTTGAAATTAATTATGACGCTCTTGTTTTTAGACCAAATGTTATTCTCGATTCTGGCATTAATAAGGGCGATATTGCAGCCAATGCAAAATTCTTAAATTTTTTAGATAGTTGGCGGAATTGGCTTGCAGTGTACACAGACGCCTCTAAATTAAATGGACAAAGCGAAGTGGGTGCGGCAGTGTGGATTCCCAACTATAATATTGTTTTAGGATTTAAGTGTCCTCCTGAGGCGACTGTATTTACAGGAGAAGCAGTGGCGATTCTAGAAGCGGTATGCTATGTAGAGTCCCATAACTTAAATAAGGTTTTAATTTTTTCGGACTCTAAGAGCTGTTTGGATGCAATATTAGGAAACTTTTTCAAAAAAAACCAAATTCAAAATTCTGCTTTAATTCTTAAAATTAAAGAAAAGCTCTTTAACTGTCACATTAGAGGACTAGAGGTCACCATCATATGGATTCCTGGGCACAGTGGCATATCCGGTAATGAACTAGCTGACAGGTGGGCTAGGTCAGCAGCTGAGTCCGGGCCAGTACTTCATATGACTAATTACTCAAGGGATATTGTGTTAAATGCTAAGCGTGATCTTTTAAATTCCTGGAGTGAACGTTGGAATGTGAAAGATCAACAAAAAGCTAGGCACTACAGGTCAATTCAACCAGTTATTCCCCAAAAGCCCTGGTTCTTTAAGCACAAAAAAGCCTGCAAGTGGGTGACTTCAACCATTTGCAGATTAAGATTAGGTCACTCATGTACCCCTGTTCACTTAGCCAAGATAAAGGTGCGCGACCACTCCCTTTGTGAGTGTGGCCTAGACGAAGGAACCCCGGATCATATCTTTTTCGGCTGTAAAAA
Source organism: Limenitis camilla (assembly GCA_905147385.1). Lineage (NCBI taxonomy): Eukaryota > Metazoa > Arthropoda > Insecta > Lepidoptera > Nymphalidae > Limenitis > Limenitis camilla. The sequence goes on along the minus strand of LR990252.1, from coordinate 390,515 downwards.
ATTCCCTTCTTCCCTGTATGATATATTACCTACTAAAATCCCGCGCCCTACTAACTTTCAATTTCTCCTTTCATTCCCTGATCCTTGTATTATTAATATTTTGTGTAAATATATTAAGTTGTACAGTATTAAGCTATAAGTTACTAACATAAAGTAGTTTTAAGTTTCTAAAGTAAGCTATTAAGTATATTTAAGATTAACATAAGTTTATTAATTGCTTTTTTTTTTTTTTTAACTAACAAAAGTAGTGGGTTAGTTTAACACTCAGATAGTTTTTATGTGTGGTTGCAGGTATAACAAAGGCACCAAACAATCTGTTTTAATTACATTTATTAAAGTCATCCGAGATCCAATCACACTGCATTTTTCAACGTCCACACTTGACAGAACCAAAAAGCGGTATAGCCACAGTACCGAACAGTCTCTTCAGAAAGTCCAAGCAGAGAAGAGAGTACAGCGTCACTACCGCTCATTCTTATCATCTCTCACACTCTAACATTGACATTGGCAAAATTACTGCTTGTAATAGCGGTACAAGTCCACAAAATAAGAAGAAGAAGAAGAAGAAGTGCAGTGATTGTGTTTATTTATTTATCATTACATATAAGTTAACCAAAACCATGCTAGGAATATTTATTATAAGCTTTATCTTGAGTAGAAGTGTAGTGAGCTCGGACAAGAGGCCGATACTCAACGAGAGCTTTATTTACAACACGTACGTATTGAATTTGTTTATTATTGTTTACAACAATGGATTGTTTTTAAAATTAAATTGTTCCCTAAAACTGTTTTTATACGTGGCAGAATGTTTTGTTCATAAGTACTGATATGAACCTCTTTAGTTACAGTGATCTCCTAGGTAGTTATATAAAACCTCTATGCTTAATGTTATTATCTTTTTATTTTATATTTATGTCATTGCGTCAAATTATTATTTATATATGCTATATTTTTAGTGAATTAAAGCCTATTATTTCCATAAATGCGGCTTTCTTATTACAAGTACATTCAGATCCATAATTAATTAAAAAAACAAGATTATTTATAGTCATTGGTTCGATGATAAGGTAATCAGTAAGTGGTTGGGTGATTATTATGGTAGGGAATTCCCCGAGACATCAACTTCATAGTTTGTACTACAGTAACAAAGTAAAATATATTTTAACGGCTAACAGACTTGTAAACGGAAATATAATAATGTTAAATAGTAAAATAATATGCACACTGCAAAACTTTTCTTTATGTCAGCAACATTCAAATGAGGAAGTTGTGGTATAATAGATTGTTTTACCAACTACGTATGGAATGTTAGGCACGATGCTGAGCTATAACCAGCCTTCAACCTCCACAACTACAAGAACACTGGGTTCTGAAAGTGACAATGATTGCTATGTTTTAATTTAATAATATAATTTTATTGCTAACTAGGAGCCCGTCCTGGCTTCGCACAGCTGGATAATTTTTTTTTAACATTTTGGCTCCCACATTCTGTCACTCCTCTATCGCCGCGTTACTCGCTGCGCTGCGAGGCACTGCACACCGCGCCCGCGACCTGTCAGGGATTATTTTTTATTTATCTTGATATTTTTATTTCGTAATATCTTTTGACTGGAATGTCCAATTTTAATAATTCAAAAAGTATTTTACAGGTATTGAAACAGTCTTGAATACGAAATAATTTATTTGGATAAGGATTAATACAAAGTTATAGAAAACATGGTCTGATTTTGATAGGCATTTTTATCAACTTTTAAAATGTAAAAAAGTAGTTATAGTGACGTAACTATAATAGTCATTTTTTTGTTCTATCATCAATACTTTTTGCAGCGCATGCGATGAAAGATATTTTATGGCTAATTTTTTTGCACCTTGGGTTGGTTTTAGTGAGATTTCCTGAGGATCTCTAATTTTTTCTTTTAATAAATATAGCCTATGTTACTCAGGGATAATGTAGCTTTCTAATGGTGAAAGAATTTTTGAAATCGGTCCAGTAGTTTTTATGTGTATTCGTTACATACAAAAATACAAAAATACAAATCTTACTTCTTTATAATATTAGTATAGATAAAAAGTCTTAAATTACATTTTTTTTGCCAGCAACTTGTATTTTAGAAATAATGGGGGGAGAAAGAAAAATTATGAACTGCCTAAGTGCTGACGTAATGGTTTAGCTCCAAAATATTAATAGAGATAGATCTAGGCCGACTAGAATCACACACACACAAGATCCTGAACTGCGGAAATCAATAGTTTCTGAAATATAACATTTTAAAATTCTACAACAAATAGGTACTGTTTACAATAGCCAAATGTCACTTGTGATCTTTATTTATTTATTTATTTGTTAGGCACACCAACAGAGTAAACATTAAAAAGCAATGTAATAAATTAAATATAAAATTATAGAACTAAATGCTCCTCCTATTACAGGTGAACACAGCATGCATTTAATGATGACACAATACAATATATATTTTTTAATAGTTAGACATGTTACATTTATATTTAATTACCTAATCACAATTATTCATTTCTTAATTCATTATTTCATTATTCTTTATTTCGTTGAATGTAAGTAACAAAATTAAACATACTTTAAAATTAATTTGTACATCTACACTACAAATTCTTCATAACTGCATTATAACACAGTTACACATACGATGATATCAAGTGACAGTGCAAGATATTAGAAATTACATCAATATATTACATAAAATAAAATACATAAAATAACAAAAACAAAAGTAACTGAATTTAAGAGACATAATAATATTCAGAATGAAATAACAGGTCAACAAAAAGAAAATTAAATAATATAAAAAAAAAATCCTATTTAAATTTAATTTAATTATTATCCAATGTCAAAAGAAGGTACAAATGTCAATTATTTCGATTTAAAATATTTATTACTGAAAATTTAAATTTAATGATGGAGTCATGCGCTATATCTAAAGTAGATGATATTTTTGTCAAGTCATTATATTTAGCGAGAGTTCGAGGAATACATGAGTTTCTACACATATTAGTTTTGTAAAACTTAATATTGAAAAAGGGTTGTGGATATCTAGGAACTCTGCGTGGTACATTAATGTTAAGCTGATTGAAAATAAATTCGCAATCCACTCTGTTATTGAATGTCTTGTAAAGAAATAGCATGTCTATAAGAATCCTTCTATCTTCTAGCGATAACATTTTGAGATGGTCTAGTCTTTGTCTGTATGACAAGGTCTTAGGCAAATTAGTTCGATAAGCAAGGAAGCGTGTGAATTTACGTTGCACTCTTTCGATTCTATTTTTATGAACGTTGTAAGTCGGGGACCAGACCGACCAGCAATATTCAAGTTTACTATGCACCAGGCTATTATATAGATTAATAATAGTAGCAGGTTTCTTAAATTCTTTCGCACAACGTAGTATGGATCCAAGTGATGAGTTTGCAGATTTAAGCATTGCATCAATGTGAGCATTGAAGATTAATTTTGTGTCAATAGTTACGCCAAGGTCTTTGAATTCCGTTACTTTTTTCAGACATTCATTCGAAATTTTATAAATTGAGGGATACACATTTTTTTTACGAGTTAAGGTCATTTGGTAACATTTCAATGGGTTAAGTTGCATGCGGTTATCTAAACACCACTGTATTACTCTATTAAGGTCGTCTTGTAGAAGATTGCAATCTGCTAAGCAACTAACCACTCGAGACAATTTTTTATTGTCAGCAAACATAAAGATTTTAGAGTGTTTGATATGATTACATATATCGTTGATAAATATATTAAATAAGAGTGGTCCAAGAATGGATCCTTGAAGGGCTATGTGAACTTGACACCCAATTTTGAAAAATCTTGTCTTTTTTTTGTGATTCTTATACATTTTCGTTTGTATGTAGTAAAAAAAATTTCGTTTGTAGTAATTTCAAAAAACAATTATGACACTTCAAAAAAATCGCAGCCCCCGACTTTAATGAAATTTAAATTTAGCGGTTGGTATGTATAGAGGATCGTTTGTAGTTGTTTGTAGCAAAAAAAATTTTGTTTGTAGTAATCAAGAAAAAAAGTTTTAAAGAATAGAATAACAGAAATATAGAATAGAAAAACAGAAAATGTACATTAAACAACAAATAATTAAAAACGAACGAAATGAAAGCTTGTATCTTCAAATACTGACTACTACAAACGAAATAAACGCTTGTATCTTCAAAACCTGACTACTACAAACGAAATATACGCTTGTATCTTCAAAACCTGACTACTACAAACGAAATAAACGCTTGTATCTTCAAAACCTGACTACTACAAACGAAATAAACGCTTGTATCTTCAAAACCTGACTACTACAAACGAAATATACGCTTGTATCTTCAAAACCTGACTACTACAAACGAAATAAACGCTTGTATCTTCAAAACCTGACTACTACAAACGAAATAAACGCTTGTATCTTCAAAACCTGACTACTACAAACGAAATAAACGCTTGTATCTTCAAAACCTGACTACTACAAACGAAATATACGCTTGTATCTTCAAAACCTGACTACTACAAACGAAATAAACGCTTGTATCTTCAAAACCTGACTACTACAAACGAAATAAACGCTTGTATCTTCAAAACCTGACTACTACAAACGAAATAAACGCTTGTATCTTCAAAACCTGACTACTACAAACGAAATAAACGCTTGTATCTTCAAAACCTGACTACTACAAACGAAATAAACGCTTGTATCTTCAAAACCTGACTACTACAAACGAAATAAACGCTTGTATCTTCAAAACCTGACTACTACAAACGAAATAAACGCTTGTATCTTCAAAACCTGACTACTACAAACGAAATAAACGCTTGTATCTTCAAATACTGACTACTACAAACGAAATAAACGCTTGTATCTTCAAAACCTGACTACTACAAACGAAATAAACGCTTGTATCTTCAAAACCTGACTACTACAAACGAAATAAACGCTTGTATCTTCAAAACCTGACTACTACAAACGAAATAAACGCTTGTATCTTCAAAACCTGACTACTACAAACGAAATAAACGCTTGTATCTTCAAAACCTGACTACTACAAACGAAATAAACGCTTGTATCTTCAAAACCTGACTACTACAAACGAAATAAACGCTTGTATCTTCAAAACCTGACTACTACAAACGAAATAAACGCTTGTATCTTCAAAACCTGACTACTACAAACGAAATAAACGCTTGTATCTTTAAAACCTGACTACTACAAACGAAATAAACGCTTGTATCTTCAAAACCTGACTACTACAAACGAAATAGAAGCTTGTAGCTTCAAAACCTGACAACTACAAACGAAATAAACGCTTGTATCTTCAAAACCTGACTACTACATACGAAATAAACGCTTGTATTTAAAAAAAACTGATAAGTACAATCGAAATACACACTTGTATCTTCAAATACTGAGTACTACAAACGAAATAGACGCTTGTATCTTCAAATACTGACTACTACAAACGAAATAGAAGCTTGTATTTTCAAAACCTGACTACTACAAACGAAATAAACGCTTGTATCTTCAAAACCTGACTACTACAAACGAAATAAACGCTTGTATCTTCAAAACCTGACTACTACAAACGAAATAAACGCTTGTATCTTCAAAACCTGACTACTACAAACGAAATAAACGCTTGTATCTTCAAAACCTGACTACTACAAACGAAATAGACGCTTGTATCTTCAAATACTGACTACTACAAACGAAATAGAAGCTTGTATTTAAAAAAAACTGATAACTACAATCGAAATAGAAGCTTTTATTTTCAAATACTGAGTACTACAAACGAAATAGAATTTTGTATTTACAAAAACTGACTACTACAAACGAAATAAACGCTTGTATCTTCAAATACTGACTATTACAAACAAAATAGAAGCTTGTATCTTCAAAACCTGACTACTTCAAACAAAATAAACGCTTGTATCTTAAAAACCTGACTACTAAAACGAAATAAACGCTTGTATCTTCAAATACTGACTACTACAAACGAAATAAACTCTTGTATTTCCAAAAACTAATAACTACAAACGAAATAGACGCTTGTATCTTCAAATACTGACTACTACAAACGAAATAAACTCTTGTATTTTCAAAAACAAATAACTACAAATGAAACAGAAGCTTGTATTTCCAAAAACCAATAACTACAAATGAAATAGACGCTTGTATCTTCAAATACTAACTACTACAAACGAAATAAACGCTTGTATCTTCAAAAACTGACTACTACAAACGAAATAAACGCTTGTATTTTCAAAAACTGACTACTGCAAACAAAATAAACGCTTGTATTTCGAAAAACCAATAACTACAAACGTAATAGACGCTTGTATCTTCAAATACTGACTACTACAAACGAAATAAACTCTTGTATTTTCAAAAACAAATAACTACAAATGAAACAGAAGCTTGTATTTCCAAAAACCAATAACTACAAATGAAATAGACGCTTGTATCTTCAAATACTAACTACTACAAACGAAATAAACGCTTGTATCTTCAAAAACTGACTACTACAAACGAAATAAACGCTTGTATTTTCAAAAACTGACTACTGCAAACAAAATAAACGCTTGTATTTCGAAAAACCAATAACTACAAACGTAATAGACGCTTGTATCTTCAAATACTGACTACTACAAACGAAATAAACGCTTGTATTTTCAAAAACTAATAACTACAAATGAAACAGAAGCTTGTATTTCCAAAAACCAATAACTACAAATGAAATAGACGCTTGTATCTTCAAATACTAACTACTACAAACGAAATAAACGCTTTTATTTCCAAAAACTAATAACTACAAATGAAACAGAAGCTTGTATTTTAAAAACCTGACTACAACAAACGAAATAAACGCTTGTATCTTCAAATACTGACTACTCCAAACGAAATAGAATTTTGTATTTACAAAAACTGACTACTACAAACGAAATAAACGCTTGTATCTTCAAATACTGACTACTACAAACGAAATAAACGCTTGTATCTTCAAAACCTGACTACTACAAACGAAATAAACGCTTGTATCTTCAAAACCTGACTTCTACAAACGAAATAAACGCTTGTATCTTCAAAACCTGACTACTACAAACAAAATAAACGCTTGTATCTTCAAAACCTGACTACTACAAACGAAATAGACGCTTGTATCTTCAAATACTGACTACTACAAACGAAATAGAAGCTTGTATTTTCAAAAACTGACTACTACAAACGAAATAAACGCTTGTATCTTCAAAAACTAGTAGTTGTCAGTATTTGAAGATACAAGCTTCTATTTCGTTTGTAGTTGTCAGTATTTGAAGATACAAGCTTCTATTTCTTTTGTAGTTGTCAGTATTTGAAGATACAAGCTTCTATTTCGTTTGTAGTTGTCAGTATTTGAAGATACAAGCTTCTATTTCTTTTGTAGTTGTCAGTATTTGAACATACAAGCTTCTATTTCGTTTGTAGTAGTCAGTATTTGAACATACAAGCTTCTATTTCGTTTGTAGTTGTCAGTATTTGAAGATACAAGCTTCTATTTCGTTTGTAGTTGTCAGTATTTGAACATACAAGCGTTTATTTCTTTTGTAGTTGTCAGTATTTGAAGATACAAGCTTCTATTTCGTTTGTAGTTGTCAGTATTTGAAGATACAAGCTTCTATTTCTTTTGTAGTTGTCAGTATTTGAACATACAAGCTTCTATTTCGTTTGTAGTAGTCAGTATTTGAACATACAAGCTTCTATTTCGTTTGTAGTTGTCAGTATTTGAAGATACAAGCTTCTATTTCATTTGTAGTAGTCAGTATTTGAACATACAAGCGTTTATTTCTTTTGTAGTTGTCAGTATTTGAAGATACAAGCTTCTATTTCGTTTGTAGTTGTCAGTATTTGAAGATACAAGCTTCTATTTCGTTTGTAGTTGTCAGTATTTGAACATACAAGCTTCTATTTCATTTGTAGTAGTCAGTATTTGAACATACAAGCGTTTATTTCTTTTGTAGTAGTCAGTATTTGAAGATACAAGCTTCTATTTCGTTTGTAGTTGTCAGTATTTGAAGATACAAGCTTCTATTTCGTTTGTAGTTGTCAGTATTTGAACATACAAGCTTCTATTTCATTTGTAGTAGTCAGTATTTGAACATACAAGCGTTTATTTCTTTTGTAGTAGTCAGTATTTGAAGATACAAGCTTCTATTTCGTTTGTAGTTGTCAGTATTTGAAGATACAAGCTTCTATTTCGTTTGTAGTTGTCAGTATTTGAACATACAAGCGTTTATTTCTTTTGTAGTTGTCAGTATTTGAAGATACAAGCTTCTATTTCGTTTGTAGTTGTCAGTATTTGAAGATACAAGCTTCCATTTCTTTTGTAGTTGTCAGTATTTGAAGATACAAGCTTCTATTTCATTTGTAGTAGTCAGTATTTGAACATACAAGCGTTTATTTCTTTTGTAGTTGTCAGTATTTGAAGATACAAGCTTCTATTTCGTTTGTAGTTGTCAGTATTTGAAGATACAAGCTTCCATTTCTTTTGTAGTTGTCAGTATTTGAAGATACAAGCTTCTATTTCGTTTGTAGTTGTCAGTATTTGAAGATACAAGCTTCTATTTCGTTTGTAGTTGTCAGTATTTGAAGATACAAGCTTCTATTTCGTTTGTAGTTGTCAGTATTTGAAGATACAAGCTTCTATTTCGTTTGTAGTTGTCAGTATTTGAACATACAAGCTTCTATTTCGTTTGTAGTAGTCAGTATTTGAACATACAAGCTTCTATTTCGTTTGTAGTAGTCAGTATTTGAACATACAAGCGTTTATTTCTTTTGTAGTAGTCAGTTATTGAAGATACAAGCTTCTATTTCGTTTGTAGTAGTCAGTATTTGAACATACAAGCTTCTATTTCGTTTGTAGTAGTCAGTTATTGAAGATACAAGCTTCTATTTCGTTTGTAGTTGTCAGTATTTGAACATACAAGCTTCTATTTCGTTTGTAGTAGTCAGTATTTGAACATACAAGCGTTTATTTCTTTTGTAGTTGTCAGTATTTGAACATACAAGCTTCTATTTCGTTTGTAGTAGTCAGTATTTGAACATACAAGCGTTTATTTCTTTTGTAGTTGTCAGTATTTGAAGATACAAGCTTCTATTTCGTTTGTAGTTGTCAGTATTTGAAGATACAAGCTTCTATTTCGTTTGTAGTTGTCAGTATTTGAACATACAAGCTTCTATTTCGTTTGTAGTAGTCAGTATTTGAACATACAAGCGTTTATTTCTTTTGTAGTAGTCAGTTATTGAAGATACAAGCTTCTATTTCGTTTGTAGTTGTCAGTATTTGAAGATACAAGCGTTTATTTCTTTTGTAGTTGTCAGTATTTGAAGATACAAGCTTCTATTTCGTTTGTAGTTGTCAGTATTTGAAGATACAAGCTTCTATTTCGTTTGTAGTTGTCAGTATTTGAAGATACAAGCTTCTATTTCGTTTGTAGTTGTCAGTATTTGAACATACAAGCTTCTATTTCGTTTGTAGTTGTCAGTATTTGAAGATACAAGCTTCTATTTCGTTTGTAGTTGTCAGTATTTGAACATACAAGCTTCTATTTCGTTTGTAGTAGTCAGTATTTGAACATACAAGCGTTTATTTCTTTTGTAGTTGTCAGTATTTGAAGATACAAGCTTCTATTTCGTTTGTAGTTGTCAGTATTTGAAGATACAAGCTTCCATTTCTTTTGTAGTTGTCAGTATTTGAAGATACAAGCTTCCATTTCTTTTGTAGTTGTCAGTATTTGAAGATACAAGCTTCTATTTCTTTTGTAGTTGTCAGTATTTGAAGATACAAGCTTCTATTTCGTTTGTAGTAGTCAGTATTTGAACATACAAGCTTCTATTTCTTTTGTAGTTGTCAGTATTTGAAGATACAAGCTTCTATTTCGTTTGTAGTGGTGTTTAGTTGAACGTAGAGACTCAGAGAGGTCTCTTTTGTTTGGTATTTGAAGATAGAATCTTTCTTGTCGTTTGTAGTAATTTTTAGTTGAATAGACATTTTCAATATTTTCTATAATATGAAAATAAAAATTTTAAAAATTTTGGAAAACAAAAATTTATTTTGTTTGTAACTTTTTTTTTCAATACAAACAAACAAAAATTTTTTCACTACAAACAACTACAAACGATCCTCTATACATACCAATCGCTAAATTTAAATTATATCAAAGTTGCTGCGATTCTTTTGAAGTTTCATAATTTTTTTTTGAAATTACTACAAACGAAATTTTATTTACTACATACAACTACAAACGAAAATGGATATGTCACAAAAAAAAAGTCATAATTTTCTTAAACCGGGTGTCATGTTCCTGGAGCCTCCTTGAGGGACTCCAGATACAGCTTCATATGCCTCAGATATGTAACCATCAACTGCAACTCTACATTTTCTGTCCCAAAGATATGATTTACACCAAATCAAAAATGCACCAGTGATCCCATAAGCTTCAAGTTTCTGAGCCCGTATTTCGTGGTTAACCTTGTCAAATGCCTTAGAAAAGTCAGTGTATATTGTGTCAACTTGTAGGCTCCGATCCACATGCTCAGCAACAAAATTAGAATAACTTATTAAGTTAGTGTTCGTGGACTTCCTAGATATAAATCCATGCTGACAACTGGAGATATAACCCATGACATGATCGTATAAAACTGAGTAAATTAATGATTCGAAGAGGGTCGACATTGCAGAGAAAATCGATATAGGTCTGTAATTCGTTACTAAGTTCCTCTTGCCACTTTTATAAATTGGAACTACACGAGCCTCCTTCCAAACCTTCGGAAATACTCCATACTTTATTGATCAATTAAAAATAATTGTGAGCGGTGTTTTTATTACATCTGCACAATTAACCAAAAATATATTCGGAATGTTGTCAGGACCACATCCTTTTTTTAGTTTTAAGGCGTTTAAGTTTTTTGAGAACATCTTCTTCTGAGAAGATCATTTCACTTAGCTTGTTTGTTAAGCTTTGATTGTTGCTATAGAAGATGTCGTTACGAACGTTGGTGTTTGTTTCGGAATCAAACATATCCGAGAAGTGTTGTGCGAATAAATTGCAAGTCTCTGTTGGACTGTTACTTGATACATCTCCAAGCATCATTGCCTTAGGATAGCTAGACTCACCTTTCTTCAAGCTCTTAACATAGTTAAAAATTAATTCAGGATTCTGTACGATCTCACTTTCTACTTTATCTATGTAGGAGTTGTAACAAGCTGCCATCATTACATCGCAATTTTTCCGCAAGTATTCAAATTCTATTTTATCTAAAGGGTTATTAAACTTTTTTAGCCTACAATGAATTTTATACTTCTTCTTGAGTAAATGTTTCAAGGAAGAGTTGTACCAAATAGGATAGGATTTTTTACCCGTTTTTGTTTTTGGAACGTATTTTTAAATAACTTCGCGCAGAATTTTATAAAACGCCTGAGTCATGAGATTTACGTCGTTATATACACAAAGTTCCTCTATCCAAGATATTTCCTTAAGAGATTTAACTATTGAATCATAGTTATCTTTATAAAAATTTAATTTAGTTCCAGCTTTTTTATGCGAAATAATTGACGGTGTGACGTCTACTATAAAGTCTAACGGTGGATGATATTTGTCTGGTTCACGTAGAGGATTTTTACAATCGATAACTTTCTTGATTATATCTGAATTGCAAAGAACTAAGTCTAGGATTTTGTTTTTTGAGTTTGTTACTGGATTAAATTGCTTAAAATCATACATAGTCATAAAGTAGATTGGTTTCTAATCACCTCCTAAACCCAAATGACTGGTATTAAGCTTATCGCGATTATTTTTAGATTTTTTGTTAAAGTTTATCGATGCAGCCAGGAAGGAGTCTCGAACACGCTGACAACTGAACTTTACTACAACAGATCGCGGTCTAGGATTATCTTTGTTGATTTTTGAGGTTCTCGTACAGTGGTATATATCTGATTCGTTTAACTTATAATTGATTGTTGAGGCGAGCTGTTTTACTGTAGCGTACAAATTTTAATTTTTATGTTCGGGCATACATTGGATTTCCAAATTATTTAATCTAGAATGTTGTTCTATCAGATTAAGTCTTGTGGTTAAATCAGTTACAGTTGATTTTAAGGAGTCATTCTCAAATTGAAGCGCTTCAATAAGTTTTGTTTTTGCTTGGATATTCGTATTTAACTCTTCATATTTCTGTTCAAAGAAGTTCACAGAGGTTGATAAAGAAGTTATTCTTTCGATAACTTCTTTTGTTTGTGAGTTTATTCATCTTTGTGATTTATTCCATAGAGTAAATATCTAATAGTGTTGCCGATTTGCAGATAAAATTTAATAGTTATAATTTTATTAGTGGTAATGAATAAATATTTCAAATAGGAGGGGACAAGTTGATTTAAATGGAAATAAAAAAAAAGTATTATTCCTTTTTTTTTGCACAGCTGATTTATTCGTGATTTCAAGAGTCATTGTTAATTTTTATAGAATTGACAAATTTATTTGAATTCCGATGATTTGGTCACACTTTTTGTTTCTCTAGAGAGAGTGGCTGCTCTGCTGCCTTCAAACTGAAACTCAAAATATTTTATTTCAATTAGACTTTTGTATAAAAGTACTTTTGATACGTCAGTCAGTTTGTCTGAAGCTACCACCAGCTCGGAAAGCAGTTTTCTGTTGAGAAGAGCCGGCCAGACACTCAACAGTCGCTCGCATCAAAAAGCCATGTTTACATAAATTATTGATATACAAATGATTTAGCTTGAGAGTCAACGTCACTTAGATTCCAAGCATTCTCATCATTTATTTAATCCTGTACATTGTAGTATGCTTTATATATTAATGACTTCTTGATACGAGTTTTAAATTGTTGAAGTGGCAAGTCTAATATAGGCTGTGGAATCTTATTATAGATGCGAACACCAAGCCCCATGAGCCCCATGAAGCTATTACTCACTTTGTGGAGACGATAGTAAGGCGTTACAAGTTTATTTCTGTTATTAACATTATGTTTGTCACTGTGTTTTGAATACGAATCGATATTCTGGTAAATGTACAAAATATTACAATATATGTATTGTGATGGGACTGTGATGGTTGTGACTTCAAGTCTTACTCGGGAGGTCCGAGGTTCGATCCTGGGCACACACCTCTGACTCTGAGTTATGTGTGTTTTAAGCAATTAAATATCACTTGCTTTAACGGTGAAGGAAAACATCGTGAGGAAACCTGCACTCCTGAGAGTTCCCTAAAGTTCTCAAAGGTGTGTGAAGTCTGCCAACCCGCACTGGGCCAGCGTGGTGGACTATGGCCTAATACCCTCCTCATTCATTCTGAGGAGGAGACCCGGCTCAGCAGTAGGCCATTGAAGGTTTGTAATGATGATGGGACTGTAAGGACGTCTGTCTTCAACAAACATCTTTAAGTGAATCTCATGCTCTAAGATTATAAATAGCCCGAACAGCTCTCTTTTGAAGTACAAAAATGGGTTCAATATCCGCGGCCCTACCCCACAGCAAAATGCCATAAGACATAATACTGTAAAAGTTACAGAAGTAAACTAGCCTAGCAGTATTGATATCAGTCATTTGTCTGACTTTCCTCACAGCGTAGGCAGCTGAGCTGAGTATGCCCGCTACAGATGATAAATGGGGGTTCCACTAGTTTTGACTCTAAAGTTATACCCAGAAATACCGTCGAGTCCGCCACATCTAAAATTTCATTATTTAACAGTAGGTTAAATTTTTGTTTTTTAACATTAGGTAAAGCAAACTCAACGCATTTAGTCTTTTTAGCATTAAGAACTAAGTTATTTACTGTCGTATGTCGTAATTATGTTTATTTCATTATATATAAATCAAAAATAAAAACGGGCCTAAAATGGATCCCTGTGGAACGCCCATTTGTAGCAAAGATCCAGAAGACCACTCAACATATTATTACCAAATTATGAATTCTTGTACATTCATTAACTTCATGTTTTTAATCACTATGACCCAATCTTGTATGTTGTCATCACCATCAACCCATTTAGGAGGCGCGGTTGTGCAGGAGCCAAGTATTGTACTTAAATATACTGAATCTCAAATTTTTGTATAAACAATATTTATCAGTTTTTTTATTATTATTATGTTGAAGGAATATATACTTTAATTTTTTTTTCAGGTATAAATATGACACACTAATAGATTTAACAGTGAACAACTCAGTCATGCAAATACTTGACTTTGAAGAGGTAAATTGCAAAATGTTATTAAAATTGAAATCTTTACCTATTTATAGTGAACCTTTACTGTACTATGGGTTTATGAAGTTATATTTTATATTTTTTTAGTAAAATCAAGTAGCTTATGTCAATCATTTATATTTGACTTCTTTTTTTCTTAGATTACTTTCGCAATTACTGTAGTTTCAGTTTAGCAAAGAAACAGAAAAGTTAGTCAAAAATGAATGAATCAAAGTAATATTTGTATATTACAGGACTCTGATCTGCTCTCAGTGTACCCCACTCGTGTTCACGTTGGTACTAACGATAGTACCAGTGATGACTACCCACTATTTGTTACAGCTTCACAACAGAAAGGTGATTTTTCTCTTAAATTTTGTACTATTGTTATTTTTTCCATTTTCTCTATAGCAAATCTTTTCGATAATTCATACTACAGTATACTTGAACTTTGTCTAACTTATATTTTTAGGAATATCATCATGGGATCTACCTTTAGTAGTAAATACAGCGAACAAGGTGTTACAGTTTAATGATATGGCGAGGACACTCTGTCCACATGATTCAGGGCCTAGTGAGTACAAATCTTTAAATGAATTAACAAACTTTTATCAATGAAAACATTCCTTATAATGTAGTTTTCTTCAGATATAACAGCCCAAGGACGTCCCTCAATGACTTTAACAACGAGTAGTCCAAAGGATATATCCGTGCGAATTAAATTGAGGAGAGTTCAAGATTTTTATATAGAAATCAACAAGGTAAGATTGTTTTGTGTAACAAACTTAACTTACCTTAACTTACACAAATTAGAACTCAATACACGGAATCTAGCGGGATAAGCATATGAAAACTAAGGTTTCTTTTTTTTAATGTTAGATAAGGGACAAACGAGCAGACGGTCCACCTGATGGAAAGTGGCCACTGTCGCCCATGGACATCGACAAAACTAGAGGGTATCTCTTGATTTGTCGATGCATTGCTTCCACTAAGGTAAAGTGGGGAGGGGGACTGAAGAAAGGACTGCTGCGGTTTCAATGGACCCCGAGCGAGAACCCGGTGTTCATTGGAACCGCAGCAGTAATGGGATGGGAGAGGTAGGGGTAGATCTGGCCCACCTGCGGCTCGGCCAGAACGCGTCAGATACGCTTGGCGGCGGATTCACATGCTGGTGGTCGCAAGTCAATCGGGGAACAGATCCCCTACCACCAAAGGGGTGCTGGGTTACTCGGCTCTTACGAGACTCTCTCCCATATATTATAATTAGTTTATCGATAGTCATGTACAGTTTCAATTTCATAAAGATATCTCCAATAGCTATTTTAGATGGAAAACAATAAAAACAAGTTAGACGCGAGTGCAGTTTTCATATGCATATCCCACTATACCTAATCCCACTATAAATTAGTCCATGCTATGTGGATCACACAAAAAAAAAATATTGGACATCTTTAGGAAAACATGTTATCAAATTAACAATTATTATTGTTTGTATGGATGGAACTTGGCTTATTATTTTGTTACATGTCTTTGGAATATGTTATAAGTTATGAATTCGATTTATTTATTTTATTGCTAATCTTTAATTAAATGCATTTGTTGTTTTTTTTCAGGATGTGAATTTAAACGTAACGCCAAGTACTCCAAAGTATTATTACTTCACGTTTGATCGAGACCCGTGGAACGAGACTCATATAGCGCATACACATTTATTTCCCAAGTAAGTATTATATAAATATTATGTGAGATTTGTCTTGACCTCATCTCGCCATTCCATAATCTCATGAGATTTTTCAAAATGTGTACTTTTGATGTATTATGTTGGATTTAAAAAAAAAACATATTTGAATTAAAATTTAGAAGCCTTGGACAGGAAGGCGCCAAGTATCTTCTGCGCCGTCATGCTAAATACTCATGAGCGCCTTTGTTAATTACATTTTTAAGAAGACAAAAAAACCCCATTGCTGTCTTAGCCCGACAAATCATCTGATTGCGCCCCCTCCAGTAGTTTTTGATGCCCCTGTCTATAATTACTTTAAGGCACAAATATGTAACTGAAAACTTCACGACGCCTTTTACGCCATCTGCGCCGCTCTAATAAACCCATAGTAGTGTCTTAGCCCGCCTACAAATCATCTGATTGCGCCCCCTCCAGTAGTTTTTGATGCCCCTGTCTATAATTACTTTAAGGCACAAATATGTAACTGAAAACTTCACGACGCCTTTTACGCCATCTGCGCCGCACTAATAAACCCATAGTAGTGTCTTAGCCCGCCTACAAATCATCTGTTTGCGCTCCCTCCAGTAGTTTTTGATGCCCCTGTCTATAATTACTTTAAGGCACAAATATGTAACTGAAAACTTCACGACGCCTTTTACGCCATCTGCGCCGCTCTAATAAACCCATAGTAGTGTCTTAGCCCGCCTACAAATCATCTGATTGCGCCCCCTCCAGTAGTTTTTGATGCCCCTGTCTATAATTACTTTAAGGCACAAATATGTAACTGAAAACTTCACGACGCCTTTTACGCCATCTGCGCCGCTCTAATAAACCCATAGTAGTGTCTTAGCCCGACTACAAATCACCTGATTGCGCCCCCTCCAGTAGTTTTTGATGCCCCTGTCTATAATTACTTTAAGGCACAAATATGTAACTGAAAACTTCACGACGCCTTTTACGCCATCTGCGCCGTTCTAATAAACCCATAGTAGTGTCTTAGCCCGCCTACAAATCATCTGATTGCGTCCCCTCCAGTAGTTTTTGATGCCCCTGTCTATAATTACTTTAAGGCACAAATATGTAACTGAAAACTTCACGACGCCTTTTACGCCATCTGCGCCGTTCTAATAAACCCATAGTAGTGTCTTAGCCCGCCTACAAATCATCTGATTGCGTCCCCTCCAGTAGTTTTTGATGCCCCTGTCTATAATTACTTTAAGGCACAAATATGTAACTGAAAACTTCACGACGCCTTTTACGCCATCTGTGCCGTTCTAATAAACCCATAGTAGTGTCTTAGCCCGCCTACAAATCATCTGATTGCGCCCCCTCCAGTAGTTTTTGATGCCCCTGTCTATAATTACTTTAAGGCACAAATATGTAACTGAAAACTTCACGACGCCTTTTACGCCATCTGCGCCGTTCTAATAAACCCATAGTAGTGTCTTAGCCCGCCTACAAATCATCTGATTGCGTCCCCTCCAGTAGTTTTTGATGCCCCTGTCTATAATTACTTTAAGGCACAAATATGTAACTGAAAACTTCACGACGCCTTTTACGCCATCTGTGCCGTTCTAATAAACCCATAGTAGTGTCTTAGCCCGCCTACAAATCATCTGATTGCGTCCCCTCCAGTAGTTTTTGATGCCCCTGTCTATAATTACTTTAAGGCACAAATATGTAACTGAAAACTTCACGACGCCTTTTACGCCATCTGCGCCGTTCTAATAAACCCATAGTAGTGTCTTAGCCCGCCTACAAATCATCTGATTGCGTCCCCTCCAGTAGTTTTTGATGCCCCTGTCTATAATTACTTTAAGGCACAAATATGTAACTGAAAACTTCACGACGCCTTTTACGCCATCTGTGCCGTTCTAATAAACCCATAGTAGTGTCTTAGCCCGACTACAAATCACCTGATTGCGCCCCCTCCAGTAGTTTTTGATGCCCCTGTCTATAATTACTTTAAGGCACAAATATGTAACTGAAAACTTCACGACGCCTTTTACGCCATCTGCGCCGTTCTAATAAACCCATAGTAGTGTCTTAGCCCGCCTACAAATCATCTGATTGCGCCCCCTCCAGTAGTTTTTGATGCCCCTGTCTATAATTACTTTAAGGCACAAATATGTAACTGAAAACTTCACGACGCCTTTTACGCCATCTGCGCCGTTCTAATAAACCCATAGTAGTGTCTTAGCCCGCCTACAAATCATCTGATTGCGTCCCCTCCAGTAGTTTTTGATGCCCCTGTCTATAATTACTTTAAGGCACAAATATGTAACTGAAAACTTCACGACGCCTTTTACGCCATCTGTGCCGTTCTAATAAACCCATAGTAGTGTCTTAGCCCGCCTACAAATCATCTGATTGCGCCCCCTCCAGTAGTTTTTGATGCCCCTGTCTATAATTACTTTAAGGCACAAATATGTAACTGAAAACTTCACGACGCCTTTTACGCCATCTGCGCCGCTCTAATAAACCCATAGTAGTGTCTTAGCCCGACTACAAATCACCTGATTGCGCCCCCTCCAGTAGTTTTTGATGCCCCTGTCTATAATTACTTTAAGGCACAAATATGTAACTGAAAACTTCACGACGCCTTTTACGCCATCTGTGCCGTTCTAATAAACCCATAGTAGTGTCTTAGCCCGCCTACAAATCATCTGATTGCGCCCCCTCCAGTAGTTTTTGATGCCCCTGTCTATAATTACTTTAAGGCACAAATATGTAACTGAAAACTTCACGACGCCTTTTACGCCATCTGCGCCGTTCTAATAAACCCATAGTAGTGTCTTAGCCCGCCTACAAATCATCTGATTGCGTCCCCTCCAGTAGTTTTTGATGCCCCTGTCTATAATTACTTTAAGGCACAAATATGTAACTGAAAACTTCACGACGCCTTTTACGCCATCTGTGCCGTTCTAATAAACCCATAGTAGTGTCTTAGCCCGCCTACAAATCATCTGATTGCGTCCCCTCCAGTAGTTTTTGATGCCCCTGTCTATAATTACTTTAAGGCACAAATATGTAACTGAAAACTTCACGACGCCTTTTACGCCATCTGCGCCGTTCTAATAAACCCATAGTAGTGTCTTAGCCCGCCTACAAATCATCTGATTGCGTCCCCTCCAGTAGTTTTTGATGCCCCTGTCTATAATTACTTTAAGGCACAAATATGTAACTGAAAACTTCACGACGCCTTTTACGCCATCTGTGCCGTTCTAATAAACCCATAGTAGTGTCTTAGCCCGACTACAAATCACCTGATTGCGCCCCCTCCAGTAGTTTTTGATGCCCCTGTCTATAATTACTTTAAGGCACAAATATGTAACTGAAAACTTCACGACGCCTTTTACGCCATCTGCGCCGTTCTAATAAACCCATAGTAGTGTCTTAGCCCGCCTACAAATCATCTGATTGCGTCCCCTCCAGTAGTTTTTGATGCCCCTGTCTATAATTACTTTAAGGCACAAATATGTAACTGAAAACTTCACGACGCCTTTTACGCCATCTGCGCCGCTCTAATAAACCCATAGTAGTGTCTTAGCCCGCCTACAAATCATCTGATTGCGTCCCCTCCAGTAGTTTTTGATGCCCCTGTCTATAATTACTTTAAGGCACAAATATGTAACTGAAAACTTCACGACGCCTTTTACGCCATCTGCGCCGTTCTAATAAACCCATAGTAGTGTCTTAGCCCGCCTACAAATCATCTGATTGCGCCCCCTCCAGTAGTTTTTGATGCCCCTGTCTATAATTACTTTAAGGCACAAATATGTAACTGAAAACTTCACGACGCCTTTTACGCCATCTGCGCCGCTCTAATAAACCCATAGTAGTGTCTTAGCCCGACTACAAATCACCTGATTGCGCCCCCTCCAGTAGTTTTTGATGCCCCTGTCTATAATTACTTTAAGGCACAAATATGTAACTGAAAACTTCACGACGCCTTTTACGCCATCTGCGCCGTTCTAATAAACCCATAGTAGTGTCTTAGCCCGCCTACAAATCATCTGATTGCGTCCCCTCCAGTAGTTTTTGATGCCCCTGTCTATAATTACTTTAAGGCACAAATATGTAACTGAAAACTTCACGACGCCTTTTACGCCATCTGTGCCGTTCTAATAAACCCATAGTAGTGTCTTAGCCCGCCTACAAATCATCTGATTGCGCCCCCTCCAGTAGTTTTTGATGCCCCTGTCTATAATTACTTTAAGGCACAAATATGTAACTGAAAACTTCACGACGCCTTTTACGCCATCTGCGCCGCACTAATAAACCCATAGTAGTGTCTTAGCCCGCCTACAAATCATCTGTTTGCGCTCCCTCCAGTAGTTTTTGATGCCCCTGTCTATAATTACTTTAAGGCACAAATATGTAACTGAAAACTTCACGACGCCTTTTACGCCATCTGCGCCGCTCTAATAAACCCATAGTAGTGTCTTAGCCCGCCTACAAATCATCTGATTGCGCCCCCTCCAGTAGTTTTTGATGCCCCTGTCTATAATTACTTTAAGGCACAAATATGTAACTGAAAACTTCACGACGCCTTTTACGCCATCTGCGCCGTTCTAATAAACCCATAGTAGTGTCTTAGCCCGCCTACAAATCATCTGATTGCGCCCCCTCCAGTAGTTTTTGATGCCCCTGTCTATAATTACTTTAAGGCACAAATATGTAACTGAAAACTTCACGACGCCTTTTACGCCATCTGCGCCGTTCTAATAAACCCATAGTAGTGTCTTAGCCCGCCTACAAATCATCTGATTGCGCCCCCTCCAGTAGTTTTTGATGCCCCTGTCTATAATTACTTTAAGGCACAAATATGTAACTGAAAACTTCACGACGCCTTTTACGCCATCTGCGCCGCACTAATAAACCCATAGTAGTGTCTTAGCCCGCCTACAAATCATCTGTTTGCGCTCCCTCCAGTAGTTTTTGATGCCCCTGTCTATAATTACTTTAAGGCACAAATATGTAACTGAAAACTTCACGACGCCTTTTACGCCATCTGCGCCGCTCTAATAAACCCATAGTAGTGTCTTAGCCCGCCTACAAATCATCTGATTGCGCCCCCTCCAGTAGTTTTTGATGCCCCTGTCTATAATTACTTTAAGGCACAAATATGTAACTGAAAACTTCACGACGCCTTTTACGCCATCTGCGCCGCTCTAATAAACCCATAGTAGTGTCTTAGCCCGCCTACAAATCATCTGATTGCGCCCCCTCCAGTAGTTTTTGATGCCCCTGTCTATAATTACTTTAAGGCACAAATATGTAACTGAAAACTTCACGACGCCTTTTACGCCATCTGCGCCGCTCTAATAAACCCATAGTAGTGTCTTAGCCCGACTACAAATCACCTGATTGCGCCCCCTCCAGTAGTTTTTGATGCCCCTGTCTATAATTACTTTAAGGCACAAATATGTAACTGAAAACTTCACGACGCCTTTTACGCCATCTGCGCCGTTCTAATAAACCCATAGTAGTGTCTTAGCCCGCCTACAAATCATCTGATTGCGTCCCCTCCAGTAGTTTTTGATGCCCCTGTCTATAATTACTTTAAGGCACAAATATGTAACTGAAAACTTCACGACGCCTTTTACGCCATCTATGCCGTTCTAATAAACCCATAGTAGTGTCTTAGCCCGCCTACAAATCATCTGATTGCGCCCCCTCCAGTAGTTTTTGATGCCCCTGTCTATAATTACTTTAAGGCACAAATATGTAACTGAAAACTTCACGACGCCTTTTACGCCATCTGCGCCGCTCTAATAAACCCATAGTAGTGTCTTAGCCCGCCTACAAATCATCTGATTGCGCCCCCTCCAGTAGTTTTTGATGCCCCTGTCTATAATTACTTTAAGGCACAAATATGTAACTGAAAACTTCACGACGCCTTTTACGCCATCTGCGCCGTTCTAATAAACCCATAATAGTGTCTTAGCCCGCCTACAAATCATCTGATTGCGTCCCCTCCAGTAGTTTTTGATGCCCCTGTCTATAATTACTTTAAGGCACAAATATGTAACTGAAAACTTCACGACGCCTTTTACGCCATCTGTGCCGTTCTAATAAACCCATAGTAGTGTCTTAGCCCGCCTACAAATCATCTGATTGCGTCCCCTCCAGTAGTTTTTGATGCCCCTGTCTATAATTACTTTAAGGCACAAATATGTAACTGAAAACTTCACGACGCCTTTTACGCCATCTGCGCCGCTCTAATAAACCCATAGTAGTGTCTTAGCCCGCCTACAAATCATCTGATTGCGTCCCCTCCAGTAGTTTTTGATGCCCCTGTCTATAATTACTTTAAGGCACAAATATGTAACTGAAAACTTCACGACGCCTTTTACGCCATCTGTGCCGTTCTAATAAACCCATAGTAGTGTCTTAGCCCGACTACAAATCACCTGATTGCGCCCCCTCCAGTAGTTTTTGATGCCCCTGTCTATAATTACTTTAAGGCACAAATATGTAACTGAAAACTTCACGACGCCTTTTACGCCATCTGCGCCGTTCTAATAAACCCATAGTAGTGTCTTAGCCCGCCTACAAATCATCTGATTGCGTCCCCTCCAGTAGTTTTTGATGCCCCTGTCTATAATTACTTTAAGGCACAAATATGTAACTGAAAACTTCACGACGCCTTTTACGCCATCTGCGCCGTTCTAATAAACCCATAGTAGTGTCTTAGCCCGCCTACAAATCATCTGATTGCGTCCCCTCCAGTAGTTTTTGATGCCCCTGTCTATAATTACTTTAAGGCACAAATATGTAACTGAAAACTTCACGACGCCTTTTACGCCATCTGTGCCGTTCTAATAAACCCATAGTAGTGTCTTAGCCCGCCTACAAATCATCTGATTGCGTCCCCTCCAGTAGTTTTTGATGCCCCTGTCTATAATTACTTTAAGGCACAAATATGTAACTGAAAACTTCACGACGCCTTTTACGCCATCTGCGCCGTTCTAATAAACCCATAGTAGTGTCTTAGCCCGACTACAAATCACCTGATTGCGCCCCCTCCAGTAGTTTTTGATGCCCCTGTCTATAATTACTTTAAGGCACAAATATGTAACTGAAAACTTCACGACGCCTTTTACGCCATCTGCGCCGTTCTAATAAACCCATAGTAGTGTCTTAGCCCGCCTACAAATCATCTGATTGCGTCCCCTCCAGTAGTTTTTGATGCCCCTGTCTATAATTACTTTAAGGCACAAATATGTAACTGAAAACTTCACGACGCCTTTTACGCCATCTGCGCCGTTCTAATAAACCCATAGTAGTGTCTTAGCCCGCCTACAAATCATCTGATTGCGCCCCCTCCAGTAGTTTTTGATGCCCCTGTCTATAATTACTTTAAGGCACAAATATGTAACTGAAAACTTCACGACGCCTTTTACGCCATCTGCGCCGCACTAATAAACCCATAGTAGTGTCTTAGCCCGCCTACAAATCATCTGTTTGCGCTCCCTCCAGTAGTTTTTGATGCCCCTGTCTATAATTACTTTAAGGCACAAATATGTAACTGAAAACTTCACGACGCCTTTTACGCCATCTGCGCCGCTCTAATAAACCCATAGTAGTGTCTTAGCCCGCCTACAAATCATCTGATTGCGCCCCCTCCAGTAGTTTTTGATGCCCCTGTCTATAATTACTTTAAGGCACAAATATGTAACTGAAAACTTCACGACGCCTTTTACGCCATCTGTGCCGTTCTAATAAACCCATAGTAGTGTCTTAGCCCGCCTACAAATCATCTGATTGCGCCCCCTCCAGTAGTTTTTGATGCCCCTGTCTATAATTACTTTAAGGCACAAATATGTAACTGAAAACTTCACGACGCCTTTTACGCCATCTGTGCCGTTCTAATAAACCCATAGTAGTGTCTTAGCCCGCCTACAAATCATCTGATTGCGCCCCCTCCAGTAGTTTTTGATGCCCCTGTCTATAATTACTTTAAGGCACAAATATGTAACTGAAAACTTCACGACGCCTTTTACGCCATCTGCGCCGCACTAATAAACCCATAGTAGTGTCTTAGCCCGCCTACAAATCATCTGTTTGCGCTCCCTCCAGTAGTTTTTGATGCCCCTGTCTATAATTACTTTAAGGCACAAATATGTAACTGAAAACTTCACGACGCCTTTTACGCCATCTGCGCCGCTCTAATAAACCCATAGTAGTGTCTTAGCCCGCCTACAAATCATCTGATTGCGCCCCCTCCAGTAGTTTTTGATGCCCCTGTCTATAATTACTTTAAGGCACAAATATGTAACTGAAAACTTCACGACGCCTTTTACGCCATCTGCGCCGCTCTAATAAACCCATAGTAGTGTCTTAGCCCGCCTACAAATCATCTGATTGCGCCCCCTCCAGTAGTTTTTGATGCCCCTGTCTATAATTACTTTAAGGCACAAATATGTAACTGAAAACTTCACGACGCCTTTTACGCCATCTGCGCCGCTCTAATAAACCCATAGTAGTGTCTTAGCCCGCCTACAAATCACCTGATTGCGCCCCCTCCAGTAGTTTTTGATGCCCCTGTCTATAATTACTTTAAGGCACAAATATGTAACTGAAAACTTCACGACGCCTTTTACGCCATCTGCGCCGTTCTAATAAACCCATAGTAGTGTCTTAGCCCGCCTACAAATCATCTGATTGCGCCCCCTCCAGTAGTTTTTGATGCCCCTGTCTATAATTACTTTAAGGCACAAATATGTAACTGAAAACTTCACGACGCCTTTTACGCCATCTATGCCGTTCTAATAAACCCATAGTAGTGTCTTAGCCCGCCTACAAATCATCTGATTGCGCCCCCTCCAGTAGTTTTTGATGCCCCTGTCTATAATTACTTTAAGGCACAAATATGTAACTGAAAACTTCACGACGCCTTTTACGCCATCTGCGCCGCTCTAATAAACCCATAGTAGTGTCTTAGCCCGCCTACAAATCATCTGATTGCGTCCCCTCCAGTAGTTTTTGATGCCCCTGTCTATAATTACTTTAAGGCACAAATATGTAACTGAAAACTTCACGACGCCTTTTACGCCATCTGCGCCGCTCTAATAAACCCATAGTAGTGTCTTAGCCCGCCTACAAATCATCTGATTGCGCCCCCTCCAGTAGTTTTTGATGCCCCTGTCTATAATTACTTTAAGGCACAAATATGTAACTGAAAACTTCACGACGCCTTTTACGCCATCTGCGCCGCTCTAATAAACCCATAGTAGTGTCTTAGCCCGACTACAAATCACCTGATTGCGCCCCCTCCAGTAGTTTTAGATGCCCCTGTCTATAATTACTTTAAGGCACAAATATATAACTGAAAACTTCACAGCGCCAACGCTCTGGCTCCGTCGTGCGCCGCACCTTGTAAGTATGGACCGCTGCGTTACTCCTATGTTCAATAGTTTGTCGACTATATCCATAAAATTATTCAAGTGGTCTTTAACATCTTGCACATCTATCATCTTCTTTAAAACAACCTGTTTTAATAAGTTCGCTTTCCTGGTGTGTGCTTTGATTATTTCTGATTTTGGCATCAT
The DNA here is from genome assembly GCA_905147385.1 of Limenitis camilla. Lineage (NCBI taxonomy): Eukaryota > Metazoa > Arthropoda > Insecta > Lepidoptera > Nymphalidae > Limenitis > Limenitis camilla. The sequence continues at coordinate 364,973 of LR990252.1, read as the reverse complement.
ATCTTGCTTAAGATGGTATTGTTTTTCTTCTTCCTCTTCCGTGAGATCCTTTTCCCCATTGACGTATTCCCACAAGCCATTTTTAATTAGTACGGCTTGAATCTGTAGACCACGTATCGTAATTTACCTTTGTTAGGGGTCCGATTAGATATGTCGTCATACTTATCTAAAGATAATTTTCTTTGCGACTTCAGCATCAATAGAACTTGGCTCTGCTCCCAAATGATGGATTTCAATCACACACAAATATTAATTTTACTATTTATTACGACACGTTTTAGTTATTTTAAAAGACAAAAGAAATTGTTTAGAGATAGAGTGCGGAATATTGAAACAAGATAATGACTATAGTCCGTAGACCCCTTTTTTATATGGCATTGAACCCCTGTCGCTCTCATCACCGACCTAGAAGTAGAAAGATAGAAAGATCACTTTGGGAATCGTTACTTCAAAGTAAGTCCTTTTTCAGGTTTAACTACACAATACCCAAGAGTGTGCTGCTGACGATAGAATCGGACGACGACGTGTGCGCCATCGTCTCTATACAGAGCAACTCGGTAAACTATAACAATACACAATCTAGGGATGGGTTAAAAATATTGATATATCGATATTAGATATTTTCGAATTTTTTAAAGAGTTTGTTAAGATTAAGAGCTCACGCAGACAGGGATGGTCAGGGACGCTGCGTTTCATTTTCCAAAGATAACTTGTACACCAAACATTTATTTCGATAGTTCGTCCTCAGAAGACGAAGTATTGCTTTTGTGGAGTTTGGAAGAAGAAAAAAGAAAAGAAGTTACTAGGTACATCCGATTAACAATACTAATACTAAATCCTCTGAACCCATCTTCGTGGCTATTTGAAGCCATGATGCTTTTATCGGCGGCAATCTTGCAAGCGAGGCTTTCCACGAGTTCTTTGAACTTCTTATATTAGATGGCAAGAATGCGAGCGTTTACATTGACCGTCGCTTAATGAAATATAATTCTAAGAATGTTCCGGATTTTCTTCCTTCCCTGACAACGCCAACTCACCAAAAATATAATTGGCACAGTCGAGGTAGGATCCTCGGGAGTGAACCACAAAACATCGAGGACGCAACCCACCAAAATATATAATTCGCACTTTGGAGTAAAAATATCGGATATATCGATAATATTTTTCATTTGCCCATCCTTAAAAAAAACAGCACAAGTATTATATTATATTTTGGTTGAATATTCCAGTGTCCTGTGTTCGACAACGAGAGGGATGTGACATACCGCGGGTATCACTTCACCATGACCAGGAAGGGGGGCATCACTGTTACGGTAAGCTTACTATAATAACCCTCGATTTTTATCCTAGACAGAACATATATGATACAGTATGATATACGCAGACAGTCGCGCTAAAAATAATATTATTTAATGCTTGTTTCATTCAAATTCAGCTTTCAAACACTACATCTGGGAATGCTGTCTTAGAGGCCTTTCATGCCTTAACTCCCCCTGTGCTTACGTAAACGCTGATGCATGCATTTTCCTCCCTCCTCAGTGTGAGCAGGAATATTGACGTTTCGATGTGTGCGTTTACATTTTTATGACTGACGTAAACACCATGCAGACCCCACCATTCCCCATGTCATCAAAAATAAGCAAAGTAAGGTCACTTCGCCCCCCTTTACTGCTTAGGTAATACATGAACGGTCTCTTAGTAGTTACATAGATAATATTCTACATAAACATTTACTAATGTTATGTTTTAAAAGTGGAAATGCGTTTGATAACTTCCGTTGTCACATGGCGGACATTTTTCAAAATATAATCTGACTTAACAATGTATATGTTTTAGCAATCGATGTTCCCGCGCGGGTTCTACGTAGTGTTCATAGTGAAGGAGGGAGACGAGGAGTGCACCGGAGTCAACGACGACCACGCCGGCTCGCATTCTGACAAACGGATCAAGACTTTCAGGTATATCTAATAATACCTTCGCTGTAAATCGTCTTCGATTTTGGGGGTCGAATGTTGTTTATATATGATCTTGCGCCATCTGGACTATGGCTTAAGATCCATCATAAATTCTTGCCTCCAGCCAATATTATACTTACATCACCTTCATGAGTTTTAAATTATACTTCATTATGATAAGTCCAAACAAAATCACTAGCAGACTCTAAAGAAACGAAACTTAGATATTGTCTTATCAATGAGGGTTATTTTTTACTTCTATCTGTTACTAGGTTACGTGCAGAAGCATCTATAACTACCCTGGATTACGTGACGGGAGTGTTGGCTGCGTTGATATTGATGCTTCTGGTCGCTCTGCTCGCTCCCATCGCTGGTGCTTTATCTTGTCAAACACGTATGTATCCACACATCCTGCCTTTTTCATCAGACTCTCCACACTCAGAGTAATCTGTTGGACTCGTCGTAACGATAATATGATAACCAACTCTCAAGGTCTACTAGTAGCTATTAAAAAGTTCCGCTGATCACCCCCTGGCTAACATCCGATCCTCCTTACCAGTGCAATGTATAAGACACACCAAACCGAATCATTTAAGTCCAAACTCGAAGGTTTACTAAAAGTTTCACAATCCACCTCCTGGCCATCATCAGATCCTGTCCGCCTAGTTCAATGTATAGGACTCGTCAAAACGAATCATATAAGCCCAATCTGGACGGCTGACCAGTAGCCTCTGGAGACTTCTACTCGCTTTACAGTCATCTCAGACCCACAACATTCACTATAATATTTTGGACTCATTAACACGATAATATGATCCCTAACTAACAAGATCTACTAGTTTCCATTATCCACTTCCTAGTCGTCGACAAACCCTTGAAACTTAATTGCAATCTGTTTGATGATGTGTTCCAAATTACTAAATGATAATATATATCACTACGTATCGATATTGAAAATAAGTATCGAGTAAGTATCGTGAGTTATTCGATACTCTCTTGTCTGCTTGCAGATAAAACGGTAATAGTAATGGAGACCGAGGCCGGACCGTCCAACCCCAACAATGATGCTGATGATGATGCTCTTATTGAGGGACCACCTAAACAAGGTAAGAATAACGATGTTACTTTTGCGTTTACGAAATTTAGTAGTCGATAATAATCTAATCTAGTCCTTGATGTGTTGCCATAATAATTAAATATTAACTTGTACAACGATGAAAAAGAAACTGTGCTAGTATGAAAGTATAATACACACAGAGTGCAGCCTGAGAAGACTGAATACTCAATTTTTTTAGAAAGAGTGATGCAGAGAATACATTGAATGCATTTTCACAAAGTTAGCAATATTAAGAAAGTGCTGGTGATATTTGAGTGGAAATGGGTAAAGGACACTGAGGGCGTGTATTCATAAAAGGATGATATTCTCCCAATACATTTCAGAGTAAACTATTAAAGCGAGATTACTTTTGTCAAAATCGCCCATGAACATCGGCAAAACAAGAGATACCTTCTTGTTTTGCCGATGCGTTGCATCCATCCATCTATCCATCGAAGATAGAGTAGGGGAGAGGGGGAGTGAAGAAAAAATAATGCGGTTTCAGCGGACCCTGTGCGAGAGCTCAGAGTCCACTAGATCCGCAGTATTAATGGGATGGTAGAGGGAGGGGGTAAGTCTGGTCTGCATGCGGCTCTTTTCTTATCTACTCTGTACTTAAGATTTGACTTGCGCGTAACAATCATTGAAGAACATACTTTGTTTTGTTTATTTCAGAATCAGATTCAGACGTAGAATCCGAACCCGATTTGGCTAACCTGTCTCTGCCGGTTCCGTTAACCGTCGCGGGGCTCAGTCGGGCCAAACCAGTCGCTCATAGCAGACGTTCTAACAGGTCAGTAAACTTGAATAAACTCTTTCTTGCCATTCCCGCCGTAATAGCTGTTAGATGGTCGCAGAGCAAATCTTGGCTGTTATCAATTTGTTCAGTTACATGTTGTTCATTAGTTTTGGTGGTTGGTGGTAGAGCATTTGTAAAGGGACTCCATAAACCTGTATCTGGTTCACAAGCTACAGCGGTGATTAATTAGTTCTGTTATTTCTTTTTTTTTTCAATAAATGTTCTCTATTGCTTCTCCCTCCTTTGGATTCATGGATGGATATTCTTACATCCTCCCTTCCTTCCTTCCTTTTCTTTCCCTCTTTTTTTTCATTTCCTAACGTTCTTTTATATCTATAATTGCTAATATAACAGTCAAGAGCACTAAACAATAGATCAAATTATAAAATAACGATATTTTATAATTTGATCTATTCTAAGTCACTATCTCACTCGCACCCTTCCGTGCATATGTTGCCTCGAGCTTGCAACACCTTGCTACACCTACACAACTCAATATCCTTGTCTGGCAAGGGGGATTATCAAAACTGTCTGATGAGGAAATCAGCTTAAGTAACAGAATATAATGTAAGTATAATTACAATTAAATGAATATTAAGGGTGTCTGGCAATGAAATTTTTAAAAATACGCCTCTCCCATCCTATTATTGCTGCGGTTTCAATGCACATCGGGTTCTTGCTCGGGGTCCATAGAAACCGTAGCAGTCTTCTCTTCGCTCCTCCTCCTCACTCTATCTTCGAGGCGGCAACGCATCGGCAAAACAAGAGATATAATTTTCAGAATTCTTCGTTACCTAAAAAAAAAATAATATATGCGAGAATTATAAGAATCTATATCGTCGACAGGTACTTTTCGAGTGCAGTGACAGTTGCTGTTGTGTACTCCATGCCGGTCGTACAGTTGCTAGCTGCGTACCAATCCGTAAGTTTATTCAATGATTAGCATTTGATCACCCATTCCATCATCTTAGTTGATAAACATCCAAAAATCTTTCTTAAAGTGAGCCCTACCTCGGCTTTGCGTGGATAGGTCAGTCAGTTTAATCCAAGAAGCGTCATTTCATGGTTTAAACTATCAATAGTTACTTATTGACATTAAATATTTCAAAAACCATTTCCATTTGAGCAACCTTGCTCTTCCTAAATCAAACTGTACTTTGTGATTTTGTGAAGGTCGGTTCACAGACGTTCTCTCGAATACGAGACAAACAAACATTTAAAAGCTCAATATATTACTGTCTATGCCTAGAGAGTCCTGCAATCCGGAAATCAGGACGTATGCTACTACAACTTCCTGTGCGCTCATCCCCTGGGGCCCTTCTCCGACTTCAACCACGTCTACTCAAACATCGGCTACGTGGTGCTGGGCCTGGTCTTCATGCTGCAGATCAAGTGTAGGGAGAAGAACTATAAGGATAATCAGGTATTATTAGTCTATTATTCCACGTTACATAGTGTTAAACATTGGAAATTATTCAATCAAGTTCAATCCAAAACTATGTTGCCTAACTAACAAATGTTCGTGATTATAAATCCGCCTAAAGTTCGGAACAGAGGGACAGAAAATTTTGCAACAAGTTCTCATCATTCTCCATTCCATCTCTTCATCTATCCTTCTTTATTCTTTCTTGCTCCAAGACTCAAAGTTATGCTTGTAATATCTATAATCCAAGCCGTGCATGCGTAATGAATATCTAGTGAGCATAACCATGTTTTTAGCTGTGATGGCCCAGTGGTTGAGACTTCAAGTCTTACTCGGGAGGTACGAGGTTCGATCCTGGGCACACACCTCTGACTCTAAGTTATGTGTGTTTTAAGCAATTAAATATCACTTGCTTTAACGGTGAAGGAGAACATCGTGAGGAAACCTGCACTCTCGAGAGTTTCCAAAAAGTTCTCAAAGGTGAGTGAAGTCTGCCAACCCGCACTGGGCCAGCGTGGTGGACTATGGCCTAATACCCTCCTCATTCTGAGGGGGAGACCCGGCTCAGCAGTAGGATATGGACGGGTCGTGATGATGATAACCATGTTATTGTTGATCTATTTCTTCCAAGATGGCGGATATAGTTTCAAAGTTTTAAAATGGCAAACACTAACGTAATTTACTGACCCGCAGTATCCCAGGATTCTAACAAGAATTTTCCCGAAACAATAAATCCAGACGTGAGCGCCATTTTGTCTCAATACTAAAATAGTGACATGTTTTAGGTGTTACAAGCTTTTAGTTTTCAGAACCAGATTATTTCGGGAATCTAACAGAAACTTTGACTTTGTTGCAATTTTATAGGAGCTGGGTATTCCTCAACATCATGGGCTGTTATATTCCATGGGACTTGCTCTAATCATGGAGGGAGTGCTCTCCGCCTGCTACCACTTATGTCCCAACAAGATGAATTTCCAATTTGGTAAGGGAAACATTTATATAAATACTAGAACCAAAAATTCTAACGCCATTTGTCTCCACAAAGTCAGTAATAGTTTCATGGGGCTTGGTGTTCGCATCTATAAAAGATTCCACAGACTATATTAGTCTTGCCACTGAGGCGATTTGAAACCCACATCAAAAAGTGTCTAGTAAATGTCGTTACTACTCTGTACAAGATTACTTGAACGAAGACAAAGCTTGGATTCAAAATAACGTTGGTACTCTTCTGAATGACGTTTTGATTCGAGCGACTGTTGAGTTTGTCGCCAGTTCTTCTCATCTGATTACAGATTCATCGTTCATGTACGTAATAGCTGTGCTGTGTATGGTGAAACTTTACCAGAGCCGCCATCCTGATGTGAATGCCAGTGCCAACACTACCTTCATGCTGCTGGCCTTCATGATGGCGATTGGTAAGTGTAGTATACCTGCACCTTGGAGGCAATTTAATTATTAATTATAATATTTATGGCAACATATCATGATTGATCACATTAAATAGGTTAATTGTCATGAATATGTTTTTCAGGTGTAATAGGCATCGTGGACCCGAGTCTGTACTTCTGGGTGACGTTCACCATCGCGCACTTGGCTGTCTGTTTCTTCCTGACACTCAAGATATATTACGTGGGGAGACTTAACATGGGTAAGAGCATCACATGATGGAAAGAGAGAGAGAGAAGTATATATGATAGAAAGATCACATTTAGAACTAATTGTACAACGGTTCAGAACAACTTGTTAGGAAATATTATGGTCATGGTCTGTATTATGTTCCAGAACCGGCACTGATGAAGCGCGCCTGGAACGGGCTCCGCACGCACGGGCGCCGCGCCTTCAAGCCGTCCTACACCGCGCGCGCCTCCATCCTGGCCATCGCCAATGTTACCAACTGGGTTCTGGCGGGTTACGGGTAAATAACACCATTTTTAACTAAACTTTTAAACGTCAACATTTGGCTCCCCTGGTGTAATCATTTTTGTTTTGTTGGTTTTTTTTCAGAGGGGAGAGGGGATTTTGTTTCAGAGCAGTTCAAACAAAATCCTCATTTCCTCATTCTCCCATCAACGCCCACAAATTTTCTATCTTTGTCTTCTGTTGCAGAGTGTACGAGCACAACAAGGACTTCGCCCGCCACCTGCTGGCCATCCTGCTCGGTAACACCATCCTGTACACGCTGGGCTACGTGGTGCTGAAGCTGGTGCACCGGGAGCGCCTCCCCGCGGCGGCGTGGCTGTGGCTGCTATTGGCTCACGTGGCCTGGTTCACAGCTGGGGCGCTGTTCCTGGACTCGAAGACTAAGTGGTCGGTGAGTGAAACTTGCCTTTTTCCGTAACTCCTTTAACCGTACAGATAAATACCACAGACGAGAGTGGGCGAGTTGGTAGTCTGGCTAATGACACAAGTGTGTATGTGTGTGTGTGCAGGAGACAGCAGCGCACTCACGCACGCACAACGCGCCCTGCTCTGCGCTGCGCGTGTTCGACTCGCACGACCTGTGGCACCTCGCCTCCGCCGCAGCCATCTTCTGCTCCTTCAACGCGCTGCTCATCGTCGATGACCCGCTGGCTCTCACGCCCCGCCACCTCATACCTGTGTTCTAGCGTCTACCCTCCACCCTCCACCTTTTAGCCTCCATTCCCTTCTCTGCACTCTCTACCGTTTATCTACTTTCCTCTAGTCTCTAGGTGCTATTATAAGATGGCTGCCACTTCTTGCAAATTCCTTACAGCGTATCAAGGGTGTCGGTAAGGGGAAGCAAGTAAGGGCAGCCGCTCCCCCCTAAAAGTAACCAAATCGTAAGAATTCGAATAAGCTGGCTCCTCTTTACGAACTTTCACCATCAAACCAATCCATGGCGTGGCTCTTACGTGTGATGATTTGTCCAACTGATTATATTCCAATATGGCCGCACTGCCGCTTTTCTGCGCACGTAGGAATCATTTTTTATCGTGTGTATAAAATGAGTGCAAATTATAAATTGGCTCCAATCAGTGTTACCAAGTTTGAAAATGTCTGAAATCGGAGTTGCCAATTATAAAATGGCGGCAATACAACTAATTACAATGAAATGCAATCAAATATAAGTCAAAGACTATAAAATGTATAAAATTAGTGTTGCCAATATAGTCCTAACGGCTTACCTAACAAAATTTTGTTACTATTATTACAAAATAGCCGCAGTATTGCCAGTTTTGTCCTTCCTACGTCCTAATGATTTTTAGTGGGCTACAATGATTATAAAAGGCTCATCAGTGTTGCCAAATTAAGACTATCGGTGCTTCTAAATAATAAATCACAAAAGTAAATTTAATGGAACTTTTTGAGCAGCAACTGGCAACACTGATTACCTGTTTCCTTATAGTAATTGTACTTAAACTATAAAATTATATTTAATTATTATTTATTTATAAGTATGATCTTGTCCTATATTAAGTGTAATTTCTTTAACATTGACTTATATTATTATGGACTCACAGTCCAGTTGACTAGAATATCTCTGATGTCCAACATTCTAGAACTAACAGTAGTATAAACTTCTTAAATACAACATTTTATCAACATTTTAAATCGGACAACTAGTTCCTGAGATTAGCGCGATCAAACAAACTTCCAAAATCCGACATAGCTCGATTGTTGTATGAATGACGTCTATATTATTATAGGTCAATGTTACTTGATCTACCAAATATATTATATTGCTATAGATAGTAGAAGGCTATGTGTATATATAGTCATAGATAATTTTTTTTATTGTGCTAATTTTGAATTTATATTATTAATTTATTAAAATCTAAATAAAAAAATTGTTTCTTTACAATCTAATTTTTTTTTATTTAAATAAATATTATGTCTCGTGGGAACAAACGTGACGCCTGCCCATATAGATCATTTCTATATAAATAAAATATATATTAATATAAATATATAACCAAGCAATATGTGTCTCCTACTCAATAAAGGATTGGCGCTGTACGGCACTGCATAGCGGTTGATACGTTGCATTAGCTCGCTACACTAACGTTAGATGGCGCTGAACGGTATTGTCTAGTGTGTCACAGCTCCACACTCTTCCTAGAGGGAGCCACTAACTAATGAATGATAATATTCACTATTACTGCGTTATCCTAACCAAGCAACATGTGTCTCCTACTCAATAAAGGATTGGCGCTGTACGGCACTGCATAGCGGTTGATACGTTGCATTAGCTCGCTACACTTAACGTTAGATGGCGCTGAACGGTATTGTCTAGTGTGTCACAGCTCCACACTCTTCCTAGAGGGAGCCACTAACTAATGAATGATAATATTCACTATTACTGCGTTATCCTAACCAAGCAACATGTGTCTCCTACTCAATAAAGGATTGGCGCTGTACGGCACTGCATAGCGGTTGATACGTTGCATTAGCTCGCTACACTAACGTTAGATGGCGCTGAACGGTATTGTCTAGTGTGTCACAGCTCCACACTCTTCCTAGAGGGAGCCACTAACTAATGAATGATAATATTCACTATTACTGCGTTATCCTAACCAAGCAACATGTGTCTCCTACTCAATAAAGGATTGGCGCTGTACGGCACTGCATAGCGGTTGATACGTTGCATTAGCTCGCTACACTTAACGTTAGATGGCGCTGAACGGTATTGTCTAGTGTGTCACAGCTCCACACTCTTCCTAGAGGGAGCCACTAACTAATGAATGATAATATTCACTATTACTGCGTTATCCTAACCAAGCAACATGTGTCTCCTACTCAATAAAGGATTGGCGCTGTACGGCACTGCATAGCGGTTGATACGTTGCATTAGCTCGCTACACTTAACGTTAGATGGCGCTGAACGGTATTGTCTAGTGTGTCACAGCTCCACACTCTTCCTAGAGGGAGCCACTAACTAATGAATGATAATATTCACTATTACTGCGTTATCCTAACCAAGCAACATGTGTCTCCTACTCAATAAAGGATTGGCGCTGTACGGCACTGCATAGCGGTTGATACGTTGCATTAGCTCGCTACACTTAACGTTAGATGGCGCTGAACGGTATTGTCTAGTGTGTCACAGCTCCACACTCTTCCTAGAGGGAGCCACTAACTAATGAATGATAATATTCACTATTACTGCGTTATCCTAACCAAGCAACATGTGTCTCCTACTCAATAAAGGATTGGCGCTGTACGGCACTGCATAGCGGTTGATACGTTGCATTAGCTCGCTACACTTAACGTTAGATGGCGCTGAACGGTATTGTCTAGTGTGTCACAGCTCCACACTCTCTCTAGAGGGAGCCACTAACTGATGAATGATAATATTCACTATTACTGCGTTATCCTAACCGAGCAATATGTGTCTCCTACTCAATAAAGGATTGGCGCTGTACGGCACTGCATAGCGGTTGATACGTTGCATTAGCTCGCTACACTTAACGTTAAATGGCGCTGAACGGTATTGTCTAGTGTGTCACAGCTCCACACTCTCTCTAGAGGGAGCCACTAACTGATGAATGATAATATTCACTATTACTGCGTTATCCTAACCGAGCAATATGTGTCTCCTACTCAATAAAGGATTGGCGCTGTACGGCACTGCATAGCGGTTGATACGTTGCATTAGCTCGCTACACTTAACGTTAGATGGCGCTGAACGGTATTGTCTAGTGTGTCACAGCTCCACACTCTCTCTAGAGGGAGCCACTAACTGATGAATGATAATATTCACTATTACTGCGTTATCCTAACCGAGCAATATGTGTCTCCTACTCAATAAAGGATTGGCGCTGTACGGCACTGCATAGCGGTTGATACGTTGCATTAGCTCGCTACACTTAACGTTAAATGGCGCTGAACGGTATTGTCTAGTGTGTCACAGCTCCACACTCTCTCTAGAGGGAGCCACTAACTGATGAATGATAATATTCACTATTACTGCGTTATCCTAACCGAGCAATATGTGTCTCCTACTCAATAAAGGATTGGCGCTGTACGGCACTGCATAGCGGTTGATACGTTGCATTAGCTCGCTACACTTAACGTTAGATGGCGCTGAACGGTATTGTCTAGTGTGTCACAGCTCCACACTCTCTCTAGAGGGAGCCACTAACTGATGAATGATAATATTCACTATTACTGCGTTATCCTAACCGAGCAATATGTGTCTCCTACTCAATAAAGGATTGGCGCTGTACGGCACTGCATAGCGGTTGATACGTTGCATTAGCTCGCTACACTTAACGTTAAATGGCGCTGAACGGTATTGTCTAGTGTGTCACAGCTCCACACTCTCTCTAGAGGGAGCCACTAACTGATGAATGATAATATTCACTATTACTGCGTTATCCTAACCGAGCAACATGTGTCTCCTACTCAATAAAGGATTGGCGCTGTACGGCACTGCATAGCGGTTGATACGTTGCATTAGCTCGCTGCACTTAACGTTAGATGACGCTGAACGGTATTGTCTAGTGTGTCACAGCTCCACACTCTCTCTAGAGGGAGCCACTAACTGATGAATGATAATATTCACTATCACTGCGTTATCCTAACCGAGCAATATGTGTCTCCTACTCAATAAAGGATTGGCGCTGTACGGCACTGCATAGCGGTTGATACGTTGCATTAGCTCGCTGCACTTAACGTTAGATGACGCTGAACGGTATTGTCTAGTGTGTCACAGCTCCACACTCTCTCTAGAGGGAGCCACTAACTGATGAATGATAATATTCACTATCACTGCGTTATCCTAACCGAGCAATATGTGTCTCCTACTCAATAAAGGATTGGCGCTGTACGGCACTGCATAGCGGTTGATACGTTGCATTAGCTCGCTGCACTTAACGTTAGATGACGCTGAACGGTATTGTCTAGTGTGTCACAGCTCCACACTCTCTGTAGAGGGAGCCACTAACTGATGAATGATAATATTCACTACTACTGCGTTATCCTAACCGAGCAATATGTGTCTCCTACTCAATAAAGGATTGGCGCTGTACGGCACTTCATAGCAGTGGACATGTAGCATTAGTTCTCTACACTTAACGTTAGATGGCGCTGAACGGTATTGTCTAGTGTGTCACAGCTCCACACTCTCTCTAGAGGGAGCCACTAACTGATGAATGATAATATTCACTATTACTGCGTTATCCTAACCGAGCAATATGTGTCTCCTACTCAATAAAGGATTGGCGCTGTACGGCACTTCATAGCAGTGGACATGTAGCATTAGTTCTCTACACTTAACGTTAGATGGCGCTGAACGGTATTGTCTAGTGTGTCACAGCTCCACACTCTCTCTAGAGGGAGCCACTAACTGATGAATGATAATATTCACTACTACTACGTTATCCTAACCGAGCAATATGTGTCTCTTACTCAATAAAGGATTGGCGCTGTACGGCACTTCATAGCAGTGGACATGTAGCATTAGTTCTCTACACTTAACGTTAGATGGCTCTGAACGGTATTGTCTAGTGTGTCACAGCTCCACACTCTCTCTAGAGGGAGCCACTAACTGATGAATGATAATATTCACTACTACTACGTTATCCTAACCGAGCAATATGTGTCTCTTACTCAATAAAGGATTGCCGCTGTACGGCACTTCATAGCAGTGGACATGTAGCATTAGTTCTCTACACTTAACTTTAGATGGCGCTGAAGGACTATTACTATTGGAGTATATCTTGAAACTTGGATCTATCTTTAAATTCCAATGATTGTGTTGACAGCGCCCTCCAAAGTTTTATTTCGGAATTAATAATAAATCAACAAAATTAAATGTAACATTTGTAAGAATGCAGGGCTGTCTTTAACGCACCCCCTAAGCACTAGTTCACGAAAAAAGATTTTACGTAAATATTTCTAGGGATACGTAGCTTAAAAGGAAACCTTACAAGATCACTTCGTTGTCTGTCATCTCTCAAGAACGCATGGAGACGTCAAGTTGACACTAATTGACTTGCTATATAATTTTCTGCTGCATATAACTTACACGTGAGTATACTCAAAAACTGGACAGACTGGAAACTAATTAATGTTGATCACGAAATGCTATCATACAGCGCCACCTGTTATTGAGTAGAAGAAACAAATTGTACAGACTAATTTGTATGAATAAAAATATATAAGTTTGTATGTATAGTGTATACTTAACTTCAGAAAGACTGTACAAAATATTATTTTTACTGCATATCACAATATACCTCAGCAGAGCGAGGGCAGATCTAGTTATAAATATTTTTGTAAAGGATGAGCGAATTAGTGTCATTGCCCTAAAACGATAATTATAAAACTTTAACGAGTTGCTTAACCTTGCTTCTAATAGCTTACTTGTCAATCCGCCCTCGCTTCGTTAAGGTAAAGTAAGCGGGGAAAATGTGATGTCAAATTTTGACGAAAGCACGCGTGAGTGACGACGACGACTGCGTTCAAGCATTGATCAAATATACTGAAAAAAAAATAATTGTAAATATACATGTTTTATGGGAAACAATAAATACTTTTTTATTTTTCTTATTTCCTAGGTAAGTAGATTCTAAGACTGATCGAGTGAAGATAAAGTTTATAGACGTGCATTGGTTCGTGCAAATCTAGTTCAATACTCCGCGACCTACTTAGTGAGGCGGCTACTGGCGGCCAGCTACTCGCCACCCGCGGCCCGCCTTCCAGCCCCGGCGCCCGGCGCTGCCCCACTGGCACAGTTAGCGAGCCACGCCGAGCGCATGTGCACTCCAGCTCAGCTTCAATGAAGTCTGCCCGATTCATATCATAAATATTACGCCGTTTCCTGGGAAAATTTACAAAATATTAAAAACTCCTTTTTTGACTCTTCATTGAGTTTTAGGGCGTCTTTTATACTTACGGGAAATCGGAGCTTCAATTTAATTAATGTATAATGTATCTATAGATAGATCTATAGAGAGTTTAGTAGCGATTGGATAAAACAGATGAAGCCAGAATGAGTCACTAGTTCCATAAAAAAAATTATTTAATCTAAAATTTACAAACATTTAAAAATTATAATTTATTTATTACCAATTACTTTTTTTATAAAAAAAGTTTTAATATATTTTTGGGGAGAAAGGGAAATTGATCTTTGCATTTGGCAACACTATTTGTTAATAAAAATGGCCGACTCACGTAACGTCAAAGCTGGCTGGGCGAGTGTGTTGCAAAACGTGTGATTATTGTTAAAGTGGAGGCGATTTGTGCGAATATATTGTGTGAAGTGATTGTGTGTTGTGCTACGCGTCACACTAGTGGAGGTGCGTGTGTGACAGCGCTGCGGGCACTGCTCTGTTGCGTCTGATGTACAGTACGTATTTTGGTTATATTCCTGCTATTTATTGCTTATAATCACATCTCAGATATTATATACTGGTACGTATATTGCGTGTGTGTTGTATGTGCTAAGTGTTGTAGTTGTGAAGGTGTTGAATACACCCTTGGCTGTAGGGTTGCCAACACATACATAATAATAAACAGTCATCACTAATTCATCAAGGCGCCTCTAGGATTTAATCCTCATAACCCTCCTTATTTGTTTGTAGGGGCCATATTTATCAGGTGTCTGAGGTTTTCCAGTCATAACGTATATAGGCCAGACTCCCATTTATTAATGCAATACTTTAAGCTAACACACCACATGACTCACAAATACAAATTTGAAACTTTCTCAAAGTATCATTTTTATAATAATCTAAGTATGTTAAATTGTAGCCAAGCGAAGACAGGTAGTTCACTTACTTAATGATATATTTTAAAAGGTGGCAACCCTTAAGTGACAATCCTTATGATAATAAAATCCTTGATAAATCCCACTAGACTAATATTAAATGACTACTCTGTCTGTTAATAATATAACTAAAATATTCAATGTGCTATGGTTTCTTTACTTAAAAAAACCTTATTCATCCTGTACATCCCCTGCTGGACATAAAATGTACCTGATCTGGGTAAAAAAAAAAACAGGAAAATGTCATCATCATCACAATTAATGATACACTGCTGAGCCGGATCTACTCTTCAGATGGAAGAGGGTGTTAGGCTGTAGTCCACCATGTAAGCCCAGTAGGTTGGCAAACTTTACACATCTTTGAGAGCATGGAGGACTCAGGAGTGCAGGTTTCCTCACGATGTTTTCCTTCAACGTTTCAGCAAGTGATGTTTAATTGCTTAACACATAACTCCTGCAAGTCGTTGGTGTGTGCTTGTGTGAGGGATCGAACTCAGACCTCCTGAGTAAGACATCCATGTCTGAACCATTACATTTTTCTTTTAATTACATGGTTTTAATATTTTCTTCAAGTGTAAAGTGCACCCATATAAAATGGGGCATGTCACCTAACAACATTAGCAAGCAAAACGAATTGTATTACACATTAAAAATGGGTTACCCTTAAGGTATTTTACATTCCATTTTTTTTCATTGAGTTACTCGTACTACTGTTTGTTTTAACCCCCATAGCTAATGGCCAAAATTAATAATCAATTTCAATCAAAAATTTCTGTATTACAGATTGAAAATAGATTCTGAATTTGCACCAATTTGTATTAAGAATATATTTTTTCCAAAGATTTTGAATTGAGATTGGTTTTTAATTTTGGCCATAATACAACAGTGTATTATGTATCTGTATGTCTGCCTGTATTTAATGAAGATCTGGTCACTTGATTGATGAATATCAGCTCATTTCTAACTCCTGCAGATAATTTGTGCCACCTTGGGTTTATAGTGAACTTTCTGAGTCACGGCTAATTTAAGATAGTTACTTGGTTTGGGTCTAGGTTGAACTTATGGGATCTTCGGCCTAACACCCTTCTATTAAGGAGATCCTACTCTGCCGATGTTCTTCTACATGTTTTATTGAATTGGTGGGTTTTTAATAGAATATATCGTGAGCAATCCATGTTGACCCTACTCGCAGGAAAACGATTTGTAATAGATTATATATAATGCTGATGCATCTCATAAGGAAACATACAAGCATGATTCAGTAAAAAAAAAAAATGACTGACAACCTTGTACATGTAATATAAATTTAAAAATTTTGAGTAATTTATTTATAACCTTGTGTTGTTTATAACTGAACAGTTTATTACAAGATTTCATGATTTCTTTGTTATTTATTTTTAATCTGTGGGTAAGTCTTTGTTAACATAACGACTATTGTACTGATGATACTTGTTACTTTGCATGGGGCACAAGCACTGACAATATTCTGTGTAATCACAAACTATGTTAGATATTTGGGGGCAGAGGTTATATATAGACCAGAAGAAACTACTTGTCAATACTATGTTATCGATGGGTCAATATTGCAGGATGTACTTTGAAAAAAGTAGACCCCAAACATAATTACTACTCACATTGTCGCTCGCTCACAATATGTCAGGGCGGATACCAGTGGTAGTGAGAGTTGCGAGTTAAGGACTAGTGCGTCAGGCTGCTCATATGATGTACTCTAGCCAGTGATATGTGTCGTGTGTACTGTATACACAACCATGTTGTATATGATACCCTGGGGCTAGTAACCTGTTGTGATATGGTTAAACTCTTTTTATTCAATAATAAGGATAGTATGGTATCCCAAATGTATTTTATATGTTGCTCTCGAGAGGCATAATGATATTAAAATCATAATAAGTCCTTAATTATATATATAAATGCTTAAATGTCCATAATTACATACACAACCATTATGTAATGATTTATATTTATACTACATATAAGCATATGACAAAGGGATGTTTGTCCCTATGTATGCTTACATCTTTAAAACTATGCAACAGATTTAGATTTGGTTTTTTTAATAGATAGAGTGATTCAAGATTATCACCTAAGGGTATAAAAAATAGATGTTGACCTATTCTCAGACCTACCTGATATGATGATCCCGATATTAAATCTTATATATAATATTCTCACGTCACAATGTTAGTTACCATACTCCGAAACAGCTTGACCAATTTTTATGAAATGTTATATTCATATTCAGTAGATCTGAGAATCGGCTACTATCTCTTTTTAACCCCCCTAAGAGATAAGTGTGGCCCACGTACCCACATGTATATATAAAAATATATTTATATATATTAGGGCGAGCCAAAAAAAGCTTTTATTCTTGTTGCTTTTAATATTAATATTGAGCACCACCATTTTTGATTTGTGTGGAATTTTATTGCATTATATATTGTGCAAGGACAAAGGTTAATACTTCACTATGTCGATTCATTTCACATGATAACATTATGTATGAAAAGTATATATACTTTTTGGCATTGACCTACAAACATACAAACTAATAAATATTGATTTATACTTAAGTATATTTTTAATAAATAACAATAATGATAATGAATTGCATAAACCTGTAGGCAGTGGATGAGTTTCCCGGTGACTCAGCCCCCGCTCATTACACAGTATTGCTCGCACCTCTCAAGTGCTTGGACGTGTGTTACTTATAGTGCTTTAGTGTAAATATATAGAGTTATATTTTAGTGAAACTAGTGATTTTAGTGTAAATTAATTTTGGGGGTGATTAGTGTCTTTTGTGAATATGTTTAAACAAAAGTGCTGTGGTTATGGATCACTCTATATTGTCAGTTTGTTTAACCCTCGGTAAGCAACACATTTATGTAATTTCTATTTTTATTTCATATTTTCCCCCCTTCGCCCCCTTTTACTCCCACTCAACTTCGACATCCAAACCACACAAAAAAAATTATTATACAGAAAGGCTCTTAAAAAGTTCACCCTGTTTGGAGATTCCCGCGCTTTTTTCTGACACAGCCAAAACCAAACTATTATTTAATCTTTTAAATGACAGGCAAAGGCACAATTCCCTAAAGCCAAATTACATAATTATGGGAAATTGTAACCATCAATATTTATTTAAATTTAAGTAGAAATCATTAAAATTTTTGATTAAAATATGATTATTCTGGGATATAAAGTATCCTATAAGTTAATCCAGGTTATTAAGTATGTGTATGCTAAATTTCGTCAAAATCCGTTCAGACGTTTTTGTGTGATTGAGTGAAAAAATCGACATAATTGACCTGATCTCGCTTCACTGATGTATTTTAAAATAAACATAAAAGTCTTATCAATAACGTTTTGAGAATTTATATTCGGCTACCTTGACCAGAACACCTATAAGTTACCAAAGTGTATGAACACAAAGAGCAGCGCCATCTAGTTCCATGTTTGTCAAACAAAAAAATATCTTTTCACTTTATTAAGGCAAGTAATAAGTGTCGCTGAAATGCCAAGACAGAGCGTATAAGTAGTAGTTACGTACATATTTATAAAATTATTCAGTTATTTAAGAATATATTTAAGGTCGAGCAGTGGAGGTGAGTGTTGTGAAGACAACATTGAAGAATGTTCAGCTGTTACAAAAATATGTTTTGATTAAAAAAAAATTTTTTTTCCTAAATATTGCACAAAATTTTTAAAAATAAAAATTTGTAAGGAAATTTAAGTTGATTCATATGGCAACTCTAATTAGTATTGTGTTATTATAATCTGTGAACAGATAAGGTGTAACAAGTGTGCAGTGATGCCATCTTACGAGTTTTCGCCAAATTTAATGCAGATAAATCTATATAAGGGGGTTTTTAGGGGATGAAATGTTTTAGAGTTATACTATTTAATTTTTTTGGGTATTATTGTGATTTTAGAGGATAAATATTTTTCAGAGTTGGTAACACTGTAAGGGTGGAATAATTTGCTGTGCATTTATATACAAAACTAGGTAAAAGAAGTCCAAATTAATTTAAGGCACTTTGTGACCATCTTTACGAAAGCAACCTCATACGTCTAACGTTTCGACTTGAAACCTAAACAAAGCTTCGGGCGAACATTTGTTGATATATAAAATATCGCCGATTGTGAGTCAATAATATTATACGTCAATGCTATACGAGTATTTACTATAAGATTCTAGGAAGGAAATATTAATGATAGGATGTTACGATGAGGTCATTGTCGTTGTGTAATTGTATAATTAATTATAATTAGTCTATGACTAGTAAATGTTAGCTTCACTTCTTTTCCTCTTAAGGAAATACTACACAAAACATTGACCTACAGAAATATGGACGCACAATAGTAAACTCTTTTAAATTTTACCTAACAATAATTTAATATTTATTCTGTGTAAGACAATGTTAACTAGATGAATTCACGTGTCAGACTGCTTAAGATTCATTGAGACAATAGAGATAGCATACAATCTATCGACATTTAATTATCTGACTATTTACATTATAAACTGACGCTTCGTATTGTTTTATTGTCATATTACGTAATAATTATTCTATAAATACATACGTATGTCAGCTGATAACTACTGATAGCGGTCACCTCGCTGTACACTCGTACACTGCACACTGTGTAGTACATATCAATGCGATAATATTGACACATCATTTATCTGGTTATTTATAGATCAATGTTGTAATATACTCAGCAACACGTACGAACAAGCATCTTAGAGAGTAAGCCGAGCTGTGCTCGAGACATGATCGTGACACAACATTAAACATTACACTTAAGTATAAAATAAATCACCTATGTGACCATCGATAAAGGATATCTAACATTACGACACATAATTACACCATTTCAACTACTTTGACGAAATCACTCTCAATGTAAAATATAGGTTAATTTGTAACAG
This sequence comes from Limenitis camilla, assembly GCA_905147385.1. NCBI lineage: Eukaryota > Metazoa > Arthropoda > Insecta > Lepidoptera > Nymphalidae > Limenitis > Limenitis camilla. The sequence continues at coordinate 345,016 of LR990252.1, read as the reverse complement.
CAATAACATCCCGAACTCGTGGTGTGACATTGATATCTAACTGAAGTTGTTGTTGTGCCGCAGATGTGAGGGCAGTGGCATGTGGGGCGCGCAGGCGGGGTGGTGGTGTGGCGCGCTGGCGGCCGCGCTGCTGCTGCTCCTCGCGCTCTGCCGCCGCGCCAAGCGAGCGCCCGCGCCGCCGCCGCACCGCTCGCCGCCCGTCACCCAGGTACGCGAACACACCCACACACACCTACACGCAAATACTCACCCACCCACCCTCGCACTAACTGATGCGTCTCATTCCAGGTGCACATAGTGTGTGGAGGCGTAGTGCGAGTCACGCGCGCGGCTACTCCCCCGGAGCCGCCCCGCGCCTACGCTGTCCTGTCTGCGGCACCTGCGCCCCCCGCGCCGGACCCGCCGCAGCGCCCCGTGAGCCCCACTCAACCCCCTCATATTCTTATCGTACAAAATTGCAACCAGAATACCGTCCCTCAACAATCTGATACTCCCCAACCTTCGAGTTCCCAAGCTCCGCGACAGCTAGAATATCGAGGAATCCCCAAATTACCCCTCCCCGAGCAGTGGATGCACAAGCGCCCTTTCGAGTATAAATATTCTGCTATACCGAGGCCCCTAGCACAAATCGTTAGCTCGGACCTTCTTGTGGATCAGCAGAGGGAATCACGCGCAAAGAAATATAGCGCCACGAGATCACCCTCCTTGGAAAAAGACGAAAAGTCCCCTTTTGTGAGCAGCGCTAAGTCTGTGGATGCGGAAGTTTTTGGTTTTGATACAGAATCCTTGAGAAAATTGAGTGAAGTTAGCGAGAAATCCAAGGAAATGGGAGAACGTGCGCCCTCGTCTCCGCACGAGAGCGATACAGACATGTCTCCGAGTAACCTTAGAAGATTCCGCTCAGTGAGCACGAGGCTCAACATGTGCAGTGTGAATGAAGGTTTACCGACCGAAAGCCAGCAAGAAAAATTAGAAATGCAAAACTCCCCCCGCGTCGTAGAATGTAGTTCTGCTAAAGTCTCAGGAACCAAATTCGACTTCTCTCCGAAGCTTTTAGCAGAAACGATGAGTTCACCTCGTTTTTTTACTCCTCCGGAAATGTCATCGCCTATGTTTTTCGCGGAACCCTCGCCCAAATCAGTTTACTATGATACAGTCAGGTCTCCGAAATTTTTTCCCGAAACCCCCCGAGACGCCGAAGTTCCTCAATCACCCCGGATGTTAGGTGATTACCGAAAACGAACGAATGGTATTACCGATAAACCCACGTCGCCCAGATTATTGAGTGCTCGACCTAGCCCTAAGGTTCATAGTTATAATAAAGAAAACTACTTCACGTTTGAACAAACGTGTGCCGAAGAAAATGCGGCTCGAGTTTCACCGAGACCGAAAAGATATAGCGGCAGAAATTCTATCGAGAGGGAAAGATTCACACCACCGGCCGATAAAGAAGTTAAAAAATATAGGCGACATAATAGTTGCGACACAAATTTTAAAAGTGTTGAAGTTAATATCTTGAAATGTGATGATATTAAAGAAACCGAAGCCGGACCTAAAATAGAAGTTTTAGATAAAGACGTCGTGGATTGTTGTGCCAAATTAGATGCTGTACATTTAGATGTAAAAGAGGAAAAGCACGAATTAACGATAACGAACTCAGCACAAGCGAGAAGACAAAGATTAAAATCGATATCACTAGACTCTGATAATGCGAGAATAATAGAACAGAATTTGGGTCTCCCAATCGCTAAGCAAATGAAAGATCAAATGAATGAAGCATATAAAAATCAAGAAGTCAGCACCTCGTGTGAAAGTATGGACAGACACTCGAAGTCACCTTCGAAAGAACGACCAATCTTTAAATTTGAGGGTGAGCAAAAAGAGAAAGCCGAAGTAGAAGCTAAATCTCCAGATCTTAAACAGAAGAAAACGTTGCGTCAAAGTTCCGATACCCAGTCATTTTTAGATATGCCCAGATTTTCACCGAAAGAGTTCGAAATAACCGTAACATCGGAAGAAGGTGCCACTGTTCCGGCTGAAACTCAGATCAAGCGAAAAGGGAAGAATTTGAGAAATCTCACAATTGATTTGTCGAAACGTGACAGTGATTTGGAAAAAGAATTATTAGAATTCGAAAAGTTATATACAGACGCTGAGGAGAAAAAAGTAAAAACCCCAACGTTAAAAGTTAAGGCGACATCATTAGACTCATCTGAAACTGTCAATCTCTCTCTTCCTCAAAAGAAGTCCCTGGAAGTTCCTCAGAATTCAATATCAGTTCCAAATACACCGAAACGTCAGTTGAAACGAATTTTAGCTCAGAAAAACGCAAAGCATGATTTATCAGGCGGTAAAATTGGATACAACTCAATACAATCGAGTGCAGAACAACGACGTTTATTCATGAAAGGCCAAGACAGTGGCATATTTCTGCGCGACAACCATGCTAGTTTAATGTTATATCAGCCTGGAACGTCTCGAATGGGCTCGAGAACGATGGGATCCTTCGATGAAAACATGAGTGATAATGCTCCAGAAATAAACTTGTCTGGTATAGACTCTCGGTCAGGATTTCATTCTGAATCGGGGCAAACTCTTGGCTCGAATCTTTTAAATTATAAACAGAATTTGAGCGTATCGAGTACAAATTTGAAAACACTTCCCGAAGGAGTACCTTCTGATGATTTTGAACCTAGCGCAGAAGACGAAAAGGTAGTAAAGAAATTGCACAGACGTAATTCTAACCAAAGTTTAATGTTAAGCACGCACAGTCTACAGGGCTCGAATTGTTCTTTGAGTAGTGCGGGTGCGTCTTGTCATAATTTGGCAACCGTCAGAACAAGTATATCGAACTTCAGTTTAAATAATGATAAAACGCAAAAGAAACTGTCTTTGGAGAGACGAGATTCCAATGCTTCCATAAACCCTAGCGATCATTTAACGCCAACTACTCGAGTCATATGTTCATCGAATACGAATCTTTCCGGAGAAGTATCGAAAAACTGCTTACTGCAGCGTCGCGGCTCGAACAATAGCTTAACATTAAATATTTTATCATCAAATACCTTAAGTCGACATTCTAGTAACAGTTCTCTAAATAAAGATGCCAAACTCGGTCAGAGAAAGGGATTGTTGGAACGAAGAAGTTCTAACACATCTCTGACGTTAAATATTAATACGTCAAATCCACAACTTTCCACAAACAGGGGTTTAAGCATTTCAAATTATAATTTAAACGGTTCAAGCTGCAATTTGAGTAGATATAACAGCAACCATAGCATCGATAACGAACCTAAAAAAGGTATATTGGAAAGACGCAGCTCAAACACTTCTCTAACCTTAAACATTCCACCCCAAGAACCAAGAGATTTAGAATTCGATGAAACGTTAATGGATGCCAATTTAAAAGATATACCGCATCGAGATAAGCACAGAAAGTCTTTGAGTACTGAGAATTTGATACCAAAGTCATACAAAAACCGAATGAGATTAAGATCGACAGAAAAAGGCCTCGGTTTCGGGTCTCACGATAACTTGTGGTCTGCATCGTACGCGGAGCACGAGTACCCACAAAACCTGACATATGTCTGTGGAGATCAGGAAAATGAGATTATTTATGCGGTCGGACGTCAGGAGGAAACCGGTTTTGTCAGAAATATAACTACGAAACCTTTAAGTCCTCAAAGCACGTCAGAGGATTTCAGATTGTATTTAGCTAACATGCAGCATCTTCAAAACGCATCTAGCGTGTTAACGCGACCGCAGCTGAAGGATATGAATGATGTTTTCCAAAATGGCTACTCCAAAGTGAAGTGCTTAAGTACTAACGATGGTCAACATTGTTGTACTGGACGAGTTAATGAAGATGTCTCAAAGGAAAACCCTCAAACGGTTATTCCCGATCCAGCTACAACACAACCCTGTTCAGAGTATCAAAAAATGTTGCTGAGAAACTTGCACCAGGAGTTTTGGGATATGCCCACGAATTTTCAAGAAAAGCCGATAGTGTCTGGTTCCCATCTGAAGAACAGATATAAAACGATCCTCCCGAATGAACACTCGAGGTTCATTCTGCGTGCAGATGGCGAGAATAACGAAGGATATATCAATGCTAATTATATTAAGGTGAGATTTGAACATTTTTATCTATACTACAATTTTATTCCCTAATCAAACTGACAGTTTTAATGTGACTACTCAGGTCACAAGAGTGACTTTTCTACTGTGTACACAGAATAAATAAATGCAGAGGTTTCAGCGGGCCGAAAGTCAAAAATGAAGCCCTCTAAAACCGCTGCATTCAGGGGAAGTTGAAAAGATTGCCTTACACCAAAAGATAGCTTGGGTTACTTATTCTTTTTCTACTTGCCCTACTGCAGTAGAGAATTATATTCCTCTTGTTTTGATGATCCCTTGCCGACTTGAGAGTATAGTAACGATGGAATTAAATAGTCAGTCTTACTATTATTTCGCTGGTCAGTAGTTTGTGACAGTTTTTAAGTCTTTGATGTGTCAAACCTAATAAAGATAGTGGAGTCATATTCTAGATGCAAACACTAATATATAGTCTTACGTAAACGGAATTTTTCCAATTATAAACCCCCCCCGTCAGCAAAAGTAATGAAAACCCTAACCCCTCGTCTTATGCTGACGTAAACATTTGTACACGTATTTTTCACTCTGTTATTATGCTACTCTAAAAGGCTTACTCTCGTTTCCGTGTTCGTGTTTACCTTTTATTGGTGACGTAATACTTGAATGGCCCTTACCAGTTTCTTCTGCCGTGTGGAATTAAGTACTCTATGGCCTTCCACGTCACTCCCTCACCCTCACACGCTATCAGGCAGCACTCCTAGGCGGCCCGAACAGATACAATTACGGCAAGGGACTATGTAATAATGTAGTGAAGCAAGACCATAATATACCTTGGACGTTATTATCTCTATTCTTTTTCTTTCATGTATTCTACTATTCTACGACCTTACGGTCATGGGTTCAAATCCAACCCCAAACACAGGCATTATAGCTTAGTTGGAGGGGTTAAGAATACTAGCATTTTGTAATCCGAACTGCTAGTAATCTTTTTTTTTTAAAGTATTGACTCAGTATTCTTCTATTTTAATAACATAAATCGTGATTAAAAACTAATGCATTTCTATAACAATTCCAGGGGCATGAATATACCAAAAACAGTTACATCGCCACCCAGGGTCCGCTCCCAAACACTGTATACGACTTTTGGCTCATGGTCCGGCAAAACAATGCGGAATTTCGCTTGCAAAAACCAGACGCTACTGAAGTTATACAGAAAATCGTTATGTTAACCAATTTCGTGGAAAATGGCCGACAGAAGTGCGAGAAGTATTTCCCCTTGGAGTTGGAAGAAGAAATAATGATACAGAGTCCAGATTTAACAGAAACTTGCTTCTTCGGGGAGGACACTCCGAAAAATAGGTTCACAATCAAAAATTTAGGGAATATCAAAAAATCTGGATACACTATACGGAAATTGGAGGTCCAGTACACGAGCTCGAGTGACAAGAGTGAGGACAGCCTGACCGTCTACCACTACTGGTTCCACAACTGGGCGGACCACAAGTGTCCCAAAGACGTTAACGCGCTACTGAACCTAAGTTTGGATATTTTACGTGAAAGTTTTAATTTTAGTGCAAATAGTGACGTTAAAGAGGAATTGTGCAAGTGCGGTGACAGCCCCAAGCCGGGCTCCAAGTTTGTGTTTCCACCACTGGAGGATCAGGTTCCTTGCCCGGTGCAGGTCAGTGTGTCCTCGCCCTTAAAGTTCTCCCTAGACAACAACCATCCCCCCACCATCGTGCACTGCTCTGCCGGCATCGGCAGGACAGGGTGCCTCATCGGCATACTGAACGGCATCAAGCAGTTGACCCACGAGCAGAAAGTGGACGTGTTGGGGATCGTGTGCAACATGCGGCTGAACCGGGGGGGAATGGTGCAGAACTCTGAGCAGTACGAGCTGATACACAAAGTGCTCTGCCTGTTCGAGAGCTGCTTGCCGGAGTTATAGCTGGACATGTAAATGTTTCCAAATATTAGTTTATTGTATATTTTTTGGCTTAATTTTTTAACATTAGACGTAATTGACTTGAGAAAAGCTATTAATATTTTTTATCTGTTTTTAGTTCTATCTCTCTCTAATGTAGATTAGTTTTGTGTGCTTCTGTAATTGTCGTATATTTTTTATAAAATTGGACACATTTAAGTATTCTAGAATTTTCAATCCTTTTTTATTAATCTTAGACTGTAGAGTAGTAGATGGAGTCTCACTATGAACATAAAAATGGAATTAAACTATATGTAGCTATTATTTTAACACTTGATGAAATTTTATTTCAACATTTTTAATATATATATGTAATGAATTGATATACAGACAGTTGCTTTTGGGAATATCAAATATATACGAGTGGTTTGTATAAAAACCTATTAAGAGTCCTTGACGAGAGTCAGGGCATCAGCAAAAAAAAATGTTGGGAGTTTATGAGATGTATATGCTTGACCAATTGAATTTAGGAGAGTGACCACGTCATTATTTGGTTAAATTACTGTTTATGATCTATTTTTTATAACTGTACCACATTCATCGTTATGTCCAAGAGTGAGCGAATATTCTCTATTCTATAGTCTATTCCAAATCAAGTGTTGCTTCATCTACTAATTTATAGTATGTGAAGATATATAAATTGAGCCTTATACAAGGATTATGAATGCCCAATATTGCGCACATATTTATTACATTAACATTAGTATATAGCCTGTGTGTAACGAACAAGGTTTTTCTGTCTATAACACTTTATTTGTGTCTTCGTGGGTTATAGTTCCTAACATTACATTTTTTCCATTTAAATCTCCTAAAATCCTTGTTTGTCGCACACATTAATTGTATAAATTATATTGTATGTTTGTGTAACGTTTTAAATATTGAAGTGGAGTTATTGTAGGTTTGTACACCAAAGGGATTTTATATTTTACACACGAGCTGTTTAAAATATTTATAGATGTTGTATTGTCGAGTCTTATAGAAACTATTTTTTTTCTTTTAATTTTTTTTTACGTTTGAGATTTTTTTTAAATATACTAAACAGCTCTTTTGTAAAGGAAATTTATTTCTATATATTATGAATTATAAGTTTATACACTGAAGACTTTCTGTCGATCAATAGGTAGGTAGATATAACAATATTACTCTCTATTAGGCTGCGTTTCTACATGGACTATGTGAGGATGTGTAGAGAGTGATGTGTTTATTAAGAACTAATGGAATTGTTTTTTAACAAACATACCTCGTTACACATCCTCGCACATCTCTGTTATAAACGCAGCATAATTTTAAAAAATAAATACAATTAATAATTTTCTACAAGTCATTGCAATATGAGAACAAATAGTGAATTAACATTGGTTGTGGTGTGATTTCTTCAGTGTCAGAGTGAAACTAAACATCTTACAAGTCTAGCAAAATTGTCTTTAAATTCTTGAACTATATTTTATTATAACTGATATACACTAGATGTGTAAACTATTGGATGACAGAAAGTCTATACAGTCTGTGGTTAGCAAAACTTTTTAGAAAAAGAAATTAATGAAATATATTTAATTAATGAAATTATTTTAATTACTAAACACTGGCAACACTAAAACAATTTTACATATATTTCTGATTAGTACAATTATTATTGTTGTATCTATTTTAATAAATTAACTACAAATGTGTTAAGATAAGAAAAATGTAATAAGGAATGAGAAAACAGACGTTTTTCTGGTTGCGTTGGTCCAAAACGCTTACAAGCTTAATTTTGCGATTATTACATATTGATGTAGGGAACTTGCCCCTGGAAGGGCACGTATTGCTCCACAAGCTTAGTTCTACACTTTGGGATATTGCCCCTAGTGGAACAGTTACTGAGAACGGCAAATTTAAGCTTATAGAGACATACAAGGAGCATTAAATTCAATCTCCCTAAGATTATCCTTATAATTTTGTTGTAATTAAATCAGGAAACCTATCCTTGAGGAACGTACAGAGAATTTTATATTCAAGCTTAGTATTGCGATTATCGAAATGTGGGTAATTTGGAACAAGATGGAACAGAAACAACAACTTTTCAAATAAAACAGTACATTTTATTAATATTTGACATACATATCATTCAATCAACTCAACTCTTCATCGTCCACTGCTGGACCTAGGTCTCTCCCAATTTGCGCTACATTATTCTATCCTCCGCCTTCCTCATCCGGTCCACCCCGGTTTTCTTTAGGACATCTGCCCAACGGGCACGTGGACGTCGTACACGAAAGCCGATACGTGGTCTCACTCAAGGACACATTTGTTCCAACGTCCATCAGACGTCCGACACACGTGACCAGACTACTGCCACTTTAGCTGACTTACTCTTTGAGCTCAGCAGTTTCTTTCCAGCCCAACAGTTCAGCTCTTTTTCGGATATCATTTCTGATTTTATCCCTCAAAAAAACTCCAAGCATAGCTCGCTCCATAGCTCGCTGAGCGACTTTGAGCTTGTGGATTAGTCACAACAGTACAGTAAGTGTCCAAGTATGTACATATTAAGGTTGTAATAAAATATCTAAAAAAAGTCCAATGCAATTGTTATATTATTTTTTTATAAAATGGCAGCGACCAATAAATTCGCGCTAACGTTCGGATAAACTAAGTCAGCGTTCGGCTTATTGAGGGTTTGGATAATCGAGGTTGCGATAATTGTTATGAAGGCAGGTAGTGTGGCCCTAGAGGAGCAAGTACAGTAAATAAGCGAATTAAAAAACCTTCGTCTAGTGGTTGTCACTTATCTATAATACCAAGGGAACTGCTCCTAGATTGGGAGCTTAAAGTATGCATCGTTATCAAGCTTTACGTTGACATTATCAGTTCGGGGAATCAGGGCTGGGCTACAGTAGGCGCTATGTAGCAAAGGGCACCAAAAACATTGTACGGTACATTATATTTACGTTATGAAAAAGCTTCGTCAATGATGACTTTTGCTTTTCACCTTACGGTGCGCAAAATGCTAACCTGGTCCAATTTAAGGCCAGGGCCAACACTGGTTAAAGGGACACGTGTCTGTACGATTATTTATAAATTTAACTTTAACTCCCCCAAGTGGAAACTTACAGGTAATGTTAATTACAAGCTTAGTTTTGCGGTTATTACTGATCTTTATTATTGGGGAGTCTGCCCCTAATGGATAACTCATTAGGGGCAGATTCCCCTTCCATTCCAGGGCCCCAAAATGGAGTATAAAAGGTTTTGGATTAACGCAATTACAATAAAGCGTATGTTTTACTTAGTCTTTGATAATTACAGCGATTTATTAGAAATCTAAATATTATATTTTAGTGTTGCTATTTGTATTATAGTTTAGTGGGCATTAAATTCTAATATGGAGCATATATATAGACATAACGTATGCACAATTTTATATGTTTATAATATAAGTAGACTAGTATATATAGTTTAAGTGACTTAGTATATTTATTGAGTTAGTTAGACAAATTATTTATTTCTATTAAAACGGTCGTAGTTAAATCTTGATACATGTTATTGACTGTCTATGTACGGTCTGGGACCTGTTTCGGTATGGGTTTTATTTATAAGCAGTGTCAGATATTAGCAAATCGCTCTTGCTTGGTATGGTTATGGCGTCTAAATGGACATGTCTTGCTTAATGGTCATGGTCATAAAAAGAGAAAAAATCTAGTTTTATTTTTCTAAATATTACAAATGATTAAACAGTTTGCTTAAATGATGCTGAACTCTAGCAAGCAGTCTACTTAGTAGACTATTACCAGACCGAGAGAGGTCCAAGACCGTATCGAGACCGAAACTTAATATGTCTCGACTCTAAGATTTTAGTCACCTAAATATAATTGTAAATGTAAATATGTGTGTCTAGAGTATGGCGTAATTCATTTTTTTTATTTTTATTATATATTCTATGGCGATCTTTGCGAGAAATATACATTATAGTACAATTTATTTTTTTATTTGTTTTTCTTTTTTTATTTTAGTCGAAAATGTATTTAGTTTAGTGTATTATTTGTTAATTTTGGTTTAATATTATTCATGCGAGAAAAATTTAACAATACACAATAAGTGTGTTATACTAGCTTCGCTTAGGTATATGAAACAATACTTGTCAAACTACCTCCAATCTGTCGATACTGATATTATAAAAAGATTCTCTAATTACCCACATTACAAGTCATACCCATGGAATTTTCTAACTCTATTACTACTCTTAGATATACTGCCAATTCGAATGTATACAGCAAGTTAAGAGTTCGTACTCGAAAGTTTTCACCCTCATGGGAGGGGAAAGAAATGTCGAGTTTACACACGGCGTGACAAGAAAAGTCATGTTAAATCCCTTTTCAATTTCCCTATCTATATTGCGAGGGAACGTCAAATTCGAGTTTATTTTTGCAATTATCATTTGTATATCAGTCTAGGGAATGTGCCCCAGATGCAGTACTTATACTACATATATTTAATTATTAAGTATAATGTCTATAGTATTTAGTCTATCAATAGGATAACATAAATCTCTCGCATGCCGTATTAGGCACAATAAGAGCTAAATGTACTTATTATGGGCGTCAAATCCAATCTCGTGCTACATTGTGTAACATGTATCACACCAGAGTATCTGCCCTTGGCGATGCACTTAATAGGAGTGCCAAATTCAAGCCTATTGCAGCACTGTGTAGCAAACTGCGAATAAGGCACATACAGTGAGCACCAAACATAAGCTTGTAGGTTTACATTATTATATTTACAGCAACAAGCGTAACATATTTCGGCTTAAGTTTAACATTTGTTGGCAATCAATTCGGGCAATCTGCCCCCTGTGACATGGAAACGTTTTGGGCTTACGTTATTATTATAACTTATCAAACGAGGTAATCTGCCCCCTGTGACATGAAACGTTTTGGGTTTACGTTATTATTTTTACTTGTCTATCACACGAGGTAATCTGCCCCCTGTGACATGGAAACGTTTTGGGTTTACGTTATTATTATTACTTGCCTATCAAACGAGGGTATCAGCCCCCTGTGAGATGGACTCGTTTTGGGCTTACGTTATTATTATTACTTGTCTATCACACAAGGTAATCTGCCCCCTGTGACATGGAAACGTTTTGGGCTTATGTTATTATTATTACTTGCCTATCAAACGAGGGTATCTGCCCCCTGTGAGATGGACTCGGTTTAGGCTTACGTTATTATTATTACTTGCCTATCAAACGAGGGTATCTGCCCCCTGTGAGATGGACTCGGTTTAGGCTTACGTTATTATTATTACTTGCCTATCAAACGAGGATATCTGCCGCCTGTGAGATGGACTCGTTTTGGGCTTACGTTATTATTATTACTTGCCTATCAAACGAGGGTATCTGCTCCCTGTGAGATGGACTCGTTTTAGGCTTACGTTATTATTATTACTTGCCTATCAAACGAGGGTATCTGCCCCCTGTGAGATGGACTCGGTTTAGGCTTACGTTATTATTATTACTTGCCTATCAAACGAGGGTATCTGCCCCCTGTGAGATGGACTCGGTTTAGGCTTACGTTATTATTATTACTTGCCTATCAAACGAGGGTATCTGCCCCCTGTGAGATGGACTCGGTTTAGGCTTACGTTATTATTATTACTTGCCTATCAAACGAGGGTATCTGCCCCCTGTGAGATGGACTCGGTTTAGGCTTACGTTATTATTATTACTTGCCTATCAAACGAGGGTATTTGCTCCCTGTGAGATGGACTCGGTTTAGGCTTACGTTATTATTATTACTTGCCTATCAAACGAGGGTATCTGCTCCCTGTGAGATGGACTCGTTTTGGGCTTACGTTATTATTATTACTTGCCTATCAAACGAGGGTATCTGCTCCTTGTGAGATGGACTCGGTTTAGGCTTACGTTATTATTATTACTTGCCTATCAAACGAGGGTATTTGCTCCCTGTGAGATGGACTCGGTTTAGGCTTACGTTATTATTATTACTTGCCTATCAAACGAGGGTATCTGCTCCCTGTGAGATGGACTCGTTTTGGGCTTACGTTATTATTATTACTTGCCTATCAAACGAGGGTATCTGCTCCTTGTGAGATGGACTCGGTTTAGGCTTACGTTATTATTATTACTTGCCTATCAAACGAGGGTATTTGCTCCCTGTGAGATGGACTCGGTTTAGGCTTACGTTATTATTATTACTTGCCTATCAAACGAGGGTATCTGCTCCCTGTGAGATGGACTCGTTTTGGGCTTACGTTATTATTATTACTTGCCTATCAAACGAGGGTATCTGCTCCTTGTGAGATGGACTCGGTTTAGGCTTACGTTATTATTATTACTTGCCTATCAAACGAGGGTATTTGCTCCCTGTGAGATGGACTCGGTTTAGGCTTACGTTATTATTATTACTTGCCTATCAAACGAGGGTATTTGCTCCCTGTGAGATGGACTCGGTTTAGGCTTACGTTATTATTATTACTTGCCTATCAAACGAGGGTATTTGCTCCCTGTGAGATGGACTCGGTTTAGGCTTACGTTATTATTATTACTTGCCTATCAAACGAGGGTATTTGCTCCCTGTGAGAGGGACTCGGTTTAGGCTTACGTTATTATTATTACTTGCCTATCAAACGAGGGTATCTGCTCCCTGTGAGATGGACTCGTTTTGGGCTTACGTTATTATTATTACTTGCCTATCAAACGAGGGTATCTGCTCCTTGTGAGATGGACTCGGTTTAGGCTTACGTTATTATTATTACTTGCCTATCAAACGAGGGTATTTGCTCCCTGTGAGATGGACTCGGTTTAGGCTTACGTTATTATTATTACTTGCCTATCAAACGAGGGTATTTGCTCCCTGTGAGAGGGACTCGGTTTAGGCTTACGTTATTATTATTACTTGCCTATCAAACGAGGGTATCTGCTCCCTGTGAGATGGACTCGTTTTGGGCTTACGTTATTATTATTACTTGCCTATCAAACGAGGGTATCTGCTCCTTGTGAGATGGACTCGGTTTAGGCTTACGTTATTATTATTACTTGCCTATCAAACGAGGGTATTTGCTCCCTGTGAGATGGACTCGGTTTAGGCTTACGTTATTATTATTACTTGCCTATCAAACGAGGGTATTTGCTCCCTGTGAGATGGACTCGGTTTAGGCTTACGTTATTATTATTACTTGCCTATCAAACGAGGGTATTTGCTCCCTGTGAGATGGACTTGGTTTAGGCTTACGTTATTATTATTACTTGCCTATCAAACGAGGGTATTTGCTCCCTGTGAGATGGACTCGGTTTAGGCTTACGTTATTATTATTACTTGTTTATCAAACGAGGGCATCGCCCCTCTGTGAGATGGAAATCTGGAAACCTTTTGAGTTTACGTCAATAATACGTATCTGCCCCCTGTGACATGGAAACGTTTGAGTTTACGTCAATATTATTTGTTTATCAAACGAGAAAATCTTCCCCTTGTGTAGGAGCAATTATGTATAATGTATACAAATTAAAGTTATAACTTAAAAAAAACAATGTTTATGAGATCATTTCAAATAAATCATCTATCTTCCGCAATGTTATTTTTGTCATGGTTTTATTATTGTTGTTTGATTTATATATAATATATGTGAAATCATTTATGGTATAGGTAGGGACAATTTGTTAATTTATGTTTATTAGCTATTTCTCCCATATCTAGGCGCCCCGGGTGCGTCATGTTTCTAGTGCCTAGTCATAGTGACGATGAAGAAAATGGTCTCGCCCAGCTCTTGTCAATTAATGTAATAAACTGTCAATCAGTGTATAGTACATTTTAAATAAGCCACTAAATAACTGAGATTTGAATCTACGACTACTGAGGCTCTACTGAGCTATTAAAACGATTCTATTGGTATCTTAACAAACACATCCTCGCACATTTAGGGTGCAAACGCAGCCTGAAGCCGGACCTGAGAAGTATATTTAAGTAGTATATGAAGGTATAGATTGTGCTGTACTTCTCATATTCCAGTTCTGTTACGAAACTCTTCAAATGGTCTTTACCGTACAAGACAGTTTATAAAGTCAAGGTAGAGGTTAAGAGCCCAGAACTGGATGTACCAGTTTACCTTCACTGCCTCACTGCCCGCCCTGCCCACGCTACAATTGGGAAAGGGTCAAATGTCGTGACATACTTTTCTTATGTTAATTATATTGATTGACAAACATTTCCATGGATATTTGTTATTATATTTAGTCTATGAAACTACTCGTCAAACTGAGGCTTGATAGCATTTCTGGGATTAAACGAACTTACCTGTACGTGAAATTGTATTATAATTTTCATCATATAGAAAAATAATCTGTTTTTTATTTAGGCTTTTACTTCCTATACATATAAAATCAAAAACTCTTTTTTGTTGGGATGTGTTTTGAATTTAGGAGCCCCGTATATTCATGGGGTTACTTCCCAATTGGCTCATATTCCATATGGGTAGATCTGCCCCACGTTAGCTATCGAAAATAATGCCCAAAGTTAATAAATAAATAAATCGTTTATTTAACTTTTTTTATTTTATTTCTTCTACTTTTACACAACATTAGATAAATAAATTAATAATTATTATTAATCTTTAAAATATCTTTTTATTTACATTATTTCCATTTTATTATTTTTTTTATTTATTGATTATAGATGTCGGCTCTTTTTGGTCATTTTTGTTCTCTCTATTATTTATTCATTCCTGATTCTATCCGCTCCATAGCTGAGCTTGGTTTCCATCCATCCATCTTTCTTCATGCCCTAGTTTGGCATCCATATGTCAAACTTGGTAGGATTTTTATGACCACCGTCGCCCATGGACATTGGAAATATTAAAGAGTATCTCTTGTATTGCCGATGCGGTGCCACCACGAAGATAGGGGGAATGAAGAGAATAATGTTACGGATTCTGTGGACCCGGAGTATGAACCCCGAGTTCACTGAAACCACAGCATTAATGGGATGGGTGCGACTCGACCGAAACGCGACAAAGACGCTTGGTGGTCGGATTCCCATGTCAGGGAACAGATCCCCTACCACCAAGGGGGTACTGAGTTATTCGGCTGTTACGAGATGCTCTCCCAGCGTCGGAAACCGCCACTTCGTAGATCTACCTTCAAACTAAACATCAACTTAAGACTGTCATTTGTATTTTAATAACAGTCGCCATTTAAAAAACACATAAGTACCAAAAAGTAGTTAGTTTCATTTAGCCCCCACCCATGAAAAGCGTCATAGGACAGGTTATTAACTAGTAAACATTATAACATTTGATCCGCGTAATTTGTATGTTTATGAAACAATTTTCCTTATTTAAAAAAAAAAAAAGGTTTGCGGTGATTTAACTTCAGGTCAAAATCTAAGGGTAAAGCTTAAGGCTGAACACAATTTTATATATTAATTAATTGTAACCAACTCTCAAATAAATAGTAGTTATGGTACTAGAGGGGGTAAACCTTAATATTGGGGCTTTCCACAGCAAGCCAAGAAATGCCTGGGGCTTGGGATCAAAGAGCTCCTTTACTACACATAATCTCACCTTTTCTTTTCTTTGGAATTTCTACAAAAATATTAATTTGCGGATAACCTGCCCCATATTGGAATGGCATATGGAAATTCAAAATTCAATTTGAAATTTATTTTCGATTTATAATTAAAAGATTTGTAGATTATAAATTAAAAATTGGTTCCAAATTTGTGCTTGGATTTTATTTTCTATCCGATAATTTCGGATTGAGAAACTACTAGCCAGTCATATGTGGTCACTAGTAAAGAAGAGTTCGAAGAACTAAACCTTTATTTTTGTTTAAGTTTGAATGTGTAGTGCAGTGGTGGCCCAGTGGTTGAGACTTCAAGTCTTACTCGGGAGGTCCGAGTTCGATCCCCCACACAGGCACACACCTCTGACTCTGAGTTATGTGTGTTTTAAGCAATTAAATATCACTTGCTTTAACGGTGAAGGAAAACATCGTGAGGAAACCTGCACTCCCGAGAGTTCCCAAAAAGTTCTCAAAGGTGTGTGAAGTCTGCCAATTCGCACTGGGCCAGCGTGGTGGACTATGGCCTAATACCCCCTTCATTCTGAGGAGGAGACCCGGCTCAGCAGTCCACCATTAAAGGGTCGTGATGAAGCTGGAATTAATGGTGGCTACGATAACTTCCGTGCAATATTTTTGCCATAATGATCGCCGCTGATCGCCAGATCCTTAAGACCATACGCCGATAGTCTGGCCAAAATTAGTTACTATTGTTATTAATTTCAGCTGTAAGGAGTAAGAATTCGGGCTCAGTGAGTCTATTATTGTGAGCGAGTGTAACAGGCTGGGATAGGATACTTTTTATCTCAGGATGAAGAATAGTCGCTGTGGCGTAGAAGTGTCTGTTCTCTAAGCCTGAGAAATTCGGGTTGAGTGGAAAAACTGATGTGGCTGTAGCCTTATTCGTATTGTCGAGTACCTAATCTTGTTTTAAGATTATATTTTTTATATAAACCCATAAATAAAAAAAATTATAATTATCACACAAGTCATTATTAATCAAGCTTATTATTATTTTTTTCACGTTACCCACAAAAAATATGTTACTAAGAAAATTTAATAAAATCTACCTATTATTGGATGCACATGTATATTGGACCCGAAGCCGAGTAGTGCTTGGTGCTGGTTACCTAGGTGAAGGTCTTTACTGCTGGAGCTCGCAGGCTAACATTAAACTAAAGTATTAATAGTTGTCATTTCTTACATAAATACGTACAAATTGACCTCAGAGAAGCGACAGTCGGTCAATTAGTTATTAATTTTGGGCGTTATAAGCGACTTAGTTGGACTTATAAGTGCAGCTTAAGCTTCACATAAAAATACTATGTCACGCCATCGAATTTAAGTACCTATCGGGTAACCTAGGTTATACTTTTTTACCTACATTTTACCTCAGCGAAGCGTGATTGCTAGTAACCTTTACATAGTAAAAAATACGGTTTTCACCAATATGCGAAGCCTGGGTGGTTAATAATATAAAATGTAAACCAAAAAATATTCCATCATTTATTTATTAAAGATTACCCGTAAACTAATATTATTAACTCGGATTCCGGGCTTTTTGTGTTTTTGTATCATGGGGCTGGTTACTCGCAAATTAATAATTTTAACTCGGATTTCGTGCCTTTTGTGTTTTTGTATCATGGGGCTGGTTACTCGCAAATTTTTATTATTACCTCGGATTCCGGGCCTTTTGTGTTTTAGGTTCATGGGGCTGGTTACTCGCAAATTTTTATTATTACCTCGGATTCCGGGCCTTTTGTGTTTTAGGTTCATGGGGCTGGTTACTCGCAAATTAATAATTTTAACTCGGATTTCGTGCTTTTTTATTGAGTAAATTTGTACCTCGGGGCAGGTTACCCACGAATTAATATTTGCGTCACTGTCCGGACATTTTCTATTTGTTTTAAAATATTGCTTTACCATTTTTTTTATGTTTTAATATATTTCTCGCATGGTATTAATTATTTTGTTATTTCTCCATAGTGGGGGGTATAATATAGTGTATATGTAAATAAATGTTTGGATACATTACGTCACCAAATTGAATCATTAGTGTTATTAATATAATCATTATTCGTGTAAAACTTTGATAACCGCTAGATGGCGCTAGTAGTTATAATAAACTAATTTAAAATTAGCGCCATCTAGTGGTGTTAGTTAATATGTCAAAATAATCTTCTTACAGATGTCTTTATAGCAATGATGATAAAGCAATAAGGGATATATTGAACTCTATACTAATATACTTTTTTTTTAATATAATAATTATTAAAGTATTTAAAATATAATAGAAGTTAGTGGCAACATTTAATATTGCCATACGTAAAATTTAAGTAAGAAGTTGATAATTAATTTGATATATTTAATAAAATTCTATATACTATTTTTAATGTTCCTTTGGTAAATATTGAAATACGTCTATACTTAATATATTTAAGATATCCTGTAATCTAGTATATACTCTATACTTACCTAGCGTCCATTTGTATTGCATTCTCTGCGGAGAGAGAGAGAGAGAGAGAGAGAAGAAAAAAATGAAGATGATGATTTTTAAACTTATAATTATCTGATTCGATTCGATATCCATCATGATCTATCACATGGCCGCCATCTTGGTTATATCTTAATCACATGACTTCTATCCTGGCTCAATATAGGTCACATGACCGACCTTGTGGCCTAGTGGTATATAGTTCATAATTTAAATACCGTAATATCTGAAATTTACAGTGTTGCCAATACAAAAAAACATGATGTGAATGTTTTTCGGAGATTATATTTAGTGTTGTCATTACAATAAATATGACATTAATTCTTTTATCTTTGTCTGTAGAACGAATATTTAATCTGTATCTTTGAGTGCTGATATGCCGTTCAAGTATTACTTAACCAGATTTTTTGAACCAACACCCCCCTTCCTCCACCTCCCTCCATGTCAGCAAAGCCCCTCCCCGAGCTTACCTTAACATTGACGAATGTATTTTTCTCCATTCTCATTCTGAGCGTTGCTGACTTAATCACTATGCAAACCTCCCCCCATCCCCCATGTCTTACGTAATACTTGAACGCTTCGTTATAGAGAAAGCAATACAACAGACGCCACTGTAAGCAAAAGAACACCAAATTTAATATAGTTTTGGATAATTGAATGTTTTCTAATCGTAACTTTACTATATATAGATGTTGTATAGTACCGGCTACAGACTAACGAGTACCTTTAAAGTTTAACTATTGTATTTTTCGTGTAATCTGTTATTTGCACAGATAATATAAAATATAAATGTATGTACAATTTTATTAATGAACGTTGTTTTTTTTACCGCCATCTTGATTTTTTAGATTATGTTTCATGAAAAATTCATCGGGTGTATTTTAAAATATTGAGGGGACGGGATAGATTACAGTTTTCTCTGCCGCAAGGAGAGAGAGCATCTCGTAAGAGGCGAGTAACCCAGCATCCCCTTCCTCTTCCATCCCATTAATGCTCCGGTTTCAGTGAACACCGGGTTCTTGTTCAGGGTCCACTGAAACCGCAGCATTCTACTCTTCGCTCCCCCTCCTCACTCTATCTTCGAGGCGGAAACACATCGGCAAAACAAGAGATACTCTCTAGTTTTGCTGATGTCCATGGGCGACGGTGGCCACTTACCATCAGGTGGACCATCTCGTTTGTCCCTTATCTATATTAAAAAACTATATATTGGTTAGTAAGTAATTTATGTTTGGGAATTTTCTTGACTGGTCGGGTTTGGTCTTCATGAGTATTGGAGGCTGCTATTGATCGACCTTAATAACCTAAATTACATTCATGCAATGAGTTTAATGAGAAACCAGCTTCGAGGTCAAGCGCCCTTTACTTTCCTAGATTTATGTGTATACAGTTCAATCCGAATTAATGCAGTTCGTGCCACGTCGTGGATTGAACTATTTACACTAAGTGTTCAGTGAAGTCACCGTCTCGTACTGACTAAAAACTAAAAATTGAATAAATCAATTTATAGGATTTATATTTTACTAAATTATCATTTTAAATACATTTTTGCATTACAAATTATTTCTTTCTTTCTTGGAATAAATTTATTTAAAGTTTTTAAATTCCAATTAATTTTATTCTTTACATTTTTCGTGCATTGAGGCCTTGTTTCACGTTAAATTTCACGACGCTAGGACATCAGGAAGTACCTTATAGTTAGGTGAGTGCCCACATTAACGGTATGACCGTTAATATACTTATAAAATATACGAAAGTAAGGCCTTGGAATCCCAAACAAGCCACTGGGTGGAGTATTGCACCAGGCAGGACGGGGAGAGCATGTGGAATGCAGTTTACAGAGTGATAAGAAACACAACTAAGCGCGAAGAAGATAAACTACTTCATGAACGGAAAACGCTAAGTCCCGCAGACTCTGCCCGACTGTTGATGCTAACATTCTTCCCCGACGATTCGGAAGAGGTGGACTCAGAACTACACAGGAAGATAAGAGCAGAAACGTCAAATGTAGAACCGACAACTCCGGATGACCACGCATTCACAATGGAGGAACTACTAAACGTCATCCAGACGTTCAACCCTAAGAAGGTTCCAGGTAATGATGATCTTACATCTGACATCTGTCAAAACATGATTCGACAAGAGACCATAATATATCTGTCCATAGCAAACAAATGTCTAGACCTCGCATGTTTTCCTAAATTCTGGAAGGAGGCCATTGTGATAGTACTGCGGAAACCGGGCAAAGGCGACTATCATCACCCAAAGTCTTACCGACCAATTGGGTTATTACCAGTGATGGGTAAGATTTTGGAAAAAATGATGATAAACAGGATAAAATGGTGGATATTACCAAAACTTCATCTGGCATATTATGGGTTTATCCCTCAAAGATCCACAGAAGATGCACTGTTTGAAAAACCCACGCTCACGATGGGAGGTACCAACATAGAAATGGTCGATGAACTGAAACTACTGGGGGGTCATTAATCATTATCATTGACATTTTTGATATTTTGCCATCCGCAACGGACCGCAGGCTTGAGTATTTGATATTAATTTCAACTTGATACCTCCACGCGATCCTGAGAAACGAGGATCTTGCCAGAGAAACAGACAGACAGACGGACAACCAAGTAACCAATGGCTTTATTCTTGCAACAACTTCCTTATCCCACCTCCTATCGATATTTTTTGTTATCATCAGTTATTTATAATAGAATATTGCTGACGTAACAAACTAATTGATAGGATGGTGGAATAAGTGTACGGAAAGCTACAGAAATTAAACCCCATAAACTTGGATTGCACAAACAATATTAAATAATTAATAATTACTTTACGACTTAACCTAAATGTTAATACCTCCAGCCATACTTTCGCAAAGAGAGACAAGGCGGAAACAAGCGCAGAGACATCCAAGTATTTAGAGGCAACGATACACAAACGTCTATAAAGACTACACCACACGTATTGTATTGTGGTCAATCTACGTACGTATCAAGATGAAGGACAAACGAGTATTCCTCGAGACTATCAAGCAAGGCAGACATGAGGGTGAGTATAACTTAGGCTAATTTTTATCCGTTGAAGGCGGCAACTTTTGCATAAAGAGCATTAAGTCTACGGTTCAAGAGAGGTTAACGTCTTCAGCCAGATCAGAGGTCACGTGATCGAGATGAGTCAGGAAGAAGGGTATACTTGGATGAGATCCAGCCAGGACAGTCCAACTTTTAACATATAAGTGTTAACAGGAAAGATTTCATTGAAAAGCAAAATTAAATCATAGATAGTCTATGTCAGACAATTCAATAAACCCAAGGAAAATTTCACATGTTGATATAACATTGAAAATTTAATTCTTTTTCCTTAATAATAAATTAAATGTATCATAAAAATCTTCCATAATAATATTTGTATTAACCCATGCGCACGCGCAACCCAATGCGTAGGTAACACTATCGTGAGAGCCCGCGCGAGGACGTCAGAGACACTTACCTATGGCAACTCACTTAACAGGTTATACACTGTTAAGTGAAGATGTCAATAACTCGACACCAAATGTCTACACGTGATATATCACGTGTTACTGTTTAGTTTTTGAAATAATAAATTATATCCATGAGTCGCAAGAGAGAGGGAGAGAGAAGAAAGTCAGGTGCACTCACGTTCCCGAGCATAGGAAGTGAAGCGAGGATCGAAAGTTGACTAAGTTATAAAATGTAAATATTTCATTTCCTCTTCTCCTATTCCATTATCTCTATTTCCCTATTATTATTCCCATTCCTACTCTATCTCCAAAAACTCCATCCCTTCGTATTATTCAATTATAATATAAATTAAAATACAACCATTAGGAGCTTGGTCTATTACTCCAATATATTTTTCTAACCTTACCCTCCTTATTTTTATTTCAATTTTTACTCTCATCCTTATTTATATTACTATCTATTCCTATCCATACATACATATCCTTATCTGTTTTCCTTTTTCCTATTTTCTATCTCCATCCTTATATTTTAATATTTAAATGAATTTATTGCCATAACGAACTCTGTGAAATAATATATTCGTTTGTAATCACCAAATTATTCAACGAGTGTCACTGACACCTCTATTATATTCTTTATCTCGTGAATAGACAAAATCCACAGTAAATACCCCAGCCCTCGCTCCACCTTGGCGTCAACTAGTATAACTGATAATGCACATACTAACATACACACACATAAGGGCTGATTGAGTATTACGTAAGCATTAAAGGGGGCGGGGGGATCCCCCATTACGTCAAAGAAAAAAGTATACACGCACATCGAAACGTGAATCAGCTCAGAATGAGGAGGGAGGAAAATGCATGCATCAGTGTTTACGTAAGCACGGGGGGGAGGGGTTAGGGTTTTGCTCGGCTCCATACTTAAAGATCAAGGGCGTCGCCAAGGGGGGTATTGGTAGGGGTAGCTGCCCTCCCTATAGATTATCATCGTCAGAATTCGAATATTCGCTCATCTTTATGAGCTTTTTAAGAGTTAAAAATACTAATAGTTTGTAACACATCATACTCGTCCCCCCCACCCCCTCGGCAGACGACGCGCTTGGAAGATACAGATCATAACAGTGAAAATCTATAATAGATATCCACGTCACTATTTACCATGAACGCGCTAATCTGTCTGTTTGTTCTGTAGTATGAACGCTAATGTATGTTTTTTTTGCAAATTCATATAAATATGGAAAATTTCCATCGAAATCATTATTGCAGCTTGTTATAGGGTATACATAATGTGACCATACGTCCTGTTTGAACGGGACAGTCCTGTTATTCGGTTATCAGTCACATTATTGTGAAAGAAAGCTTCAGGATGTTAAACCTCCCACCTTCACCTACTAAATGGAAGGTTATAAATTTATGATAATTTGTCTTTTACAACTGAGGTAGGACACAGCAGGAAATTTCCTGCTCAAATATGGAGCAGCCCGACTGGGGTAGTACCTCGACCTTACAGAAGATCACAGCTAAATAACACTACTCTAAAGCAGTGTTGTGTTCCTGTTGGTGAGTAAGGTGACCAGAGCTCCTGGGGGGAATTGGGGATAGGGTCGGCAACGCGCTTGCGATGCTTCTGGTGTTGCAGACGTCTATAAGCTACGGTAATCGCTTACCATCAGGTGAGCCGTACGCTTGTTTGCCGACCTAGTGACATAAAAAAAAAAAACAAATACCCGATGAGAAATGTGGAGTCTGTATCCGAACTAGAGCAATCTGTGTTTCGGCTTACAGGGCCTCCCCCTCGGCATTTGTCTCTTAGGTTAGGCTAACTAATTATTGGTACATACTACATATAATATAGATACCTACTAAGCGTAATATATAGATATTATATATTTGTTTGATTTTGAACTTTCTTTTCACCCGTTGATGTCTGAAAGACTCCCGTCTCGTTGTACGTGTCCCATTTTGAGTAAAAATAAAATGGTCACTTTAGGTATAAATATACAGAAACGACAACATTTCGATATTTATCATCTTCAATCAATCTTTTTGACGACATAATGCAATTTAAGGTTATATAAGCTTGAAGATAGGAGCGGAGGTCACGTGACCAAAACTATAACAGGAAGTGGTCATGTGTTTGAGATCGAGCTAGAGGAGAGGTCATGTGACCGAGATCCAGTCAATATGATATATTTTATTAATGGTTAATTTCCATTTGTAGTGATGTCTCTTTGGATATAAAAAATTATAAAAAACAAACTAAAGGTAGCCTAGGATGTAATTATAGTGTGTAAGGGAGAAAGAGAGAGAGAGAGAGTGTGGAAATTACTATTATAATCAGTAAACATTTTGTTTGTTTGTAATTTGGTCAATGACTGAGAGCAATTACTCAACAAAGGAGTTGAAAATGGCGTCATCATAATAAAATAATTAATCAAAATTATATTTATATTCGAACGATAAGATCTTCGACCCTTTTTAATTATATTTTATTGTTTTTCAAAACAAAGATATAGAGACAGTATTACTGGAATAAGATCTCTGTTATTCCTCAATAATGATGACACAATAACAGACATTATTAAGGACACATCTGTTTGTTTGTAAGTTTGTTTACGTTATAACACTCGACTGGATACATAATTCACGGTCAGAGGAAGTAACGAGTTTGTTTTAGCAGTTAGTAAGCGAGGCTGTGACGAACAAACATACATATTGCTTGAGGAAGTAAACACATAGTCTCGTCGAGTATTATGATTTTTGAAAAAAAAATTAAGTCCGATTGCAGAAATTCGTCACCCTCGGAACTCTATCTCCATTATTTATAATATTATTTTTAATGCTGAAAATGAGTCTCTGTGTAGAAAGCGAGTACGACATATTGATTGATTTTTTTTTTAATTTAAAAAGTTAATTTTTCAGCAAGTTAAATGATTGTTAACTCAAAAAAATTCTCATCTCAAATTCTCGTCGTCATTGGAAATGAAAAAAAATATTAAATAATTGTCCTAAAAAATTTTCGTTCGTTAGTTCAATTCCACTGAAGCTTAAAGTTCACTCAAACCGTATCATTCTTATCTTCATTCCCCGACCCTGAACGAGAACTCAAAATTTACTACAACCGCAGCACTAACGAAATGGGAGGGGGGCTCGACTGGAACCAGTCAATGAAACTTGACGGTTGGATTCGCTGCTGAATTCAAGCCAGTCGGGGAACAGAGTCCCTACTAACAAGGGGGTGCTGGGTTACTCGGCTCTTACGAGATGCTCTCCCAGCGGCAGAGATTCCCCTCACGGGTAATATATACAAACATACATACAAGTTACTACATAATAATACAGTAAAACTACCTCAGAGAAGCGAGGGCAGGCCAATACAAACATAGACTATGAATATTTGGTGTGAATTATCTGATGATATAATATTATATTAACGATTTGTAACTAACACACCGAGAAAGGTCATGGACCAATGTCATGGCGGTCAAGACCCCTATAGCCATTGATCATTATAAAACAAAATAAACAAAATCGCTGATCTTGATCACGTGACCCACGTCCTGACTCTGTCTCTGCCATGTGACCCTAAAACTGGTGCACGAAATAAATAAATATATTTGAAAATCCAACTATTATCTCGACAGAGGGACTCATAGAGAGAGAAGACCAACAGTCCTCGATATGTTCGTGTTGCAGATTCTATTCAAGCTCCTTGCTTTGCTTGTCAACAAACACAAAATGATGAAATAAGTATATGAGGGGAATTAGGGAGAGGGAAAAGTAGGTGATTGCTTACTGTTACTGAAGAAGGGGATGATTTACCCCTTATATATCTCTTCGTTATCGTCTTCGTTATTCAATATAGATAGTTGGATTGTAATGGATTTAGTCTTTGAGCCAGTGTTGAGGTCACGTGGTTCAGATCCAGCTAGGTCAGGGGGTCATGACCCCCACGACTCCACCAGCCTAAATCGCCGTATATGAGCAAAATGTAATTTATTTTTAACCATTAATTATATTAATAATGACCGACCTCTGCGATAACATGAAAAATTACATTTATAACCTTCATCATTGTTTATAATTATTCATTTCATTAGATAACATTTCTTAATATACAATACAAAGCATAATATATTTGTTGTGAATAAGATATAGATTTGAATGAATGAATGAATATTCAGTAAGCGTAACAAACCATTGATACATTTCTGAGTTGTGATTCTAAGTCAGGTTTGTCCAAACTGCGGTCCGTTTACAAACTCTTTTTATGTAAGATTATTATTATTAAAGTTTCACAAAAATATGGACTTTATAACTTGCAAAACTGCACAGCAGATTGTCGGCAGTTAATACTCTCATATTCTTAATAAATATTTTAAAATATAGAAACAAAAAATAAAAACCTAAATAAACTAATTGTAAAAAAGAAATAAACTAATTTAGCAATGTGTACGTGTTCTTTAATGTGTGTGTAAGTAGGTAGTGTAGGTTAATGCGTGTATATATATATATATATGTCGGGGATTTTAAAACGATGTGAAAGGAAATGGAAAGAGGAAGATGGGGAATATTGGGGAACACTAAGAGGGGGTGATGGTATTGAATGGAATATTGGGTAAACGCAACGTAGATACTTCTACTGAACCGATAAATTATATCAAATATGATCTCTAACAATTACGAGAGAAACCTAAGCAGTGCCTTGGACTTGTGACCAAGGTGTAGGCTTAAGGAGCTCCTTTAAGTAATTACAACACTCGCCTCCACTGCTAGGCTCTCTATTTAAACCCAAGGTTAAACGCACATAAACCGAATCTAACACAAGGCTAACCTAACCTAAGGCTAACCTAACCTAACATAGTGTTTACTTAACCACGTGGCAATTACATTGTAAGGACTTACGTGACCTTATTTGGACAGCACTTCCACACTACACTGCACTTGACACTATCACTATCACTAGCACTACTTAGATGTTCACTTGAGAGACCGCGCACGACTAAGACTTCAGTTAGACTGTCGATCGCATATAAAGGGTCGAGGGTAGAAACTGTCAAAACAACGGAAGTGACTACTACCCCACTCCAACGCCATAGACAACGATAACGATTCTATTAATCGATAATCTTTTACTATGCTCCGACATATATATATACTTATAATGATGCATCATGCGTCTATTCTGTCTGTAATATATATATGTGTAGTATGTGTACTAATTTCAATAAGTATCGTCATATTATAATATGGCGATGCTTGATGAAATCAGTCGTTATTTGTATAATCATTTTTTAGGAAAAATTTCTTTAACCTGCGCTTAATTGTAAGTAGTTCACAACTTTGGGAGATCTTTGTCGGTAGTTCATTGTAAATTTTTGGGACAAAATATTTTATTTCAAGAGACTTTCGGTATGATAAATTTTGTCCTTTTTCTAACATTATTGTGTTAACTGTATTTTATATGTGTCATTATTATGTTGTTCTAGAGCTAGTAATTGTTTTACCCTGCAATGAATCGGTCATATCTTACAGATAGAAAATAACTGATCATAATGTTGTTGGTGTTTTTCTTTTATTTTGTCGATAACTAACATTTTAATAAACATAATTTGTAATTGTTTGATATTATTGAGATAGCTTTTAAAAGTTCTTCCGTAGCCGCTTAACCCGTAAGATATTATCGACTCAGCCATTGCAAAGTATATCATATATAACAATTTTTTATTGAGACTATATTTTAATGTTTGACACATGTAATTTTCAAGAAAAATTAGGATCTATGATTAGACCTAAATATTTAAATTTTTTGACACATTCAATTTTGTTACATTTACACATATGTCCCCCACTCGCACCATGCCCGACAACATGAATATCGTGAGTACGATGCTCGCTCTGAGAGTACGGGGAACGTATGTGCATACATTTAGTCTTACTTACATTTATTATAAGTCCGTTATCGTGAGCCCAATTGACGAGTCGATCTAAGTCTTCTTGTATTATTTTGATAGCTGTGTCTACATCCACGTATAATAGACTACATTACACATACTATTAACATGCATGATATATCCCACTGGTCCAAATACGGAACCAGTAGGCACACCATATTTAATACTTGCTTCATCACCCATTATGCCCTTAATCATTGTCTTTAATGTTCTATTAGTTAGATAAACTCTAAACCAATTTTTTAGGGGTCCTCGAATACCACACTCACACATGGCCGAGTGTGGTAGGATTCGAGGTTTTCATGGTCCAACGTATCAAACGCCTTCCTGAAATCTATAAAAACTACTATTACCTATTTCCTTTTTGTTCAGACTGGAATTTATATCATCGGTGAACTGTGCGAGAAGAGTTGCTGTACTTCGTCTTCTTAGGTCGAAATCCATGTCGTGCATCGCTGAGGTTATAGTTTCTTTCTAAAAATTCAGATATTTGTTGTACTACAAGTTTTTCCATGATTTTATTAATAAACTGAAAGAATGGCTATTGGCCTATAATTCGAATAGTTTAAGTGGCAACCCAAGAGAAATGTTGTTAGTTTGTATGGGGTTAGGGTAGCGAGGGTTTTTGCTTTTGTTGACATGGGAGATGGGGGAGGGGGCGGGGTCTGCATTGTGATTACGTCAGCGATAAAAAAGTAAACACGCACATCGGGACGTGAATATCCCTGCTCAGAATGAGGAGGGAGAATAATGCATGCATAAATGTTTACGTAACCACACCCGGTTAGGGATTTTCTTACTTTGGCTCATATAGAGGAGAGGAAGGGAGGGGAAGGGGCTTATGATTGCAATAGAAAATTGGTTGTGTAATACTTCTTAGATCTTCAGTTGCTCCTACTAGGCTCCTCGTCCAAAATTTTCTTGGGGGCTTTTGCAAAATGTGGTCTAGGTTTGTTGTGCTAAAAGGTATCATTATTTTTTTTATTAACACTGCGATTACACATGTACAAGGCAGTCTTTAGGTAAGCAGAAAGTTATTACAAAGATGCACTGAATATAAAAATAAGAAACTTTTTTCTCTATAATTTTGGTGATAGAGCTAATTGTTATCAGTTAGGTCCTCTAGTGATAACTTTGCTTCCAACTTAGCTAATGTTCGTGGGTAGTTCATTTTATTTTATCTCAAGTGTACCCACGTGTAGAATATATAAGCGTACGTCCGTCAGATGTGAGTTGTCGGTTGATGACTGCATGTCTCTGAATGAAGGAGAGGGTTTACTAGTTGTAGAAGGGCCCTTTAACCTTGCTACTGGGTCGCATGCCTCAGGCGTTGCCCTGCCACCAAAAGTGCATGTTATAATAATAGTGTTACACTAATGTGTCCACAGATGCAACATTGCAAAAAATAATTTACGATTAAGGTTTTTTATAAATTACCTTTTGAAGATCAGAACACAAACACCAGATTACGGAACTGCTTACTTAACACATAATAGAAACGTGAAAGGTTAATAAAATATTGTATAATAACGTTTTATTGAATAACATTTACTCGCCGTTTATATTACAAGGTAACTAACCAGTAGCGATTGCGTACAATGTCAAAGTCACTTTTTATGTTTTTTTTATTCTACGTATTTAAATATAATACGTTTGGTTAATTAATTCGTGAAGATTAATGTTGACATGTAAATCTAATATTTATATACATACCACGATATAGTATAAAAATTTATAAAGTATCTGCGTTTCTAAATTTCATTGTAATCTGTTCAGCCATTTTTGCGTGAAGAAAGACAAACATCGAAATATACAAACAATCATATTTATAATATTATAAAGACAAGTAACATCAAAGTACGATACGTAATTATTATTATAGGGCGCAAATAATTCAGTATTATGGTAACACTGATTCATTTAGTGCGTGTGTAGTCTGTGACTTCTCTCTTCCGTTGACAATACTATCATTTATTTTATTGTCTACTGTAACTGTACTGTACTGTATGCATAAATCAGGAAGCCAGGAAAGAGGTCATGTGGTCATGATTATATGACCACATGACCACTAAAGTCTCCCTATTTGATCATTCAATCCTAAAATCGATGACGCGGTGTTTAGTCCGTCTAAATAATTTTCTTACTGACATATATTTTTCTACTTTAGCTCGGCGAAGTGAGGACATACGAGTACTTCATCACGACCCGTCAATGGCCCACTGCTGAGCCGGGTCTCCTCCTCAGAATGAGGAGGGTATTAGGCCATAGTCCACCACGATAGCCCAGTGCGGGTTGGCAGACTTCACACACCTTTGAGAACTTTTAGGGAACTCTCAGGAGTGCAGGTTTCCTCACGATGTTTTCCTTCACCGTTAAAGCAAGTGATATTTAATTGCTTAAAACACACAACTCAGAGTCAGAGGTGTGTGCCCAGGATCGAACTCGGACCTCCCGAGTAAGACTTGAATTCTCAACCACTGGGCCATCACTGCTTTTTTTCATACGACTACATTTAATTATTATTATATAACTCATAACTTACAACTAATAAACGTATTTGAGAACTCACCACGTTGTCCTTTCCTAAAAAATGTATATTAATTAATGAGAGCAGGTAGACTTTTATTTCGTTGAGGGATAAATAAAAATGTCACTGTAAACGCCATCCTTCCGGTTTATTTCCCTTCCTATATCTTAAGAAGTGAAAATAGGTATATATTAATTTGTTTAATTCAGTATTATGGCAACATTGACGTGTCTTGTGTATGTGTAGTCTGTGATTTCTCTCATGTAATATACTAATAAGAATCTCAATGAAGACTTCCTAATTGAAAAATTCTGTAAATTTCATTTATGCGTTGACAAAAATGATAAAGATTTTATAAATTGCAATAAACCTTGCAATTACTTTGTCTTTAATCACCACAATAATAAAAATTATTTCATGTAAAACTGGAAATGTTGTACATAATGATTTTATTTACTTATGTGTGATATGCATTTTGACGAAGATTTTATCTAAACAGTCAGAATAATATAATAGATATTCTATATTGCGATTTGCGACCCAAATAACACGAACATTTTGGAGCCCCTGCAGTCCCCCGGGAACTCTGCCAATGATCCAACTAATAGATATGTATACGGATCTACTAATATAATCACTCATCGCTGCTTAACATGTTATTCAGCTATCTTGTACAAAATACCTACAATTGATATACACTATACTTTACTCGTTTATTGCCCTATCTATTATTAAAAACCGTATCAAAATCCGTTGTGTGATTTAGGAGAAGTAAGCGAAAAATCAGATAGAGATTAACTCTTCATATTCATTACCAATTAAGAGGTCATGTGGTCTTAATTGAGCCAGGAAGGAGGTCACTTGGTCTAGATATGGCCAGGATGGACTCCAATATTAGAAGGGGTTCATAATCTAAAGGTACTGTGCCAAACCTTTATAAAATCTACAGTTTCTAATTTAAACTATTCAGAGACAAGAAATTCCATCTGAAGTACGCGTAATAAAAAATAAGGAGTCTATTCTAGCTGGAAGATAATCACGTGACCCCCTTCACGTCTCAAAAGTGAGTCCTCCTCAATCATGCGTTTGAGTGTGCCTACTTCTAACTAACTAACTTCGAATTAGACTTTAGATTGGGATGATAGATCATAATGAGGGTCGTAATCCCCACATTTGTCGAACTCAAACTAAAAAAAAATTATCTTTGTGCCACCTACTAGGAAAGGGGT
Organism: Limenitis camilla; assembly: GCA_905147385.1. Classification (NCBI taxonomy): domain Eukaryota; kingdom Metazoa; phylum Arthropoda; class Insecta; order Lepidoptera; family Nymphalidae; genus Limenitis; species Limenitis camilla. The sequence goes on along the minus strand of LR990252.1, from coordinate 313,693 downwards.
ATATCCTAGCCGAGTAGTAACCACGTGACCATCTCACGATTATGCTTGTGTTTGAAAATTACTTTAATCTTTTAAAATTAAATACTGTTAATGACGTCAAACAAAGGGGAATCTAGTAATGTGACCTGGCTTAAATTATTGGTAATTATAATGCTGGCAACACTGATTTATGTGGCAGCCCGTTAGTTATGATGTCAGCAACATTTATCTGAGTATCATGATTATTGTCTCGCGAGTAATCTAGCTGTAATGTGCTGTTGGTCTGAGTCCAAAATATAACCCCCACGATGTGAGCGCCACCACCACAATTGAATTATGTCATAAAATAGTAAAGGGGTATTTCCTAGCAGCACATGACCCCCTTCCTAGCTTCTTAAATCACGTATTTACTATATATAGATCAAACTAGACACATGTCGTCTGTGTTCCATGCTCACCCGTGTGCGCGTATTTTTGTGACGTCACTCAAGCGTCGTTGAACCTGTTACCCCTTCAGACAACACAACAACACTACGCAATGGTAGGTAAGGCATCTCGCAGTCGCACAGTCGCAGTTGATACATGACAGTCGCGCTGCGCACGCGCATCCCTACGTAAATACGCACAGATTATAGTTTCGATAGTGTTCTCAGTTCTCAGTGATTATTTAAACTGTAAGTATTTTTTTTATTTAATTAAAATAATATTAAGAGGTATTTATGTATGTTTGTTTGTTTCGTGATAATATTTTTTTTTATGTGGAGATTATTTTCCTAAAATACTTTTTAAATTACTCTATTTATTATAATATAATTAATTTGTCGCTTCGCTGAGTCTCATAAAAACATGTTTTAATATAAATTAATATAAAGAAAATTATTTAATTAAAAGAAAATTGTTTGTGAGTGTCATTGGCCATAGACCCGAAAAATGAAAACACTTTTCCGTGGTAGTTGGATTTGCTGCAGTAAAACGTCGAGTCGTAGTTCTGTGAGTGAGTGAACAGTTTGAACAACTCAGCGAAGCGAGAGCAGGACCACTAGTTTAGTCATAATTGTGGAGATTAATTAACAACAACTCGTTCAATAAATTTGAATTTAATTTACATTAACATACAGATAATTACATTTATTATCATACTAGTCGACGCGCGCGACTTTGTCCGGGTGTAGCTCCACTCCTATGGATCGTAGAATGATGATATATAGCCTAAAGCCTTCCTCGATAAATGAGCTATCTAAAACTGAAAGAATCATTCAAATCGGACCAGTAGTTCCTGAGATTAGCGCGTTCAAGTAAACAAACTCTTCAGCTTTATATATTAGTATAGATATAAAAACTATATATTTTAACTTAAAATAATATATATTTAGAAAAAAAATACATACATTCGTGCCCATATAAATATGTATAGACATACACAAATACATACAGTAAGTAACATTTTTATTATATATACATAATTAGTTGAAGGTCAATATTCTGTTGAACTTTTTATAATATATAATGATTGTCTGTCATTACTCTTATACAGACAGATACTTTATAACCTACATTAAATGTAGAATTAGTATTATCCCGTAAAAAACACAGTTCCCACGGGAATTCAAATTCAAATTTTTAATATTGTCAAATGACTTGAAACAAAAATAAATTGGATTATTTTATTTAATGACGTCATTCCGTTGCTTCATAGCAGAGAGCGAGAGAGCTCTAGAATCGTGTAAAAAAATCGATTTTAATAATCTATTAAACCTGATCGAAGCGAGATGATCAGCTAGTTATCATATGTTATTGATAATTTGTCCATAGTGTAGCAGTGCGCAGCCTTGCGCGCTGTCTCAGCGGATCGTGCGCGTGCGCATGCGACTCGTTGCGCAACGCTACGTGACACTCGCTGCACTTACTACGCGCATATATTTAGCGTTCAAAATATTTAATTGCTGAATTTATTCGCACCAGAAGATGGACGAATAAGATTATTCATCCCGACATCGTGTTAAGAGTTATTATCATAATATTATCTATATGGAAGCGAAAGTACCGAGCAACCGAGCATCACGACACCACACAAGTTCCACAGCCTGTATGGTCACAAGGCGAGTTCTCTTTGATACCCGACACAAATCTATTGGAACAGAGGTCTTGTTATAAATTGTTACGTGGGTATAATTGAAAAATGAAAAGAAATACTCGAGATAAAAAAAACTACATACGTTTACCTTACGTAGGTAAGTGTTGCCAGAAAAATAAATACACATATACAAATTACAATGAAAATACAAATCTACATTTTTTTTTAATTTAAAAAAAATAATAAAAAAAATCTTTATCATCAGTGTTGCTAGTATCGAGTATTTTTTTCGTGCTGTTAGTTTAATTGGAGTTTAATAATAAAGTTACTTTCATTTAAATATATTTTTTGCTCAGCGAGGGGAGAATAACACGATAAAATAAAATACTACCCCCATCTAGACAGTGTATCACCACGCCATCTAATGGTAGAATCCATTATATTAGTTGTTCCGCCCTCGCTTCATTAAGACAAAATCAATTAATGCTACTGCGGCACCTGACCATTTAATTCATATTTCCATCAACTTTTTTTTAAATTTTTCCCACCTCCACCTTACCCGGATAAGATCTATCTCTCTACCGGTTAAACAAACATTGTACGCAAACGTCGCCTGTCAACAACTTCAAGTTTATTGCAAATATTAGGATCACTTGATATTAGTGAAGGTTACTTTAGTTCCGTACTCAAGGGGTCACGTAGTCAAGAGCTATGAAGGGGTCACGTGGTCGAGATCGAGGCAGGAAGAGGTCTTATCTTCAAGATTGAGATATTAAGGGGTCCCGTTGGCAATATCGAGCCAGGAAAGGGTCACGTAGTCAAAGTCGGTGCCAGGAAGGGAGATTGTCATCAAGATTGAGCTATAATGCAAGCAAAATCGAGCTTTAACTGAGGTAGGGCACAGTAGGAAATTTCCTTGGTGAGTAAGGTGACCTGGCTCCTGGGGGGAATTGGAGATAGGGTCGGCAGCGCGTTTGCGAGGTTTCTGGTGTGGCAGACGACTACAAGCTACGGTAATCGCTTACCATCAGGTGAGCCGTACGTACCATCGGGCCAGGAAGGTCTCACGTAGTCAAAGTCGATGCCAGGAAGGGGTGTTGGCATCAAGATTGAGCTATGAACGGCTCCCGTTGGTAAGATCGGACCAGGAAGGGGTCACGCAGTCAAAATCGATGCAAGAAAGGGGTGTTGGCATCAAGATTGAGCTATGATGTAAGCAAGATTGAGCTTGAACTGAGGTAGGACACAGCAGGAAATTTCCTGCTCAAATATGGAGCAGCCCGACTGGGGTAGTACCTCGACCTTACAGAAGATCACAGCTAAATAACACTACTCTAAAGCAGTGTTGTGTTCCTGTTGGTGAGTAAGATGACTAGAGCTCCTGGGGGGAATTGGGGATAGGGTCGGCAGCGCGCTTGCGAGGTTTCTGGTGTGGCAGACGACTACAAGCTACGGTAATCGCTTACCATCAGGTGAGCCGTACGTACCATCGGGCCAGGAAGGTCTCACGTAGTCAAAGTCGATGCCAGGAAGGGGTGTTGGCATCAAGATTGAGCTATGAACGGCTCTCGTTGGTAAGATCGGACCAGGAAGGGGTCACGCAGTCAAAATCGATGCAAGAAAGGGGTGTTGGCATCAAGATTGAGCTATGATGTAAGCAAGATTGAGCTTGAACTGAGGTAGGGCACAGCAGGAAACTTCCTGCTCAAATATGGAGCAGCCCGACTGGGGTAGTACCTCGACCTTACAGAAGATCACAGCTAAATAACACTACTCTAAAGCAGCGTTGTGTTACTGTTGGTTTGGTGTCGCTTGTGATGGTTCTGGTGTTGAAGACGTCGACGACGTGTTTGCCGACTTAGTTATATAATAAAAAAAATTAACGGCTCCCGTTGGCAAGATCAGACCAGGATTGGTCACGTAGTAATAATCAATGCCATGAAGGGGTATTGTCATCAAGATTGAGCTATGAAGGGCTCCTATTGGCAAGATCGGGCCAGGAAGGGGTCACGCAGTCAAGATCGACGCCAGGAAGGGGTGTTGTCATCAAGATTGAGCTATGAACGGCTCAAGGTTTGAGGCTGTAATATTTCTTTACTCTCATTCACTTACTTAAGCAATTCTCACTGACTCACTCACTATTTCACTCATAAATATTTCAATTAAATATGCTGCAAGAATTGTGCTTTATCTCGGGATAAAATGTATCCTATGATTTTCTATGCAATATTTATTTATTGTTGAGCTGTTTGTGTGTAAATAGTTGTCATCTATCCTATAGAACATTTTCCGCGTATTTATTTGGGTTAAAAAGTAGCTTTAAATTATATTATAAACTAATATTATGTACCATTTAATTAAAATCCATTCATCCATATTTGTGTGATTGCAATTTTATTGAGGAATTCCAAACGAGCGAGCGGTCACGGACGAGACGCATAATGGAGATCGCGATCCGCGACCGCGACTAAACTTTAAATAAACTGCACGTCTCGATTCTATATTCGATAACAAGACTTGAGGAAAATGTAGCCTGAGAAACACTCTACTAACCACTGCTGTTATATTTGCTGATACCCTCACTTCGCTGAAGTAAAATGGATTTTATCCCACGAATTACAAATGCCAAGGTTTTTAGCCTCATTTGGCCATCAACGTTACAATTCCAATTTAGTCAATATGTTAACAATTAATATCTTATATGTAAATTTAATATACATGCTATGTTGCTGTAAACTTTAATCAAAATTAGTTTAGTAGTTATTACGTGACAGAGTAACAAACATCCATCATAATTATTTTTAAATCTCACTGTATTGTTCTTGCCAATTATTGATCACGTGACCCCTAACTTGCATCCTGGATCCGCTCGCGACTCTCAGAAGTCTTAACAACTTAGGTCACAGTCTATTATAGACAACAGTAGCACTTAAAACAACAGATAATATATACCTATCCCATAATATTGGAGTCCATCCCAGCCACATTTTGACTATTTACCCCTTCCTAGCCAAATAACGATTATGTAGCCCCTACCTTGCATCCTGGATCCACTCAAGGTCTCCAGAAGCCGTAACACCTTAGGTCACAGTCAAGTGCAGACAACAGTAGCACCTAAAACAACAGATAATACGTATCCCCTAATATTGGAGTCCATCCCAGCCACATTTTGACTATTTAACCCCTTCCTAGCTAAATAACGGTTATGTGACCCATACCTTGCATCCTGGATCCACTCAAGGTCTTCAGAAGTCTTAACAACTTAGGTCACAGTCTATTATAGACAACAGTAGCACTTAAAACAACAGATAATATATACCTATCCCATAATATTGGAGTCCATCCCAGCCACATTTTGACTATTTACCCCTTCCTAGCCAAATAACGATTATGTAGCCCCTACCTTGCATCCTGGATCCACTCAAGGTCTTCAGAAGCCGTAACACCTTAGGTCACAGTCAAGTGCAGACAACAGTAGCACCTAAAACAACAGATAATACGTATCCCCTAATATTGGAGTCCATCCCAGCCACATTTTGACTATTTAACCCCTTCCTAGCTAAATAACGGTTATGTGACCCATACCTTGCATCCTGGATTCACTCAAGGTCTTCAGAAGCCGTAACACCTTAGGTCACAGTCAAGTGCAGACAACAGTAGCACTTAAAACAACAGATAATACGTATCCCCTAATATTGGAGTACATCCTAGCCACATTTTGACTAACCCCTTCCTAGCCAAATAACGATTATGTAGCCCCTACCTTGCATCCTGGATCCACTCAAGGTCTTCAGAAGCCGTAACACCTTAGGCCACAGTCAAGTACAGACAACAGTAGCACTTAAAACAACAAATACTACGTATCTCCTAATATTGGAGTTCATTCTAGCCAGATTTTGACTATTTAACCCCTTCCTAGCTAAATGACGGTTATGTGACCCATACCTTGCATCCTGGATCCACTCAAGGTCTTCAGAAGCCGTAACACCTTAGGTCACAGTCAAGTGCAGACAACAGTAGCACTTAAAACAACAAATACTACGTATCCCCTAATATTGGAGTTCATCCTAGCCAGATTTTGACTAACCCCTTCCTAGCTAAATGACGGTTATGTGACCCATACCTTGCATCCTGGATCCACTCAAGGTCTTCAGAAGCCGTAACACCTTAGGTCACAGTCAAGTGCAGACAACAGTAGCACTTAAAACAACAAATACTACGTATCCCCTAATATTGGAGTTCATCCTAGCCAGATTTTGACTAACCCCTTCCTAGCTAAATGACGGTTATGTGACCCATACCTTGCATCCTGGATCCACTCAAGGTCTTCAGAAGCCGTAACACCTTAGGTCACAGTCAAGTGCAGACAACAGTAGCACTTAAAACAACAAATACTACGTATCCCCTAATATTGGAGTTCATCCTAGCCAGATTTTGACTAACCCCTTCCTAGCTAAATGACGGTTATGTGACCCATACCTTGCATCCTGGATCCACTCAAGGTCTTCAGAAGCCGTAACACCTTAGGTCACAGTCAAGTGCAGACAACAGTAGCACTTAAAACAACAAATACTACGTATCCCCTAATATTGGAGTTCATCCTAGCCAGATTTTGACTAACCCCTTCCTAGCTAAATGACGGTTATGTGACCCATACCTTGCATCCTGGATCCACTCAAGGTCTTCAGAAGCCGTAACACCTTAGGTCACAGTCAAGTGCAGACAACAGTAGCACCTAAAACAACAAATACTACGTATCCCCTAATATTGGAGTTCATCCTAGCCAGATTTTGACTAACCCCTTCCTAGCTAAATGACGGTTATGTGACCCATACCTTGCATCCTGGATCCACTCAAGGTCTTCAGAAGCCGTAACACCTTAGGTCACAGTCAAGTGCAGACAACAGTAGCACCTAAAACAACAAATACTACGTATCCCCTAATATTGGAGTTCATCCTAGCCAGATTTTGACTAACCCCTTCCTAGCTAAATGACGGTTATGTGACCCATACCTTGCATCCTGGATCCACTCAAGGTCTTCAGAAGCCGTAACACCTTAGGTCACAGTCAAGTGCAGACAACAGTAGCACCTAAAACAACAAATAATTGTAAATGTATTTATAATGAACAAGTGTTTGCTGAGCTTTTAAATTTTAACACGAATATTTGTTCAGTTCTCGATGCTAGTTACTGTTCGTGGGTCAACAGTGACTTCATCACAAACAAGTATCATGCGTCTGTTACTTTATATCAGTGTTTTCCAAACTGTGGTCCTAAAGTTTAAAAAAGGTAATGACGAATTACTGTCAACCTAAAAGTAAATTTGCGGTATATCCTTTTCTTTTTTTCGGTCTTCAAATCTTTATACTATAATGTATGTTCAAACAATTAAACACAAAGCATAAATAGCTTATAGTTTTTTTTTATTGCATTTATTAATTAGGACAAGGGTAGCAGAGGGTAGGGTGCAGATGATGTATCAAAAAATATTTAATTTTAAATATATTGATGCTAAATATTATTCAGGTGCTTTCAAGAGTTTTCAAAATATTTTATCATTATCCCTCAAGAACTCAATTTTTCAGGATAAAAAGTAGATTATATATTAATCCAGGATATAAATTATCTGTGTGCCTAATTTCATTAAAATCTCTTCAGCCGTTTTTGCGTGATTGAGTCACAAATATACTAACTTAAGATATGTTAGCAACACTGTTTATAAAGTAGTAGTAGCGGGTAGATCATTTTATATTATTTCAAGTATACCGACGTGAGGACAATATATAACCTTTAGTGCGATAGATAAGTCTCAGTGTCTCTGGTGATTTCTTGCAGTGAACATGGAAGTTGGTGTTATAGTGTCGTGATTAAGGTTACCATTCTCGAGGTCCACGTAGGTTTACTTTATTATCTATTGTCGTTAGCGAGGTCGAGTGGTGGAGGTGAGAGTTAATATATTATGAAAGAGCTCTTTAAACCTGCTCCTGGGTCTCAAGCCCCAGGCACCGCTCGCCTGTCTAAATTGCATGTGTATACGTATTGCTGTACAGTAATGGGTATCATATCTATATCTCTCCATGTTTGATATTTCACATCGAATACTTAGGGAATCGCTGATTTAGAAGACAGCAGGGAACGATTTTGTTATTATTTAGAAACATTATGAATGTAGTGATTTCTCCCTGATCCATCCCTATCTCTCCCTATCTCTTTAATAAACAGTTCCTTGTACATACACATTTTTGTCAACTATCCATTAATCAATCGTTCACAATAACTGCAGGTCCGCGTGTAATACATAACACTTTATTTGGTTTTTCCTCTCTTTTACATTATATTTTCTTGATATTTAATTGTTGAACAAGATTTTTCTTCAAAGTTTACATATTTTGACTTAATGATTTTGCTTAAAAGAAAACAGCGCATTTTCAAATACTGAACGCTAAAAGTCTTCGTCGGAAAGCTAGCGGAAGCAATTGTCAGTTATTCCTTATGTAAGGAGGAACTAAATTATAAACACCTTGCCCAGGGGTCTAGCTGATCCCTAGGCTCTGCACACAGGTCACTTTTTGGCCCTTCTACTACTACTAACACTTTGCAAATACAATTACTATGGCCACTGAAATCCAACTACCGGCCTCGGAACTCAGCCTATCTATGTATAAGGTGTAAAGTACACCTGCAAAAAAAAAAAAAAATATTAAACTCATAAATATTTTAAAGATTAGTTTAGTAGTAATTATCAAATAATATTTTAATTTAATATATTTTTTTTTTGTTTTTTACTTTGGATATTATATCTTAACGTATATATTTTTAATATTATTCTGTCAACTTGTCCAACAATGTTGACTCCCTTTTGGAGACGTTTTGCTGCAGCCGTATCAAATAGCGGTTGCAGACATCTTCTCTAAAAATTTGCGAATATTTTTAACTCAGTTTAGAAATATAAAGTTACTACAGTACACCACGTAGTTACAGTTCGACATTAAAAAAAAAAAGCCTGCGACCATCCTACACCAAAGAAAACACTTCAATGATGATGAAAAAAAAAAACAAAAAAAAAACGTCGACCTAGCTGTTCCGGCCCCCTACTACTTTTTGTCAATAATCGGTTTATTAAAGAAATACGAGAATTTTAAATAAACGAGAAATCACTACATGAATTTAAAATGTAATCTATATTGAATCCCTATTTCCCTTTGTCACGGCATCACGCGTGAACGGCTGGACGGATTTCGCTAATTCTTTTTTTGATGTGTTTGTTATTGTCAGGAGAAGGTTCTTATGTAAAAAACAATAAGAAAATTATGCGGAAAATTAGAAAATTTAAGAAAACTTGACGGCCACGTTAACTTTTCTAATGAAGCTTTTGACAACGTCTGTCAGGTCAGCTAGTTTGTAATATTTTATAGAACAATATTGATATTCAAATAAGTATTGTTACGTCATTCATTAGTTGAACTATCAATGCAATAGTCTTTAGTCTCATTGTGTGACTCAACTGAACAGGATCGAAGGTATCCGTGTATCCTTCTGAAGTAGTCTATCCTTACCCCTCGTAAAGTGCTGGTCGACTATCATATATGAATGGCATATCAGTGTAATAATAACACTGGCCGATTGCCCAGACTATATTCAGGTAACCTATATAATAATAGCACACTATCTACGCGCAGACAGACAGGAAACAGGTCAGGAGCAAGATAGTAGATAGTAGAGATAATTGCCAAACATATAGTGTAAATTACGAACGCGAAACATGGATAACTTGTCCTTCTTCGTATATATTAACTAGTCCGTGATGAAGACTAAAGCCTGGTGGTTCAGAAGTCCTGAAAATTCCTGGATGGCCGAGTTTTAATATTTATTAGGGTCATTCTACGTGAAATCATGACCAGTAAGGGGACAGGTTACAATACAACTCTGCCGCTGGAAGAGCATCTCAGCACCCCCGACTTATGACCACCAGCATTTGAATCCGACCATCTACCCCCTACATCTCCCATCTTATAAATGCTGAGGTTCCAGTGAACACACTCTGTCTTGCTAAACGTCCACTGAAATTGCGGGGTTCTTCTCCTTGCTCCTCCTCCTCACCCTATCTTCGAGACGGTGCATCGGTAAAACAAGAGATACCCTCTAGTTTTGTCGATGTCCATGGGTGACGGTGGCCACTTTCCATCAGGTGGAGCGTCTGCTCGTTTCTCCCTTATATGTCTTTAAAAAAAATCGACTAATGGGTGGAATCGATCCCTTTTCATTTGATTGAATTTTAGTCATAATATTTCTTTTATTACATAACGTAGTCATTATTTTTTATATCTTAAATATGGTTCAAACTTTGTTTTTTTAAAAAAAAAATCGCTTTTTTTTACAAGATTTGAAAAATCTAAGAATTGTAAAATTGGACACCTGAAATGAAATTTTTTGCTCTATTTTTTTTTTAGAGTACCCTTAGCTGATCTTAAAAGATTCTGAAATTTTCAAGATGGTTATTTTTCTTTCAAAAGATATAAATTTTTGAATCCGTGATATTTCCTGCGAAGCTACACCAAATATCTAAATAAAATGGCTTAACTTATTTTTTTTTTTTTTTTATTAGGACTAAAGTACCTACTAAAATATTTAGTTAGATCATTAAGGATCCATCCATAAATTACATCACGAATTTCATAATTTTCTCCCCCTTGTCGCATTTACGGTACATTTTTTTTAGTACCACCTAGTAAGCTAAATTGCTTGTGTCAGGAGTGGGCCACGCCAGTAGTCCAATGTCCAGGATTTGAACCCACGACCTATCGATCGTGAATCCAACGCCTCAACCAACTGAACTACTGACGCTTTTTTAAATTTCCTGCCTTAGTGCGACTAGCTGAAGAATATTTCAAATGCTAACCCAAAAAACGTGTTTTACTTAGATATATTAGAATTTGTCAACCTTTAACCCCTCCTCCCTTAACTTATGGATGGCCTCTTAGGGCTTTGATGGACCATCAGCTCTGACCATTTATAATAAACAAAGCCTTGTCCACACCAAAAATGTATTCGGGACAATAACGAGGAGGAAGTCAACAACATCGACTGTCACATAAAATGTAAGAACTTCCTTATTTTTAAAACTGGTTAAATATTATTTATAGGTCATAATTATAATTTATGTGTGGGAAGGAACAGGTAGCCAAGTGGCTGAGCATCACCAGAGGATCTCCAAGGTTATTGTCATTAATGTCATCTGTTATTTTCTTTTATAATTTACTGCCATCGTTAAAAACTATTTTTTATTCCATACGTACTTACGGTTGCATTAGCCAATGTTTCCTGCTTTTGGCTGTTTTTATTATTACCTATATTGGAGTCTGCCTTGTCGGATCTTGACTACGTTACCCCTTCCTGGCTGGATCTTGACTAAGTTACCCCTTCCTGGCTTGGTCTTGACTACGTGGTCTTACCGGTCTGTGTGTTAATTCCAAGACAACTACAGTTATCTGTATTATAAGATTTTTATAAAATGTAATGAGCGGCCAAGTGCGAGTCGGACTCGCGAACAAACGGACCGTACCAATATTTGCCAAAAAAAATCACGTTTGTTGTATGGGAGCCCCCCTTAAATATTTATTTTATTCTGTTTTTAGTATTTGTTGTTATAGGGGCAACAGAAATACATCATTCGTGAACATTTCAAGTGTCTAGCTATCACGGCTCATGGTGACACACGGACGGACGGACGGACAGCGTACTAATGGGGTCATTTTTACCCTTTGAGTACGAAATACATACAATTGTTAATATTATTAATGATGGAGTCTGTCTTGGTCGGATTTTGACTACGTTACCCCTTCCTGGCTCGGTCTTGACTACGTGGCCTCATCGGTTTCTATACAGAATGTTATCTCCGACTGAAATTAATAATTTTGGATCAAGGATTGAAAATAGATTCCGTTATAATTTGTGTCCTAATCTATTTTTAATACATAATCCAAATATTTTAGATCGAGATTGGTTATTAAATTCAGCCGTAAAATTATTTGTATTAGAATCTATCCTATCTCATACTCAGTCTATTATATTCTCTATCCCGGATAACACTGGTTGCCATTACTAATTCTGTTGAAGCTTCTTAGGAAGGTAGTTGAGGAAAATGTCTAGCGCATTGTGTTTCTTCTTGAAACAATATAAAATACAATATCCTGGCTGCATCTGCACTACGTATCTCCTTCTTTGCTTGATCTTCAAAAATATAGAATCTATCCTAAACGTGGACAAATCTTGACTACATAACCTCTCATTGGCTAGAGCATTTTAAACAAATATATTGGAGTCTAACCCATGATAGACCCAGGAGAAATCGGATAGACTAGTTCAGATCTTTACTACGTAACCCTTTCCCGGTTCGGTCTTTAAAAAAACTGGAGTTTGTCAGGAGCCTGGTCGAATATTTATTACGTAACCTCTTCCAGGCTTGATTTTTAAAGAAAATAGACAGAAAACAGACAAACGAGCAGACGGTCCACCTGATAAAATTGCCGATGCGTTGCCGCCTCGAAGATAGAGTGAGGAGGAGGAGCGAAGAGAACATGCGGCACGACCAGAACGCGTCTATGACAGTTGGCGGTCGGATTCACATGCTGGTGGTTGCAAGCCAATAGGGGAACAGATCCCCTGCTATTAAGGGGGTGCTGGGTTACTCGCCTCTTATGAAATGCTCTACTAGCTGCAGAGGGGAATTGTACTCTAACCCGTCTCCCCACAGTTATTGTGACAGTGGAAGTGGAAGAGTGTACCATGGAACAATGGAATAATTTCGGAACTAAAAGATTTGATATAATTAGCTCATATACCATCTTAAAGGAGTTAGATGGTATAAACAGCATTCTATCCCATCCCGTAATAGATTTTTACAAACTAGGGTTAGTTTTCTGCTGGGATAAGATGCTGTCCTGGTCTCCAGCTCATATCAACCACAAAACATTTAGTATGAGCGACATAGACGCGCCTTGAACTAAAAAAAAACAGAATAGATTTGAGTTTGATCTGATCTTGACTGCGTGACCCCTCGCTTGATTTTAAAACCCCTTGCAGATAAATCCTTTGTTTTTATCCTGCGTTTGTGCTTATCTCTCTATCCCATTGCAGGTAAAGATGGTGGCTCGACCAGTATCACCATGCGACGCGCAGCTGCCTCAGTTCTACGCTGGGAGGGATATCTTCATCACCGGAGCTACTGGCTTCATGGGAAAGGTAATAAGAGCTACATACATAAACCTCCTACAAACTAAGTAAATATAATCGAACTTCGCGTACGGTGACAGCGTGGCAATGGTCAACGCTTCTATGAAAATTATCGTTTTTATAAAAATTAATTAATTTAATTGGTAAACAAATATGATTGAGAAAAACTTATATAATATTTATCACTTCGGAATATTATTACATGATGCTAAATATTTCTTCACAACTGTATTTGTGTTTGTTGTTTATTTTATGAGTATCCGTATATAAATGCGGAAGTATCTCGCTTGTTATATTATCTAAACTACTGAACCGTTTGTGGTAAATTTTCACACCTCTACACATCCACACCCTCACACACACATTACAGCGGAAAATAGTAATCAATGTCTAACCAAAATGTTTGGATTACGGATTACTTAATTATATTTTATAAAATTATAATATAAATTATAATAATTAATTTCGGCCACTAACAGACATACACACACGCCAACAATACTGACACACATACACATCCACACTCGCAAACTTGGAGAATGACTTTATTTTTTTACAAGCACTGTTGTTACAAGCACAGTCTTTACAAGCACTGTTGTTACAAGCACAGTTTACAAGCACTGTTATTACAAGCACAGTTTACAAGCACTGTTGTTACAAGCACAGTCTTTACAAGCACTGTTGTTACAAGCACAGTCTTTACAAGCATTGTTGTTACAAGCACAGTCTTTACAAGCACTGTTGTTACAAGTACAGTCGTTACAAGCACTGTTGTTACAAGCACTGTTTTACAAGCACTGTTGTTACAAGCACTGTTTTACAAGCACTGTTGTTACAAGTACAGTCGTTACAAGCACTGTTGTTACAAGCACTGTTTTACAAGCACTGTTGTTACAAGCACAGTCTTTACAAGCACTGTTGTTACAAGCACAGTCGTTACAAGCACTGTTGTTACAAGCACAGTCTTTACAAGCACTGTTGTTACAAGCACAGCCTTTACAAGCACTGTTTTACAAGCACAGTCTTTACAAGCACCGTTGTTACAAGCACAGTTGTTACAAGCACAGTCTTTACAAGCACTGTTGTTACAAGCACAGTCTTTACAAGCACTGTTGTTACAAGCACAGTCGTTACAAGCACTGTTGTTACAAGCACAGTCTTTACAAGCACTGTTGTTACAAGCACTGTTGTTACAAGCACAGTCTTTACAAGCACTGTCTTTACAAGCAGTGTTTTTACAAGCACTATTTTTTTATACAAAGTCATATGTATTAGTTAGTATATATGAATGTAGTATATATAGTGTAATACACGCATGTCTTGGTAAAGAAACTTTTCAGTGCCGGGGCGAGGTGCTAGTACAGAATACAAAACAAATAAACAAAATGTTTTAAAGTCTCTGATATTATATTATAGTTACATGAAAAAAACAATAAATATTATTAAGAAGGGCCAAGCGATGCGCATGCGCGTGCGCATGTGTATGTAGAACATGTAGCAACTGGCAACACTTATGGTAAGTCTTAATTATTATACACAATGTGCGGACCAATCAATTATGAGGTCACTGGAAGGTTACTTGTCCTGTAACACCTTAATGGCAGAGCTTGGGGCTTGAGACCCAGTACCATCAGTATTCGGTACAAATACTACAAACAGTGTTGCTATCATAAATATTATTAAAATTCCAGGTGCTGCTTGAACGTCTCCTGTCAACATGTCCCAATATTGGACGTCTCCATCTACTGATGAGGCAGAAGAAGGGAGTAGTTCCAGAGAAGAGGTTGCTGCAGCTCCAACAGTCTCAGGTTTGTTCCACTAGTACTAATTACGGTTTTAGCCTTCAATACTACTACTAGCGCCACCTGTTGCCAACTAGGCTGAACTAACCAAGCAATATTACAAAAGATTATGAATTAGCGCCATCTATTGGTAGCTTAGCTAGATCAATTCAATAGAGATTGAAAGAGTTGTACTTTGGGGAGTGTGCCCTGGAGCTACACGAGCTCATACCCCCATCACCGCAGGCTTTCATCCCCACCTAATTGATATACGCTTCATATGTACAAAGCGCTTCAAGTCATCTTTTTTAATGCGCACGGCCAAGGAATGGAATTCCCTGCCGGCGTCTGTATTTCCGAGTACGTATAACCCGAATGCTTTTAAAGCGCGAGTGAGCAGGCTTCTTCTGGGCGAGCTCGCTCCATCTTCGACCTCGTCTCTGCTCTAGAGCTAGACTGAGGTCAAGAGTAAGCCCATTTTATAATAAAAAAAAGAGTAGAGAAAGAGTATCTGTAAGTGCTAAGAAAAACATTGTTTGTTTAGTAAAAATGTAAATATTCAGAATACTACTAACGCCATCTATTAGCTAACAGCGGAACCAAGCCAACTATAACGAAAAGATTAGGTCTTCCAATAAGTGATAAAAATGTAATAATTCAGAATACTACTAACGCCATCTATTAGCTAACAGCGGAACCAAGCCAACTATAACGAAAAGATTAGGTCTTCCAATAAGTGATAAAAATGTAATAATTCAGAATACTACTAACGCCATCTATTAGCTAACAGCGGAACCAAGCCAACTATAACGAAAAGATTAGGTCTTCCAATAAGTGATAAAAATGTAATAATTCAGAATACTACTAACGCCATCTATTAGCTAACAGCGGAACCAAGCCAACTATAACGAAAAGATTAGGTCTTCCAATAAGTGATAAAAATGTAATAATTCAGAATACTACTAACGCCATCTATTAGCAGACAACGGAACCAAGCCAACTATAACGCAAAGATTAGGTCTTCCAATAAGTGATAAAAATGTAATAATTCAGAATACTACTAACGCCATCTATTAGCAGACAACGGAACCAAGCCAACTATAACGAAAAGATTAGGTCTTCCAATAAGTGATAAAAATGTAATAATTCAGAATACTACTAACGCCATCTATTAGCTAACAGCGGAACCAAGCCAACTATAACGAAAAGATTAGGTCTTCCAATAAGTGATAAAAATGTAATAATTCAGAATACTACTAACGCCATCTATTAGCAGACAACGGAACCAAGCCAACTATAACGCAAAGATTAGGTCTTCCAATAAGTGATAAAAATGTAATAATTCAGAATACTACTAACGCCATCTATTAGCTAACAGCGGAACCAAGCCAACTATAACGAAAAGATTAGGTCTTCCAATAAGTGATAAAAATGTAATAATTCAGAATACTACTAACGCCATCTATTAGCAGACAACGGAACCAAGCCAACTATAACGCAAAGATTAGGTCTTCCTATAAGTGATAAAAATGTAATAATTCAGGATACTACTAACGCCATCTATTAGGAGCATAAATAAATACTAACAGTGAAAACTATTTGTTTAATATCCTAGGTGTTCGACGTAGTACGTCAGCAGAATCCATCACAACTAGACAAGCTGTGTATAGTCCCTGGTGACGTCACTCTCCCGGGACTCGGCATCGCCGGGTCATCTTTGAAACAATTGCAAGAGGTAATATTACATTCAACATCTTACCCCCTCACTCATTTACGGCCGAAATTAATAATTAATCTCAATCCAAAACTTTTGGATTATGGATTGAAATATCTTCCAAATTCAAATTTGTGTATGGATTGAGATTGACAAGGGGAGAGGGGGGTCGTAAATATTGTGACGTCACACTTATTCGTCACAAAATTTAATATATTCAAGTATTTTTTATACTTTAAAGTATTCAAGATAAATTTAATTGTCAATCGTTTCTTATTTTTGTGTAAAATGTTTAAAGACTTTATGACAAGATGGCGCCACTTGTTAGTTAAAACGTAAAATTATTTTAATATATGGGGGAAAAAAAATTTGGTGTTAAATTTATTCAGGTATTTATTACGATTTTAAGGGTTTTTGAATTAAGCTTTAGGGAGAAATATCTTTGAGAGGTGGTAACACTGATGGGCGGGGACTCCCCTCGAATGAATGATTTAATTTGTGCTTTGCTTTTGTCCTCACTCACTGACTCTTGGCTTGCAGGTGTCTATAGTGTTCCACTCCGCAGCGACGCTCAAGTTCGACGAGGTGCTCCCCTCCGCGGTGGAGCAGAACGTGCTCTCCGTCATACGTCTGCTGGAAGTGTGCGATCGTTTACCCAACATGCAGGTACTTATAAGCTCTGGTACAACTGATGCGGTGTGCACGACATTGTATTTGTGTGAGTTTCTTCATGTGTCGTATTTGTCCACGTCCAGGCGCTCGTCCACGTGTCCACAGCGTACAGCAACCCGGAGCTGACGGTGGTGGAGGAGAAGGTGTACCCCGCGCCGGCGCACCTGCCGCGGCTGCTGGCCATGGTGGACGCAGTGCCGGCCCCCTTGCTCGCTGCTATTACTAATCAGTAAGTATCCAAATAACACTGTTATAATGCATTATTCTTGTGGCAAAATTTCCCCAAAATCAGGTAAAATTTTTAAGATATGGCAACACTACTCGCATTCACTCCCACGTCAATGTTGAGTGAGTCGTGACGTTTGCCGATATGAGATTGGAAATATTATTTTTGTTCTAATAGAGTAATAAAGAAAACTTTTTCTATCAAATAAAAGACGTCATTTAATTCCATCATGGCTGACTGCCCAAGATGGCGGACAAGTTATTTTTGAACAATTTCTATGTTAGATGTATTGAAATTGTTAGCAGAGAAGAATACGAAAAATAAAGTATTTTTTATTATAACAAGTTATTTTTACTTTTGGATGGTATTCATTCAATAATCTATCATACTGACAGTTTTGATGATTATCCACAAAGTGAGTGAGTGAGTGAGTAACGAATGAATCCACCGTTCCAGGTACATCCACCCGAAGCCCAACACGTACACGTTCACGAAGGCGATGGCGGAGGAGGTGATCCGCTCCCGCTCCAACAAGTCCTACCCCGTCGCCATCTTCCGCCCCACCATCGGTAACTACCCTCCATAGAATACCACTCGATATAACTACAGTGTCGCTATACAGATTATTTATTACATTTCTTTACGAATCATTATTCATCAAAAAAGAGACTAAAGTTTGTGGTATGCGCTCATTTGACACTTCTCTGCTCGTTTGCACTGCCTAAAGCTATTGCTTCTAAAATTGCCACATAAGGCGGAGAAAAATAGAAGGAGAGGTAAAGGTGATTTATATTGAAAACATTAAGAGGGGGGTGTGCAAGGTCATCACCCATTATTATGAATGGACTATTGGGCAAACGCAATGTACATAATTTTACTGAACCGATCAATGATCTTTTACAATTTCGTCAGCAACCTAAGGAGTGCCTTGGACTTGTGACCAAGGTGTAGGCTTAACACTCACCTACACTGCTTAGGCTCTCTGTTTAAAAATGAGTCAAATCCTATATTTTAAGCTGCACTTATAAGGTATTTATTTATCCAATGCAGTGCAAACAAACAGACATACAAGCAAAAGTGATGCTGCTTCTTCGTCTTCGTTGTGTTTTCCACGCTATGGAGTAATAAATTCAAAGTAATTCTGCATTATTTTATTTCTTATCCTATTAGTTTTTTATCCAACAGCGATCAGTGGTCACCAGAATGTCTCGGTTGGAGTTTTCTGGAGAAAGTTTTTATACCTTAATTAATGGCGCTACGTGGAAATTGATCGTTATAATAATTGTTCTCCAGTAATCTCATCTCTACGTGACCCACACCCTGGATGGATCGAGAACCTGAACGGTCCGAGTGGAGTGGTGGCTGCTGCAGGGAAGGGTCTGCTCCATGTGTTCTGCAGGAAACCCAATGCCAGAGCTGATCTGCTGCCGGTTGATATCGCTATAGACACTTTGCTGGCTGTGGCCTGGGAGACCGCCGTTGATAAGTGAGATATTTATCTACTATGTATTATAATTACTAACTGACTTTCACAGTATTAGTTTTCTTGGGACCCAAAGCGATCATGAATTTCCACTCCAAATCTGAGATTTTAACATTTAAATAGGAAGAAGATTCACATGTTAAAAATATTATCACTCACAAGACTCGTTGTCTAGAGTCTAGACTCAGCCCTATTATAGGGGCAAAATTGGGACATGTCACGACCTTACTTCTGGATGTTATACTGAACTGATTTCAGGGTAAACAAATTCTACGTTGTGATAGTAAGATCTAGTATATGATGTTAGTTATTTACTAAATCAATTATAAATACGATATTTAAATAATACCCGCAGGTTGCCAGAAGTGCGCGTGTACAACTGCAGCACATATGAAAACCCGACGACGTGGGGTCAGTTCGAGGAGTCGCTGCACGAGTACCTCACGCGGTATCCCATGGACGGCTGCATGTGGTATCCCAGTGGATCAGGAATAGAGAACGTGTAAGATGTTGATGTATAATTTAGCTTTTATGTAATGCGAATTCGTCTTAAATACTTCGCACCTAACAGTCGTAGCGTGATATTATATATACGAGGCTTTATAATATTAATATTGATTTTTCACATGAAAAAAATTATCTAATATAATCTGTTTTCTTTTTTCAGATATGTACACAAATTTCTACAATTTTTGTTGCAAACTATACCTCTACACTTGGCCGAGTATATTATTCGTGCTCTCGGATATAAAATGAAGTGAGTTAACGTTCAAATAATTCTTTATTTATCTATATAAACAAAGTAAACAAAGTATTTGTCTTCGTCCTGAATAACTATTAAAACATTGGAAAATTGATGCATCAATATTTTTCCTATATAAAATGTTGATGTATCATCCCGTCGATACGGTAAACAAGTAATATCCACAATATGACGTATTTTAGATTTTAATAATTTACAATAATGTAAAAAGATTGACATATATATTGGTTGTGAACAGTTCAGCTAATCTGTAACGCGAGATTCAATCACAATTAAGCGATACGAACGTTCGCCAGGTCAGCCAGTTAACAATAAACAGTGCAGGTTTGACTCATAAACCAATATGACTAAAACCAAATTTAATTTCAACAACACAGTCAAAACAAAAGCCATGTTTAATACTGACATAATAATCTTGATTGTTGAGATAATTCAGCATTCTTTGTTTCAGAATTAGTTTAATAACAGCAGAACAAAAGATGCGAGCAATGAGCGATGTGCTCAAATTCTTCGCGTTGCGAGAGTGGCACTTCAAGACTGAGAACGTGGCCAAGCTGCGCGACCGGCTCTCCCCCAGCGACCGCGCCATCTACAACCTGGACCCCAAGACCATAGAGTGAGTAGTGGGGAACAGCATAAATATAATAATAGTTTTACGAAACAACCTGGTTTTTGCATGCCCTACTGGGGAGTGCTGCGCGGGCCGGCGTTGACAAGTGAGCGCACACCATTAAGCAATACAGACAGATATTTTAAGTATTTTTTTTGTTCCAGCTGGAGGGAGCAGTACAAAAACTTCGTGAAGGGAACAAGGAAATATCTCTTGAAGGAAAAAGACCAAGACATCGACGAGGCTCGGAAACACGTCAAAAGGTATTAGACAACAGCCCTCGCTCCGATGAGGTGAAATGGAATTTGTTATTCCTTTATTTGTTTATTTCCAGAATGTTCATGTTGCACAAGACGGTGTTGTTCTTCACAATGATTCTCATCATCAGAATTGTTCTCCAGAACAAATCAATGAGAGACCTCGTGTACGGAACTGTGAGACTATTGCTGTCTCTCTTGCTCGCCGCATATAACAAAACCGTTGCAGTTCTTTGAGGGAGTGTTGTTTTACTTGAACTGTCTGTGTTAAGTGATAGTGATGTACGAGCACGTTTATAATATCGATATATATTTATTACAAAATAGTTAACACTAAAAAATCGATTATCGTTAAAAGATTTATTAATGATTAATCGATTTCGGGATCAAAAGTATTACTAACACAGGAATTTATACAAATGTGATGGACTTTCCGCCATTTTGTTTTAATATGTCATCAGTGGCCGATCTTTTCGCATAAAATTAGAATGTATGCATAAGAAATTATATAAGATATTAGTTAAGTATTGGGGGAGGGGGGGGGGGTTCCTCGGGGGGGGGTTCCTCCCTTCTTTGCTAACGTAAGCACTATTTTAAATGTGCTGGACATTTTATCATTTTGTGTTCGTGAAATGAAGATTATTGTTGACGTAATAGTTACCCCCCCCCCCCCCCCCTCCATTTTTCGTTGACTTATGTAATGATTGCTCAATTAACTTATAAAACTATTTAATCAATTAATTAGTGTTTTGTCTCTTTCTTTCAAATACAAATAAATTTGACACAGAAAGATGTTAATTAAACATTGATTACGTTAATCACTATTTATAAGTAAGGGCGTTAAGGGAAGTCAAGATAAAACTCATATTATGTGACCCGTCATGAGGTGGGAGGGGAGGGGGGGGGGGCTTCAAAATTACCATACCACGCTTGGTTACAAGGGTGAGGAGGGAGATTTAGGTTTTCTTTATATTTATAAATGACTACTTGAAAACTAGAGAGGGAGGGGGGGGGGGCTTGTCATGTACTACTGGTGGTCACCGAGGGGTTATAAAAAAAGGGTCACGTAGTATGGGTACATTCCCTAAGTATAATTAAGGTTTTAATAGGATATGTGACACCAATTGTATTATATTGTATTCTACAAAGACCTTTATAGAAACTCACGTGGTATTATGGTAACTTGATACTATAGTTTCAACCGCATTCAGCGGTCTGACTCAACTAGTGGAGCTGCCTCTACTACATATAGGCAAACCTCCTTTTCTGAAATTTATAAATCATATAAAAGACTTTTAAAATAATTCGCACGCGCGTTCACTAGTTGAGGAAGACCACCGAATGCGGTTAAAACTATAGTATAAAGTGAGTGACGTCGTTTGTATTTAGAATGTGTTTGTGTATTGGGTTAGTGATGTTAATAAATACCATTTAGAACTTGCCAATGATGGTAAAACATGGTATTGGTTTTATTTAAAATTTATATCGTTGTAAATAAATTATTTTATTATTATAAAGAGAGCTTTAATAAATCTTTTTTTATTTGATTTCTTGTCTTATTTTTGTGTTTACCAGATAAGGCGGTAAGTGGGGCACACTTACCCCCTCCTTCTCCTATTCCATAAACGCTGAAGGTCTAGTGGCTCTTGTTCAGGGTTAGCTGAGACCGCAGCATTTTCTTCTTCACTCCCCCTCCCCACTCTATCTTCGAGGATGCAACGCATCGTCAAAAAAGATAGTATCTGTTGTCTCCGATATCCATTGCTAAAGTCTGTTTTCCAGAGGTCACTGACACATTCAGAATAATTTTTTTTGAGAAACGAATAAGTATCGATACTTTGCAACCGATGTAGTATCAAGTAAAAGTATCGATACCTCAATGATATGGTACATCCCTACATGTTTTTTTCATATTTCATTTGGTTCTGTTGTCAAATTAGACGTTTTCCTTTTAGCGATCAGGGCGCTATATTTTTTAGATATTTTTATAATATAGCGCCTGAAATAATGCAATTGATTGTAATTTTACGGATTTTTGACCTAAAGTTGGTAACACTGATTCATTAATAATTTTTCATGCAGATAGATATTCGTGCAGCGCCATCTATTGGTGGCACAATCTCAATAGTTCATCACTTTATCACCACAGTCAGTTCGCCAACTCAGTGCTACTTTATTAGGGTTCTGTACCCAAAGGGTAAAAATGGGACCCTTTTTGTCTGTCCGTCACCAGGCTGTATCTCATGAGCCGTGATAGCTAGACAATTACGTTCGCAAATGATGTATTTCTGTTGCTCCTATAACAACAATAAAAGGTCCTTATTTAAGGATGGGGGGCGGGGGCGGGGGGAGCCCATACAACAAACGTGAACCCTTCGTGCGTGAGTCCGACACGTACTTGTTAATTAAAAGCGGAGGGTAACTTAATAAAAGATTTCATTGTTTGTTGCGATCAGGCTCGAAAAGTACTGAACCGATTTTGAAAATTCTTGCACCGATAGAAAGCTACATCCTTTCCGGGTAACGTAGGCTATGTGGTGTTGCCATACATACTCTAATTAAAAAGATATGGCCATTTAAGTGCCATAACCTGGCCATTTTGTACAGCGAAGCTTTTATCAGGAACTACTAATCCGATTTTAAAAATCCTTTACCGATAGAAAACTACACTAATCGTGAATGACAAAGGTGATTAAGTGTTGCCATGTACACTTTGGTTATATGTACTTTTGTACACTTTCTTCCTTACGATTATCTCTCTCACCTTCTCTCTCTTTCAAATAATGAAAACCTACACAATTACAGTGACTATTTAAGGACACTCATAACATTGCTTCAAAGACCCGGAGCGAAGCGAGGGCAGGCCGCTCGTGTTGTTATTTTTTTAGGAGGAATGTTCTTGTAACACTGCACAGCCTTGTCCTTATTACAGTTTTTTATGCGTGACGTCATACCGTCCGTGACGTCACGCAGAATGTTAAGTAAAAGATATATTAAATTCGTTATAATTTTTTATTACAAATTAAATAATAATAAAATTCAATTTTTTTAGTTTTCCCAAACTGCTGACTTGTCGTCATTAAGTAAAGAAAGGAGACAACAATAAACTACGACCACTATGTTTTATACAAAAATATTAAATTTATTGACATATCTACACAAATTGTTTCATATTGTCTACAATTTGCTCTTTTTATTATAAAACAATCCTTAAAATAAAAACGCGCTTTTTCGATACTGAGGCTTCAATATGGCGGCGATCGTTTCGGACACCGGACAATCGTACAACTTTGAAAAATATGTTCAATAAAAACAAAACAGTATCAGCTGCACAATTTGTATTAAGTGACAGGTGTCCGAAAAAATGGCGGAGAGCGAAATTAATCCTGAAAGTGTTTCAGAGATAGTTAGCTGTTATTACGTAATAAACCACAGAGTATGTATTAGACAAGCAAATCTACACGAACTGATGAAAAGATTCCAAAAACTGTCACAATGGCGCCACTGTAGCTAGAGGGTGTAAGATGTTAATATTTATCCCGTCATAGTCTCCATATTATATTTTCGTCACGATGTCACTTTAGCTCCAGCAGCGCCATCTACGTGTCGCACATAATGAGACACTAATTATACTCTGTAGTTGCGTACTGAGTCTGCTCCATATTCTGTGCTCTGTGGTTACGTGACGTCACGAGTCAAAGAATAATATTGAAAAAGCATTTATTATAACAACAATGTACATCAGCTAGGCGAGGTAGGAGTACGTGTCGAGCGTCCCCGGGGCTCGCTCCAGGTATTGCTTGTCTATGAGCGCCTCTATGCACTTCTTGATCATGGCGACCGAGGGGGCGAAGGACCCTCTCGCTTGTGATACTACTTCTTGTATAAGTTCCGTGTGTCGGAGGACCTGGCAACATTCATTGAAGATTAAATTACAAATACTTAGAGAATTTGACGCACTACATATAATGTAATGATTGAGTAGTGAGACCTCACCTTCCTCTGCTTCATGATGCGCACGAGCGCCGCCTGCAGGTACATCTTGCGGTCGTCGTCGCAATGAGTGGAGTCTGCAGCCCCCGCGCCGCCGGGGCCTCCGGCCCCGCTCCCGCCACCGCTACCTGCTGTGGTGGGGGCGGCGGCGCAGGTGAGCCTGATCTTGGTCCTCTTGCAGGTGAACTGCAGGTTGAGCACCAGGTCGCCCTCCTGCTCCGCGTCGCCGCTGCTGCTGCTGCTGCCGCTGCTGGTGAGCAGGCCAGCGTCCACCAGGGGGCGCACGTGGCGCGACCAGGCCTCCTCCGACAGCTGGGTGGCCTCCCGAGCCTCTCGTACGGACACTACGTCTGCATTTTCGAACATTAGCAACACCGCGCACTGAAATATGGTTAGCATTAAGAAAAAAATTATCTAGTAATGATAATATTTAATAATAATAAAAACTTTATTTACTCCTTTACACAAATTACATATCATTTTTTATAACAATATTTGTTAGTATTCCTGACTTAATAAGTATGTTAGTATGGTAGGTAGATTACATGCAAGGGCCGCCTGTAGCGGTTCGGGCCAACCTGGTCCATAGTCTTCCAGTCATTTTTGCGATGTCGTCATGCCACCTCTCCTCCACCATCTTTTATCTGTAGCACTCTGATATGTCCGGCCCATAATCTGACGCTTTGGTTTTTTTCCTTACCTCTGAACTATTAATTCTGTCTTTTTCTGTATTCGTATAGCTTCTCTCTATTCCTCTTTGACATGTTCTTATTTTATTTAGACAAGATTTTGAAGTGATAACTTCTTATGGGAGGGTAAACTGCTTCGTAACGTAACGCGTTACGGCGCCACTATGTCTGGCTTCCCATTCTCTCTCGCATACGGCAGCAGTAGGCAGGCTGCTCCCCCCTCTCTCTACTCAGTGTACAATTTCAATATTAAATAGTTTAACTTAGATTAGTTGAAGTTATCACTTCTGAAGTTCTGTCGAGCGTCCCGAGACGCACACGTTTTTTTGTTTTTGACATGCATATGTTAGGCCAGGAGCTAAACAAATATTCAGCACTTTTGTTTTCAGTCTTAGTGGTAGGGATCCTTTAAATATTTCCTTCATAGACCAATATCTGTTCCACATACTATACGTAGAGATAGACGTTCTTCAATCTATTTCTTTTTCTGTGCAATATTTAAATGTCCAAGATATACGTAGTCTTCAACATAATCTATGGGTATCGAGTGGATAGATACAGGTTTCTTTTTACCATTTGTCATTACTTTTGTTTTTTTGCTATTGTGGCTAAGAGATTCTATCATGCATTGTAATTACCCGTGAGGGGACGGGATAGAATACTTTTCCCCTCTGCCACTGGGAGAGCGTCTCGTAAAAGCCGAGTAACCCAGCACCCCCTTGGTGGTAAGAGGATCTGTTCCCCGACTGGCTTGCGACCACCTGCATGCGAATCCGACCGCCAAGTGTCATAGATGCGTTCCGGTCGAGCCGCATGTGGGCCAGACTTACCCCCTCCCATTAATGCTGCGGATCTAGTGGACTCTGGGATCTAACTCTGGGTCCGTTGAGACCGCAGTATTTTTTCTTCTTCACTCCCCCTCCCCACTCTATCTTCGAGGATGCAACGCATCGACAAAATGAGGGTATCTTTTGTTTTGTCGATGTCTATGGGCGATGGTGGCCACTTATCATCAAGTGGACCATCTGCTCGTTTGCACCTTATCCACCATAAAAAAAAAATTGTTCTGATTTTTCAGATAATAAAATTAGGTCATCTGCGAATCTTAGATTTGAGCTTTCTGAAAACAGACTCTAGAACAGAAATAAACAATTTTGGCGAGAGCGGATCGCCTTGTTTTACTCCACGCTTAACTTGAAATAAAGGGCCTTTAGTATCTAGAGGCACTCGTGTCATGCTTGTGGTATATATTGTTTTTATTAATTCAATATAATCTTGGTTGATTCCTTGCTCGTCGAGTGCTTGCCAGATGGAGTGGTGACATATAGAATCAAATGCCTTAGAATAATCTATGAAAGCTATATATAGTGGTAAGTTGTATTCAGCATATCTTTCTATAACAATTTTAAGTGTATGTATATGGTCTGTTGTAGAAAAAATACTCATAAAAAAGGCCTGCTCTGTTGGCTGGTTTTCGTCGATTACTTTGTTATACGCCTTAACAGGCTTGATGCAACTAATTTATATTGACAAGATATTAGACTCATGGGTCCATAATTTGTTATTAATTTAGGATCACCTTTTTTATATAGTAAAACTATTTCCGAGGACGTCCACGATTCAGGTAATTCTTTTTTGTATAGGATTTGGTGATTTGTTTTGCTAGCGTCTATTTTCCAGCTTTGATCATCTCATTTGTTATTCCATCTTGCCCTGAACATTTTCCCCTTTTCAATTTATTTATAGACAGTTTTATCTCACTTTCCAAAAAAGGTAGGACCGGATCATTATTAATCGGCATGTTTGTGTATGTTTTTTTGGAATTATTTGTATATAGATCTTTATAAAAATTTGTTGCTATATTCATGAGATCATTTCTATGTGTTGTTACAGTCCCTGATGAGTTTAATAGTTGCATTATTATTTGTTTTGTATAATCAATTATTTTATGTGCTTTCTTAAGTCTAGATTCTTCTAAAAATTCAGTCTTCGATATTTTATATTCAGTTTAATTTTTTTATATATTGATCTATATAACTTACTTACTTACTTTCCTTTTCTTGTCTAGTTTTATTTTTCTTAGTTTTAAGTATAAATTTTTCCGATTTTAAATCTTTTATTTCTTGCATTATTATTTCTTGATATTCTTTTTTAGTATCGGGTTAAAATCTAATTTTCAATACTTTTTCAAGTTTGATATTAAGTTTCTGTATATTATCTTCTTCAAATAAGGTATGGTATATATCGACGACTTTTTTATTTGTAGTATTTTTATAGTGTGCACTGTATTTCTTATTGTTATGTATGTTTAGGGTAATTCTTACTAATCTATGGTCACTAGGATGTTGTAATTTGCTTATCACATTCAATTTCTGCACCTTATTAGGTATGTTCGTAGCTATGAAGTCTATCTCGTTCTTTGATTTTTCGTTTGGGCTTATCCATGTCCACCTAAGGTTATTTGACTTTTTAAACATCGTGTTGGCTATTTTTAATTTATATTGATGACAAAAATAAATGAACAATTCCCCCCTCTTATTTCTTTTACCATATCCGAGGCAGAGCTGAGCGTGGCCGAGCACGAGTGACATCGTTTTGTCCCAAGTAAGTGAATTTTATTGTCAGTTTTAAATGTATTCAGTTTTAAGATATTGCAGATTATATATGTGCTCAAGTTAGGGATATGAGTAGCTAATATTACGAGTTTAGTGACGATTTTAGTGTTATAGATTAAGATAATAGGTTTAAAGGTTATAATCAGATCTGTATGACTAGTAGTTATCAGTATATCAGAGCAGTACTCAGAGCAGATGAGTAATCAGTTGTGCGTGGTTCGGGGTGGCTGTTGGGGAGGTTGGAGGCCACATGCGGGTCAGGTCTCACGTTACCAGATTTAGACCAGAGTGAGACGACGGGTGTGCCATCAGGCAGTATCAGACAGACCCATCGTAATTCAGTCAGTGTCGTATAAGTAGCGGTTAAAGGTTTATGTATTTATTGGCAATTACTTATCGTTCTACTACTACTTGGTTGTGGGTACCATATTTTTGCGTTCAAATCTCCAATGGATATTATATTTGGAGTGGAGTGAATAAATAGCCTTGTCAATATAAGTGTACATATTTTCTATTTCTGTTTTAGAAGATGTAGCAGTAGGTGCCTGAATTAAGCTAAATAGTTTTCCATATATTTGCAGTACAACCACTCTCTCAGAAATTGCTATAAAATCCTGTACTTTGCTTTTTTGTTTTTTAACAAGGAAACCGACGCCTTTTTCTTTTCTGTACTTTTCCGTAATAATACAATAAATAGTTTCTCCTGTCCACTATTTTATATCCTTCTCTTCTCACTTCTGATATACCCATAATATCCCACTTAATTTTGGAGACTGCATATTCTAATTCAATTATTTGCTAGTGGTTCGATCACTAGCAAATAAAGCACGAATAGTTAAATATGGCTATATAATAATTGTTGCAACTTCCGTCGTCCCCCGAGGAGCCGTTTTGGAGAGGAATAGTTATTTTTAAATTTCTCGTTTTTGCTAATTTTCTAATTAGGTTAGAGGGTGCGCTGTAATCAGGTTCTTCTATAATTGCTATTCAGAAGAGGTTTTTTATGAAAGTATCCAAAAAGCCTTTGCTAATTCCCGATATAGGTCCATGTGTGTGAGTTTTATCTTTCTTCAGAACTTGCTGCGTAGATTCCGTATAAGTGTTTCCTTTTTGTTGGTGGGGAGGATATCCTTTTCTTATTTCGTTTCTTCCTTCCTCATCGGTTTTACTCTATTCCTGTGTTTGTTTGATTCTCGTATTATTAATTTATCATAACTTAAATAGGCTATTTTTCCAGCTTCATTTTCTTTCTACAATTTT
Organism: Limenitis camilla; assembly: GCA_905147385.1. NCBI lineage: Eukaryota > Metazoa > Arthropoda > Insecta > Lepidoptera > Nymphalidae > Limenitis > Limenitis camilla. Next base: position 284,344 of record LR990252.1, on the reverse strand, counting down.
TTTTGAAGAATTTTTCTGGTCTCTAGACCGTGTTGTGGATAGTCTTCTTTTAAATACATGCTTTTATTTTTCATAGCTTTTTTATTCTTCAGTATGGCTATTTTTTTTCCCTATGTAGTAAAAGTCACTACTATCAGTCTTCCTTCATTTGCATTGTATTTGTACTCACCCATTCTGTGAACTATTTCTAATTAACTTTTTTCGCATACTATATCATCACATTTTTCAATATTTGTAAAATCTTTTCTTCTAATCCTTTGTAGTCTTTCTCTTCTTCGTTTACCCAAAAAAATATGATGTTTCTTTTCCTTATAATTTTTTCTATTTCATATAATCTTTTTTCTTGTTCAGAGTAATTTTGTTTATTTGTTCTAGTTCTTTATTTATTGAATTGAATTTTTGATCAATCTTCTCGTTAATTTTATTCATAATATTGTTTTCCAATTTTTTTAACGATTCTTCTGAATCTTTTTTAATATCCGCTTTAAACTCTTTTAATAATAATAATAATATCTCTAGCTCTGTCATCTTTGTTTTGCTGTATCAGTCAGGTATAATTTATTTTTGAATCCGGTATGTATATTTTTTAAATCTTCTTTTTTGTATATTTTAGAAATGTTATTAGTTTTAAATATTATTCTTTACTTCAAAAGAATATAAATAAATAAAATCAAAAATCACGGGGATCGAACTAAGAACTCTGTCGCTATCGCGATCCTCGTGTTCACAAGCCGACGCCACTGAGCCATCAGAGCAGGTTACGTTGCGTGTCAATTTATTATTTATATGGCTTTGATCATTTGATTTTTAAAAATGTAAGGTAAAACAAAAATAATATATTTCAAACGCGAATCACTCTTTGTCTTAAAACATTATTTGTCACAGTTTAAGTTCATAACATCACAGTTAGGTTATTCACTTTTCAGTTCACAGTTCTATGTAGTTTTTAGCCGTTATCGAAAAGGAATCGTTAACATATTGAGAACACAACACTTTTGAACGAACGAACGTCACTTTTTTCACATTAATTATTTGTTTATATTTGTCTGTTTTATAACAAGATAACAGTTTCACAGCTATTTTTAAAGGAATAAATTACGCAGAGCTAATGTTTAGACGCGCCGAGTGCGCTCTTTCTCGATAAAAATCTAATAATAAAAATATTTATTAACAATAAAATATTGATAATAAAATATTTAATAACAAAACAAATATCAAAAAGTTAAATTTCAGACAAACATTCGACATTAATACAAATAATAAAGGGCCAAGTATGGTGCATACCTGCGGCGTGGTGGCGCTGAGGTGGTACATCCTGTGCGTGTACCTGGTGCGCAGCTCCCCCGTGCACAGGTGGTGCAGCCAGGCCAGCCGGCGCCCGCTGAACGACGCGCGGTAGAACGCCTCGAACAGCCGCGCCGGCCGCTCCAGCTGCGTGGGGGGCGCCAGCGGCGCCATGGCCCCGCCTAGCGGCCACGCGCCCGCCTGCAGCACTTGGATGAAGAAGCCGGTGTTGGTGGAGAGGTTGTTGTCGCGCAGGTGCTGCTGGAACTTGGCGTTGAGGTCGGCGGAGACGGCCACGTCCGTGAACATCCTGTGCAGCTTGTTGGTGAACTCGTACCCACAGGCCGCCTTCAGCCGATTGATCATCGCTTCCTCCTGCTCCATGGAGGCAGAGAGCTGGTGGATGAGGCGGCGAGCCAGCGCCCGCGCGTAGTGCTTCTGGAACACGTCTTTGTCATCGACGTACTTGAACACGACGATAGCGGCGGCCAGCTTCTCCTCGGCCTCGCTGTCGGCGCCCTTCCGCCGCAGCAGCGCGTCGCAGTAGCGCGCCACCAGTTCGGGGGCTCGCGCGCATGACTCGCCCTCCCACCGCCGGTTCACCACGGCGCTGCAGGCCTGCAATGTGTCGTGTCAGTCACAAGGTAATGCTCGCTCGCTCGTATTAACGCATGTCAGAATATCTCGTATACCTTGTCCAGGGCGCCGACGAAGGGCTGCGCGGCGCCGAACACCTCCGCGAATAGCGCGCTGTACTTGCTGTGCAGCGACAGCATCGCCGATACGAAGTGCGCGTGCGCCTGCAACACACACACATATATACAACATTTCACTGAATAGCAAAACATTCATTTAGGAAACTAGGGTTCGTAAGACTCCATGGCAGCTTGGATTCACTGATTAACTAAAAAACATCCAGACAACCTAATACTAAAGACCACTTTTCTTCGCTATCGTAATTTTTGTAACAATCTATTAAATAAAGTTAAACGTAACTACGAAAGCAGTGAATTTCAAAAACATAAAAATAATAGTAGTAAAACATGGAGCCTTATAAAAAAAATTACAAATTTCAAACAAAAAGAGCCGAGTTCCTCTGGGCTTTTAGGTATAAACAAATTTTTTGCAGGCGTGGGCAAAAATTTAGCGTATAAAATAAATCAGTCTAAAGAGCGGAAGAAGGCGAAGGAAGAAGCGAAGAGGAATCATAGCGACAATTTGAATTATCCTAACACAATGGCTTTATTTCCGATCGAAGACAGTGAAATAAAAACAGCTATTTATAATATAAAAGACAATTGCGCAGTTGGCTGGGATAATATTCCGTCATCAGTCATAAAAGCTATATTAAAAAGTGTATTTAATATTTGTCTTTCATCTGGTATATTTCCACTCTCATTCAAAAAAGCTTTAGTACACCCGATCTTTAAAAGTGGTAATAAAAACAGTGTCAATAACTATAGACCATTTTCTGTTCTGTCTACCTAATCAAATTAAAAGACTTCTTGAATTTTTCAATCTAAATGATTTGTTAGCTGATAATCAGTTTGGTTTTCGAAAAGGAAAATCAACTGAAGATGTTGTTTTAAATCTCACAAATCACATAGTAAATAACATAAATAAAAATCATAAATCTGATTTCACAAAAGCTTTTGACACTGCTTCTATACCCTTGCTTCTTGAAAAACTCGAGCGGATTGGTATTCCTGGCCCTACTCACAATATTCTCAAAAGCTATTTAAGTGATCGTAAACAATACGTAGTAGTAGATAACTTTAAAATTGAAGAAGATTCGATTGATTTCGGTGTTTCTTAGGGCAGTGTACTGGGCCCGACCCTTTTCCTCATCTATATTAACGAGATATGTATGTTGAAGCTACTAAACTGTAAAATTTTTGCATATGCTGACGATACTGTACCTCTTATACAAGGTAGTATCGATTTTAGCTTGGCTTAGGCAAAATTTGCTTACCCTCAATTTGGCCAAAACTACATATATAACTTTTGCTGCTCCCTTCTTTCAAGCTCCGTTATCTCTGTCTATACGTACTCATAACTGTGCTCACCTCAATGCTCAAAATTGCAACTGTGCTACTGTAGAACGATCAATGTCAACAAAATATGTAAATATTTATTTTATTAAGTTATTCAGTTAACTAGAGGGTTATATATTGTGTTCTTGTTTCATATGGAAATTATTATTTGTTGTTGTAGCGTTATCGTGTTTAGTCGCTTTACATGCATCATAGAAAATATTATCCTCTACTTAGCTATTATTTTCGTATAGTTTATGGTAGTGTTTTATCGACAAACTCTCCAAAGCGTGAAAACTTATGATTCTAATTGGCAAAGTGTCAGAATACAACATAAATAAGAATTATACAAATTATAAATTTATATACTTATCTAAAGCTAACTCAAATATCTCAGAAACACTGAACAATCCATTTTTTACACACGAGAAAACTTCAAAACATACCTTACTCTTATGGGAAAAACTCTCTAAAACCACAAAAACCTTTCTAAATAATATTATGTAAAAAATTAAATATCTATCCTCTGCATATCTGTCAACGCAAATGCATAGCATGGCTAAAAACTTTATCCTATGTGGAGGAAGAGGATTTTTTGATAATTATTAAAGCTTAAATGAAAAAAATAACTCAAGCAGACTTACACACACAACACACATACACACAATCAATCACACACACACACAGATATACATATACAAGTATTTCTTGAGCATACAGCCAAACTTTTAGAGTATTTTAAATTTAGATTTTTGTAAACTATTTGGAACAAATTGAAAAAATGTCTTGGAGGAGAGCGTTGATATCTGCAACGCAGTTTTTACTTTTGCAGTATCATCGTTACCAATATATACTAAGCTCATATGTAAATGTTTCTAAATAAAGTTATTATTATTATTATAAAAAAAAACTAGTAGTGCCGCTATCGAATTGGCGGGAGTTGTACCTCATCCTTGGGGTGCTCCTGGTCGAGCAGCGCAATGCCGTCGCGCACGGCCTGCTGGTGCGCCGCGTCCACCAGGGGGCGCAACGCTGCGGCGCCCAGCGGCTTGAGCAGCGCGTACACGCGACGCAGATCCTCCTTGCGGGACGCGCTGGCGGGTCCGGGGACGCTGGCGTCGCGCAGCAGCCACTCCACGGCGGCGTGCAGCGCGGGCAGGTGTGTCGACACGCAGGCCTGCTCGTAGCACGCACGCACCGCCTCCACGGAGGAGCAGTGCAAGAAGCGCCTCGCTAGCGTCACCTCGCGCTCCAGCCCGTCCAGCACGTGTTTCATGAAGTGCGAGACGTCGCCCTCGGTGAGCAGGGATGCGGCGCGGCGCGCGTGCTGCGCGGCGGCGGCGGACAGGAAGGGCTCCAGCACCAGCTGCTGGTATAGGCCCAGCGGGGCGCGCACACGGAAGGCCTGCAACTACACCCTTGGATTATCCTAAACTACAGGTGGACTAGTGATTCGTCATCGCTCACTCAGTAGTGAATGATTAGAAATCTTTTTATGAAAAACCTCAATTTGTACAAAATTAGAGAAGTGTTGTTCATGATCAAAACTAAATACACAAACATCTTGCACAATGTGTTGTGTGTAAGCACGCTGAGCTTGCGAGAGGTAAAGCTCAACTAGTATTTGACTCCGACAGTTCTTGTCCATTTACAAAAATCTATGTGACAAGGAATTTAAAAATCGATTAATATTTGATTGATTTTCGACATGATTTTTTTTAATTAGATTTAGAGGGTGAATGAGATGGTAATTGTTTAGTGACCTGCACGAGCACAGTGCTCTGCACAGCAGTGCGCAGCGTGTCGGCGGCGGTGTTGTCGGGGGGGTCCTCCCGCGCCGCACTCAGCGCCGCTACGATGCGCGAGCTCAGCGCCGTGGCCAGGGGGCGCACCAGCACCCGCTCCCACGTCACCAGCCCCAGCTCCCCCACCTGCCGAAGTCAATAATTTATATACAGAATGCATCTCCAGTAAATTGGCCCTAATTGGTCTCATTCTTACTCGGATGCTACAGAGAGAAAGAGAGAGAGCGGTAATAAAACCTTACGCTGTATTTGCCTCACAAAAAAAAGACAATAAGTGATAATTTTCATAGAAGTTACATTTTAACTCACGTAGTTCCTATGAGTTCTGATAGATGGCGCTACTTGTTTATTTGAAATCATTGAGGAATGTAAATGTTTAGTAAGCTCACCTCGAGCTGGCGAGCGTCGTGCTCCGGGCAGCTCACGGTGGCGGCGGACCCGTAGATGATCTCTGCGTCTGACACCTGCGCACACACAACAATATCTCGTTACTCTCCCCTCCATGGGCGAGCACTTGACTATCGCACATACGTACAAACATTGCAAGTTACATAAATTTGTAAAGACATGAAAGTGTTGTCGGAAAAAAATATCTTTGTGGTCATGTGTCGTGTACCTTTTGTCGCTTGACGTGCTGTAGGTTGAGGTACGAGTAGAGGGAGTTGAGGTACGCCACCCCCTGACTGTACTCGCGCCATGCCGTCACGTATCTGAAATAAAAACGAAATATTAAGACACGTTTATATGTCGGTATGTTGCCATATTCGGTATCTCGTCCACATACCTCGTCAGCAGCCCATCATTGTAGTCACTGTTCTCCAGCACCGAGTTGCCCTTCACGCGCTTCAGCAGCCCGCCCACGTGCTCCTCTAGGAAGTTTCTGGAACTCAAACATATTTTTATCACATAACCTGCTATCAATATCAATAAATCGATTTATTGAATATTGACATAAGTCATTTTATCACTATTTTGTTTATCGATTTTTCGAATTCGTCATACGGAACGAATGCGAATTTTGAATCATACTTTTGAACTTTAAACAATTGTTTGGTAGTGAATCGATTCAATAACATAGAAAGTCGACAATCGCTTTTTTAAGGGAGCAATGAGAGGTTGCAGGAAGACCCACCTGGTTTCATCGTACAGCTTGTCGGCAAGAGGCTCCGGGTGCGCGACGCACAGCGCGTACACGTCCGAGAACCTGGTGTTCCACACGTTGCGTTCTACGGCCCGCAGCGCCACCACCCCGGCCACCTGCAACAATCATCACCAACAAACCATTTCATTTGATACCTATATCAAATATACTGTCATCTTGGGATGTCCGCCATAATGGATTTAGAATATTATGCATTACAAAACTAAATGTGTATGCAATTCTTAAAAATTGAGATTGTAATAAAGTGGAAGGTTGGCATATATGGTGTAAGGGTGAGCACTCACGGTCTCCCGTAGGTTGGCCCAGGTCTCCTGGAAGTCCACATTCCTAGGTTTTAGAGACATAATTCGCATGTCTGTTCATGTACCTGCAACAACCAACATACACACTGACAAGTTGTACAACTATGGATTCACAATCAATCTCTAAAAGTGTCCAGTACGCAAGAGTACCAACAATACCTTACTTGCTAACTTAATTACTAACTTTTGCTACATAATAATAAAAAAAAGAAAAAAATACAATTTTCAATTATAATTTTTTTTATCAATATTATATTTCTATTCATCTTTTTATTCCTGGCAACATTGTGACACCTTTTGTCTCCTTATATTTGGCACAATGGCTCTAAACCTCCTGCAAGACCTATACTTACTGAAGACTCTATAATTTTTTTCTTGCCACCAAAAGAGGTGAAAAATTAAAAATGAAAATGTATTTATGGCTAAACGTGAGGCACTATCGACACTTCAATGAGACCCTACTATTATTTAATCTTTGTTATTGTAAGTATCATGGTCATAAAATGAGATAAGTTGACTCATATAATGACCAGCTCGAAGAAGAAATAGAAGGATAACAAACTCATGGAAAAGATATTGGTCTCGGAAATATATATTGAAAGATAAAAAATACAGTATGCAAGTGAAAAGAACATTATTCAACACATGTATTCCACCGGGTTCAAGAGAAAAAGCAAGAAGCAAGCAGTACAACTCAGACAAATAACAAAGGTCGAAGATATCACAGTTAAGACCAAACAATTAATGAGGAGATGAGCAGGACACATGCTAAGAGACTAGGTGAACAAAGGTACAACACTAAAAGGAGAAGAGGTAGACAAAGAAAAAGGTGGTCAGACAATATCAAGACCATGGATAGCACAGCATGGAACACTGACACAAAAAAAACTTCGAGCTGATGCGATAAATATGTTTTAGTAAATTAAATGAACAAATATTATTATTATTATTATATCATGACTTTATTTTGTGTTATGGTAATTGCAATAATTTAACATTTTTTCTAATGGCAACATTAGTTCATATCAGATTGACATGAAAGTATTTTTGTAAGATTGTTCAAATTGGGAATTCAAAAAGAAAAAGATGTCGTTTGAAAATAAAGTGATAAAGAATGTATTTAAAGTGGTGTTGAGTGATAATATCGAATACCAATAGGAGAACAAGAAATCACAACTATTACTTTGCTATAATCTGTGGAGAATGTAGACTATACAACAGTCAGAATTAAAGAATGTAGACTGTTGTAGAGTCTACAACCCCTGAGGATGTTCCGGTGACGCAGCGAAACGCATGTTGAGTATTGTGTAGTGAATTTGTGTGGTGTTCTTTGGTCCTGGCTACTAGCTTTTTCAGTCAGCACCTCGGGATCACATTATTCTATATTATACTTTCTACAAAGTAACGCCTGAATCAATTTAATATACCAATAGGAGAGCATTGTATAATGTATCAAATACACATGTATGTGAGCTGACACTGAGTTTAATTTATAAATCAGCTGTAGATCATTATATTCGGTTTTTTCATATTTGAGTGATTGTGCTATATGAAAGTATTATTAGCAATACAAGTATTATAAAATGTCTGGCAAGTTGTCAATTAACAGAAAAACATCCAACGTTGGCAGTAGTCGCCACACAGGTACACTCTTTTGTGGTGTTGCCCATCTCTACTGATTGACAACATTAGACCAAAGTCTACCGAAGAAGATCAAAAGTATGGATGAATGAATCCAGAACCAAATAATCCTTTGAGCTTGTCTAAACGCAGACATTTGACAAAAGAGCTTCAGTCTTTGGACTATAGGCAAATGTGATGGTACTGGAATGTCGAGTATGCTCTCCAGCAAGAACATCTTCTCCAAGAATGGTAGGTAGTATGGTAGGTTGGTTACTGACAATTTTCTACCTCTAATATATTAAATTGTTTGAGCTGTTTGGTATGTTGGTTGTCTCTGTCTAAAGTATAACCCTGGATGACACCCTAGTCCATGTACCACAGGTATGGGTAGGTGTCATATTATAACTGTTGTCTATTGAATGTTTTTTCAAATAAATATTGAAGAATAGTAAATGTTTAACAAATAATCGAATTGTCATCATTTTGACAGTCCACTCTTTATATACCTTCGACAGTTGTACTACAGTTTTAGTCTTACGGGATGTCTCTCAAGCATGGGATATCTGGGTAGTGATAAAGTGTTAAGTACAGTGTTGTGTTAGTGCTGGGAATGCTGTCCAATTAAGGTCACATGAGTGCCTTACAATGTAGTTACCACATCTTGTGTTATGTGAGTTTAACCTTGGGTTTAAACAGAACCTGAGCAGTGGAGGTGAGTGTCTCAATTGAATAAAGGATATCCTTAAGCCTACACCTTGGTCACAAGTCCTAGGCACTGCTTAGGTTTCACTCATAATTGTGAGAGGTCATATTTGATTATTTATCTTATAGTAGTTTTCAATATACCCTCTCTTCCTCCTCCTCTTCATCATCATAAAATCTCTTAGATATATTTCATCCATAAATTACCTTTAAAAACAGATTTTAAAACCACACAGACAGATCCTGATTTAACTGTGCTAGAAGAATTGTTACAAGTTCCGGAGATACCACAGTCTATATTAGTGAATGACAAATTAGTTCCTTGACGACTCTTCACAACAAAGAATTGCCTTCTGTCAACCAGATCGACAAACCTATTTGGATATGTCAAAATTATCCTATTAGAACCTCTGTCTAAACCAGTGATCCTCATAATGAGATAGAGACTGTGTATGTCTGTTTAGGATATAATGTTATTGTTTATTGTCTACAAAGTTGGTGTAAGTGGTTTACAGGTCAAATAAGCTTGGGGATCGCTGGTATAAACCATTCACATTGAGAAGAGTCCCGTGACCAGTAGTGAGCTGAGATGATGGGCAGTGAACGCAGTTGGCAGCGTGACAACAACACATTACTCAGCACATACACACGCACACACACTCACCCCGTCACCAGCTCCAGCTCCAACTCCTCACAGGTACGCTGCACTGATGGCTGATGCGCGCGTTATAACTCCAACATAATACAATAATAATCGTGATATTGTCCAAAGATTATATACAGGATATTGTCAACTCTGCTGTGACTGTGACTGTGAGTAGCGAAATGCTAATTTGATATCATTTCACATTTGACGTTTGATATTTTTTTCCAAAGAAAAGGCAAAGGTATTACACCGTACAGCTTAGTCTTTGATATAATTTGACGTTTGTTTTTTTTTCCAAAGAAAAGGCAAAGGTGTTACACCGTACAGCTTAGTCTTTAGTAATTTGTGTTTGTGACAGATAATGGCTAGAGTTGCAGCTCTGACGTCTAAAACTAGAAATCGATATTTGGCATTAAATCGATTTTGTTACCTAAGATGGAGTATTTTAACACGTAGTGATTATATACTCTTTGTATTTTAACTGGCTAGGTACAAGTGCTGGGTAAAATACATGATTTTCTTTAATTGAAATACAAATTACAAAATACTTAATCGCAAGTATATAAAACACGAAACATAAAATCCTTTCGAGTCACGTATTTAAATTATAAAATTAAGTATTTTAATGCTAAGATATAAATTTTATAAAAAATATATTAAATGAAATTATATAAGTTTAGAAAAATTGTCGCCGACCCATTTTAGATTTTGATATAACTTTGAGATACTCTTTTTTAGGGTCCGAAAAAACATAATTTACGTAAAAATCACAAATTAAACTATAGGTGAAAATAACGGAATCAAACATGAAGATACCGCGAATCAGCATGACAATTGACATTCAGTGTTGCCAACTAATTTTGGCTGTAGCGATTACAGCGACGCGACGCTCCAATTTTAAGGTCCTAATACAAAATTTTATTCAAATGGACATGTAACGTTGTTTAACAAAATTGATAAACTATCAATGAGGTCACTAAATGTATTTTGAGAAAAGTATTTTGAAGCCATAAATATTAAAAATATAAATTACAAAATACATTTTTAGAAAGTAATTGAAATACAAATACCAAATACGTCCTTCAATTATAAGTAATTACCCGTACCAGACAAAACTCATGTTTTGCTGAAGGGTTGTCACGTCAAAGATAGAATGAGAAAGAGGAATGCAGGAAAGAATGCAACGGTTTCAGTTGACCTTCGAAGTTTAACATAGGTCTTACAAGTATTATGTTCATTCAAATTAAGATACAAAAGATAAATAGTTTAATAAAATGTGGAAATCAACAAAATCGGAAGGTAGTAGGTATTTTAAGACAAAAAGTAAGTTATGAATCGATTAGTTGACCTTTGCATTCTACACTTAAAAATCGATTTTAGTGCTTCAGTTTAGAGCAATTCGAAGATCGATTTTTATAGAGTATCAACATCTCTAACCATTACAATGGTACATACTCTGTGGAAGGCCTACAGAGTATATGTATCTTCTTCTTCTTCTTTGTTTAATGGCTTCTAGTTGTGCACAATTAAAATGCACAGGGTACTTTGCCAATGTCACGTAGTAAGGACAAAACACACTTGTGGAATTTGACCGGTGAGACTGAGTTTTTAATTTATGAAAGTTCCTTTACAATAAGAGGGTTCCACCATGTTAAGATTGATCTACAACAACACAATATAAGTTAGTAACCAACACCAATAAAAAAAAAGTCTTACATTCTAATTTAATGTAATAATCATAATAATCAAATATAATATAATGTTGTTAAACTTAATAAATTTACACACAAATTTTACATGACGCGGACAAAACACTAATTGAAGGAAACATTTAACATCAATAGGACGAGGGACAGAAGGAGGTAAAGCATCATAAAGTTTACAAAAGAGTTTTGGGCAGGAATACAACAAATGTGAAATTGTGCCTTCGTCCAGGCCACATTCACACAATGAGTGATCACGAATTCTCAGTTTGTGAAGGTGTACTGGGGTACATGAATGTCCAATTCGAAGACGACTAATTGTAGAGATAACCCAACGAACCTCCTTTTGATGAAGAAAAAACCAGAGTCTTTGTGGAATATTTTGTTGGATAGCTGCATAATGTTTCCCCTTTACAGATTTTAATGAATCCCACATTGAAGTTGCTCTTCCAGGAATTAATAAGATCAATTTTAGCAACGGAACGTAGATCTTGAGGATGATTTACAAAATGAGTTAAAGTGCCCATTTGTTTCGCCTGCTTAGCAAAAGCATAAGCAACGTCATTACCCACGATACCTGAGTGACCGGGAATCCAGGCCAATACGATGGACAAACCCTTCAAATGACATGCATACAACACCCCCCGAATCCTGAATACGACTGAAATTCTCACCTTACTACGAAATGGATTATCCCTAATAGCCTGAAGGCAGCTCAAAGAGTCAGTCAGTATTAAAGTTTGTCTTATGTTGTGGACTTCTACAAAATTAATGGCTTCTAAAATTGCAATAGACTCTCCTGTAAATACTGAAGTTTCTGGAGGCCAGTTAAAGGGAGATGTTAAATTTTGGTACCCAGCAGGCAACACCAACGCAGCCATCTACTGACAATTTTGAAGCATCTGTGTAAATTTTTAAATTATCTTGCCAATTTTCATTAATATAGTTTGTTAATATAGTGACGAAACTTCATGTTAGCCTCAACCGTCCTTTTATTTATGCCAATATTCATTATAATAGAGGGTTGATGTGTTAGGCCATGGAAAGAAGAAGAGAAAAGCGGAAGAGTAGTAGAAGAGAAAACGGGATGAGGGAGACTAGTGAATTTAAAAAAGCTTTTTAACAAACTAGTAGGAAGGTGACTCATTTTAAGAGTAATAGAGAGCTTATGAAGCTTTTTCAACAAAGGATGAGAAGAGAATTGTAGAACTTTACAAATAAAGCGATCATAAAGGTACTGATTACGTAGCTATATTGGAGGATCAACGCATTCCACTTGAAGAGCAATAGTTGGAGAGGATTTCATTGCTCCTAATATTATCATTAGGCTTCTGTACTGCAGTTTATCAAGTTTTTCTAAAGCTAATTTATTAATTGGATCCAACACAAATAGTCCATAATCAATATGGCTACGAACTATGGCATTGTATAGTAATTTTTGGGTATAAGGATGGGCTCCCCACCATACTCCAGATAAGGCACGAATGATGTTAATGCCACTTTCGCATTTTTTACTTACATAGTCAACATGAGCTTCTCCATTTAGTCTTGAATCCAAATAGACACCTAGGAACTTAATTTTATCAACAATAGAGATGTGATGATTCTCCAATACAAGAGTAGGTCTGTCTATAGCTGTCTTTCTAGTGAATATTATGCTTTGCATTTGTCAACAGATAATGAAAGGCCATGATCTGTTAACCAGATTCCTAAGTAATTCAAAGCAGAATTTAAATGGTTTGAAATTTCTTTCATGGAATCTGAACTATAATAAAGAGCAATATCATCTGCATACTGTAATATGCTGGAGAAGCTTACAATAGACAATTCGTGATCAAAAGTATAGATGTTATACAAAAGAGGACTTACAGACTGTTCTGGGGAGAAGAGATAGAGAGTTAGTTTTTACCAAAACAGATCTCGGCGAAAGAAGGTTGCATATGAAGTTGGTTAACCTCGGTGGAATGCTCAGCTGGTGCATTTTGTGCCTGAGTACCGGGAGAAGAACACTGTCATATGCCGATGCCACATCTAGGAAAACACCCACAAGGTACTCTCCTTTTGCCAGGGATGTTCGAATATCTGTTGGTAATAACTCCAAGGCTATCTAGTGTTCCGAGCCCTTTCCTAAAACCAAAATGGGTCTTGGGTAGTAATTTTCGACTTTCTAAAATCCATTCAAGACGGTTTTTGAGTAAATGTTCCATAATTTTTGATAAAGTAGATGATAATGCAATTGGGCAATACGAATTTGAGTCTAATGGGTCTTTGCCAGGCTTTCTAATTGGGATGATTATTTGGCTTCTCCAAGATTGTGGGATGATTCCTGTTTCAAAAAATGTATTAATCATATTGAGATAACAGTGTCTCGCTTTATCGTTAAGCTCTACAAGAAATGAGTATGGGATGCCATCTTCTCCTGGAGATGAGTCCTTTAAGTTGGAGAGCACATTTTGTAGCTCTGTGATAGTAAATGGTAAATCCATGTCATCAAGATTCCGAGGTAATTGTATAGTTGTAGGATAGTTATCAATATTGGGAACAACAGGAGGGGCAAGTTTGTCAGAAAATTCAAAAACCAAAGGGAAGAATTCTCTTAGCCTGACGGAGGAACAACTTAACAAACTTGAGCGAATATAAAATCTATCAATCCGGTTCATATTCAGACTCCGAAAATTTGACTTCTGTACTGTGTGTACATCCAAATACTCCTTATTATTTGAAGGAAAAGTTTGAGTTTACTAGATCTCCAAGTAGATTACGTACGCCACGAAGTTTTGTGCTTAAAACGCCTGTCCATAACACAAAGATGTATACGGATTCGTTTACAGTTCAAGCAGTAAAACTTTGGAATGATCTACCCTTAAGTATAAGACTGTCAAAAAACCTTCAAATTTTTAAAAAAATCCGTAAGAGATCATTATCTTCTCGCTGAACGACGATGACTCAGATCATAAGAATGATTGACATTTATTATCTAATTTGTGTATTTATATATATTCCTTAATAGTACTTAGTTTATTGTTTTTTCGGATATTTATTAGTTTATTATTAACATATATATTATAATATTTATAGTATTTATACAAGTAAAATGTTCATGTATTAGGTTGTAATTATTTGTATGTAGTTTATGGTTGCACCACCCTATATCTCGTTATAGTTTTCCTAACCTAAAGGTAGTCTGGAAGAGATGGCTAATAAGCCATAAGGCCGCCTTTTGTGTGCCACTGTTCTTTTGTAGCTAGAAACATCATCGACAAAGGAGACAGCTTGTCGGAGTTTCTTAATTCGATCCCATACTAGAGACGAAGGTCAGGGATCAAGGGATTCACAGAAGGTGATCCAACCCTTCTTTTTTTTTAGAGAGAATTCTCTTGACTTTGGGGTTAGCGTGCTGGTAGTTCATAAAATTTTCGGGGGTCATGGACATCGTATATGAAGATTCAGCTTCTTTACGTTTTCTAATAAGGGAGGAGCATTCTTCATCCCACCATGGGGGAGACAATCTAAAATCGTGTTCAGTTTTTTTGAGAGGAATATGGAGGTCTGCAGAGGATTTTAAAATATTTATAAAATAATCATAATAAGGTAAAATGTTTTCATCATCAGACAAGATCGGTAGATTATCTGTAAGCCTGTCAACAGAAGAAGAAAACTCTAACCAGTTAGCTTTTTTAATTTATATCTAAAAAGGGTGGTATAGCTTGTAGATGGAATTGAATTTTGAGAAAGGGTGCTGATGATCACAATTGGGTAATGATCACTATCATGGGTACCTGACAAAGTTTTCCAGCTAGTAAGAGCAGCCAAAGAAGCAGAGCAAATAGATAAATCAACAGCAGATTTAGGGTTTTCGTTGGGATAAGGCCTACGGGTTGACGAACCGTTATTCATTATACAAACATTGAAATCATCACAAAACCAATCACAATGATTGGAGCCCCAAAAGGTGTGATGGCAGTTAAAATTTCCCATCACGAAGACAGGGGAAGGCAAAGAGGAAAAAATTGATCTTAATTCTTCCAGAATGGAAAAGCAAGCATGAGGAATATATACCGAAAGGAAAGATATGTTAAAAATTCTTACAGCCACAGCTTGGATACTTTGGCTATGAGGGGGGAGAGAGATAGAAGAAATACTTACATACCATTGGGCATTGATAGGTAAATAAGTACAGTTTTGCCGCAAATTAAATGACGATTCCCCGCATCTATCATTATCTTGTCGACTGACACGACGGATGTGATTTCGTAGTTGCCTTTATAAAAATCGTAATATATTCGATTCAAGTCGTTATTTTATATGTCGGAGAAATGTATTAGAATGAAGAGGAGAGATAGTTGGAGAATAAATAATCTTTTAATAAGCATCGTCAATCTTTTAATATTCTGACAGGAACTCGTGCATTGCCTTGGATTTGTGACCAAGGTGTAAGCTTCAAGACCCCTTTTAAGTAATTACAACTCGCCTCCACTGCCTAAGCTAAGGTTAAACTCACATAAATCTAACACAAGGTTAACCTAACATACACTTCCGACATATATAAAATACCTTTCATTTAAAATAATATTAATAAATTAACTAATTTTACAATTAGTATACCAGGATTAAATATGGGGTGAAATATTAAGCTTGTATTATCTTAAATTATTGTTTTATTTTAGATTAATCGACCGCGCGACTTCGTATGCGTGTAGCTCCGCTCCTATGGGTCTTAGCGTGATGATATATTGCTTATAGCCTTCCTCGATAAATGGGCTATCTCACACTAAGAGAATTTTTCGTATCGACCAGTACTACGATTTTAGTTATTGATGATATTTTAAGACATATTTTGTAAAAAAGAAACAACAGAATATCTATTAGAACATTTATACAGTTTATTTTTACTTTTGATTGAGTATAATATTACCATATTTTCATTAATGAATTATGTATAAAAATAGTCAAAATCACATATTAAATACGCTCGGTCACGTCTCGCGCATTCTTCTCGTAGTAAATTATAGTTAGTTTTTTCACAATGGTATCGCAGCTAGAACATTACGTATGCTGGCCCTGGACTGACTGGACTCAAATGAGGGCTGTTAGGGTTGACGCTAATTGCTTTCATCACTTAGAGTAATCGTTTAAAATTCAAAAATATTGGAGCATTGAAGGAAATATTAATATTGTATACGACATTTTGCTCACTCGGCTGGGACCCGGTGTTCCCTACAGAGGGCACAGTTGCGTCAGGAGAGGACACTGACACTTCTGTAGTAGAGACAGGTGTTATTTGGTGGCTGAGGGTATTTAGAGTTAAAAGAGGTTTAGGCGGCTCTGATGTTTGAATTGGAATAACAAATTGTTGTGAAACTTTTAGAGGAGGAGGTTTTGGCTGAGAAATAGACATTGTTGTTGTAGGAATTGTGTTTGAAGAGAGTTGAGGGTTTTCTGCAGAGGGCTCTGTTAAACCTGTTGTTACTGAAGAAGTTGTGGGGATCGTTGTTGTGGGTAAAGAATTTTCTAAAGTAACTGGATATATTGATGGGAATGTAACAGTTTCTGTCGACGAAGTTGGTGATATTTCACTGTTACAGTCTATGTCCAAAGGTAACTCTGACAAGCGTCTCAACTGAGCGCCTCTTAAATGAAAAGGATCCGCGCAAGTCGCTCTGGACAAATCTAGAAAAGGAAAGTAAGTGACGTTATTGAGTGATAGTTTTTCATTGAATGGCAGAAATGCGCAGGAGCAATTGTAAGGGTTGTCGCTCATAATGAACCTGGGGGTGTGCTGGTTCTTTTCGTATCGGTACACGAAGGGATCGAAGTGTTTTATTTCATTGTTTCTCAGATAAACGTTGGGATTTGATCGAAATCTCATATCCTCACTCTGGAACAAGAATAATGATTCATTGTGTTGCCATTCAATAAAATGTTAAAGAAGTTCTTTTATTTATATTTACCGTAAGGGAGGTGATGCCGTTGTTAGACAAGTCCAGCTGTTCCAAAGAGGAAAGAGATCTCCAGTCCGCACATATAATTGATATATTATTGCCTGGTAAGTTCAAGATTCTCAAATGTTGAAGGTTCTGAAAGGGTGAATACCAGCGACCCCCTGCAGAATCGAAAGTGTTGTCGCGTTGGCTGGAGAGGTACATGTCAGTGGCTGGATTGACGTTGTGCGACTTAGATATAGTCAGCCCATTGTCAGCTAGAGATAGTTCCTGTAATAAATTAACCATTGTATAAATAATGTTTAAATAAAATTAAACGAAAACTACAAATACACAAACCTCAAGCTTAGGAACAAAGTAAAACAGGGCAGGGTGGAGAGTTTTGATTCGATTCCCGTCGAGGATCAAAGTAGACAAATTTCTCAAATCGTAAAAAAATCGCAGTAAACTGTAACATGCACATTACTATTATATTACACATATATTCAATAAAAGTGTAATGACGTAGGACATACTTAATATGAAATTTTATAGAAGACAGTAAAATAAAACAAATTTTTTGTTCTCTTTTTATCTCAGCGTAGTGAGGGCGAATCGCTGTTTTTTATCAATAAAAGCTTAATAACAATACAATTTAAAAACCATATTTTACATCCTGCGGTTTTAATGAAAATAATTTAAAGCCAGTATTCGTATAAATCAAACAATACTCACTCATCAAACTTTTCTAATAAATTATATCCTAGATCTAAGTGCTTCAGTTCCCTGAGGTCAGCGAACAACCCGACCAGCAAAGTTTTAATTGAATTTTTATCCAAATGTAAATATTTTATTTGCAAATTGGCAAACAGTGTTGTGGGTAGTTCCTGTATCGCGTTGTCTGATAGAATTAGTTTCTGCAACCGGACCGAGTCCCTGAACACATCCTCAGGGAGGGCGCTGATTCTGCTGGACTTGAGGTCCAATTCTATGAGGGTCTTCAAGTTCGCGAAGGTGCAGTTGTGTAGCTTCAGGTCCGGCTTATTATCGCGTAATTTTATCTGGAATTCATTTTATTTTTTATAATAATAAAGTGTTCAATAGATGCTCGTACCGATATCAGCAGTATGAGAGAGTGTCTACTCTTTTCGACTTCAAAGTCAAAACCAAGAGCCCAATAGAAGATGATCTGGTATACATGTCTAAGAAGCTTCTGCACTGGGGGAACAGACCGTCTACTATCAGCTGGCTTGCTGAGGGGAAGTGTAGTCTATTGCTTATTCCTGGTTTTTGAAGGTAAAGAGACTGAAGATGGTGGAATTGGGCTTCTTCACGTATGTAAACACATCATACTCACAGTCTCCATCCGTATCAACCCAGAGAACACGCCCGGCGTCAGGTGCTTTATATAATTTTTATTCAAATATATCTGTCTAAGGTTCGGCGTGAGTCTAAACACTCCTTCCGGTAGACTTGAAAGCATATTTTTCTCCAGATTCAATAAACGTAGTTTACGAAGTCCTGGAAAGTGAAAATTAATCAGATTTTAATTTAATCTTATGTCTTTCACCAACGCGTCTATTTCGCAATCGAAGGTTTTCACTCCAATCTATGTACTCCTCTTATATTCCGGTTGCGTCGTTCGTTGAGATCCTTACCCTGGAAAGCATCAACATCTAGGTATTGTATATTGTTGTCAGTCAGGACGAGCGTGTAGAGATTCGGCGCGTTCTTGAACGTGCCTCTAGGGAGTGAGGTGATGTTCCCGTAGGACAGCTCTATTGTATCCAACTTCGGGAACGTTAGCTGTACCGGAGTCAGGTCCATTGCTCCATATTCTATCGTCACGGTTTTGATGGCATGAGAAAGAATGTCAAACACGGATATACTGTTATTATAACCTGCAAATTAATTTATAACATCAACGAAGAAATTTCAAAATGGCGGCCTTATCAATTGATTTTTTAAATATAAGTAATCCGTGTTCTTCCGTAGGGACACTCACTTGGATCATGAGTTATTTCTATACTGGTAACATTGCCGAGTCCCCTCAAGTGTACGTTCTTTAGATCCCCCACCGGCTTGTCCAGATAAAACTCTCGAATGCCCTTTGCATCGAATGCGCTGAGGATACACGAGAGACTCTCAGGAGGAAGCTTCAGATCGTAAATGACTACAATTTCAAGTTGTATGTCTCCTCTTTCGTCGGGAGTGAAAAATGTTTCGTAGAACGGTTTCGCTATATTCAGCTCATCACAAAGAAACTCACTGTTTTTCTGAAAGTAGATGAAACGTCTTGCATCTTAATGTTACAAGTTTACAACAATAATGGGTAAATTGGAGTGTTATTAAGTGGCAACATTGAGTTTGAGTTGCATATAGAAGGCGTGTTTTTTCTTATATTCAATAATAATTATGAACGAACAAATGAATGAGTGAATGAATAAATGTATGAAGTTATAGATGAATGTGGATTGAAAATGAAAAAGACAGACTCGATCATTTTTATTTGTTCTATGATAACTTAGTGGAAGCATATAAGTAGTTGAATATATACCACAGATAAATATATATTAATCGGTTATACTTCTTGTAATATTCTCTTCGAACACTCTTATATATTACTAGTAATGTAGAGTTATGTGAGTATCTATGTAACTAGATATATGTAAGCCACTTGTACACTATCGGAGCTAGACACACGTGCGATCACTAGCACTGCACGAGCACGACTGCCGAGTGTCGAGCTGTCGTACTTGATGCATTTGTAAATTGTAAATACCCACTTAGTCTATGAATGACAGTTTTTATACTGGTGACCATATTTTTTTATATCACTACAATTACTTCTCTATTTACCTTGTTTAAAATAATTTCTACTCTATTCCATGGATTGTGGATCTTAATCGCGAACCTGTTGTTGGTGGGCGTCAGGCAGTACATGTATAGTGTCTTCCAGTTGCCTCTGCCATCCCTCGTCGTGACGCAGCCAGGCTTCAGGTCACTCCTCACAGCATCAGCGACCACGTAAACCTGCTCGTATTCGTACGCAGCAGTGCCGTTCGTCAGGATGCTGTCGATGAAACGACACAAGCTGTCACACCGGTGTGTCTAGCATGACAATACCGCCATAAAAGTGTAAACAGTGAGAGCACATACTCTGACCGCCACTTGACTGCAGTCACTGACACGAGGGTCGAAGCCAGTAGCAGCAGCCGTGTCATCATCACCGACACCAGACCACTGAAACAGTATCACGTGTATACGAGAGCGAGCGTGACGCCTGCCCAAATAGAATGTCAAAGTCAAAGTCAAAATTTTTTATTCAATGTTGGAATTTACATTCTCTTATTGAACGTCGGAATCTACCACCCTTTCGGAAACCACCTAACCCAGACCTGAGAAGAATGGGCGCAAGAAACTCAGCGGGACTGTTTCTTTTGGATATTTTTTATCTTTGATTTTTTAAACGCCAATTTTTATAACAAGTATATTTATACATTGAGAAAGCCTGGAGCGAACGCATCATTCCCAAGGCGTGACATCTTCCAAAAAATCTTTAATGTTATAATAGCCTTTGTCACACAAACGTTTTTTAACTAACTTTTTAAATTTTCCTATAGAACAATTTTGAAAGTTTTCTGGGATCCTGTTGTAAAAGCATACACATCGCTCAACAAAAGAATTACTAATTCTACTCAATCGAGTAGTAGGAGTAACAAGTTTGTGTTTGTTCCTAGTATTGATGTCATGCAAGTCACTATTTCTAATAAAATCATTAATATTTTTACGTAATAGTATAACATTTTCAAAAATATATTGTGAAGCAACAGTCAATATATTAATTTCTTTGAATTTATCTCTTAAAGATATTTTAGGGCCGAGACCATAGATTGCGCGAATAGCCCTCTTCTGCAGTATGAAAATCGTGTTTATGTCGTCTGCGTTACCCCAAAGTAGAATGCCGTAAGACATTATACTATGGAAGTAGCTAAAGTAAACTAAACGAGCCGTGTCTATATCAGTTAATTGGCGTATTTCCTTAACCGCGTATGCTGCAGAGCTGAGTCTATTGGCCAACCTCTCAATATGGGGGCCCCATTGCAATTTAGAATCGACAGTGATGCCCAAAAATACGGTAGATTCCACTGGTTTCAACTCCTCTCCATTTATAAATACACCAGTCTCATTTTCTTAACATTGGGTGTCGTAAATTTTATATATTTAGTTTTCTTACTATTTAACATTAGATTATTAGCACTGAACCAATGTACAATATCAGAGAGAGCATTGTTTACATCGTCATATTCAGTTTGATGGCGTTTCACTTTAAATATTAGTGAAGTGTCATCAGCAAACAATACTATCTTGTTCTTTTTTTCTACGAGGTTTGGCAGGTCATTTATATAAATGAGGAAGAGAAATGGTCCAAGAATAGAACCCTGGGGGACCGCCATATCCAGACGAGCCCCAGGAGATCTCTTGCCATTCACGTCAACCCTTTGAACCCTATTGTTTAGATAGGAGTTCATAAGGTCGAGCGCAGTTCCTTTGATGCCATAGTGGCGCAGCTTTCTGACCAGAGTCGATGGTTGAATGTCGTTGATAGAATGGTTACTGAGAGACCGATATTATCGTGGTTGTGTCCATAGCGCTAAAAAATATAATGTTGTTTTTACAAACATGATCACTTATGACCCATGTATTCAAATTGATGGTTAATTATAGTCAGGGCCGGATTTAAAGGTGTGGAGGCCTCGGGGCGACAAAGGAGTGGAGGGCACCTTGCTCCAAATTATTTTCATCAGTATTATTTCGAATTATTTGAAAACTTCTTTAGCGGCGTTGTGAAGTTGTGTACTTTTTATTTGGGATGGGTAAAAAATGTTAAACTCGCGTCAGGACAAGGACCTAATCAAAAATACGTGATTTTTCCGAGAGAGATCCGAGATTGTTTTATGTAAAATAATTGTTTTTCAAATAATAGTTCTGAACTCTTACATTTTTTATGTAATATAAATTATCATGTTTGTGTACGATAGGGCAATATATAAATATTATATTGACCACATCATTTATAGTATTTTTATACTGATAAATAAATTAATTCGTGCGAAATTATTCAAAAATGCACAACGTTAATGTTCAAGTTTTCACGTCTGCCGGCACTCCCCCACTCCCCCAGTGCAACCCGTTATTTTTTTTGCGTTTGTAAGAAGTAACCAAGACTGAGTTAACATTTATTTGTTTTATAAGTAAATCTAAGAAAAGAAATTAACAAGAGATTTTAACTTTTTTTTATGTGCAGATAGAATTGTTAAGAAAATTTTATTTATAATTTTGAACTCGAATGTAATTTTGGAAAGTTACAAAATCTGTCATATGGAATAACACCGAATACTTTTTAAATTCGTTTTGTGTCAATCAGCTCTAAATAATAAAAAAAATGTGTATACATTTGTAAAGTAATAGGGATATAACTAAAAACATCCAATTTTCAGCCGCAATATATAATCTTACAATACCTTGCATATAGCTGCATATAAAATGCACAGTAATACGGTAATCAGTTTTTTAGTCTTTCCTGAAAAAGTACTTTTTTGATTAGGTTGAGGTGTGCGACACATAAATAAAATCGGAAACAAGAATTATCTGAAATTAAATTTTAGTGTTAACGAACGAAACCTTCCGAGCTTTTTTCGCCGAAAAATCTTTGATGATTTCTCTGAAATCCAGTTCCCGAAGCAAATCGCTTTCAATGCAGGAGAGAAAGCTTGGATAGACTCGTCTGGTATACATATGTATATGTCGGAAACTAATTAAAAGAAGGAATGGAATGGATGCCTTGGACTTTTGACCAAGGTGTAGACTTAAGGGATCCCGTTAAGTAATTACGATACTCATGTCCACTGCTTAGTTTCACTGTTTAAGCCTAAGATTAGACTAATGTAAACCTAATACAAGGCTAACCTAACCTAAGGCTAACCTACACTTCCGACATGTATAATTTACAAAAAAAATATAGCCGAAACACGGAATCGTTTGCCCAAACCTCCGAGGCTCCGAGGGGATACTCCCCCAAGATATGTAGTAAATTGCAAGTGCTTATGAGGGGCATTTGTCTCTTTTAGATTTTGATATTTTACTGATTGCTTGGTTGGAGGGAACAAATTTCGATCAATGATTTCTGTTAATATTTAAGAACAATAAAATCATGTTTGCACAAAGTACTGTAGCTAAAGGTAAAACAGCGAAATAAAATCTTCCGTAGTCTATTGGTGGGGCCCCTCTTTTGTGGAGGCCCGGGGCAGTCGCGACGTGAGCCCTCCCCTAAATCCGGCCCTGATTATAGTTAATATTCGATATGTACAGTTTTAATGTTCTTGACCTCCAAAAATACATAATATTAAATAATTGTATTTTTGGAGGTCAAGAACAGAAATTATACATCTTATACTAATATATAAAGGCGATGAGTTTGTTTGTTTGAATGCGCTAATCTCAGGAATTACTGGTCCGATTTGAAAAATTCTTTCAGTGTTAGATAGCCCATTTATCGAGGAAGGCTATAGGCTATATATCATCACGCTAAGACCAATAGGAGCGGAGCTACACGCGTATGAAGTCGCGCGGATCGACTATAATAATATAAAAACGTAACTTACTGTCTGTACGTAGAAGATATTTACGAAACCCAAATGTTATTTAAAGTATTAGCCCAACTTACAAATCCGTTTTAAATTACAAGTTAGTGTTACTGATGAGTAGACTGCATCACAACTACTCACACACACACGCACGCACGCACGCACGCACGCACGAGAGAAAGAGACGGAAAGTAATGTTAATAAGATGAGTTAAAGAGAAAGTCAATTATTATTATTATTAGAAAGGGAAAAGATACTGGATTATATTTGGTTTTAATCATTTGATCTTTGTATGACCTTTCAAGGTCAACAGTGGACACTTGGACAGTAGAGAAATGCAGAAGTTTGCTGCTACTAATCACTTACCTAGTATCCAGGTTGCAGGATAGATGGCCTGCTCGCAGCGAGACCAGGCGCGACACTGGCAGACTGGCAGCGAACAAGGAAAACTTTGTAAATAAATACATACTAACACTAAGAATTAATAAAAAAATAATATACTGACCGTGAACTAGTGTATGTGGGTACAAAACGTCCCAGTGTCATTATACATTAATTTATATAAAGACGAAAGATTTGATTGTTTGTATGTTGCACGAGTTCTACACTGTTAGAAACTTACACTATTTCCAGGTGAAATATGTCATCTAGTGTTGCCCACTAATATAAATGCCCACTGCTGAGCTGGATTTCCCCCTCAGAATGAGGGGGTTTAATAGTCCACTACGCTGGCCCAATGCGGGTTGGCAGACTTCACACACCTTTGAGAACATAGAGGACTCTCGGGAGTGCAGGTTTCCTCACGATGTATCCCTTCACCGTTATAGCAAGTGATATTAAATTGATTAAAACACACTTAACTCAGAGTCAGAGGTGTGTGCCTGTGTGGGGGAACGAACCCGGACCTCCCGAGTAAGACCCCGATGTCTTAACCACTGGGCTATCACTGCTCTTCTTATGTGCTATCATTGCAGAAATCGTATACCTTACTCCTGTCTGTTAGCAATACTTTCATAAATTAGTATTCGCGGGTAGTTCATTTCATCTTATTTCGAGTAGACAATGTATAACTTTTGTTCCGTACTTTATTTAAAACGATGCGACTCTCTTATGTAACGCAGGCGAAGTGAAGCGGCTCAACTCATTATTAATAATTTATATCATAATTATACAAAAAAAAATATATAAAAAGAGACTAGATATTACTGAGAGGCAATCTATTCCTCATCGAAGCGAGAGTGGATCAGTAAGCTGTTCAGAAGCTCCTCTCTAAAGTGATGGGACATTTGAGCCGTGGGGTGTTTTACAAGTCCATGTAGAGTTGAGGGTTGACTCGATCGGGGAAACCACAACCAACTCATGCCATCACTGAGTCAGACTCGTTTTTTTGGAGTATTTTTTGTGTAAATTAAAAAAAAATCTTTAGTACAAGTTTAAACCAAAGTACTCAGTATGTAAAAGAAGTTTGTAAAAGAGAAACAGAAGATGACGGACCGCTCAGAGACTCTATGGTCTATAACTTATTAATTGTACTTCACTTTATATTTGGTTTTTATTTTACTGTTATTTTTATTTTATTTTTTATGTGGTGTGCAATAAAGTTATAAATAAATAAATAATAAATAATTATGCTCCTAATGATTTCAAATTTCCTGACCTCTTGAATATGTTTTAACAGTAGAATTACAAAAGAAAAAAAAACTACTCTTTACGAGTTTAAATGAAGCCAGCAAGCTTTTACCCGCAACTTCGTTTGCGATATTGAGGTAGTTATATTAGAGTACAGTATTTAATAATTTTATGAGGTAGTCATACTAATTTGACTTCCCTATCCCCCCCTTCAGGGATGATTTTAGATTTACCCGTGTTTCATGACATGATTCGATAATATTTTACACGTGTTTCATGACATGATTCGATAATATTTTACACGTGTTTCATGATATGATTCGATAATATTTAACACGTGTTTCATGACATGATTCGATAATATTTTACACGTGTTTCATGACATGATTCGATAACATTTAACACGTGTTTCATGACATGATTCGATAATATTTTACACGTGTTTCATGACATGATTCGATAATATTTTACACGTGTTTCATGACATGATTCGATAATATTTAACACGCGTTTCATGACATGATTCGATAATATTTAACACGTGTTTCATGACATGATTCGATAATATTTTACACGTGTTTCATGACATGATTCGATAATATTTAACACGTGTTTCATGACATGATTCGATAATATTTTACACGTGTTTCATGACATGATTCGATAATATTTTACACGTGTTTCATGACATGATTCGATAATATTTAACACGCGTTTCATGACATGATTCGATAATATTTAACACGTGTTTCATGACATGATTCGATAATATTTTACACGTGTTTCATGACATGATTCGATAATATTTTACACGTGTTTCATGACATGATTCGATAATATTTTACACGTGTTTCATGACATGATTCGATAATATTTTACACGTGTTTCATGACATGATTCGATAATATTTAACACGTGTTTCATGACATGATTCGATAATATTTAACACGTGTTTCATGACATGATTCGATAATATTTAACACGTATTTCATGACATGATTCGATAATATTTTACACGTGTTTCATGACATGATTCGATAACATTTAACACGTGTTTCATGACATGATTCGATAATATTTTACACGTGTTTCATGACATGATTCGATAATATTTTACACGTGTTTCATGACATGATTCGATAATATTTAACACGCGTTTCATGACACGATTCGATAATATTTAACACGTGTTTCATGACATGATTCGATAATATTTTACACGTGTTTCATGACATGATTCGATAATATTTTACACGTGTTTCATGACATGATTCGATAATATTTTACACGTGTTTCATGACATGATTCGATAATATTTTACACGTGTTTCATGACATGATTCGATAATATTTAACACGTGTTTCATGACATGATTCGATAATATTTTACACGTGTTTGTTTCATGACTTTCAACAAAGAACCTTCATACTGAATTTCATTCATTCAAAAATCCTTTCTTAGTGCTCCCCTACGTTATAAAAGGAACCCCTGAGCAAAATTTCAAGTACCTAACCCTTATAGTTTAGGCCCTGCGTGGATATGTCAGTCAGTCAGCTTCTCCTTTTATATATATATAGATATTTAATCCGCGACACTTCCCTTCCCGCGAAACTGATATCTAGTATTGTTTACATACATCATAAAAGTGTGTGTGTGTGTGTGTGTGTAAAGCTATCGAAAGGTTATCCTGAAAATAGTAATGTCTTTTCCAGAACGTTCCAGAGATGCAAGGATATCCATTGCGTTAGAAGAAATATCGCAATGTTATTCATTTAAATAAATCAAACGTGAGGCTATTGCCAAATTACGTCACGATAAGATAATAGTTTCAACAAATACTTAACACAAATGTTAAAATACACAATATACACGTAATGTAGTGAAATATGTTAGAGTTGCGGAAATATGAGGGACATCACAGATAAGCAGTGGCGAACTAATATAGAGCGGCAGGAGAGCCCTCAGCGGACACTCCACGATGAAGCCCAGCCTCTGCCTCTACCTCTGCTTCCTGGGACTGCTGCAGGTATCTAATAATATTTGCTTTACTTGAAATATTCGTGATTATTTTTGAAGTAAATAATTTTTGTACTAAAATTACCACAATATCGAGCAAATTTTTAAGATGCGGCAACACTGTCACCTTTACTGGACCCTTAGTAACGGACACGACCAATCGTATTGAGAAGTGTTTTAGCTCTTTAAAAAAATATATTTAAAAAAAAGATTTTACTGAACTTCGCAAATTAATATTTTTTTTGCAGTATTATACTTCTAATCAAATTTATAAAAATAAATTGCGATTAAAATAAACTGATGCTAATTCGCAAATTTAAAACGTAACTTGCACTTAGCACTAAGTATGTAATAATCATTATCTGGTAACTATTACATTTTTATACTAGTGACTCACTCAATCACTATAATGTGTTATGTTGTATATTTCTTTACCTATTAACACTTACTTTGTCCTAGCGCGCATTTTCAAAATGCCTGCCAGCAGCAAGCGTATGCTTGTCCCCGCCTGCGATAGATCTGCTACTGCCATCGTTACCGAGCCCTGCAGCGCTGCCACTGCCCTGCTCGCCACTGTCTGCGGACCTGCCACTACTCACTCCAGTACTGGCTTCGACTTTGTCCGCCTCGCTAGCAGCTACTCTACCGCCTCTATTGGAAGCTGCGCTACCCACAGTGCTCACTTCGGCATTAGCAGCCGCCGGGCCACTGTTAGGAGCATTACCTTGTGGGGCTCCATCTCCTTTAGTGTTACCAGCGACACCGTTGCCATTACCGGCGGCTCCGTGTGCTTTACCAGCAACACCATTGGCGTTACCATCGCCAATTGCTTACGCTGCACCAGCACCTTGTTATGCAGCACCAGCCCCGGCACCTTGTCATGCAGTAACAGCCCCGGCACCTTGTTATGCAGCACCAGTACCAGCACCTTGTTATGCTGCACCAACCCCAGCACCTTGTTATGCTGCACCAGCCCCGGCACCTTGCTATTCCGCACCAGCCCCTGCCCCATGCTATACCGCACCCGCACCATCCCCTATATATTATCTATAGGTAATAATAATTGTTCTTAAATGAAAAATAAAGTTTATTAAACCTATAATAATCGGGTCGATAAAATTACAATTATTACTTTTATTGAGATAAAAACAGAAAACCAAAATCAATATATTTATGTAAAAAATAACTGTATATCTGGTCTACCACATCTAAAATCCATTTGACGATGTCTATCAATTGCAGATAAGATTACTACTTAATCAAACATAAAATATATATAAATAAATAAAAATGATCACAGTAAATAATTACGTGCAAATTGACACAAACATTACATTCTAAGTATAATTACTATAAAAATAATACTTTAATCTAAACCTTTTTTTGTAACTAAACCTAAAGGGAAAAAAATCTATATAAGGCCATAATAGACAAGGGTGAAGCTTTTGACATGAATTCGATACTTATTCTAATAAAAAAGTTGGAGGACTCAGATACAAGACGTAAATAACTAGTTTTATTTCAAACTTATTTAGCCAAAGTGTTGAAATTAGAATTTAGTCAAACATCGATTTCACCACTACATATGGGGTGCCTCAGGGGAGCATCTTCGGCCCTGGCACTTGACTTGACTTAAAAAAAAAACTCACCTTTAATCAAACCAAAATATTAAGTTTTCAACATTTACTTATAAATCAAATGTTTTGTCGAATTTAGATTTATATTTATAAACAACTTCCACTCTCAGGAAAACATCATCGTATATCATCACCCATATACTCATTGTCCATCATTGCTCCACCACTGCTGAGCCAGGTCTCCTTCTGTGCATGTTGGCAGACTTCACACACCGCCAGAGAACATGGAGAATACTGAGGAGTGCAGGTTTCCTCTCAATGTTTTCCCTTCAAAAAATATATTATTGTAACTCGGAAGACATTTACTAAAATTACGTTGTGGTTATATCATATAAAAATTTTGCTTTAAATACTCAAAGCGGAGCGAGGGCAGGCTGCTTGTCTGACATACTCGTAACTATGTGAATATTCCCATACAAGAGCCTCAGGCAAGAGTGGTCTTGTCGATGATCTTTCTAATAAAATAACTTACGTTACATTAGCAAGAAATGGTTAAAGATAACGCTAATGCATGTAAACATGTAAATAAGTTAGATTTTACAATTTATTTTAGTCGACTAGCCCTCGCTTCGTTGGGTTAAAAAACATTTTAAGTGAGACCTTCAGCAATACAAGTGATAAACAAACATGCAAACAAAAAATATTGACTGTCTTCTATTGGTTCTATTGGTGTTGTAGCGACCCCTCACATTATTGGAAAATAAAAGTAAAATGTACTGAATAATATTTATTTAAAACAAGTTTGGTTACAGAATTTAATATTACATTAAATTCCAAACGAAAATAGCAAACGAGAGCTCATTTCAATTATTTATACAAAATGATGAAATAAACGTCACGCCGCGACACCGCCCACAACCGATAACTAACATTACTAAACTATTACTAATCTATCTACGAAACACATCTACGTATTATTACGGATTATTACAACAAATAATAAGTACCTGGCCTGTCAAAATTCAACAGTAATGTGACGCCATCTTTGATACTGTTTCCCGCCAAAGCGATGACAAATAGAGCTTGCCTTATGCTTGGGTAGGGTTGCTCTATATACATCGATATTTACCATTCGTAATATCACGACATTTGTTTGTATTGGGATTTGTAATTTATCACAATTTAAAAAAAAAATGTATTAATATTAATCTGATTTTTGAATTTAATTGGTCTTTTATCGATGCATCGAAAACATCGATGTTTCAATTCGATATAATAAAAAACATCGATGCAAATTTTACAAAAAAATATCGATGTTTATTGAATTAGAAAAAATCGCATTATTTATATCGATATGTAAAAAAACTTAACATCGGTAAAAAATATCGATATATCGCTAAAACGCTTTGACCCATAACCTTGAATCATAAAGTCTTTTTTCTTCCCTGAGACTCAAAAAGTTCAATAATTGAATTATTATATAAAAATGAAATAACAGAGCAATAATGTACTTGGCAAATTTACAAGATGGCGTTATAAATATACAAATAATTTATATCTAGATACAATATTATCTTAATACATGATTTCAACCTAGACGGGTTAGTACAAAATAACGATTTATCTATAATGTACTTCGATATATCGTTAAGTTAAATAATCGAAAAGGTATATATGTAAAAGTACTTTTATGATTAAGTGTTAGGGTCGGGTAAGGGCTTTATTTCACTTTCGCTGTCCCAACAAACAATATCGATATGTATCTATTGATAAATCTATCGGGAATATATCGATACATTTTTATATCGATATGATAAAAAATATCGATATATTTGGAGCATAGAGACGGTAATTTTGTTAAGCAGGTCAATGACCTAATAGTGTGATAGGCTTAACAAGTATCTATAGTCTAAGGGACTCATACACGATGGTTTCCACAAACTAAAAATTAAACTACTTTTATTTTTACATCATTTAAATGTGCTAACTTATTTATTTTATTAAATATCTAATATAAAACGTGTTTACAAAATCCCGTCCAATCGAAATGAGGCGTTAAAGAATTTTTTGTAGAAAATTTTCCCTACAATCGAGCAAATTTTAAAGATATGGCAACATTATTTCTTATTATTGTATAATATGTAGAGTTCGTGCGTAATTGCGTTAGTGTGAGAGTAGGACAGTAAATGATTGAGATAATAAGTGAATAGATTATTAAAAATCCTTCATCACTAGTCAAAGGCACCACACGTTACACTGCTTGGATAGTTTTGAAAACACTCCATATAACATAAACACCACAGTTTGAGAAGCGCAGTACGGCATCTATTTCGCTAATTGTAAAAAAAAATACAAAATGACTAGAAGTTTTGACTGAGATTCTAATTCAGATAAATTTATATTAACTTCATGTGAGTTACTAATATATCGGCTATTTTGGTTTTGTTTTGGATTTTTGGTATAAAGGAGAGCGCTAATTTGTCAACCTGTCCGGACACCACACGACACCAAATCGATTAACACATCCCATAATAAATCAAATTTAAGTCGAATAATAATCGAGTTGATTCACACATCTCTAGATGTATTACTTAAAAAATGTATTGCTTCACTAACACCCCTACTGCTCGTACTCGAGCTGTGAGGTCACAGGGTTGACAAGTGAGCGTAGACCTCTATCCTATCAGTTCAACCCATACCGGCTTTCAAACTTTGGCATTCTCTTACAACTAATTTGGCCCAATATTGCACTTACTTACAACTACTATACAACAGATGTCGCTACTAGTCCTTTAACTGACCTACTATTAAATAGGACAGAAAAGAAACAAAATACATCTAATATGCTGAGCAATCAGTGATGCAACTCTATCATCATACAGAGGACACTATCGCGTTATGCACACATTGTATAGATTCCACAGATAACGGAACTTACATACAAAAAACTACTTCTAAATGGACCCCAACTGACAGATGTCAATGTCACTGTCAAACATTGTTGCTATACTGTGTGATGTGAACATCTAAAGTATGGCAACACTATCCCAGGTAGTGACAGCAACTATCTCACTTACCCCCTACCCAGGGGGCCATTTCATCTGCCTGCCCCCCAGCACGTGTAAGTGCAAGTGGTACACGCTCTGCGCCCCGTGTACTCCGTTGTTGACGACGAGGCGCCACCCCTGAGGGGCCCGAGCGGCTCCAAGTGACCGAGCCACGAGCATCAGGTGACCCAGGAGCTGGAAATACAGATTAAAAAATAGTAAGAAATCATAGAGTGAATGGAATGAGTAAAAAAAAGTAAATAAGGAGCCATATTTCCCTTAGAGAAGCGAGGGCAGATGAGCCCTTAGCTTGTATAAATTATTATTATTATTACACCTATATTGGAGCGCCTAGTAACATCTCCCTAGTTTTAGAAAGTCTACAACCTCAGGAATGAGCAAAGAAAACATAAAACTATAACATCTTAAATATCACTCATTAACGTACAACGTTATCGCGACAATCTAGCTGCGTGCGAGCGACACTGACACCTAGCGCGGCGACATAGGGGTCACAGTAGCGTGCGGAGGCGCCGGAGCGGAGTCGCCCGATGTTTATCGACTGCATTCCTTCATCATTCGTCATATTTACATGTTAATTACTCGAATCATATTTATATAATCTCGACCATTTTCCTTCTCATGCGCAGGAGTAGGAGTCCCACATTACTATAAATTACCCACGTCCCATTTAATGTTACAACAACCCCAAGTACAATAAATAGGAGCCAAATGGGAGTCAGAATGAGAATGACATGCCAACGTTCCTCTGCATGTTCTGGTTATAAATAGCCCCAATTACACGGATCTGGGGCAGTTAACCCACAAAAAAATAAAATACACATTATCATAGTTAACATGGTAACAAACATAGTTAGTAGTAAGGCTTTGTGACCTCTCTGGTCGTTATTGTGGGGCATTAGATAAAGAAATTCCCACCTCTAGGGGCAATTTAAAATTACCTTTAATATGAATAAAAATATGGAAGTTTTAGATCTATTGCTGGAGAGAAGAAATATCAAAGGAAAGGATGATGAACAGTATAAAAAATTAAAAAAAGTTATAAAAAAGAAAATGATTGAGGCTAAAATAAAGTGGATACTGAGTGAGTGTGAGGAATTAGAACAATTTGATGCTAAGCATGATTCTTTTAATGTTCACCGGAAGATTAAGCAGTTGCTGGGTACCAAACACAATGTTGTTCTATTCTTCTTGACTAAACAGGACATTTCGCTAACACTTTAGATGAAAAGATCAAAGGGAAGACAAGTCAGATTTTCTTTGTATTGAAACTGGACTGTTAATCTCGAAATCTGAAGTATGCTTTGCAATCAGACAGTCAAAGAGAGATAACTCCGAGGAATTATTAAAGGAAAGAGAAGAACATAACATGGACTATGTCATAGATTTTTTCTATCTTATTTACACTACAGGTATCATTCCAAAGGACTGGCTAAGACCAACATTTGTTTCTACCGAAGTCAAATAATCCCCGTACTTATACTATGATTGCTGAACAAATTTAGATATTTTTATCCTACTATGAAGAACAATTCCAGTGGTGTTTGTGTGAATCAACGGTGAATGAACAAGTGAATAGGTCTAAAAGTTAAATATTTTTTACTTCTAAAGAATGCAAAGTTTTGAGCAGAAACTAGTTAATATCAAATACGACAAGAAAGCTGTAATCTAATCAATTACAATTACACTGATAGCTTTGTGCAAAGCATTTTGTTTATCGTAACATCACAATGTGTGTTTGTACATATTGTTTTATTTCTTTACAAATATAGAAGAAAGAGCAGGTCATGTGCTCAGATAAGAAAATCATTAATTTTTGTATATTAGCAGGATATATATGATACTGAAGCTAATTATAAAGATATAAAGTTTATACAAACCTCTCTATCTCCCATCTCACTATCCTGCAACCTCGGAATCCTCCTCTTAGGTATCACAAGAAAATGTACCGGAGCCTGTGGAGCAATGTCGTTGAAGGCCAGACACAATTCATCCTCATATATGATATCCGCTTTGATCTCCTTGGATATTATTTTATCAAATATTGTGGGACCAGTGGAACTTGTGTCCACATTTTGAGCTCGCTTCACTTCATCACTGTAGGGCCTTCGAACAGCTACAGCTGCACCTACAAATATTATACTATAAAAATAAAAAGGTCAATATCTTTATAGTTGATGGACTTATTTGTTACCATTTTTTCTTTTTTTCATCATCACAATCCCTCAATGGCCCACTGCTGAGCCGGGTCTCCTTGTCAAATTGAGGAGGGTATTAGGCCATAGTCGACCACTCTGGCCCAGTGCGGGTTGCCAGACTTCACACACCTTTGAGAACTTTAAGGGAACTCTCAGGAGTGCAGGTTTCCTCACGATGTTTTCCTTCACCGTTAAAGCAGGTGATATTTAATTGTTTAAAGCACACATAACTCAGAGTCAGAGGTGTGTTTCTGTATGAGGGATCGAACTCGGACCTCCCAAGTAAGACTTGAAGTCTCAACCACTGGGCCATCACTGCTTTTTTATTAAACTTTAAAAATAAATAATTGTCTATTGTATTTTGAGGCTTTTTCCATTAGTTGCAAATTAAAGAGTTTATATAATTAAGATGTAAACAAATTGCCCCTTAGGGTTTCTTGTGAGGAATAAATAAGAATTTGGAAGGAAATAGAATTTCTGAATGCCTTTGAATTCGCCGGCGTTCTCACCTCGCGACAAATCGTACACATTAGTAGGATAAGTCTTCTTCAGACGGAACTTGAGCGCGCGTTGAAACACTTTATTAAACATTTTTCGATAAGAAAAACACAATTAACTAAATATCATCCTCTCACTGATAACATTTGGTTCGATTTTAAAATTTTCCGGAATTTGATAGTTTTGACAGTGACAGCACAGATCAGTGTTACCAACTTCCAAAAATATCTCCCTATAGGTTAAGTAGAAAAAATAACCCTAACAAATTAAAAATAATATAACCACTATAAAAATAATTTCCCCCTAAATTTAGGAAAAACCCTCTAAGTTGGTGTCAGTGTCCGTAATCAGATGTTGGCGCTACTGTAGATTTACACATATGTGCATTTATGATGACGTATTCATAGCGCTTTCAATAACCCTACATTACTGATATCGATATTAGTGATGTGCCCAAAGTCGATACAAGTTGACGTCGTCACTACATAATAATAATTTTTTCTTTACATTTTGTCGCTGAGCTAGTACAATAGTACGAAGCCATAGTATTTAAAGATGATTTATTATTTTAAGATTTTTTAAAGACTATTGTGACTAGTAAAGGATGAAATCAAAAATATGTTAGGTTTTATTAAAATATTAATACTATAAAATATCGATATGAAATATAATTATAATTAACAAGAAATCACGTGATTTCTTGTTAAACATGAATCTCCACAAAGTAACGAATGAATTCAATATATAATTTTAATAATTTGATCAAGTAAGCGTTATTAAATTATTTAAAGGGAGGTTTTAAATATTAACTTGGCAACACAGGCCTACCATCACCAAACATAGTGATGGTATTAACGGCTTAAAATTGACAACGCATTTAAACGTTTTCCTAATTTAATAAGCGTGCTTTTAAAAGAGCTTTTCACTTACACAAATTTATTCTACTGTTCATGAAAAGGTATATTATTTCTAGTCACAATCTAAACCTGAAGACCAAAAAAAAAGTTCACCAACAAATGTTAGCAACACTGTGTGTTTATAAAGTAATAGTAGCGGGTAGATCATTTTATATTATTTCAAGTGTACCAAAGTGAACACAATATAAAACCTTGGGTGCGATAGATTAGTCTCAGTCTCTCTGGTGTTTTCGCGCAGTGCATATGGAAGTTAGTGTTATAGTGTCGCGGCTTTAAACCTGCTCCTGGGTCTCAAGCCCCAGGCACTCGCCTCAGTCTAAATTGCATGCGTATACGTATTGCTGTGCAGTAATGTGTATCATATCTCTCTCATAGTACTTAGCGCAAATAATCTTAAAATAATAAATATTTTAAGATATGAAAAAATAAAGTAACGCTTTCTATCTGTCTGTCTGTTTGCGGGTATATCGATATACTAATGAACAGCCCTATTTGTTGGTATTTATATTTCGTTTTACTGTGCCTGACGCTGAGGGTACTTTTCTTCACCTCCTGAAGAAATATATAGGAACATGTTTGCTTATGTTATACTTTGTAAGTTTCTGCTGCCGTACTAGGATTACCTGTATTACAGCATGCATCGCCCTACCCTCCACATCCAGTAGCGGACCTAAATGCAGAATATACATTAAATAATAATAAAATTACAGAAGTAAAACTTGAAATTTATAAAAGGAATAATCTGAATAAATATCATCTGAATATACAGGATGGATTTTTGAGACGGGTCAGTAAGGGCAGGTACCTTAACCGTTATAGCTACAGGAAAACATTCCTAAGATATTCTGAACTGCATTCACAGATTTTTGAGAAAATGTACGGTCAGCGAAAAAACTGCTAAAATCAAAAAAAAAATTGTTTATGTCTATCGATCCTATTCCGTATGGGGATCAAAAGACTCTATGGGAACATTTAAGGTTTGAGTACTAAAAATATGAGATATCGCCAAAAACATTTTCTATATTGTACTGAAAAACGATAAATCAACTCGTCATATTTTTATTGCCAAACAATCCTATTTCTTATTGTGATTAAAAGATTCTTTAAGGCCAACTGAAATTTAAATACAAAAACTATGACACAACATGTCACACCAACTTCAAAATAGGTGATCAATGAGAGTGAACAAATAGTGTGTCGCTATGTCACGGATATTGGACCTCTCGGACGAAGGATCATGTGAGTTCTTACGTCTTATTTATTATGAGTCTCTACATTGTGTTTAGATGTGTTAACACAACCTTAGGTTAGATTTACGTTGAGTTAGGTTAGGCTTTTTTTTGTTTACGTAGGGGAAATCTTCTTAAGATACCCAGTGGGAAGAGCCGGGTTATGTAGGATTTGTACCCACTAAAACCCCTGCGGCTTCCGTCTTCTACACGACGAAGAACCACGTGAAATCGGTAGAAACGCATCCGCTGTTCTTCTTATGTCGTGCTGCACTCGTGGTACGCCGAGCCTCCACTTTGCGCACCCACGACTCGAGGGAACGTCCTGTTTCTAATGCCCTAAAACGTAGGGGCTTGTGAGCTGGTACGACTGACAGCGCCAATACGACGCTTACGTCTTGGGCGAGCGGGTTCAGCTCTTTCCCGATCTCGCTCCGCCGTCTCCTTCTTGATCATAACGGTCTCGCAGAAGGAGACTACAGCTCTTCATGCCGCATCTCTGCCCAACATTGCGGAAATAGGTTAGGCTACCCTTATGTTAACCTAACCTAAGTCAAACAGTGAGACCAGGCAATGGAGGCGAGTGTCGTAATTACATAAAGGGATCCCTTAAGCCTACACCTTTATCCAAAAACTACTGAATTATTAGATTCGGTCACATCAGTCATTCCAATCGGCCCTTTCTCTTCTGACATGTATAAATCTAGTTATATACTTAAATGCATTCATTTTTATTTATTTATTTAATCTCTTTATTGTACAAAAAAAGATGCTATATACATATGTTACAATATAGAACAGTATGTACAAACCTTTACATTTTGTAAAGATTAATCAAATAGGCAAGACGGTGGCAGATTTAGGACAAATTTATTGTGTACTTTTAAACTAGGCTAAAATTATATATCTTATTAATATATAAATAATAACAAAAACCAAAAAAAACAAAAAAATACATAACTAATATATATATATATATATTCCTAAACACATATATGTTTATATATTAATTAAATTGAATTGTTTCACGATAATTTATATGTCGGAGCATAGTAAAAGAATATCGATTAATCGAATCGTTATCGTTGTCTATGGCGTTGGAGTGGGGTAGTAGTCACTTCCGTTGTTTTGACAGTCTCTACCCTCGACCCTTTATATGCGATCGACAGTCTAACTGAAGTCTTAGTCGTGCGCGGTCTCTCAAGAAGTGAACATCATCTAAGTAGTGATAGTGATAGTGTCAAGTGCAGTTTAGTGTGGAAGTGCTGTCCAACTAGGGTCACGTAAGTCCTTACAATGTAATTGCCACGTGGTTAAGTAAACACAATGTTAGGTTAGGTTAGCCTTGTGTTAGATTCGGTTTATGTGCATTTAACCTTGGGTTTAAACAGAGAGCCTGAGCAGTGGAGGCGAGTGTTATGATCATTTAAAGGACGTCCTTAAGCCTACACCTTGGTCACAAGTCCAAGGCACTGCTTAGGTTTCTCTCGTAATTGTTAAAGATCATATTTGATAATTTATCGGTTCAGTAGAAGTATCTACATTGCGTTTACCCAATATTCCATTCAATACCATCACCCCCTTTTAGTGTTCCCCAATATTCCCCATCTTCCTGCTTCCATCTCCTTTCACATCATTTTAAAATCCCCGACATATATATTATTTAATCGCCTTAATTCGCTCTAATCTTGTGCAGTTATAACGGAAT
Source organism: Limenitis camilla (assembly GCA_905147385.1). Classification (NCBI taxonomy): domain Eukaryota; kingdom Metazoa; phylum Arthropoda; class Insecta; order Lepidoptera; family Nymphalidae; genus Limenitis; species Limenitis camilla. The sequence goes on along the minus strand of LR990252.1, from coordinate 245,676 downwards.
CCCAATCAGCATTGCAAAAATCAGTTTTAGGGGTTCGTAATCAATATTTCGAGAATCACGTTGAGAAATAATTTTATATCTACGTTTTGGGGAACGAACCTTGTAGGAAACATATATCAAGTCATGTCTAAAAAAAGCACAGGCATTCATTTGTCCAAAAGATTGAACATGGCTGGGGGAAGCAGTAATAATTAAATCTAATCAGGACGGTGGACCATTGTGCGGATAATGGGTGCCGTTAAGGGGCAAAACATGTAGGTTAAGGGAATCGAGAACAGATCGAAGTGTACGACTACGAGAATCGTTTTTGATTAAACATGTATTAAAGTCGCCCATTACCAGAAAGTGCTCGTACTGAGGCCTCAAGTCCAATATCAATCGTTCAAAGTATTCGAAGTAGTTAATGGTAGCGTTAGGACTGTAGAATACCCCGAGTAACACCTTGGTATAGTGAAGTGTAATACTTATAAGATATTCCAAATTATTGAAGCCTGAAGTTGATTGAGCTACCACCGTACATGGTATGTCGCCTCGTAAGTAAATTGCAACGCCACCACAACCCACCATTGCGCCATTGTTATCTTTTCTATAAGTTCTATCGTTTCTTATTAGACGAAAACCTGGTATAGGAAATAGTGTGGACGAAAGAGAGGGCTTGATTGCATGCAAATGTTTATTGGAGGAGGTAAGCATATCTGTATAATGGCCAGGGACACTTTGGGCATTGATGTGTACTACATTGAAGGTTTTTGGAAATGACGCAAATGTGCTATTAATTTTATCGCCTAAATCAAACGTATCACTAATTTCGTTACCTGTACTGATGAAGCTATCAGAAGATGAGCATAAAGAGAAGAATTCGCTTTGGTCACTAAGTACGGACTCATTTGCCATTGTTATAATGCTTAATCACTGCAACTAATGTTATAGAATTATAAATTATCGATATGTATATATATAGTTAATATATTATATATATAGTTATTATATTAGGAGGTGTTAGTAATAGAAATTAACTAAATAGTGTCTTAATTAAGATGAAAATACAGTTAATAGTAATTACTCCGCAAAATAAAAGCATTGAAATTCTACAGAACACATATTGTTAAACTTAGGAAATATAGCAGATCCGAGAAAGAAAAAAAAAGTTTTAAAAATATGTGAGAAACATATAACGTACAGGATTCAATTAAATCAATAAAAACAATTGGTTGTATAACAAATTAAAGAAAAATAAGTTTATAAACGTTTGATAATATTTTTTATCTAAGGTTCTATGTGAATTTCAACTTTATTTGACTTTCTCTTTAAAAGCGTATGTTTATGAAGACATCGGTTTTATTTAATAGATTAAAGTTAAAATATCAATTGTTCAAATATTTATGTTTACAAGTGTGTTATTTTACAACTTTAACTTATATTTTTATGTACCCACTATTAAGTAATAATATTGTTTAGTTAGTTTAATGTATACATCTTTTACTTTAAACATTAACCATAATAAATGTTATTTATGTATAGAAAATAATGACTTAAAAAAAAGTGAAACATGGAATTGTGATAATAAATATGGATTGATGTGAGTTTAGTGAATAGTTAACAAAGTGCTATTTGGTTTTAGTAACTGAACGAGGTGATCGGGCTTTGTTTGTTCGGTTTTTATCTTCGGATGTTTCAATCACGTCTTTGGCTACAGTACCAGATGATATCAGCTGCTTGGTGTCACGAAGAGAATTAATTCGTCCATAGAAGTTATCTTGCGCTGAGTTCCATTCGAGCATCTTACAGTAACTTTGCCATCACTCGTCCAACAATTCTTCACTCCAATTAATTTGCGAGCTTCAATAAATACTGCATGTCGTGTGCTCGTCAAGAATTCCGAGAGTGTTAGACCAGAGTTCCTCAATTTACTTTTTGATGACCAGATTTCGTTTCGACATCTTAAATTTGTAAATTTAAGAAGTATGGGTCGTGGACAACTGAGTATTTTTAATACATTTAGGCACTAAAGTTTTTCACCACACCTAATAATTATTCTACATTTCCGTATTTTAAATATTTAAATCACTGGACAAATATCTGTACACTTTTGTGCCTACCCACCAACTCGAACTCGATGCATTGTCGTATACTGACTAACTTCTTCGGTTATTCAGAACAGATGAATCGTAATTTAGTTAATTGTGATGTTCGACAATTGTCTGAATGTTGATATTTTTAGTATAGTTCGCTGGGCAACTTCAACTGATTTTATTGTTGTTTTAGACGCACCACTCCATGCTGATACAATAGGAGTAGTATAAGTGGCTGACATAAATCAAGGTAAATTCGTTTCAATAATTTTGGTTCCGTAATATTTCTGATAGTTTTGATTCATTAACGGTATTAAAATCATTCTGGGCAGCATCAAATACCTCAAGTTCCAAGTTTTTGCTCCAAATAGTAGTGCAGTGTCGTAAGCGTAAGACTTTGGGGAGTGACAGGGAAGGCAAATCATTAATCTATCTATACATATAATAAATCTATAGACCTGCCGTGTCTGTACATTGCGTGTATATTAAAAAAATGAGCGGAGGGGTATTCAAATAACCTATAGACAACATTTCAAAAATTTAAAAAAAATTATCTGTTTGTTGTTTGTCGTTTGTTTGTGCGCGATAAACGCAGAAACTACTGACTCCACTCGAGTGACGTTTGTATATAATTGTAGCGCTAACTGCGGAGTAACATTTAGTGTTTGTTGCATCGCAATCGGTTCACTCAATCAAAAGATATATTCATTTACAAATTTTATTTACGTAGTTGAACCTGTCACACGTCCTGTAGATGGCGCCACGTGTTAGTTAACTGACTCATAATATAATCACTAATCTATATTTGGATTTTACAATACTATTATGTAATATTTTACAATAATATAAAATGATTTTTAAATTATTAAATAAGATGTTTTTGAAGTTTAGCTACATGTTGTTTATTTTATTAATTTTCTTTTTCTTCTGTCATATAGATGGCGTTGTCGGTGTAAAGTGTAGTTATTATGTATTATTTTATACTTATCGGTTTTCAACCGACTTCAAAAAAAAAAGAGGTTATCAAATCGGTTGTATTTTTTTAAGTCTTATTTGGATAAAAGTCTAAACTGTCTAGGGGTCTTTTTGGACCTCCAGAAAGCATTTGACACTGTATCAGCAACAATACTATTAAGGCGTTTAGAGAATATTGGAATAAGAGGTGTCGTTTTAGAGTGGTTCACATGCTATTTGTCAGGGAGATCCCAATGTGTTAAAGTCAGTGGCAAGGCTAGTACTGAATCAGTTTGTGAATTCGGTGTTCCACAGGGCAGCACATTTGGCCCTACATTATTTCTTGTTTACATCAAAGAACTTGCTGAGCTATCCAATATTGAAATAATAATGTTTGCGGATGATACCGTCTTACTATTTCACGGAAATGCCTGGAACATTGTATTTAAAAATGCAGAAGAAGGACTCGCAAAGGTCTTAGCTTGGTTGGAGGAGACCAAGTATGTATGTTTTAGTAAAACAGCATCAAACAAACCATCTCAGCATTGCACTCTGAAATTACATACATACCCCTGCAACCGTGCTGTGAATAATTCTTACTGTAAATGTGTGGCTCTTAATCAAGTAGACTCAATAAAGTATCTAGATGTAATAGTAGACGAACGTCTTAACTGGAACCTGCACATTACAACACTATCCCTAAGAATCAGAAAGCTTATATATATATTCAAAAACTTACGCATAGTTGGAGATACGAAACTCTTAATTGAAAAGTACCAAGCACTTTGTGAGTGTCTTGTAAGATATTGTATCTGTGCTTGGGGTAGTGCAGGAAAAACACTATTATTATATGTAGATAGAGCCCAACGCGCTGTTCTTAAAGTAATTTTCTTCCTACCTTTTAGACATCCCACTGTTGTAGTATATGAACAAGCTGGTGTGCTCTCTGTAAGACAAACATATATATATATGTCGGGGATTTTAAAACGCTGAGAAGGGAGATGGAAGGAGGAAGATGGGGAATATTGGGGAACACTAAAAGGGGGTGATGGTATTGAGTGGAATATTGGGTAAACGCAACGTAGATACTCCTATTGAACCGATAAATGATCAAATATGATCTCTAACAATTACGAGAGAAACCTAAGCAGTGCCTTGGACTTGTGACCAAGGTGTAGGCTTAAGGACGTCCTTTAAGTGATCACGACACTCGCCTCCACTGCTAGGCTCTCGGTTTAAATCCAAGGTTAAACGCACATAAACCGAATCTAACACAAGGCTAACCTAACCTAAGGCTAACCTAACCTAACATTGTGTTTACTTAACCACGTGGCAATTAAATTGTAAGGACTTACGTGACCTTAGTTGGACAGCACTTCCACACTACACTGCACTTGACACTATCACTATCACTAGCACTACTTAGATGTTCACTTCTTGAGAGACCGCGCACGACTAAGACTTCAGTTAGACTGTCGATCGCATATAAAGGGTCGAGGGTAGATACTGTCAAAACAACGGAAGTGACTACTACCCCACTCCAACGCCATAGACAACGATAACGATTCGATTAATCGATAATCTTTTACTATGCTCCGACATATATATATGAAATTTTAAAAAGATACCATAGAAAATGTATTCCAAACGTACCAATGAAAAACAAAAGGTTATTTCGTTGCCTGCTACCATATAAAAAAACAGTTTTTGGACAAAAGAGCTTTAATTATCAAGCGCCAAACATCTATAACAAATGTAATAAAACATTTTTAACAAAAAATTGAACCGACTTCAAACTCTAAAAAATGCACTAAAAAGTAAGAAATAATTAGCTTATTTATTAACCTCCCTTTATTAGGACAATAATAAAAAATAAAATAAAATAAAATAGCCTTTATTGCTGCTTTCCTTACAATTATTATGTACATGCCTACTTACTAAACACTTATTTAATTTAATCTATTATATTATATGAACTATCGGCAACTGGATATTTGTGAAGGACAGCTTGCCTGTCGACAAAGGCCTCCTTTAAAGATTTCCAGGTATTCCTGTCTTTTGCTAAACGGGTCCATACCGGACCAGCCACTTTCTTAAGGTCATCTTCCCATCTTTTGTTTTGTCTGCCTCTATTTCTTTTGCCATCTCTTGGGTACCATTCTGTTATTAACTTAGTCCATTTTTCTTTACTGTCTCGTAACATATGTCCCGTCCAACGCCATTTAAGCTGTTTGTAGGCAGTGTGTGCATTTTTAAATTTTTGTTTTCGTTTTTATTTTTTGTAATTTTACTTTATCAATTCTTTTTATTCCTAAAATACTCCTTTCCATTCCATTTTGGCAGACTTTTAGTTTATTTTCTTGCAGTTCTGTTAGCGCCCATGTCTGGCATCCATATAGTAAACATGGCATAATGCACATTTCATATACTTTCTTTTTTCCTTTCATTGGCATTTCTTTATCCTTCATTATTTCTCTAAGAGACCAAAATCGTTTCCAGGTATTAGTTATTCTTCGTTCTATTTCTTTATTCATGCAGTCATCTATATATATAAGTTGGCCCAAATATATATATTCATTTACATATTCTATCTGTTCGTTATTTACTGTTATTTGTTCGTTTGTTACTGCTTGTTGGGAATTAGTCATAATTTTGGTTTTAGTTAGGTTCATTGTTAAACCGGCCTAAAAGCTTTCATCTGATAGCTGCTGCAACAACAGCTGTCCCAGAGTTCCTGCGTCCTCTGAGAACAAAAACAAATCATCGGCGAAACGTAGATGGTTGAGGTTTTCGCCATTTATATTGAGCCCTTTTTTGGTCCAGTTTAAATTCCTGAAGATCATCTCCAGTACTGCTGAAAATAATTTAGGTGATATAGGATCTCCTTGGCGTACACCTCTCTTAATAGAAAATTCGTTACCCGTCGATTCGAAAACCAGCTTGTTCCTTAGGTTGGTTTTTATCTAGTGTGTTGGTAATTCTGTTTAATATGATTTTTGAAAACACTTTATAAATATTGGACATTAAACTGATCGGCCTATAGTTTCTTATATCGCCCTTGTCTCCTTTTTTATGCAGCAGTATGATTGACGATTTGGTCCAGTCTTCCGGGATGATTTCCTTTTCGAGGATCTCATTGAACAAATCTGTAAGTATTGGTGCTATCGCTGGTAACGTAGTTTCTAGTAGTTCATTTGTGACTAAATCGGTGCCTTATCTAGCTTTTGTGTTTCGATAGATTTTATTGTTTCTTCCTTTAGAATCGGTTTAATCTCCTCTTCATTTTCTGAATAAAATTCCTCAATTACATGTTTTCCTTTATGACTTTGGTATAAATTTTGATAGTATTCCGTAGCGATTCCTAGTATTTCTGGTCTTACGCTGGTCTTTCTATTATTTTTATTTTTCATATTTGGAATCCAGTCCTTTTTATAATTCATTTCTTTTATCGCCTTCTTTATTCCTCCAGTTTTTTCTATATGTTTTCTTAATATTGTTAGCATTTTAGTTTTCCGTTCTTTTCTGAGTTGTTCGCTAATCTTTTTGCTTATCTCTGCTATCTTTTGTCTATTATTTTTATTGTATTTTCCTTGTTTTATAAGTTCTTCCCGTTCTTGTAATAATTGCTTACTTTTTAATGTAATCGCTGTCTTACTAATCATATTTAATTTTTTTGTTTCTGTTTTTAATTGTTTAAGCAATCTATTGTATTTATCTTGCGTGGATATACATTTTTTTTCTCCGCCTTGCAAGGATATTTCGAGGTTTTTCAAAAGTAAATCAGTGTTACCGGTGCATTCAATAGCTTTCAGGCTGTTGTGAAATAGTCGTGCTCTTTTAACACGGGTCCCTGATAGTTTAGCTCTCACTATTCTATGATCTGAGTTAAAATTAAAGTTTTTTAAAACAGACAAATCTTTAAAAATTTTTATATTGTTAGACATAATAAAGTCAATCACGTTTTTATACCGGCCATTGGGAGAGATCCATGTCCATTTCTTTGATGGTTTCTTTTTGTGAAAACTGTTTAGGATGCTTAATTTATTTTCAATAGCAAAGGATACTAGTCGTGAGCCGTTTTTACTTCTATTGCCAAATCCATGCTTCCCTATGGTATATTCTTCTCCACTATTTTGTTTGCCAATCTGTCCATTAAAGTCACCCATTACTATTATGTTTTTGGATGCGTTTGCAATGGTGAATTGTAGATCTACGTAGAATTTATCGATTTTTATTATGTCTTCTTTTGTATTTGATTCTGTAGGCGAATATGCCTGGATTATTGACCATACTTGGTCTTCCTCACGATCTACAGGTAATTGAATGTTGAGAAGTGCAATCCGTTCTGAAATTCCTCTTAGTTCTTGTATGTTTTTGGCAAGTTTTCTTTTAACCATGAATCCGACTCTGTATAATCCGGGTGTCTCCCCAATATGGTGTAGTATGTATTTTCTATGGTCTTCTATTCTTTCCCCAAATCTTCTCACTTCACTAATACCAGTTATGTCTCATTTTATTTCATCTAATGCTACTTCCAGTTCTTCTAGTTTTTCCGTCGTTCCTAGTGATCGACAGTTTATAGTTGCTATATGTATATCATTATATTTATATTTCTTGTTATTTTTTATCTTTAGAGGGTCGTGGTCATTATCCCCCACGAGGACCAGTCGGCTTGGGGGATATATTAGGACAATAATATACAATAATTGATATTGTTGAAGTCGGTGCCAGTAATAGTACAGATAGTAGTAGTATAATAGTACAATTGTACACACTATTTTGTCATAGGTCGTCCAATAGATATACCTATTACTATTCCATCTTACCACATCTGTTCTTCGCTGGGCTGGCTGGCACTGACTACAAAAATATCAATTATTGTATTTTATTGTCCTAATAAAGGGAGGTTAATAAATAAGCTAATTATTTGTTACTTTTTAGTGCATTTTTTAGAGTTTGAAGTCGGTTCAATTTTTTGTTAAAAATGTTTTATTTCTTGGTTTTTAGTGAATATGTTCTTAAACTCTTTTATCGTTCATCCACTAATTCACTCTCTTATCTGTTTACTTATTTAATCACTCACTAAATCATCAATTCAACATTTACAAAGTACCTACACACTCAACCATGGCATCTTCATCATCATAAAAAAAAAGGGGACCAATCTGTAAGCATATCCTACCAAATACAAAAAGAATTTTTTAATTCGGTTCATAAATGACGGAGTTCTGAGATAACAAAAAAAAATACAACCGAATTGATAACATCTTTTTTTTTTGAATTCGGTTGATAAAATACTTAACATAATAACGCAAAATAACTACAACTTTAAAAAAATTGTACTAACTTGGTTGAGATCCTTAAATTATGACGACACAGAAAAACTTTTAGTAGATGACAAATGATAAATACAATTTCAATACACAAACACACACAGACACACAGACGTACACATGCGCGCACATACACATACACACAACTTTGAGTAGTCTGGGTTATATCCAACTCCTCGGCCACTTACGTTTAACGTGAGTGTGTATTACGGTAGAATGTTTCTATCATACTTTAAGAAATATAAATAATTATTTCAGGTTTTTTAAATTTTTCATTAATAGTTATTATGAAATTAAATTGATTATTATTTTTCTATAACACCTTTTCAAAGGCGGAGTGAGACGGGTCGCACCCCCCACTTCCGGCACGCTACGTCACCGGATCACTCTCCGTTTTTATTTGTTAGCTTATACTTTTGATATAATCATCAACAAGGCACAGGGACCAGCTCAGCGCGTTGCAGGAGTAGACCTGAGTGCTAACTGTTCCTCGCACGTCAATGTAACTTGATGTAGCTCTATCCCGCTCTATCCCGTGGGCAACCCTCACAATCTCTCCACTAATATAGTATAGCGGGAAGTTTTAATATAATCTGTAACGTCATTAGTAGAGGTAGGTGCCGGTGGTGTAATAAATTTCGTCGTAATTTGGTAGTTAAGAGTATTTCTTTTAGTTTTAATTTGTGATGTATGTAAATATTTGATAAATAATTTAATCGTGTGGTGAGGTGTACACGTAAAGAAATTTCTGCGCGATAGGTCATACGCAGACGGGGTTGCGGGCACAGCTAGTATTATACTATACTACGATATACATTCAACAACAATTACAAATTATAAGTTTACTTTCAAGCTAAATCTAATGGTATTATATATAACTTATAAAACATTTTTAACAAAAAATTGAACCGACTTCAAACTCTAAAATGTGCACTAAAAAGTAACAAATAATTAGCTTGTTTATTAACCTCCCTTTATTAGGACAATAGTATACAATAATTTATATTTTTGAAGTCGGTGCCAGCAGCCCAGCCAGCCCAGCCAGGGGGACAGACGTGTCTTGAGAGAGAATTATAGTAATAGGTATATCTATTGAACGAACCTGTAACGAAATACTCTGTACGATTGTACTATTATACTACTATGTACTGTACTTCGCATCGTCAAGTCAGTCTCGTCCTTTAAAAAAAACTTAAAGCAAGTTATTCTTACACTACAAATAAACACTCCACGATAGCTTAAGTTTCCATGTACAAACAGAGTATTTTTTAATTCTTTTTTAAATTTTATTTATTATTTATATTATTACTTTTATTGATTCAACCACTTAAACTTATTTATTAACACCTTCATCTAATTTATCTTTAAATGATATTACCACACACTCGCACGTCTCACTCGCGGGAGCCGGCAGAATATCAGTGGCTGGTGTTTAAGTCTTTTGACTTGACAGCAGCTAAAATGCTGAGCCGTCTCCTTTTTCTCAGAATTACACACTGGTGTACTAATTAATTAACTTGTAGGTTCTATGTTCTATGTTTCATATAGTGTGTTTTTTTTTGGAAATAAATGTCTATCTATCTATCTAATTCCCTCACTCATCTGTTTACTTATTTAATCATTCACTAAATCATTAATTCAATATTTACAAAGTACCTACTCACTCAACCATCATCTCAACTACTAGACTGTACCACTCTACTCACCCTTCCATCTCCAATCTACTGCACCCACCCCACAGATAGCCTTCAGCTCTTCAAAAATTATTGGTAAGAACCATCTAGATCATCTGAAAATCGAATATAAACAACCGCACCAAAATGGAATCATTTATAATGTTATTACGACGTCACAGACAGGCACACAGGCACACTGTTAAACTAATAAAACGATGTCATCTTGATCCCATCTGCTTTCACACAACACATCCGCATCAAAAACATTCCATTCTTTCAGGAGCTACGATGTCACAGACAAATACACATATACACTGTTAAAGTTATAAAATGATGGAATCTTTATCTTATTTGCTTCCACACAGAAAAATTCCTCATCTCGTCATCCCCTAAAGATTCACATATACATCTCAAACTTTTAAAACAATGGCATCTTAATCCCATCTGCTTTCACACAGAAAAATTAGCATTAAAATCGGTATAGTTATTCGGGAGCTACGATATAGACAGACAAACATTACCATTAATTAAAAAAAATACTTACAGCCAAAGTACTCTTTAAGACAATTCCATTAAACCCAAACACGACTAGTTTACGTTGTCCCATGCCTGTGTTCCAGTACATACCTTCCGGCGTCATCATCAACTGATGGTAGATGAAGCCGGAAGGTCTAAGAATCTACTGGTAACATCAACATGATAAGTATTTTTTAAATTTCCTCATAATAATAGTTGCTTTACATTCTCAACCATATAATGGCTATCTGTGGTCTTCCTCATCAGTTCCACTTCATCAAATGATAAATTCTGAATACAAATGCTCGTAACCTTTTTAAAAATATCAAAATCACTATATGTGTGCCTATAACTTTTGAGGAGTTCTCTAGATTCCTCAAAGATGCCATCATCAGAACTGGATTTTGAATAAAATGGGACCAATCTGTAAGCATATTCTAACAAATACAAAAAGAAATTTCCATTTCGGTTCATATATGACGGAGTTCTGTGGTAACAAACATAAAAAAAAAAAAAAAAAAAAAATACAACCGAATTGATAACCTCCTTTTTTTTGAAGTCGGTTGAAAATAACTATTCATACAGCGAGACCCAACGAGCTACAGAATTGCTACGTCGCCGCTACGTCGCCGCTACGTCACCGCTACGTCACCGCTACGTCACCGCTACGTGACTAGTGCGATTCTAAGCCGCGAAGGAGAAGCTGTATGCGACACTAGCGCCCTCGAGTATGGCCGCCCAGTGAGCCAGTCCAGCCACGCATCACCACTACTGTGACATAAGAATTTTGAGTTCTATTACTATTGTATCATTTGGTGAAAATTGTTGTTAATGTGATACAGTGAAACAAAGATAAAATTAGAATACTAAAATAGACATTGTTTCATAATTTGTATCTAACATTGCAGTTAAGGATGGCAAGGCAACGTCAGGGCTATACTTATTTGCAGATATTAAAAAAAAAATGGTCCATTCCCACTTCCACTGATATATATGTCGCGGAGAAATAGTTATAATGGTGGTAATTTAATTTATTTGAATAGCAACACTGTAATGTCACAGATTAATAGAAAGTACAGTGTTAGATTCAGTGTCATTGACAGATGGTTGATTGTCGATGGCACGACTTTGACAGTTTGTGTCAGTCTGTTGCAAGTCAGTTCAGTCGATCACTTTTTCCTCGGCTGGCGGAGGCGCAAGACGTGCGTACTGACAGTTAAATATCGGCAACATGGCGGACACGGATAAGCCCAAGAAATCGAATCTATTTGAATCCGCGATAGCAGCGGTGGGATATCATCCAATAAACATCCCACGAGCCTAACGCGATGTCAGCTACCCAACATTGGTAATAGTTCGTGTTATGGTGGATGGTAAGTGCTTGATAAGTCGGCGCTGATAGATCGACTGGAAATGGAGTAAGTCGTATAAAAATTAAGATAACTGATCGCCATTGTGGAAATTCAGGTATGTTCAGTGTTAATTAAAAATACTTTGAGAAGTTATGTCGCACTCCTTTTTAGTGAGTAATATTTTCGTTTTGTATAACATGGATTACTATTTGTGTAACATTTATTACAATTAAAAAAAAAATATTATTATTATACGCGGTAAAGGCCATATTATTGGCCTATTATTCTAAGCGGGATTACTTGAATTAAAATTGAATTGTTACGAATGTAGTGACGTTCTCAATCGATTACGATTATTACAAATTAAAATATTCGAGATGGTTGAACTTTTCGGTATTATGCCGGTTTTACGGGCGTTTTAGACAAAGACTTACTGACTTATTTGTGTAAAAATTGTGATTATGTAAAAGAGAGTTTGGTTGGGATAAACTATTTTGAATATAAATAGTACACTTCTACATTAAATGAAAGTCATAAAACATTGATGTCGATGGATTTGTATCGATTAGTGTCGATCTGTTGGTATAGATTTAGACTATTATCGATATCGATATGATATTAATATCGTAATGATGACTTGTGTTTCTATTTTGTTTGTGTTCCATTTGGTAGGTACTTCGATATTTACCGGTAGGTACCCTCGAGTAACAATATTTGTTTGTTAACCTAATTATTATGATTTGTTTTATTCTAAATATCGTTTTAAAAGCTATGCTTTTGCTATAAGCTTAATTTGAAAAGAAATTTCGTGTATACGGATCTGCAATTATTGACAAATTCTCCATTATCACAGCAGAAATTTGTATTCGTGTAAAAAAAAATGGTGATTTATGGGTTATAATAATTTAATCAATATTTTAATTTCTTAATATGACTGTTAAGTTGTTTGATGTTGGTTTGATGACCTTACACCCCTGTGACAGTGATAACATAATTGGTCACTTCAATATTAATGTTTGCTTTATCTAGAGGTGGAGTTCGATTTAAAATAGTACAGGTACAGATTTGATGCCGAGTAATCAGTGAAATACCGATAGACTAAAATAAAAATTGAAAAGAAAATGCTAAATATTGATGAATTCCTTAGAAATTGTGATATTTATGATATTATAAACGAAATATTTGACCGCTCGTTTCGATCGAATAATTTATTTGGTGTGTGAGTTTCTGTGTCGTGTCCAGTAAGATACCAGAAAATGTTTAGAATCTTTCTAAAACCGGGTTTTAAAAAAAGGGGTTAATAATAATGTTTGTGTTATGTGATCGTATCATTAATGGAAACACTTGGAGGAAATGTGGCAATTGATATAATTTTTCAAATGCTAAATAATTTACCTTATTCGTCCTGGTTTTTAAAAAAAAAAAAAAATATTAATGATTTTCTTGAGTGCGAGTGAAAATTCGTATTTCGAATTAAGCTAATTTGATTTTGTATTTTGCTGTTATTACGAGTAAGATGCTAGCCAAACTTCTGATTTGATTTAATTCTCGATAATATCGCACAATAACATCTGTTTCTCTCGTTTCGAAATAGTCGAATTATGATGTAGTCCGTGAGTTTTCATATTTTTGGAAATAATTTAAAATAAAGTTATTTCATTAGGATGGACGAGCAGAACTGTAGATGATTTCTTTTTTTTTATTATTGATTAATTTTAACAGTTTATCAGTCTGACCGAGTCATCACGTTTTAATCATAAACATGACTGACTAGCGAAAAATAGAACAAAAAGTTACGTTGTGAATTTGATGTGAAAACATCAGAAAGGAATTTCACAGACATTTTTGCGTTACAATTATTTGTTTGATATTATGTGCAAGAATAAATTAGTTAATTGGTGATATGGTTCCATTTCATGAACGTCTCGAATATAGTAAAATATTCGCGAATAGTTTTTATTGTTGTCAAGAATCAATTTTATAATAATAAATTTGAAGGAGTAGTAGTGAGGGTAGTAAAGAGAAATTTTATTACATACTAGCGGACCGTCCCGGCTTGGCTCTCTTATTATTCGGACCTTTGGCGGAGCAGTAGGTCGCTATGGGTCCCTGAGTGTATATTAATGTTCGTAGAATCAGTTATTTAGGTTTATTAGTATCATTGTTGTAGAAGCAGTATAGTAGTGTTTAGTGTGAATGAGATATAACTTATAGAGGTTATTTTTCTCCATGCGCGTTAGCTTGTTAGACCAGTTTGTAATTCAGTATCAGTTAGTGAGCGTGGCATCTGAGAGCAGTATCAGTGCTAGTTAGATCGGATGTGTTTCAGTGTCAGTTAATAAGCGTGGCATCTGAAAGTAATATCAGATAATGAGCACGCCGTAGTAAATCAGTGCCTGTTATATCAGTTCAGTTTCAGTAGAATGAGTGATGCTAACAGACTAGTATTATCAGTTGTTCAGACCAGTACTCAGATTAAATTAGTAGTCAGTTGTGCGAGGTTTGGGGTCACTATAGGGGAGATTGGAGATCAGAAGCGGGTCAGGTCCCACGTTAACAGTTAATAGTGTCGGTAGCGGGTGTCAGGCCCGCGTTACCAGTTGTAGTGTATAATTCAGTATCAGTACAGTGTGGTACTATACACGTTTGATTAGTTTTCATCTACTTATTCGCTCGGGCACCGAGTATATTAAGAAGGTGCTCGGCGACAATGAATGAGGATTATCATAAAAGCGTTAAAATAGGTGAATTAGGTGACTTGTTCAATGCAATAAAATTTGAACAATTTATGACTGTTAGAAGTTACGCATTGGCATTACGTAATGGTACATTGATGATATCTTTATATTGAATATAAACTTCACTTCTTATCATGTTGATAATGAACTCTATTTTGACGTTTGGTAATTATTACTGATCCACATCTATTAATGGACTGGAGACTTTTTACTTTGTTTGAGAGGGATTGAAAGCATTGTCGCTTTGTCCTTATTGAGCCGTTGAAAGCTTCTACGCTTTGCGGAATTAATGCTGAAAGCCTGAACGCTTTGCGGAATGGTGGTTGAAAGCTTCTACGCTTTGCGGAATTAATGTTGAAAGCTTCTACGCTTTGCAGAATGAACGTTGAAAGCTTCTATGCTTTGCAGAATTAGTGCTGAAAGCTTTAACGCTTTGCGGAATGGTTGTTGAAAGCTTCTACGCTTTGCGGAATTAATGCTGAAAGCCTGAACGCTTTGCGGAATAGTTGTTGAAAGCTTCTACGCTTTGCGGAATTAATGTTGAAAGCTTCTACGCTTTGCAGAATGAACGTTGAAAGCTTCTATGCTTTGCAGAATTAATGCTGAAAGCCTGAACGCTTTGCGGAATGATTGTTAAAAGCTGCTACGCTTTGCATAATAAATGCTGAAAGCTGCTACGCTTTGCGGAATTATTGCTGAAAGCCTCTACGCTTTGCGGATTGAACGCTGAAAGCTTCTACGCTTTGCAGAATGAATACTGAAAGCTTACACGCTTTGTGACGATATTGAGATGATTTCTGTACTTATGTTAATAGCTCTTCATTGTGTTTAACTAATGATAAAAAATCTTAGTTAAGTAATGCTAAAGCTGTTACGCTTTGTGGCACTGATGATGATAGTTCTTATGGTTCTTTGAAACTCTTACGTGTAATTCTTAAACACAACGCGAGAGCGCGTTGCTTGTCAGAATGGCCGTGTCGCGGAGAAATAGTTATAATGGTGGTAATTTAATTTATTTGAATAGCTACACTGTCATGTCACAGATTAATAGAAAGTACAGTGTTAGATTCAGTGTCATTGACAGATGGTTGATTGTCGATGGCACGACTTTGACAGTTTGTGTCAGTCTGTTGCAAGTCAGTTCAGTCGATCACTTTTTCCTCGGCTGGCGGAGGCGCAAGACGTGCGTACTGACAGTTAAATATCGGCAACATGGCGGACACGGATAAGCCCAAGAAATCGAATCTATTTGAATCCGCGATATATATGTTGTTGTGTCCATTCTGATGTGACCCAGGATTCGCTGCGGAGAATACAGGTATTGGAGACAAGTCTCTGAAGCTTATCGGAGTTACTGGTGAGGATGATGTTGAAAATAGTATAGTTTTTGGATTTTAGCACTTTTTTCGTTCAGTTCAGAATATTTAAAAAATTAATGGACGGTCTCCTAGGAACGTTTTCCTGTAACTATAACAGTTAAAGTAACTGCCCTTACTGACCCGTCTATAACATATTCCATAATATCTGATTTGGTCCCAAGTAAGATTGTTAACCTTAGCCAAGGTTACCCGCACTGGTACACTCGACCTTTGATACAAATTAATAAATAAAAATGCGATATCATAAAAAATGGAAGAAGTATGGTCGTTACAGTGACTAGGACTCCTTTACACTTTTAAGAGCTAGACAAAAACGTGTTCAAACAGATTACTATAATTATATCGCTTTTTCAGAAATGAGAAACAGTGAAAATAGCAAATATTTCTGGTCTTTTATTAAAAACAAAAAATCTTCACCTGGTATCCCTGATTCTGCGACCCGTCTCGCTCCGCCTTGGAAGAGATCTTATTAAAAAATAATAATCAACTTCATTTCATAATAACAATTAATAAAAATTTAAAAAACCTGACTGACTCTCTAAATTAATAGTTATTTATACTTCTTAAAGTATTTCTATTATACTATGGTCTACTGGAATACACTTTCATGTTTAATTTTATTAAACACGTCTTAGCGAAACCTTGCTAGAGACATATTTTAATTGTTGGCAAGTGGTGTTTATTACGCACACCTGTGCGACCAGCTGCGGACTGCACGTGGTGTTTGTTATGGACACCTGCGCGCCCAGCTGCAGATTGCACGTGGTGTTATTTCCGGATACGTGTGAAATTGTGAAGACTTTCCCACCAAGATCCTAAAAAAGACTTGCGTGCAATGCGATGGGCTTCATTCGATTATCAGTTGGCAACGGTAGAATATCTCCTCCATCGCTGTTACAGAGTTATTCGGTCGCATATATTTGTATCTTTCGATATTAATTAGGACATTTGCAGTAATTAGAGTTCTGAATGTTATAGTGCCAAATTATCTTTTGTTGTAGTTAAAGTTATTGAATTGTGATTACTAATTAAATAATTTTAGGTATACTTGTGCTTTATATTTTATTTTGTATTAAAACTGTCCTCACTTCTGGTATTTAAGACACAATATATCTACTGAAAGTCGTTGAGGAGAAAATATACTCTTTAGTCTCACCACGAAATGTCTGGAGTAAGTGGCTGAGGAGTTGGAAATAGCGCAGAATACTTAATGTTGACAGGTCTAGGAAATACCACCAAAGAAACTATCCTCATTAGCCTCACCACGACATGTTTGCTGTAACGGGCTGAGGAGTTGGATATAGCGCAGAATACTTAATGTTGACAGGTCTAGGAGATACCACCGAAGAAAATATCCTCATTAGCCTCACCACGAAATGTTTGCTGTAACGGGCTGAGGAGTTGGATATAGCGCAGAATACTTAATGTTGACAGGTCTAGAAAATACCACCAAAGAAACTATCCTCATTAGCCTCACCACGACATGTTTGCTGTAACGGGCTGAGGAGTTGGATATAGCGCAGAATACTTAATGTTGACAGGTCTAGGAGATACCACCGAAGAAAATATCCTCATTAGCCTCACCACGAAATGTTTGCTGTAACGGGCTGAGGAGTTGGATATAGCGCAGACTACTTAATGTTGACAGGTCTAGGAGATACCACCGAAGAAACTATCCTCATTAGCCTCACCACGAAATGTTTGCTGTAACGGGCTGAGGAGTTGGATATAGCGCAGACTACTTAATGTTGACAGGTCTAGGAGATACCACCGAAGAAACTATCCTCATTAGCCTCACCACGAAATGTTTGCTGTAACGGGCTGAGGAGTTGGATATAGCGCAGAATACTTAATGTTGACAGGTCTAGAAAATACCACCAAAGAAACTATCCTCATTAGCCTCACCACGACATGTTTGCTGTAACGGGCTGAGGAGTTGGATATAGCGCAGAATACTTAATGTTGACAGGTCTAGGAGATACCACCGAAGAAAATATCCTCATTAGCCTCACCACGAAATGTTTGCTGTAACGGGCTGAGGAGTTGGATATAGCGCAGACTACTTAATGTTGACAGGTCTAGGAGATACCACCGAAGAAACTATCCTCATTAGCCTCACCACGAAATGTTTGCTGTAACGGGCTGAGGAGTTGGATATAGCGCAGACTACTTAATGTTGACAGGTCTAGGAGATACCACCGAAGAAACTATCCTCATTAGCCTCACCACGAAATGTTTGCTGTAACGGGCTGAGGAGTTGGATATAGCGCAGACTACTTAATGTTGACAGGTCTAGGAGATACCACCGAAGAAAATATCCTCATTAGCCTCACCACGAAATGTTTGCTGTAACGGGCTGAGGAGTTGGATATAGCGCAGAATATTTAATGTTGACAGGTCTAGGAGATACCACCGAAGAAAATATCCTCATTAGCCTCACCACGAAATGTTTGCTGTAACGGGCTGAGGAGTTGGATATAGCGCAGACTACTTAATGTTGACAGGTCTAGGAGATACCACCGAAGAAACTATCCTCATTAGCCTCACCACGAAATGTTTGCTGTAACGGGCTGAGGAGTTGGATATAGCGCAGACTACTTAATGTTGACAGGTCTAGGAGATACCACCGAAGAAACTATCCTCATTAGCCTCACCACGAAATGTTTGCTGTAACGGGCTGAGGAGTTGGATATAGCGCAGAATACTTAATGTTGACAGGTCTAGGAAATACCACCAAAGAAACTATCCTCATTAGCCTCACCACGACATGTTTGCTGTAACGGGCTGAGGAGTTGGATATAGCGCAGAATACTTAATGTTGACAGGTCTAGGAGATACCACCGAAGAAAATATCCTCATTAGCCTCACCACGAAATGTTTGCTGTAACGGGCTGAGGAGTTGGATATAGCGCAGACTACTTAATGTTGACAGGTCTAGGAGATACCACCGAAGAAACTATCCTCATTAGCCTCACCACGAAATGTTTGCTGTAACGGGCTGAGGAGTTGGATATAGCGCAGACTACTTAATGTTGACAGGTCTAGGAGATACCACCGAAGAAACTATCCTCATTAGCCTCACCACGAAATGTTTGCTGTAACGGGCTGAGGAGTTGGATATAGCGCAGACTACTTAATGTTGACAGGTCTAGGAGATACCACCGAAGAAACTATCCTCATTAGCCTCACCACGAAATGTTTGCTGTAACGGGCTGAGGAGTTGGATATAGCGCAGACTACTTAATGTTGACAGGTCTAGGAGATACCACCGAAGAAACTATCCTCATTAGCCTCACCACGAAATGTTTGCTGTAACGGGCTGAGGAGTTGGATATAGAAGAATAGAATAGAATAAACCTTTATTTGTGTCACACTACGTACAAACTCGAACCATGTATATTAACAAATATTATAATAGTGTAAAATTAAACACACCTTATAAATAAATTATACAACTAACACGTAAAAATTTGCACAGCAGTGTGAAGCCACAAAAAGGAAAATCACTCAGCATGTGTTGGCAACCCTAAGCGAGGTCAGAATTACCAACGCTGGTTTTCAGTGATTCCCTATTTTATTTTTGCGTTTGCGATCAACGGTTACAGTGTTATGTAATAAGATGAATAATAAACTTATAGGTAATAAGAACGCTTAGTATTAGAATAAAATAAAATATATATAAACAAAAAGTAAAAAAATAATGAATAATAACGTTTTGAATTCTCATAACCTTTAGTTAGATATAGTGCGCGAAGAAATGAATCAACAGTAATCCAAATGGTGAGCACTGCATTCTAAAAGTACTGCATATCAGCAAAGACCACTACAGCTTCTATTGTAATGACTTGCGGCACGGCCATGTGTGTTGTGTACCTTTTTGGTTTCTGTCACGAGTGTTAGTATTCTGCCTCTCTAGAAGTGTATTTTTGTAAATCCAGAAGATATGTTTTATATTTTAATTTAAAATTATGAATATTTCTTAGGTCTCGTAACGGCGGCGGAAGATCATTCCAGCACTTAGCCGCAGAGAACTTAAAACTTCCGCGAAACGCAGCCGAGTGGTGTGAAGGAGTTAAAATCATATACGACGTTGCTTTGGTTGGATACGTCCTATTAACATCGCTCGCCCAACTTATTTTGCTATACAAGTAATGCGGGACTTGGGATTTTACAACTACAAACAACAAGGATGCAAAATGTAACTGGCGACGATATGACATCTTTAAAATACCCACGTTATTTAAATATGGTGTGACGTGTGTGTATAAAGGTATTTCAAAACAAAAACGTGCACATGCGTTTTGAACACGTTGAATATGGTTTTTCGTGCGAGCTAAGAGTCTGGGTACTATTAAGGTGTCTCCGTAATTTAACTTAGACAGCACTAGAGTTTCGCACAATACAACCCGTACTTCAGGTTTTAAAAAAGGCCCAATATGGTACAGAACTTTCAATCGATAAAAGCAATTTTTAACCGTATTAAGCACATGTTTCTCGAATCTAAGATTCTCGTCCATCAGTACTCCAAGATTTTTTGCCTCGTGTACACGCTCAATATCGTTATTTTGGATTTTTATTTTTGGTTCTAATCTAGATATTTTATCCACCTGTGTTTTAGATCCTAATATTAAGTATTTCGATTTATTTGGATTATTGCCAAACAATTAGATTCCGACCATTCAAATATACTATCCAGATCTGAGTTCAATTTATCTATTGCATCATTGATATCATTGGGTCGACAGGATATGTATATTTGAATATCGTCGGCATAAATGTGATATTTGCAATGTTTAATTTGCTTAAATATGTCAGCACAATACAAAATAAACAATAGAGGTCCCAATATGGACCCCTGAGGAAAACCCCTGACAACTGGTTTTGATTCTGAATAGTCTAGTGAACCATTATCATTTTTTATTTCAACTATTTGATCTCTAAAACTTAAATAACTAGAAAACCATTTGATAGTATCAGTGCTAAAACCGTAATAGTGTAATTTAGATAGTAATAAAGGGATATTAATTGTATCAAACGCTCGAGAATAATCCAAAAGAACCAAAATTGTACCTTTACCTTCGTCCTGTGAATTTAAAATGTCATCAACAACGTCAATTAGTGCAGTAACAGTACCACGGTTCTTGCGAAATCCAGATTGTTTAATCGGTAAAATGTTATTAGTCTCTAAATACTCAGAAATTTGATTATATACTATCTTTTCTAGGACCTTAGACAGGCATGGTAAAATGCTTATAGGTCGTAGATGCGATATCTCTTTTGGGTTGTTTTTTTTCGGAATTGGCCGTACAATGGCCGTTTTCCATGAAATTGGAAACGTATTAGTAGAAATCGACTTGTTTATTAAATTTGTAATAATTTCTATTGTGCATGGCAGTGTTAGTAACAGCATATCTAGAGAAATAACATTAGCTCCGGTGGCATTAGATTTAAGACTTTTTAAAAATTTTAATACCATGGTATTCTCAACCGTTCTAAGTTCAAAGACAGTTGTAACGTTACAATGAGTGCTAAAAAATGTAATATCACACGAGGACGCCCAATTTCTACCTTGAATATTAAGAAAATAGTAAGTAAATAGCTTTATCAACCTCATGTTTTAATTCTTTATAATAAGCTGTGTGATTGTCTAGCATAGTTTTTCTAGATCTCCTGTGTGCCTCATCTCTCTTACGCATCATTAGTTTCATGTTATATGTTATCCATGGGTAACTAAAGTCTTTGAAATAATTTAATTTTAACGGGGCTAACGTATCAAAAATCAATATGATACTTTCATTAAAAACCTTGATCATGTCATCTATGTTTGGTATAGCTCCTATACTATCCCATTCTATTAAATTTAAAAGTGATTCTAAATGTTCTTTGTCAATATCTTTAATATTCCTGATCTTTAATATAGCGCAGACTACTTAATGTTGACAGGTCTAGGAGATACCACCGAAGAAACTATCCTCATCAGCCTCACCACGAAATGTCACTTACAGTGACTGAGGAGTTGGTATACACATTACTTAATGCTGCAATATCATCAATGTTGTAAAGTCTTAAAATACTTTACAATAAATTTGAAACCAATCAGACTTGTTGGAAATGAGTTAGAGAAGAGTCTTCAAGAGGCTGATAAGATCTTCACACATTTTAGCTCAGAACCATCTACAACAAATTGGTTTTCGTACAAAAAAGTCGCATCTAATCTAATCGCAATCTCTCTCTCCTGCCACAGACAGACATACGGATATTCACGTTTAACGTATAACACCCCGTCGCGTTGTCGGGGATTGAAAAGTATATCCCATTATGATCTGCACATCAGGTATAAAGGCTGAGAGTCTCTGACTGTACTTAGGATATTTCTCAATACAAATTTTGGATTTTATTATAAAAACGCAAATAAATAAAAATTTCGACCGCATCTGCAGAAATGGCGCTGTGGTCGCGTCAGTCTTGCTGTTTTATTCGTGCAATATTACAAAATATTACTGTAACCTATAACTATAACTATAATACATAATAACTACACTTTACACCGACAACGCCATCTATGTGACAGAAGAAAAAGAAAATTAATAAAATAAACATCATGTAGCAAAACTTCAAAAAATCTTTTGATTGAGTGAACCGATTGCGATGCAACAAACACTAAATGTTACTCCGAAGTTAGCACCACAATTATATATGTCGGGGATTTTAAACGATGATGTGAAAGGAAATGGAAGCAGGAAGATGGGGAATATTGGGGAACACTAAAAGGGGGTGATGGTATTGAATGGAATATTGTGTAAACGCAATGTAGATACTTCTACTGAACCCATAAATGATCAAATATGATCTCTAACAATTACGAGAGAAACCTAAGCAGTGCCTTGGACTTGTGACCAAGGTGTAGGCTTAAGGAGCTCCTTTAAGTGATCACGACACTCGCCTCCACTGCTAGGCTCTCTGTTTAAACCCAAGGTTAAACGCACATAAACCAAACCTAACACAAGACGAGGCAATTACATTGTGAGGTACTCACGTGACCTTGATTGGACAGCACTCCTAGCACTAACACAACACTGCACAACACTATCACTATTCAGATACTACTTCACTTCTTGAGAGACCGCGCACGACTAAGACTTCAGTTAGACTGTCGATCGCATATAAAGGGTCGAGGGTAGAGACTGTCAAAACAACGGAAGTGTCTACTACCCCACTCCAACGCCATAGACAACGATAACGATTCGATTAATCGATAATCTTTTACTATGCTCCGACATATACAAACGTCACTCGAGTGGAGTCAGTAGTTTCTGCGTTTATCGCGCACAAACAAACGACAAACAGACACATTTTGATACAGCAGTGATGGCCCAATGGTGAAGGAAAACATCATGAGCGACCTGCACTACAGAGAATTCCCTAAAAAGTTCTCAAAGGTGTGTGAAGTCTGCCAACTCGCACTGGGCCAGCGTGGTGGACTATGGCCTAATACCCTCCTCATTCTGAGGAGGAGACCTGGCTCAGCAGTGGGCCATTGAAGGGTCGTGATGATGAACATTAATCGTGAAAGTATATTCCAGTAGAACGTAGTATGATAGAATTAATTTAGAGTGTCAGTCAGGATTTTTTAATTTTTATTCATTGTTATTATGAAATGAAGTTGATTATTATTTTTTAATAAGATCTCTTCCAAGGCGGAGCGAGACTGGTCGCACCTCCCCCGCATTTCCGGACGTTACGTCACCGGATGACTCCGTTTTTATTTGTTAGCTTTTGATTCTGAGTTCTACTACTAATATTGTATACCGGTAAGCTTTAGAATAATCTGTAACGAGATTAGATGTAAGTGGTGTAATAAGTTTCTTTTTTTTTTTAATATTTAGTAATTAATTGGCTACTGGTAACCTCGACCTGCCGATGGGTCCCGAGGGTTCTCGCTTTGTGTTTGCTTACTTCCATATACCAGATCATGTGATGAGGAGTATACGTAGTAGTAGTAGTATATAGCCTACAGCTTTCATTGATAAATGGGCTATCTAACACTGAAAGAATCTTTCAAATCAGACCAGTAGTCCCTGAGGTTAGCACTTTCAAACAAACAAACTCTTCAGCTTTATATATTAGTATATAGATTGTGTACTTTAACTACAGACTATTAAGATATTTGAACAAATGAATATATTTTTGATATGTGTGTTTCTAGGTGTAGCAACCTTTGATTTTACATGATGGGTCATAGACCAGAGTTAATAAGTAAGATAGCAAAGTGATTTGTACTAATTATAATTGTACTTTTTTATTTGAAATAAAAAACGATTTAATATTCATATTTTTTTTATTCATAAAATTATAACTGACTTCACATTTTTTTTAAATACATCTAAACACAGATATCATGAGTAGACTTGGCTTTACCGAACAGTTTCACAGTAGATCGGTGAGAGGAAGAGAAATAAAGTTTAGCGAGCTTCTATTCATTCATATTTGACATAACATGTAAACCTTTGTTCTACTAATAGCAACTAATTACCACTTTGTCGTTTTAAACTTGTCTCTTACTAACGAAAACCGCAATAAATAAGAAACTAAATGTATCTTTGGTTAGGATTAGAAAACAGTTCATAAAAAAAATATTCATTGCTATTTAAAAATGCATCATGTAGGTTTCCTAATAGTAATAATAGTTAACATTATAGTATTTATTTTATTTATAGAGGGAATAAATGCTCTACATTGTTATATATCATGTAGAGACAGTCTCAACTCGAGACCATGTATTATTCTTTAACTGCTTTTTTGAAATCAGGTTTAACCTGGTTTCGTTAAGACGGCAGAGTAGACAGTGTAGACATAAACACTTAAATTTAACCAATTAACTATAGACAATATATAACAGATATGATGATAGCTAAACACACATCTATTAGAATGTTAATATATATCGTCGATACGATTTATTCTTTAAAATTACTTCATCATAATAATATTGTTGTTGATATTCACGTGTCGTATCATTCTTATTGTGTACATTTTCCATTTCCACTGCGGGTTTATTAGCTTGTAAGCCGTGGACTCAATCATAGCGAGGCGCTGGGATTGGGGGTGGGGGGATGTGGGGGTCGTACAGAACGTTGATGTTCTGGCTTCCCTGAGGTCGCTGCTGGATTATAGCTTCCAGCTGCATAATCCTCCTGCTTGACTTCTCATCCTTCCTAAGTAATTCTTTCACCAACTTGTCATATTGATTCAACCTTCAAATAATTTATAAAGATAACAACAACAACAACAACAACAGCCCAACGTGTAGTGTGTGTGTATATATTTGTTCGTGTGTGTGCGACCTTTAACAGTTGTAAGATGGTCTTGTCCCCTCTCCATAATAATTAATAACTTTCTGTTCGATACATTTTTGCTCAAAGTTAAGAGAAACCAACACAGTTACGACGATGGTTCACGATTAATATTTTAGCACTAAATGCAAGAAAGGCAAGTTTTAGGAATATCATTGGATTCAAAACTTCAATGGAACTTCCGTTTATGATCTCTGGCGGAAAGACTCAGCTCCGCAGCCTACGCGGAGAGTAAGGCAAATGACTGGCAGCTGGGCTCGTTTATTTCAGTTACTTTCACAGAATCATGTCCATCATGTTTTACTGTGGGGAAAAAGAGCAGTTCGGGCTAGTTACAACCTAAGAACCAGAGATTCCCCTTGGAATGTCTTCAATAAAATAAGTATCCTTACGGTCCCGTCACAATAAATCTATTGTAACATTTTGTACATTCGCCTGAACATCAGTCAACATTCAACTAAAAACTAGCAATAAAAATAAAGTTGTGTCGCCGTACTATCGTCTCCACAAAGCGAGTAATCGTTTGAGCGACTGTTGAGTTTGTTGCCAGTTCTTCTGACCAGGAAACAGCTTTCCGAACTGATGGTAGCTTCAGGCAAACTGACTGACTGACCAGTTTTGATATGTCAAAAGTACTTTATAAAAAGTCTAAGGGCCGGTTGTTTCAACCAGTCAGTCATCGTAAACTACGTTCGTTAATATTTAACGATTACGTACCCGTAGAATGAGTACCGTTCCGGACGTCTACGGGAGATCGTTGGTTCATCGCAAACACAACGGTCCGTAATTGTCATTCGGGTTGCCTGTTGTAATGACCGCATTAGCTTAATATTTTTAGACAAAGTATTTTTATAACAGCAACACCCAGGGAAATATTGTCAATTATTCATTTTAAAAGTGACAAACGCATTTAGTGAAGTTAGTATATATATTACTAGCTCTTACCCGCGGCTTCGCTCGCATTGAAGCCATTAAATATGTATCAGAGATACAACAAGACAATAGAAATATCAAAGCCATAATTAAGAAAAAGAAACCTAAAATTGAATTTATAAATATCATTACCAGTTTTGTTAAATAAACTTCTCTTATTATATTCCCATATTAACGTCAATTTAAATAATTACTCGTCTGTGTCACATTTTATTACCCGACTACGGCGAAGCTAAAAGAAAAGGTAATGATTTTGGCAGTCTATGTATGTATGTAAGTATGTGTCTATGTACGGTTGTGTTAGGTACGGTTGTATGTAGTTTCTGGGATTCTGTCTCATTTATTTTCTTGTTTCGCCCTTTTTAGACCATATTTTTTACGTAGTTGGGTTATATATATATATAGTTTTTCAATCAGTTTCTATAAACTTGCAAACAAAAACTGCAACTAGTTTAGATACACGGAATTTATCAATAAATTCATCTTCAACAAATAGGTTATATTTATAAATACGCTTACGAAACGCTTTATTTTTTTTCAAAATCACTTATTTCATCTGCTAATTAACTATTTCCGAGAACAAGATTGAATTGAAGCGAATGCGTGATGAAAGTGTCTCTAAACTTGTTTATTTGTATCGCTATTTGGTAATTTAACAATAACCAGTGTAACGATAGTTAACAGTAATATCGAGTGAAACAACGCTTTTATGTCACTAACTACTGCTCGTTAACGTCGTATTTGACGATTACGTGTTCGTTACAAACTGTTGATGCAACCGGCCCCTAATTGGAATAAACTATTTTGAGTTTGTTTTGAGTGAATTAATTGCATTTTATGTTTGTTGTTATTATGTTGTTCTAAGAACTGGGTCTCAAGTGTTTGACAATTCTAATAATGTAAATATGGAGCAGCTTACATAGTCAGTAAACTCTCCTGTTCCTCGCGCATCCTGGCCCAGTCCCTGGTTCCAGATCCAACTGCAAAAGAAACTATATTATGGTAAGTGAATGTGCAAAATACAAACTTGTAAGAATATTCTTTTGTAGAACTCTTTCTCTTGAAATTTCTATGATAGACACAAGAATGAGCATCTTCTCTTACTACCTTCAAATAATTCGGCCAAGTGCGAGTGTGGTACTCACGCACTGAAGGTTCCGTAAAATTTTAATTAAGGGATAAACACTATCAAATTTTGATTATCGAATAAATTGTTTTGGAGTATCGATTGCTTTTTAATTATTGTGTTTCCATTCTTATGGTCGTATCACTGGAGTGAAATATATCTTAAAGAGATACAAAGAGTACCACAACATTTTAACACTCGATTAAATAATAACAATATAACAATTAAATCGTTATAATTTATTAATAATTGTAATAATTACAACAAGTGTATGTCGGCGCCCCAGACTCGTCTCCAGGATTCATGATTAAAACGCTTCAAAGATTAGACAAAGACTTCATGCTGACAAAATTTATTTATTAGGTAAACTAGCTTCCGAATCAAATAACAAATAATTGTACTATTTCTTGCGATTATAGTTTCTATTTATATTTATAAATAATAAAATAATATAAAATAATTATTAATCCTATCAAAACAGTTTAATACGTTATAAATAATTTAATAAGTTTCTAATTTGTTTCTAAAACGTTGGACTCAGCTCTGTTATTCGAAAAACACATAGATATAATAACGTCTAAAGCTTATAAAATGCTTGGATTTATTTTTAGACAGGGAAATGATTTCCAACATATTGAAACTTTTAATATTTTGTATAATGCTTATGTCAGACCTTATTTAGAGTATGCTTCGACCGCTTGGAATCCACGTTATGGAAAATATATTCATGCAATTGAAAGTGTACAAAACAAATTTCTAAAAAGATTACAATATAAATTTAAATATTCTGATAATAATACTTTAAATTATTTGTCTTTAAATAGGCGAAGAGACTACAGAGATTTAGTCTTTCTTTTTAAAATCATACATAATATAATAGATTCAAATTATTTATTAGGTAATATTAAATTTAACTGCCCAAGTCATAGTACCCGTTCCAAAAAAACATTCTGCACAACAGTTCGTCGAACTAATTACACCAGCAACTGTTTTGCAATAAGAGCTTGCAATGTATATAATGATTATTACAATCACATTGATATTTTTCAACTCAATTATCATAAGTTTGTTAAAAAAATTAAAGAACAGCTTAACCAATCCTGGGGTGCAGGTCAGTCACCTCCCCGTGGTGCACCCTGGGCAACATGACCGGTGATCTTCCTTAGTTTTTAGGGAGGATCAACGGTCCATGGCAAACGACTGACAGGAAGGAATCTTGAAACATAGAATTGGGAAAATAAAATATTCGCGTTAAATGGAAAGTTCCGCCATTAGGTTGCTCCTGGTACTTCTCTGAGTAGCAGAGTGGACTTAGAGAGTAACAATGGCGTGCGGTGGGTTACTACCGAGAGGGTGAGGTAGAAAACCTCATTAAAAAGTCACCCTAAATCCTAAGGTATAGCGTGCCGAGAGGATGTATGGTCGGAGGGTGTCCGGCCGCTAGCGCTAAAGGTTCCTTCGCCTTTTCAAATCAGAAGGAAAACATTACAATGGCAAACGCAAACGAAATAGATAAACTACCCCAGGAGGGTACCAATCGCCACGCGGTTGGGGAGTCCCTCGTGAAGCCCACAGACTCGGTGTCCCGCACGGAGCCTGTGGACTTCATCCGCCCCTTATCGAATTCTGGGGGGGGCAACGTCTGCCAGGGGAATATTGAAGAGCTAAGAAGTAGATCTGTGAGTAGGGGTCAGGTCGGGAATAAAAACAGAAGTGGGAGTAGAAGTAGGGGCAGAAATAGGAGTAGGGGTGGGAATAAAAATAGGAATAGGAGTCGAAGTACTATTAGAACAGAAGATGGATCTACGGCTGAAGAAAGTAGTAGGAGTGCAAGTAAAGAAAGTAGACAAGGAGGTATAGTGGAACAGGACCTGCTTGCAAGGAAAAGGCCTGGAACTGAAGTATTCGACTCTGAGACAGAGAGCGAATGTAGGACAGCCAATAAAGTATTTAGGTCACATCGTGGTAAAGCAAGAGGGAGGGGCTACGGCTCTGATCTTGCCCGTGCTAGAGCTGAACTAAAAGATAGAGAGGAAGAAGCTAAAGAGGAAGAGTTCGAACGTTCTCTTAGAAGTCGGGCCTTCCGCAAGAACACATGTGCTTCACCCATGGTAAAGAACTCTTCAGTAGAAATGCAAGAAAGTGAAAACTCAATAAGTATTGAAGATTTACGGGCTGATGCTATACGCAATATGCAAATGATTTTGGAAGTTGCAAATAAATCAGGAAATTTAAAGGGAGATCTTAAAAAACAGCTATTGAGTTCTACTGCTGCCTTGGAAGCCATTGTAGAAACTCTAGCAGGAAAGATGGAGTCGGAAGAAACTCGCCGTCTTAGGGCGGACAATAACCTTCTTCGCAAAGAGGTAGAAAACCTAAAGTCGGAGTTGAAGGCCCACCGACGAGAGTTTCAACAGATGCGAGCATCCGTGAACCAAACGAACGGAAATGAGTTTAATTCTTCTATTAGTGCGGATATGATGGAGGAGCTTAAAGCCTCTATCGTATCCTCAGTTGGGAACTTAGTAGATGCGCGAATCGCCGGTATTGAAGACCGTCTTCTGCCAGCGAAAACAAATAGACCACCACTTGCTGGGGATAAGAGGAGTGAAGCACTGTCCCAGAGGGTTGCAGAACCTGTTACGGAGCACCCTACGCAAGCAATGGCCTCAATGAAGCGAAAAACGGCTAGGACACAACCTCCTGGGGAACAATCAGTTCCCGACGGTGTGAGGAATGAACGAACGACTCAAGACAATACTTGGGCTACTGTTGTAAGAGGGAAAAAGAAAAGCAAGAAACAGATTGAGTCTTTCCGTGCGGCTCCTATCCCAGCTAAGCAATCGCAACCGAAGAAGCCTAAACTTGTGCCTCCTCGAACAGCTGCAGTGATTATATCGCTGCTTCCAGAAGCAGCCGAGAAGGGAGTATCGTATGCTCAAGTCCTCGAGAGAGCTGAAATGGGTATTGACCTAAAGGAACTTGGCATTACCGAAGGGCTAAAAGTTCGTCGTGCCGCCACTGGTGCTAGATTACTGGAGTTATCGAAGAATCAGACTCCAGATCAAGCAGAGAAACTGGCAGAGAGACTTCGGAGCATTTTGGATGGAGTAGCGAATGTTGTCAAGCCTACTAAACGTGTAGATATTCAATTATCGGGCCTAGACGATTCGGTTACCAGGGATAAGGTAATTGCAGCAATTACGCGAGCGGGTAATTGTACCCCTGAGACAGTAAATGTTGGAGAAGTGCGTCCTGGTCCCAGGGGTATGGGCACGGTAAAGGTGAGATGTCCGGTTGTCCTTGCTAGAACATTGTCGGAATCGGGTAGAATCTTGGTTGGATGGAGTTCGGCCAGGGTACAAATATTAGAGGAGAGACCACTAAGGTGCTATAAATGTATGGGACTGGGACACACGAAATACCTCTGTCCAAACGCCGTTGATCGTTCTGGCTTGTGTCACCGATGTGGAGTTGAAGGTCACATATCGCTTAACTGCGTTGGTCCCTTGCGTTGTGCGGTATGCTCTGAGGCGGGTAGGCCTTTCGATCATAAGATGGGTGGAAGAAATTGCCACCCTCCTGTTGTAAAAGGTAAGGCAGCAGCTGAATCCAGGAATATTCTCCTCACTGGTGCTGCAGTAAGTGAGGAAGCTAACAATATGTCTTCATGACGACACGCCCCATTAGTTTTCTTCAGACGAACATAAATCACTGCGCTGGCGCACAAGATCTCTTGTTGCAGTATATGGTGGAATGGGATATAGATATGGTAATAGCCTGCGAGCCTTATTATGTTCCTCCACATGCTCACTGGACGGGAGATATAGATAATTCAGTTGCTATTTTAGTTAGAACTGGTTCAAGACATCCGCTCAAGGTGTTGGAACGAGGATCTGGTTATGTGGTGACGGAATGGGGAGAATTTATGGTCATTGGATTATATTTCTCGCCTAATCGCAGTTTGGAGGAGTTTGAGTTATTTCTTGAATCCGTTAGAAATGCGATTTGCAGGCAGACGCCGAAACTTACCATTGTCCTTGGTGATTTTAATGCAAAGTCGCGAGCCTGGGGAAATCCTGCCACAAATGCAAGAGGAAGAGCTGTTCAAATATGGGCGCTTTTATCCGGGTTAAATCTTTTAAATAGAGGGACGGCTTACACGTGTGAACGGAACCAAGGAGGTTCAATAGTGGACCTAACGTTTGCCTCACCCGCTGTAGCTCATAGATCAAGAGAATGGAGGGTGGAAGAGGGGGTGGAAACTCTCTCCGATCACAATTATATTCGATTTGAGATCTCCAACCTCCCGAGTCCGCCAAACTCATTCCGTGGCTCAAGCAAGTTTCCACGTTGGGCATTGAGTCGTCTGGATCGAGAAATGGCCAAAGAAGCGGCGATAGTGCAAAGATGGTCCTCTTTTGGTGACAGCGATAATGTATGCATTGATGAACTCGCGAATCGTATGTGTAAAGTTTGTTCCGAGATTTGTGATGCAGCTATGCCAAGAGTCCGAAGTCAGCGACAACGACATCAGGTATACTGGTGGTCGCAGGAAATCGCTGAACTTCGCGTGGCCTGTAACAGAGCACGAAGAAGATATACCCGATGTCGAAGGATTAGTGGTCTGGATGCGGAACTCGAAAATCGACTGCGAAGCATTTATCGCGATGCAAAATTATCTCTCCAGCAAGCAATTAAGCAAGCTAAAAATCGGGCTCGTGACGAAATGTTGGCCAGCTTGGACAGAGATCCTTGGGGTCGTCCTTTTATAGCTGCTCGGAAGAAACTCAGTGTGCGTGGCGTCCCAGTTATAAAGTCCCTGGAATCAAATTTTGTCCTCCAGCTAGTAGATGGACTGTTTCCTTGTCCTGCTAACTTTACACCTCCGTCAATGGCACCACCATCTATGACAAGGAGCGTCGTATCCGTCCCTACCATTACGGACGAAGAGATAGATATCGCTCTAGATAGGTTGCGAACCAGGAAAACAGCACCAGGACCTGATGGTATACCTGGGCGAGTACTTTATATTGCTCTCGTATATCTGAGGGAACGGCTCAAGGATCTATTTGACAGATGTTTAACAAGCGGGCAGTTTCCAAAATTATGGAAGATTGGGAGGTTATGCTTGATACCAAAGGAGGGTGTTCCATCTGACTCCCCATCCGCATACAGGCCCATAATATTGCTCAGTGAAGCGGGAAAAGTATTTGAAAAAATACTCGCCATTCGTCTTTCTCGTCACCTTGAACAGGCAAGGCCGGGCCTTTCTGAAGCACAATATGGTTTTAGACCTGGTCGTTCAACTGTGGATGCTCTGAATACGCTAAAGACCGTGTATTCTGAAGCGGTGGCCAGAGGTGAGGTGATGATGGCGGTTTCAATTGACATTGCAAATGCTTTCAACAGTCTTCCCTTTCCCACTATCAAAGAGGCTCTCTGTTATCACAACGTCCCTTTTTATCTCCGGAGGTTACTGGGATCTTACCTCCAAGACAGAGAAGTCCTTTGGGAAGGGAGTAATGGGCATTTGTTCCGGTATCCAGTCAGTTGCGGTGTCCCACAGGGATCGGTCATAGGACCAATCTTGTGGAACATCGGTTTTGATTGGCTTCTTCGGGGACCTGTTCTTCCAGGTATGAAAGTCGTTTGTTATGCGGATGACACTCTCATCACTGCACGGGGAGCCACTTATGAGGCAGCGGTGCGCCTTGCGGAAGTGGGATCTTCTTTGGTTGTAGACCGAATTGCCATGCTAGGCCTAAGAGTATCCATCTCAAAAACAGAGGCTCTACTTTTCCATGGCCCACGTAAAGGTCCTACTAGGGGAGCATCCATGGTAATTCAAGGGACGAGAATTATGGTGAAGACACAGATGAAGTATCTGGGTTTGATTTTAGACGGCAGATGGAGTTTCACACCCCATTTTTCTCAGCTCGCTCAGAAGCTGGTTGGAGCCGCCGCTGCACTGGGTAAACTCCTGCCTAATGTTGGAGGGCCGAACTCGCCATGCCGGCGTTTATATGTCGGCATTATTCGTTCCATGGCACTCTATGGAGCACCCGTTTGGGAGAACGCTCTCTCCGCTCGTAATAGATCTTTGCTGCGAAAGCCACAAAGAATAATTGCGATAAGAGCAATACGAGGGTATCGCACGATATCTTGGACTGCGGCAACTCTTCTAGCGAGCGACCCGCCTTGGGAGCTACAGGCAGGGGTGCTAGCGGAAGTGTTTCGTTTCCGGGCTGCCGTTAGAGCCAGGGGTGACTGCTTGAGCTTAGAGGAGGTAGCAAGGGTAAGAGCTAATGCCGAAAGAGCTCTTATTGAAAGATGGCAAGAAGACCTTAGAAGTCCAATAGCAGGTCTGGCTACAGTAGAGGCTATAGAGCCCCATTTTACCCGCTGGATAACGAGGAAACATGGGAAGCTAACATATAGGCTGACGCAGGTACTTACCGGGCATGGTTGTTTTGGTAAGTATCTGCATCAGGTAGCCCGTAGAGAGCCGACTCAGGCCTGCTACGAATGCGGAGCACAAGTAGACTCAGTGCGCCACACGTTGGAGGAGTGCGCCTCTTGGGGACCACAGCGGCATGCGCTGATGTCGCAAATCGGCGGAGATCTGTCGCTGGTGGGAGTGGTTGATGCCATGCTCAGCGGTGACAGGTCTTGGTCAGCAGTCGCCTCCTACTGTGAGTCTGTTGTAGCACTGAAGGAGGCTGCGAATAGGGATCGAGAGAGAAATGCTCTTGAGGATGCAAATCGCCAAAGACGACCGGGTAGTAGGAGGCTGCGCTTTGCGCACCTTCTCGCCTCTGTGTAATAAGGAGTAGCGCATTCGGCAGAGGGGTCCGCCGGTACGGTCACGGTTGCATGCGAGAGCGATCCCGTGACGTCCATACAAAGCGGTGACGGCACGATGGTTTTTAGTGAGTATTCTGGTAGTTCCGGCCAGCGAGTCTCACATACCCGCCTGGGAGTGCCCAAGTGGGATGCGTAATGCATTTTCCATCGATAAAAAAAAAAAAAAAAAAAAAAAAAAAAAAAAAAAAAAAAAAAAAAAAAAAAAAAAAGCTTAACCAATCCTAAAATACAATATTCAACTTGAGTTTTCTGCTTTGATTTATGTATGTATTTTGTTATATAATTTTATTTCTTATTAGGGAAAAACATATAATATTATACTAATAACGATAACTATTTCATTCTTCCTTTATCAATTAGTTTTATATAAATTCTATGTTATTTTTGGCTGTATCACTTAGTTTGTAAGTAAATTCACTCCTACATGTTAGCTTAGTCATAGGTGGAAACTTTGTTGGCTTATGTACTTTTATTCATGTATCTTTTTAATGTATGCAGAAAAAGCTGTTTGTTTCCCAATAAAATAAATAGATAAATAAATAAATAAATAAATAAAATAATTTAAATAAATTTAAACGGAACTTAATACCGTGTAATCAAAACAAAACCATAGACTTATTTAAATCAATTAACATAATAATTTAATATTAATATAAAAATAATCATTGGTCCTTCTAAAATAATTTTAATATAATTCTAAAATAAATTTAATGTGATTTAAATAATTTAAGAAGTTAATAATCTGAATAAATTGAAACGGAACTTAACATAGTATAAACGAAACAAAAGCAAACCCCTAGACGTGGTTAATACAATTGCTTAATAATTTGATGTAAATAATGTAAGAATGACCAAGTTATAATCTTAAAATAATTATAAATTGTAAATTTTTTATTAAATATCGATTATTCCATACATTACAATAGGAGTTTATTTCCGATCTTATTTAGTTACTAATTGCAAACTAGATGGCGTTGTATACAATGACAATACCACAGATTATAATCAATCTTTTCCTTAAAGCGTCCATATGTACTATGTGTTCCGCTACGAGCGAATTGTCCCGTGGGAGAAACTCGAATGTGGTGGGAGTTATGTGGATTCTATCACATGGTATGTGTGCAACAATTCACTTCTGATCAATGTACTGCAAAGATTAGTTCTACAGTTAACTTCGGGGTAAATAAAGAAAAAGAAAATAGCAAGAAATTGCTGAAAAGTTGCAGTCATCATTTTACTATGAATTCATACGTTTAGGGTTTGAGATTCTATTGCGTAACATCCAGCAAAGCCCTTTTATAGGATATATATATATATATATAATAGGTTGGGGAAAAAGTCTTTTCACATTATAGTATGTATGAACTTGTCTTGCTCTGGTCGCCCTATTACGGATAAAATGGATGCCATTTTTTAAAAAGTGGAGCAAGATCGGCATATCAGTAGTTACGACATTGCTGAAGAACTGGGAATTAACCACAATACAGTTATGACGCATTTGAAAAAACAAGATACACAAAAAAGCTCGATATTTGGGTACCTTCAGAGGTCACTGAAAGAAACCTAATGAACCGTGTACTCATTTGTGATTCTTTATTACGACGTAATGAAACCGAACCATTGTTGAAGAAGCTGATAACTGGCGATGATAAGTGGATCACGTATGACAAGAACGTGCGAAAGGGTCGTGGTCAAAGGCCAATTGGGCTTCACAGACTAAGGCGAAATCCGGATTAACTCGCAACAAGGTGATGTTGTGTGTGTGGTGGACCATCAATTCTGGACTCTACTGCGAACAACTGATGAGATCAAAGCAAGAAGTTGAGAGGAAGCGGCCGGAATTAATCAACAGAAGGGGTGTGGTTTTTCATCATGATAACGCTAGACCTCACACATCTTTAGCCACTCAGCAAAAATTAAGCGAGTTTGGCTGGGAGGTGTTAATGCATCCGACGTATAGTCCTGACCTTGCACCATCAGATTTCCACCTGTTTCGGTCTCTTCAGAATTCTTTAGGCAGCGTCAGGTTAACATTACGAGAGAACTGCCAAAACTACTTGTCGCGGTTTTTTGATTTACCAAAATTGCTATAGCAATGGGATCATGTCCCTACCTACAAGATGGCAAAAAGTTATCGAATAAAATGGTACCTACATACTTTAGTTAAATGTGTATAATTTGTTTAGTAAAACTTAAGTAAACTAGATGGCGCCGATGTATGTATAATTTGTTTAGTAAAACTTAAGTAAACTAGATGGCGTTGTAACTTTATGTTTAAATCGTGGATCGCGCTGGCTAGATGTTTTTAAAAAATACGTTCTGTGAAACCAGCTTTGGGAAATTAAATCAGTATCCAGTGGCACCTTTGTATTATTATATTTACAAGATCGGACCCTAGAAGAAGACCTTTGGGATACCTGGGAAGCGGAACATGGTCCTTCGAACCGGATTTACAACCCTTGGTGAAGCCGCTAATGCTGACAGTGCTTATTGAGCGGAGGTCCGTACGTGTGAAGAACGGTTGGTGGCGCTAGCTGTGGAGCGAACTGTTGGTGGCGCTAGCTGCGAAGCCTGCTGACGCTGCAACCGCTGTGGAGCGAACTGTTGGTGGCGCTAGCTGCGAAGCCTGCTGACGCTGCAACCGCTGTGGAGCGAACTGTTGGTGGCGCTAGCTGCGAAGCCGCTGACGCTGCAGCCGCTGTGGAGCGGCTCGGTACGTACGAACATCTGTCAGTACGGTACTGTCCAGCCACTGACGAGTACCTTGAAGCGGTACTGTCAGACAACAGCCGAGAGTACCTTGGAACGGTAATCTCAGGAAATAGACAAGCACCTTGGGGCGGTTGCTGTCTTTGAGCATATTTGGAACGGCGCAGTCAATATTACGTCGCCGTAGACGACGCGACTTTACTGAGACCCAGTAAAATTGCCGCGCCACGCAAATTTGTTGCCGCCGGGAGCATTCGCTGTACGACGCCGATCGCTGAGACCCAGTGGCGTCGGAGTGAAAACAGACTGCTACCTTGGAGATAAAAGTGAGTTTTTCCCGGTGAAAAGGTTGAATTCAGTGAAGTGAATTTGTGAGTACTCTGTTTTTTTTTATATCTACGACTACTATCTGTTTGCTTTGTTTTGTTTAAATTTTTAAAATATTAATAACGTTTGACAACTTTGATAAAATTAATAATGGAGTCTTTAATTAACTTTCAAAATGATCTTTGTTTGCGTCTAAGTAAAGCTAGAACAAATTTTAAGAAAAGTCCGAAAGAACGCTTAACAAAGGTTCATGTTGAGGGAAGATTGGAGGCTGCTAACCAACTTTGGTCTGAATTCGTGTCAGGTCATAAGGATTTATTGCGAAATAATGATCCAAAGATTTTAAATGCTAGCAGTTACATAGTATCGGATAAATATAGCGAAACTGAAGAAATTTACATAGATTATAAATGTGAACTGAATTCAAAGTTGTCAGAAGTTAATATAACTCAATCTGCTAAAGTTGATAAGTGTGATAATGTAACCACAGGAACTGCTCAAGTAAAACTGCCTAAGATTAATATTCCTAATTTTTCTGGAATTTATTCAGAATGGACCTCTTTTAAGGATCTGTTTAAATGTTTAATTATTGATAATAATTCTTTGGATAATGTACAAAAACTTCATTATTTGAAAGGCTATCTAACAGGTGAAGCAGAGCAGCTCTTGAGGCACATACCAATTCAAGAGTCAAATTTTGAAAGGTGTTGGCAGTTATTAGAAGAACGATATAACAACAAGAAATACATCTGCCACCACGTTTTAAAACGACTCCTTAGCCAAAAGAATATTTCTATGGAATCGGCGAGTGCATTAAAAGATCTTGTAGATACGACTAATGATTGTTTAGCTACTCTGATGAATCTTGGTATTGATGTAAAGAGTTGGGACGTTTTAATAATACACATTCTTACCTTGAAACTGGATTCAGAATCTCGACGTCAGTGGGAGTTCTATGTAACTACAAATATTTCGTCACACGAACTTCCAACTTACGTTCAATTTAAAGAGTTTTTAACTAATAGATTTCGCGCTATCGAGTTTCTGGTTCCAGATTCAAGGTCAGGGTATAAATCTCAAAATAATAGCAAAGTAAAGGCACTTCATGTCGCAACTTCTGTCGTATGTCCGTTCTGTGCGGAAGGCCATAAATTGAGCAAATGTAAAATGTTCCATAAAGAAACTATTGAAGCTCGTAGAAAATTTGTTTATGATAATAAAATTTGTTTCAATTGTTTGGGAAGCAATCACTCTGCCAAAGAGTGTCGATCAAATGTTAGATGTACCACGTGTAAACGAACTCATCACTCGTTGTTGCATCCTAAAGGTTCTAATATATCTAAGGAAAATAGTATTAATGAGTGTATTGCCAATTCCTCACAAGGTGCCACAACCTCGTCTTCGAATGCAGTCTCATCATCTCCGGTGGTTTCTTGTTTAGCAGCCGACAAAATACAACAAGTGTTGCTTACCACCGCATTAGTAAAGGCCATAAGTAAAAATGGAAATGAGTACAGCATTCGTGCGCTCCTAGACCAGGGGTCGCAGGCTTCTTTCGTAACCGAGTCCACGGTTCAATACTTGGGCTTGAAGAAAACAGTATCTAAAAGTCAAATAACAGGGCTGGGCGGAGATAAAGCTATTCTCTCGAAAGCGATGGTGACCATGGAAATTAGGTCGCGATTCAATCCAAACATCAAACTCCTAATCAAAGCACATGTATTAAAAAATATAACATCTCTTCTACCAACCCGAAGAGTAGAAGCCAAGGAATGGCAGGAACTTAGTGATTTGGTGCTAGCTGATCCGGAGTATTATAATTCAAATCAAATTGATCTTCTTTTGGGAGCAGAAGTTTATGGAGTAATTCTCCAGGAGGGTGTGAAAAAGGACCCTCGGGGTAAATTAATAGCTCAAGCAACTAGCTTCGGCTGGATTTTATCTGGCACTGTAAGCTGCAACACCCAACCGTCACCGCGTATTAATGTTATGCATTGTTGCGAAAGTAATGATTTACTGAAACGCTTTTGGGAACAGGAGGCAGATATTCCAAAGCCAAAGTCCAGTATGTTTACGGAAGAAGAAAGGCTCTGTGAAGAAATATTCGCCGAGACAACTAAGAGAACTCCTCACGGACGATACATAGTTCGTCTACCTTTCAAAAATGGATATCCACATGTTTCAGGGTCCAAGGAAATAGCTGAAAGGCGTTTTAAATCTTTAGAACTGAAGCTGAATAAGGATCCGATGCTGAAACTAAAATACCAGGAAGTTATAGCAGAATACATTGAACTGGAACATATGGAAGAAGTGCCTGAAAAGGACATCGATTCTTCTATAGCTATATACTTACCACATCATGCCGTTATCAGAAATGATAAGGAAACAACAAAGGTCAGAGTTGTTTATGATGCATCCTGTAAAGGAAAAAATAATCTGTCATTAAATGATCAACTGATGATTGGACCTACCTTGCAGCCAGAGTTGAGACACATAATAATGCAATGGAGATGTCCACCAATCTGCATGTCAGCTGACATTGTCAAAATGTATAGGCAAGTCAAGGTTGCAACAGAAGATACAGATTGTCAGAGAATTCTGTGGAGAAACAATACCAACGAGCCTCTGAAACATTACAGACACACTCGTGTTACCTTTGGCACATCGCCCGCTCCATATTTGGCAATCAAGGCTCTTCAACAAGTAGCTCACGATCACGGTGCAGAATTTCCTTTGGCAGCACAAAGAGTGTTTAATGATTTCTACGTAGACGATCTAATGACTGGCGTTCAAACCATTGAAGAAGGCAAACAATTATTTACAGAAATGAATCAACTGTTACATAAAGCAGGGTTTGTTCTACAAAAATGGAACAGTAATGATAACAGCTTAGTGATGGAGATGAATAGAAAAGTAAAAGGGGAAGAGGCTGTAAAGGAAGGAATAAGAATAAAGGAGGACGAAATAACGAAAATAATGGGACTTACCTGGAACCGTAGTGATGACACCTTCCGCTATGCAGTGAGTCTTCCGCCATTGGAGTTACCTGTAACAAAAAGAAAAATTATTTCTGATATCTCTAGACTTTACGATCCGTTAGGATGGGTAGGGCCAAGCATTATTATAGCAAAGGTTATGATACAAAAGCTTTGGTTAGCGGGATTGGATTGGGACAATGAAATTCCAGACACCTTATTGCAAGAATGGTTGACTTACCGCGAGGAACAAGTAATGTTGAGTAAAATCCGGATACCAAGATGGGTTGGAATGAAGGCAAATGATGTCCACGTCGAACTACACGGATTTTGCGATGCATCCAAAACTGCATATGCAGCTGCAGTTTATGTTCGCGTGATAAACTCCGAACGAAGGGTCAGTGTATATTTGGTTACCGCCAAAACAAAGGTTGCACCAGTGAAACAGGTTTCAATTCCTCGGTTGGAATTGTGCGGAGCTGTAATGCTCACAAGATTGATTCTCGAAGTGGCTAAGGTAATGAACATTGAAAAACACAACCTTCATGCATGGACTGACTCCACGATTGTTCTTGCATGGTTAAATAGTCATCCAAATAGATGGAACGTGTATGTCGCAAATCGCGTCTCAGAAATTTTAACCAATTTAGATCCACAAAATTGGTGTCACGTAACATCGAAACAAAATCCAGCAGATTGTGCTTCACGTGGACTGCGGCCGTCAGAGCTAGTGAACAATGAATTATGGTTTCATGGTCCAAAATTCATTAGTTGCGAAAATATAGTTTACAAAAAACCAAAGGATGTTCAAACTGAACTTGAAGCAGTAAGAGTTCATCATGTCATCGGAGAAGACTTAGGCTGGAATAAGTTCTCTTCGCTCTCTAAAACAATAAGAGTCATAGCATATTGCAAGCGATTTATAAACAATTCTAAGGCGTCAACAAGCAAGGTAAATACTAACTACATTACAGCAACAGAATTAAAAGAAGCTTTAAAATTATATATTAAGGAATGTCAATTAAGCAATTTCAAGGAAGAAATGAGTATAATAAAAAAAGGAGAAAACTTACCTAAATCTTGTAAGATCTGGATGTTGAACCCTTTTGTAGACGATGAAGGCATATTAAGAGTAGGAGGAAGACTGAAGTTTTCATCACTTACCTTTGATAGAAAACATCCAATCTTGATTCCAAGGGAATCACATTTAACGAATCTTTTAATCGCACATGCTCACTTACAGACCCTTCATGGTGGACCACAAATCACCCTAACTTATCTACAGTCAAAATATTGGATCTTAGGAGCAAAACAGCTGGTTAAATCGTATTATCGCAAGTGTGTTACCTGCGTAAAGGGCGCTGCTTCTACTCAGCAACCTTTAATGGGTCAGTTACCTGCAGCGCGAGTATCACCATCTCGACCATTTAAAAATAGTGGCGTTGATTATGCAGGACCTATACAAATAAGAACAAGCAAGGGTAGAGGTCACAAATCTCAGAAGGGATACATATGTTTGTTTATTTGTATGGCGACCAGGGCTATACATTTGGAGTTAGTAAGTGATCTTACTTCCGAAGGCTTTCTCCAAGCGTTTAAGAGATTTGTTGCAAGGCGTGGTTACTGTTCGCATTTATGGAGTGATAACGGGACGAATTTTACAGGAGCATCTATTGAGCTTAAGAAATGTGGTATTTTTGAAAAGAAATTCATGGGAGAAATAGCCGAGTTCCTTGCAAATAATAATTGCGAATGGCATTTTATACCGCCTCATGCACCTAACTTTGGCGGGCTTTGGGAGGCCGGAATAAAGTCCGTAAAATACCATCTTAAACGAGTTATCGGAAACTCAACGCTGACATTTGAAGAAATGGCTACGGTGCTGACTCAAGTGGAGGCATGTCTTAACTCTCGGCCTATGTCAAGCATCAGTGAAAATCTAGACGATTTCGATGTGCTAACTCCAGGACATTTTCTCGTTGGAGAGCCTCTTTTAATTGCACCCGATTATAATTTCGAAGATAATAATGTAGGATCCCTGAGGAGATGGCAACACACTCAAAGAATATTACAAACATTTTGGCGAAAGTGGTCTCAAGACTATTTAAATAAATTCCTGCAACGTTATAAATGGGCAATTGATAATAATTATCAACCCAAAATAGGCGATATTGTCGTAGTAAAAGAAGACAATCTTCCACCATGTCGTTGGCTTTATGGCAAGGTCATTGCTTCTCATTCTGGTTCAGATAATATTGTCCGCGTGCTTACTCTAAAAACTAAAAATGGAATACTCAAAAGACCCGTTTCTAAATTATGTTTCTTGCCTGTAACAACGGATTAACATTGTAAAACCTGTCAAATTGTGGAAGTCGATAATTATGTTGTTAAAAATTTATTGTTATTTTATATTCCTATTAGAAAAGTATATTAAAGGACAAAGTTTCACTTTGCCCTTGGGGGCCGATGTATGTATAATTTGTTTAGTAAAACTTAAGTAAACTAGATGGCGCCGATGTATGTATAATTTGTTTAGTAAAACTTAAGTAAACTAGATGGCGTTGTAACTTTATGTTTAAATCGTGGATCGCGCTGGCTAGATGTTTTTGAAAAATACGTTCTGTGAAACCAGCTTTGGGAAATTAAATCAGTATCCAGTGGCACCTTTGTATTATTATATTTACAAGATCGGACCCTAGAAGAAGACCTTTGGGATACCTGGGAAGCGGAACAAAATGTAAATAAATTATATTAAAAAATGTTTTGAATTTTCTTAAAAAATGCGAAGAAACTTTTTCCCCAACCTATTTTTTAAACAAACATAAATGGTATTATAAGCCATGTACAGTTCACAAAACTCTTATTCAAACTGTGACTGACGGTGTGCGCAGGTCTGAGTATTTGATCCAAGACGAGCCAAGCGAAGCGCAACTCGCAAAGGGCACTACTACCTTTTCTCGAAGTGCTTCATCGTTTTTTTGAATCCTCATAACTTGGGTTTGTACTTTTCCAGATCTACAAAATTATCAGGATATTATGCTAGTAGTAGACTTATTAAACATACAAAGTTTCAATTCCATAGCTCTTATACTTTAGTTTTTATTGATATCTACAAAAACGCCGATTTCGTCACTGACTCACTGATGATCATCAAAATTCTTAGGGTACTTCCCGAAGTTCTAGAAAGCTGAAACTTGGTATATTTACCCCCTAACCCCTTAAACTGGAAATCGTTTTTTTGCATGAGAATTCCGCAAATATTAATGTTGGAGGCTCTAAAATTGATACTATTTTATAATATGGACTCCATATTATAAAATTCGAATTCAATATTCATAGTTAAGACAGTACAATGTCTGTCGGATTAGCTAGTATTCGATAAAATTATGAAGCTCACCCTCCCCTCTCTGAGGTTTAATTTTTTCCTTCCTCCCAGATTCTCATAAAATTCATAATATAGTAATCATTCATATCAATTAATATTAAAACCCTGAAAATACACGACAGAAAAATAAAAATAATTAATATTTGGTTAAGGCATCAACAACAACAGCGTCTACCTAATAATTTATTAATATTCTGTGCATGCTGATTGCTAAATATCAGGACTGTTCGCTGGCAAAATCAATCGACATTTATCTTGTGCCAAATATTTGTATTGGTATAGCCAGTCTTTGCTGTCGGCACTAACACTCTTAAGGATATTTAAATATTTTTTTAAAATTCATTTCACCACTGATTTCAATTATTTAACCAAAGCGTCTCATCTAACCCTAAATCCGAAGCTGATGCAGACGCTCAATCTTTTAGGAACTATATTCCAATGCGT
This sequence comes from Limenitis camilla, assembly GCA_905147385.1. Classification (NCBI taxonomy): domain Eukaryota; kingdom Metazoa; phylum Arthropoda; class Insecta; order Lepidoptera; family Nymphalidae; genus Limenitis; species Limenitis camilla. The sequence continues at coordinate 201,537 of LR990252.1, read as the reverse complement.
GGTCACTATGGATTCATCTTCATCTTTACTGGTCTCTATACTACGAATCCTCCTCCTAGACCAATATTGATGACGTTCTACAGCTCTCTCTATCTTATATCTTTTGATCCAAAATATTCATCATCCTGGGAGTTATCAGCAAGATGAAGTCGGGGGTCGTGGGGGGTTACAATAGTAAATCTTTGCACAGATGTTTAGGGGAGTGAAGTTGATATGCGTGATTGCGTAATTATGTGGTCGATGTAATGAAAGAAACGAATGATCGAGACAATAAAAACAGTTTATTAACACTGATGACAAGCACAATATAATACGCAAAATATGAAAATCCACTAACAATGAGAAGGTGAATGATGGCGTTAATTTTCACTAAATACTTATACTAAATGAACAATGCATATGAAATGAGTGCACGATATTATAGGCCGTAACACTACTAACGTACGGGTGACAATGGCGTGCGCGTTTTACAAGCGTCGAGCAAATAGAATTACAGAAGCGAACGCGGTGATAGCTAGGTGCCGACTGGCGTTGCGAGTGAGCGGTGCAATTAAAGGTGGACGTTTAAACGAAAAGCTCTCAGAACAGTCTGCTTTTCAAATAAAATACACAAGCACGCTTGCAAGAGTAAGTCGATTTCGTTTAAACGAAATCCTTTAGTTGGACTGAACCATGCTTCTTTGATTGAAAAAAAAACCTCATTCCTATAGCTATAAGACTCATTTAGAAATCACTAAGTATATCCATAATAACCGGCTAAATTACGTTTGACATATTTACTCAATATTTCTTTTGATTAACCGTATCTCATTGTTTTGTTGTCTATACTTTCGTTTAAACGATTTTTCCGTTTAGTAAATACAACGTTAGTGTGCTTTGCACTGTCAACGAGTGTGTACTGTGTCGATGTTCATAACAATTTTCGCGCTATTCGCTATTTACATTCGATGTTTCGTTGTAGTGTTTCGTTGCATTTTTGGTGAATTGTGTTAATATTAATTATTAGGTATAGGCTAGAAAAAATATAGTAGTATAATAAACAATGACTGTATATAATTTAGGTTCAATATATTTTAGGTTAGAATTCGATTAGTTTATAATAAATTAAATACATACTATTATAAATGTGTAAATAAATAAAGTAAGAAAAAATCTAATAATGTACATAAAATCGATGAACTTCTACGCCTGACACAATACCACATTGTACGCTTTTTCAACATAAATAACGTACGCGTTTGAAAGACGTATAAATATTTTGCTCAACGACTATAGGCTTTCATAAAAAATGCGTTATAAGTGAAAAGCTCTTTTAACAGCAAGCTTATTAAATTAAGAAAACGTTTAAACGCGTGCAATAGACATCGTATGATCGTGACGTCAAGTTTGAACAATAGGCTCGGCAACAGGCACGGCGCGTGAGTTAGACGGCGAGTATATATATATAATTATGTTAGATGTATGTTTGTGTGTTTTGTATTTATTTTTTGTATGAAAGTGTGAATGTTAAAATGTATGAATGTAATTGCTGCTTGTTGTGTTATAAATGTATAAATATGTGGGAGAATCCCCATAGATGTAAGAGTTATTTTCAGTTACCTATTCTAGTCAGCAAAACGTATCGAGGTCCAGCAAGTAGAAGGAAGTTATAATCATAAATTATAAGCAAATAGTTAGTGAATATAATTAAAATCAAATATTTTGAAAAATATCTTGTATAATCAAATTTGGTTGACATCTGACAATGTCTACTTTTATCTTTTTATATTTTATCGAGCCATGTGACCATGTGACCATGTAGGTTTGATGTCACTTTTTAACTTTTAACAGATTCATTCACAAGTTACAAATGAATTAAATAAATATCTTTAATCAGTCGACTCGGGGATCATCTGGGGGTGCGGTAGTGCCCTACCAAGGCGAGTCAAGCGAAGCTCGGTTTGGATTATACCAGATAAACAAAATTCTCGGCAAATAATTTCGATAGTGTTTTATTACCCTGATAAAGTAAAATTGACATTTGTATCATCACTTATTGTAAACAGTAAACCAACGAATAAAATAGACAAACAGAGTGGGATATGAAGAAAGCACCTCCGACGTAAAAGAAATATACCCAAAAAAAAGAACAAAATAAAAAAGTATTGTCATAGGCAACTTACAAAAAGAACTGAAATTCGTTACTACAAGAACTGTTATATAACATAAAAGTTAATAGTTTGGATTTATAACTCGAAGAAAATGAGGAGGAGGAGCTGAGCTTATAAATAACTAAACATTATGATCTTTTCCAATTACTACAGGAACCAAAGCAGTGCTTTGGACTTGTGACCAAGGTGTAGATTTACAAGGCTTTTCAATAGGATTCCAACACTTGGCTCCACTGCTTAGTTTCCCTTTTTAAACCTAAGGTTAGGTGAACTTAAGTCTAACTTACGCGCCGAAATATATAAGACTTACGGAAAGGCCAAGCCACATATATTGACTAAGGTGTAGAGTTTGTGGAGTGAGGGCTTATATAGGTAGGTAGGGAGGGCATGTAGAATTAGCAGCTTGGCTCTATATGAGATCTGATCACTTTTTGACAGTATGAGGTACATGTGTTCGTCTTGGCAACATTTTACATGAAGATGTTTTTGGTGGGATATTATTTCAACTTAATCCTCGACACGTGCCAAAGATAACATTTATCTCTACATACATAACATAGTGTAACTTACATGGCGGCGTATCCATGCGAGGTCTCTTTCCGACGCTGTATCTGAAAATATAAAACACACATTGACATTAAGAGGAAAATGATACTCAAACACAGAAGAGCCCTTTGTGTCTATTGTACTATTTGGCATTAAACAAAACAGTTATTAAAGTTCCGCTGAGTTTGTTGCGCCCATTCGTCTCAGGCCTCGGTTAGTTAGTTTCTGAATGGATATTATGGACTCTGACCAATTATTATATATGGGTCATTCTATGCCAAATCGACAAATTTTTTATCTGACCCGCTTTGAAAAATTTTCTATCTTTTTCTACCCCCTGAAAGACATTTTTCAGAACTTTTTCAAATTTTTTTCCTGACTCAAAAAAAGTTGAATGTTTGAAAAAAATGCTAGAACTTTTTCAAAAATTTACTGTTAGGTATTTATTTTTGTTTTCAAATTAAAACTTATTTTAAAAAAAAATATGAATAAATTTTCAGAACCCCAGATGTATGGAATATTTTGTTTTTTTTCGAAAAAAAAGTCGTTGTCTCAAAGTCCGACCGTTTCTTTTTTTATTTTTTGTTCTAAAACAACTTCAACTAATTCTGTAATGATCCCTTCCAATTTGAAGATGTGACGACAATTGCTTCGATTTTTTTTTTAAATTGCAAAAATGAATATTCGGTTCTCAACAATTGAAGCCTATAATTGGTTGAAAGAAAAATTTGAAGTTCGATTCACAAATGCGAAAACAATAAGAAAACTTTTAGCGAAATCGAAGGGGGTCAGGTAAAAAATTTGTCGATTTGGTATGGAATGACCCATATATTACGAATATTAAAAAATTGCATATTACTCACCCATTCGGCGCTGGCGGTGGAACCTGCGGATGATCTGCAACATATTAAAATAAAAAAATTATGCGCCTGTTGTTTCTTATTAATCTTATTAAATACATTTTTGCATTACAAATTATTTCTTTCTTTCTTGGATTAAATTTATTTAAAGTTTTTAAATTTTAATATCAGAAAATTAAACTCGTTAACAAGAGTTTAAACAATAAAAATATTTTGTATCTGTATCGAGGGGAGGTATGTTGTATAACATATTATACTAAAATAGCAAACATAAATTTATTTCATGTCCGCATATGTGGAACGCCCTATAGAACAACTACTTGTCATCACTTAAGAATAAATGGCCATATTTATTGATCGCTTACACTTAGACATTTAATTTTGTCACAGCTTTAAGATACAATAGACTTACATGTTTAATATTAATTTCATGTTGATAACTTCAAGTCTTGATGGACAGACAAACAGACAGAGAGACAGACAACGAAGTGATCCAGCATCACGCGTGAGCGGCTGTACCGATTTCGCTAATTCTTTTTCGTTTTGTTTGTTATTGTCAGGAGAAGGTTCTTAAGAAAAAAATTAAGAAAACTACGCGGAAAATTAGAAAATTTAAGAAACAAAGACGATATTACATTTTCCAATGCAAGCTTGTGACAGCTAATTAGAATCCAATATTCATAGTTAAGACAGGACAACGTGTGTCGGGTCAGCTAGTATATAAATACATAAGACGGTAACGAAACGGCTCCGCGATATATATTTACAAAGTGATGGTGCTGGAGCCAGATTCAAATTCGGTCAATCATTTCCTCTCGAGTCAAAATTCGTATACTGCATAAGGAATATTTATTATGATAACTCGTGACCGTCAGCTGCGATTCCGTGGGTGGGGCTAGCAGTGGCAGCCTCTCAAATATGTAGAAAAAAAATAATGTTCAGTCATTTCCTCCCGTTTGAAAATTGGTCGGATTATAGTTTACCTATAACATATATATAAAAAAAAATTCTACATATTTGAGAGGCTGCCACTGCTCGCCCCACCCTCGGAATCACAGTTGACAGTCACAAGTTATCATACTATTAACCCTTTATGCATTTCACGAATTTTCTCTTGGGAGGGACTTGGTCATGAAAATCTGTCACTGGCTCTCTTACCATGAGGGCTTATAGAGTTAGAACTTTGTGCTAGTAGCTAGTGGGCGGTATACGGTCTCGTCTTGGCAACATTTTACATGAAAAACAACTTTGTTGGGATTTCACTTCTTTTTGTAGGTTGTCTGTTACAAACTGTTTTTTAGTTTGTTCATTTTTTGTGGTGTATTTCTTGCTCATCAGAAGTTGCTCGAGCAGGTCTGAGTATTTGATATTATTCCAACTTGATCTCTACATACATAACATAGTGTAACTTACATGGCGGCGTATCCATGCGAGGTCTCTTTCCGAGGCTGTATCTGAAAATATAAAACACACATTGATATGAATCATCAGAGTTGCGAATTTTTTAATTAAAAAATTTTGGATTAAAAATTAAAAGTAAAAATTTTAATCCCAAAATGGGAATTATAAATTAAAAATGTATTTTTTAATTTCAAAGTTTGAATTTCAAAAGGGTTAAAAAAGTAAAAGATTCGTTTCTAACTCAAACGCTAGTATTTTGAGTTATAAAATGAAAATGAGACAGAAAGTGTTAAACTATGTTGGTTTTATTAAAAATAAGCTTTCATTTTACTGAGGCAACACATATTTAAAGATGCTTAACATTTTTATTAATTATTTTTGTCTATTGTACTATTTGGCATTAAAAAAACAGTTATTAAAGTTCCGCTGAGTTTGTTGCGCCCATTCCTCTCAGGCCTCGGTTAGTTAGTATCAGAATGGATATTATGAACTCTAACCAATTATTATATATATTATTGCGAATATTAAAAAAAATGCATATAACTCACCCATTTGGCGCTGGTGGAGGCACCTGCAGTTCAACTGCAACAATTTAAAATAAAAAAAAATATGCGACCATTGTTTCTTATATTACAATAATATACAAACCCACCAAACATTTTCAAGTAAAATGTTGCCAAGACGAGACGAGAGTCTCAATGTTTAAACCTTACTTATATGCGCCGACATATATAAATATATAAGACGGTAACAAAAAGGCCAAGACCCATATATTTACAAAGGCTTGTAGAGTTAGAAGCTTGGCTCTATATGAGATCTGATAACTTTTTGACAGTGCGAGGTATATGGTCTCGTCTTGGCGATATTTTAAAAGAAAATAAATTTGTTGGGATTTCACTTCTTTTTGTAAGTTTTTGTAACTAGATTTTTACAAAAGGTTTTTTTTGTTAATTTTTCATATAGCCTACTCTCTATCTTTGTCTTTTTTCTTCGTTGGTTTACTATTTATAATAAGTAATATATCAAGACAATACAAATGTAAAATTTTATAGGACTTCAGAAAGTACGCTAATTTTTTTTTATCATCAGGGAGTCAATGGTGAAACAGTATAGACATAACATCCCGAGAGTTTTGTTTATTTGCTATAATCAGAACTGGGAATTATTACTCCCTTGCGCTTCGCTTGGCTCGATTCCCGTGTCGACTCATTCAACATAGTTATTTAATTCATTTGTAACTCATTGAATAAATTTGTTAAAAGTTAAAAAGTATGGCTTGATAAAATATAATGATAAATGAAGACAAACGTAGACAAACGGTGAAGGAAAACATCGTGAGGAAACCTGCACTCCTGAGAGCTCCCTAAAAGTTCTCAAAGGTGTGTGAAGTCTGCCAACCCGCACTCGGCCAGCGTGGTGGACTATGGCCTAATACCCTCCTCATTCTGAGGAGGAGACCCAGCTCAGCAGTGGCCCATTGAAGGGTCGTGATGAAGAATATCTGATTACAACTTCATGCTTCTACATGCGGGACTTTGACACGTTTTATTGACGAGGATTACTGAAAATAACTCTTACATCTGTGCAAAGATTTACTATTGACCTCCACGACCCCCGAATGATTTAGCTTAAAAGATATAATGAAGAGGGAGCTATAGAATGTAATCAATATTGGTTTAGGAGGACGACTCGTCGTATAATGACCAGTACAGATCAAGATGAATTCAGTGAACAAACTCAAACTCAAAATATTTTATTCAATTAGACTTTTTACAAAGTACTTTTAACACGACAAAATTAGTCAGTCAGTCAGTTTGTCTGAAGCTACCACCAGTTCGGAAAGCAGGCAGGACTGGAGAAGAACTGGCAAGAAACTCAACAGTTGCTCTTTTCAAAATGCCATTGTTTACATCGGTCTGTTTTGGTCATCAACGTCATTTTGAATCCAAGCCTTGTCACCGATCAAATAATCCTGTACAGAGTAGTAAGCTTTATTTACTAAACACTTTCAAACAAATGTAATATAGTCTGTGGAATCTTATTATAGATGCGAACACCAAGCCCCGTGAAGCTATTACTCACTTTGTGGAGACGATAGTATGGCGTTACAAGTTTATTTTTATTTGTAGTATTTATCCTGTGTGTGTCACTATGTTTGGATAATAAAGTAATGTTCTACCTAATGTATAAAATGTTACTATAAATGTATTGTGTCGGCACCGTAAGAATAACTATTTTATTAAAAACATCTCGAAGGGAATCTCTAGCTCTTAGATTGTAAATGGCCCGAACTGCTCTTTTTTGAAGGATAAAAATGCATTCTATGTCCGCGGACCACAACAAAATGCCGTAGGACATAATACTGTATAGTAACTAAAATAAACAAGTCTGGCTGTATCAATATCAGTTAGTTCCCTTACTTCCCTTACTGCGTAAGCTGCGGAGCGGAGTCTTCCCGCCAAAGATTATAAATGGGATTCCACTGAAGTTTAAAGTACAATGTCGCACAAATTCCTCACGTAGTATGACAGATCATTAATATAAATCAAGATAAAAATGGACCCAATATGGACCCTTGTGGAACGCCCATTTTTAAGACGGGTCCAGATGATTTTTCACCATTATAAGCAATATTCTGGATCCTTTAGGTAAGGTAAGAAGTAATTAGATCAAGTACTTTATATATTTATAGCATAATAATTGAGTTTTTAAATAAGCGTTTCATGTTCAACACAATCAAAGGCCTTTGCAAAACTCAAAATACATCAATAGCATTTTATGATTTCTCCCATACGTTTTAAATATGCTTGACGAGCGTAACTTCTGCACCACCCAAGGGAATATAGCTCCTAAAAGATTGAGCACCAGCATCAGTATCGGATTTTAGGTTTAGATAAGACTATAGCCCCTGGTGAAATTATTAAAATCGATGGTGAAATGAATTTTGAAAAAATATTTAAATATTTTTAAGGTGTTAGTACCGAGAGTAAATACTGGCTACACCAATAAAAATATTATAATTGTTCGATTGATCTGGCCAGCAGCAGTCCTGGTATTACTCATATAGAAAATCTATGGAGACATGGCGTTAAACTGGGATCTTTGTGAAGTCATAAATAAAAAAAATTACTTAGGTAATACAATTTGAGAATACATTCGAGGTAAAGAAGGAGAGTTTTGTTTGTATTTACCAATCAGCACAGAAGATTGATAAATTGTTAGTTAGACGCTGATGTTGTTGATGCCAAATATTAAAATATGTTAAATAAACACGATAAAATAAAAATAATTTATTTGTTATTTTTATATTGTGATATTCCATAGTATTCCTAATTAATAGATATGAATGATTAGTATATTATGAATTTTATGAAAATCTACTCCTAAGGAAAATTATTGTTTGTAAACAAAACTATTTGAACCTCGGATAAGGGAAGGTGAGATTAATAATTGTCGAATACTAGGTGACCCGACAGACGTTGTCCTGTCTTAACTATGAATATTATATATTGAATTGGTCTACCACTCACATCATATTATATAACAACTGTAGTTTTCAGGGTTCAATAAAACGAAGAAGCACTTCGAGAAAAGTATCGACAACAAATAAAATAATTTGGCCAAGTGCGAATGTGGACCTCGCGCACTGAGGATTCCGTACAATTTGAATTAAGCGACTAACTAAATTTTGCTGTCAGAGAAGTGTTGTCCCCGTACATCTCCTCTATGCGAATATTGATTTGAATCAGGCGTTACTTTGCGGAAATTCATGATTTAAAAGGAATCAAAAGGTTACCTTGCTATAATCCGCGGAAATCTGAATCCGAATCGACGTACGTTTCGCTCCGTAACCGAAGCACTTTCTGGATTTGTTGACTCTACACGCGTCACTTGCGAAGTCGCACTTGCAATCTACTTGTGTACTTTTCAGTGAACGGTGTGCTCTTCCGGATTGTGCCGCACGAGTCTGGTTGTTCGATCGTCGAGCTACCTACTTGTGTGGTGTGTCTTGGTTCGGGTTCGTGCGTCTCATTTTTATGTGGGCAGAGTGCTCTTCTGGGTTCTGTCATACGAGTCTGGTTGTTAAGATTTCCGCGGATTATAGCAAGGTAACCTTTTGATTCCTTTTAAATATAAAATATAGTTTAAATAATCTAGAACAGCAAAAGACAGAGATAATTGGAAAAATTTGGGGGAGTCTTTCACCGCTTTAGGCGGTCCTTACAACAGTAAATATAGAGATAAATTATATATTATGTACACAATTTCATTTCTATTATGTAAGAAATTCTTGCAAGAATAAATCACTTTTATGCCATTGGAACTCCGACATTGGGATTTGTTGATTTAAACTACAAATTAATTCACTCATATCCCTTCGGCAACTCAGCATACACATGCACCACTAACACCGCTCACTCTCAGAGGAACTGTGCATTTTACGTGTATAATGTATACGTGTTATAAAGTATGAAGTATCCGTGTACCAATTATATCCGTGTATCAAAAATTTATATCCGTGTATCAAAAATTTCATTCAAATGGTTTCAGGCATTTTAACGTGAAGCGTGCCAAAATCTCCAATGTACAGACACGTTGTTATAGGTATAGATCTCATTAGTACTCGTATAGATTCAAGACTGGGGGTTCGTTTGAGTATATTCATTAAATAAATTGGGTGGTGTCATGTCACACTCGAAAAGCCAAAAACTAGTAATATATTGTACAACTACTTAACCTGTAGATAAAGGAATCTCTACTTGCCTAAAAGATCTCTGCCAGATCCACCCTTCCAGATGCTTTCCTAGTAATTAGTGTTGTTTTTAGTGTTCCGTTCCTATTTTTTACTTTAGGATCACTTCGTAGAAAAATGTGTGTAGTTTCGTGAAAAGATATGTTAAAGTCGCTCATAAATTTATATTATTACTTTCCGATGACCCAGAATCCTAAAATTCAGCATGAAGCAAGGTGTCATATCACAAGTAAAGGATAAAATTAAAAAACTGTTAATTTATTTCTACATAACTAGAAAATTAACTTCTTTCTGACCATCACGCAAGACCCTCTTTCTCAGAAAAATATGAACATATCAAGTTGAAATTTATATCAAATATTCAAGTCCAGTTTCTCGGATATGTAAATAAATCAAACTTCTAAGTCAAGTCAATGAACAGATACAGCCGCTTTTTTCTCATGTATTATAATTTTGATTTTCAACAAGCTAGCTATTATGACACTCGTATGAGGAAAAATCCGAAAACTGGATTATTTAAAAAAATACTAGCAGTATGGATCACATATTATTAATACTGCTAAACTCCTCCAACGAAGCTAAAATGATTGTGTTAGAAGAGGGGCCTGCCAGTAGTCCAATGACTGGGATCTGAACCCACGATTTATCGATCGTGAATCCAATGCCTGGACCACTGAGCTACTGACGCTTTAATTTATTGTTACATCAAGAAAAAATTGATTTTTACATGTTTAGGTTATGACGCATTATTTGAGGAATATTAGAAGTCACAAAGTTGAAATTATTATTAATCTTGAAGGTGTGAAAAGATCAAACTTCTAAGTGCAACGAATCAATAAATATGGTCATTTAAAATGAAGTGGTCAAAAGTATATTATAGTTTTTCTATTGGCTATTCCACATATAGGGGACACGAAAAGTCAACGTTTGCAATTTTAGTAATATTCTAATAAAATTCTATTAAAATATATTTACGACTTAAACTCTGGTTAACGAGTTTAAGTTGATACAATTTTAATTTAAAAAGCTTAACTAAATGTATTCTAAGAAAGTGATGAAAAAAGAAATAATTTAATAAGCAAAAATGTAATTAAATCGATTATTTATTAAAGTACAAATTATATTTATAAATTTATTACATTTTTACTGTTGTAAACTTAATGTTGGTTAGTAAGGTTTGAAGTTAGGTCTCTTCTGGTTTCTCAAATTTTTAAAGGCTTAACGTTGACCAGGCTTTAAATCTGTTCCGAAGACATGTATATATATTTGAGTTTTAGTAAAATCGCAAATATCGACCTTTTTCAACCGACTTCAAAAAAAAGGAGGTTATCAATTCGGTTGTATTTTTTTTTTTTTTTTTTTTTTTATGTTTGTTACCACAGAACTCCGTCATATATGAACCGAAATGGAAATTTCTTTTTGTATTTGTTAGAATATGCTTACAGATTGGTCCCATTTTTTTCAAAATCCAGTTCTGATGATGGCATCATTGAGGAATTTAGAGAACTCCTCAAAAGTTATAGGCACACATATAGTGATTTTGATATTTTTAAAAAGGTTACGAGCATTTGTATTCAGAATTTATCATTTGATGAAGTGGAACTGATGAGGAAGACCACAGATAGCCATTATATGGTTGAGAATATAAAGCAACTATTATTATGAGGAAATTTAAAAAATACTTATCATGTTGATGTTACCAGTAGACTCTTAGACCTTCCGGCTTCATCTACCATCAGTTGATGATGATGCCGGAAGGTATGTACTGGAACACAGGCATGGGACAACGTAAACTAGTCGTGTTTGGGTTTAATGGAATTGTCTTAAAGAGTACTTTGGCTGTAAGTATTTTTTTTAATTAATGGTAATGTTTGTCTGTCTATATCGTAGCTCCCGAATAACTATACCGATTTTAATGCTAATTTTTCTGTGTGGAAGCAGATGGGATTAAGATGCCATTGTTTTAAAAGTTTGAGATGTATATGTGAATCTTTAGGGGATGACGAGATGAGGAATTTTTCTGTGTGGAAGCAAATAAGATAAAGATTCCATCATTTTATAACTTTAACAGTGTATATGTGTATTTGTCTGTGACATCGTAGCTCCTGAAAGAATGGGATGTTTCTGATGCGGATGTGTTGTGTGAAAGCAGATGGGATCAAGATGACATCGTTTTATTAGTTTAACAATGTGCCTGTGTGCCTGTCTGTGACATCTTAGCTACCGAAACACTAACCTGATTTCGATGCAGAGTTTTCTGTGTGAAACAAATGGGATCAAGGTGACATTGTTTTATTAGTTTAACAGTGTACCTGTGTGCCTGTCTGTGACATCGTAGCTACCGAAAAACTAACCTGATTTCGATGTAGAGTTTTCTGTATGAAACATATAGGATCAAGATGACATTGTTTTATTAGTTTAACAGTGTACCTGTGTGCCTGTCTGTGACATCGTAACTAACGAAACACTAACCTGGTTTCGATGTAGAGTTTTCTGTATGAAACAAATGGGATCAAGATGACATTGTTTTATTAGTTTAACAGTGTACCTGTGTGCCTGTCTGTGACATCGTAACTAACGAAACACTAACCTGGTTTCGATGTAGAGTTTTCTGTATGAAACAAATGGGATCAAGATGACATTGTTTTATTAGTTTAACAGTGTACCTATGTGCCTGTCTGTGACATCGTAGCTACCGAAACACTAACCTGATTTCGATGTAGAGTTTTCTGTATGAAACAAATGGGATCAAGATGACATTGTTTTATTAGTTTAAAAGTGTACCTGTGTGCCTGTCTGTGACATCGTAGCTACCGAAACACTAACCTGATTTCGATGTAGAGTTTTCTGTATGAAACAAATGGGATCAAGATGACATTGTTTTATTAGTTTAACAGTGTACCTGTGTGCCTGTCTGTGACATCGTAGCTACCGAAACACTAACCTGATTTCGATGTAGAGTTTTCTGTATGAAACAAATGGGATCAAGATGACATTGTTTTATTAGTTTAACAGTGTACCTGTGTGCCTGTCTGTGACATCGTAGCTACCGAAACACTAACCTGATTTCGATGTAGAGTTTTCTGTATGAAACAAATGGGATCAAGATGACATTGTTTTATTAGTTTAACAGTGTACCTGTGTGCCTGTCTGTGACATCGTAGCTACCGAAACACTAACCTGATTTCGATGCAGAGTTTTCTGTATGAAACAAATGGGATCAAGATGACATTGTTTTATTAGTTTAACAGTGTACCTGTGTGCCTGTCTGTGACATCGTAGCTACCGAAACACTAACCTGATTTCGATGCAGAGTTTTCTGTATGAAACAAATGGGATCAAGATGACATTGTTTTATTAGTTTAACAGTGTACCTGTGTGCCTGTCTGTGACATCGTAACTAACGAAACACTAACCTGGTTTCGATGTAGAGTTTTCTGTATGAAACAAATGGGATCAAGATGACATTGTTTTATTAGTTTAACAGTGTACCTGTGTGCCTGTCTGTGACATCGTAGCTACCGAAACACTAACCTGATTTCGATGCAGAGTTTTCTGTATGAAACAAATGGGATCAAGATGACATTGTTTTATTAGTTTAACAGTGTACCTGTGTACCTGTCTGTGACATCGTAACTAACGAAACACTAACCTGGTTTCGATGTAGAGTTTTCTGTATGAAACAAATGGGATCAAGATGACATTGTTTTATTAGTTTAACAGTGTACCTGTGTGCCTGTCTGTGACATCGTAGCTACCGAAACACTAACCTGATTTCGATGTAGAGTTTTCTGTATGAAACAAATGGGATCAAGATGACATTGTTTTATTAGTTTAACAGTGTACCTGTGTGCCTGTCTGTGACATCGTAACTAACGAAACACTAACCTGGTTTCGATGTAGAGTTTTCTGTATGAAACAAATGGGATCAAGATGACATTGTTTTATTAGTTTAACAGTGTACCTGTGTGCCTGTCTGTGACATCGTAGCTACCGAAACACTAACCTGATTTCGATGCAGAGTTTTCTGTATGAAACAAATGGGATCAAGATGACATTGTTTTATTAGTTTAACAGTGTACCTGTGTGCCTGTCTGTGACATCGTAGCTACCGAAACACTAACCTGATTTCGATGCAGAGTTTTCTGTATGAAACAAATGGGATCAAGATGACATTGTTTTATTAGTTTAACAGTGTACCTGTGTGCCTGTCTGTGACATCGTAACTAACGAAACACTAACCTGGTTTCGATGTAGAGTTTTCTGTATGAAACAAATGGGATCAAGATGACATTGTTTTATTAGTTTAACAGTGTACCTGTGTGCCTGTCTGTGACATCGTAGCTACCGAAACACTAACCTGATTTCGATGCAGAGTTTTCTGTATGAAACAAATGGGATCAAGATGACATTGTTTTATTAGTTTAACAGTGTACCTGTGTACCTGTCTGTGACATCGTAACTAACGAAACACTAACCTGGTTTCGATGTAGAGTTTTCTGTATGAAACAAATGGGATCAAGATGACATTGTTTTATTAGTTTAACAGTGTACCTGTGTGCCTGTCTGTGACATCGTAGCTACCGAAACACTAACCTGATTTCGATGTAGAGTTTTCTGTATGAAACAAATGGGATCAAGATGACATTGTTTTATTAGTTTAACAGTGTACCTGTGTGCCTGTCTGTGACATCGTAACTAACGAAACACTAACCTGGTTTCGATGTAGAGTTTTCTGTATGAAACAAATGGGATCAAGATGACATTGTTTTATTAGTTTAACAGTGTACCTGTGTGCCTGTCTGTGACATCGTAGCTACCGAAACACTAACCTGATTTCGATGTAGAGTTTTCTGTATGAAACAAATGGGATCAAGATGACATTGTTTTATTAGTTTAACAGTGTACCTGTGTGCCTGTCTGTGACGTGGTAATAACATTATAAATGATTCCATTTTGGTGCGGTTGTTTATATTCGATTTTCAGATGATCTAGATGGTTCTTACCAATAATTTTTGAAGAGCTGAAGGCTATCTGTTGGGTGGGTGCAGTAGATTGGAGATGGAAGGGGGAGTAGAGTGGTACAGTTTAGTAGTTGAGATGATGGTTGAGTGAGGAGGTACTTTGTAAATGTTGAATTAATGATTTAGTGAATGATTAAATAAGTAAACAGATGAGTGAGTGAATTAGTGAATGAACGATAAATGATTTTCAGAACATATTCACTAAAAACCAAGAAATAAAACATTTTTAACAAAAAATTGAACCGACTTCAAACTCTAAAATGTGCACTAAAAAGTAACAAATAATTAGCTTGTTTATTAACCCCCCTTTATTAGGACAATAGTATACAATAATTGATATTTTTGTAGTCGGTGCCAGCAACAGTACAGAACGTAGTAGTATAATAGTACAATCGTACAGAGTATTTCGTTACAGGTTCGTTCAATAGATATACCTATTACTATTCTCTCTCAAGACACGTCTGTTCCCCTGGCTGGGCTGGCTGGGCTGCTGGCACCGACTACAAAAATATAAATTATTGTATACTATTGTCCTAATAAAGGGAGGTTAATAAACAAGCTAATTATTTGTTACTTTTTAGTGCACATTTTAGAGTTTGAAGTCGGTTCAATTTTTTGTTAAAAATGTTTTATGACCGTATCATGTGAAATGAATCTAAAACTATATCGGGCGCGTAACCTAGCAACGGCTGTTGACGTCTTTTAATGTTGCTAAATGCTAAATGTCAACTTGTAAAATATTTTAAGCGAGTTAAAAAAAGAAGTGGTCTATATAAGAATATATGTATTATTTATGTTCACCAACTTCAAAATTATTTAAGTGAAATTATTTATTACTTTTAAGTGCATTTTACAGTATTTGAAGTCGGTTAAATTTTTGTTTTTTATGTTTTTTCATGTGTTCTTAAATTAATTGAATAAGTAATTTTATATATGTCAATTGATTGTAAACATAATCTGTACATAGAAAGACGTTTGATTATATTGAAACACGCATTACTAATGTCCGGAGTAACCGTCCCACTATAACATTTTTGATGATGTTTTACCCGCACACGAAAATCAAAATTTCATAGTGTATGTCCTTTTATTGAAATTTTAACTCTCAGTGCGCGAGTTCCACACTCGCACTTGGCCGAATTTTTTTATTTTGGAATCAATCCTGAAATCAAGAAAAATCAGCCGCTCCATATAAAAACGTGTAAGGCACGTACCAACAGAGATAAATTCCACAAAACGGCTCGACTGCGCTGGCGACGCTCTTGGTCAGTGGTACTGATGGCCAGCTCCTCATCCGGAGGAGAGGGACCGGGACCCAACTGCGACACCCAAACACAATATGCATTCATGTAAGTGTAGCATACAGTCGCTGTCTACTAATCAATCTACCTACATAAGATGACAAAAAGGAAAATTAAAAAAAAACTTTGAATATCTTTGCACCGCGTAGTAAGATGAAACTTGAGAGCAGCTGAGCATGGATTTATTCATTTTCGTTTCATATATTTACATATAAAAATAAAGAAGTATTTGTATATATATTTTATTTGTATTTGTATATGAAAAGAAGAAATTATATTGCTTCAATGAAAAGTACATAAATCTAGAAATTTGAGTTGGCAACACTACATATCGGACTGTAATTATTGTTATTTTGCTCAGCCCCTCATCAGGGCCCGATTTGCAGTGTTGCCAATTCGAATTCCTAGAATTCTTGTATGGATATTATTTAAAAAAATTATTATAAAATACTTGTATATAAATACAAACAATATAAATATATACAAATATTTCTTAATTTTGAAATATAAATATTTCAAATACAATGTGCAGTCACACAAACATACACACACACACACAGTCGCTGTCGCTGATCACTTCACCTCAAGGAAACAAGCTCAGATTGCAGCAGTTAATTAGATGAAAAACAATCGCTCTATATCAGCATAAGCGCCTAGTTTTATATTCATTGTTTTGCAGATATCTAATCATTGAATTGAATCAGGCGTTACTTTGTGGAAATTCATGATTTTAAAGGAATCAAAAGGTTACCTTGCTATAAACCACAGAAATCTGAACAACCAGACTCGTACGGCACAACCCAGAAGAGCACCGAACCGAACCGGAAGCAAGACACACGTACGTCGATTGTCGTTCGCGATCTACTTGTTTGGTGTGTCCTGGTGCGGGTTCGCGCGTCTCACTTTTATGTGGGCAGGGTGCTCGTCTGGGTTGTGCTATACGAGTCTGGTTGTTCAGATTGCCCCGTATTATAGCAAGGTAACCTTTTGATTCCTTTTAGATATCTAATTATAAAAAATAATAAATATTTATATATCTATAGACACCCACATCTCCTAGCTGACCCGGCGAACGTTCTACCGCCTAACAGTCAATGACTGTCGTGTCTCAGAGTAGCTGAACTGTTGACACCCAATATATATTTCAAGGTTTTTTACGCTACTCACATTTTTAAAATCTAAAATACGCCATTACTTATTGAGTTATAACTTTTTTGCTCACCACATACATAAAATTGTAATAATTATATAACAAATAATGCGACTAATACGAAACACTATTTATAATCATTTACTAATAAATAAATTAGATATAAAAGTAAATAAAATAAAAAAGACAAAACAACCGCACTAAAATTGGTACATTTATAACGTTATTACGATGTCACAGACAGACACACAGGTACATTGTTTTATTTATTTTTATATATTTATTAAGGTTTACCAACAATTGTATACACTTAAGTAACACTTAATACATTTTAAAAAACACATGCAAGAGCGTAACAATCAATTATTGGTAAACACCGCTTGTATTTATCATAAAAAAGAAAAAGTAGCTACAGCATATATATATATATATATATGTCGGAAACTAAAATAAGGATATAGATGGATGGCCTATCTCAAAAGCTATACGGGCGCAACACGATCAAGATATAACTAAACATTACTATCACGTACTATTCTGACAAGAACTATTATGACAGGAACCCAAGCAGTGCCTTCGACTTGTGACCAAGGTGTAGGCTTAAAGACGTCCTTTAAGCGATCACAACTGCTTAGTTTCATCGTCTAAACCTAAGATAAGACTAACATTAACCTAACCTAACATAAGGCTAACCTAACCTAAGGCTAACATAACCTAAACCTAACTCACACCGACATATATATATATATCGAATTGACCACTGCAAGCATTTATCGCTTTACATAATCGTGAACAGGGAGAGTTGGCGCCTAACACAGTCTTTCTAACAGGTGGCCAGAGTGGTGTGATTGAACTGCGAGAGAGCCTAGAGGGAACGCGCAACTTCAATAGGCCTAGAAGCCGGGGAGAGTCAACTTGGTGGCCAAAAATTTTGCCCGCAAACATTGCATCCAGTACTAGCCTGCGATTGGCTAGCGACTTCATGTTAAAATGTTTAAGGCGACAATTGTATGAACGCATTTTTTTACCTATGCCGTTATGAAACGCAAGGTGCTCTACAAAGCGTTTTTGAATACGCTCAAGTCGCAGTGAGTGTGTGGCATAGTGTGGCCTCCAGACTACACTACAATATTCTATGACACTACGAATCAAGCTATTGTAAAGCAATATTTTAGTTTTGTTGTCGCGAAATACCTTAAAATTTCTGAATACAAACCCTAACATGTTAGAACCTTTTTTTATTATTTTATCCAGGTGAGGTATAAAAGTTAATTTTTTATCGTATAATACACCGAGGTCGCGAATTAGATCCACTTTATTTATTTTATCATTCTTAATATAGTAATCAAAGGCTTTTAAATATTTTTACCGCGAGAATTTCATATGATGGCACTTTTTAGAGTTTAGGTACATTCCATTATTTTTACACCATAATACAAGCCTATTGATGTCACTTTGCAAACGTATACAATCTTCATGAGAATTAATTACGCAAACAAACTTTAAGTCATCAGCAAACATAAAGACGTCGGAGAAAAGAAAACAGTTAGGAACATCATTAATAAAATAATTGAACAAAACTGGCCACAGATGGGAACCTTGTGGAACACCTGAACTGATTTTTTTAGGAGTTGACTCATAACCATTCGCTACAACAAAGAATTCTCTGTCTTGTAGGTATGAACTCAACTTAAGGAAAGAACCAGAGATACCGTAAGCCCGCAGTTTGGAAATTAAAATATTGTGAGAGACTTTACCAAAGGCTTTACTGAAATTGGTGTATATTACATCTGCTTGAAGGCCTGAATCAATGGCATCTATTAATAGCTCTGTAAATGGAACCAGATTAGAACTGGTGGATCAAAATTGAACAAACCCGTGCTGATGATCGCTTAAATATAATTTGAGGTGTTTACTGATATATGGACAAATTAAAGCCTCAAATATTTTGGCGAATGTTGATAAAATTGAGATGGGTAGTTAGATATATTAGTGTAGTTAGATATATATGTATTGTCTTCTGATTTATAAACAGGAACCACCTTTGCGATCGTCCATTTTGAAGGAAAAACCCCAGAGGCTTAAGACTTATTGAAAATTATTGAGAGTGGACTAACCAATTCAGAGGAACATGCCACGATAAATATCGGCGGAATTCCATCAGGACCAGCGCCTTTATTCATATCAATACAATAAGTATTGATATCAATAAAGGCGCTGGTCCTAAGTTTATTAAGTATAGTATCTTCGTCTAAAATCGGCCGATTTAAGCATAAACTATAATTTTCTAGTATTTTTAGATATTCTGAATTGTATTTAAAATCGGAATTATGTTCGGAACAAAAGACGGAAGAAAAACAATTTGAAAATAACTCACAAATTTGTGTAGGATAGTAGTGATAGTTTTTCCATCAGTCATAAATATAGGATAACTACTGGATCCTCCTCTTTTAGTCTTGACATGGGTCCAAAAAAAGCTTTGGATTACTTCTAAGTCTATCTTCTAAAGATTTTATATAATTATTATAGCATTTAGTAGCTAATTTATCGCATTGTATACTAATATATTGTAAATCTATAGCATCTAACGGGTTTTAATTGTTAAACTTATAAAACGATGGCATCTTGATCCCATTTGCTTCCACACAGAAAAATCCGCATTAAAATCGGTATAGTTATTCGGGAGCTACGATATAGACTGACAGACATTACCATTAATAAAAAAAAATTACTTACAGCCAAAGTACTCTTTAAGACAATTCCATTAAACCCAAACACGACTAGTCTACGTTGTCCCATGCCTGTGTTCCAGTACATACCTTCCGGCGTCATCATCAACTAATAATCAACTAATATAGACGAAGCCGGAAGGTCTAAGAGTCTACTGGTAACATCAACATGATAAGTATTTTTAAAATTTTCTCATAATAATAGTTGCTTTACATTCTTAACCTTATAATGGCTATCTGTGGTCTTCCTCATCAGTTCCACTTCATCAAATGATAAATTCTGACTCTCAAAACCTTAATCAAAATATCAAAGTTACTATATGTGTTCCTATAACTTTTGAGGAGTTTTCTCAATTCCTCAAAGATGCCATCATCAGAACTGGATTTTGAAATAAATGGGACCAATCTGTAAGCATATCCTACCAAATACAAAAAGAAATTTTCAATTCGGTTCATAAATGACGGAGTTTTGAGGTAACAAACATAAAAAAAAATTAAAAAAAAATACAACCGATTTGATAACCTCCTTTTTTTTGAAGTCGGTTGATAAATGAATAATAATAAATTTCATATCATTGGTGTCTGTCCGAAAGCTAATAATTGTTTCGTCAGTTTTCCGATGTTTTAATAGTGTTTCTGCCATTCAGTACATGCTATTGAGTTTGAGTTTGGAGACAAATACACTGTATCAAAAACCTTTAAAATCAGTCCAGCCTTGTTATATATGTCGGAAGTGTAGGTTAGCTTTGTGTTAGGTTTATCTTAGGCTTAAACAGTGAAACTAAGCAGTGGAGGTGAGTGTCGTAATTACTTAAAGTGATCCCTTAAGCCACAAGTCCAAGGCACTGCTTGGGTACCTGACATAATAGTTCTTGTCAGAATAGTATGTGAGAGTAATTTTTAGTTAACTATTCACTCTTCCCCCCGGACCACCGTCAGGTGCAGTTGTGTCTCTAAAGTTCGCGTCATTTATCCAATAATTTAAAAAAATAAATAAAATAAATTAAAATATCGAAACGAAAAAATAGGAGCTCATAAGTCTCGAGGAGGTGCGGTGCGCCTGGTACTTCGATCGCAAAGCAGTGACTTTCCACCTGAACTACTGAGAGGTGAGACAACACTATTTAGTTGACGTAGTAACAATTGTCACTATTTTGAGTGGGCTTAAGAAACCACGCCCGCTTATACTTAATTAGTGCATGCAACTACAAGAAGCCACGCCCCTCATTACCCTGCAACGAATCGACTCCTGCGCACATTCCGCCATTAGTTAAATGTGTTAATTGCTACGCCCCGTCATTAGTAGCTGGAGCCAATTGTCGCTTGCGTATTCTTTGCAGTCTGCATGAGTGAGCTCCTTGCAACTTCTGTTTCCCTAACCTGAGTCCCACAAGAGTAAGAGAAGTACTCTCCCCGCTTCTGTTTTCTGTGTTCATAAATACTGTAACCGAATTACTAACTGTCCCATATCATCTCTACGCTGACGACTTACAGATTTATGTGATAACGCCGATAGAAGATATTGCTTGAGCTATAGACCTTATTAATTTCAATCTTGGCAATATCAGCGCATGGAGCAAATCTTATGATTTAACGCTAAATGCTGCTAAGTCTCAGGTTTCTATTATCGGTAGCTCTAAGCTGAAATCAAATCTTAACACTCAATATAACATACCACCAGTATTATTTGAGAGTACTCCTTTGAATTATGAAGATACTATAAAAAGCCTTGGTATCTATATAGATAGTACACTGTCTTGGAAGCCCCAAATCTCCAGTATTAGTAGAAAAGTGTTCGCTACTATTGGATATTTAAAGAAGTGGAAGAATTTTCTCCCCATCAAAACAAAAATTACCCTTGCTAACACTCCTTCTACCCATCATAGATTATGCTGACATAGTGTATCTAGATCTACACCAGGGGTTACTTGATAAATTAGAACGCCTGCAAAATTTATGCATTCGATTCATATTTAGTCTTAGAAAATATGATCATGTTTCTGAGTACAGGTCTCAACTGATGTGGCTTTCAATTCGACACAGACGCAATCTCCACGCACTTTCCTTATTATACACTTTACTCTCCCTGCCTAACTCTCCTGTCTATCAAAGAGATCGGTTCACGTACCTAGCTAGTAATGCCCCCACTAACCTGCAACTCCGATCACAAAGTGATAATAAATTAAAGTTCCCCCCTTGTCATTCTGAAATGTATCGGCAGTCGTTTACAGTGAAATGCGTGGAATTGTGGAATGAATTGCCATATGATATTCGACACTCGACATCACTTGAAAAGTTAAAACGTCGTTTGAAACAATATTATTTAACTATTAATAATAATAAATCTAATTTAATCTAGTGTATTATGTATTGCTATTCTTATATATGTATATATATTCTGTTATAGTAGGTATAAAATGTAGATATATTATATTGTATTATTTTATATTATATATATCGTATCATATTTATTAGTGTAGTATTTATATATGTACATTTGTGTAGATGTAGTAAAAGATGCAATCGCTGGCTGTTGTCACTACCTTTTACGTACTCTTTTACTCCTTACGACAAGGTTGCCTGTAAGAGATCACTCTTAGTGATAAGACCGCCTGTGCATGCTGAGTAGTCTTATAGTAATGCTAAGTATTCTTTGAAAAATTCTCTCATTGGTGTGCAATAAAGCATTTATTATTATTATTATATACAAGTTATCGCTCTAGTCTTAAACTCTATGGAGAAAAATGGGGAAATGGCTGCTATCAATTCCTCTTAGTCTTATAAAAAACGAATAAACCACCTGAGTACGACATTAAATATTTTTTTTTTTTTTTTTTTATAGTATATAGGGGCAAACGAGCTGAAGGCCCACCTGATGTTAAGTGGTCACCGTCGCCCATGGACATCTGCAATACACTGAGGATTGTAGATGCGTTGCCAACCCTACTTTTTGAGGAACCTGTACACTCAGCGTTTGAAGACTCCCATATTAAAGCGCTCTGGGAAAACCTGTGGTGACAAATTATTCCACAGCCTGCACGTGCGTGGGAGGAATGATCTAGACGCACGTACATTGCTGGTATGCCAAGCATCCAAGTGGTGTGAATGAAATTTGTCCCAGCGGCGGAGAGTGCGATGGCGGAAAAGTGTCGGAGGCACTAACTCAAACAGTTCCTGTGAACATTCCCCATTGTAGAGGCGGTAGAGAACACACAGAGATCCAACGTCTCTCCGGAGACTAAGTTCGTCTAAACCGTCTGTCAGCATGGGATCGTCGATAATACGAACAGCTCGTCGTTGGATGGAGTCAAGAGGGAGCAACTGGTACTTAGGGGCGCCAGCCCAAAGATGAGAACAGTACTCCATATGTGGACGAACCTGGGCTTTGTATAGCAACATCCGGTGTTCTGATGTGAAGTACAGTCTCGCTCTGTTAAGTACGCCCAGTTTTTTAGAAGCCAGCTTGACTTTGCTCTCCAAATGGCCCCGAAACTTGACCTCGTTCGATATATCGACTCCAAGGATCCCAATGGAATGTTCTGGAATTTGGGCGCCAAAATAAAGGGAGTCCTTTTTGCGGTAAACGCGCAAACCTGGGTCTTCGAAGGGTTAAACTGGACGAGGTTATGTCTTCCCCAATCAGAGACCAGCTCCAGAGAGGTCTCGATTTCAGACACCAGGCTTTCTCTTCTTTCCTCCACCTCAATGCGAGGAATGTTTGCTCGGCCAGTATAAAGAGCATCGCCAGTACTGTCGTCCGCATAGCAACGAAAGTTGCTGATTTGCAACATATCGTTGATATGCGGAATAAACAATGTTGGCGATAACACTGAGCCTTGGGGTACTCCAGCATTAATGGACCTGGTGTTCGAGCATGTACCGTCGACAACGACCTTGATGCTCCGCCCACTAAGGAAGCTGGATATCCAAATGCATAATTCCTCGGGTAGTCCATAGGAAGGTAGCTTCGCTAATAGAGCTTTGTGCCAAACCCGATCGAAAGCTTTAGCGATATCTAAGCTAACAGCCATAGCTTCTCCTTTGCTCTCTATGGCACTTGCCCAGCGGTGAGTAAGGTACACAAGAAGATCCCCAGCACTGCGACCATGACGAAAACCATACTGTCGGTCGCTAATAAGCTGGTTATCTTCAAGGTAGCCAAGGATTTGTGTATTAATAATACGCTCCATCACCTTAGAGAGCAAGGAGGTTATTGCAATAGGCCGGTAATTAGACGGGTTGGTGCTGTCACCTTTTTTATTATAGAAACTAACGTGGTAATTAGTCATTTTTAAAAAAGCTGTCACCTTTCTTGGGAATAGGGTGAACGATGGCTACCTTCCAAGAAGTTGCGACTATTCCAGTGGTATAAGAGAGAGAAAAAAGGCGCGTTAGTGTTGAAGTCAACTTAGGAGCACACGTTTTTAGCACGATTGCTGGGATTCCGTCAGGTCCGCTGGATTTCTTAACGTCTAGGGAAAGGAGCGTTCGACGCACCGCGCTTTGTGAGAAACGTACATTTTTCAAAACGCATTCGCATCTCGGAATTGCAGGCGGTGCCTTTCCCCCATCATCAAGATTTGAACTCGACGCAAAAAGAGTGCACAGAAGATCGGCTTTCTCTTTCGCGGAGTGTGTGAGCGAACCATCAGGACCGTGCAGAGGTGGTAAAGAGGGCTTACAGAAGTTCCCTTCGACGGCTTTAGCGAGAGACCAAAATGCAGGGCTTCCTGAAGGGAAGCTTATTAACTTCTCACCAATGCCTCGAATGTGCTTAAGCCTTGCTCTGGCAATATGCTTCTTATAGGATCTGGAGGCAGCATTGAATTTCTTTTTAAAATCGGAAGCATGGGGATCCTTCGCAGCAAGTGCCGCGGCCCAGGCACGATAGCATTTCTGCTTGGCGATCAAAGATCTTGCGCAGTTTGCATCGTACCAAGGTCGCGAACCGCCGCCAGTACGGACAACCTTGCTGGGAATGAAACATTCCATTCCTTGCAAAATAATGTCCGTAACAGCGTCAGCGCAGACCGATGGATCATCCGATGTAAAACAAAGCTGCCTCCATGGGTAGGATGCGTAGAACTCTCGTAATCCGTCCCAATCTGCTGATTTGTAGTGCCATACACGGCGGGTTCCAGATGGGCGGGAATGGCCATGCAGCACCACAGGGGCCTCGGAGTGTACCAGGCAATGGTCAGATGTACCCAAAGGCGCATTGACGGATACCAGATAGCCCTCCGGGTGGGTAGTCAGCAGAAGATCCAATAGAGAAGGTGTATGGTTCTCGGTATCAGGAATCCTGGTTACTCCTGACACAAGTTGGGAGAAACCATAGGCCAGAGCAAAACTGTGAGCAGCTCTCCCCGCGCGGTCTGTGATTCGTGATCCTAACCACTCACTGTGGTGGGCATTAAAGTCGCCAAGGACCACAACCTCCGCGCTGGGATAGCGTTGAAGCACGAAATCTGTAACCTCCTGAACGTGCCCAAAAAGACGGTCGACTTCAGTGTTACCGGTGTGAGACCTGTAAAGACACGCGTAAATCCGCGTATTATCGCCAAAGTTAACGCGCGCCCACAGAACTGACAGGTCTCTAATTTCGAGGTTGCCGAGTCTTTGACAGCAGATATCGTCTCTAACATACACACACACTCCGGCTTGAGGGATAAACGCCTGTTCCAGAGTGTACCCTGGGTAGTTTAAGTATGATGTGTCGTCAGGAATCGATATCTTCGTATCTGTTAAAAAAAGTAAGGCTGGCTTTGCCGTTTCGAGGTGGTGATGCACGGCATTTAAATTCGAATGTAATCCCCTTATATTGCAAAAGTCCACACTGAATGTGGAAGAGGGAGCCGCTGTGCGTAACTTCTTTTTTCTTGTTCGGACAACCATTGAGTGAAGCAAAAATTTCAGAGATGTACAGGTAGGGGATAAAACGGGAAAGATTGGGGCTGCCTCCGCAGTCCCTTGGACAAGAAGCACTTCGGAAAATCCTATTCTGGAGGCTGAGTTTAGTTTGTCGCCGGCGCGGGGGACGGAAGGGCCCCCGATCCGACCTGTTAATCGATCGCCGCGTTCCACACCGATTTCCCACTCCGGCACGGCGGTCCAGTGACAGGCTTTTAACAATGGCGGCGGGACAGCCTCTTAAGTTGGGATCATCCTGGGTTCGGGTCCCCTACGAACCATCGGGCGGCCAGCGTAGAACCGTTTCATCGGGTCTCCCTGGACCCCGCGCCGACGCCAAACGCTCAACCTCTCAGGAACAGGTCCGATGCCGGACCAGGGGCTGCAGAAGTGACCACATTCAAAGGGATTCGGAAAGGGGGTGGAGAGGGAAATTTCTGGCTTACATGCGCAGCAACCGGAACGCGTCAAAGACACTTGGCGGTCGGATTCGCATGATAGTGGTTGCGAGCCAGACGGGGATGGAATCCCCTACCACCAGACAGGGGGCTGGGGTACTCGCCTTTTACGAGATGCTTTCCCAGCGGCAGAGGGGAACTGTATTCTAACCCGTCCCCTCACGGGTAGTATTAATATGAAAATTTAAAATTATTTCACAATCTATTCAGTTCTAACATTTGTCTTTTACTTTAAAAACAAATTATATTATTATAAATATATCTGATAGTTTGTATTTATCTATTTTTCATGTGAATGAACATTTAAAACAAAGGAAAGCCAAACAAACAAACAAACAAAGCTATATATGAGGGGAACCTCTATATGAATACTCTAGAATCTTAGCTTTCCACCACACTATTTAAAAATTAAAAAAGTATAAATTATTTCAAAATAATTTCTTATAAATAATTTTTTTTTTTTAAATTAGATATTACCTTAAATTTACATCACGCAGATCACCACACAGTTATATAAAATAGCCAAATAATATGTTTTTATTATATTTACCTTTAGGTTGTGCTGGTGGTGGTGGTGGCGGCGGTAATACTGGTTGTACTGGTGGTAGCGGCGGCGGTAGTGCAGGTTGTACTGGTGGCAGCGGTGGCGGCGGCAGTAGCACTGGTTGTACTGGTGGTGATGTTAGCGGCGGTAGTACTGGTTGTACTGGTGGTGATGTTGGCGGCGGTAGTACTGGTTGTACTGGTGGTAGCGGTGGCGGCGGCAGTAGCACTGGTTGTACTGGTGGTGATGTTGGCGGCGGTAGTACTGGTTGTACTGGTGGTAGCGGTAGTGCAGGTTGTACTGGTGGCAGCGGTGGCGGCGGCAGTAGTACTGGTTGTACTGGTGGTGGTGTTGGCGGCAGTAGTACTGATTGTACTGGTGGTGGTGTTGGCGGCAGTAGTACAGGTTGTACTAGTGGCAGCGGTGGCGGCGGTAGTACAGGTTGTACTGGTGGCAGCGGTGGCGGCGGCAGTACTGGTTGTACCGGTGGTGGCGGCGGTAGTACTGGTTGTACTGGTGGTGGTATTGGCGGCAGTAGTGTTGGTTGTACTGGTGGTAGCGGTGGCGGCGGCAGTACTGGTTGTACTGGTGGTGGTGTTGGCGGCAGTAGTACTGGTTGTACTGGTGGTGGTGTTGGCGGAAGTAGTACTGGTTGTACTGGTGGTAGCGGTGGCGGCGGTAGTACTGGTTGTACCGGTGGTAGCGGTGGTGGCGGTAGTACTGGTTGTACTGGTGGTAGCGGTGGCGGTGGTAGTACTGGTTGTACTGGTGGTGGTGTTGGTGGCGGTGGTGGCGATAGTAGTGTTAGTGGAGGCAGATTTCTCTCTGCCAAAACATGTGGTGGCAGAACTCCCGTTCTATGAAACGCCATTTTCTCTGATATCGTTGCGTGCAGATATTTGCACTTTGTATATTTACATTGCGAGTTTTGGAAGTTATTGCAAAATGTGTAAATTTTGTCCAACTCGTCCTTGTCGACGGTCAATCGGTGTGCGAACTTGCAAAAGCCCTCCCTCCAACAATGTCCTCTAAGGAAGTCCCTGCAAGTTGCTTCAACTTTCTGTTGTAAGTTGTCTGTTTCTTCTTTTTTAACTTGTTGTATTGGACTTAGTGCAGGGGGAGGTTCAATTGGCAGAGGAGGATTCGCTTCTGGTTCTTTCTGAGTTTTTTGATGTTTCAAAATGATGAATTTCTTCATTTTATATGAGCGATAAAAATTTATTTTAACTTAATTGGTTTTCCGGAGGAGCTACCAAACTAAATCTTCAACCTGAAAACAGTAATTTCATTGTATTATGAGAAATATGGCAACTAGGAGTAGTCAGCATTGTATGATATTACAAACATATTATGAATCAACACTTGCACATCATTTTACTCAGAAGTTTTTTATAGTAAAAAAGAAGTCAAAGTCTTAATGACATTCAGCATGCGATAAAAATATAATTGATAAGTATAATACTTAAATATGAATTATTTAAGTGAAATGTGATGTAAAAATATCAATTTTTTAAATATTTGTTAGTTAATTGTGGCGTAGTCAAGTGATTTCAAGCATTATGATGACCCTAAAGGCTTAGCATAGTGAATAGGCTTTTCTTGGAAGTTGGTGTGTTGGTACCCATAAGAGACATAGACCTTGGTCAGGCCGGGCTTTGGTTTGGTTTGTTACAAGTAGTTATAATATGTGGATTGCGAACTGTAGCTACTTATATATTTCAAGGAATAGGTAACTACTAACCAGCCCGGCCGACTAATCTGCAATTACCGTGAACTAACTGCTGATCTGTTAGCCAGCAGACCGCAGACCGCAGACCGCAGACCGTAGACCGTAGACCGCAGACCGCAGACCGTAGGGTGATGGGCTCAATGTGTTCAAAATATACAGCAGGGCAATCTCTGAAAAACAGATACTCATATAGCCGGCTACAGTATTATATACAGCTAACTTTAGGTCTGAGATAATATAGTGGGGGAGCGCATTATGAGCGTTCCATCCGTAACGTAGCAGACGCGCGGGAACTGACAGGCGCTGCTCTCGCCCCCAATAGTGATTCTGCGCATTCAAGGTCAAATCTATACTTACGTGCCGGTAGCTATAACTATTATAAATAATGCATAATAGTTTTATGATAAGGATTCTAGTTAAATGTAATCGCTTTCTTAAAGTAATATTGTTGAATTTTATTATTATTTAATATTCTATTTTTTTTATTAAATGACATAATTTAGCAAAGATTGTTTTATATCATATTGTCTCACACACAACACTACAATACAAGTTAGTTAGTTTGTGGACACACAGTTCTACCTGTAAGATAATTTTGCGACTTATGTGATATTTTGTAGGAAATTAGAAAAAAAAACATCGATATATCGAAATGTGTTTTAGGGGTCCTTTTATTGTTATTCAAATAAAACTATTTTCTCTTTTGTCTATAGAGTGTGTTGGCGACAATAATCATTGTTGTTGGCTTTGGCTTAATATTAGCATTAATTTAATTACTACAAAAATACACAATCTAGACGGAAGCCGAGCAGTGTCCTTATGTTAAAAAACAAAAATTTAACCTTCGTTTAAATAATTAAAAAGTTTAGATGTGGCGGACTCGACGGTATTTCTGGGTATAACTTTAGATTCAAAACTCCAGTGGAACCCCCATCTATCATCTGTAGCGGGAAGACTCAGCTCAGCTGCCTACGTAGTAAGGAGAGTTAGACAAATGACTGATATCAACACTGCTAGGCTAGTTTACTTCAGTTACTTTCACAGTATTATGTCTTATGGCATTTTACTGTGGGGTAGGGCCGCGGACATTGAATCCATTTTTATTCTTCAAAAGAGAGCTGTTCGGGCCATTTATAACTTAAGAGCGCGGGATTCCCTTTGTCTCCTGTTAACATCGACCTGTCGGTGGGTACCGAGGGGTCATTTTGTTTGCTTACTTCATGTGAAAGAAAGAAAGTTCTTTATTAGAACAAGGCAACGTTAAACAAATTAGTGACAATATTATTTACAAAACAAAAAATAAAAACAATACTAAATTACAACTAAATACTTCTACACTAAGTACAATTTAAAAAAAAAGTAATAATTTATACACTACAAATTAGCGTTATAACTAAACTACTAAACTACTAAACACTATATACTAGCGAACTAATATTTATGTTAAAAACAGTTGAAATGAATTTTTTGTCTCTAGGAACCTAAAAGGAGGGGGTAGGTCATTCCAAATTTTGCTAGCAGAAACACGGAAACTACCTTTACTGGCAGCAGACCTATGTCTAGGAGTCGTTAACATGTATGAACATCGCTGGCCCAGTTTAATGTCGTGTACAGATACGTTGGCACTCTATCACACCGAAAAGCATGGTTGCGAAGTGTAGTTGTCTGCGATATTCCATTTTAAGGATTGGAGCCTGATTTAAGTAGGGCGTGACATGGGACCATGGTGGTATTTTGAAGCAGTATCTAGCGCAAGCGTTTTGGACTTTCTGAATGAGAATTTTTGTACGAGTAAGAAGCCTATGGCCAAAGACAGCATCAGCATAATTAAACTTAGACAGTACCAAAGCGTCGCATAGCTTAATACGTAAATTTAAATGAAGCACGTCCCGTAGCTGATACAGCACCTTTAATCTATAAAAGCAGTTACGAGCAGTATTATTAATATGTTTTTCAAATCTCAAATGCTCATCGAATATTACCACCCCACCCAGGTTGCGTGCTTCAGTTACTTTTTTAATTAATTCGCCTTTTATACGAATCATTGGTTGGAACGCACTCATCAAACTTATTTGTTTATTTGTACCTAGTGTAATATATTTGGTTTTAGCGGGATTTAAAGCAAGAGAATGGTGGTGAGGTGTACACGTAAAGATATTTCTGCGCGATAAAGCATACGCGGACGGAGTCGCGGGCACAGCTAGTTTGAAATAAAAATATATACACAAATATTTTTATAGTCAACCAAGATAGATTATAAAAAATTAATCATAAGTAAACTTGGTACATTTTCCCAAATCTTTGTAAAATTTGAGGAACTTTAGAATTTTAGCAGAGCAACATTTAATGATAAAACGACAGTAGGAAAGCAGTTAGCTTAATGCAAATATCTCTAAATAATATTCATATATACTTATGCTTACAGCAAATTTAAGAATATTTAAATAATTTCCAATCTTACATTACTTTGCGTACCAGGACAACAGTAACTTGTAAACTCCAACAGTTCCATCGCAATGACCTCTAACGGTGATCACGTCCATCGACATTGTACGACGTTGCCACACATCATTCTACGACTTATTATATTGTATTTACTGACCTCTGTACTCGTTGCCAACTGTAGTATCCGCCTCTAGATGTAACACTGGCTCGGACACTTATTGTTTACACCACGTCCACTCTCACCTCCCGCTCTCGTGTTCCCTGCCGCGATGCGTCTCGAATAGTCCTGGGCAGTTCGCGAACGACCTAGTTCAAAAGAGCGTTCCTTTAGGTGAACTATACGAACTAGTTCGTTGACGATCTCGCCCTTAGTTCGTTATAGTTCTTATAGCCTTTTAAATTGAACTATTTACTTCTAGGGATGCTTATGTTTCATTCATACTTGACTACTTGTTCATAAACATCGATATTTCATTCTCAAAAGTGAAATATCGATGTTTTTTCGAAATTATTTAAAAAGAGAACTAAAGAACTAAAAGAACGGACTAGTTCGCTATTAAATTGCGAATTAAATATTTTTTCCTTTATTTATTACTTTTACTAAATTATTTGAAAAAGAACTAACGAACTAAAAAATAGAAAATGAACCTATTAAATTAAATGTTGATAATTTATTAATTAATTCGGAAGAGGAAGTGGCAAGCACGTTTGAAAAATTCTTTACAGATATACCTATCAAAGTAACATCTGCATTAAAATCATCGCCCTTACATGCTATTTCTCTACTTAAAAATAAACTCCCAGGCTATGCTAATTACTTTGAGTTAAACATAATAGGTTGGGGAAAAAGTTTCTTCGCATTTGTTTAAGAAATATCAAAACATTTTTTAATATAGATGTGTGAGGTCTAGCGTTATCATTATGAAAAACACCCATTCCGTTGATAATTTCGGCCGCTTTCTCTCAACTTCTTGCTTTAATCTCATCAGTTGTTCGCAGTAGAGTTCAGAATCGATGGTCCTGCCTGGTGGTAACAGCTCATAATGAATAAGAAAACCTTCCAATCCCACCACACACACAGCATGACCTTGTTGCGAGTTAACCCGGGTTTCACCACAGTTTGTGACCTGACCTGACCGGCCTCTGACCACGACCTTTTTCGCACGTTCTTGTCATACGTGATCCACTTTTCATCACCAGTTATCAGCTTCTTCAAAAATGGTTCGGTTTCATTAGGTCGAAATAAAGAATCACAAATGAGTACACGGTTCATTAGGTTTCTTTCAGTGAGCTCGTGAGGACCCAAATATCGACCTTTTTTGTGTACCCAGTTTTTTTCAAATGCGCCAACGGGTACAAATGTCTTATGGCAACTCCACTATTTCAATAATGGCATCCATTTTATCCGTAATAGGACGACCAGAGCGAGGTGTATCTTTGACATCAAAATTTCTGGATTGAAAACACTTAAACCAAATGTGTGCTACTCTCACAGATACTGCACTAGGTCCATAAACATCACAATTTTTTCGCGGCTTGCGTTGCATTTTGACCTTTATTGTAGTAAAATTTTAAAATGTATCGAATTTCTTCATTAGACTCACTCATCTTCACAGTACGAAAAACAAATAAAAATCACACATTTTCCGAATTAGAATTTTGGATTATCTTCTTTAAAATGTAAACTTGTAATGATACCAAAACCAGGCAGATACAAATAGTATAGCCAAAGAGATTTCATTACAAGTTCATGCATACTATAATGCGAAAAGACTTTTTCCCCAACCTATTATTACATCATTTGATATTATTAAGAATTTCAGGACACTTAATATAAAAAAAAACTGGTGATTTATGGGGCATCTCAGTAAAAATATTAAATACAATAATCAATAATATTGCCCCACATCTAGCTGATATTTTTAATACAGCTAGTAGTAGTAGTACGATACAGGAAAGTTTCCAGACTTAATGAAGCACAGTAATATAATACCTCTATTTAAAAATGGAAACAGGAACGATCCCGGTAACTACAGACCAATCTCTATATTACCATCACTGAGTAAAGTTTTTGAAAAGATTATTTTAAACCAACTTTTAGAATACTTTAATGAAAATAAACTATTTCATAGTGAACAGTATGGTTTTACTAGGGGTAGGTCAACAACAGACGCTGGAGTTGCACTTCTTAAGCATATTTATGAAGCGTGGGAGATATTACAAAATGAAATCGGTGTATTTTATGATTTGTCCAAGGCATTTGATTGTGTTTAACGTGAAACACTTAAAAAAACTTAATTATTATGGTATAGGTGGTGTTTCACTGTATCTAATTGCCTCAAACCTAAATCAAAGAGTCCAGAGGATTACTATTAATGGTGTAAAATCTTCTGGATCTTATTTACAAGCGGGCGTTTCACAGGGATCCATTTTTGGCCCGTTCTTATTTTTGCTTTATATTAATGATCTGCCAAACTATGTGAAGGATGCGAACTAAAAAGAGCGCTCTTTTTGGTGATCGACTAGACTTAAGACTAGTCTCGAGACAGTGTTACCACTCTCTATCTAAACTTACCGCATTTACCCTTATACTAACTACAGATGAACAAACACTACACACACTAAGTGCTAAAAGGTACAAACGAGTACAAATGTATTTTTTTTAAATCGCATTAAAAAGAATGCATGTTGTATTGTTATTGAATTGCTAGATTTGAATTAAAACTAGTTAGTAAATATATAATTTCATATTGTTTGTAGTATTAGTTGGCAACACCGGTGATAACTTTTTATTCGCGGGAAGTACTTTTAATTTTATTCCAAGACTTTATATTATTGTGTTCTACACAATAAATACACAGTAATACGTGTTAGCAACACCGTCGACAAAGTGGTATCGGGTTGTAGACAATATATAACCGTGAGTGCACACAGTGATTAGAGTCAGTCTCTCTGGTGTGGTCGCGCAGTGTGCATGTAAGACAGTGTCGCAGTGTCGTGCTGGGCCTCCGTTATCGAGCAGCATATTCGGTAGCGAGGTCGAGCGGTGGAGGCGAGAGTTTGTGCATAGTAGAAGACGTCTTTAAACCTGCTCCTGGGTCCCAAGCCCCAAGCAATGCTCGATCTAGACTATATGTTAATGTAGTCGTTTGAGAGGTACTGCGCAGTACAGCTCGCATATACTTAGCATATTGTGACAATACACAAATAAATTATTCATCAGTTGGATATGTGATGTTGTTGAAGTTATTCAAATGAAATTCAGTCTGAAGGTTCTTCATTGAAAGTCATGAAACACGTTCCTTATGGGGTTAAAAGGGGGGTCAACTGTAGTTTAAAATAACTACCTAACCATCGCAAACGAAGTTGCGGGTAACAACTAGTGCTACAATAAGCAGTTTCGTTGTGTATTCAACTCTAACGTGTTCCTCTCTTCATTGGATGCTTCTACAACACCGGGGTTATCCGAGTACATCAGTCAGTCAGTCAGTCAGTCAGTTTAAATTGTATTTGACGACGAAATGAAAAAAAAATATGATTGAGAAGATAAATCTGTAATTAATGTTGTGATGAAAAGATCAAAACAAACTCCACACGAATTGTTTAAAAACAAATGAATTATTGGAAATAATATTATTTTGTTTAAATATCTTCACGATAAACTCGCTTCTGGTTATTATAACACAGTGTCACCTCTCCGCTGTCTGTACGTACAGACGTACAGACGTACAGACGTACATGAGTATACTGACTAAACACATTAAGAACTCAAAACGAACACGACAGCGTGACTGATATTTAATATATAGGATAACAATTATTTTTACAATATTTGTGATGTTTGTTACTTTATCTGTCTGTTTGTCTGGTCAAGTGAGTGAGTGTTTAGTGATAATGATACAAGAATTAGATAATATGCCATATTTATTTATCTCGCCTGCAGTTAATTCTGAACGCGACGCAAACGAAGCCGCGAGCAGATGCTAGTTAATGTTATTGTACTCATTCAGCGCACATTTCGTCAAATAGCAGAATACAATGAGACGGACGATAACAACATTATCATTACATCACTCGCTGATGGAATATTTTTTAAAGACAAACAGACAGACAGACAGACTAAAGAGTACGCCAAGACGATTCAAGGGCAAGGGCAAGGGCACTGCTACCAATTCTCGAAGCGCTACCGTTTTATATATTTACTAGCTGTGCCCGCGACTTCATCCGCATGGAATAGTGTCTGTGGGTAGCATTGTTAATTACTTAAACTAATTATGTTACAATTGAGACACACACGCATCTCTTGTCGCAACAATAAAACATTCACATAAACCTTCCCATACACACTATGTTTTATTATAGGTAATATTAGTAGAGATATATATATATTCAATTTATTACTTTTCATTTCTATGAACGTGTGTGTGTGTGTGTGTGTGTCAAATAGTAAACATATAAATTGCTAAACTCCGAAAATAAATCGTGAAAAAAATACTTACAGAAGTTTGTCAACCAAATGAACAGAACATTAACCTCAAGACACTGCAGGATACTCGGCTTAGACATTGGGGGAGACTAATGACTTTGTGTATTTGATAAAAATCACAAATAAAATTAACGAGAGACGTTGAGAAGACACTCACGTCGACGTCGACGTCGCTCGGTCACATCTAACTCGAATAGATTGATACTGACATCTGTGCAAGAGACACAGATTAAAGGACAAGTTCCGTTATACGCCTTGTTATTGAGCAAGGTGTTGTTCACCATTCTTCTTAAAAAGTTGATCAAATATAAATATGGACGACAGCAACACCTATTCGTCAAACAATATTACAGAAAAAAGATGTTTAGAATTCTGAGACAGACTTGACTAATCTAGAAAATGATACTTATAATAAGCATTTTCGATGACACGACAAAAAGCTTGCCGGACATTTTTGCTTGAATTGGAACAAAAAAACGATAATCTGGCTATAAGTCTCAAATCAGCGCACAGTGAAATCAAAAACTTACTTTCAGAAAACTTTAGTCGGAACTACAAAATTACTATCGAGTTATGAAAACCTTGAAAGTAATAAACACGACACCAAATAAAAATTTTAGACTGTTAACTACAACATCTACGAGGAAAAATACAATAGAAAAGTTCAAGCCATAAAAGAACTATTAACACCAATATCGGCAAGCACAATTAGTCAAAATAAACAAGCCAAAGAAATAACCAATAATAAAGATAATACAGCAGGCAGATCTCTTCCAGACTTTTCTGATCCACAGAAATATCGTAGGATGTGCTTGCATAGAACAATCATACATAAAACACATATGATACTATCTATCTATACATATAATATATCTGTAGACTTGCCTTGTCTGTACATTGCGTGTATATTAAAAAAAATTAGCGGAGGGATATTCATATAACCTATAGATACCATTTCAAAAGTTTAAAAAAAAATTGTCTGTTTGTCGTTTCTTTGTGCGCGATAAACGCAGAAACTACTGACTCCATTCGAGTGACATTTATAAATAATTGTAGCGCTAATTTCGGAGTAACATTTAGTCTTTGTTTCATCGCAATCGGTTCACTCAATCAAAAGATATATTCATTTACAAATTTTATTCATGTAGTTGAACCTGTCACACGTCCTGTAGATGGCGCCACGTGTTTGTTAACTGACTCATAATATAATCACTAATCTATATTGTGATTTTACAATACTATTATGTAATATTTTACAATAATATAAAATGTTTTTTTAATTTTTAAATAAGATGTTTTTGAAGTTTTGCTACATGTTGTTTATTTTATTAGTGTGTAGTTATTATGTATTACTATATACTTATCGGTTTTTACAGTAATATTTTTTTCAGCCTTTATACCTGATGTGCAGATCATAATGGGATATACTTTTCAATCCCCGACAACGCGACGGGGTGTTATACGTTAAACGTGAATATCCGTATGTCTGTCTGTGGCAGGAGAGAGAGAAAGCGATTAGATTAGATGTCTGTTTGGTTTCAAATTTATTGTAAAGTATTTTTTAAGACTTTACACCATTAAGTAGTGTGTATACCAACTCCTCAGCCACTTACAGCAGACATTTCGTATGAGGCTCATGGAATAGTGTCTTCGGTGGTGTCTTCTAGACATGTCAACATTGAGTAGTCTGGGTTATATCCAACTCCTCAGCCACTTACGTTTAACGTGAGTGTGTATTACGGTAGAATGTTTCTATCATAGTTTAAGAAGTATAAATAACTATTTCGGTCAGGTTTTTTTAATTTTTTATTAATAGTTATTATGAAATCGAGCGAGACGGGTCGCACCCCCCACTTCCAGTACGCTACGTCACCGGATCTCTTTCCGTTTTTATTTGTTAGCTTATACTTTTGATATAATCATCAACAAGGCACAGAGACCAGCTTAGCGCGTTGCAGGAGTAGACCTGAGTGCTGACTGTTCCTCGCACGTCAATGTAACTTGATGTAGCTCTATCCCGCTCTATCCCGTGGGCAACTCTCACAATCTCTCCGCTCATATAGTATAGCGGGAAGTTTTAATATAATCTTTAACGTCATTAGTAGAGGTAGGTGCCGGTGGTGTAATAAGTTTCGTCGTAATTTGGTAGTTAAGAGTATTTTTTTTAGTTTTAATTTGTGATGTATGTAAATATTTTATAATTAATTTAATCGTGTGGTGAGGTGTACACGCAGAGAAATTTCTGCACGATAGATCATACGCAGACGGAGTTGCGGGCACAGCTAGTTGTAAATATATATCAAGTTATACACTACATATACTAAATATAGTAAACATACATACATATACTACACTAGTAAATACTATACTTACCTATATATAAATACTATACGATATATTACCTAAGAATGCAAATAAAAATATGTCCAACTAAATAATTTATATTTGTGAGAGATAATAATCTTTTAAATAGGTTCAGATATGGACCTGAGATTGCAATGGATTCCATCACATATAGTTTTAAGCGGGAACGAGGAGGCTGATCGTTTAGCAAAAATAGCATGCTCTGAAGGGAGCGAAGTATTCATACAACCGTACTTTTTGGAAGTTTTAATTCATTATAAGCATAAAGTATACGATATGTGGAACGAATACTTTGATCAAAGAAGTAAAGAAAAAGGCATCTGGTATAAAACTATGCAAAATCAGCCTCCTCGGACGCCTTGGTTCGAAAAAGTTACATTTGATAGGAATATGATTAAGGTAGCTAATAGATTGCGTTCCGGACACATTCCATTAAATGGATTTGCATATCTTATGAAAAAGTCACCATCTCCAAACTGTCCGTCATGTGGGGTAGTTCAGGATGTACAACATTTGTTGATGGAATGTGTTCGTAACGAAAAAGAGAGAAGATTATTAATAGATAAATTAAGTTTAAATCTTTTAGACATAGGAATGTTTCACACCATTTTGTCTTCTCCATATTCTAGCCCTTAAAAATGTAGAAAAAAAAAAAAAAAAAAAAAACTTAAAATTGTTAATATTATCACACCTAATATTTTAGGAAGAGAGTTCCATAGACGTGCAGCTTCAACTGTAAAAAAATTTGTAAAAAAGTGAGACGAATGGTAATAGAGAGAAGAATTGTTAGTAGGAGCGAATTTTGGTAGGTATAGAAAGAAAATTACGTAATGTGCGTAGCGATGCAACTGCAGCGAACATTTTTCTACTTACTTCGCCTATTTGCGGATCTCAGGATAAATTTCGGTCAAATGTAACACCTTAATTTTTAACAGTAACTTGATATCGAATTTGAACACCGTCAAGTATTAGTGGTGAGATTTGCGGTGTGTCATGCCATGTTGCCATCAATCTTTGACTGTCTATTATTATTGCTTGAGATTTAACAGGATTCAGCTTTAATCCATCGTATTTCCCCCATTCTGTAATATTAGCAAGGTCAGTTGTTTGACTATAAATTTGTAAATCGTCGACACACAGGTGGTAAAGAGAAGAACTATCGGGACATTTTGTATTAATGAAAATTGAGAACAAAAGAGGAGGCAACACGCCACCTTGAGGTACGCCGGCAGAAACGTCAGATCACTCGGAATAGGATTCTTAGATACATACGCGTTGCCGGCGTCCATTCAAGTAGTTTCGAAACCATTCAATTGCCGGTGGAGAAGTTTAAGGATAGCAAGCAAGAAAAAACCTGTCAAAGTCTACCGTATTAAAAGCATTACTGAAATCTAACAATACCAATATGATTATCTTGTGCTCATCCATGCCATTTCTGATACGTTGGTAATTATGACTAGAACTGTAGTAATACTATAATCAGGACGAGACGTGATGGGTTTAGAAGGTTATAATTAAAGAGAAAAGAAATTGACTGACGGTGGACAAGACGCTCCAAAACTTTTGATAAGAAGTATTTTAATAGTAGTAAGAACAAACTCAAGGTCATTAACCTTGGTATGGTGCAAATGTATGTTACATAAAGAATAATGCAAATTGGAATATAAGCATGTAAAAAAGGGAGGAAACCGTGGAGTCACGTCGTACTAACTTATCATAACTAAAAACCTGACAATGAAAACCCATTTTTTCCTAAATAACCGACACACTTTAATTATATCAGATTAAAACATGCTGCAAAACGGCTTAGCAACTATAACACAAATGATTGAATAAGCACTAAATGAAATTGTACATGTTTGTGCTTTATTAAAACATTATTCTTG
This sequence comes from Limenitis camilla, assembly GCA_905147385.1. Lineage (NCBI taxonomy): Eukaryota > Metazoa > Arthropoda > Insecta > Lepidoptera > Nymphalidae > Limenitis > Limenitis camilla. The sequence goes on along the minus strand of LR990252.1, from coordinate 161,801 downwards.
TCAGAATATAGACGGTTTCAAATCAGCATCCTCATTTGTAAAAAAAAACAAAAAAGAGGGGGGGAATGTAGCTTGTGCAATAATAATTAAGCTATTGTAACAATGCCTACTATAATATTATAACACACACTTTAGGTATGAGGCCGGGCAACTGGGACTTGCGACCCAGGAGCAGGGTTAAAGGGCCCTTCTACTACCAGTGAACGCTCTCCTTCATTGTTCGAGCTTACACTGAACTGAACGCTATTGACACTGATGTTTATATATTCTTAGGTATATTAATGTTAGTTCTAGCGATACTACAACACCATATTAAATGAGTTTCCAGCTGAACGTACTGTTGAACTCTTGTAATTTGTATCCATTGTACAATTCCAAATTGTAACGCTTTTTGATGTGAAAAAGTCTTTAGCGGCGTGCGTGTGTGTGCAGTTGGTTACTTTTTTTTGGGATAGGTAATAAATGTAAAACTCGCGTCAGGACACGTGACCTGATCAAAAATTCGTAAGCGTAAGCGGCTGATCTCAATAATACAGTTCAGTTTTTTTGAATTTTGTTCTTTGGGAATATTCAAAAATGCACAACGTTGATGTTCAAGTTTTCACTATGCCGGCACTCCCCCACTCCCCCCGTTTTTTTTATTTATTTAACATTAATATATTGAATAAAGTCACAAGGAAAGATACATGTTTAGATCACGTATTAACTAATTGTCGAGAAGTAAGGACAAGATGCTTCTAGCCTAGTCGACATGTTGGAAATGGTCTGAAATAGAGATACTGCTCAAAATGATACACATCATTGATAACGATGATAGCTCATTGGATCCGGAATGTCGCCTAGATAAATCAGCCAAATATTCTACGTTTTGTTATTTTTTACCCGACTATGGCGAAGCCAAAAGGAAGCGTAATTTTTTTGGCAGTCTATGTATGTATGTATCTACATATTATGTATGTTTGTATGTTCCACCATAGCGCCTAAACTACTGAACCAATTTAAATAAATGAGGTGTCAATAGATTCGTAATAATGGCGTGGGTGACGCTACGGGGCTGTTTAAAGTTTATTATATTTTTATGACGGATTTTAACCCTCAGATTCTAACCTCGAAAACAATTAAACTGAGATAATCATCTCGTGTTTGTTATTCACTCGTTTAAGCAAATAAATACCAATCTTACGTCACAATATGAGATTATAAAGGTTATCTCGATCGGGAAACGGAAAACTATCAAATGAAAAAATTAAGTTTAAAAAACTATAACCCTTTATACATATCCCCCCCATCCATGTCTGTTTCATGGTACTGTTCCTCTAATCATATAAATAATCATAGTAGGTATACATGTGTGCGACCACGGTTCTACCTTCCACCCTCCCACCAAGGATTGCTGGGTTACTCGGCTCTTACGAGATGCTCTCCCAACGCCAGAGGGGAATAGTATTCTAACCCGTCCCCTCACGGGTAAATAGTATATTAAGTCATTTAATGAATGAGACATTTAATAGAGGTACTTTCACTCCGTGCTGATAACCAAATGTGAGCACGGCGGCAACCTGAACCATTCTCGACAGACTCGCTGGTATCAGATCCTCTTGAACTATACACTATAAACCCAAAAGGTCGTTATCAGCTCCACTGATAGCCAGGCTGGGTGACATATATACGAGAGAGCCAGCCGTCGGTGCACACTCGCTCGCCGCAAGCGCTGACGAGAGCTCCCGCCTGCCCCCACCCCGCTCACCCCGCTCATCCCGTTCGTCCCCTATATTGACTACGTTGCGGTATTCGAATTACGGATAATTACGTAAGTTGCACTGAATATTTACTTTTTTGTTTAAGATAGGTAATCAAAATGATTTGTTTCGATTTCTTATAAAGACGTAGCAGTACACACACACACGCACAGATGTCGCTTCGGAGTTGTCGACAGTTCTGCTTCTCACAGTCAGTGAGTGCTCACTATTGAAGTGTGTTCATATAAATAAAAATAAAAAACAAAGATTAACTTCAAATAATTTTATTTACATATGTCGGAGCATAGTAAAAGATTATCGATTAATCGAATCGTTATCGTTGTCTATGGCGTTGGAGTGGGGTAGTAGTCACTTCCGTTGTTTTGACAGTCTCTACCCTCGACCCTTTATATGCGATCGACAGTCTAACTGAAGTCTTAGTCGTGCGCGGTCTCTCAAGAAGTGAACACATCTAAGTAGTGCTAGTGATAGTGTCAAGTGCAGTGTAATGTACTAAGGTCACGTAAGTCCTTACAATGTAATTGCCACGTGGTTAAGTAAACACAATGTTAGGTTAGGTTAGCCTTAGGTTAGGTTAGCCTTAGGTTAGGTTAGCCTTGTGTTAGATTTGGTTTATGTGCGTTTAACCTTGGGTTTAAACAGAGAGCCTGAGCAGTGGAAGCGAGTGTTATGATCATTTAAAGGACGTCCTTAAGCCTACACCTTGGTCACAAGTCCAAGGCACTGCTTAGGTTCCTCTCGTAATTGTTAGAGATCATATTTGATAATTTATCGGTTCAGTAGAAGTATCTGCGTCGCGTTTACCCAAAATTCCATTCAATACCATCACCCCCTTTTAGTGTTCCCCAATATTCCCCATCTTCTTCCTTCACCTCCTTCCTTCTCATTATTTAAAATCCCCGACATATAACTAGAAAAAATTTGTTGTTTTTTTAATGTTTGTTACATCAGAACTCTGTCGTTTATGAACCACTTCCCGAGAGCATATGTCCAACTATTGTAGTTATGTCACTATAACTACTTTTTTACATTTTAAAAGTTGATAGAAATGCCTATCAAAATCAGACCATGTTGTCCATAACTTTGTATTATCATCACGACCCTTCAATGGCCCACTGTTGAGCCGGGTCTCCTCCTCAGAATGAGGAGGGTATTAGGCCATAGTCCACCACGCTGGCCCAGTGCAGGTTGGCAGACTTCACACACCTTTGAGAACTTTTTGGGAACTCTCACTCGTGCAGGTTTCCTCACGATGTTTTCCTTCTCCATTAAAGCAAGTGATATTTAATTGCTTAAAACACACATAACTCAGAGTCAGAGGTGTGTGCTCAGGATCGAACCTCGGACCTCCCGAGTAAGATTTTAAGTCTCAACCACTGGACCATCACTGTTTTTTACTTTGTATTAATTCTTATCCAAATAAATTATTTCGTATTCAAGACTGTTTCAATACCTGTCGATTACTTTTTGAATTATTGAAATGGGTCATTCCATTCAAAAGATATTACGAAATAAAAATATCAATATACCCAAAAAATACACGCCGACGGGCCGGCGTGGCACGCAGCGCAGCGAGCAACGCGACGAGAGAATGCACGAGCCAAAATGTTAAAAAAAATTATTCACCATTAAATACTTATCATGTTGATGTTACCAGTAGATTCTTAGACCTTCCGGCTTCATCTACCATCAGTTGATGATGACGCCGGAAGGTATGTACTGGAACACAGGCATGGGACAACGTAAACTAGTCGTGTTTGGGTTTAATGGAATTGTCTTAAAGAGTACTTTGGCTGTAAGTAATTTATTTAATGGTAATGTTCGCCTGTCTGTCTTTATCGTAGCTCCCGAATAGCTTTACCGATTTTGATGCGGATTTTTCTGTGTGGAATAAAAGGGATTGAGATGCCATTGTTTTATTAGTTTAATGGTGTTTATGTGTGTCTCGGCTTTTATACTCGATATTTCAGGTGATCTGAACATTTCTTACCTATAATATATAAAGCGCTAAAGCCTTGATGATTATGTTTGAGTGAGTCAGTTTGTATATGGGTAAGTTGAGTGAGTGAATGGGTGAATGGGGTTGTAAATGTGTGTGGATGTCGTAGTGGACAAGCGAATTAATCTAAGAATAAATAAAGGATGGAAATTAGGAAGGAATTAACTTAAAAAACAAACGAATGAAGGACACTATTGACCCCCATTAGTAAAAATTGTTTGTTTTACATTTATCTCTGCACTAGATATCTCTTCAAGATTTTTTTGTTGCTTTATCCATTTCTGACAACAGTGAGCCTCTTCAGGGAGTAAGTGAAGTTGAATTCAAACATTTATTGTTAATTGACGAGATAACAACCGACCATGAACAATGAACTTGTTCGCTGTTCAGTTATCACTTATCTCTAAAAAACACAGAGGTCAGGAGGGTCAATACAACAACAAACTAAGTATTTGTTTACCATTCATATCATTATCTCTTACAACACTTGTTTGTAGTAAGTTACATGTATGTGGGTAGTTGTCGTCAGGGACGGAAGGAGACCCGGAACATTCTGAGGGATATATTTTCTTAGTTACGTTTCGGCTGATTGTGAAACACTGAAAGGGCGATATCGAACTGATAAATAAGTGTCCTGGTCCCGTAACTAAGGGGCAGGTTTACAATACTACTATATAATGGTCTTACGAGACAATGCAAGTGGTATCAGGGGGTATGGTAGTGCCACCGCCAAGTCGAGCCAAGCGAATATCATGGTCACTACTACCTTGTCTCGAAGAGCTTCGTCGTTCTTTTAACCCTCGTAACTTGGGATTAAATTTAATCAAAATTTCCTATAAAAGCTGAAAGTTGTATCGCCCTGATCTATCACTTATTATTTACAGTACACCAACGAAGAAAGATAGACAAAAGCGTCTGTGCAAAAAATTGACCCCAAAAAAGAAAGAAAAAATTAACAAAACGCGTTACTACTAGTCATAGTGAATTAGTTAGTATCACCTCAGTGTTGTACTGTAGAAGTTTGGCGTTTCATTCAGTTCTTCGCTCGTGCTCGGCGACAAGCCCAGCGAAGCTAACCACCAGAATATCAGTATAGGGGCCAAGCCAACAACACCGGCTCTTACACTATAAAGCCCGCAGTCGCGCGTATATATGCGAGTGTACGAGTGTGAGCGCTCACTTGCTCCTCTGCAGCATACAGAGACCTCCAGAGACTCCACCAGTTTCACACGAATATGTAAGTCACACCAAACATCTATCTCTTATTCAACCTTCCGCATACGAGGTGCGGTGTCACGTATCCTCTGACTCTTATACTATAAAGTTCTCTCTCTCTTTATTCATTTATATATTTAACGTAAAAACTAAATACTTTGAGTTAAATACCAAACAATGCCACAACATATGTACGATGTGTTATATAATTAGAAACTAATTGTTTGGAGTTTGTAATGTTTTTGTTCCATATTGCGACAACTGTGACGTCAATTAATTGATATTTGACTAACTGATAATATAATCACTATATCCGTGTGTGTACTGTTTGAAATCTTTTTTCTCAAGAGAAGATTAAATAGTATAAGTTTTCTTAAAGTCTTGTTTATAATGTTTCCTATGTAAATATATAAATGAACGCGTATTTATCTAAAACCAACCAACATTAGGGGCCGGTTGCATCAACAGTTTTTAACGAGCACGTAATCGTCAAATATGTCGTTAACGAATGTTCGTGACATAAAAACGTTGTTTCACTTGATTACTGTTAACAATTGTTAAAAAATAACGAGACAATTTTTATCATGAAACAATTTCTTAGCAGATGCTGTAGAAATTGTAGAAATTAGAAAAAAAATTAAGTGTTTCGTAAGCGTTTTTGCAAATATAACCTCTTTGATGAAGATTGAATCTATTGATAGATTTCGTGTGTCTAAAGAAGTTGCACTTTTTGTTACAAACTTAATAGAAACTAAAGGCGGTGGATTCATGATCGATAAGTCGTTATTGGACTACTGACGTGGCCCCCTCCTATGACAAGCATTTAACTTACTTGGAGGGGTTAAGGAATACTATTAGTATGTGATCTATACTAATAGTAATCTTTCATATAAAAAACATTATAAAGTAAAAAATATTTAAAATGGCGTTAATATGGGTATATAGTAAGATAAAAGCAAAATTGATAATTAATTTTTTTCTTAATTATGGTTTGGAAATTTTAGAATAATATGTATTATTATTTCCACGAACTTCACTGAATGTATCTGTCACTTACAACATGAATAATTGTCTATATTTCTCTGGGTGTTGCTGCTATAAAAATACTTTCCCTAAAAAATATTAAGCTAATCCGATCTTTATAACAGGCAACCCGAATAACAATTATGAACCGTTTCTTTACGATGGAACGACGATGTCACTTTGACGAATGTTAAACGTTGTATGTAATCGTTAAATTATTAACGAACGTAACTTACGATGACTGACTGTTTGACACAACCGGCCCCAGGAATAATAATAATTTAACTGTCACACAATACTACTGTGTTGTTTCAATGTAATCTTATCAATGGGGTATGCCCAACCCCAACCCCACCACACCACTAGTATACCGAGGGTTCACACATAGCAATTATATCGTTTGCCTACAATTTTCAACCGACTTCAAAAAAAAGGAGGTTATCAATTCGGTTGTATTTTTTTTTTTTTTTTTTTTTATGTTTGTTACCACAGAACTCCGTCATATATGAACCGAAATGGAAATTTCTTTTTGTATTTGTTAGAATATGCTTACAGATTGGTCCCATTTTTTTCAAAATCCAGTTCTGATGATGGCATCTTTGAGGAATTTAGAGAACTCCTCAAAAGTTATAGGCACACATATAGTGATTTTGATATTTTCAAAAAGGTTACGAGCATTTGTATTCAGAATTTATCATTTGATGAAGTGGAACTGATGAGGAAGACCACAGATAGCCATTATATGGTTGAGAATATAAAGCAACTATTATTATGAGGAAATTTAAAAAATACTTATCATGTTGATGTTACCAGTAGATTCTTAGACCTTCCGGCTTCATCTACCATCAGTTGATGATGACGCCGGAAGGTATGTACTGGAACACAGGCATGGGACAACGTAAACTAGTCGTGTTTGGGTTTAATGGAATTGTCTTAAAGAGTACTTTGGCTGTAAGTATTTTTTTTAATTAATGGTAATGTTTGTCTGTCTATATCGTAGCTCCCGAATAACTATACCGATTTTAATGCTAATTTTTCTGTGTGGAAGCAGATGGGATTAAGATGCCATTGTTTTAAAAGTTTGAGATGTATATGTGAATCTTTAGGGGATGACGAGATGAGGAATTTTTCTGTGTGGAAGCAAATAAGATAAAGATTCCATCATTTTATAACTTTAACAGTGTGTATGTGTATTTGTCTGTGACATCGTAGCTCCTGAAAGAATGGGATGTTTTTGATGCGGATGTGTTGTGTGAAAGCAGATGGGATCAAGATGACATCGTTTTATTAGTTTAACAATGTGCCTGTGTGCCTGTCTGTGACTTCTTAGCTACCGAAACACTAACCTGGTTTCGATGCAGAGTTTTCTGTATGAAACAAATGGGATCAAGATGACATTGTTTTATTAGTTTAACAGTGTACCTGTGTGCCTGTCTGTGACATCGTAGCTACCGAAACACTAACCTGATTTCGATGTAGAGTTTTCTGTATGAAACAAATGGGATCAAGATGACATTGTTTTATTAGTTTAACAGTGTACCTGTGTGCCTGTCTGTGACTTCTTAGCTACCGAAACACTAACCTGATTTCGATGCAGAGTTTTCTGTATGAAACAAATGGGATCAAGATGACATTGTTTTATTAGTTTAACAGTGTACCTGTGTGCCTGTCTGTGACATCGTAGCTACCGAAACACTAACCTGATTTCGATGTAGAGTTTTGTGTATGAAACAAATGGGATCAAGATGACATTGTTTTATTAGTTTAACAGTGTACCTGTGTGCCTGTCTGTGACATCGTAGCTACCGAAACACTAACCTGATTTCGATGCAGAGTTTTCTGTATGAAACAAATGGGATCAAGATGACATTGTTTTATTAGTTTAACAGTGTACCTGTGTGCCTGTCTGTGACATCGTAGCTACCGAAACACTAACCTGATTTCGATGTAGAGTTTTGTGTATGAAACAAATGGGATCAAGATGACATTGTTTTATTAGTTTAACAGTGTACCTGTGTGCCTGTCTGTGACATCGTAGCTACCGAAACACTAACCTGATTTCGATGTAGAGTTTTCTGTATGAAACAAATGGGATCAAGATGACATCGTTTTATTAGTTTAACAGTGTACCTGTGTGCCTGTCTGTGACATCGTAGCTACCGAAACACTAACCTGGTTTCGATGCAGAGTTTTCTGTATGAAACAAATGGGATCAAGATGACATTGTTTTATTAGTTTAACAGTGTACCTGTGTGCCTGTCTGTGACATCGTAGCTACCGAAACACTAACCTGATTTCGATGTAGAGTTTTGTGTATGAAACAAATGGGATCAAGATGACATTGTTTTATTAGTTTAACAGTGTACCTGTGTGCCTGTCTGTGACATCGTAGCTACCGAAACACTAACCTGATTTCGATGTAGAGTTTTCTGTATGAAACAAATGGGATCAAGATGACATCGTTTTATTAGTTTAACAGTGTGCCTGTGTGCCTGTCTGTGACATCGTAGCTACCGAAACACTAACCTGATTTCGATGCAGAGTTTTCTGTATGAAACAAATGGGATCAAGATGACATTGTTTTATTAGTTTAACAGTGTACCTGTGTGCCTGTCTGTGACATCGTAACTAACGAAACACTAACCTGATTTCGATGTAGAGTTTTCTGTATGAAACAAATGGGATCAAGATGACATTGTTTTATTAGTTTAACAGTGTACCTGTGTGCCTGTCTGTGACATCGTAGCTACCGAAACACTAACCTGATTTCGATGTAGAGTTTTGTGTATGAAACAAATGGGATCAAGATGACATTGTTTTATTAGTTTAACAGTGTACCTGTGTGCCTGTCTGTGACATCGTAGCTACCGAAACACTAACCTGATTTCGATGTAGAGTTTTCTGTATGAAACAAATGGGATCAAGATGACATCGTTTTATTAGTTTAACAGTGTGCCTGTGTGCCTGTCTGTGACATCGTAGCTACCGAAACACTAACCTGATTTCGATGCAGAGTTTTCTGTATGAAACAAATGGGATCAAGATGACATTGTTTTATTAGTTTAACAGTATACCTGTGTGCCTGTCTGTGACATCGTAACTAACGAAACACTAACCTGGTTTCGATGTAGAGTTTTCTGTATGAAACAAATGGGATCAAGATGACATTGTTTTATTAGTTTAACAGTGTACCTGTGTGCCTGTCTGTGACATCGTAACTAACGAAACACTAACCTGGTTTCGATGTAGTGTTTTCTGTATGAAACAAATGGGATCAAGATGACATTGTTTTATTAGTTTAACAGTGTACCTGTGTGCCTGTCTGTGACATCGTAGCTACCGAAACACTAACCTGATTTCGATGTAGAGTTTTCTGTATGAAACAAATGGGATCAAGATGACATTGTTTTATTAGTTTAACAGTGTACCTGTGTGCCTGTCTGTGACATCGTAACTAACGAAACACTAACCTGGTTTCGATGTAGAGTTTTCTGTATGAAACAAATGGGATCAAGATGACATTGTTTTATTAGTTTAACAGTGTACCTGTGTGCCTGTCTGTGACATCGTAGCTACCGAAACACTAACCTGGTTTCGATGTAGAGTTTTCTGTATGAAACAAATGGGATCAAGATGACATTGTTTTATTAGTTTAACAGTGTACCTGTGTGCCTGTCTGTGACATCGTAGCTACCGAAACACTAACCTGATTTCGATGTAGAGTTTTCTGTATGAAACAAATGGGATCAAGATGACATTGTTTTATTAGTTTAACAGTGTACCTGTGTGCCTGTCTGTGACATCGTAACTAACGAAACACTAACCTGGTTTCGATGTAGTGTTTTCTGTATGAAACAAATGGGATCAAGATGACATTGTTTTATTAGTTTAACAGTGTACCTGTGTGCCTGTCTGTGACATCGTAGCTACCGAAACACTAACCTGATTTCGATGTAGAGTTTTCTGTATGAAACAAATGGGATCAAGATGACATTGTTTTATTAGTTTAACAGTGTACCTGTGTGCCTGTCTGTGACATCGTAACTAACGAAACACTAACCTGGTTTCGATGTAGAGTTTTCTGTATGAAACAAATGGGATCAAGATGACATTGTTTTATTAGTTTAACAGTGTACCTGTGTGCCTGTCTGTGACATCGTAGCTACCGAAACACTAACCTGGTTTCGATGTAGAGTTTTCTGTATGAAACAAATGGGATCAAGATGACATTGTTTTATTAGTTTAACAGTGTACCTGTGTGCCTGTCTGTGACATCGTAGCTACCGAAACACTAACCTGATTTCGATGTAGAGTTTTCTGTATGAAACAAATGGGATCAAGATGACATTGTTTTATTAGTTTAACAGTGTACCTGTGTGCCTGTCTGTGACATCGTAGCTACCGAAACACTAACCTGATTTAGATGCAGAGTTTTCTGTGTGAAAAAAATGGGATCAAGATGACATTGTTTTATTAGTTTAACAGTGTGCCTGTGTGCCTGTCTGTGACGTCGTAATAACATTATAAATGATTCCATTTTGGTGCGGTTGTTTATATTCGATTTTCAGATGATCTAGATGGTTCTTACCAAAAATTTTTGAAGAGCTGAAGGCTATCTGTTGGGTGGGTGCAGTAGATTGGAGATGGAAGGGGGAGTAGAGTGGTACAGTTTAGTAGTTGAGATGATGGTTGAGTGAGTAGGTACTTTGTAAATATTGAATTAATGATTTAGTGAATGATTAAATAAGTAAACAGATGAGTGAGTGAATTAGTGAATGAACGATAAATGATTTTCAGAACATTTTCACTAAAAACCAAGAAATAAAACATTTTTAACAAAAAATTGAACCGACTTCAAACTCTAAAATTTGCACTAAAAAGTAACAAATAATTAGCTTGTTTATTAACCCCCCTTTATTAGGACAATAGTATACAATAATTTATATTTTTGTAGTCGGTGCCAGCAATAGTACAGAACGTAGTAGTATAATAGTACAATCGTACAGAGTATTTCGTTACAGGTTCGTTCAATAGATATACCTATTACTATTCTCTCTCAAGACACGTCTGTTCCCCTGGCTGGGCTGGCTGGCACCGACTTCAAAAATATAAATTATTGTATACTATTGTCCTAATAAAGGGAGGTTAATAAACAAGCTAATTATTTGTTACTTTTTAGTGCACATTTTAGAGTTTGAAGTCGGTTCAATTTTTTGTTAAAAATGTTTTATGTATAACCTACTTTATTGCTCGAATATTTTCCTGTAATATTTTCTTTTTTCTATATTAATTACTTAGATAAAAAAATCTTTCATTTGATATACACATAACACAACATATGTATGTTTCGTTTTAATACCCGAAATAATAAAGAAAAAGGTTAGAGATTTAGTAGGTTGGGGCGTCGATATCACGTTTAGCCCATTTAACGGGAAAGACACACATTTGCCTTATCCATGCATTATTCTGTTATTCTTTAAAACACGACCATAAAAACTATATCCCGTTGTATACGACTGCGAAAGACTGCCAGTCACTCACTAGTGACGCTAGTTTTAATAATATTATATTTCTAAACGAGTAATATACGGTTAAAAGTAATTAAATATATGTGGGTAGTTGTCGTCAGGGACGGAACAAAACCCCGACTTACATGTTTAATATTAATTTCAACTTGATAACTTCATTCTTCAAATAATGCGTCTAAACCTAAATCTACAACATTTAATTTTTTCATGATGTAACAACAAATTGGCATTTTTAGGGTTTTTCCCCATACTAGTGCTATAAGAGCTTGCTTCTTGCCAAAAACCATGTTCCTAGGATAAAAGACGAAGTCTGGGAATTTTGATTTATCTCGAAAATCAACGATACATGAGATAAAAGAGGCTGTATCTTTTTCTTCATTAAATTGACTTGTAAGAACTTCACACTTGAATCAGCTTTGTTCAACAATAAACTTTGTTCAACAATAACTATCCGCTTAAATCCCTTTCTTTTATATATAACTATAACGTCTAAATATCAGGACACAAATTATAGACTTTAATTTCTTCAAGAATTTTATTCTAATCCTTTTAGCCATTTTACCTCTCACATGACATGACACCAATCTGTGTGTTGCCACACACGTCGCTGCCTCCTCCCCAATCATTTATTTACAATAGCAACACAATAATAATAAACCTTAAAAATTTATATCTATCTCTCACAACACAAAATACCTTACAGACTCAGCAGTTTGATATTTTTCCATATTTGAGGAACTAGAGATTAGAATATTTTGTATAAATTCCAACTTGACATCTTCATGTTTTTCTGAGAAACAGGGTCTTTCGTGACAGTCAAAAAAAGTTAATTTTCTAGTGAAGTAGAAAAAAAATTACAGTTTTTTAATTTTATTCTTTGTTTGTGCTAAAGACCTTACATCACAATATATGATACATTGTGTTGTGTTGTTGTTGCAGACAACAATGGACACGCTGTTGCTGTGCTGTGCAGTGGTGGCGCTGGCGTCGCGCGGGAGCGCCCAGGTGTCGCCAGGGTATGTGTGGAGCAGTTCCCTCACTGATAATATAATTAAAATGACGTGGCCGTTATAGCGCTGGCAGACAGACCTTTCTCCTTTTTTCTCTAATCCTTGCACATTTTTTTTTACATTTTATCTTTTTCTCTCTTTCATTCTCTGTCTCTTTACCCTTTCTTTTATTTCTCTCTCATTATCTCTATTTCATTGTCTCTTTTTCTTTTCTATTTCACTCTCTTTTTCATTTCAATTATATATCTATACATATAATAAATCTGTAGACTTGCCGTGTCTGTACATTGCAAATATATTTAAAAAAATTAGCGGAGGGGTATTCAAATAACCTATAGATACCATTACAAAATTTTTTAATAAATTTGTCTGTTTGTCGTTTGTTTGTGCGCGATAACTGCAGAAACTACTGACTCTACTAGATTGACGTTTATATAAAATTGTAGTGCTAATTTCGGAGTAACATTTAGTGTTTGTTGCATCGCAATCGGTTCACTCAATCAAAAGATATATTCATTTACAAATTTCATTAATGTAGTTGAACCTGTCACACGTCTTGTAGATGGCGCCACGTGCTAGTTAATTGACTCATAATATAATCACTAATCTATATTTGGAAATCGTAATAATGGCGCGGGCGACATAGGCTATATAAATTTTATGATTTTTTTAATGACGGACTTGAAAAAAATTAAATTGAGCTGAAAAATTAAACATTACATGTAGATATATGTTATTGTTTATGTCAACATATATGTTTAACACGCGGTCGTATAGTCCGCGCGGTCCTGTCGTTGCAGTTAGTCACTCGTTTAAGCAAATAAAAACCAACATTACGTTACAATATGAGATTATAAAGGTTATCTCGATCGAGAAACGGAAAACTATTAAATAAAAAAATAAAGTTTTAAAAACTATAACCCGACTACGTAAAAAAGTGGTCTAAAAAGGATGAAACGAGGAACGCATAGGTATAAAAATGGTCAAGGTAGAACCGTGGTCGCACCCATGTATACCTACCATGTCTGTTTCTTGGAGATGTTCCTCTAATCATATAAATAATCATAATCGGGCTATAATTTTTAAAACTTTATTTTTTTATTACAGTAACGTTTTGTAATATTGCACAAATAGAGCGCCAGACTGACGCGACCACAGCGCCATCGCTGCAGATGCGGTTGAAATTTTAACTCGAGAGACATCCTAACAGCAGTACAGTTGAAGCTCTCAGGCTTACCTTGATTTACAGAGCATACCATACTGGGGTATACTTTTTGAACCCCGACGCTACAATGACGGGGCATTATACGTATTTGTGGCAAAAGAGAGAAAACGCGATCATATTACATACGACTTTTTTGTATGAAAGCCAATTTGCTGTAGATGGTTCTGAGCTAAAATGTGTGAAGATCTGATCAGCCGTTTGAAGACTCTTCTCTAACTCATTTCCAACATGAGTCAGTGATCTCCTCAGCCACTTACAGCAGATATTTCGTGGTGAGGCTAATGAGGATAGTTTCTTTGATGGTATCTCCTAGATGTGTCAACATTGAGTAGTCTCCGCTATATCCAACTCCTCAGCCACTTACAGCAGACATTTCGTGGTGAGGCTAATGAGGATAGTTTCTTTGATGGTATCTCCTAGATGTGTCAACATTGAGTAGTCTCCGCTATATCCAACTCCTCAGCCACTTACAGCAGACATTTCGTGGTGAGGCTAATGAGGATAGTTTCTTTGATGGTATCTCCTAGATGTGTCAACATTGAGTAGTCTCCGCTATATCCAACTCCTCAGCCACTTACAGCAGACATTTCGTGGTGAGGCTAATGAGGATAGTTTCTTTGATGGTATCTCCTAGATGTGTCAACATTGAGTAGTCTCCGCTATATCCAACTCCTCAGCCACTTACAGCAGACATTTCGTGGTGAGGCTAATGAGGATAGTTTCTTTGATGGTATCTCCTAGATGTGTCAACATTGAGTAGTCTCCGCTATATCCAACTCCTCAGCCACTTACAGCAGACATTTCGTGGTGAGGCTAATGAGGATAGTTTCTTTGATGGTATCTCCTAGATGTGTCAACATTGAGTAGTCTGCGCTATATCGAACTGCTCAACCACTTACAGCAGACATTTCGTGGTGAGGCTAATGAGGATAGTTTCTTTGATGGTATCTCCTAGATGTGTCAACATTGAGTAGTCTGCGCTACATCCAACTCCTCAGCCACTTACAGCAGACATTTCGTGCTGAGGCTAATGAGGATAGTTTCTTCGATGGTATCTCCTAGACGTGTCAACATTGAGTAGTCTGCGCTACATCCAACTCCTCAGCCACTTACAGCAGACATTTCGTGCTGAGGCTAATGAGGATAGTTTCTTCGATGGTATCTCCTAGACGTGTCAACATTGAGTAGTCTGCGCTACATCCAACTCCTCAGCCACTTACAGCATACATTTCGTGTTTAAAAAACTTAAACGTGAGTGTGTATTACGGTAGATATACTTTAAGAAGTATAAATTAACTATTTTAGTCAGGTTTTTTAAATTTTATTTTATTTTATGAAATTAAATCGATTATTATTTTTTTTTTAAATCTCTTTTAAGCTACGTCACCGGACCACTCTCCGTTTTTATTTCTTAGCTTATACTTTTGATATAATCATCAACAAGGCACAGGGACCAGCTCAGCGCGTTGCAGGAGTAGACCTGAGTGCTAACTGTTCCTCGCACGTCAATGTAACTTGATGTAGCTCTATCCCAATCAAAAACAAATTGCTGATGTATGTAAATAATTAGCTACTGATAACACACTTAAACAACTGTATTTGCTTACTTCAATATACCAGATCATGTGGTAAGGAGTATCCTCCTCCTCTTCAAGTCGTATTCCTGATATCTGAGGGTCGTGACCATCACCTCCCAGCAGTCTATATCTTAAGGTCTTGGTGAGGAGTACACGTATTTTTAATTTAAATAGTCGAAGCGAAGCGAGGGCGGGCCGCTCGTTTAAAAATAAATTGAAAACAATAACTATTTATAAATATTTGTTTATCTTTTAAGTTTTCATTATTGACAAGTTTTAGGTTTAAAGAGTTAGCCTAAACACAAAAAAAAAATTATCGTTTAGTAGTGAACATAATCTGTAGCTCAGTGACAATGTCGTGTCTGTCTGTTAGTGTTAGATACGACACGACGGCGGAGGCGACACACAGACGACACGACAGAGCGGCCGACGACTGGCTCGGCTCCAGTGTTAGAGACGACAGTGTAGATAGATTAGAGTTGGCATCTCGGAATATACAGCGAGTGCCCAGGGCCGCCTTCAGGAACACTCCCCGTGTGCGCAGTATTAACCTGAACAACAACAGCATATCGGAGGTCGACGTCGGCGCTTTCGAGGGTATGTCTGTTTATTTATGATTTATTCTGAGTTGCAAATCGATATAAAGTAAACGAACTGAGTAGTATATAATATGTATATGTCAACGTAAAATCGTCAACACCGTTAGATTGTAATCTATCTCGCGATATTGCAGACTGTCGACAGATCGTGAACCGTAACGAACTGTTTACAATCTAACGGATTAATTTTCGGTAGATTGTAATTTATCGAGATGAAATAAACCGTGAATCAGGTTGAATTTACTATAGAGTGACAAAACTATTACAGTGGGCATAAACTTAGAATGGACAAAATATGTCTTAAGGACTTCTGTGCATCTCCGGCGCTTTGGGAAGCGAAGCCCCTTGCGTATCACAAGGGGGGCTCCCCTCCCTCCGCGCCTCCGTTTATTATATACACTCTAAGGGGTAGGACAGATAAGTACTGCGTGAAGGTTGGAATGCCTAAAATTCTGTTATTTTTCCATTCTAATTTTTTAACAATCTTCATTAAGCCCACTGTGGTAGTTTTGTAACTCTATGGTAAACTTTAAGTTTCATTTTAATAGATTTTATTGATTACTTACCAAGTTATAAATACACTTTTATTTGACAGACACAGGTGTCTTGTTCCTAACTCTGTGGACACAGACCGCCCTCGGACACCACTATCGTACGGTTCACAATCTATCGACACTACAATATCGCGAGATAGATTGTAATCTAACAGTGACGACGATTTCACGGTGACATATACACTGTGAGAGTGCGCATGTGTGTCCCACAGGTGTGCCTAAGATATACTGGCTGAATCTGGACGATAACGATATATCCTCGCTCCCCGAGGCGGTGTTCATTCCGGTGCCTGGACTACAGTATCTCCACTTATCTGGTAATCGTCTACCGAAACTGTCTCCGAGCGACTTCGCTGGGTTAAGGAATTTGGAGTTAGTAAGTATATTTGTATTTCCTATTCATATCTACTTGTAACAATTAACTGGAACAATACTCTTGCTTGCATCAAATTACTGGTAAATGATTATATTGTATACACTAACGACACACCCTTGCTTTGTGTAAAGTTTTTTAAAAATTTGCCTTTGTGTCGTTTGTTTGTGCGCGATAAATGCAGAAACTACTGACTCCACTCGTTTGTATATAATTGTAGCGCTAACTGCGGAGTACAATTTAAGCTTTGTTTCATCGCAATCGGTTCACTCAATCAGATATTATATTCATTTAAAGAGTTTTTCACGCAGTTGAACATCTCGCACGTCCTGTAGATGGCGCCACGAGTTTGTTAACTGACTCATAATATAGTGATTATATATTTGGATTTTACGATATTATTTTATAATATTCTACAATTATATATATTTTTAAACAAGTTTTGCTATATGTTGCATATTTTATAAATTCTCTTCTGTGATATAGATTGCGTTGTCGGTGTAAAATTTAGTTATCATAATATATATGTATTATTTTATATTTATCGGTTTTTACAGTAATGTTTTGTAACACTGCACAAATAATAATGAAACAAGAAGACGCGACAAAGAAACATTTACACACAAGTTCTTTTAATTGGTAAAGTAACTTTGTTAGTATTTGTAGGAGCTCGCAACCTTGAGATGGTGTTGCAGCATCAAGTAGTCTGCGCTGATCCAACTCCTCAGCCACTTGCAGCAGACATTTCGTATTTAGGAAAACGTGCATTACAGTAGAGTGCACTTTGGTCGCGTTTGCCGGGGTGTTCGATAGGAGAATGGGGTAGGTGGGATTAAGTCATGGAGTTCTTCAGCGCACTCCCCGAAATGCATCCGGTAAAACACCGATAAGAAGCCAACCTTCCGACGGTGCTCGAGGTTTTGCAGCCGAGATTTGAGCATAGTGTCGTCTCCTATTAGCCCTCTGGCGCGCTTCTCAACCGATCCTAAGGCCTCAAGTTGGTACTTGGCAGAGCCATCCCAAAGGTGAGAGCAGTACTCCATACACGACCTGATTTGCTTTGTCTCACCTTTGAGAGGATGCCAAGTTTTTTTGCGGCTAGTTCTAGGTTGTCTGTTATTGGCACTGATACATTTCGAAAGGATGGAGATAGTTCAAATTTCCTTTTTTTTCGCAGTGAATAAACACGCTTACGTTTGGTTTGCGTTAAAAATGACCCGATTGGCTTCTCCTCAATCAGAGACTGCCTTAAGGTTCAAACGTTCAACCATAGTCTCCCTTAAAGACCGGATTTGTGCCTCACTTGCTCGTGCACTGGATATATAGCTCTCTAGAACTGTACTGTCATTTGCATACTCAAAGATACCGGCTTCAGCAGATCATTAATATGCAGCAAAAACAGTGTCGCAGAGAGCATCGACCCCTGGGGAACTCCGGCATTTATAGCCTTTTGATCAAACAAACAGCCATCTACTACTACTCGTAACGATCTGTTTCTCAGGAAATCCGATATCCAATTGCATAAGCTAGCAGGCAAATCGTACGGGGGAAGCTTGCTAATAAGGCCATCGTGCCAAACCCTGTCGAACGCCTTTGAGATATCTAGGGATACAGCAAGTGTCTCCCCATGTTTCTCTATGGCCTCACTACATATGTGCGTGACGTATGCTAGAAGGTCACCAGTGGACCGATTTCGGCGAAATCCGTATTGTCGGTCACTTATCAGGTCGTTGGCTTCTAGGTACGTCAGAAGCCTACTATTAAGAATACGTTCCATAGTTTAGCACATTATGGACGTAATCGAGATCGGCCTGTAGTTGGCAGAATCGGCACGGCTACCTTTTTTGGGCACGGGTTGCACATTAGCGAGCTTCCAGGATTTCGGGACTAAACCAGTCTCACAAGAGAGACGAAATAGGCGTGTTAGGACGGGAGACAGTTCTGGCGCACAATTTTTCAGGACAATTGCTGGAATACCATCAGGTCCGCTAGCCTTGTTCACATCTAGACTGCATAGCATTATGCGAACTCCTTTTGCCGAATATGAATGTCATTCATGTGAGTCTCGGCATTTGCTAGTGTAGGTGGAGTCGCGCTACAAGCGTCTTGATGTGAAGATTCCGCGAAAAGAGAAGCAAACAAACTTTCCTTCTCTTCAGTAGTGTGGGCAAGAGTTCCATCAGGCTTCAGCAGGGGAGGCAGTGAAGGCCGACAGAAGTTTGCTTCAGCAAATTTAGCTAGGGACCAGAACGCTTTGCTACCGGGGGGATGCGAAGCAAGTTTCGTCCCTATTCGACTAATGTGGTCGAAGCGTGACTTCTGCATCCAGTATGGTCAGTGTCCCGGTATGAGTTATTAGTTAAAATCCCCCAGTAACACTGTTTGGGCAGTAGGGTAGAGCTGTAGAGCCGCATCGGCCGCCTCACAAAAGTATTCAGTGAGCCTAGTTGTTTCACTATCTCCAGTATGCGAACGGTAAACACATGCGTATAATATTTTGTCCATACCTGTATCCATCACAGCCCATAGTACAGAAAAATTGGTGTCTTCAAACTGTCGGAGACGCTGAAAGCAGATGTCATCCTTTGCGTAAACACATACGCCCGCACGTGGTTTGAATTGGTTCTCCAGGGTATAACCTGGGTATGAGAGATACGACACGTCGGGTGGACAATTTCTTCGCGATAAAGCATACGCGGACGGAGTCGCGGGCACAGCAAGTATAATTTATAATATTCGAGTAATATTGGTATGAAGGTTAAACAATTACCATAGGACCTCCGTATAGTATACAGTACTGAAACAAATACATTTGTTTATATATATTTACGGTTAAGTGACTATTACAGTAATGATACAGTTTTGTGCAAATATTCACAAATACTGCAAGTTTATTGTAGTAGCGTGCGTAGACTTTCTTACATTGGCAATAGCAGATCTACTAGTTATTTATTTATTTGTTACAAATATAAAGAATGAAAGAAAGTAAAACGCGTGTCGACCATATAATTTATTAGTTTGAAGTATTCAACCAATTACATAACATACAATTAATATTTAAAGAGAAAACATTTGCGTGACAAATAAAGGCTTTATGGGAGATGTGACGTCACGCCTTGCGATCGTTCCAGTTTGCATCAAATTTTACAGAACATTTGTAAAAATTGTCATTTAACAAAAAGAAGAAAAAGTTATTAAAAAAAATAGTCCGCTGAGTTTGTTAATTGCGCTCCTCTCAGGCTGTATGTGTGTGTTGTATAGTATAATTTATTATTCTTTTAGTTGTGGGTAAACAACAACAGAGGGCAACTGCAGTTACACGACCGCACGTTAGCCAACCTGCCCCACCTCGAGTGGATTGAACTCAGCAACAGCAACATACGCACACTGCCGCGGGACGTGTTCGCTAACTCCACTGAACTGCTCGGCATAGAACTAAACGATAACCAGATTGAGGAGTTAGACCAGTGAGTAGTTCATCAGTTCCTTCAGCATCACTCCAGCATACACTCAATAACGACTCCCTCCCTTCGCTTCGCTTCGCTGAGATTTATTTATATAAAAGTGGCTCGTGAACACTTACAAGCGTTTTATTAACTACTAGCGACAGCCCTCGCCTCCAAGAGGTGATAATGTTTATGCTCACGAGTACATCCTAGGCATCCTAATTCACAAACACATACACGCACGCACGCACAACCACATTCAATTGCAATGTATATATATACTGACAAACATACAAGAATCAAATCCCTCCTATTTATAAAATGATTGAAGTGCAAAAGTAGTAAATTACACTTATATTATATTATGTAAACATATTTGTGACGTCACTTTGTCTGTCTTTTATGATAATATTCGGATCAGTAGTTACAGTGAGTACTGAACTGCGAGCACATAGTAGAAACATTTCATATGGTGGCAACAGTGCCGAGTGTGCTGTTCGCCCCCTCCCCTCCTCGTCCCCCCGCTACTTTCGCAATTTATGAGTTTTGCTCGTGTTTCAGTTCAACATTCTACGGGTTAATTAAGTTAGAAGAGCTTAACCTCTCCGGGAACCGACTCCAGACCCTCCAGCCCGCCGTGTTCGACGAACTTCCCTCTCTGTCGGATCTGGACTTGTCTCGTAATAGAATTACTTATTTATCGGTGAGCCTCTCGTGTTATCTATTTATGGTACAAACTGACTAATATTCATTACAATAGAACAAATATTATCCCAAGGTATTAAAACACTAAAATCAAAATATATAATTATTAAGTATTATATTTAAAATAAATTAATTTAGTAGTATTTCTAGTTTTTAAAACTAAATAGTAGTTATTAGAGAGTAGTTCAATTGTTAGTTTTAAGATCCCTGTTTCAGGTTGTTATTTTGGTAACTTTGAAATTTTTTTATACTAGATTTATTTTATACATTGTTATTTTAGCTTTGTGACACCTCCAGTAATTGTGCATTTAGAGCTAACTATAGCAATGTAATTAATATTAGTGACAAATAATGTAACAAAATAAACAATAAAAATAAAATAAATTTTATAAACATAAAAAAAATTATTCATTGCATTTTCGAGACAATTATAACGTAATATTGAACCACATAAAGAATTGCAAACAACCTTCAATTCAATTGTAAGGTAAAATAAGTACATGGAACGGACTCACAGTATGGAAACAACCACCGCCGGTGGACGACTGAGCAGCTAATCAGTCTGTATGCGACTGAATGCTTGTTTAAATAGGCAGTGGTGGGGACAGTGTTACCAACTCTCAAAAATATTTATCCCTAAAGTTTGTGTAAAAAACCCCTAAAATCGCCTTAATTATTTTTAGAAATAATATGCTGTAATATGTTTCAAAAGTCTTTTTATTATAAGTTATGTAATACATAAAACATTTCGTCTTCATCTGAAGATTCAGATATTTTGAAATTTTTAGGCAACATTAACGCATTTCCTATACACAGTACAAACCAAAATCGAAATAACAATCGTCGTAAGAATATTCTTAATCTATTTTTTGGCGGTATTCTATCTGACATAAGCTAATATCAAACATACGTTCAATTTATACACAACAGTAATTGCCATATGCACAGACAATAAAATGTCCGCCAGTGGCGCCAGTATTGCCGCCAGTCACCACAGAGTGCTTGTAGAATTACGTACTAGATGTCGTTATAAGTCGCTAAGTCGAGAAATAAATATTAATATTATCAATTTAAAAATATTAGAGAGTCATAAAATCCCTGAAAATACCCCTAAAAATTTCAGACCCCTAAAAAAATCTCATCTCACTTACTTACCCTCTAAATCTACGGGGAAAACCTCTAAGTTGGTAACCGTGGGTGGGGATCGATTATATCAATCAGTAATGCTTATTTTGACGTTGTAGTAGGGTAGTCTCCTAATTATACTGTTTCTAGCTAATAACTAATGAATCTAATGCTCTTTCACTGATTCCGAACAGGCTTCACTGAATTTTCATAACAACCTATGAAAATTCACTAATTTTAACAAAATTTTAATAAATTACCTACGGAGGATAAAAAACAAATATATATCTAATGCAACAATATGACTAGTTAACAGTGGGTAGTTTGTATTACATCATATTTTAATAAAGAAAATGTACAACATTAAATCTAATTGCACCTTACATTGAGCTCTGACATAATACCAATGCGTTAAGTATTTATTTTAATTATTTTAGGAAGAAAACATGCACTTCCGATGGAGTCCCAGAGTCAACCTCACAAACAATATGATACAACGTGTCGATCCCTTCGTGTACAGTGGTGACCGCTCCGTCCCTACGTTCATGCTGCACCACAACCCCTACCACTGTTCCTGCCATATGCTACCCTTCGTACAGAAATACTCACGTAGAGGCGTCAGCAAGCTCCCGATCCTGAAGGTGGAAGGAGCTACCTGCGCTGAGCCGACTCATCTGAGAGGCAAGCGGCTGAGTGAGCTGACGGAGGCCTCAGTGGGGAGCTGCAGCACGAGTGAGTCCGGTAGAACCATTATACTGTTCACTTGTAGTCAGTCAGTCACTAATACTCCTTGCTAACTTGCAGAGTTGTTGCTCTTTAAAATATTTCTCGATAATACGAATCAAATAAACGGGCACAGACACAGGTTGCACGAACAAACTATACTTACGTGGGATTGCAATCATTTGGCTCTCCGGGAAGAAACATATCATCAGGCAAAGTGAGAAAGGGATTAAAGGGTATAACAGCAACAGCTACAACACTGCACCGTTCCTCTATCGCTCTCGCTCACTCTTATGTATGACATAATCTACAGGTCTCTCTTTCGCAAGCAAAAATAAGGAGAACTAAATTAAACACAGCTGGACTTTTCATTGCGATAGAATACGCTTGAAGAGGTTTAAATAAATTAAACCCAGGCGAAACCGAAGCGCGACGTCTAGTTTAAAGTATAATGTGCGCCTGATGCGGCGAACTGGCAAATCTAACGAGTTCTTCAAATGTATCTGCAGTTTATGCAATAAATACATAATACCCTGATCCTGACATAATACAGCAGCGACACTGGTTGGTGTGTGACCGATCGACTGTCGGGCAATTACCTAGCTTTTTGTGATCTCTGTTATTTGTGGAAAAAAGCTGCAACTGTAGAAGTTATAATAGTTTAATTTGTGAATATAATGTTTGTAAATGTTGTGTGAGAGTGATGTTGTACAGTTGTTGCTACGCTGTAACCTGTATCAAACTGTCGTGCTTGTGTTCCAGCTCCAGGTGACACATCTGCGCTGGAGTTACAACTATTCCCGAGTGGCTCCAGGTTTGCATATACGCCAGATGTGTGGACATCGCTCACTTGCAGGGGATCAAACTTGCCCAACTCCTCGAGTGTATGCTTAATGCAGTACATAGGTAAATATTATTTCAATATTAGTTATTCAACATTATTTATTAAAACTAGCAGTTAATAGGTTTACTGTAAAAAAAACTAGTTATGGGTCAACTGTTAGGTATGACTTTATCTGTCACTCTTTTATTGCAGACGGTGAAGAAGTCTACAGGAACTGTTATCTCCCTCTGCCTTCGGTGCACTTCTTCTTCAGTCTATCGGAGGAGGACGACAACAGCCACATGTTCTGCATTGCGGAACACTACGTCAACAAGGACCACAGCCGCGCCCTCAGGCTGGCGCAGTCCACACGGGTCACCCTGCACCTCGCCACCACAGCACCATTATTGGAATTAAGGAATAATTAAACACAAAATATCCATTCCTAAATAATTATACATTTTCAGTTTTATTACCAAAATTTCGAAGTCAAACATCAGACGTAATGTGAAAAAGAATAAAACCAAGAACGTATAATAAAAAAAACCCGCCCCCCAAAAATCAATCAATTTATTTTAATTTAAATAAATTGAATGAAAATAATATTTGACTTGTAAGGTTGACAGTTCAGATATAAAATATTCTTGTTTGACAACCCGTCGCCGCGTCCGCTCTGCTGCTGCGGAGCTTTGGTTACGTATTGTTCTACCCGCTCTCCATGGAAACATACTTCATATCAATGTTGATACTTTTGTAACATAATTATGTAAATAATATGTATAAATATATGTTACATTATTACAAATTATTAAATTATTTTATATTATATAAATATTTTTAAAACTATGCCAACGGTAACACTCACGTATTATTGTAGTAGATTGGTACTACAGTTTCGATCGCATTGGGCGACCTTCTTCAGCCAGTGGACGCGCTCGCGGTGGCCGCTCGGCGAACACATTCCCTGTCCTCAGACGCGAGACATTACCTCGAAAAGTCAGAGAAGCCATCGAAATCAGCAAGCGTCCAACATACAACAGAGACGGAGGATGGAAACTGCCACCGACTTGGAAACCGTGTCTTCACAACGCTCGAGATATGGACCGAGAGTCTAGTGACGATGTGTTTAGTTCCGCATGCTGGAATATTCAGCTTAAACGAGGTGATTCCAGTGAGGAAATCCTAAGTGCCTCAGACGATGACATGATAGCCGTTCCAGTTTCCTTACTCACACCGCAACCGTTATCCTCGCGCGCTTAAAGAGCGGCGGCCCGCAGTGTTCGCCGAGCGGCCACCGCGAGCGCGTCCACTGGCTGAAGAAGGTCGCCCAATGCGATCGAAACTGTAGTACCAATCTACCACAATAATACGTGAGTGTTACCGTTTGCATAGTTTTAAAAATGACTAATTACCACGTTAGTTTCTATATATAAATATTCTTTCGATTTAAAAATATATTATAAACAAACATAAATAAATATTTTAAAAAGACAACTTAATATAAATATATAATAAAATTAAATAATTTGTATGTAAAGCGGACACGCAAAAATCGTTTATTAGTAGTGATTTGGTAGATCGGCCGCGACCGGTTTGCATAGTATCGCACGCCAACGCCTTGCCGAGTGGTGGCGCTTGGCGGCTCGGGTCCTACCACTTGCGAGTGTTCCCGAGCGCTCGATCCACTATCGAGGAGTCAGCTGTTCGCTATTGAACGTAAAATATGTTAGAGAGTATCTGGTGAAACGTGTCCGCTGAGCGCTAATGTATAACTGTTTTCTTGTGTAAAATCTGTTCTTCTTCTGTTAGTGTGTGTATGTGCTGGTGGCCCTAAATAAACTGTAGTTTCTATCTGTGAATCTGTTTTTCTTCATCTTCTCTTCGCTCAACACTCCTTCATATTAATATACCTATAATACAAAAGTCTAATTGAAATAAAATATTTTGAGTTTGAGTTTGAGTTGGTATACACAATACTTAGTGCTGCAACATCATCAATGTTGCAAAGTCTTAAAAATACTTTACAATAAATTTGAAATCAAACAGACTTTGTTGGAAATGAGTTAGAAAAGAGTCTTGAAGCGGCTGATCAGATCTTCACACATTTTAGCTCAGAACCATCTACAACAAATTGGTTTTCATACAAAAAATGTAATCTAATCGCATTCTCTCTCTCCTGCCACAGACAGACATACGGATATTCACGTTTAACGTATAACACCCCGTCGCGTTGTTGTAGCGTTAGGAGTTAAAAGTATATCCCATTATGGTGTGAGCTGCAAGTCTCGACTGTACCGCTATTAGGATGTCTCTCAGTACACATTTTTTATTTTATTTAAAAATCGCAAATAAATGTTTCAAAATTTTCTATAATACTTTAAAAATGTCGAGCGCATCTGCAGCAATGGCGCTGTGGTCGCGTCAGTCTGGCTGCTGTATTTGTACACTATCACAAAATATTACACAACAGTATTGTAAAATCCAAATATTAATTAGATTAGTAGGACGTGTGACAGGTACATGAATAACATTTGTAAATTTATATATATTTTGATTGAGTGAACCGATTGCGATGAAACAAAGTCTAAATGTTACTCCGGATTTAGTACTATAATTATGTGTCGGGGATTTTAAATGATGTGAAAAGAAATGGAAGGAGGAAGATGGGGAATATTGGGGAACACTAAAAGGGGGTGATAGTATTGAATGGAATATTGGGTAAACGCAACGTAGATACTTCTACTGAACCGATAAATTATCAAATGATCTCTAACAATTACGAGAGGAACCTAAGCAGTGCCTTGGACTTGTGACCAAGGTGTAGGCTTAAGGAGCTCCTTTAAGTAATTACATCACTCGCCTCCACTGCTAGGCTCTCTATTTAAACCCAAGGTTAAACGCACATAAACCTAACCTAACACAAGACGAGGCAATTACATTGTAAGGTACTCACGTGACCTTGATTGGACAGCACTCCTAGCACTAACACAACACTGCACAACACTATCATTATTCAGACACTACTTCACTTCTTGAGAGACCGCGCACGACTAAGACTTCAGCCAGACTGTCGATGGCATATAAAGGGTCGAGGGTCGAGACTGTCAAAACAACGGAAGTGACTACTACTACAACGCCATAGACAGCGATGATGATTCGATTTAATCGATAACCTTTTACTATTCTCCGACATATATATAAACGTCACTCGAGTGGAATCAGTAGTTTCTGCGTTTATCGCGCACAAACAAACGACAAACAGACAAACTTTTAAAAAACTTTTGAAATGGTATCTATAGGTTATTTGAATACCCCTCCGCTAATTTTTTTTAATATACATGAAATGTACAGACACGGCAAGTGTACAGATTTATTATATGTATAGATACAGATTGACAGGATGCAAAACAGGCTAAATTATTTATTTATTAGGCAAAACCTTATTAGATAAAAACGTCACATTGGAATGTTGGCACAATTGATTCTTGCACTAGTGCAAGCAAAAACCGACCTTGAGGTGACGAACCTTTTCATTCCGCGACTGTACATCCAACGACCAATAAAACCAATTTTTGTCCCAAAAAACCCGACGAGACCAGACAACAACAACCAACGACAAAACCTTAGACCGACCGATACCAGATAAAATGCAACTAACCCAATATGCATCGGGCATGAATTTATTTCTAGCGCGATACAATTCTACGCCAGCGCCATCTAGTCGAGCAGATATAAATTATTATTAAATAACTTTATGGTGGCGCTGGGATCAAATGAAACCTTAACACCATGTTTTCCATAACTTTGTATTAATCCTTATCCAAATAAATTATTTCGTATTGAAGACTGTTTCAATACCTGTTGATTACTTTAATTTTAATTATTGAAATCGGACATTTCATTCAAAAGATATTACGAAATTAAAAATATCAATGTAAACAAAAAGTACTTGTCGATACCGCGCCGGTGTGGCGCGCCACGCAGCACAGCGAGCAACGCGGCGAGAGAGCGAGGGCGAAATGCGGGAGAGCCAAAATATTTAAAAAAACTGTCCACCCGTGAGAAACCGGGACGGGCCGCTAGTGTGCTATAAAGTGCTATAAGCACTGAATACTATCTATATATCGATAACGGAATAACAAGTGGTTATCCTAAAGTGCGACATTTTGCGCACTAAATTTATACTAATATATAAAGCTGAAGAATTTTTTTGTTTGTTTGTTTGCTTGCTTGCTAGAACGCGCTAATCTCAGGAACTACTGGTTCGATTTGAGAAATTCTTTCAGTGTTAGATAGCCCATTTATCGAGGAAGGCTATAGGATATATATCATCACGCTAAGATCAATAGGAGCGGAGCTACACGCAGACGAAGTCGCGCGATTAGTTATTATAATATATAAAGAGGAAACATTTGATTGTTTGTTTGTTGCGAATAGGCTCGAAAACTACTAAACTGATTTTAAAAATTAAATCACTGATAGAAAACTACACTATTCCTGAGTGATAAAGGCAATGTAGTGTTGCCATATATATTTTGAATTCATAGAAAATGGCAAAACAAACGCTACTGATCTTATTGATAAAATTCTTTCAGTTAGAGAAAAGATACCCGGAGAGAAGCGAGGGCAGGCCGCTCGTAATATATAAAAGAGTTTTTATTCCAGTTATGTAAAATACATAAGTTCTGTATTTGTGTGCCCACCAGGCGTTGCTTCACACCTCAGCGAGGCGCGAGCCGTCTCCTGGCTATGTTCAACACTTCGTACTTCATAATATACTCCTGCTTACTACGAGTAGCTCCAGGAACATCTACGAGAGTTGCTATAACATTGAACGGATTCGTAGTATGCAACATGTTCAGGTTACGTTAACACACACCACACACACACACACACGCATGCATACATATACTGCATGTGTATAACTATTATCAGTTTCCTTATCCATTTTAAGTGTGAAATATAATATATTATTAATTATTTCGTTATCGCGCGAGTTATAGACTAAGAGCCAATGTAGAAGTTAGCTATTATTTGTACGTTTGGTTGATTTGATAAATATCAAATCTCTTAAATAAGAGTTGTATGTTATTAAGGAATTTAATTTAAATACAGTCTATAAAAGTCTTTAAAATGCATATTTTAAAATAAAATGATTATACTAAAATATTCTAAGATGTTCCTTAATTATGATTTGATAAATTGATTATTTTATATATATATAGCTATATATTTGATGATTTGAATAGAATAGAAAGTCTTTATTGCACACACATCAAAGAAATAGAACATAACAATATAGATACAGATTAAAAATGGAGAAGGTATGCAAAGGCGGTCTTATTGCTATAAGCAATCTCTTACAGACAACCCTTGGCAGTAAAGAATCTTTATAAATAAAAACGGGACAGTGCAGACTTACTATTTGTAAATATAATACAGTTAGGAGACTACCTTACGACAACATCAATATAAGCATTACTGAATTGATAGCATCGATTATAGGTCAGAATTAGTGATTGACGGTTTCGATCCCCACCACTGCCTATAATAAACAGGCACTCAGTCGCATACAGGCTGATTAGCTGCTGAGTCGTCGACCGGAGCGGTGGTTGTTTCGATACTGTGAGTCCGTTCCATGTACTTATTTTACCTTATAATTGTTTTGTTATTTGGAAAATTAAAGGTTGTTTGCAATTCTTTATGTTGTTGAATTTTTGTCGATTTATTATTTAAAATAAAATTTGTTATAATTAAAATCAGTTTTAAGGTCTTAAAAGATTGTTTTTATATTTGATTAGCACTTCTGGTACCTAAATATACATATACGTACATATAATAAAATACATATTTATGAACATATGTATACATTAATATACATACCTAATATATAAATAATTATAAAAAAACTTCATACATAGCAAAAAGAATATGAAAATACCGTACCAATTATTAATAAAAATAATAATTAATTTTGATTAGATAAAAAGTGATGCTTGAGACGACTTTTAAAAATGCCAAGTGATTTTGAATGACGAATATCGGTTGGGAGTTCATTCCAAAGTATCGAGGGTTTCATAAGCATTAGAGTGACATATTGGCAATTTAAGACGATTGTCACTCCGCGACCTAAGCTCGAGTTGCGTTTGAGAATCGGAGCCAAGAAAAGATAAACGATCTTTTAAATAGGGAGGGGCGAACGGATTGTAGATTACAGTGTAAAGAAGGAAAGCATGTGTAGGTTACAACGGTGTCTTATATTGAGCCATTTAAGCTGTTTGCGATAAGCAGACACGTGATCAAATTTGATTTGATTTGACTATACGCGTGTATCGACGCGATTTTAACGTCTCTATGAGCCGCGAATTAGGATTTTGTTATAAACTACGAAATCCTGAGCTGTTTGAATTACAGACAACGATTTCAGAAACGGTGGAAATCAACACTTAACCCCCGACGAAAAAAACAACGGGAAGTTATAAGTTTGACGTGTATGTGTGTCTGTGGCATCGTAGCTCCCGAACGGATGAACCGATTTTGATTTTAGTTTTTTTTGTTTGAAAGCTGATGTAGTCGGGAGTGTTCTTAGCTATGTTTAATGAAAATTTGTTCAGCCGTTTGAAGATCATCAGCTTTTTTCTAGTTGATGAGGGGATCTGACTAACTTCCTTATGTCCGATCGATACGAAATTTGGTACCGTATTAGTTCAATGATATTGAAAGTATATGGTAAGGTAACGATGACTTTAAATATGATATGTTAGGTTAAGGTTTAGATTTCGAAGGTGGGTAATTAAATGGGATCAATTAGGCTCAACTGCCACTGCGGCAGAGTCGAAGTGACGCGGCGCGTCAATTTTTCTCTTTTTTATAATCTTTAGTATAATCAACTCAATTTCCATTGAGTCCAAATTTGAACGTTAAAATTTTAATCTATCAAATTAAAAGTAATACCTACCTAACCTAAAACTAATACCTACCTAAACTACTTTACCTAATATTTAACCTAACCTTAGAGAAGGTAGTTAAAACTTGGGGTGTTTTCACTTCACTAGTTCCTTTTCATCATTCATTTTTATTTACTATATTATATTGAACGCGTGGGGCGGGAGGGTGTTAAGTAGAGTTAGGTACGCCGCGGGCGGAGTGAGTCGTAATGTAGGCATCGATAGAGGCGCACGCGCGCAGTGAGCCCCACCCCTCCTTCCCAGTCAGTTGGATTTGCGGCGTGCGCGCGCGATATACATTCCTGTGATTATTGATTAATAATATCCAGAGTCCTGTGTGTGCTATATCTCCTAAACGCTAGTTAATTGCCTTCCCTGACGAAAACCGACTGGCGGTGAAGTGAAAACTATTTGTGTTATTGTGTCAAATGTGTAATGGGCATGTTCAAAGAAGATTAGAAAGAAGATTCAAGATCATCAAGAACTTGTGAGTACTGTGTCTTTATCGCCTAACTGACAATAGATAACCCTTGATTTTTAAAGCTGATATCGGGCCCAGCAAGCTTTCACGTGTGTGGGTTTTGTACAACCCAATTTTATCAATTCACCCACCTTCATCACGAGCGTGGTGTTGATGCTGGCCATGGCAAATAGACCAACATGGGGGCTTGGGATTCGTCTCTCCAAGCGTGCACTTGGCCTAAGAGGACGTGGCTCCACGGAGTGGGTAGATGGCTCAATGCCACCCTTAGCGAACAGGCGAGGAGGTGGAAATAGGGTTTTGCTCGCTTAAGCAGAAAAATAATATGGAAAGAACAACGAATGGAAATTTTCTCCGAAAGGGTCCCGGTAGAACCGGGCAGCATCGCCCGCAGGCGGTGTCACATCGTATTTGGAGATGGCGACATTCGTGGTGAATTCCTCAACGGAAAAGACGTGACGGCGACCGCTTTGCCCGCGGGAGACCCCACACCACACTTAGTCGAATAATGGACCTGATGCTTCTCAAATAGATGGCGCATGTGCTCCCCCAACGATTGGGGATGGTAATTGGCTTGATTTCCGGACTTGTTGTTGCCGGTTGGTTGTCCGGAATTTTTCAAACCCCTGACACAAAAAATAAACTTTAAAAAGTAACAAATAATATTTTAAATCTATTATAATTATTGCAGTCACTTATTATGTAAGTTCAAATGTTTTTATATTCCAAGCGTCGGTGCGCTGGGGGACCGTTGAGTGAGAAAACAGGTGAAGTCACAGATTGCAACAACGGTTTGCAAGAAGTGAGGTAGTGCGTAGACGATGCATGAAACTTAAGATCGCTCGTACCTAAATGTAATTCGTAATAATTAATAAAACTTTTTAATGTTTATATTTTTTAAATTTACTTTTATTTTGTTAGTATAACAATTTTTATTTCGTAGTGTTAATGTTAGCTTGCCAGATGGTGTTCAGTATATAAATACTTTTTCTTTCTTTCTTTCTTAAACCCAGTCTGTTCTAAAGTTGTATCTCAAAACATAGCCGGCTTTTACACTATGAAGCCCGCAGCCAGCTGCCACTGCGGGTATATATGCGAGTGTACGAGTCCGAGCCCTCACTTGACTCTTCCGCCTCCAGAGTCATCCAGAGACTCCACCAGTGTCATACGAATATGTAAGTCACACTAAACATCTGTCTCTTCCGCATACGAGGTGCGTTGTCACGTATCCTCTGACTCTTAAACTATAAAGTTCGCTCTGTGGCTGCAGAGCTGCTTCGCTCAGTCCAGTATCTCCTCACTCCTTCGCTATTTCTTTATTCTTTTATATATTTAACGTTAAAACAAAATACTTTGAGTTGAATACCAAACAGTGCAAAAACATATGTTCAATGTGTAATATATTTAAAAACACATTGCTTTGAGTTTGTAATTATTTTGTTCCAAATTGCGAAAACTGTGACGTCAATGATTAATTGACATTTGACTGAAAATAGTATTACTCTGTCTGTAATAATGTGTGTGTAATAATATAAGTTTAAGAAAAACTAAAACCAACTAATATTTTTCAAAGTTTTTTCAAAATGTGTCACCCCCAAGCTCCCATACAAAAATGTGCCAAGTATTTTTATATTTTTAAAATGCACTAAAGCACGATTGTTAATAATTTGACTTAAGTAATACACTTAATAATTGATTAATTGATTGCGTCAGTAGCTCAGTGGTTCGGGCGTTGGATTCACGATCGAGAGGTCGTGGGTTCAAGTCCGGGACATTGGACTACTGGCGTGGCCCACTCCTGACACAAGCTATTTATTAGCTTACTAGGAGGGGTAAAGGGAATACTAGTAGTATGTGATCCATACTGCTAGTAATCTTTAAAAAAAAAAGCAGACGGTCCACCTGATGGTAAGTGGCCACCGTCGCCCACGGACATCGGCAATACACGAGAGTGACTCTTGTTTTGCTGATGTGTTGCCACAGTGAGGAAGGGGAATGAAGAGTAGAATGCTACTCAGAGTTCACTAGAACCGCAGAATTAACAGGATGGGAGAGGGAGGGGTAAGTCTGGCCCACATGCGGCTCGACCGGAACGCATCAATGACACTTGGCGGACGGATTTGCATGCTGGTGGTCGCTTGCTAGTCAGGGAACAGATCCCCTACCACCAAGGGGTGCTGGGTTACTCGGTTTTTACGAGATACTCTCCCAGCGGCAGAGGGGAATTGTATTATAACCCGTCCCCTCACGGACGTGGGTATCATGCAAATACCGAGAAGTGACTCACTGACAATCAATTAAAGTCGTTCACAAATTATTAATTTTATTAATAAATTAATTACTTGAAACATTTTCCATTGATATTTTATTCCATGTAGGTATATACATTGTATAATACATTGTGTTGTGTTGCTGTTGTTGTTGCAGACAACTATGGACGCGCTGTTGCTGTGCTGTGCAGTGGTGGCGTTGGTGTCACACGGGTGCGCTCGGGTGTCTCTAGGGTATGTGTGAAGCAGTTCCCTCAGTAACCGCGTACTGACTGACCGAGCAGCCTCAGCAGCCTCGCGAGCAGTCAGTGTGCCAATGATGTGACCATTACAGTGCTGGAAGACAGACGTCAGGCGGCCATTTTGAATAAAGGAAGCAATCTCAGGAACTGCAGATACGATTTTTAAATTCTTTCACTGACAGAAATCTACAATATTCCCGTCTCAATTTTTTTTTACTTGCTCTTTCTCTCTTTCTTTTTTTTCTGTAATCCACTCTAAATTTGTTCTCTTACATTTTTACCTTTCTTTCTCATTCATTCTCTTTCTCTTTATTCATTCTTTCTCTCTTTTTCTCTCATTATCTCTATTTCTATTATCTTACCGCCAAGACGAGCCAAGCGAAGTGCAACTCGCAAGGGCACTCCTACCTTTTCTCGAAGCGCATCGTCGATTTTATAAACCGACTTGGGTTTGGATTACACCAGATCTACGAAATTCTCGGGATATGATGTCATTACTAGACTGATTAAAAATATAAAGCTTCTATCACATAGCTCTTATACTTTAGATTTTATTGATATCTAAAAAACGCCGATTTTGTCACTGACTCATCTGATGATCATCAAAATTCTTAGGCTACTTCCTGAAGTCCTAGAAAACTAAAATTTTGTATATAGGCTAGTATTAGTACATAACTTAACCCCCTAACCCTATAAACTGGGGATGGTTTGTTTTTGTGAGAATTCTGCAAATTTTGATGTTAGAGGCTCTAATAATTGATATGGGGACTCCGTATTATAAAATAATATTTTTTATTACGAGACAGTTTTCTTTAGAGCCTTGTTTGTATATTATAGTCAGCAATATAATTGTCTTATCACCCTCTGGTTCATTGTTGATATATATAGATATATAGATAGATTATAATCGAAGGATAAACTGTTGTTATAGTCTTACTAAACATATTGTTCTACTTAAATCTCTTATATATAATTCATTTTTATTCCCTATTTCCCTTTGTCACGGCATCACGTTGGATCGTTTTCGCTATTTTTTTTTGTTGTGTTCGTTATTGTCAGGAGATGGTTCTTATTTAAGAAAAAATTAAGAAAATTATGCGGAAAATTATAAAATTTAAGAAAACTTAACGACCATATTAACCTTTATAAAGTAAGATTTTGACAGACAATTCAAATTCAATATTCATAGTTAAGACAGGACAACGTCTGTCGGCTCAGCTAGTATTCGATAATTATGAAGCTCCCCCTCTCTTTTTTGAGGTTTAATTAGTTTTGTTTACAAACAATGAGTTCCCTTAGCAGTAAATATCATAAAATTCATAATATACAAATTATTAATATCAATTAATAGAAGACAGTACAATATTACTAAATTTTGATTTTGGTGCGGTTTTTTTAATAGATAGAGTGATTCAAGAGGAAGGTTTTTTAAGTATAATACTTAGTTTAAATACAAAAAGATAATTATCGTCGAGCAGTGAATATAATCTGTAGCTCAGTGAAAATGTTGTATCTGACTGTTAGGTACGAACCGACGACGGAGGCGACACACAGACGACACGACAAAGCAGCCGACTACTGGCTCAATTCTAGTGTTAGAAACGACAGTGTAGATACATTAGACTTGAGATCTCAGGATATACAGCGAGTGCTCAGGGCCGCCTTCAGGAACACTCCCAATGCGCGCAATATTTTTCTTGACAACAACATCATATCGGAGGTCGACGTCGGCGCTTTCGAGGGTATGTCTGCTTATTTATGATTTATTCGAGTTGAAAATCGAAATAAAGTCGACGAATTGAGTAGTATAGTATGTGTTATAATTGTGTCAGTGCGTATGTGTGTCCCACAGGTGTGCCTGAGTTGAAGATACTGGATTTAAACTATAACGTCATATCCTCGCTCCCCGAGGCAGTGTTCAGTCCGGTGCCTAAACTAAGGTATCTCCGCTTTTCTGGTAATCGTATAGCGGAGCTGTCTTCGAGCCACTTTGCTGGGTTAACGGGGTTGGAGTCTGTAAGTACACATATACCGATTTCCTATCCATATATATATACGTAATAATAAACTGGAACAATACTCTTGCTTAAATCAAATTATTGGATAAATATACTATAAAAAATGAATATATTGTATGCACTAACGACACACCGCTGTTTTGCTTATGTACCTACAAATATAACTCGATCGAAACGTAACACGAGCGGCGCTCGATCGCGCGCCTTGGCCCTCGTCTCCGCCGACGGAAACGGTGTAGTGTGTGTCTTTGTGATGTGTACGAGGCGTTATCTGACGTCATTTGATCGTCAGCGTCTGTCAAGACGCTTTTGGAGCGTCTGTATCGGTCTTTGATATTGTCTTTAATATTATAAGAGGCTGATTCTACAATTTGAGTGTCAAAGGCTTTGACGAAGTAGCGCTTAGAAATGGGCGGATAGAGTTTCGAGTTGAAAGTCCTCGGGTCTACCTTACGAATATACCAGGGCGAGCCTGATGCTAAACGCATGAATCTGTTTTAGACGGTTTGCAAAGTTATGTTTCGGAACGTATGAGAAGCATACGTTCGCATATGATATGATCGGACGGACAACGTTTTGTAGAGCGTTAACTTATTTCTAAGTGACATTCTACTTCTCACGTTAATCATGGGGTAGAGACAACCGAGAACAAAAGCGGATTTGTTCCGGACTCTTTGAATGTAGGGGGTGAAAGTTAGCTTATTATCGAATGTGACACCGAGGTATTTGACTTGTTTTTGCCAAGGAATCGGCTTCCCGTGCGGAGTGGTCGGCCTCGGTATAGTAGCGTAAATGCAGATTGAAGTATATTCCTGCGCTTTTCTCTGGGTTCACCTCTATCCTCCACTTCTTAAACCATTCACCTAGCGTGGTGGTGGTAGCTTCTTGTAGTCTGTCGTGTATCGTCTGACTACTTCGGGTGAAGGTGTATAAAGCGGTGTCGTCCGCGAAAATTGCCAGCTTTAAGTTACAATACATGGGGATATCGCTCGAGTACAGGGAGTATAAGATTGGTGAAAGGACTGCACCTTGGACTACCCCAGACTACTAGATGCAGTCCTGAGTCAGCCGGCGCTGATAGGGCGGGAGGTGGAGAGCGTCCCTTCCACACTATAGTGAAACGAGACAAGAAATCTCGTATGATGTGCACGAGTCTATCTGGCACTCCCATTTCGTAAAATTTATAAATTAAACCGTTGTTTAACTTTGTGAAATGCCTTCGCTACATCGAAAAAGAGGGCTCCTGTCGGGATTCTACCGTATCTATAATGAAAGGACTGGAAAATATGTTACGTTAAGCGGTATGCCTGATCTATTTCCGTGTGTTCGGTACGAAATCCAAATTGCTCAATTATGAGGAGCCTCTTTTCATCAACGATGTTGTTGAGACGAACTAGTATAATTCTTTCGTAAACTTTGTCTAGCGTGTTTAGAAGATAAATCGGCCTATGGCTAGAGGGGTGGTTTCTGGGATTACCCGATTTGTGGAATCCTATCACTATGGCCTCTTTCCACTGAGCGTGGAAGGCCGAAGCTGCAAGGAGGGTGTACACTTGTACAGTGCTTGGCTGTACAGTGTACAGGAATGAAACGCCTTGATAGTAACTAAATGGTTTAATAATTAACTAATCTAAGTTCTTAAAATGGTATGGTTTATGGTACAGGGACTCGGGGGTATTCAGTGCAATAGCGTCGTTCACGGGTGCACAACGTGCGTTTTGCGTGCGCGTATACTATCATAATCAAGATTCTTTTGTAATTGTTCGACGAAAATATTGTCAACACTACAATCTAAAGCGTGTAATTTATGCTTAAACTAGTCGTACGATCAAGAGCTCGGTGGAAAAGTTTGAAGCTACGGGTTCTACATGTGACAAGCCAAGATCTGGAAGACATCGAGAGAACCTGAAAACGTGCAACGAGTGCGTAAATCCGTTCAATAGCAACCTGAGCTTTCCACTCGTAAGCGATATAGTGTACTAAACTTGTCCAGAATCACTCTATGTCGCATATTTCAAAAAGATTTAGAGTTTCACCCATACAAAATCCAAATTTTGCAGGAACTAAGACCCGACGACAATGTTAAAAAGCTTCAGTTTGCTAATGAGATGCTCAAGAAGTTTACCAGGTTCAATAACGTTATTTTCTCGCATGAAGCACATTTTCATCTAAACGGTCATGTCGATCGGCAGAACTGTAGATACTGGAGTGACACAAACCCACCTACCCACAAATCAACCACCAAACTCCGTTTTTTTTGGTCAGCGCGCTTACGCGACCAACATATAGATGTTCTCTCAGTTTAAAAATTGTTTAAGTGCATTAGTGGACAGTTTTTTTACCAATAACACTCTATTCGTATTAAGTGAAATTGACACTAATTTATGTATTGTTAAGTGATAAAATTTGAATGAACTACGTAATGATAAATAAACTTCAACAACTTCTGAAACGGCAAAGATGAACGCGTAAGCGACCTTGTATGCATGGCGCTTAAGCCATTATTACCGCGAGATTTTTTACATTTGTTGAAGATCAGTTTTTGATTCAACAAAACAAGTAAACAATATTGTTAATAGCGTAAATGTAATATTTAAGCAAATATTTTATAAATACTTTAAAGCGTATATCGAAAATTCATAAAAACACTTCAAAATTGCATCGTTTCTTGTTGGTTGAAGAATTCAGATTACGGAGTGCAGTAAATCATATTTGCGTACGCAAAGAACTGAGTATTGCAAATCATTCTAAGACTTTAATATTACTATCTACAGAACCGTATATTCACAATTAATATTGTTGCAATCTTAGCGGGACTATCTGTGTACTGAATATACGTGCATCAAGTTCAAATCTCGACTCTGTTGAATATATATATGTCGGGGATTTTAAAACGATGTGAAAGGAGATGGAAGGAGGAAGATGGGGAATATTGGGGAACACTAAAAGGGGTGATGGTAATGAGTGGAATATTGGGTAAACGCAACGTAGATACTCCTATTGAACCGATAAATGATCAAATATGATCTCTAACAATTACGAGAGAAACCTAAGCAGTGCCTTGGACTTGTGACCAAGGTGTAGGCTTAAGGAATTCCTTTAAGTGATCACGACACTCGCCTCCACTGCTCAGGCTCTCTGTTTAAACCCAAGGTTAAATGCATATAAACCGAATCTAACACAAGGCTAACCTAACCTAACCTTGTGTTTACTTAACCACGTGGCAATTACATTGTAAGGACTTACCTGACCTTAGTAGGACAGCACTTCCACACTACACTGCACTTGACACTATCACTATCACTAGCACTACTTAGTTGATGTTCACTTCTTAAGAGACCGCGCACGACTAAGACTTCAGTTAGACTGTCGATCGCATATAAAGGGTCGAGGGTAGATACTGTCAAAACAACGGAAGTGACTACTACCCCACTCCAACGCCATAGACAACGATAACGATTCGATTAATCGATAATCTTTTACTATGCTCCGACATATATATAACTTTTTTTTAATACTTTTTTTATAATTGCTTCTTTATTTAATTAACTTTCCTGAAACTATGGATCAATCGCTGAACTACATCACAATGCGAAAAAGGCACATTTGTAGATCATATATGAACCTATCTAACACTATGCGAAATGAAACAATTATGAACTCAACTATGATCGATGATTCTATGACAATCTTACCAAACATATCGGCTGGTGATAATTCGTTTATTTAAGACTTGAAGCATCAGTTACAAGAACAAAGTTTACAGTTAGATACCGCAAATGAAGAAATCGAAAAACTATCACTAAAAAAAATAACACTTAAAAAGAAAATAAATATTTACAAAAGAAAAATAAACGTATTTAAGAAAATCGGTATATCTGACAATTTAATCATGCAAGTAATACATGCACCTGCATCTCGACATATAAGGAAAATTGTGACAGAAAAATGCAATAATTCACACAATACTTATTTTTATGACTTTTGCGGCGAAAACAGTAAAGTAATGAGCGACAGTAGAATCTCTCTTTTAGAAACAGTTCCACAAATAAATCAAGATAAATCTAATATTGATATCCACAAACTAGGAAACACAGAAGAAATAAATAAAGCATCCAAAGAAAATTTTATACATATAATAGATCAGTCTGTTACACAAAACTTGAAGCAATCTATCCATTTAGAGATCCAAAAGGAAACATCGACTGAGAAGAAATACGACACTCGTAATCGAAAGATTGTAATCCTGGGCGACCAACAAGCTTGCGGACTGGCAGTTACACTTTCTGATTCTCGTAAAAATTCATGGAATAATCATTATGTAATATCGGGTCTGGTTAAACCAAACGCTCCGACTTTTACTATACTTTCAGCCTGTAAATAGATAAGCTTGGTGATCACAAAAGGTCCCTGGGCGTCGCAGACGGCGGTTAAGTCCAGGGGGGTCCGGTGGCCGGAGGTACGGGTCGCTCCGGGTACTTCTCTGTTAGCAGAGATGACTTGTGAGCGACCTGATCTCGAGGGATATGGGCCGCTTCTGACTCCTCCGGGGGCTGGGTGTTTCAGTAGACATGTCCTGGCATCCCTCCTCGGTTAGGTGCTTGGTAAAGCGAGCCCATGGGCGGGTTTGAACTGCGGGTACTTGTACCCGCAGACGGGTGGTTGTGCCGAGGCGTCCGCAGTAGTATGCTAACGCGTTCCTGCGGCGCCTAACATACGGCATGGACGGTGGTGGGTTTTAGTGCGGTAGTCCAGCGCTTATCGCTGGGAGTCCCACATAACCCCTTCAAGGGGTATGCGTAAATGCATTTCCCACATTAAAAAAAAAAAAATGGTGATCACAAAAGGTGATAGAGTTGTTCTGGTTATTGACGCCAATGACGCAGATCCATTTAGCGTAATAAATTCTCTATAAATAAATTTAGAGAAACTACAAAAGACAAATATATTAATTCTTCCCGTTGTAAATATTCAATATTTAAATACCGACTTACTGAACGACTGGCGACAGGATTATCCGCTGCTACTTGCTCAGTACAAAAACGAATGAACTTACGTAGAAAACAGCGGTCATTTTGAGCAATTTATTTCGTAGAATCACCTATTTTTAAGTTTGTATGACATGTTGTGTCGTACCGTAGTTTTTGTATTTAAATTTCAGTTGGTCCAAAAGAATCTTTTAATCACAGTTAGAAATAGGATTGCTTGGCAATAAAAATGTTACGAGTTGATTTATCGTTTTCAGTACAATATTTATGGAAAGTATTTTTGGCGATTTCTGACATTTCTAGTACTCATACCTTAAATGGTCCCATAGAGTCTTTTGATCCCCATACGAAGTAGAAGGATCGATTGGCATAAAAAAAAGTTTTTTTGGATATTAGCACTTTTTTCGCTAAGCGTACCTTTTTTTCAAAAATCTGTGAATGCAGTTCAGAATATCTTAAAAAGTTATGGATGGTCTCCTAGGAACGTTTTCCTGTAACTATAACGGTCAAAAATCCACCTGTATAGCGTCAACTACTAAATTACACACACACGCTTCATATTTAAAATTGAATTTATTAAAACTTCGAATAATAATATACAATTTTTATATACTGACATAATAAATAATTCTATTGACTATGATGACTATAAAGCAGAATATCTCGTTAAAAAATCAAATCTAACTCAAAAAAGATCTTACTAAACTAAACAACATATAAAGGGAACTATACCATACTATTTCAATAAACAAATGGATAAACAAACACGCCAAAATAATAAAACTAAATCTAAGATTATACTTACACAGTTCCGTCACGCATTGCGTCGCGAGTGCACGCGCAAGTATACGCTAAGTTAATATCTGTAACTAGCGTCTAAAATTGAGTTAAATACGCTTTTTTTTCGTCATATGGCCTGCCTGCTGGTCTCTGTGCGTGGATATCGAACTTTCTCAGGAACCGATCATTACGAGTGCTAGTTGAAGGCTACACATCTGATGTTCCTCAGGGGTCACTTCTCTCTGCGACGCTGTTTTTGCTGCACTTCATCGATCTGCTGCTGCCCGGTATTTTGGGTACGCAAATGACAGTACCGTTGTTGAGAGTTATACATTCAGTGCAAAAGCTAGCGAGTCACAAATCCGGGCTCAAAGAGAGGCCATGGTTGAGCGTTTGAACTTGGCTTTTAGGGCGGTTTCCGATTGAGGTGATGCCAATCTTATCAAGTTCAACGCCACCAAAACGCAAGCGTGTTTTTTTTAAAAAGAAGCCTGTCAATTTTCGCCATCTTTCCTCTCACTCCGGCTCTAAATTTTGGCTCATTTGTCGAGTATCGAGGCGGCAAAGAGCTGGAATTAGAATTATTTATTGCTAAATTTGACATACATATTATATGTATTACAGAACATTGGTTTGTAAAAAATAACATTTTAGTAAATATAGATAATTTCATCATGTCAAGTTAACGCGGATCGCGGAGGAAGTCTAATTCTTGTACGTACTGATATTGCTCGCGCCGTATGTAAGCCACGACAGGATATTGTCTCTCTCTCTATCGAACGCACCGTTTTCATGCATTAAGCCTTAATTATCATGCAGTGAGCTTCAACG
The DNA here is from genome assembly GCA_905147385.1 of Limenitis camilla. Classification (NCBI taxonomy): domain Eukaryota; kingdom Metazoa; phylum Arthropoda; class Insecta; order Lepidoptera; family Nymphalidae; genus Limenitis; species Limenitis camilla. Next base: position 119,559 of record LR990252.1, on the reverse strand, counting down.
TTATGTTATAGTATTCGTGTACCGCCCCCCCTAATAGTGATTATAATTTATTTGAATCGACAATGGACGATGTGCTTAAATGACTATGTAGTAAGAGTAAGTCGGTAATTGTTTGTGGACACTTTAATGTAGATATTATAGTAGAAACGTCCTTGAGTCGTCGGCTATTAAATTTGTTTATATCGTACTAGGGGCCCGTCCCGGCTTCGCACGGGTGGATAATTTTTTTTTTAACATTTTGGCTCCCGCATTCTGTCGCTCCCTCTATCGCCGCGTTACTCGCTGCGCTGCGAGGCACTGCACACCGCGCCGGCGGCCCGTCTGGGATTATTTTTTATTTATCTTGATATTTTTATTTCGTAATATCTTTTGACTGGAATGTCCGATTTCAATAATTCAAAAAGTAATTAACAGGTATTGAAGCAGTCTTCATTACGAAATAATTTATTTGGATAAGAATTAATACAAAGTTATAGAAAACATGGTCTGATTTTGATAGGCGTTTTTATCAACTTTTAAAATGTAAAAAAGTAGTTATAGTGACTTAACTACAATAGTTGGACATATGGTCTCGCGGAGTTTTTTGTAGATATTGATACGTTTTATAATATTGTATAACATTTTTTTGTTCTATCATCAATACTTTTAGCAGCGCATGCGATGAAAGATATTTTATGGCTAATTTTTTTTGCACCTTGTGTTGGTTTCAGTGAGAATTTCTGGGGATCTCTAATTTTTTCTTGTAATAAATATAGCCTATGTTACTCAGGGATAATGTAGCTTTCTAATAGTGAAAGAATTTTTGAAATCGGTCCAGTAGTTTTTATGTTTATTCGTTACATACAAAAATACAAAAATACAAATCTTTCCTCTTTATAATATTAGTATAGATATAGATATAGATAATTAAATAAATTTATTTACTGAGCCGACTCATGTGTGAGATACATATGCCACTTGCATATAAGATAATGTTTTCTGTCAGTGTCAAGTGAGTGCGAAATTAATTATTGACAATTTAAGTTCCGACCACTACGGTCAAAAATTTACTTTAATGGATACTATAGTTGAAGAAAGACAAAAAATTATCTGCCGTCCTAAGACTGTTAGCAGAATAAATTATTTTAAGGAAAGTGTCGCAAAAAAAATAAATGATTTGGACACAAACTCAAAGAATCCAGATGAACTGTATAATAGACTGTTTCATTTAATTTTATCTCAGTTTAATAATAGCTTTAAAGAAAAAACCTTCTTTAAAAACTTGAAACTTAAATTTAGTGATTGGGCAACTGTAGGCATATTTAGAAGTAGAGAAAAACTTTGTGAACTATACGGGGAGAAGCAGTTTAATCATGATCCAAAGTTTTTACAATATGTTAAAAAAATTTCAAAGACTTTTAGAATTGTTTGTAACCAGGCAAAGGCGATATATATTAGAAATAAAATAATAAACTCGGACGATAAAATAGGAGCTACATGGGACGCTATTAATAGTATTACTGGAAGATCTGTAAATATTAATGAACAAGTAAAGTTGAAAATTGACAACATAATCATAAATTCTGGAAAAGAAGTGGCAAACGCTTTTGAAAAATATTTTATAGAAATTCTGGTTAAAGTAACATCTAGCCTTAAATCTTCTCCCATCGATGCTATTGCATTGTTAAAAAGGAATCACTTGGGTTGTAACAATAGTTTCAATTTCAAGTATGTTTAACCACTAGATATAATTAAAACATTTAAAACTCTTAATTTAAAAAAAACTGGTGATTTATGGGATATATCTGTAAGATTACTTACCGAAATTATTTATAATATTGCTCCACATCTAGCTCTTATTTTCAACAAGTGTGTGGATACAGGATTGTATCCTAATTTAATGAAACACGGTAAAGTTATACCTTTTTTTAAAAAGGATGACAAAAACGATCCTGGTAACTACAGACCTATCTCTATATTACCATCACTAAGTAAAGTTTTTGAAAAAATTATACTAAATCAACTTTTGGAGCATTTTGGAAAAAATAATATTTTTCATAGTGAGCAATATGGTTTTACTAGGGGTAGGTCAACAACGGATGCAGGAGTCGCGCTCCTCAAGCATATTTACAACGCATGGGAGAAATCACAAAATGCAATTGGTGTATTTTGTGATTTGTCAAAAGCCTTTGATTGTGTTCAACATGAAACGCTTTTAAAAAAACTCAATTATTATGATATTAGTGATAAAGGACTTGATCTAGTTGCTTCTTACCTTACCCAAAGGATCCAGAATATTGCTATTAATGGTGAAAAATCTTCTGGATCCTTCTTAAGAATGGGCGTTCCACAAGGTTCTATATTTTATGCGACATTGTACTTTTTGCTGATGACACTTCTCTTATATTCAAAGTTAAGAGAAACCAATACAGTTACGACGATGTAAACAGTGCATTGTCGCAGGTTCTTCAATGGTTTACGATTAATAATTTAGTACTGTTTACTATATTTTTTATAAAGCGCGGGCGGTACGCCGCCGGCGGAGGCAGTCGTGATGTAGGCGTTGAGAGCAACGCACGCGCGTAGTGTGCAATGTTAATCCCTTTATTGATTAATAATATCCCGAGCCCTGTGTGTGCTATATCCCAAACGCTAGTTATTTGAACCTTCCCTGACGAAAACAGACTGGTGGTGAAGTACGAACTATTTAGAAATATTTAGTGTGAACTATTTTGGGTTGGGATGATGAAACGTGGAACGGGCATGCCCAAGAAGATAGAAATCATCGAACTTGTGAGTACTGTGTGTCTTATCACCTAACTGACAATAGATGGCCCCTAATTTGAAGAAGCTTCCACGTGTGTGGGGTTTTGTACGCCCCAAGTACTAAATTCAAAAAAGACTAAATGTGTGGAATTTACCGAATGTTAAAAAACAGCAATTCACCCTTAAAATTAAATAATGAAATATTGAATTTAACCGATTCAACGATTTTTTTAGGAATTATTTTAGACTCAAAACTTCAGTTAAACTCTCATTTATCATCTTTGGCGGGAAGACTCAGCTCCGCAGCTTACGCAGTAAGAAAAGTAAGGCAATTTACTGATATTGATACAGCCAGACTCGTTTATTTTATTTACTTTCACAGTATAATGTCCTACAGAATTTTGTTGTGGGGCAGGGCCGCGGACATAGAATCCATTTTTGTTCTTCAAAAAAAAGCACACAGTACAAATACTAGAAATAAAAATACACTTGTAACGCCATACTATCGTCTCCACAAAGTTAGTAATAGTTTCATGGGGCTTGGTGTTCGCATCTGTAATAAGATCCCACAGACTATATTAGACTTGCCACTTCAGCAATTTAAAACTTGAATAAAAAAGTGTTTAGTAAATGTCGTTACTACTCTGTATAAGATTATTTGAATGATGACAAAGCTTGTATTCAAAATGACGTTGATGCTCAGCTGAATGATTATACCTTTGTAACAGAACACACACAGACTGATGTAAACAATGGCATTTTGAAAAGAGCAACTGTTGAGTTTCTTGCCAGTTCTTTTCACTAGGAAACTGCTTTCCGAACTGATGGTAGCTTCAGACAAACTGACTGACTCACCAATTTTGACGTGTCAAAAGTACGTTGAAAAAGTCTATTTGAACAAAATATTTTGAGTTTGAGTCAATAGCCCAGTTAGCTACAAGAAAACTTGGCATCCTCTCAAAGATGAGACATTATTTTACTCCAGAACGCAAATCAGGTCGTGCGTGGAGTATTGTTTTCACTTTTGGGACGGCTCTGCCCAATATCAACTTAAGGCACTTGAGCCAATTGAGAGGCGAGCTAGAAAAATAATAGGAGATGACACCTTGCTCAAGTATAGCCTCAAACATCGACGCATGGTTGCTTCTCTATCGGTTTTTTATCGGATACATTTCGGTCAGTGTGCCCAGGAATTATATAATCTGATTCCTGCCACCCCTTTTTTCTAAAAGACAGCCAGACAAACGTGACCGAAGCGCCATCGGTACATGGTGGACATTCCTCGTATACGCACCAAGCGCTTTGAGTCCATCTTTATTATTCGCACTGCGTAGATGTGGAAAAGTCTGCCGGAGTCTGTATTTCCTGATAAGTACAATGTTGGTGCTTTCAAATGTAGTAAATAGGTATCTACTAGGAAAGCGTGCTCCATCAAAGGGCGTGTCGTTGCTTGTTTCAGGCAAGTCATGGTCAAACGCTAACCTATATTCCATAAAAAGTAGCAATCTCCGCATAAGAAGGACGTGCTGAAGGGAAACAAGAAGAGGCATCAGCATAAGATATGTTCTCTTCGGATATGACATTTAATGGATTGCTGCCGTTAATGTTCCATGGAGTTTCTATCTGTAGCAATATGGTTACCTAAACAGAATACACAAGCATAATTAGTCGTAATAATGCACGAGTCTCCTTTAATACCATATAACATAATTTTGTTGCTTTCGTCGTCGATAATTCCGTCCAATATATACTGTATTATATCATAATCTGGCAGTTTACCCTGCCTTCCTAGCGTTTTCATTTCAATGAGATAATCATCTTTCGTTCACCCGCTTTATTCTTTTAGACATAATTTCATGAATTTGCTTACTGTATAAGTATCTGGAAACTTTATACGTGCTAAATATTTTTTCCAATCTCAGTCAAGCCACCGCTGTTCAAGTTAAGGTTATTAACAATTTCTGAACCTATAGTGAATAATCCTCGACGAACGCTAAGTTACTTTGTAGCAAGGACGTAGATACTTTCTTGCGAGGAGAATTCACTGCTACTGTCGTTAGGCTTATTTGTTTCGTTTAATAAATTTGTAGCTATTTGTTATTGTCGTTTTAGAAAACAAATAAAGCCAAGCCACTACACGCCAAGTCACGTTGCCATCGTAGTTGAAATATTCGTAATCCCGCCTGGATTACTCTTACACTTTTACTCATACTAACATTATGTCTGCTTTCACTCACACGATTTGATCAGAAACAGTCAATCCCAAAATAATATATAATATTCGAGTAATATTGGTGAGTTAAACTATTACCATAAAACGTCTGAATAGTATATAGTACTGAAAGAAATATATTTGTTTGACATACTCGTATATTTACGGTTAAGTTACTGTTACAGTAATGATACAATTCTGTGCAAATGTTCACAAATAAAACAAATCTATTGTAGCAACGTTCGTAGATAGTACCTTCTTACATTGGCAATAGCAGACCTACTGTTTATTTATTTGTTACAAATATAAAGAATGAAAGAAAGTAAAATGCGTGTTGATCGTATAGTTTATTATTTTGAAGTCTTCAATCAATTACACAACTATTAATATTTAAAGAAAAAAAAAATCATTTGCGTGACAAACGCCATTATCAATAATGAAGGCTTTATGGGAGATGTGACGTCACGCCTTGCGATCGCTCTAGATTGCATCAAGTTTTACAGAACACTTACAAAAATTGCCATTTAACAAAGAGAAAATAAAAAAGTTATTAAAAAGAAATAGTTTCGCTGAGTATTTTGCGTTCCTCTCAGGCTATATGTGTGTGTGTTGTATAGCAGCACACATCTATATTCATTATTTTTTCAGTTGGTGGTAAGCAACAACAGGGCGCCACTGAAGTTACGCAACCGCACGTTCGCCGACCTGCCCCACCTCTGGCTCATTAGACTCAGCCACAGCAACATTCGGACCCTGCCCCGGGATCTGTTCACTAACTCCACTAAACTGAAACACATTGATCTGAACGGTTACAAGATACAAGAGTTAGCCAAGTGAGTAGACATCGGTTCCTTCAGCATCACTCCAGCGTACACTCAATAACGACACCCCCTCCCCCTCGAATCGCTAACATTTATTTACTACTAGCGACATACCTCGCCTCGCAGAGGTGATGCTGTGTCTGCTCATGAGCACATCCTCACACACACACACACACACACACACACGCACAGATACACACACGGTGGAATTTTTATTTTGTCATAATAAATCAAAACTACATACAATTGTAATTTGTAGATTAACCTTCCATACAGACAAACATATAATATAGAGTCTCGCCTCGCCAAGTGCAGAAGTTGTAAATTACGCTTATATATTATGTAAACTTATTTGTGACGTCATTTTGTCTGTCTTTTATGATAATATTCGGATTAGTAGTTACAGTGAGTACTGAACAGTACAGTGTGATCCCGCCCCTCCCCTCCCCGTCTCCCAGCTACTGCTGCCCTCACTTTTACCAATTTTCATAATTATGAATTATTGAACGAATGAATACTGATAATTATGAGTTTTGCTCGTGTGTTTCAGTTCAACATTCAACGGGTTAAGTAAGTTAAAATATCTTAACCTCTCCGGGAACCGACTCCAGACCCTCCAGCCCGCCATGTTCGACGAGCTTCCCTCTCTGAAGAGTCTGGACTTGTCTTATAATAGAATTACTTATTTATCGGTGAGCCTCTTGCACTGAAAAATTGAAATTAGTTTTTTTTTAATTTAACATATTTATTTAATCAAAATAATTACCATTATTATCTATACATTGCTGCCATCTAATAGGAAGGTCGTTTATGTCTTTGCGATAGAACTCTGGTGATCTAGATTCGACAATCTGTGTGAAAGCATCCTGAGAAGAAAACATTTTATCCGGTAGTCCGTTGGAGCAAGATCTGGCGAATACGGAGGGTGACGAATGGTTTCTAATTGCAGTTCCTGTAGAGTTAAAACGGTTTCTCGTGTTGTATGAGGTCTCGCGTTATCATGGAGCAATAATGGTGAAGATCGATTTATGAGTCGGGCCTGTTTCACTGCTAGTTTTGCTATCATTGTTCAGAGTTTGGCACAGTAGACAATAGACAACTGCCGTTATTGCTTGACCAGATCTGAGAAAGCTATAGTGAATAACACCATGCTGAGACCACCAAGCAGTTACCATTACCTTTTTATTGGCTTTGCTTTAGGACCTTCATTTATTATTATTAGGACACTGTTGCGACGTTTGACCTGGGATCAGCTATTGCATTTTTCGCTTAAGGTTATCGTAATGAATCCACTTTTCATCACATGTCACAATTCGATCCAATATTCCTTCATTTCTATATCGATTCAACAAGTCAACACAAGTTTCAACACGCGTTTCTTTCTGCAGATCAGTCAAATCATGAGGCACCCATTTTGCATATTTTTTTATTTTATTGATTTGACGCAAATGAGTCAATATTGTTGGTAAAGTAACGTTTAACCATGCCGCTGATTCCTGGGTAGTTTGGCTCCGATCGGCTTCCACCATCTCTTTCAATTCATTGTTATTCACCTGTGTGGTCTTCCACGTGGTTCGTTCTTCAAATCAAAGTTTCCATCACATATATACAACAATATTTGTAAGGCCTTGAAACCCAATAGCGCACTGAATTATAGGTTTATTTCAGGAAATATTAGTGATGGGAAGAAAGTTATCGACATATTATTTTTATGTCATTTATTAAAGAAACAAAGATATATTTTTTATGCTTAAAAAAACAAGGCAGGCAGTATTAGTTTCCACATTATATGTGAAAAATTAATTAATTTACATGTGAGTTATATAGAAACATAAAAGGCAGTATGCTTTCTTACATTCTAGACAGAAAGATTTTATTTTCTTTACTTTTTTATTTGTTTCTCGGCTGCTAAGTGTACCACGCAGCTATTGGTAGCATCCAGCACAAATACTCCTCTTCTCGCATTAAATTAAATGGAGAAAGTCGGCCGATATCAGGCTCTGGAACATTAGGAATCGTAATTGTGCTCGCTGTTCCTCTTCCGCGGTAGCTCACTTGGACCAGGGTTGGCAATATTTATTTCGGAGCATTTTTGCTGCGAGTCATTATATTTTTAAATATTTTTTTACAAACACTTTTTTCCATTTCGATTTGTCCATATCAGAATTTTCAATTTCACTGTTCCTGTCTTGCTGAAACGATAATTCCAGCATTCTTCTTCTACAACTTCTACACCGTTTATTGGCCGAGATATAATAACTCGGTAAAAAAACGTAAACAAACACTCTAATAATGCACTATCTTATTTGCGCTAATAACGTCACGACGCTAATCGGAAGTAAACAATTCTATCACCTACAATAGTGCAGGATGGGGTGGAGTGACCTTGTGATCTATGATGGGCCTTTCGGCCTATTACCCGCGAGGAATCGAAAAAAATATAAGTCAGTGCGATATCAGGCCGAAAAACCTTAGCACAGTTGCTATGCTTTATTGAGTAGCCTTTAAAGTCCTAAATTCAAACCTATAGTTGTTTCTTTTTTACATATAGAAATACTCATTATACAGCCCGTGCGCCAGGTTTCGCCTCCGCACAGAGGGGGGGGACGCATCGGGTATGTAAGCCTTATATCGCAGCGGACTTGTTTAGCGGCGTTGTGCAGTTGTGTACTTTTTTTTGGGATGGTTAAAAAAATGTTAAGCTCGCGTCAAGACGCGTGACCAGTTCGAAAATTCGTAAAACGAAGCGATTATATTTTTCCAAAGACCCGTGACACGTTCTGGTCTTGCCGTATGTAAGCCAGATCTCAATAATACAGTTCGGTTTTTTTTTAATTTTGTTCTATGGGTTACTTAAACCGTAGAATTATATTTTCTTTCCAAAGTCCCGTGACACGTTCTGGTATCGCCGTATTTAAGCCAGATCTCAATAATATAGTTTTGTTTTTGAATTGAAAATTCGTAAGACGGAGGGAGAAAAGATCGCCGGCGCGGCGTAGGAGAGGAACTAATATCCCCCTAATATTTTAAATATTGTAATATATATGATTCATATTGTTTTTAATTTATGATTTCTTTGTTTTCACTGCTGCCAGCAATCCCGTAAATATATAAAAAAACCGTTATATGTATTATATATTTGTATTTAGTCTATACCTACTAATAATATTATAAAGAGGAAAGATTTGTATTTTTGTATGTAACGAATAAACTTAAAAGCTACTGGAGCGATTTTAAAATTCTCTAGCCTTTAGAAAGCTACATTATCCCTTTTTTTTTGACGCAGGGGAATGCATTTACGCATACCACCCGATCCTTTTGGGAGGATCGAATGATTATGTGAGACTCACCAGCGGTAAACGCCGTCCTACCCACTAAACCTACTGCGATACCCTCTCCGTCCAAGATGAGGCGCCACGGGGTCGCTATTCGCATTCAACCGTGACGCCTCGACGGTCGGCCCACTCTGAAGCAGGCCTGCCCGCCCTGGACGTGTCCCGGGTACGGAAGACACGCCCAATGCCCCACTGTGGTCTCCTCCTACCCCTCGGCTGACGTCTGCGGATCGGGTCAGCGAGAGGATGAGCCTCACGTTCAATTTCGGCGGCCTCCATTAGCGAGATTACCGACTCGCAAAAGGAGGCCACTGCCAACCAGCTCCTTTCATCTTTGAGCATGGCCACAACCACACTCGGCAATGAGAGGTCCCCGCCAATTGTCGACCATAGGGCTTGGCGCTGAGGTCCCCATGCTTGGCATTCAACCACGGTGTGGTGTGACGTATCCTCCGCTGCACCACACTCGTGACAGACCGGCGTCACCTCCCTCCGAGCTATCTTATGCAGATACCGTCCAAAGCAGCCGTGCACGGTGAGTATCTGCACAAGCCGGTAAGTCAGGACGCCGTGCCGCCTGCCGAGCCAGCGACTGAGGTGCGGGCGTATCGCCTCCACTGTCACCAACCCCGCAATGGGGGACCTCAGATCCTCCTCCCACCTCTGGATCAGGGCTCGCTGGGCTTGATCCCTGATCTTTACGAGCTCCTTCCCTCGGGGCGTCCCACTTCTCGCCCTAAGACTCGCCCGGAACCTATATACTGCTGCGAGCACCTTCGCCTGGAGCTCCCATGAGTAACATAGGCTATATTTATTACTAGAAAATATTAAAGATCCTCAAAAATTCTTGCTAAAACCAACCCAAGGTGTAAAAAAATTAGCCATAAAATGTCTTTCACCACTTGCGCTGTGGAAAGTATTGAAATAATGTTCTACAATATTATAGAACGCATCAATATCTACAAAATACCTTTATACTAATTCTTATCCAAATAAATTATTTCGTATTCAAAACTGTTTTAATACCTGTACTTAGATCAATTTTTGAATTATTAAAATCGGACATTTCATTCAAAAGGGATTACGAAATTAAAAATGTCAATATAAACAAAAAACACGCCGACGGGCTGGTGTGCACGCAACGCAGCGAGCAACGCGGCGAGAGAGGGGCACTGAAATGCGGGAGAGCCAAAATGTTTAAAAAAAATATTCACCCGTGCAAAGCCGGGACGGGCCGCTAGTGTTATATAAAAAAATAACTTTAATTCAGTAGTATTTCTAGTATTTTAAACTTTGTTAGTTGAAGTTGAGTAGTTATTAAAGAGTAGTTCTATTGTTAGTTTTAAGATTTATTTTATACATTGTTATTGTTATTACTGACTTTGTGGAGACGATAGTAAGGCGTTACAAGTTTATTTCTGTTTCTAGTATTAACATTATGTTTGTCACTGTGTTTTGAATACGAATCTATATTCTGGTAAATGTACAAAATATTACAATATATGTATTGTGATGGGACTGTAAGGACGTCTATTTTTTTATAAACATCTTTAAGTGAATCTCGTGCTCTAAGATTATAAATGGCCCGAACAGCTCTCTTTTGAAGTACAAAAATGGATTCAATGTCCGCGGCCCTACCCCACAGCAAAATGCCATAAGACATAATACTGTGAAAGTAACTGAAGTAAACTAGCCTAGCAGTATTGATATCAGTCATTTGTCTGACTTTCCTCACAGCGTAGGCAGCTGAGCTGAGTCTGCCCGCTAGAGATAATAAATGGGGATTCCACCGGAGTTTTGAATCTAAAGTTATACCCAGAAATATCGTCGAGTCTGCCACATCTAAAATTTCATTATTTAACAGTAGGTTAAATTTTTGTTTTTTAACATTAGGTAAAGCAAACTCAACGCATTTAGTCTTTTTAGCATTAAGAACTAAGTTATTTACTGTAAACCATTGAAGAACCTGCGATAAAGCACTATTTACCTCGTCGTAATTATGTTTATTTCTATTTACTTTAAATATAAGAGATGTATCATCAGCAAAAAGTACAATATCACAGAAATTCTTCACATAATATGGCAGATCATTAATATAAATCAATATAAATAAGAACGGTCCTAAAATGGATCCCTGTGGAACGCCCATTTGTAGCAAAGATCCAGAAGATTTTACACCATTAACAGTAATCCTCTGGACTCTTTGATTTAGGTATGAGGCAATTAGATCCAGTGAAACACTAGCTATACAATAATGATTAAGTTTTTTTAAAAGAGTTTCATGTTGAACACAATCAAATGCCTTGGACAAATCACAAAACACACCAATCGCATTTTGTGATTTCTCACATGCATCATGAATATGCTTAAGAAGTGCAACTCCAGCGTCTGTTGTTGACCTACCCCTAGTAAAACCATACTGTTGATTATGAAATAGTTTATTTTTATTAAAATATTCTAAAAGTTGGTTTAAAATTATCTTTTCAAAAACTTTACTCAGTGATGGTAATATAGAGATTGGTCTGTAGTTACCGGGATCGTTCCTGTTTCCATTTTTGAATAGAGGTATTATTTTACTGTGCTTCATTAAGTCCGGAAACTTTCCGTATCTATACACTTATTAAAAATATCGGCTAGATGCGGGGCAATATTATTAATTATTGCATTTAATATTTTTACTGAAATGTCCCATAAATCACCTGTTTTTTTATATTAAGTGTTCTGAAATTCTTAATAATATCAAACGCTGTAACATGTTTAAACTCAAAGTAATTATCACAGCCAGGGAGATTTAGTAGAGAAATAGTATCTGTGGGTGATGATTTTAATACAGATGTTACTTTGATAGGTATATCTGTAAAGAATTTTTCAAACGTGCCTACTATTTCTTCTGAATTAATTAATATATTATCAACGTTTAATTTAATTGGTTCATTTTCTATTTTGGATCTTCCAGTTATGCTATTAATAATATCCCAGGTAGCTTTTATTTTGGTGTCAGAGTTAAGAATTTTGTTTCTAATGTAAATTGCCTTTGCCTGGATGCAAAAACTTTTAAAAATCTTAGAATAAAATCTAACGCGTTCTAAAAATACTGGATCCCGATTATATTGCCTCATACCATATAATTCATATAATTTATCTCTACTTCTAAATATACCTATGGTAGCCCAGTCACTAAATTTCAGTTTAAGATTTTTACTAAAAGTTTTTATTTTAAATGTGTTATTAAATTCATTTAAAATCATAGTAAATAAATTCTTATGTAGCGTATCTGGGTCCTTATAAATCAAATACAAACTAGAAATTTTTTGTACTACCTTATCCTTAAACAAGTTAATTTTATTACTCGACTTTGGTCTACATGAAATCTTATTTGAATTATTAATTTCTTGGTCTACTAATGTGAATTTCTGTCCATAATGATCCGAAGTTAAGTTTTTCATTATTAAAGTCTCAAACGCTTCACAGTCACAAAACTCATTGTCTATACACGTTGCAAAATTATCGCCAACATGAGTCGGCTCAGAGAATAAGTTTAATAAATTATATGATTTAAATAAATTTAACAGCCGACGACTGAAAGTTGTGTCCATCAATATATCTATATTAAAGTCTCCACACACGATTATAGATTTATTTTTAATGCAAATACGTTTAAGTACATCATCCATAGTGGACTCAAAAGTTTCAAAATCACTATTGGGGGGGGGTGGTACACGCATACTAACGTTGTAACGTTGAGACTCTTTTTCAATTTGTTGAGACAATTCGCCCACCTCCTTCCACCACCCTGAATGGAGCCCTCAGGCAAGGGGGTAACCACTCTCGTACCCTGAGAGCCTCCTGGCGCGCAGGCCCGCTATAAGAGCGGGCCGACCCGCTGAGGCGTCACAGTCGTGTGCGTAAGCGTTCCTGTGGCGCCTCCCTACAGCGGAGGTAAGGTACCGTTGGTTTTAGTGCTCGCCCAATGGCGGACGGCATCAAGGAGAGCCCAACATAACCTCCCGCTAGTCGACGGGGGGCATTTTAGTTACATTTATCCTGACCGTATTGCGCCTGTAGCTTTCATGATAGGCCATCCATTGTGCTCATACGATTACACTTATTGAAAGAACCTATATTGTCTACATCTATCTTTCTCCTTCCATCCTTAATTTTTTGCATTGAATCTAATGCAACAATATTTCTAGTTAACTACCCATAGTTTGAATTTACAACATAAATTAACCAAGAAAATCTGTAACATTAAATATAATTGCACCTTACATTGAGCGCTGGCATAATATATATTTTAATTATTTCAGGAAGAAAACATGCACTTCCTATGGAGTCCCAGAATCGACCTCACAAACAACAAGATACAATATTTTGACCCCCATGTCTACAGTAATTATTACCGACGAGTCCCAACGTTTTTTTTAAACAATAACCCCTACCACTGCTGCTCCTCCTTATTGTCGTTTACACAGAAATACTTGAATAAAGATATGCAGTTGCCAACACTGGAGATAGATAGTGCTACGTGCAACTCACCGGCTCATCTAAGAGGCACTAGACTGAGTCAACTCTCAGAGGACTCTTTGGGAGACTGCGACCCACCGGATACACCCGCGGATTCTATCACAACGGAATATCCCGAAACTCTGACAAGTGGTGGCTCAACATGGCCTACTCCTCGTTCAGAAGACACAACTGTTACAGAAATTCCGAAGCACTCCTTGATTACTACTCCCCCTATACTATCTTCAACATCGTCAACACCTTCACCGGTAACTCCGACAAGCACCCTCAGAGACATCTTGTCGCTGATACCTGTACTTCCAACAGCGAGCCCTGGGTCGCATCAAAAAGGATACAACAACATATATATCAATGGACCAATTTTTTTTTTAATAATTTCAATATCTCTGTAAGTCCTTTCTCGTTGTAGCGAACACGACGCTGTGTTGCCATGCTTAGCTGTAATATTAGATACACATTAATAAAGATAGTTTATTTTAGTATTCTAATTTTATATTTTTCGTTTCAATTTATCGCATTAACAACAATTTTTACCAAATGTATATACAAACATTAAATTCTTATTTCACAATTGTTTTGAACTTTGGTAACCAATAAAAATGATTATTATTAATAGTGGTGACGAGTGGCTGGACTGGTTCACTGGCGGCCATACTACTATTTATGTACGCGACGTCATGAATAAAGATTTTAAAAAATGTTGGTTTTTTTGAGTAATTAATAAATAATAAAAAAAAATGTTCAAATCTCACGGCAGTGCTCCCGCCGAGACGAGCCAAGCGAAGCGCAACTTGCGAGGGCACTACCTCCTTTTCTCGAAGTGCTTCGTGTTATTTGTTGTGTTTGTTATTGTCAGGAGAAGGTTCTTATGTAAGAAAAAATTAAGGAAGTTGTGCGGAAGATTATAAAATTTAAGAAAAGTTAACGACCAATTTAACTTTTCTAATGTAATGGCGTTTGACATAACTGTCAGTCATTTGACCAATATTCATAGTCAAGACAGGACGACGTCTGTCGGGTCAGCTATTATTCGATAATTAAAAAGCTCTCCCCCCTTCTCTGAGGTTTAATTAGTTTTGTTTACAAACAATGAGTTTCCTTAGCCGTAGATTATCATAACATTCATAATGTACTAATAATTTATATCAATTAATAGGAAGACTGTGGAATATCACGATATAAAAATAAAAATAACAATTTTTTTTTATTTTATTGAATTTATTTAACATATTTTAATATTTGGTGTTGGCCTCAACAACAACAGCGCCTAACTAACAATTTATCAATGCTCTGTGCCTGCTGATTGGTAAATACAAACAAAACACTCATTCTTTCCCTCGAAAGTATTACCAAGTATTTACGTAGCGTATTTTTTATTAATTCGAAATCGAACAATTATCATGTGCTAAATATTTTTTATTGGTATAGTCTTTACTATCGGCACTAACACTGTGTTAAGAATATTTAAATATTTTTTTAATTCATTTCACCATCAATTTCAATTTTTCACCAGGGCCTATCGTCTCATGCAACCCTAAATCCGACCATGATGATGCAGCTCAATCGTTTAGGAGCATTATTCCATTGCGTGGTCACTATGAATTCATCTTGATCTTGATCTTACCGGTCACTATACGACGAATCGTCCTCCTAGACCATCACCGCACACCTACTCGCGCGCGAGTACGCAAACAGCCGTCATAACGATACGACGCGTTCCTCATTGACACAAGATATTTTATATAAGCAAATACAGTAATATTCTATCAATTAGTTTTTTTACTCTAACAACCTCACTCACTAGCAAAGCGGTCCTTCGAGCTTACGTAGCGGGATAACGGGAATTTACGTCTCTCATATCTCGTGAAGAGTCAGCGCCGTTGAAATAGGCGTTGATTGGTTAGGTTAGGTTAGGCTTCTTTTATCCACCCAGAAGTAGGAGCGGGGTGACGTAGACTGGACCCTGTTCTATTTTAAAATATCACCAATTTGGTCATGTAAAAACTGCATGCAGAATCACTTACTAAATTTTTTTGCTAAGAATAAAATTTTAAAAATTCAATTAAAAAAAAATTACTTGTTCCGGCAGGGAAAAATGGTGGTGGGAGGTTTAAATACCTCCCTCCCACCTCCCCACATACCCCTTTATACCAAATTCGTTCGACTCGTTTTAAGATTTTAACCGTAAGATTGTTCAATTTTTATCATTCACTTAATTTAACAAAAACAACAACAACATGGAGGATCTTTATCAAGCACAATCTGAAATATTTACACTTTTTGAAAAACTATACATTAACATGAAAAAAGATGGTAAGGAACGTAAAAAAGAAACTTAACTTATTTTAAAAGAAAACTTGAGATATTTGGAGTCATATACTATGTAATACGATATTAGCTATTTCTGAATTTTTATTTTGTACTACCCACATTTTTTCGAAAATTATTTTTACTCGCATTGGAACTAAGATAACCTACAGGATGATACGCAAACACCCTTAAACGTGAACTTTTGGGCTTGTGTGTCGGAGAATAGTAAAAGGTTATCGAATAATCGAATCGTTATCGCAAGCTGTGGAGTTGGAGTAGGGTAGTGGTCACTTCCGTTGTTTTGACAGTCTCGATCCTCGACCCTCTATATGCCATCGACAGTCTGACTGAAGTCTTAGTCGTGCGCGGTCTCTCAAGAAGTGAAGTAGTCTCTGGATAGTGATAGTGTTGTGTTAATGCTAGGAGTGCTGTCCGATCAAGGTCACGTGAGTACCTCACAATGTAATTGCCTCGTCTTCCGTTAGGTTAGGTTTATGTGCGTTTAACCTTGGGTTTAAACAGAGAGCCTAGCAGTGGAGGCGAATGTCGTGATCACTTAAAGGACGTACTTAAGCCTACACCTTAGTCACAAGTCCAAGGCACTGCTTAGGTATCTCTCGTAATTGTTAGAGATCATATTTGATCATGTATCGGTTCAGTAGAAGTATCTACGTTACGTTTACCCAATATTCCATTCAATATCATCCCCCCTTTTAGTGCTCCCCAATATTCCCCATCTTCCTCCTTCCATTTCCTTACACATCATTTAAAATCCCCGACAAATACGCCTTCTCACACCATGAGGCTATATACAATAATTTAAAAGAAGCCGTTAACACCAAGCTTTGGTCGGTCTCACACGGAGAAAACATCACGCCAGGAATTGATATCCCTATATTTACTGGAAATTACCAACAGTGGATGTCATTCCAAAATCTATTTAATGAAGCTGTTCATCTCAATTTTTAACTCTCGCATAAGGGGTCCGAAATAGATACACATGCTTCCAATATAATCCTTATATTTACTTTTAGATTACACCCTCATTTACAGTTTTTCCAATTAATCCAAGAATGACAGCATTCATTTGACAGCGATGTTATATATTTTTAATGATAAAATAAGGTTTACTTATAAAATTATTAAATAATATAATTTATTAAATTTGCAATAGTTAACAGTCGGCCATTCTGATATACTACAGTCTCGCTTAGATACTCTTGGAGCCAACTCTTACATATTGCATATCCATTATTACATTTTATGAAATAGCTTAATTTAATTTCTTACTTTTGAACAATACAGCATTTTTTTTTTACAATAAAGATATAAAAAAATAACTCATTGCACTTTAATTAAAAAAATGTTGATCTAACTAACCAAAATTTATAATATTTTAGGACAAAACAAAAATACCGACTAATTGGCAAATACATACAATATAGTGATGGGGCAGTGGTTTTTTTTTTAAAACTTAGAAACAAATATGCGTCCACAATAAATGAACATGATACAATGAAGGCACCAATACAAAAGCTATTAATTGTTAGCAACAACTGCTTGTATGACGATCAAAATTTATAATAAGATACCATCTGACATCAAAAATTATTATTAAAATTTGTTTAGAAAAATGTTTGAATTTTTAATACCGAGCTGGCACTGTACTATTAAAGAATATGTAGAATAGTAGTAATCCAAATTATTTATATATATAATTTTAGAATATTTATGCATGCATAATCTAGAGATTAATATATTCATTTATACTGTCATATAACAAGAGAAAATAGGCTTCGAATATGAGGTGGCAAGTTATTATAAACTCTTACGGCCATAAAACATATATTCTGCTTGCTTGTACATGCAACATTACAGCGGTACGTAGAGTTTATTTGGATATCTTTGAGACCGACCGACATCACTCTTAAGTTTAAAATTGTGTGGATATTTTTACAAATATGCAAATGTCATAATTTTGAATTGTATTCGACATTTCGTAACAACTAATTTTAATAATCATTAATATTACTTTTTCTTGTCTTAAATTGGTAAATTTTATGTGATATTAATTTCATATTCATATTAAATATTCACACGCCTAAAAGGCATAATATCTTGTTGTTGTGAGTTGGATATTACCTACTAACATTAATTATTGTACCATACACACAATATACATAGGCACACAATCACAATATGTTAGATAACACTAATTATATCACGTAATACTAGTTAAAAGTTATCGGCCATTCTGAACTTATAGAATGTCCTCATTCTTAACTTGAAAACATTATTCCCCACAAATAAATTGACCTATTTATGTAATAAGCCATTCACTAGTAAACCACAACACCTTTTGCACTTAAAATACCAAAAACACTAAAAACTGCTACGCATTTCACGCGCTATAATGCGCTATGTTGAGATTTCTTGTGTAGAGTTTCAACGTTACATTATAGTATGCGTGTACCGCCCCCCCAATAGTGATTTTGAAACTTTTGAGTCCACTATTGATGACGTACTTAAACGTATTTGCATTAAAAATAAATCTATAATCGTGTGTGGAGACTTTAATATAGATATATTGATAGACACAACTTTCAGTCGTCGGCTGTTAAATTTATTTAAATCATATAATTTATTAAACTTATTCTCTGAGCCGACTCATGTTGGTGATAATTTTGCAACGTGTATAGACAATGTGTTTTGTGACTGTGAAGTGTTTGAAACTATAATAATGAAAAACCTAACTTCGGATCATTATGGACAGAAATTCACGTTAGTAGACCAAGAAATTAAAAATTCAAATAAGATTTCATGTAGACCAAAGTCGAATAATAAAATTAACTTGTTTAAGGATAAGGTAGTACAAAAAATTTCTAGTTTGTGTTTGATTTATAAGGACCCAGATACGCTATATAATAATTTATTTACTATGATTTTAAATGAATTTAATAACACATTTAAAATAAAAACTTTTAGTAAAAATTTAAAACTGAAATTTAGTGACTGGGCTACCTTAGGTATATTTAGAAGTAGAGATAAATTATATGAATTATATGGTATGAGGCAATATAATCGGGATCCAGTATTTTTAGAACGCGTTAGGTGTTATTCTAAGATCTTTAAAAGTGTTTGCATCCAGGCAAAGGCAATTTATATTAGAAACAAAATACTTAACTCAGACGATAAAATAAAGGCTACCTGGGATATTATTAATAGCATAACTGGAAGACCTAAAATAGAAAACGAACCAATTAAATTAAATGTTGATAATATATTAATTAATTCGGAGGAAGAAGTGGCAAGCACGTTTGAAAAATTCTTTACTGATATACCTATCAAAGTAACATCTGCATTAAAATCATCGCCCTTAGATGCTATTTCTCTACTTAAAAATAAACTCCCAGGCTATGCTAATTACTTTGAGTTTAAACATATTACTTCATTTGATATTATTAAGAATTTCAGGACACTTAATATAAAAAAAACTGGTGATTTATGGGACATCTCAGTAAAAATATTCAATACAATAATCAATAATATTGCCCCACATCTAGCTGATATTTTTAATAAATGTGTCGATACAGGAAAGTTTCCGGACTTAATGAAGCACAGTAAAATAATACCTCTATTTAAAAATGGAAACAGGAAAGATCCCGGTAACTATAGACCAATCTCTATATTACCATCACTGAGTAAAGTTTTTGAAAAGATTATTTTAAACCAACTTTTAGAATATTTTAATGAAAATAAACTATTTCATAGTGAACAGTATGGTTTTACTAGGGGTAGGTCAACAACAGATGCCGGAGTTGCTCTTCTTAAGCATATTTATGAAGCATGGGAGAAATCGCAAAATGCGATTGGTGTATTTTGCGATTTGTCCAAGGCCTTTGATTGTGTTCAACATGAAACACTTTTAAAAAAACTTAATTATTACGGTATATGTGGTGTTTCTCTGGATCTAATTGCCTCATACCTAAATCAAAGAGTCCAGAGGATTACTATTAATGGTGTAAAATCTTCTGGATCTTTGCTACAAATGGGCGTTCCACAGGGATCCATTTTAGGCCCGTTTTTATTTTTGGTTTATATTAATGATCTGCCATACTATGTGAGGAACTTGTGTGATATTGTACTTTTTGCTGATGATACATCTCTTATATTTAAAGTAAACAGAAATAAACATAATTATGACGATGTAAACAGTGCATTATCGCAGGTTCTTCAATGGTTTACGGTAAATAACTTAGTTCTTAATGCTAAAAAAACCAAATGCGTTGAGTTTGCTTTACCTAATGTTAAAAAACAAAAATTTAACCTACGTTTAAATAATGAAATTTTAGATGTGGCGGACTCGACGGTATTTCTGGGTATAACTTTAGATTCAAAACTCCAGTGGAACCCCCATCTATCATCTCTAGCGGGAAGACTCAGCTCAGCTGCCTACGCAGTAAGGAGAGTCAGACAAATGACTGATATCAATACTGCTAGGCTAGTTTACTTCAGTTACTTTCACAGTATTATGTCTTATGGCATTTTACTGTGGGGTAGGGCCGCGGACATTGAATCCATTTTTATTCTTCAAAAGAGAGCTGTTCGGGCCATTTATAACTTAAGAGCGCGGGATTCCCTTAGAGATGTATATAAAAAAATAGACGTTCTTACAGTCCCATCTCAATACATATATTGTAATATTTTGTTCATTTACCAGAATATTCATTTGTATTCAAAACACAGTGACAAACATAATGTTAATACTAGAAACAGAAATAAACTTGTAACGCCGTACTATCGTCTCCACAAAGTGAGTAATAGCTTCATGGGGCTTGGTGTTCGCATCTATAATAAGATTCCACAGCCTATATTAGACTTGCCACTTCAACAATTTAAAACTCGTATCAAGAAGTCATTAATATATAAAGCATACTATAATGTACAGGATTACTTAAATGATGAGAATGCTTGGAATCTAAGTGACGTTGACTCTCAAGTTAAATGATTTGTATAACAGACTATGTAAACATGGCTTTTTGAAAAGAGCGACTGTTGAGTTTCTGGCCGGCTCTTCTCAACAGAAAACTGCTTTCCGAGCTGGTGGTAGCTTCAGACAAACTAACTGACCGACAAATTTTTGACGTTTCAAAAGTACTTTTCAAAAAAGTCTAATTGAAATAAATAATTTTGATTTTGATTTTGATTTATGAATAACAACACGACAACAAACGCACTGATTTTACATCATCCAACGTGTCGTCCTTTACCAGTAACCATCTAACGTACTGCAGGCTCACGGGCTGTATTGTTATCAGAACAGTCCAACTGCAGCCATATGCATTGGCCTAAACTTCTTGCACACTCTGCTTGCTGCTGACTCAGGGAATACATATTATCGCTTGCCATCTAAGGTCGAGCTACAGTCTCCCTTCAGATAAAACAAAATCACTTCAGAGAATATAGAATCACCACCGGCCCGCACAAGGAGGTTCAGCCTGACTTCAGAGAATGGAGAATCACCGCTTGCTCGCACAAGAAGCTTCGGTTTGACTTCGGAGAATATATGATCACCGCTTGCCCGCACAAGGAGCTTCGACCTTTCTTCAAACAATATAGGATCACCGCTTGCCCGCACAAGGAGCTTCGACCTTTCTTCAAACAATATAGGATCACCGCTTGCCCGCACAAGGAGCTTCGACCTTTCTTCAAACAATATAGGATCACCGCTTGCCCGCACAAGGAGCTTCGACCTTTCTTCCAACAATATAGGATCACCGCTTGCCCGCACAAGGAGCTTCGACCTTTCTTCAAACAATATAGGATCACCGCTTGCCCGCACAAGGAGCTTCGACCTTTCTTCAAACAATATAGGATCACCGCTTGCCCGCACAAGGAGCTTCGACCTTTCTTCAAACAATATAGGATCACCGCTTGCCCGCACAAGGAGCTTCGGTCTGTCCTAAATGATTTTATATCTACCGCTTTCCTGCTCCAGATAAAACGGCACCAACCATTTGTTCCTCTTATTAGTGGCATCAATTCATTCAATCTTTCACTACGAATATAAGAAATCATTTCAATAACCAACAATAAATATATTTTACAATTATTTTATGATAGATAATTTACTAAATAAACTTATCAATCAGTCAGTGCAAACTAACGTTTGTTAGATATTAGTCTGTAACAACGTCATCAGTATCACTGATAAGGATTTCGAAACTATAACTTTTACCCACGGTTTTAGCATATTTACTGAGAAAATATTACTGTACTAGTCACCGCGCGTGACTATGTCCACGTCGATTCATATAACAAACTATATGTGTACAAAATTTCATTCATATCACTCCAGCAGTTCTTGTAAAAATAATAATACTTATCCCAAAGAAACTTTCGTTCTGGATAAAAGTATTCTATGTGTCGATTCTTAAGCTACAAATTAATTCATTAATTTCATCAATTCAAGTATATAGCCACCACTAACACTGCTCAATCCTTATAGGAACTGCGCAATTCTGCAGGATAAAAAGTATCCTATTTTCTAATCTAGGTTATAAACTACCCAAATTTAATTTACAACGGTACAACAGTTTTATAGTGATGCGTTTGTGCAAACAGATGAACAGACAAAAAGTTCAAAAACTATTTTTGTATTAAGTTCTTACTACTTTTTTCCAAAAATCTCCAACGTACAGACACAGCTTGTGTACGATTTTATTATTAGTATAGATTACTTTTTGAAACACCCATCAAAACTTTCTATTATGTCCAATAAAGTTTTTATTAATATTAAAACTACTTATCTCATATTCTGATAGTCTTGACTTCAATCTCTTCTCGTCATAACGACATTTCATCTTCTCCTATTGATTTGGTATCTCTACTGAACGCTGAAAATCCTCTAGAGATGTCTGCTTCTTTAATGTTAGGTTTTGCTTCGTTAACAGTAGACTACCAAACACTTGGCGCCTTACGTTTCCCATGATATTATTGTATCCCAGTCTCCGTCATATTTACCATGACAAAATGTTGCGTAAGATACAAAAATTTAATTATTATATCGCTGTGTCCATTACCACGAGAAGTTTGGACTATATTCAGAGTAACTTGTAGGTACAAGTTACTCTGTCAGAAATAATGCTATTTGATCTACCAAACAAATAATTATAATACCAATTCAATTACCAAACAAACCAAATATGTCCTGAAGAATCGTAACTGAATCTTAATTATTTTTTTCGTATTCTTTTTAGGAGGCAAAATTACAAATTTAGTAAAACTACCTACTACTCTGAATATAGTCAAAGTCAAAGTCAAAGTCAAAGTCAAAGTCAAAGTCAAAGTCAAAGTCAAAGTCAAAGTCAAAGTCAAAGTCAAAATTTTTTATTCAATGTTGGAATTTACATTCTGTTATTGAACGTCGGAATCTACCACCCTTTCGGAAACGACCTAACCCAGACCTGAGGAGAGTGGGCGCAAGAAACTCAGCGGGACTGTTTCTTTTGGATATTTTACTTTTTTATCTTTGATTTTTTAAACGCCAATTTTTATAACAAATATATTTATATATTGAGAAAGCCTGGAGCGAACGCATCATTCCCAAGGCGTGACATCTTCCAAAAAATCTTTAATGTTATAATAGCCTTTGTCACACAAACGTTTTTTAACTAACTTTTTAAATTTTCCTATAGAACAATTTTGAACGTTTTCTGGGATCCTGTTGTAAAAGCATACACATCGCCCAACAAAAGAATTACTAATTCTACTCAATCGAGTAGTAAGAGTAACAAGTTTGTGTTTGTTCCTAGTATTGATGTCATGCAAGTCACTATTTCTAATAAAATCATTAATGTTTTTACGTACATACATAACATTTTCAAAAATATATTGTGAAGCAACAGTCAATACATTAATTTCTTTGAATTTATCTCTTAAAGATATTTTAGGGCCGAGACCATAGATTGCGCGAATAGCCCTCTTCTGCAGTATGAAAATCGTGTTTATGTCGGCTGCGTTACCCCAAAGTAGAATGCCGTAAGACATTATACTATGGAAGTAGCTAAAGTAAACTAAACGAGCCGTGTCTATATCAGTTAATTGGCGTATTTTCTTAACCGCGTATGCTGCAGAGCTGAGTCTATTGGCCAATCTCTCAATATGGGGGCCCCATTGCAATTTAGAATCGACAGTGATGCCCAAAAATACGGTAGATTCCACTGGTTCCAACTCCTCTCCATTTATAAATATACCAGTCTCTATTTTCTTAACATTGGGTGTCGTAAATTTTATATAATTAGTTTTCTTACTATTTAACATTAGATTATTAGCACTGAACCAATGTACAATATCAGAGAGAGCATTGTTTACATCGTCATATTCAGTTTGATGGCGTTTCACTTTAAATATTAGTGAAGTGTCATCAGCAAACAATACTATCTTGTTCTTTTTTTCTACGAGGTTTGGCAGGTCGTTTATATAAATGAGGAAGAGAAATGGTCCAAGAATAAAACCCTGGGGGACCCCCATATCCAGACGAGCCCCAGGAGATCTCTTGCCATTCACGTCAACCCTTTGAACCCTATTGTTTAGATAGGAGTTCATAAGGTCGAGCGCAGTTCCTTTGATGCCATAGTGGCGCAGCTTTCTGACCAGAGTCGCATGTTGTACACAATCGAAGGCCTTAGATAAGTCACAGAATATTCCAAGTGCATTCTGTGATTCCTCCCAGGCCTCGAAGATATTCTTAATTAATTCGACACCGGCATCCGTTGTTGAACAACCCTTAGTAAAACCAAACTGTTTCACATGGAGAAGTCTCTGTGAATTAAAATGAATTAACATTTGGTTTAAAATTAGTTTTTCAAAAATTTTACTAAGCGTTGGCAATACTGAGATGGGTCGAAAATTATTTGGATCAGTTATACATCCAGATTTAAATATAGGCGTTACTTTACTATGCTTCATCAGGTCAGGAAACACGCCACGTTTAATACAAGTATTGAAAATAGTAGCTAGATGCGGTGCAATGGCATCAATTATGGAGTTAATTATTTTAACAGAAATACCCCAAATATCAGCTGTTTTCTTCATATCTAGGGTTTTAAATGTTTTAATTATATCTTTACTGTTGACAGTACTAAATTCGAACAGTACATCACATTTTTTAACATTTTCTAGCAATAATGATTCAGCAACGCTGGCAGATGAAATGAGAGAACAAGTTGTTGAGATTGGAATGTCAGAGAAATATTTTTCAAACGTGGATGCTACTTCCTGATCAGTTTTGATATTAATGTTATTATAAATGAGATTATACTTGAAGTTACGATCTCTGACTCTTCCAGTTTCCCAATTGATAATATTCCATGTCATTTTTATTTTGTTTTGTGCATTATAAATTTTTTGTTTAATATGTAACGACTTTGCCATGGAACACACTTTTTTAAATAACTTTGAATATGATTTAACAAAGGCTATAAAGGACTCTGAATGGTTGTATGATCTCTCATTATAAAGTTGATATAGTTTTTGTCTACTTCGATGAATACCAACAGTTGCCCAATCATTAAATGACAAGAGACCACCCGAATTGACTGTCTTGGTAGTGAATATAGCAGTAAACTCTGATTTTATTAATTTAAATAGTTTGTTATATAACATATCAGGGTTATTGTTGTCAAAATTTAAGTATGTGAGTTTTGCTATAATACTACCTTTAAATTTCTCCATACGTCTGAAGTTTGTAGGAACAAACACAATCTTTTTATTTTTATTTTCTTTTTTTAACTCACAGTTAAAAGAGACTAATTGCCCAAAATGATCTGAACTCAACTTTTTAATAATTGAATACGAATTGGGTTGAAAGTTGGTAAATATATTATCAATACATGTTGCTGAGGTTGCAGTTACTCTAGTTGGCTCTAAAAATATATTTACTAGGTTATATGAATTTAAAAGGGATCTGAATCTAACACTTGTGGTGGAGTTTTCTAATAGATTAATGTTAAAATCACCACATATTATAATATATTTTTTAGACTCAGATAATTTTAATAGTATTTCTTCTAACACATTTTCAAATAATTCATATAACGCTCCAGGGGGACTGTATATGCTCACAACAATGAAGCGCTCAAGTTCTGCACAGGCTATCTCAATAGTACGTTCTACAGAGAGGCTCACAATGTCTTTGCGTTCTTTAAATTTAAAAAGTTTATATACGATTGGTAACCCTAAAATGCATCAGTGTGTACTAACTGAGTTCCCGGGTGACATTCAATTTAAATTAGTAGTAAATTCCTGAAAGGGCAGCCACCAACAGGCTATTCTAGGGATAAGATCTGCCTTTATTAAATTTGAACAAAAGGCAGTATAATTTATTTTATTTGGGACAACGTAAACTAGTCGTGTTTGGGTTTAATGGAATTGTCTTAAAGAGTACTTTGGCTGTAAGTATTTTTTTTAATTAATGGTAATGTTTGTCTGTCTATATTGTAGCTCCCGAATAACTATACCGATTTTAATGCTAATTTTTCTGTGTGGAAGCAGATGGGATTAAGATGCCATTGTTTTAAAAGTTTGAGATGTATATGTGAATCTTTAGGGGATGACGAGATGAGGAATTTTTCTGTGTGGAAGCAAATAAGATAAAGATTCCATCATTTTATAACTTTAACAGTGTATATGTGTATTTGTCTGTGACATCGTAGCTCCTGAAAGAATGGGATGTTTTTGATGCGGATGTGTTGTGTGAAAGCAGATGGGATCAAGATGACATCGTTGTATTAGTTTAACAATGTGCCTGTGTGCCTGTCTGTGATTTCTTAGCTACCGAAACACTAACCAGATTTCGATGTAGAGTTTTCTGTATGAAACAAATGGGATCAAGATGACATTGTTTTATTAGTTTAACAGTGTACCTGTGTGCCTGTCTGTGACATCGTAGCTACCGAAACACTAACCTGATTTCGATGTAGAGTTTTCTGTATGAAACAAATGGGATCAAGATGACATTGTTTTATTAGTTTAACAGTGTACCTGTGTGCCTGTCTGTGACATCGTAGCTACCGAAACACTAACCAGATTTCGATGTAGAGTTTTCTGTATGAAACAAATGGGATCAAGATGACATTGTTTTATTAGTTTAACAGTGTACCTGTGTGCCTGTCTGTGACATCGTAGCTACCGAAACACTAACCTGATTTCGATGTAGAGTTTTCTGTATGAAACAAATGGGATCAAGATGACATTGTTTTATTAGTTTAACAGTGTACCTGTGTGCCTGTCTGTGACATCGTAGCTACCGAAACACTAACCTGATTTCGATGTAGAGTTTTCTGTATGAAACAAATGGGATCAAGATGACATTGTTTTATTAGTTTAACAGTGTACCTGTGTGCCTGTCTGTGACATCGTAGCTACCGAAACACTAACCTGATTTCGATGTAGAGTTTTCTGTATGAAACAAATGGGATCAAGATGACATTGTTTTATTAGTTTAACAGTGTACCTGTGTGCCTGTCTGTGACATCGTAGCTACCGAAACACTAACCAGATTTCGATGTAGAGTTTTCTGTATGAAACAAATGGGATCAAGATGACATTGTTTTATTAGTTTAACAGTGTACCTGTGTGCCTGTCTGTGACATCGTAGCTACCGAAACACTAACCTGATTTCGATGTAGAGTTTTCTGTATGAAACAAATGGGATCAAGATGACATTGTTTTATTAGTTTAACAGTGTACCTGTGTGCCTGTCTGTGATTTCTTAGCTACCGAAACACTAACCAGATTTCGATGTAGAGTTTTCTGTATGAAACAAATGGGATCAAGATGACATTGTTTTATTAGTTTAACAGTGTACCTGTGTGCCTGTCTGTGACATCGTAGCTACCGAAACACTAACCAGATTTCGATGTAGAGTTTTCTGTATGAAACAAATGGGATCAAGATGACATTGTTTTATTAGTTTAACAGTGTACCTGTGTGCCTGTCTGTGACATCGTAGCTACCGAAACACTAACCTGATTTCGATGTAGAGTTTTCTGTATGAAACAAATGGGATCAAGATGACATTGTTTTATTAGTTTAACAGTGTACCTGTGTGCCTGTCTGTGACATCGTAGCTACCGAAACACTAACCTGATTTCGATGTAGAGTTTTCTGTATGAAACAAATGGGATCAAGATGACATTGTTTTATTAGTTTAACAGTGTACCTGTGTGCCTGTCTGTGACATCGTAGCTACCGAAACACTAACCTGATTTCGATGTAGAGTTTTCTGTATGAAACAAATGGGATCAAGATGACATTGTTTTATTAGTTTAACAGTGTACCTGTGTGCCTGTCTGTGACATCGTAGCTACCGAAACACTAACCAGATTTCGATGTAGAGTTTTCTGTATGAAACAAATGGGATCAAGATGACATTGTTTTATTAGTTTAACAGTGTACCTGTGTGCCTGTCTGTGACATCGTAGCTACCGAAACACTAACCTGATTTCGATGTAGAGTTTTCTGTATGAAACAAATGGGATCAAGATGACATTGTTTTATTAGTTTAACAGTGTACCTGTGTGCCTGTCTGTGATTTCTTAGCTACCGAAACACTAACCAGATTTCGATGTAGAGTTTTCTGTATGAAACAAATGGGATCAAGATGACATTGTTTTATTAGTTTAACAGTGTACCTGTGTGCCTGTCTGTGATTTCTTAGCTACCGAAACACTAACCAGATTTCGATGTAGAGTTTTCTGTATGAAACAAATGGGATCAAGATGACATTGTTTTATTAGTTTAACAGTGTACCTGTGTGCCTGTCTGTGACATCGTAGCTACCGAAACACTAACCAGATTTCGATGTAGAGTTTTCTGTATGAAACAAATGGGATCAAGATGACATTGTTTTATTAGTTTAACAGTGTACCTGTGTGCCTGTCTGTGACATCGTAGCTACCGAAACACTAACCTGATTTCGATGTAGAGTTTTCTGTATGAAACAAATGGGATCAAGATGACATTGTTTTATTAGTTTAACAGTGTACCTGTGTGCCTGTCTGTGACATCGTAGCTACCGAAACACTAACCTGATTTCGATGTAGAGTTTTCTGTATGAAACAAATGGGATCAAGATGACATTGTTTTATTAGTTTAACAGTGTACCTGTGTGCCTGTCTGTGACATCGTAGCTACCGAAACACTAACCTGATTTCGATGTAGAGTTTTCTGTATGAAACAAATGGGATCAAGATGACATTGTTTTATTAGTTTAACAGTGTACCTGTGTGCCTGTCTGTGACATCATAGCTACCGATGCAGAGTTTTCTGTATGAAACAAATGGGATCAAGATGACATTGTTTTATTAGTTTAACAGTGTACCTGTGTGCCTGTCTGTGACATCGTAGCTACCGAAACACTAACCTGATTTCGATGTAGAGTTTTCTGTATGAAACAAATGGGATCAAGATGACATTGCTTTATTAGTTTAACAGTGTACCTGTGTGCCTGTCTGTGACATCGTAGCTACCGAAACACTAACCTGATTTCGATGTAGAGTTTTCTGTATGAAACAAATGGGATCAAGATGACATTGTTTTATTAGTTTAACAGTGTACCTGTGTGCCTGTCTGTGACATCGTAGCTACCGAAACACTAACCTGATTTCGATGTAGAGTTTTCTGTATGAAACAAATGGGATCAAGATGACATTGTTTTATTAGTTTAAAAGTGTACCTGTGTGCCTGTCTGTGACATCGTAGCTACCGAAACACTAACCTGATTTCGATGTAGAGTTTTCTGTATGAAACAAATGGGATCAAGATGACATTGTTTTATTAGTTTAACAGTGTACCTGTGTGCCTGTCTGTGACATCGTAGCTACCGAAACACTAACCTGATTTCGATGTAGAGTTTTCTGTATGAAACAAATGGGATCAAGATGACATTGTTTTATTAGTTTAACAGTGTACCTGTGTGCCTGTCTGTGACATCGTAGCTACCGAAACACTAACCTGATTTCGATGTAGAGTTTTCTGTATGAAACAAATGGGATCAAGATGACATTGTTTTATTAGTTTAACAGTGTACCTGTGTGCCTGTCTGTGACATCGTAGCTACCGAAACACTAACCTGATTTCGATGCAGAGTTTTCTGTATGAAACAAATGGGATCAAGATGACATTGTTTTATTAGTTTAACAGTGTACCTGTGTGCCTGTCTGTGACATCGTAGCTACCGAAACACTAACCTGATTTCGATGTAGAGTTTTCTGTATGAAACAAATGGGATCAAGATGACATTGTTTTATTAGTTTAACAGTGTACCTGTGTGCCTGTCTGTGACATCGTAGCTACCGAAACACTAACCTGATTTCGATGCAGAGTTTTCTGTATGAAACAAATGGGATCAAGATGACATTGTTTTATTAGTTTAACAGTGTACCTGTGTGCCTGTCTGTGACATCGTAGCTACCGAAACACTAACCTGATTTCGATGTAGAGTTTTCTGTATGAAACAAATGGGATCAAGATGACATTGTTTTATTAGTTTAACAGTGTACCTGTGTGCCTGTCTGTGACATCGTAGCTACCGAAACACTAACCTGATTTCGATGTAGAGTTTTCTGTATGAAACAAATGGGATCAAGATGACATTGTTTTATTAGTTTAACAGTGTACCTGTGTGCCTGTCTGTGACATCGTAGCTACCGAAACACTAACCTGATTTCGATGCAGAGTTTTCTGTGTGAAAAAAATGGGATCAAGATGACATCGTTTTATTAGTTTAACAGTGTGCCTGTGTGCCTGTCTGTGACGTCGTAATAACATTATAAATGATTCCATTTTGGTGCGGTTGTTTATATTCGATTTTCAGATGATCTAGATGGTTCTTACCAATAATTTTTGAAGAGCTGAAGGCTATCTGTGGGGTGGGTGCAGTAGATTGGAGATGGAAGGGGGAGTAGAGTGGTACAGTTTAGTAGTTGAGATGATGGTTGAGTGAGTAGGTACTTTGTAAATGTTGAATTAATGATTTAGTGAATGATTAAATAAGTAAACAGATGAGTGAGTGAATTAGTGAATGAACGATAAATGATTTTCAGAACATATTCACTAAAAACCAAGAAATAAAACATTTTTAACAAAAAATTGAACCGACTTCAAACTCTAAAATGTGCACTAAAAAGTAACAAATAATTTTTTCAATTTTAAAAGATCTTTATTTATCATAAAAATATGGTTTGTACAATTCCAGTGTGAGTTAATCCTAGAAGTACAAATTAATGATACAAAAACGTTTTAAAGTATGCTAACTTATATAAAACTTATAAAAAGAGATCATTAGGAATATAAAATAGTTAGTATTAAAAATTTGAATTATACAGAGCAATAGTACAGAACGTAGTAGTATAATAGTACAATCGTACAGAGTATTTCGTTACAGGTTCGTCCAATAGATATACCTATTACTATTCTCTCTCAAGACACGTCTGTTCCCCTGGCTGGGCTGCTGGCACCGACTTCAAAAATATCAATTATTGTATACTATTGTCCTAATAAAGGGGGGTTAATAAACAAGCTAATTATTTGTTACTTTTTAGTGCACATTTTAGAGTTTGAAGTCGGTTCAATTTTTTGTTAAAAATGTTTTATTTTATGTATTAATCTCTCAGGATTTCTTGTGTTTCTCAAATGCATTTCTCGTGCCTTTATAAAAAGGCTATTATTTAATTTAACGAACAATGCCAATTCAAATATATAAATGCTTGGTAGTGTTAGTATACCTAGTTTTTTAAATATAGGTTTACAAGAATCATACGGCGGTATACCACATATTGCACGGATGCATTTCTTTTGTGCAATAATTTGTGCAATATAAGCGGTCTCAACCTTGAATTCCATTCCAATCAACTGGACTATGATCTGCACTAAAGGTGCAGCAAGTGTTTCCAATTTATAGGAATGAAAACGTAGTTCCTCTATGGTTTTCTAACGACTAACTAAAACTACAGCTCAAAGACTGACTTATTCTGATCACGTTATAATAATATTCCATCTAGGCCTTAATAAATTGGATCTGTGTGCAGCTTCAGAACCTATATTGTAAATTGCTAATATGGGTAAGTTATTGTTTTCTTCAGCTGGTGAAATTCCTTTGACCATCGTTCATCTCATCCTTGAGGCATTACTCTTGATTAGACAAATCAAAGATCTAGCTATTAAGGCTGTTATAATCTGTATCAAAATAACATAAACTATAGTGTTGGAATAAATTTAGTTGTCTGTGGTCTCGCGCAGCTCTGTACATTGTTGTTTCATTTATCAGGTTTTGGACCCAGTTTAAAAAAATAGTAATAAAATGATTTTTCGTGCTTAAAAACTGTTAAATATACTAAAAAGTGGACTAAATTAATAATCATGAATCAGTTTTACGGTTACTACCTAAAATAGTTCAAAACATTTTATTAGTGATCGAGTTCGTCATCGCGTGCAAAATGGCTGCCAGTTATATCATAAATGTTCCTAAACTCAAAGGGCGAGAAAATTATGATGAGTGGGCATTTGCCGCAGAAAACTTCTTATTGTTAGAAGGATTAGATATCAAAAAAGAAAAATCAGCAGCTGTTGCAGACGCTGATGTGCTGAAGGCAAAAGCGAAATTAATAATGACGATTGATTCATCTTTATATGTTCATATTAAAAATGAAAAGACGGTCTACGATGTTTGGAAGCGGCTTAAATCTTTGTTCGATGATTCCGGTTTCCAAAGAAAGATCAATTTATTACGACATTTGATATCCATTAGACTGGAAGACAGCGAATCTATGACAAGTTACGTCACGCAGATTGTTGATACAGCCCAGAAGCTACGTGGAACAGGATTCACGATAACCGAGGAATGGATAGGATGTTTATTGTTAGCAGGTTTAACAGAAAAGTTTTCGCCTATGATCATGGCCATCGAACATTCTGGCATAGAGATAGGGACAGACGTCATAAAAAGCAAGTTGCTGGATATGAGTACGGAAGTTGGCAGCAGTGGGACAGAGAATGCTTTTTTGTCGAAAGGTTTTTACCAGCGAAAGAAAAATAGCACTATCAACACTGCAAAAGCTTCAAAAACGTCAAATATGAAAACTGTCAAAGACAAAAGCTATATCAAGTGCTATAACTGTAAACAATTGGGTCATTACAAAAACCAGTGTCCAAATATCGATAAAAATAAAACATCTACAAAAGAAATGCAACAAAAAACGTCAAATGCATTTAGTGCAGCCTTTTTAAGTGGACAATTTAACAAATATGACTGGTATATTGACTCGGGAGCTAGTGTGCACTTAACTTGTAACAAAGAGTGGATCGAAAATGTTTCGTATCCAGAACAGAAAAACATTCTGATTGCCAATAACCAACAATTGAAAGTGTTATGTGCCGGAGATACTACCATTACTACGAAGATAGATAAGTATGAATATGAGATACCAGTTCACAATGTCTTATGTGTTCCAGAATTGACTACAAATCTGTTGTCTGTGAGCCAGCTAATAAGAAATGGAAATAGAGTCAAGTTCACAGCAGGTGGTTGTGAAGTTTTCAATAGAAATAACGACTTGGTGGCTACAGGTACCCTAGTTAATGGCGTCTACAAGTTGAGAATAAACGACATTATAGTGGCTAATGTGGCAGTGACTGGTCATACTTGGCATCGTAGAATGGGCCATATAAACAGCAAATACTTAAACAAAGTTAGTAGTGCTGTAGATGGAATGAATCTCCAAGAGAATATTAATATTAGCAAGATGACATGTACAGTATGTTGTGAAGGAAAGCAGAGCCGTCAGCCATTCACACATGTGGGTTCTAGAAGCAAAGAACTGCTAGATATAGTACACACAGATGTTTGTGGACCTATGGAGCATGCATCACTCGCAGGTTCTAGATATTTTATCTTATTTATAGATGATTATAGTCGAATGATCTTTGTCTATTTTATAAAGAATAAAAGTGAAGTATTTGGTTGCTTTAAAAATTTCCAAGCAAAAGTTGAAAAACAAACAAACAAAAAAATCAAGATTTTGAGAAGTGACAATGGCAGAGAGTACTGTAATCATGACTTTGAATCATATCTCATAAAGGAAGGTATTGCTCATCAAAAAAGCAATCCATACACCCCAGAGCAGAATGGGTTGTCAGAAAGAAGTAATCGTACAATAGTAGAGAAGGCTAGATGTCTTTTATTTGATGCAAACTTAAACAAGGAGTTTTGGGCAGAAGCAACACACACTGCTGTATATTTGCAGAATCGGACTCCAGGTATGAATGATAAAACACCTTTTGAGATGTGGACAGGATATAAGCCAGACTTGAGTCATCTCAGAATATTTGGTAGCATTGTAATGGCATTTATACCAAAGGAAAAACGCCAGAAATGGGATAAAAAGGCAGAAAAACATATTCTGATTGGCTATCCAGATGACATAAAGGGATATAGGATTTATAATCCTAGAACTAGATCTATCACTACTAGTAGAAATGTCATAATTATGGAAAATAGTGAGAACATAGTGCACAGTGTACCAGAGATAGAAAAGAGAGAAAGCTCTAGAACATTGAAACAAGATAATCAGGATAAGGAAGAAATTAGCACACCAATCAAAGAAAAGAAAGAAATTTCTATTTCAGTGGAAGAAGTTACTCGAGATGAAGAGAAAAGTTCAGAAAAAGAAACTACTCCGGCTAATCTAGATGAAGAAATATTTGATGAAAGAGTGAGAGAAATACCTGAGCAACAAGGTCGGCCTAAAAGAAACAAAAGGTTACCAGAAAGATATAGGGTCAATATGTGTACCAGCGAGGAAGACTGTGATGATGTTAACACTTTATCATTACAGGACGCTTTACAAGGTACAGAAAGAAATGCTTGGTTAAAAGCAGTCAATGAGGAACTTCAAAGTTTTGAGGATAATAATGCATGGGAGATAGTTGATTTGCCAAAAGATGATAAGACAATAGTGAAGTGTAAGTGGGTGTTACGTAAAAAATATGACAGTGATAATAATGTTCGTTACCGTGCTCGGTTAGTGGCTAAAGGTTTTATGCAAAAGGCAAATGTGGATTATACAGAAACTTTTTCACCAGTAGTTAAGCATTCTACTTTAAGGTTATTATTTGCATTGTCAGTTAAACTCAAATTAGATATTACACATCTTGATGTAACAACAGCATTCTTAAATGGGGAGCTTGAGGAGGTGATTTACATGGAAAAGCCAGAACTTTTTCCCGATTCAGATTGTAATGGAAAAGTGCTTAAATTAAATCGTGCTATATATGGCTTAAAGCAGTCCTCAAGGGCCTGGTATAAGAAAATAGATGAATGTCTTATAAGTATTGGTTATAAACGGTCAAAGTTAGAACCATGTTTGTACAGTAAAAATAATGGTGATAAAAGGACAATTGTTACACTATATGTTGATGATTTCTTTGTTTTTACAAATGATAGTGTTGAATTTAATCATTTAAAAAAGGTATTGTCTTCAAAATTTAAACTAAAGGATTTAGGTCAAGTTAGGAATTGTTTAGGAATGACAGTGAATATTGATAAAGTTAATGGTACTGTAACATTGAGTCAAGAAAATTATGTAAACCAATTGTTAAGTAGATTCAACATGTATAACTGCAAATTTTCAGATACACCTTTAGAAACTAGGTTAAATATCAGTAAAGAAAATAGAATTTGTGACAGTCAAATACCATATCAGCAGTTAATCGGAGGTCTTATGTATTTAGCAGTGTTAACTCGTCCCGACATAGCATTTAGTGTTGGATATCTAAGTCAATTTAATAATTGTTATGATCAAGAAGTTTGGACTTATGCTAAAAGAATTTTAAGATATTTAAATAAGACAAAACATTTTGGTTTGAAATTTGATAAGAATGGAAATTCGAAATTAGAGGGTTTTGTTGATTCTGATTGGGGAAATAATAGTATAGACAGAAGGTCATATTCAGGTTTATGTTTTGTTTTGGCTGGTAGTGTAGTTTCATGGGAGGTTAAAAAGCAAAAGACAGTTGCACTCTCAAGCACAGAAGCTGAATACATGGGGCTGGCAGAGGCCTGCAGAGAAGCTATTTATCTTCGTAATTTGTTAACAGAGATTATTGATGATTCTTATACCATTGTAATATCGAATGATAATCAAGGTGCAATTAAGTTGTCTTTAAATAATTACACTAATAAACGTACAAAGCATATTGATATGCGCTATCATTTTATTAGAGATTGTATTATTGATAAAACTGTTACATTAAAGTATTTAGAAACCAGTAAGATGCCAGCTGATATACTCACTAAAAGTTTGCCTAATGTAAAACATTATTTTTTAATGGAATTGTTAGGCATTAAGTCTATTACTTAGTAGATATAGTATACATATATTATTTTGATAAGTGGGAGTGTTATAATCTGTATCAAAATAACATAAACTATAGTGTTGGAATAAATTTAGTTGTCTGTGGTCTCGCGCAGCTCTGTACATTGTTGTTTCATTTATCAAAGGCGTCTATAAAAAAAACGTTGAAACAATATTTTCCCAGATTTAAAGTTAGTCCCGCTATACCAATCATTTCAAGCAGAAGTTGGAACTTACCTTCTTCTACTTTTTTCGAAGCGATAATTATATTATTTATGTATACTAATAATCCGGGAAATTTCCCTAGGAAGTAAATTTAATATAAAATACTGTCATACCGCTAGAGAATTTCATTGTCCTATGCTTTCAGACTCTGTAGTCGACGCAAAGCCTACTTTTTTGCTTTTATTTCTACTGAATCAAATTTTTATCTTTACTACGTACGTAAACGTATTAACTCGTCCAATTTCATTCTATATGTGAACATTTGTTACGATTTTAAGATTTTCCTAACAAATTTCAACTATAGCCGCTTCACCACAATTAGAAATTAGAACGTCTAAGTGAGCTACTGGCGGGCGCTTCTGTAGTTGTTGAAATGGATAGTGGATCCACTATCATACTGCCACTGAAGTGGCTAGCACTGTATAACTTTCTGTTACCATCGTGAATCTTTGTTATAATGTTCGTAAAATACTTCAGCGCTTCTTCAGGTTCCGTAAAACTTAAATCTTGCACATTTATCCTAACATTCATACAAGTCATACAACCCATGACTCAAACAGCCGCTTGCTTACCTTTTCATTCACACAGATTAATAAGAATTATCTTTGTCGTATAGACTTCTAGACTTCTAGACTTCCTTATTAACATATAAATAATTTTGGTAAGGCATAAAATATAGTTTGATGTTCCGACCAACCATATATATGAGCGAATTTATTTATGAACGTCTCCTCTTACCCGTACGTCGCTTGGTAGTGGTGAAGGGATTAAACTTCCACTTGTATTTATCACAATTGATAATTTTTTTTTTTTTTTTTTTTTTTTTTTTTTTTTTTTTTTTTTTTTTTTTTTTTTTTTTTATAAAGATAACTAGCAGTATGGATCACATACTACTAGTATTCCCTTTACCCCTCCTAGTAAGCTAATAAATAGCTTGTGTCAGGAGTGGGCCACGCCAGTAGTCCAATGTCCGGGATTTGAACCCACGACTTTTTGATCGTGAATCCAACGCCCGAACCACTGAGCTACTGACGCTTCATTTGTCTGTCTTATATTTGTCTATCTTATATTTAAGAACCCACTTAATAGTAGATATAAATTAAACAGACTACCAATAAACTAGAGTTAGCTGAAACATAAAGCAGATTTAGTAGATCCGATCCGTCTCGTCAGAGACGACGGCGTCGACGTGACGCGGTAAATCGTCGCGGCATTCCTGTCCCAACGTCCAGGACATAAAACTGGGGCTCCAGGTTGCAGGTGCGCAGTGTGGGGGTCTGCACACCAGTATCTAAGCAACCCATAAGAATAAGGTGTTGTACACACGAGACCATGAGGGAGAGATATTGTCCCCTCAGGATGAGCTCAGAGCATGGCAAATGGGAAGGACAGCGGATGCGGTTCAACTGATTTCCCGAGGTTCTCCTGACGTGTCGAGGCAGACCATCGCAGGGGTTTTAGTAGGTAGAAATCCTACATAACCCAGCTTTTACCCCAAGAATTGGGTATCTTTTGAAGATTTCCCCTGCGTTATCAAAAAAAAAAAAAAAGATTTAGTATTCCATAATGACCAGATGCTCAAGTCATGTGACTGTTAATTATTGAATGTGAACAAAACGAAATATTATAATAACACATAGTAATTACTTATTTGTTACAATAAAAGAAATAACCTTTCTTAGCAAAACAGTTGTGTTAATTGTTTTCGCACAAACTCAAATGAAAATTTAAAGATTTCAGGAAGCTACTTGAGACTATTAACTTTTTTATATTCTTTTATATTCCAATCACTTAATTGCAATGGCATTAGACCAAATAACAGCAGTCTATTTTAACCGACTTCAAAAAGCAGGAGGTTCTCAATTCGATTGGTATATATAATTTTTATGTATGTATATTAATTACGCTGAGATTTATGTTCCGATTTACGTGATTCTTGTTTTGTTTGATGCGGAATAGCTGCCATTTGGTCACATAAAAATTTAAAATAGTTTGGTCCAGTAGTTTTTATTTTATGAACATTTTTTCCGTTCTTATATAATAATATATTTAAATAATGTGTCACATCTCGTATTAAATTAAATTGTCTAAAGGACCTCTACGCGTTAGCTACGGCTCCGCGCACGCCTTCCAAAGGTCGTGATTGGAAAAGATATACAAAAAAAAAAAAAATAACAAACCTCTTCCATGTTAATATTTACGTTTTAAGAAGCACCTTTACAGAGAACAACTCGATTTTGTGGTTCTGGGAAGGCTTTCTTTTAATATATTTCTCGTTTATAATTCCTCTTCTAATTTATTATATTCAGCTAAACTTCAATCTTTAAATTCATCCAATCAATTATTAAGGGAATTCGACGTTTGTACGTCTTTGTTACCAGTTAGCTGTGTGATAACCTTTCTTAAGAGAGATCAGCTACGGATGAGTCATCGCGGAGTGCCACCGTCGCCCTCGTCGTGTCGCCGAAGCTTCCCGAACGAGCGAGTGAGAGTTCTCGCTTCTCCGAGGCTCAGTGTGACGTCATGTTAAAAGTGGTTAAAGTCAATTTGTGTGGTGTAAACGGTATTGTGAGTGCGTATGCGTTATTAGATGATGGCGCTTCAATATCAATGACCCCTCATAGTAGCCTCCGTGTATCTCTCTCCCGATAAGCCCCTTCTTAGAAGTGACATTCAGTCGCTTCTCTCTATGGGTAACGCGGTCATTCTGACCGGCGATCTCAATAGTAAGCACCCTCGCTGGAACTTCCGTAGTATTAACAGTAGAGGACGAAACTTGAATGACATGACAGACAGGAACGGAGTCCACTTTATGGACTTCGAGATAATAGCGCCACTAAGGCCGACCCGATACCCGACAGTAGACGGACACAGACCGGATGTAATCGATATAGCGATTCTGAAGAGCGTCACCCTACAGGTGCGCTCTATAGAATCGCTATCCGAACTCGCCTCCGACCACAGACCAGTCCTAATCCAGCTAGGACCAGATAATACAAGGCCTCCCGAGACCAAGACAATTATATGGTTTAAGATTTCTTTATTTCTCAAAAGAATAAATACATTATTCACTTAAAGAGAAACAACTTACTTTCTATTATGTAAACATACAATCACAAGCGAGTGTACGGAAAATATCACATCTTTATTATTTTAGTTTTACTTATTAAATATATTTAACTTATTTAAAACTTAGTATTAGTAAATAATATAGGGTAGAACTAAATTATTTTTATCAAACAAATAACAAAAACGAATAGTTATTAATCGTTTAAAAAATAATAAATTAGCGGGTAGGTCAGAGTAGTCCGGACCCTATTACATGTCGCTTGCCATGAAATCGTTATGAACATTGTAAACAAATATTAGTTGCTATCAGAAAATTACACTTTTACTATTATTCATCTATTTATTTTAAATCTGTGAATTGTTTAAACATTGATTGGATAATTTTGATTTTTATAGTAAATTGCGAGAATATATGAATCTATGTATTTATGTATAAATATATGTTTGTGTATATTTACGTATGTAAAAGTATGTAAATACCAGTTTTAAT
Organism: Limenitis camilla; assembly: GCA_905147385.1. Taxonomy (NCBI): domain Eukaryota; kingdom Metazoa; phylum Arthropoda; class Insecta; order Lepidoptera; family Nymphalidae; genus Limenitis; species Limenitis camilla. Next base: position 79,414 of record LR990252.1, on the reverse strand, counting down.
CTTGTATTTGATGTATTTTGACGAGTGACTTGTTATTTTGTATGATCATTTATTATATGTTTCTTTAGTCTACTTTTAAATTGTGGTAACGATGTCGATTCTTTGATGTAATTGGATAGGTGGTTATATAGTTTTGGTCCTTCAAATAGTATACTTTTCTTACCATAGTTTGTTCTTGGTGTTCGGAAAAGAATATCATGTACATAATATTTTCTGAGAGTTCTTTTTCGAGTAAGGGCCTTCTTAGTGAATGATATTCGGGAATGTATGGCTTTGTTCAGTATTTTATATACTAGTAGACATGTATTATATTTATATGTTTGCGTTAGTGTCATAAGTTTAGTTTTTTTATAGACTGTTGTTGTTGGTGTGAGATAGTTAAAATTAAATAGTAGTTTTATTATTTTATTTTGTGTAGTTTGTAGTTTTTTTAAGTTAGTTTTAGTAGCACATCCCCAAATTTCAATCAAATAGTCTAAGTGTGATTTTACAAGCGAATTATAAATAACGTATCTTACAGACTTAGGGAAACATTTTACCGTGGAGCGAAGGGCTCCCATTAAACGCGATAGTTTTGATCGCACTTTTTCAATTTGAGGTTTCCAGGAAAGGTGACTGTCCAAAGTAACACCTAGATATTTTTCAGTTTTAACTTGGGTTAGGGGTACATTGTTTATTTTAAGAGGTGGAAAGTCTGAATTTTTTTTATTTTTTGAACTAAAAATCATGTAATTGGTTTTGCCTATATTTATAGTAAGTAGATTGAATTGAAACCAGTCGTATAGAAGATTTAAGTCGGATTGTGCGTGTCTAATTATTGAAGTGATATTATTTCCAAAATAAAATAGACTTGTGTTATCTGCGTATAAGCTTATTTCGCCCTTTAGTTCCATTTCTTTGATACTATTAATATAAATAAGAAATAATAAGGGGCCTAGGATAGAACCGTGTGGGACTCCGCAGGTAATTTTTTGAGGTTGACTTTGAACATTATCAATTTTTACTATCTGATATCTATTTTCAAGATAGGATTCAAACATTTTGAGCGCTAGACCTCTAATTCCAATTGAGTAAAGCTTTTGAATTAATAGTTTGTGACTGATAGTGTCAAATGCCTTTTTTAGATCTATAAAGACACCTAATACTATTTGTTTTTGATCAATTTTTACTTTAATGTTAGTTACTAGGTCGATGCAAGCAGAAAGTGTATTTGATTTTTGTCGAAACCCATATTGTTTGTCAAAAAGAAAGTTTATTGATTTTAGGTACTGATCTAGGCGAGAATAGATTATTCTTTCCATTACTTTTGATATAATAGGGAGTACTGAGATTGGGCGGTAATTTTGTGCTTCTGCTTTACTACCTGATTTAAAAATAGGTGTTACTTTGGCAATTTTCAAAGACTCTGGGAAACTTCCAGTTTGTAGGCATTTGTTAATGGATTTTGTGAGATCATCTATTATTAAATCTTTAACACATTTAAGAGCTTTAGGGCTGATACCATCCATACCAGTACTTGTATTTGAATTAATATTACTTATTATTTTGTTTACTTCATCGATTGTCGTCAAATTTAAGTGATCCAGTACTTGTGTGAATGGTGTAGACAAATTGTTATACAAAAAAGTATGTGGTGCATCCTTATGATACTTAGAAGGAATATCGTTAGCTAAAATACAGCCAATATTTGCAAAATAATTATTGAAATGATTACATATTTCCGATATTTCCGTTATACTATCTGAGCTTGTATCTAATTTAGATGGGACATATACAGTTTTGTTTTTATTATTTGCTAGGTTTTTGATAAGTGACCACATCTTGATTGGTTTATTTTTACATTCTATAAATAACTTACAGTAATATGCACCTTTTGTGTTCTGTATTATTTTTTGCGCTTCATTTCTGGTGGATAAGTATTCTTTCTTTATGGTTTCGTTATTTGGTGTTCTTAAATAGTTGTAGTATAGTTGATCTCTCTTATTTATTGATTCAACTACATTCTTATTTATCCAGTCTTCCTTGGGAGGATTCTTCACCTTCAGCTTAGTCACTCTATTTCTTTTTATTTGATCTTTTAATATCCCTTCCAGCTGCGTGTAATCATCATTACAGTTAAAAGGTCGTAAAGCTTCTATCGATTTATAAAGTTTGTTGTAGTTTACTGCCTGATATTCTACTGTTTTATATGTTTCTGGGTGGCATTTTTGTACTTCTAGATATAGATGCTTATGGTCAGATATAGCAGATTCAACAATAGCTAGATGAAAATTATTATTTTTTATGTTAGTGCATGCATGGTCTAAAATAGTTTTGGTTGATGAGGTTTCTCGTGTACAATAATCTTTGTCTATTTTATTAAGTATGATTAATCCTTCTTCTCGAATTAATTGTTTGTATTCTTTAGGGGCCTCCTTTCTTTTCAGCAAGTCAAAGTTAAAATCTCCAAACACAATAGCTCGTTTCCGGTTCCGTAATTGTTGGGAGTATGTTTCGAGGAAATTTTTAGTATTAGTTCTCTGTGGCTTGTATATAGCTCCTATATCCAGCGAAAATCTGCTTAAATGAATCCATAAGAAGTGGTTATTGTCTTCGTGAAGATCAGTTATAAAGTTATGCTTCAGCTCTTTATGGATGAAAATTGATACTCCACCTCCTCTTTGATTAGTTCGGTAATTAAAGTAGTGAGAATAATCGGGTAGTATTATATTATTTGCTTCTTCTTCAGTTTTAATCCAAGTTTCAACTAGTACTATTACATGAACTTTTTTAGGTATGGACGTTATAATGCACTTTAGTTCATCTAATTTACCTGGCTTGACGATACTTCGTATGTTAGCATACAAAAATTTTAAGGATTTGGGTTTTTGTATCAACTTAGAATAGTTTATAGATAATTGATGGGTTATATAGCTATTAACATCGTTTTCTTGCGTGTTTTGTCTAGTTAGTTTTTTGGCTCGATTTCAGTGATTTTAGGTACTCCTTTGATATATTTTATAGTCAGATTTTGTTCTCCTTTACTTATTCGGTGTTTTAGCTCATCTCTTAATTCCGCCATAATTTTTTGCTGAAGAGGAGTGTCGTCAGAGTATATTCTGATATTGCTAGATTCTTTTAGCTCAGATTTTTTGCGTATGACTGATTTGGCTTGTTCTGTTGAGGTAAAACAGGCTTTGATCAGCCTAGACTTACCTTTCTTGTATTTACCTAAGCGAAAAAGTTTAATAGGTTCAGGGCAGGTTGAATTCACAGTTTTTAGCACTCTGTTGACTTCGCTTAAATCGTGGTTTTTCCTGACATCCGCATCAGTCGAGTTAGTTTCTTTTATACCATGGATTATTATATTTTTCTCTCGCGTGGAACGCTCGTGGATTTCAGAGATTAATTTTTCGCAATAAGATATGGTAGGTGCGTAGTTGTCTGTTGATTTTTGAAGTTGTTTAATCTCAATTTCCATACTTTTTATTTTTTCTTCAGTTTTTTTATTGAAATCCATAATCGTCGTTATTTCGCTTCTCATGCTGCTCTGTTCTTCTGCTAGTTTGTCGGTCGTAGATTTTATCCCGCTTAACTGTTCTTTTATAAGGGAGACATCTTGAGATATTGAATTCAGTTTTTCAATTATCGATTATAAAATGCTCTTCAAGCGTTTACAATCAACAGACCCCGACTCCCCTCACTCGTACTTGCCACCTGACGCGCTGACCTCCGTGGAGGGAGCCAAAGAGGAGTCCGTTAAATTGACCTCTCACATTCAGTCTATGATCGATGGCTGCTCCAGGACGGTCCCGGTGCATCCTGAGGGACGCCGGGAGCTACCTGAGGCGGCCAAAGAGCTCATACGTCGTAAAACGCCGCGACTAGGGCATACGATACATACCCGACTGACGCTAACAGGCGACGTTTGTGGGATCTGCAGAGGAAGGTAAAAGCTCGTCTAGCGGATATCACGAACGACAGCTGGAACAGACGGCTCTCGGAGCTCACGCCAGGGCATACAACATACTATGCCTTGGCGAGGGCGCTGAGAAACGATACTGTCTCAGTGATGCCACCACTACTTAGATCCGATGGCAGTGTAGCCTTTGACGATGCGCATAAGGCCGAGTGCTTAGCCGACGGTTTTGAGAACCAATGTTCCCCCAGCACCCTCGTCGCGGACCCCGAGCACCTCTTAAAGGTCGACTCGGAGGTCGAACGTAGGCTTTCTCGCCCCCTAGAGGACTCACCGATCAGACAGACAACAACTGACGAAGTAGCGTCTATTGTTAGTGACATTCATGCCAAAAAGTCCCCAGGTCCCGATAGAATCACTAATAAAATACTTAAAAACCTCCCTGAACACCTAATTTACCTATTGGTATTAATCTTTAACGCCCTCCTGACAGCTTCGGCCTTCCCCGATCAGTGGAAAGAGGCCATCGTTATAGGCTTTCATAAACCAGGTAAACCAAAAAATCTGCCCACTAGTTACAGACCGATCTCTTTGTTAAACACATTAGGTAAGGTTTATGAAAGAATAATTCTAGTTCGTCTCAAAAACGTCATTGACGAAAAGAGACTGCTCGTAGACGAGCAATTCGGTTTTCGCGCCGGTCACTCGGCTATAGATCAAGCATACCGCTTAACGGAACACGTCCTCCATTCGTTTCACTTCAAGCACCGCAGAGTGCCCACAGGGGCCCTCTTCTTCGATGTGGCGAAGGCCTTTGACAAGGTCTGGCACAGTGGTTTAATTTATAAACTATTTAACATGGGAGTGCCAGACAGACTCGTTCATATCATACGAGCGTTCTTGTCAAGTCGCTCGTTTCGCTACAGAGTAGAAGGGGCGCTCTCCTCTCCCCGCCCCGTACGCGCGGGCGTGCCGCAGGGCGCCGTCCTCTCTCCGATTTTATACTCACTGTACACCAGTGACATCCCAAAGTATGATAAAGTTAAACTTGCCCTATTCGCGGATGACACCGCACTCTTTACCTCCTCCCGCTGTAGCCACATTATACATGACAGACTACAAGGAGCGGCCACCGCGCTAGGTGAATGGTTCATGAAGTGGAGAATAGAGGTGAACCCGGAGAAGAGTGCAGCAATGCACTTTAATCTGCGTTCACGCTACTATTCTCTACCGAGATCAATCACTCTGCACGGGCGGTCGATTCCTTGGCAAGACAAAGTCAAATATCTGGGCGTCACGTTCGATAGAAGGCTCTCTTTCATACCGCACATCCGTAGAGTCCGGAACAGAGCCGCCTTTGTTCTAGGGTGTCTATACCCTATGATCAATGCGAAGAGCAAAATGTCGCTTAGAAATAAGTTGACATTGTATAAAACGTATATAACGCTTCTCATATGTTCCAAAAAATAGACTTAAAACGCTACAAGCGATTCAAAATAGGTTTATGCGAATAGCATCAGGCTCGCCCTGGTTTATTCGCAACGTAGATTTACATAGGGACTTTGAATTAGAATCGCTGTCCGCCCATTTTAAAGCGTCTAGTAAACGCTATTTCGAGAAAGCCCTCCGTCATCCTAACGCTCTCGTAATGGAATCCTCCTCGTACGATATAAAAGACGACATAACAGACCGATTTAGACGCCCCAGAAGCGTCTTGACCGACCCTGACGATCAGCTGACGTCAGATAACGCCCCGTACACATCTCAACCACACACACTACACCGTCTCCGTCGGCGGAGACGAGGGCCCCGTTTCGTAGCCGCTCGGCAGCGCCTAGGCGCGTGACCGAGCACTGCTACCCCCCTCCCCCCGCCGGTGCCGTCCTGAGCCGAGGTTCGTGCCCTACAGAGGGCGCCCTCAGCGACGGACACCAAAAAAACACCCCGGAGGCTAGGCCGGTTCTGACCCGGTCGGCCTCCACCCTCTCTGGGTGAGCCCTCTGCTCGCCCGCCCCGCCCGGTGACGCTGTCGAGGCCAGTAGGGCCAACAGCTTACTCAGTCCGAAAAAAAAAAAAAAAAATAAAAAAAAAAACAATATCAATGATAGACGCGGACTTGGTCCAGGAATTGGGACTTAAAAGTGAACAATCGGACTCTATAAAGTTTGTGGATGCATTTGGACTTGAGGTGTTTCAACATAACACTCCTAAAATATGTACGAAAATTAGTAGTTTTAATGATAGCAAAGAATTTTATGACATTAATTTACGACAAGTAAATAATTTAAATTTACCGAAGCAAGACCTGTCTATAATAAATAAATTATACTGTAAACATTTATATTTAATAAATGTTGTATGTAAAAAATTTGTAACGCCCCGGTTATTAATAGGAGAAGATAATTATTTTCTTTTAGCGCCATTAGAAATATTACGTGGTAATAAAAATGAGCCCTACGCAACTAGATGTCGTCTGGGATGGTCCATTCACGGCTGCTTTGGTCGCACTCACACACCGGCTAATGTTAACATGCTGTGTCTCGCTCACGCCGAGAAGCAGGTGAGTGACGACATTCATTGTCTTAACGTTCTAATTAAAATGTCGTATGAACTAGATTCAATAGGAGTTTCAACCGTATGCCGTCAAAATACGGCACATGCGAGAGCTATTGAAATTATAGAATCTACATCTCGTTATATAGGGCATCAATGGAAAGTAGGTTTACCGTTTTCGAAAGATAGTTTTATATTACCGAATAGTTTTAATTATGCACTATCACGCCTACAGGGCATTATGAAAAAATTTAAGATTGATCCTTTGTATTATAAAAGATATAGTAATGAGATAAAAAAACTTTTTGATAATGGTTACGCTCAAGTACTTGAAGAGAGGGAGATTTCTACAACTAATAAAAACGTTGGTACTTGTCACATTTTGGGGTGCAGAACACAAATAAACCGGGGAAGTTGAGGTTGGTTTTTGACGGTGCAGGTAAGGTGGGGGGCGTATGCCTCAATGATTTTTTACTCACGGGGCCTGATTTATATAATTCTTTATTAAGTATAGTGTTACGTTTTCGTGAACATCCAATTGTTTTGATAGGGGACATAAAAGACATGTTTCTTCAAATTAAAATCCGTTCAGAAGACCAACATGTTTTGAGATTTTTATGGCAAACTAGTCCAGACGAGCCATTAAAAATATGTGTAATTCAAAGTTTAATCTTTGGTGCAACTTGTTCGCCCTTTATTGCGCAATACATAAGAAATAAAAATGCATTTAAATATCAAGATTTATATCCGAGAGCGGTTGACGTTATTGTAAACGATCATTATATGGACGATTGTTTACATTCGTGCGAGAATGAAAGTCAAGCTATTCAATTAGTTCGCGATATTACGTTAATACATAAAACATTTTTAACAAAAAATTGAACCGACTTCAAACTCTAAAATGTGCACTAAAAAGTAACAAATAATTAGCTTGTTTATTAACCTCCCTTTATTAGGACAATAATATACAATAATTTATATTTTTGAAGTCGGTGCCAGCCAGCCCAGCCAGGGGAACAGACGTGTCGTGAGAGAGAATAGTAATAGGTATATCTATTGGACGAACCTGTAACGAAATACTCTGTACGATTGTACTATTATACTACTACGTTCTGTACTATTGCTGGCACCGACTACAAAAATATAAATTATTGTATACTATTGTCCTAATAAAGGGAGGTTAATAAACAAGCTAATTATTTGTTACTTTTTAGTGCACATTTTAGAGTTTGAAGTCGGTTCAATTTTTTGTTAAAAATGTTTTATTTCTTGGTTTTTAGTGAATATGTTCTGAAAATCATTTATCGCTCATTCACTAATTCACTCACTCATCTGTTTACTTATTTAATCATTCACTAAATCATTAATTCAACATTTACAAAGTACCTACTCACTCAACCATCATCTCAACTACTAAACTGTACCACTCTACTCACCCTTCCATCTCCAATCTACTGCACCCACCCCACAGATAGCCTTCAGCTCTTCAAAAATTATTGGTAAGAACCATCTAGATCATCTGAAAATCGAATATAAACAACCGCACCAAAATGGAATCATTTATAATGTTATTACGACGTCACAGACAGGCACACAGGCACACTGTTAAACTAATAAAACGATGTCATCTTGATCCCATTTTTTTCACACAGAAAACTCTGCATCGAAATCAGGTTAGTGTTTCGGTAGCTACGATGTCACAGACAGGCACACAGGTACACTGTTAAACTAATAAAACAATGTCATCTTGATCCCATTTGTTTCATACAGAAAACTCTGCATCGAAATCAGGTTAGTGTTTCGGTAGCTACGATGTCACAGACAGGCACACAGGTACACTGTTAAACTAATAAAACAATGTCATCTTGATCCCAATTGTTTCATACAGAAAACTCTACATCGAAATCAGGTTAGTGTTTCGGTAGCTACGATGTCACAGACAGGCACACAGGTACACTGTTAAACTAATAAAACAATGTCATCTTGATCCCAATTGTTTCATACAGAAAACTCTACATCGAAATCAGGTTAGTGTTTCGGTAGCTACGATGTCACAGACAGGCACACAGGTACACTGTTAAACTAATAAAACAATGTCATCTTGATCCCAATTGTTTCATACAGAAAACTCTACATCGAAATCAGGTTAGTGTTTCGGTAGCTACGATGTCACAGACAGGCACACAGGTACACTGTTAAACTAATAAAACAATGTCATCTTGATCCCAATTGTTTCATACAGAAAACTCTACATCGAAATCAGGTTAGTGTTTCGGTAGCTACGATGTCACAGACAGGCACACAGGTACACTGTTAAACTAATAAAACAATGTCATCTTGATCCCAATTGTTTCATACAGAAAACTCTACATCGAAATCAGGTTAGTGTTTCGGTAGCTACGATGTCACAGACAGGCACACAGATACACTGTTAAACTAATAAAACAATGTCATCTTGATCCCATTTGTTTCATACAGAAAACTCTACATCGAAATCAGGTTAGTGTTTCGGTAGCTACGATGTCACAGACAGGCACACAGGTACACTGTTAAACTAATAAAACAATGTCATCTTGATCCCATTTGTTTCATACAGAAAACTCTACATCGAAATCAGGTTAGTGTTTCGGTAGCTACGATGTCACAGACAGGCACACAGGCACACTGTTAAACTAATAAAACAATGTCATCTTGATCCCATTTGTTTCATACAGAAAACTCTACATCGAAATCAGGTTAGTGTTTCGGTAGCTACGATGTCACAGACAGGCACACAGGCACACTGTTAAACTAATAAAACAATGTCATCTTGATCCCATTTGTTTCATACAGAAAACTCTACATCGAAATCAGGTTAGTGTTTCGGTAGCTACGATGTCACAGACAGGCACACAGGCACATTGTTAAACTAATAAAACGATGTCATCTTGATCCCTTCTGCTTTCACACAACACATCCGCATCAAAAACATCCCATTCTTTCAGGAGCTACGATGTCACAGACAAATACACATATACACTGTTAAAGTTATAAAATGATGGAATCTTTATCTTATTTGCTTCCACACAGAAAAATTCCTCATCTCGTCATCCCCTAAAGATTCACATATACATCTCAAACTTTTAAAACAATGGCATCTTAATCCCATCTGCTTCCACACAGAAAAATTAGAATTAAAATCGGTATAGTTATTCGGGAGCTACGATATAGACAGACAAACATTACCATTAATTAAAAAAAATACTTACAGCCAAAGTACTCTTTAAGACAATTCCATTAAACCCAAACACGACTAGTTTACGTTGTCCCATGCCTGTGTTCCAGTACATACCTTCCGGCGTCATCATCAACTGATGGTAGATGAAGCCGGAAGGTCTAAGAATCTACTGGTAACATCAACATGATAAGTATTTTTTAAATTTCCTCATAATAATAGTTGCTTTATATTCTCAACCATATAATGGCTATCTGTGGTCTTCCTCATCAGTTCCACTTCATCAAATGATAAATTTTGAATACAAATGCTCGTAACCTTTTTAAAAATATCAAAATCACTATATGTGTGCCTATAACTTTTGAGGAGTTCTCTAAATTCCTCAAAGATGCCATCATCAGAACTGGATTTTGAAAAAAATGGGACCAATCTGTAAGCATATTCTAACAAATACAAAAAGAAATTTCCATTTCGGTTCATATATGACGGAGTTCTGTGGTAACAAACATAATAAAAACAAAAAAAAAAACAAAATACAACCGAATTGATAACCTCCATTTTTTTGAAGTCGGTTGATAAAAAGGGCGGTATCGATATAACGCGGTGGTCTAGTAACAGTAAAGCCGTTTTACAAACCATTCCGAACGACGCGCTGGCGCATACGGCTATAGAATTTAAAGCCGGAGCTATGAATATTGTTGAGCGCACTCTCGGTTTGATATGGTATCCGAATGATGATTTTTTTGGTTTTAAAATATCGCTCGACCGTATACCTAAAGAAATTTTAGATGGGATTGAACCACCGACAAAAGCTAAAATGCTTAGCATTATTATGTCTGTGTACGATTTACATGGATTTTTATCGCCTTTTACAATAAAAGGTAAAATCATTTTTCAGTATGTACATCGCAGTGGGGTTGATTGGAATAGCCGCATCCAGCCCGATGAACATAAAAAATGGGTTAATTGGTTAAGTAATTTAAAGCAACTTGATACACTTCGCATACCGCGTTGTTACACTAACACGTCCGCTTGGACGGAGTGTTACAAAGTAAATGAGTCAGCATTTATAGATTTAACTATTGTAGAACGACAATTGCATATATTTTGCGACGCATCTTTAAAATCATATGAAGCAGTTATTTACTGGCGGCTTACACGATCGGACGGTTCTATATTGGTTTGTTTTGTGGCCAGTAAAAGCAGAGTTAGCCCATTACGACCAATATCTATACCACGACTTGAACTACAGAGCGGGTTACTTGGCGCACGCCTTGCTAAGACTGTTCAGGACGAACATAAGGATACAAAGGCCACTAAACGTTACTTTTGGTCTGACTCCAGCACTGTATTACAATGGATTCGTAATGATCCTCGTAATTATAAGCCATACGTAGCTCACCGTTTAGGGGAGATTGATGAGTTGACTAAATCTTGCGAGTGGCGATACGTACCTTCTAGTCTCAATGTTGCTGATAAAGCTACACGAGAAGACGCTCCTCCACCTGCATATTCTGATACATGGTTTCAAGGTCCTTCATTTTTACGCTGTCCAGAAGAAGATTGGCCCAAAAATCGCAAGTTTACCGAAGTGTCAGAGGATGTGATGTGTGAGGAAAGATCGGTGCTTACTGTGACCACTGTCAGCTTAGAGTTGTTTTTAGCAAATGAAAACAACATCTCGAGTTGGATCACACTAGTTTATTAGAAAATGTCAACGTAAAGACACAAAACTTGATGTGGTTCTGATGCGAGAGGCAGAAAACCTGCTTATACAGAAGAGTCAGCGTGACTCTTTTAATACCGAATTGACATGTATTAAAAATAGTAAATCACTACCTAGTAATAGTCGTTTATTGAAATTATCTCCATATATCGACGATTCAAATATTTTACGTGTAGGTGGTCGTATTGACAAAGATATCGGTGTAAATAAAGATACATTAAGACCCGCTATATTAGATGGCCGAAACCGCATAACACGTTTATTAGTTGAATATTACCACAAAAAAGCAATGCACGGTGCTAACGAATTAGTTGTAAATCAATTGCGACAATTATATTGGATTTTAAAGCTTAGACCTACTGTACGCAGTATAAGCTCACAGTGTTTGTTATGTCGTTACAGACGTGCAGCCCCTCAGCCACAACGCATGGCTGACTTACCAGCTGCCAGATTGCAGCACAGTAGAGGACCTTTTACCTATTCAGGTGTAGATTTTTTTGGCCCACTGGAAGTTACTGTGGGTCGCAGACGGCTAAAAAGATACGGTATGATATTTACATGTTTGACAATTCTCGCTATACATATTGAATTGACAGAAGATTTGACTACCGATTCAACTATAATGGCTCTCAGACGAATGGCTGCTCGTCGCGGATTACCGAGTGTGATTTACTCTGATAATGGGACCAATTTACGTGGAGCGAACACGGAACTGCGAGCCAGTATAGCTGAACTAAATACAGAAGCTTTGCAGGAAGACGGAGCTATTCGTGGTCTCGAGTGGAAATTCATACCACCTGGGGCTCCTGAAATGGGCGGAAGCTGGGAACGTATGATTCGCACAATTAAATCTGCACTCAACGTAATTCTGAAGGAGCGTGCCCCTCACCCTGATACATTAGCGACGTTATTGGCTGAAGTAGAAGCGTTGGTAAATAGCCGGCCAATAACTCACGTATCTACCGACCCCCATTACCCGGAAGCTCTAACTCCCAATCATTTCCTGATAGGTACATCCTCGAACGGGCCAGCATTCGGTAAATATGATAGCCGGGATCTGTGCCTCAGAAAACGGTGACGAGTAGCACAGCGTCTGGCTGACATGTTCTGGAATTGATGGCTCCGTGAGTACCTGCCAACTCTATTGCCACGCCAAAAATGGACGCAAGAATCGCGGTCGCTTCAGGTGGGTGAGGTGAGGTGGGTGGGTGAGGTGAGGTGGGTGGGTGGTGATAGAACCAAATATAGCGCGAAGTTGTTGGCGGCATGGTGTTGTGAGTGCGACCCACGAAGGCGTTGCGACGCGCGGCTAACGTCGGTTCAGTTCCTATCTTGTATGCGCTCGCACCGGCTGCTTTGTTGCACATTCAAAATTTCACACCGCAGTTTTATTTTATCGCCTACACAATCTTTATCAATACTGAACAAATAAATTCAACTAATTTAATTATCAATAATCATAATTAAACAATAAGATTCGTTTCTTTATCTTTACGTAACTCACATCTACATTCCATATACCCTTACCTCAATTCTCTATCGTTGTAATTAGGCTACGTATGTCTGGATAATTATATTACTATTACAATTGACTTATATAGCATCATGACTCAGAATCTAAAGATATTTCTTTTCAAAATGACCACAAATCGTAAGATTTACCAAACCAATATATTTACAGAACATGGTTAACTTACCAATTATTCTTCATTATTTTACCTTACAGGCGTGGTTTATACCGCTTCTGAACTTTTAACTCTCGCATAAGGGGTCCGAAAAAGATACACATGCTTCCAATATAATCCTTATATTTACTTTTAGATTACACCCTCATTTACAGTTTTTCCAATTAATCCAAGAATGACAGCATTCATTTGACAGCGATGTTATATATTTTTAATGATAAAATAAGGTTTTACTTATAAAATTATTAAATAATATAATTTATTAAATTTGCAATAGTTAACACATGCAACCCTAAAATCCGATCATGATGATGCAGGCGCTCAATATTTTACAAGCATTATTCCATTGCGTGGTCACTATGAATCCATCTTGATCTTTACTGGTCACTAACACTACATACGACGAATCGTCCTCCTAGACCAACATTGATAATATATTGTACGTTCTACAGCTCCCTCTTTGTTATCTTTTAAGCCAAAATATTCATTACCCTGGATGTTATCAGCAACGTGAAGTCGGGGGTCGCGGAGGAGAACAATAGCAAATCTTTGCACAAATGTAAGACGTATTTTCAGTCATCCTAGTCAGCAAAACGTATATAAGTCCCGCAAGCAATTAGTGAATATTATTAAAATCAAATATTTTGGAAACTATTTCGTATAATAAACATTAGTTGACATCTGACAATGTCTACTTTTATCATTTTATTTTAACGAGCCCTGTGACCATGTGATGTAGGTTTTATGTCACTTTTCAACTTTTAACAGACTCATTCATAAGTTACAAATCAATTAAATAACTCTGTTGAATGAGTCGACACAGTAATCACCTGGGGGCAAGGTAGTACATCGCCAAGACGAGCCAAGCAAAGTGCAAGAGTATTTTTATCTTTTCACAATTTGGATTATACCAGATAAACAAAATTCTCGGGATATAATGTCAATAGTAATAGGTGAAGTGAGGGCTTGTAGAGTTAGCTTGGCTCCATATGAGATCTGATAACTTTTTGCCAGTGCGAGGTATATGGTCTGGTCTTGGCTACATTTTACATGAAAATGGTTTTTGTGGGATACATTTTTTGTTTAATATGTAACGACTTTGCCATGGAACACACTTTTTTAAATAACTTTGAATATGCTTTAACAAAGGCTATAAAGGACTCTGAATGGTTGTATGATCTCTTAGTTCTTCTCTACTTCGATGAATACCAACAGTTGCCCAATCATTAAATGACAAGAGACCACCCGAATTGATTGTCTTGGTAGTGAATACAGCAGTAAACTCTGATTTATTAATTTTAATTATATTATTTCTGGCCACTTAGCCACACGAAATGTCTGGTGAGTAAAAGAATTTTTAAAATCATGTTAGAAGTTTCAGAGATATCTTTTAAATAATAATATTGATGGCAACACCAGTTCTGTGTTGTCATACAATAAAAAAAGTATCACTATAAAGTGGCGCCATCTAGTATAAAACACAAACAATAAGCTGGTAACTGCCGCACAGAGACACTCAATAAAGACAAAATCGTTGCATAAATGATGACTAGTTCAACTATATCTAGTGTGGAGTGTTAGAAATAGCGCTGTCTGTTGCAATATTGTTCTTTTATGGCAACACTTTCTCTTCCTCTCTGGTCTGCTCCTCTCAGCTACATGTACAGTTTTTGTGTAACCTAAAATTAAATATATGCATTATAGAAGAATAGTGACCTTTTGTCTTAAAACCCCTTGAGATCACCAGCTCCACACAACATGGAGCATTGTAAAATCATTATCTTGATTACATATCGATACTATCTTGGTGTTGCAATACTAAAAAAAGCTTTTTCTATAAAGTAAATGTCTAGAATTTTCAATAAAATCTATAGTCTGACATTATTCCGAATTTTTAGATAAACTTAATTGGCTAAAAAACTTAACCTACGAAGAAACCGAACGTTTAATGGTTACTGAAATTTAATACTCATAACGTAATATGTTGTCATACTGATATTCATATATTTGATCCTACATCAAGAAAATTAATAATAAATAAACACCCTCTCTCTCTCACACTCACACACACAAACACACACACACACACACATACCTATAAATTAATTCACACATCCACACCTCAATCAACACAAAATATGAAATTATTTTTGGTATTTCTTTTTATTTTTTTTTTCTTACTGTAATCAATATAAAAAATTTCTCACTAATTAAAGTGTAATGACATATAATATGTCATTTATTAAAGGGGGAAGAGCTGGCGACCTGAAACACAGGGTATCCTAGTTCAGGCGTCAGTCTCCGTTGCTTTTGGTACATGTTTGTCATTATATTAATAAGCCTTAGTACTAAATGTTAAGTGCATATATATAGTATGGTATGAATAGTAATATTGTTAACCTATGGCAATGTATTTTTTCTTGGAGAAATAAAGATTTAAAAAAAAATGATTACCAAAATGTCACGAAGACGAGCTAAATATTTAGTGGATTTAGCCAAAAAGGAAGAATATTCATTGAGGAGTGTTGATATCGCTTCACACTGTCGAGAGAGGTAAGTTTAATGTGTTATTAAAGATTTTAATGTATGTCAAAGTGTATAAATAAATGTTTCATAGTAATACGCTACGTTTTGTGAACATGAGAGCTGTTTAGCTTAGATTCCGTGTAGTAGTTTAGTGTGTTCGTCTATACTTGTTCGTTTGTAAAATGCACTAGTTAGCGACTTCAACTTTGAAAATGCTTATGTAAAAACGTATCTTAATCAGTTTATTGATGGTACCTTGCCTATTTTTTTAATTTACATGTCATTTTTTATAAAATAATCGTAATATAATTTCAATACATTATACCTTTTGTTATAGAATCGTCGCCATTACCTGCTGAAGTTGATAATCCTGAATTCATTGCTTTGTATAATCACGTCATGTGTGATGAGCTTATTAAAGAGCATGATTATTCTATATCCAGTTCTGCAAGACGAGATAATATAGTTAACTACGAAAATGATGTAGTATTACATGAAAATATAAATTTAAACGACTTGGGGGCTCCTAATAATCCACTTAATATTTATTCACCAAAAACCTTCTCCATTGACATTAACTCCACCAAGTATCGAACCTTTGTTTTCGGTCGTCATTAACGATCCTTCTGACAGTATAGATAATAACCCCGTACCTTCACCTTGTGATTTTTTGGAATCTTCACAAAGTTTAAACGATACCTTGGTGCCGACTTCTTGCCAGGAAACCGAAGAGAGACCTCTCACACCTGAAATTGGTAAGTCCGCCCAGGAAAGTCTTCCCGATTCGCAAATGGATAACGACTTCAGTAATGATACAGATTCGGTATCGGCAATATCTACTCCCTGTAATTCAATGTCCTCGCCTGCAATGTTCAATGATAGTGACTATTCTGCAGTATCGAACCCAAAAAATAATAGACGTAGATCTAAAAAAAGGACTGATGTGGGTCTCAAACGTCTTAAACTTGAAGATGAGTGGATAGTTAGAAAGAGAAAACATTTTTGTAACAAAGGATTGGAGTATACAACGTCCAAAGGAAAAATTAAACCAGCAAGAAGCATTAAAATCGGTTGTGTCAATTGTCGTCTGCAATAAAATAAGCCAAGATGTTCGTATTGACCTCTTTGATAAGTTCTGGGGCACTGGTCACACGAAACAGTGGCAAATGATCGCCAAATATGTGATACAAAAAAGTAAACAGAGTGCCACTAACGTTGATAGCGAACACTTTGCATTATCACCTTCCCATAACTTCTGAAAATGGCATTATATTACAAAAAGTTTGCAAAACAATGGTCCGGAATACCTTTGTTATTAGTAAAGATTTTGTTTACACTGCAATTCGAAAAATCAATGATTTTACTGATGTTACTGATGACAGAGGTCGGCATAAAAACCATAACTATGTAATTTCAAGTGAAATGAAACAGAGTGTCATAGATCACGTTAATTCTTTCACCCCTGTCGAGTCTCACTACGTTCGAAAACGTACGAGTAAAAAAAATACTTAGATCCTTCTTGATCTTTTTCAAAAATGTTTAAGTTGTATGTTGAGTGGTGTTCCGACAATAATTATAATGTCAGAGTACGTACAGTAAGACAGTATAGAGACATTATTAACACTAATTTAAAGATAGGCTTTCATTTACCAAAATCATCAGTACAAAAATACATCCCCATAATACCCCAACAGATGAATTGAAAGAAAATTTCACAAAACATCAAACAGAAAAAGAAATATCCCGTAAGTTAACATTGGAATGTAAAGGACTGTTAGCTGTCTCAAGTAACAAAGTAGCTTGTATTGTATTTGATTTTTAAAAAGTTTTAAGCTCACCACATGGTAATATAAGTGTTTATTATTGTAGGCGTAAGCTCAATGTATATAATTTTACAATTTACAATATGGGATCAAAAGAAGCATTTTGTTGGGATGAGCAAACGGCTAAGAGGGGGGCCAATGAAGTGGCTAGTTGTTTATACGATTTTTTTAAATAAATTAGCTTCTAACGGTGTTCACGAAGTAAATCTATGGTCAGACAACTGTGGGGGACCGTATCATTTATTATATGTTCAGTTCATGCTTTAATAGAAAAGACTGCTAGAGGTAGAGAGGTATATTCACTAGTGCGATGGGCAAAGGTCAATGGGAATCCTTATAATGTTATCGAGGTCAATCAAAACATGATATTTGACTTTAAAAGTAATATTAGCAAAAAAAATTGGAGCAAAAATTTAAATAACGAAAAAATTATGCGGAATAAAATTAAAAAAATTGAAGCTTGTCCTGATAATTACGGATTGTTAAAATATAATTATAGTTTAGGTGATAACGAAAACAGTCAATTAATACAGTGTTTTAAAAAGACATCTACTAGATTATCCCAGTCGGAGTCTTTTCCCGAAAAAGCCTACAAAACTTTGTTAAAAATTAATGTAGCAAAATATAAAGACTTAAAATATTATTGTGATAACCATATTATACCCCAAAAGTATCATACGTTTTATAGAATTTTATTAACGACTGAAGATGATGATGATGAGAATGCAAGTGATGATGAGGGTTGAATTTAATTTATTAACGACTGAAGATGATGATGAGAATGCCAGTGATGATGGGGTTTGAATTTTTATAAGTATTTAATGATTACAACATAATGTTTAAATTATGTGATTTATCGTTACCAATTACTTTTTGTTTTCTATTAAGAATAAAAATATTAAGTGCAATCTTGATGTAAGTAATGATTATTATAATAATGTGAGTCAAACTGTGATTGATTTCTGATCTCCTATAGTTGATTAATAAGTAAGTACTTACCTGAAATTTTAATAAACTGCTGATTACTATACTATTTTTGTTTTAATTATATATTTACCTACAAAAAATAAAATTATCTACATATTTTTTTCTAGAACTTTAAAAAATGAATACCAAATTATATTGTATTATATAGTAGCTCAACGGAAGCTGAAATGGTTCGCTAACTTGTGGCACAGCTCGATGTATACGATATCGATATCCGCCAGTGACGAATGTACCGATTAAATAAAGCTAACTTCAATAACTTGTTATTTTAACATAATTATATTATAATAATATATCTTGTGAATATATAGAAACCTAAGGTTTTATTTAATGCGTAATTTAATTAATAATTATTATTGCAAAGCAATAAAAATAACACTTGTTTAGCACTATGATCTCCCGCAATAAACTACGCTAACATTACATAGTCGTGTATAATATGTTAAATCTTATTGAAAAATTACGTGTATATAAGGCTAACTTCCTCTAAATCAAATAATATTAATAATAAAGGAAAAATTAATATGGGAAATTATAATGAATAAATTAACTAATAAGTATACCAAATTTCAAATATGTATCTTAGTTAATATAAAAGTTATCACGTTTTTCGCTTTATATACCTCTACTGTAAAGTACACTTTTGTGAGTTAGCTTAGTATTCATTGCTGGCGTCGATATAATGCAATCGATCACTGGACACAATCTGCGGGAATGGGATAATGAAACAACTATACATACTGCACAGAACATATATATATTATACTACACTTAGGTATTGCAATCCGGAAATCGCATCCGGTAATCCGGCGGATCCGGCATCATTCACCGTTCACCGGATCCGGTACCAATATACTGGATCCGGCGATCGGATCCGGTGCTTGCAATTTTTGTCAAAATAATAGAGCTGTTGCATGAGTAGGTACTTTAAATGCGTTGCGTGTGGTTGTTGTTGATTAAACTAAAGAGTTGAAACTGTAAGACGAACTCACAAGTGTGATAATTGTGCCATTCATTGGAAAGATTCAACAACTCATGATGGCGTCTGCCATAAATATAAAACTTGTTAGCATTCGCAAATACTTTAAGAATTATTGTGATCTCATCTCAGTAAATTACGTAACGTTAATATATTAGATTTTATAAAGTTACTTACTAAAATAATTGATCTATCTGTGAAAGTGAAATCTAGAAAGAGCTGCTCGTTATATAGTTAAAATTTTACTGGTTACCTACACTACTAGATTTTATTTTTTTTACTCAAACTCAAAATAGCTTATTTCAATTAAACTTTTTACAAAGTACTTTTGACACGTTAAAATTGGTCAGTCAGTCAGTTTGCCTGAAGCTACCACCAGTTCGGAAAGCGGTCTTCTAATGAGAAGAACTGGCAAGGAACTAAACAGTCGCTCTTTTCAAAAAAAATTTTTTGCATTCAATATATAGTATTATCATTCAGTGTCAGCGTCACTTGGATTTGACATCGTTTACAGAATAGTAGGCTTTGTTTATTAAATAATTTTAATGCGCCGCCGGATCCGGGCCGGATCCGACTGGATTCCCATTGAACCGGCCGGATCCGGATTGAAAATGACGTCGGATTGCAATCCCTAACTACACTACGTTATACACTCACCGACAATCACAAATTATGAGTTTACTTTAAAATTTAAACTAAGAAAAAACTGGTACTATATCTAACTTAAATCACTATTCGTACAGCGAGACCCGACGAGCTACAGAGTTGCTACGGCGCTGCTACGTGACTGCTACGTGACTGCTACGTGACTAGTGTGATACTGAGCCGCGATGGAGAAGCTGTATGCAACATTGGCGCCCTCCCTCCACACGCGCACGAGTGTGGCCCCCAGTGAGCCAGTGCAGCCACGCGTCGCCACAGTTGTGATATAAGAATTTACAGTTCGGATATTATTGTAACTAAATTGTTTGGAAAAAAATTGTTGTTAATGTGATACAGTGAAACGAAAAAGATAGTTATAATACTAAAATAGACTATCTTGCTCAATGTGTATCTAACATTGCAGCTAAGGATGGCAAGGCAACGTCAGGGCTATATATGTGTCGTGTTTGCTACAACGAGGAAGGACTTACAGAGATACTGGAATTATATAAAAAAAAAATTGGTCCACTAAAATTTATGATGTTGCGTCCATTCTGATGAAACCCAGGGCTTGCTGCGGGGAGAATAGGTATCAAGATGTCTCTGAGGGTGCTTGTCGGTGAGAGTGTTGACGATGTTGAAGATAGAATAGAGGGAGTTGTAATCGAGAAGTGCTTCGAAGTTTCTGTGGCAGTTGTGTCTTCCAGACGAGGAGTAGGCCCCGTTGAGTCACTTGTAGAATTATCGGGATATTCCGTAGAGGGCACTTCAGTAGTTGTGATAGAATCCGCGGGAGTATCCGATGGCGTTGTGTCGCAGTCTCCCAAAGAGTCCTCCGAGAGTTGACTCAGTGGAGTGTCTCTTAGATGAGCCGGTGCGTCGCATGTGGCATTATCTATCTTCAGTATCGGTAACTGTATAGGGCTAATTGGTAAAAAGTATTTCTGTGTTAACGACCATAGGGAGGAGCAGCAGTGGTAAGGGTTATTGTTCAAAATAAATGTTGGGACTTTTCGGTTATTATTATAGTGATGGGAGTGAAAATATTGTATCCTATTGTGTGTGAGGTTGATTGTGGGACTCCATCGGAAGTGCATGTTTTCTTCCTGAAACAATGAAATATACATACTTAAGCCATATTATCCCAGCGCTCAATGTAAGGTGCAATTACATTTAATGTTAAAGATTTTCTTTATTAAGATATGTTTTAGATTCGAACTACCCGCCGTTAACTAGACATTGTTGCATTAGATTCAATAATTAATTGTGTTTGATCCGTCGTAGGTAATTTATCAAATATAGTAAACTAGCTGACGGCCTGCCTTAACTATGAATATTGAATTTGAATTGTTTTTTTTTTATTTTCTAATTTCCTGCGCAACTTTTTTAATGTTTTCTTCCATACCTTCTCTTGATAATAACAAACACAAAAAAAGAGAATTTCAAATAAAGCAAATATAGTAAATCCTGATATTTCAGAAGAGCTACTTAATAAACTTGATCGCCTTCAAAATTTGTGTATCCGGTTTATCTACGGCCTTCGCAAAGTTGAGGTAGGTTAGGTCACACATGGCACATGACACATGGCACATGACACATGACACACGACTTCCAACCTCAACTCAAGTGGCTTCCCCCGCGTCTATACTCTATACGTACTTGCACGACCAAGGGACAGACCTACTCGCCCACGTGTACCAGTAGAAACACTTATTGCACATGCAGGTAGCATTCAGTGCAGTGTTTTATGGTAAATCTCTTACGGTGCCTCATCACTCTGGAGTAACCCAAGCATTGAGGAGTTCAAATTCTCACTCACTCTTAAATATATAAATATTGTTTCCTCACATAGACATTGATATATATTTATATTAGGTATATGTAGTTTATAATATTAACGTTTTTTTAGTATATTGTGTAGTATATTATAGTGCCTATAGTCTATGTATAGTATTTTAGTATTTATACTTTTTTGTACCTACATCAAATTTAAAAATATTAATTCTCCTGTAGGATAGGAGGGTATCAGGTAGAGATCTCTGTTTAGAGATAAGTTATCCCGTGTGCTATAAATTTTGTGTAATAGATTGTGTAACTATATTTTTTTTGGTACATAAATAAAATAAATAAATTTGTAAATAATATTATATTATAATATTTTGATTAAACTATGTCTATTTGACAGATAGAATGTCCGCCATGACATAATACCTAATCACCTCTGGAAAATGATAACTCCATATTTTGGTAGATTTCTCAAAAATAATGGGGATCTAATTTATGAAACCAACGAGGATGAGGAGTCAGCGAGTCAGAGTCAGTAAGCACCCGTACCCTCGACCGACAGCGGTCTTCAGCCACTTGGTAAAGCAGACAAGTGGTGAAATAATAATGGAGTGGACTTCGTTGTCTGAAAGCCAGGATTATAGTTCTTACAATATTCATAACAAGTCGATTCGAATCCCCAAAGACACAATGGCCACACACAGGACACAGCTCGACACAATTCTTAAGTATTTTTTCGTTGTAATGTCTCTTTTTATCGCCTATGTCCTTGTTCAAGCTCTACTTTATCTCTATATCAAATTTCATCAAAATCTGTTCATTGTAATAAGCGCGATTGCGTAACAGACAGACAGATCATCTATCCGCCACTAGATGGCGTAAGTAGTACATTAAATCGGAGTTTCGTTTGTTTCTTAATAATTACTTTTGAAATTAAACTACTTGACCCCACCACATATCATTTGACTAAACTGAGAAATAAATAGAATAAATATCAATCCTAATGATGGAGACACTGCTCTTTTGTTACACTTACACTACGATAGACAGTTTCTCTATGAAAACTTATATGTAGTCGAGCCAGTGAAACTATTCATACAATAAACTGATAGACACTATTTTTAAAAGTTCACCGTGATTAGATCCTAGATGCAAAAGTACTATATGTCATAGTTCAGAAATATATATATATATTCTACTGGCGGTCCTTTAAGAAGATTACGTGAAATTAACGAATTTTTTTTTTAAAACTTATTTTGTGATCTGAGAATTTAAGTTACATACCTAAGTGTTTTTTCTTTTATTTAGTTGTATAATTCAACGTAATAAAAAAAATGAATTTCGGCAACAGCGTCATCTATCGGATGCGGTCGTAATTAAAAACTAACTAAAGACACTTACTACAAAAGAATACAACATTCATTTGAATTATTATTATAAAAAAATATTTTTAATATAACCAAAGCTAAAAAAAGGCTAAAACAATGCATAAAAAAATTTCAGTTTCCATAATAACTACTAAAACAGGAATGTTAAAACAAACAATAAAACTACTATTTAGTTTAAAAAATTATTAACACTACTAAATTAGTTATTTTTTAACCAAATACTTAATACAAATATAAAAACATATTTAATTTTTGTGTTTGCAATACATTGGGATAGTATTTGTTCTATCGTTATGAATATTTGTCAGTTTTACCATAAATAGATAACACGAGAGGCTCACCGATAAGTAATCTATTCTATTACGAGACAAGTCCAGTCTCTCCAGGGAGGGGAGCTCGTCGAACACGGCGGGCTGGAGGCTCTGGAGTCTGTTCCCGGAGAGATCAAGCCATGTTAACTCAGTTAACCCGTAGAATGTTGAACTGAAACACGAGCAAAACTCATATAATTATGAATGTACCGGGGGGGGGGGGACGGGGAGGGGAGGGGGCGGGGAGCACACTGTACTGTCGCAACAACATATAATGTTTACTCGCAGTTCAGTACTCACACTAACTACAAGACAAACAAAGTGACGTCACAACTATGTATACATAACATATAAGCGCAATGTGCTACTTCTGCACTTCAACCGTATTATAAGGAGGAGTGGTCGTGGTCGTGGTCGTGGTCGCACCCACTGTACAACCCACCAAGTCTTTGTGGTCTTGGTGGAGGAGTTCCTCTAATAATATATATAATCATAGTGGGTACATGTGGACTGTTTCTGTGCTTATGCATTCCTGAGTTTGTATCTAATCGGGATTACCTTTCTAATCTCATGTTGTAACGTAATGTTGGTTTTTATTTGCTTAAACGAGTGACTAACTGCAACGACAGGACCGCGCGGACTATACGACCGCATTATATACATATGTATTGTACTTAAACAATAAGATATACATACATATTCCTAATATGCTCGCCAAGACCTTTCTTTTGATACCAAACACGTGATGATTATCTCAGTTTATTTTTTTTCGAGGTTAGAATCTGAGATTTAAATCAAGTCATTAAAAAAATCATAAAATTAAATATACAGCCTACGTCACCCGCGACATTATTTCGAATCTATTGACACCTCACTCATTGAAAGTGGTCCAGCAGTTGAGGCGCTGGAGTGGAACATACAAACATACATACATAGACTGCCAACATCATTACCCTTCCTTTGGTTTCGCCGTAGTCGGGTAATAACAATTCCGCGAAGTCTTTGCGTGTGTGTGTGCGTGTGTGTACGTGTGTGTGTTATACTATGTGTGAGAGTTAGGATGTCCAGGGTGTGTTCATGAGCAGACACAGCACCACCTCTGCGCGGCGAGGGCTGTCGCTAGTCGCTAGTTAATGAAAAGTGCAAATGAGCCACTTTATATAAATGTATGTATGTATGTGTGTGCTCGAGTTATGGTGAAGGAACCGATGAACTACTCACTTGTCTAACTCCTCTATCTGGTTATCCTTTAGATCTATGCCGCGCAGTGCAGTGCAGTTAGCGAACACATCGCGCGGCAGTGTGCGTATGTTGCTGCTGCTGAGCTGTATAACCCAGAGGTTGGGCAGGTTGGCGAACGTGCGGCTGTGTAGCTGCAGTTGCGCCCTGTTGTTGTCTACCCACAACTAAAAGAATAATAAATATGAATTAATCTTATATATAGAATTCTCGTGTCACAATGTTAGTTACCATCATACCAGACTCCTCCGGAACGGCTGGACCGATTTTTATGAAATTTTATATGGATATTCAGTAGGGCTGAGAATCGGTCAACATCTATTTTCATCCCCCACAGTGATAAGGGTGGCCCACCTCAAATCTATATGGCAAAACAACGTATCAGTCACGCATTTATAGTTATATGCACTTGGATATTTTATTGGCTGTCATAAGTTCATTGACAGTTTGACGAGTAATTTCGTGGAGTTAATATTGAATACCATAATAAAATAATTCAATGATTTTAACAAGGGGGTATCGTTAGTGTATACAACACAACCATGCACCACTCATTAGATTCAAGCGAGAGTATTGCTCCAGTTTATTGTTACGTACAGACTTGAATAGCAAACAGAAATATACTTACATACCGCAGCTCCGTCAACCCGGCGAAGTGGCCAGGAGACAGCTCCGCTATGCGGTTACCGGATAAGGAGAGATACATTAGTGCGGGCACCGGACTGAACACCCCCTCGGGGAGCGAGGATATGTCGTTATTGTCTAGATACAGTAACTGCAGCTCAGGCACACCTGTGGGACACACACACACGCACTCACACAATGTATACATACTATTGTAAGTGTTGTTTAATTATTCAAAGGGAAGTTTTAAATATTGATTGGCAACACAGGCCTGCGACTGCCATTATAGTACGAATAGATTAGGGAGGTATTCTGTGTTATATAAAGGGTGGCTTTTACGCAATAAGGTTTAGTTGCTCTCGGAACTCGTGTCACTTCAAAGTGTTGTTACATACACAAATTATAATATATTTGTCGGGGATTTTAACAGGTGATGAGAAGGAATGGGAGGAGGAAGATGAGGAATATTGGGGAACAATAACAGGGGGGGGATGGTATCGAGTGGACTATTGGGTAAACGCAACGTAGATACTTCTATTGAACTGATAAATAATGAAATATGATCTCTAACAATTACGAGAGAAACCTAAGCAGTGCCTTGGACTTGTGACCAAGGTGTAGGCTTAAGGAATTCCTTTAAATGATCATAACACTCGCCTCCACTGCTCAGGCTCTCTGTTTAAACCCAAGGTTAAACGCACATAAACCTAACCTAACACAAGACGAGGTAATTACATTGTAAGGTACTCACGTGACCTTGATCGGACAGCACTCCTAGCACTAACACAACACTGCACTTAACACTCACTATTCAGAGACTACTTCTTGAGAGACCGCGCACGACTAAGACTTCAGTCAGACTGTCGATGGCATATAAAGGGTCGAGGGTCGAGACTGTCAAAACAATGGAAGTGACTACTATCCCACTCCATTGCCATAGACAGCGATGACGTGTCCATTATTCGATTTCGATATTCATTACATTCGATTACTCGATAATACTTTACTATTCTGCGACATATTTATATATATATATATTAAGATAGTTTGCACATAAGCGGTAAAGGAGAGTGTTAATGCATTGTATAAAGGCCTTTTAATCCTGCACCTGGGTCGCAAGTCCCAGGCACTGGTCTAGATTGTATATTATTGTAGTATTTTGAGTGTCATTGTGCGGT
Organism: Limenitis camilla; assembly: GCA_905147385.1. Classification (NCBI taxonomy): domain Eukaryota; kingdom Metazoa; phylum Arthropoda; class Insecta; order Lepidoptera; family Nymphalidae; genus Limenitis; species Limenitis camilla. Next base: position 52,856 of record LR990252.1, on the reverse strand, counting down.
TAGGCTACCGTGTAGCTTAAATCAAAAATAAACAGACATACCCTCGAACGCGCCGACGTCGACCTCCGATATGTTGTTGTTGCTCAGGTCAATAGTGGTCACATTGGGAGTGTTCCTGAAGGCGGCCCTGGGCACTCGCTGTATACCCTGAGATCTTAAGTCTAATGTACGTGCACTGTCGTCTCTGACACTAGCGCCGAGCCAGTCGTCGGCCGCTCTGTCGTGTCGTCTGCGTGTCGCCTCCGCCGTCGTGTCGTATCTAATAGACAAACACGACATTGATTCATTATTTTTTTTGTTTTAGACTAACTTTTTAATATGCTCTCTACACCTAAATAATTTGTCAATAATGAAAAGATAAAGAATAAAAAAATAATTATAAATAGTTTGTGTTTTAAATTTATTTATGAATGAGCGGCCCGCCCTCGCTTCGCTTCGGATGCTTAAAACAAAATTAGTAGCCATATCCTCAAATTGTCATTCATTAATATTGTAGCTTTCCTTTATCTTTAGCTTCGTGTATAATTAATGATTAAAAAGAAAAAGAGAAAATGAAATAGAGATAATGAGAGAGAGAAAAAGAAGAGAAAAATGTGGAGAGAAAAAAGAAAAAAGAGAGAGAAAGAGCAAGTGAAAAAGGAAGGGAGACGGGAATATTGTAGATTTCTTTTAAAGAAAGAATTTTCAAAATCGTATCTGCAGTTCCTGAGATTACTTCCTTTATTTTCAAAATGGCCGCCTGACGTCTGTCTGCCAGCGCTTTAATTATAATACTTATGGCAACACTATATGGACTATGTCACTTTGGCATGTTTGAGCTTTTTATTGGGGAAGTCGGTTCAGTAGTTTAGTGCCTAGTCGTGTCTTTATGTAGTAGTGTGGAAGTGTGGATGTCGTGACCCGCCCTCGCTCCGCTGAGACATACCCTGGCGTCACCTGGGCGCTCCCGCGCGACGCCAGCGCCACCACTGCACAGCACAGCCACAGCGCGTACATTGTTGTCTATGTTAGAAAATAATAACATTATGAGAGTAAATAATTAAATGTGTATGGTAAATAGTTTTCTTAGACTGGCAACATATTAATAGTTTGACCTTCAATTAAAATTAACCATTAGTTTCTTATTTATAAATTGTTTAATGTCCAATACTTGAAATACTAATAATAAATTAAATAAATAATTTAGACGAATATTAAACTGGTCAAATGATATTAATATTATATAATATTATAAATAATGTAATTTAGTATTTAAGTAAGCATTAGTAGCGCCGCCACTGCCCTCGCTTAGTTTGTGATAGTGTTTCTATAAAAAGGAAATACGGATTGGATCTGGGTACTCTAGTTTCTCGTTCTAGAGTACCCAGATCCAACCCGTATTCCCTCTGATCTGATCAAGTCCCGCAGGATATCGAGCACATATTCATCCCTTACGATTTATGAGTCAACATAAACTACAACATTTATAGATTAATGTTAAATAATCTCATTTGATTCCTAATTAAAGATAATATTCTTGAAAACTCTTTCAGCAGCTCATCATCATCATCATCTTCATCATCATCATCGAGTCAAGATCAAGTACTTTGTATGTACGAGTTGTATGTGTCCTTCCCTTAGGGTTAGTTTTAGTATTAAGTCAAAACGTAAGATATCTCTAAGAATGTTCCGTCCCTGTCGACAACTACCCACATATATTTAATTACTTTTTACAGTATTACTTGTTTTGAAATAAAATATCAAAACTAATATGTTTTAAAGACTAACAGAATATTGTATGGATAAGGCGAGTGTGTGTCCTTCCCGTGCAATAAAGGGCTAATATAAGGGATACGAATAATGATATCGACGTCACAACGGAATAAAACCGTAACCTCTTTCTGTCTATTTCGCGCATTAAAGCGAAACATAATCAGTCTTATTACAAAACGCGGTTTGGCTCAAAACATTTTATTACAACATGTGGTTTAGCGATAGACCAAAGACTAAATCATAGTGTAACATTACACCTAGGCGGGACCTAGGCGAGTTTGTCGATGGTTCAAGTCGTCTGTCAGTCAACTCGCGCAATATTATAACATTTAACATTTGGTTTAGCGTAAAATAAATAAATTATATATCGGATTTCAAATTAAATGAAGGAGGTGCAATAAGAAGAAACACCTTGGCTTAAAATATGTTGTGTTGTGAAGTGAAAACTTGTTTAGCAGTGTGCGTGTGTGTGTGTGCGTGTGTGTGTGTGCGTGTGTGTGTTTTTTGGGGTGGGTAAACAATGTTAAACTTGCGTCAGGAAAATTAGCGAGATTTTAAATTCGTCAGATTATAATCATTAAATCTAGTAGAAATGAAAAATCAGTCTTGCATTCATATTTGTGTAATATTATTTAATTGGATATTTTATTGGCTGTCACAAGTTCATTGGCAGTTTGACGAGTTAGTATTGATTATCATAGTTTAGTGGTCTTTAATTAAATGATTTGATGCGACTTATTAAGAAGTATTTCAAAATTGTATTTCAAAAGAAAGCTATTCAGGCCATTTATAATCTTAGAGCACGAGATTCACTTAAAGATGTATATAAAAAAATAGACGTCCTTACAGTCCCATCACAATACATATATTGTAATATTTTGTACATTTACCAGAATATCGATTCGTATTCAAAACACAGTGACAAACATAATGTTAATACTAGAAACAGAAATAAACTTGTAACGCCTTACTTTCGTCTCCACAAAGTGAGTAATAGCTTCATGGGGCTTGGTGTTCGCATCTATAATAAGATCCCACAGACTATATTAGACTTGCCACTTCAACAATTTAAAACTCGTATCAAGAAATCATTAATATATAAAGCATACTATAATGTACAGGATTACTTAAATGATGAGAATGCTTGGAATAAGTGACGTTGACTCTCAAGTTAAATCATTTGTAGCGACTGTTGAGTGTCTGTCCGGCTCTTTTCAACAGAAAACTGCTTTCCGAGCTGGTGGTAGCTTCAGACAAACTGACTGACGTATCAAAAGTACTTTTATACAAAAGTCTAATTAAAATAAAATATTTTGAGTTTGAGTTAATTAAGATTTCTGTCTTCACTTCTGCCGTCACTCCCGGAGTGCGCTGTGCGACCCGTTGTATGGTTTTATCTCACCAATTAATATAAAGTAAAAGAAAATATTGCAGGAAAATATTCGTGAATTGCGTTCTTGCCGTTTTATTCGTAGAACTTTTGTAACATTTAAAAATTCAACAATTTGTTAAAGGCTTTATCCGAGCAATAAGTGAGAACTATAACACCCTGTATCAAGTAGGGCATACAGGATAAATAATATAATATATCTATATCTATACTAATATTATAAAGAGGATAGATTTGTATTTTTGTATGTAACGAATAAACATAAAAACTACTAGACCGATTTCAAAAATTCTTTCACCATTAGGAAGCTACATTATCCCTAAGTAATATAGGCTATATTTATTAAAAGAAAAAATTAGAGATCCTCAGAATATCTCACTAAAACCAACACAAAGGGCAAAGAAATTAGCCATAAAATATCTTTCATCGCATGCGCTGCGAAAAGTATTGATGATAGAACAAAACATGTTCTACAATATTATAGAACGTATCAATATCTACAACAAACCTCGCAAGACCATATGTGCAACTATTATAGTTACGTCACTATAACTACTTTTTTACATTTTAAAAGTTGATAGAAATGCCTATCAAATTCAGACCATGTTATCCATACCATTGTATTAATCTTTATCCAAATAAACTCAAGACTGTTTCAATACCTTTAAATTACTTTTTGAATTATTAAAATCGGACTTTCCATTCAAAAAATATTACGAAATTAAAAATATCAATATAAACAAAATATACACGGCGACGCCGACGGGCCGGTGTAGTTATACATATATACCACCGAAATGCGGGAGAGGCAAAATGTTTTAAAACAAAATATTCCACCCGTGCGAAGCCGGGCTGGGAGAGGGGGGGGGGGGGGGGCGGCGAGGAGTTCGTGGTACTGTACAATGTATTGCAGTTCCTCTGCGATAAAATAGAAGATTATGAGCAAAAAATTGAAACCTTTCAAAGTGAAACCCAAAACTTGGAGAATCAGTGATATGATTTAATAAAACACCTTAAAACAAGAAACGATGCGCTAGAACACAGATAAGCAAGTACAGAAGAAGCCCAGCTGGTAGACCAAGTGTATATACACTTCTTCTTCTATATATATACGAGAAGTACTCTCGCCGCACATGCCTTACCTACTATGGAAGACAATAGAAAACCTAAATGAAACTGGTCTTTTCAAGTACGCGTGCTTCAAAAACGGAAAGATTTTGCTTCGCAGAATAGAAGAGGAGAAAGTGTCCACAATCAAGTGTGAAAGCGACACAAGACCTGGTAGTGAAGGTTACAAGTACCCTACAATAGAGTCACATTACTGAGATCCGAATGGAAGTTGTATATACTAGTATACAAGAATATAACTATCCCTTTATATAACACGCTGGAATTAATTAACTTTTTTTTTATATTTCACGTAAATATACGCTTTTCGCTGAAGGACTTCGCATATGTAGAATATATAATATAAAGAGTTACTAGACTGTGTGTAGCTTTAGACCTCACTTAGCTAAATTGTAATTTTCATTTTATTGTAAACAATTTTATTATGTTTAAGTAAAGTTTATTAAAAATTGTAAAATTAAAATTAGACTGCGACAAAAATATAAATATTTAAATGAGCTGTTGGATATATAGCAACACAACAGATAATAATATAAATTAGTTATAACATACAAAATATAGAATCAAACTAATTAATATATAAATAAAATTAGAAATAAATATATAAAAAAATTAAAAACTTTAAGAACCCCCTTAGGGTCTGGGAATTATTAAATAACATATGTGGAAAGATCAGTGAATCGGTCGATGATACAATTCTGAAACATTTTAATTAAAATAGGGAAACTATTTGTAATATTTGCGCACACGGACTCGATAATAGTTTTAAAAACAATATTCCTAAATGTGACCCAACGCCTAGAGGCGCACGACGCGCGACGGTTCGCACTTGACACAACCGACTATGCGCATGCGCATGCGCGAGTGCAACAAGCGTCGCGTCACGGTGTGAATAACACTATTTGTAGTTTAAATAAAATATAATATAAAAGTCCTGCTGTATTGAATAAACAAATTAAAAAAATTATACATTTAAATAGACCTAGATGTTCAGTGTGACTTACATATTCGTGTGACACTGGTGGAGTCTCTGGAGCTCTCTGGAGGTCTCTGGAGGTCTCTGGAGGCGGCGGAGGGGCAGCAATGATTGAGCTTTAGCACTCGTGCACGCGTATATACATACCCGCAGTGGCGGAGCCGCGGGCTGCGGGCTTCATAGTCTAAGAGCCGGCTACGTGTTGGGATACAACTTTAGAACAGACTAGGTTAAAGAAAGAAAGAAAAAGTATTTATTTATTGAACACCACACGGCAAGCTATCATTAACTACAAAACTATTAAACAAAAATAGTTATACTAAAAACTAAAAAATCAAAATATATGTAGTGGTTTTCGTTTAAAAAGGTAGAGCACTCGGCTTACTAGAAGAAACCCAAGTTACCCCCTTTTCTGATATTCTGGTGGTGGGTACATCTTAGCTTCTCTGGGCAACTGAAGGAATCGCTAAATCTGTACAAGACAAGACTGATCTAATGCTAACTGATTCACTATGACTAGTAATGCAGAGCCTCACCTCTAGTGGCTTTCTCCAACCTCCTCATTATTTGCGAATATTTTACTATATTATTCGGACATTACTAAAACCTACAGTTTTTTAAATTTTAAAAATTAGCTCCACTTCTCTAAAAGTATAATTATTAAAAAATAGTGTAAATTAATATAGTGACAAGATGATCTGCCTCGAGTGATAGATTTCCTCCGCTCCTGAAATCGTTGGCTCTTAGTCTATAGTCGCGCGATAATGAAATAATTAATATATTATTTTAATATTTTACCGATAAACTGAACGTATTGTTTTAATTCGGCGCAAATGGACGAGGAAACTGATAATAGTCATATATACACACACATGCAGTATGTGTGTGTGTGTGTGAATATAACCTGAACATGCTGCATACTACGTGTTAAATATAGCAATACTCGTAGATGCTCCTGGAGCTACTCGTAGATAGCTCGAGTATATTGTGATTCGCTAACAATATGAACAAAGTCAGGAAACACTACATCACCTATGTCACTCAGGAGTAGTGTAACTTTATTGCGGTGAAAGACTTCAAAACGGGTTCAGTAGTTCTCGAGCATATTCGCAACAAACAAACAGTCAAATGTCTCCTCTTTATATAATAATATATTATTCAGCGCGCAAATGTCGCGCAGCAGGAAAACCACTTGTTATTCAGTTCAGTTGTATTTATATCAGAAAGGGAAACATTTACTAAACTTAATTAAATGCTTCACTGGCGGAGTGCGCGCGATATATTATGTTTACGTTTAGTATTTGAATGTTGAGTTGCAGTAAGCTCAATATGCACACGCTGCACACGCTGCACACGCTGCACACGCTGCACACGCTGCACACGCTGCACAAACACTCAACCAGCTCTATACACGACATGTATTTCTGGTTGTAAGGAGTGCGAGTGTGTGCACTACTCCTCCGCACTCACTCCACTCGCTGACTCTCCTCGCTGTGTAGAGACAAGTAGGGGGAACTGTTGGACATGTAGTATATGCACTTTGCGATCGGTTATTTGTATACAACAGTCGTGTCTACAACAATGTTGTTGTACCTTGATCGGCCGCAGTACTGACTATTGATAGAAAGATGGACAAAACTACTTCATTTATATTTAGTTCATTTCCAATATTATATTAATATAAATTGAAATGTATGTATGTCAGTCTCCCTCCTAGTGTTGGAGACTGGCTTGAGACTAAATAGTGATTGTTCCTTAAGGTCCAAATATGGTGAACGTTATGTTGATTTTGTTCACATTTTGTTATTTAAGTGTCTCACTTAACTGTATAAAGAAAGTTTACTAATAAAGTTTTTGTAGTTCATTTAAATATGTATGTTTAACCATCAGATCGTCAATATGTCCAAGGACTAGGACTCCTAGGTACAACATAGTACTGGCCGAGCTATATAGGGACTAGGCCTGTACCCAACTCTACCTTGACCTTTTTTTACCATTTCTTAAAAAATATGTGAAACACATTACAAGTATGGTTTAGACATTTCTGACATGTTGGTGGCGGATGCTGGATACTCACAGTGAAGTGCGTTATATCCATATAGTTCCAGCAATAGATGGTCAACAATGGCCAAAGCGACACTTGAGGCTTCGATGTTGGTCTTCTTTATAAATATTATCGAAGCTTTATCTATATATATATCTCAGACATATAATGATATAACTGAACACAATAGATGTATCTTGGATGATGTTATATTTGGCCAAACATATGATGTGGCTGTCGGGTCTTTATTATCAGAAAGAGTGAATATCTCTTCCCTTTAACAATTTATAATTCAGTTTTAATAGATTTATACACCACACACACATACAAAACATAATTTCAGGAGTGGCACTTGAGTTGAATAAGACTGAATGTCAAACATTATTCAATATACATTGCTACTGATTTTCTAGATCACTAAATAATATAAGATTAGTTTTGACTTTGTCTACTTATGAAGTATGCCAACATCAACGAGCCTTTGAACCATGTATGTATATTTTGATGATATCTGTGTAGTGTATAATCAAGTCAAGTTATGGAACTCATCATACGTTGAGTTCTTTAGACCATATTTTTATTTAGTCAATTATATAACAAGACATTTAGATTAAATTGTATATAACGGCATAGATTACTTAATCGGGGGTCGTTTCTAAGTCTAGTCTAAGACCACAATGGTCATATTGACCAGTGAAAGCTCACAGGTATTCTTATTCCGACGAGAGCAATGATTACTTACCTATTAGTTTTATTCTGCGTTTAATTTTATTGATTTTGTGTTTGTTGTTTTTAATTTGTTTTTTTTTTCCTCTCTCTTAATATTATTTTTAACTCGTACTGTATTTTTTTGTAAAACATTTCACTTAATTTTTTTTATATTTTCCTTAATAGTTTATTTTGTAAGTTTTAAATTAATATTGTAATTGTAACCTACTCACTAAATATTGTCATGACGTGTTCATATAGTAATTGTGTTATAACTTACCACTAAACTTTCGATATTGGTTAGTTGTAAGTATTTTTAGTTATTACGTACGAACTATGACTACGTTTTCTTTATTTTTACTAATTTCTTAGGAACAATTTTTTAACTTCCTTTTTAAAATCTTTGTATTTATTTCCCTGCCACTAACTTCTAGCAGCTCCCTACGAGAGTTCCACAGCCTTCGTATAATATATTTCTTTATACTTTGTCCATCATATTTTTTTTCTACATTTATAACTAATTTACGCGAATCACTTTTTAATTTTCCTCATTTAGTGTAAAATAAAATAGCCAGATCATAAAATCGATACAATTTTATTGATCAATTATTATTTCCAATTCAAACTTATATTTAAGGTGATAGAATTAACTTGTTATTTAATAATCTTAATCTATTACATACCTACGGAGATAATCTTACTTTCTATTATTAATCCTAAATATTTAATTTCTTCCACGTACTCTATATGCAGCATAAGCAAACATAACACGTCCCGTTGTCTTTATATCGTTTGTTGTTATTCCTGTAGCTTCTCTATTGTAAGGAGAGCATGTATACATATGTACATATGTACATTTAGTTTGAACCATATTAAGTATAATCACGTTATCATGAGCCCATCTAGTTATATTATCAAAATCTTCTTGCAATGAGTTTTGTAGAATCCTATCGTTGTTACCTGGAATTAACAAGCGTGTGTCGTGTCGTGTCGTGTCGTGTCGTGTCGTGTCGTGTCTGCATACATGGACATGATCACCTTACACTGTTTTACTGCATTGGACTGCTGTTCACATTGATTGGTGATGTATCCCACCGGTCCTTGGCACCCCTAGGTTATGGGGACTTCATCTCCTGTGCAGCCTCCAACCGTTGCTCGAGTGCGGCTTCGCACGGGTGGAATATTTTTTAAAAAACATTTTGGCTCTCCCGCATTTCAGGGCCCCCTCTCGAATCGGACTGAAATGTCCGATTTCAATAATTCAAAAAGTAATCAACAGGTATTGAAACAGTCTTGAATATGAAATAATTTATTTGAATAAGAATTAATGCAAAGTTATGGAAAACATGGTCTGATTTTGATAGGCATTTTTATCAACTTTTAAAATGTAAAAAAGTAGTTATAGTGACATAACTATAATAGTTGGACATATGGTCTCGCGGAGTGTTTTGTAGATATTGATACGTTCTATAATATTGTAGAACATTTTTCTGTTCTATCATCAATACTTTTTGCAGCGCATGCGATGAAAGACATTTTATGGCTAATTTTTTTGCACCTTGCCTTAGTTTTAGTAATAATTTCTAAGGATCTCTAAGTTTTTCCCGTAATAAATATAGCCTTTGTTACTCAGGGATAATGTAGCTTTCTAATGGTGAAAGAATTTTTGAAATCGGTCCAGTAGTTTTTATGTTTATTCGTTACATACAAAAATACAAATCTTTCCTCTTTATAATATTAGTATAGATATAGATGAAGGTAGACTCCATAACGAACCAACGTGCAGTTGCGAGTGTGGATTGCGTTGATGGATCAAGAGAGACAACATAGTTCTCATTCTGATAAGACATTGCTTTATTGTGATGTTGGTTTGATTACAAACCCGTGCCAATACTTCAGTCGTAAGTCCGAGTGTCCTGTAATTAGTGTTCGTCACGATGGAAACCCTATCATTATCCGCGAAGCGAGATATTCGTTTGATACAAAGCCCTTCAAGTACTCAAGTCGTACATCAAATATTATATTTAAAAGTGAGTCGTCAGTAACGCTCACAAACTAATTGACTATATTATATGTGTACTAGTCATACTGCATGTGATTTGTATGTTATACTTGTACAAAACAGACAATAAACAGATAGTAGTGTTCGGCATTACTTTTTATTTAATTACTGATCCTTCGTCTATAGGTATACTTGTATGTACTAAGCATAGCAATAATTCTATTTGTACAGATTAAATAACACAAAAATAAACGCAATTCAATTTAAAGTTTCCTGTTAGCTTCAGATTGGTTAAGGATAACCAGCATTGGACAATAACACCTAACTGTGACAGGTAATCAGTTTATATTTAGATATTATCGAATATTCAGTGGATATAATGCAAATAGTAAAACATTAGAATGGACAAAGCAAAGAATCGGTTGAGCGAGTGCACCCGGAGTGAGACCGACTCTCTACCTGTCTCTTTCGCTCCGCTGATAGGTGAGCGGAGAAGCCAATGCGCCATTGGGGGTTGCGCTTCAACAATAAGACTATACTTATGAGACTAAATTCTAAACATCTCAAAATGATGACACAACACCTAAACTCCTAAACTTAACACAATTATATACATTCAACATATTCTGACATCTTATCAAACAAATGACAACCAAAACAAAATCGCATCGTATCAAAGATATCCCACCGACAACATTAGCATGTGAGATGTTTTAAAGATTAAAGAACGAATATACATTCACTTGTACTGAGAACATACATACTATATGTTGTGGGCGGTTGCAGTTTCATATATATGTTGATTGTTTACACTTATATACTAAAGTTGGACTTAATTGAGGAAAAATAATTAAATAACGTCCGAGTTATGCAACAGAAACAAAACTGGTTTCAAATTAGGGGAGTAAGACAAATAAATGATAATATTTGTTTACATTGCGAGGGTAGTTAAGCAACAACAACAGTCACAGACTTGTTTAGGTATCACATTACACAATCTAGCACCTCCAGGTAGAATACTGTTTCACCGCAGGTTGTTCGCGATCTGCAGATAGATGTCGTATGTTCAGCGCCGCGGCTTCACTCGCTATATTTTGGATAATTCACACTATATCGTTATAAATTATAGCCTATGCGTTATTCTGAAGTGTAAGCTATATTATTGTAAGGTTCCATCAAAATCCATTCAGTAGTTTTTGCGTGAAAGAGTAACAAACATACATTCTTAAAAACTTTCGCGTTTATAATATTAGTAGGAAAGAGAATCTTTCGGACTAAAATACAATTATAATATATGTAGGTGTAGGTGTAGGTGTAGGTGTAGGTGTAGGTGTAGGTGTAGGTGTAGGTGTAGGTGTAGGTGTAGGTGTAGGTGTAGGTGTAGGTGTAGGTGTAGGTGTAGGTGTAGGTGTAGGTGTAGGTGTAGGTGTAGGTCTGTAATACACTCACTGTTGTTGTTTCTTTAGGTGTGAGTAAATTGTAATTACAGAAGGATTTGACCAACCTGTTTTGTTTTATTTGTAAATCATTCCGCTTCACTGAGGAGTTATAGACTACCTACCGCATCTGAGGTGGTATACAAACATACAAATACATTTATGAATTCCACGCAATAGTCCACGTAAAGATCTTAATTTAGATTTTTTTATAGAAAGTTGGGGTTTCCATGTTAGTTGTCTGTTGATTATCCCTAGGTAGTTCAGCTAGAGCGCTGGATAATGTTTTTATTTTTGGCGAAAATATTATGTAATTTGTTCCTGACGTATTTATTGTGAGAAGATTAGACAAAAACTAATCATTTATTTTCTTTAAATCACTTTGTGCGTCTTTAATTATAGATTGTATAGAATGACTACTTCATACTTCAGTAAGTACTTCATCCACTTGGGGGGTTTAGGACTTTACTGGTTTAGGACCAGGGTTACTTTGCGTTTGTCCGATGTTGACCACCCGCCATCGATTCAACGAGTGTGATAAGTACTTTAGAATGTCATATACATTATCTTCCTAGCCATTTTCCTCAATAACTTCTGGATATTCTAAGGATAAATTATCTATATTTAATAAATCAATATTTGTATCTCCACCTGGCACGCCTACCTACCTACCTACCTACCTACCTACCTACCTACCTAGCCTACTCCTCTACTCCTCTACTCCTGTGCAGTTGGTAATTACGAGTCTGTTCTGCTGTGAGGTGGTCTATATATGGCGCCAGTGTCTAGGACTCTACACTGTAGTTATTGAGATGTATCCAAAGGTTAATAATATTAAAGGTATAATGTTTATATCCAGTAATCTGTGTCTTTTTTACATTAGTATCATTTTTAATTCAAGTCTCAACTATAATAAAAAATGTTGCCAAGACGACATCATCGTTATCAGATCGCATATAGAGCCAAGCTGCTAACTCTACCCCCGATGGACATCCCTGAGAAAGGACAAAGGCTACTTTTTAAGGCGAAAAATGATTGTAAGGTGTTGAAGGGGGGGGGGGGGGAGGGGGATGAAAAGCAGTTCATGGAAGTAGTTGCATGGAAGTATCGAAATTTTTAAGTTTTACCCTCAAGGGCGTAAAATAACAACAGGGAATAGGGGATGAAAGTTTGTATGGAAAGGTTTTGTGAATGTTTATAAGGTTGCGACAAGAGATGCGTATGTGTCTTATTTGTAACATAATTAGCCTAAATCATTAAAAATGATACCCAAAGACACTATTCCACGCGGACGGAGTCGCGGGCACAGCTAGTATAAGTATAATATACAAGATGCCCTTGCCCTTGCGTTTGCGCTTGACTCGGCTTGGCGTACTCGTCAATTTGAAAGTACCCAAGTGGAGTGTGTGGAGTGTGTGGAGTGTGTGGAGTGTGAGGAGTGTGGAGGGGCGACTAGTAACTACTTATATTGAAGTGTGGATCAAGTCTGTGTGTCTGCCTTTAACAAATATTCCATCAGCGAGTTATGTAATGATAATATTGCTGTCCGTCACAACTCACATTGTAGTCGGCTATGATAACTTTAATTGAGGATGTTTTCGTGTTAAATGACTACAATAACAACTAGTTAGTGTTATCTTCGCGGCTTCGTTTGCGCCGAGAGATAGATAAATATGACTTTGATCATCTCTCCCATTTGATAGCTCACTTGTAAATTCCTGTAATTTAAATGAAGCGAATTACAATCCACCGACTTGTTTGTAAATTATAAACAACATCTATATACTATATTTGTAAAATTTTATTTACAACAATTTTAAAGATCGAATGAGAATGAATTTTGCAGTCCTAGTGTGATATTATATAAGTTCAAAAAAATTAAGATCAATTTATACAAAACTGTAGTATATATCACATATTATTGAGTATATAAACACATTATAACTTAAAGTTAATCTCGAAGCATTCTGAATGTGTTTGTTTCTGAACGAAGTGTTACACACTCGTAATGCACTTGTGCACCACTTGCATCACACGATGCACATCCATACGGTTATATGTTGATGACGATGGTTACAATCGACACGGTTGACGGTATGAAATACCATTATTTGCGTCGCATAACATGAAATACGATCAACACTCAAGAAGAATACTCCTTCCCTCAGCAACTGTAGCAACTGTAGCCTCTAGAGATGTCTCCTAATTACTATATCTTAAGTGACACATCTGCTGCTAGGCGACCCGCCCCGGCTTTGCTCGGACGTTATCACAACATGTATAATTTATGTCTAATGTCAACATATTTCTCTACACATTATGACGAACTCCCATACAAACTTTCATCCCCAATATGAACCCGTTGTAGAAGCGTTTGTATGTTGCACCCACTTCACGTTGTGGTTTATAATAAAATAGAAATACTGTGTAATTGGTTAAGTTTCTTAATATTGGAGGAGGGGGGCCCCACCCAGTATACAGTAGGTATATATAAAAGTTATTAAAAGAGGTTTTGGCCCAGCGCGGCTCAACTGTAAAGGATTATACGTTTATATTTAGACATTACGACGCTGACGGAGTGTTCGGTAAAACCACTATCATTTATTTATTCATTTTCCTTATTACTACTGTAATGTATTATTCGCGTTTTCCTGAAATGCTAAATAATAATAGAATAAGTGAAGGAACCTGAATTCTCTGCGAGTCTGGACTGTTTCTTGGTCTCCATTTAAGATAATTGTGATGCCACAATCCAAACATGAATTTTTCATGCACCAATTTGAATTTGGAATCTATTTTTTAATCGTAATCCAAAATCTTGCGTGCAGTATGACTAGTACACGTTGTATATAGTCAATGGGTTTTCGTTGTTTCTTTAAAATATAATATTTGATTTACGACTTGACGACTCATGTCGGAGACTCTTCTGCTACCTGTTTAGACAATGCGTTTAGTGACTGCGAGGTGACCGACAGACTAATCAACAACAACTTAACGTCTAATCATTACGGACTGAAATTACATTAACAGATAAAGTAATTGACAATCTAAGCTAGGATAACTTGCAGACCAAAGACTATTAATTACATTAATTTGTTTAAGGACATTTGAATATGAACTGCAACTACTCAGATAGACTGATTTGTTTAAGTTAATGTTGAACGATCTCAATCATATACTTTAAACCAAAAATGTTTTATAAAAACTTGAAGCTCACATTTTGTGACTGGGGCCATAGAGGGCATTTTTAAAAGCTGGGAAAAATTATATGACCTATAGGGCATGAAGCAGTTTAATCATAATCCTGAATTTCTACAATGTGTACGAAAGTATTCAAGGATTTTTTAAAATGATTGTTTTTAACCAAAGGCCATATTCATTATAAATAAAATCTTAAACTCTGACAATAAAATAGGAGCTATGGTGACATTATTGCCAGCATAACAGGAAAATGTAAAATTGAAAATGATCTGGTTAAATTTGATGGTAATAATACTGAAATTAGTTCTGAAATTGTAGTGACAAATTCTTTTTAGATATATCGGTTAAAGTAACCTCAGCTTTAAAGCCATCAGATGCGATCACTTTACTAAAAGCTGCGATAACTGCTCTGAATGTAATACGTTGCGCCGTATGACGTCATAACGTTATCAACACATATAAAACATTTAATATAAATAATCAGTAAAGTATTTATGGGATATTTCAGTTAAACTAATTCATTTAATAATTAATGATATTGCCCCCCATCAAGCTCTTGTTTTTAATAAATGTGTACATACCGGCACGTTTCCAGATCTTATTTTTTTTTAATTTTTTAATTTATTTATTTCTCTTTTTAATAATGTATATAAAAAATTACTTACAAATTCCGTCAAACTGCGTAACAGTTTGTTGACGGGACTAGGCTCTCTAATTACACTTAAGTTCTACATTTTCTTGAAAACTATACTAAATATAATATTACATGTGTAGTAATGCGAACATGCACACACACAAACTCTCACACACGGACACGTATATACACGTACACACATGCATATAATCACATATGACATAAGACGTATGACTTGGATGAACCAAGTAACATCCCTTGAGCCCTTCCAACCGCTCTTGTGTACAGGACGTCGCGCGCTTATTCAAACAAACAAGTAATACAAAAATAACGTTTTTTGGGAATGAGCGTTTAAAGTTTTGCACTTTTGTCACGTCATCTTTATTTAATTATAAATAATAAATGATTAAGTATTTTAAATATGTTAATGTTTTAAATTTTAATTTAAAGTGTGAGGATTGAGTGAAAATTAAAAGAAACGAAATTAAATATTAATGAATTAGTAAAATATGAATTTGAAAAAAAAGTTCATACTTATTTCAGTTTACGTTTAAAATGTAGATGGTTTTTTTGAATATCATTTGGCTTAACACGAGATACTACAGTAAATTAATAAAAGACTAATTTAGTCGTGTGACTTTAATAAGCTTTATTTCGGTTTATTTTTATTCAAACATATTTTTTTTCATCACATTCTTAACTGTTTCGTTATTTTATAAAATTACAAAAATTAAACATTACATTTTTCAGTAATAAAACACGTATTGACAACATTTTTTTAATTTTTAGTTAAATTATGTGAACAACGATTATCAAAAATCTAAGAGGAACATAGCATTGACAATAAAATATAGAAACTTTAACAAAATTCAAAATATTTAGTATGAAAATTATGTCACAGCTAACAAAATACAATGAGGAACATAATAAATAAAAATGCAAATACTAAATTAGTTGTACATTTTTCAGTCGTTTAATCTCAATATCAGACTCAAAGTTGCAAAACGGCTAGTTTATAATAAAATACTGTTGCTTTTAGGATACATAAATTATTTTAGTTCCATGACAATTATTATGTTATATAGGAAACGAATGAAAACTTATATTAACAATATGTAAAGACTCTTAAATTAAACCTTTCTAAACAAAACTAAAATAATAACAAAAACTAAGAACTTCCAATTAAAAAATATTATAATAATCACAAAATATAATCTCTTTCATAAGTGTTAGTTGATGATAGAATTATAAAAGTTTGCATATAAAGGGAGGAATTAAACCTTAAAAATAAGCTTTTTTAAAACGTTCTTCTAATTTGTATCTAAATCTTGCTTTCTTGTATGTGCTTGTTTAAGGTGTAGGGAAGGGATATGTAATGAGTCTCATTTTTTTCTCTTATTTTATACATCTATTTCTCTGAAATCATTCTCTTTATAAGAATTATTACAAAATATACTGAATGGCAGCTCCTCTCTCATCCGTAATATTTTAATGTCGTTCCAATTAACTGTCTTTCCATTTGTATCTAAATTATAATTGTATTTTCCCTGTAACAATTTTATATCTCCAAAAAATCAAATGACATGTAAGCACAGCTTCTAAGTCATTACTTTTGAGTAAATGGTACAATCAATTTGTTTCTCTATTCTACTCAATGTCTTTTCTTCTAAACGTATATTGCTCTAGCCGACTCTTGCGACTTCGTCCGCGTGATGCTTCGCTTCTATTGGTCTTAGCGTGATGATATACAGCCTATAGCCTTTCTCGATAAATGGGCTATCTAACACTGAAAGAATTTATCAAATCGGTCCAGTAATCCCTGAGATTAGCGCGTTCAAGCAAAAAAACAAACTTAAGCTTTATATATTAGAATAGATTATTCTTCCAGTTCTTTTTTTTCGGTCTTCAGTAGTTTTTTTTAATGATAAATATAAGTCACATTGGTCTTTTTTGGGTTTGTAGAAGCTCAAGTTAATTTTTTTAGTAAATATATGTCGAAAGTGAAGGTTAGCCTTAGATTAGGTTAGCCTAGTGTTAGGTTAGGTTTATGTGAGTTTAATCTTAGGTTTAAACAAAGAAACTGGGCTGTGGAGGTGAGTGTAGTGATCATTTAAAGGAGCTCCTTAAGCCTACACTTTGGTCACAAGTCCAAGGCACTGCTTGGGTTCCTCTCAGAACAGTACGAGATCGTAGTGTTAAATTACATTCTGACCGTATTGCGCCCGTATAGCTTTCACGATAGGCCATCCATTCCATTACTTTCTTTTAATTTCTGACACATATTATAATAGTTTGTGTAATATCCTATAAAAAGTCGTCGTTTCTTTAAATCCCCTAAAGTCCAAAAGTCTTTAAATATCTCATATCTTACAATTAGTATCTTACTATCTTCTCTGTGCATTTTAGTTTGAACTTGTCTGTGCATGGAACTTTAAGGCTATTGGTTCGTATGATTTACCTGTATTCCTCAGTTTTTTAATTTTATTTTGTTTCCATTTCGTAGAATTTTTTTTACGATTGCGACCTTGTCGTTACTTTCCCAGATTCATCAGAATTAGAAGAAGTATTATAACTATCAGTAGTACAAAGAATTGACTTAAAGGTGTTAAATAAAAAAAATATCTTAGAATTGTGTGTAGGTATAGGTTTGGAAAAGTAGGATCATCATCTCTCAAATCTATATCACTTTCATCTGAGACATTTGGTGAAATATTCATAGACTTATAAAGATTAGCACATCTTTGGAATCTTAATTTACTATCATAGTTTAGTTCCTTCATCTGTGTGGAGGTTTGAGATACATCGGAAAATGTATTCTGAATCTACTACAGGTCTTATCAGGACGAGCAATTATCAGACGATGAAGAACTACTAGACGAACTTGATGATGAGACAGAAGATACGCTTGAACATGAGCAAGAAGATGAGCTACTGGGTGACCTTAAATATGATCTAAGGGATATTTGACTAGTCTCTGTATTCAATGAAAGAACTCTGTAATATTATTATTGTCAGTCATGAGGGACTTGTCACTGTCATAGTCGGATCCAAGACTAATGTCTTGTTTATTGTTAGTTTTAAGTGTCGTAAAAAAACGGAGATCAATATTCAAGCCGTGCCAAGCTACATCACATCACAGTCTGTAACTTCTTCGTGCTCGGGAATGAGATGTCATACTGGTAAAAAAAAGAAAATCTATTAAAATACTTATAAAAGTCTGTTACAATAATTATTAAAATTTAACGAGATTTCTTTTTTTTCTAAAATAGAGAAATAGTATCAAGAATTCCATTTAAGTCTAGTGTTTTTTAAATGTTAAAGAGAAATAATCATATATAATATTTATAGTTAGAGTATTATTTATTAATAAACGGCTTGAACATTAAATGTGCCACAAACAGGGTGGGTTTTAACAAAATCTAATAATACTAAACTGAAATAATTTAAGTAAATGCAAATGATTTTTAAATAAATAAAAAATAAACTGCATTAAGTCTAAACGTAAAATTTGTATATTACCTTCGAATAATATAGAGAATTTTTACGTTTTATTTCTGACTTTGAATTGCTTTACTTGAATTACAGGTGATGGATTAATGAATACGTCAATACGTCATCTCTTTACTTGTGTCAAACTTGTCATACGAATACGTGGAAAAGAGCGCGTCGATCTATTATCTCGCTCATAGACACTCAAATCGAGCGGCTGTTGGAGCGAAAATATTCTCTAAGCTGCGTTAATTTGATTTATACTAAAATCCCCAAAGTGGTCATTTTTGAGTTATTTCTTTGTTTGAATAAGCGTGCGATATGACTGTATGTATGGAAACATTTCTTAAGTCAGTAGATAAAGAATTTAACAGTGTAGGTATTAAGTATTGTCTAGTCCAGGAACCGTAACAGTTTTGAGTACGTGGTACTGCTCATTTTTTTTGTGCCACCTTCCTAGTTGTAATTTCATGGCAAATATTCTCCCTGGTATCATCACTTTGAGCATGCTCTAATAACATTAGAAGGTTAATCTTTTGCTGTTTAGGCAGTACCTTGCATATTTTGAAAAGTTTGTCATAGTTTTTATTACAGTTATTTTTTACATTAATATTAACTAGTGATTTCAGAAATCTTATTTGTAAATTTTTAATTTTCATCAAATTAGTTCGAAAAGTTCTACCATATGTTGTAAGCCCATAAGAAATAATAGCATCTACTAACGCGTAATAGCGTAATAGACAGTGTATAGTATACTATTGCTAACTATAAAACGAAGATGAAAGAATTTGCCAAGGATTGATTTTAATTACATACATACATCATCTACATGATATTACCTCGACCTTACAGAAGATCACAGCTAAATAACACTACTCTAAAGCAGTGTTGTGTTCCTGTTGGTGAGTAAGGTGACCAGAGCTCCTGGGGGGAATTGGGGATATGGTCGGCAACGCGCTTGCGATGCTTCTGGTGTTGCAGACGCCTATAGGCTACGGTAATCGCTTACCATCAGGTGAGCCGTACGCTTGTTTGCAGACCTAGTTACATAAAAAAAAAAATATGCCTGTCTACCGTTAGGCCCAGATATTTATATTTATCTACAACTTCCAGCTTATTACATATACAATTATTCCCGTTTCTGTGGAGACAATTGTAATCGTGTCCTATAATTCGAACACTAGTATCAGAAAAGACGCCATTATATGGCGAATATATATGCATGCATTTTGTTTTTTTGATATTGATAATTATTAATCCGTTGTCATGAGACCATGGATAATATCCAACTGAATCTGTTGCTCAATATTCCTTATATCTTTATCCGCGTACAGTAAGCACGTATCATCTGCATACATATACATTCTACAGTTTTTTACAACTTTGGCCATTCCATTAACATGCATAATATACCCTAGGGCCTAAGGGACCAAACACAGAACCGGTCGGGACGCCATACCTGACGTCGGCCGCCTCTCCCGTGAAGCCGCCAACAACCTACGCCACTCTTAATTTTCCTACCTATAAGATATGCTTGAAACCACTTATTTAAAGGTCCTCTTATTCCACATTCTTCCAAAGCTTGTAATAATTGATCAAAATGTAATGTGTCAAAAGCTTTTTTAAAGTCTATATAGACTACTATCACTTGTTTACGCTCATTAAGACTGCTGTTGACGTCATCAGCAAACAGCGCTAACTGCGCTAACGCAGTCGATGTGCTGCGGCCGCGTCGAAACCCGTGCTGTTGTGCTGTATTTCGGATAGAACGTTGTTTTTTTCTAAATATTTGGTAATTTGGGATACAATAAATTTTTCTGTTATTTTATTTACTACAGATAAGATGGCTACTGGCCTGTAATTAGAGTAATCATAGTGACTTCCTTGCTTATATATGTCGGAGCATAGTAAAAGATTATCGATTAATCGAATCGTTATCGTTGTCTATGGCGTTGGAGTGGGGTAGTAGTCACTTCCGTTGTTTTGACAGTCTCTACCCTCGACCCTTTATATGCGATCGACAGTCTAACTGAAGTCTTAGTCGAGCGCGGTCTCTCAAGAAGTGAACATCATCTAAGTAGTGCTAGTGATAGTGATAGTGTCAAGTGCAGTGTAGTGTAGAAGTGCTGTCCAACTAAGGTCACGTAAGTGCTTACAATGTACCTTACCTATGTTGCCACGTGGTTAAGTAAACACAATGTTAGGTTAGGTTAGCCTTGTGTGAAGTGGGAAACGCCCCAAGTCTCACGACCTTTTTTTTTTTTTTTGGTGACCCGGAGGAATCTGTTCAGCAGATACCTTCCCAAGCGGGGACTTTGGGAAAGGTTATGCGGGGATGGTGTTACTGCCTCTGAAGGAAACAGTCCAAAACTGCCTCAGAAGGAGGCAGCCCGACCCGCTAAACAAGCCACGGTATCGAAAACGTTCCGCGATTTGCCGGCGCCTGTCTTCCACCGGACCCTACACGGGGGATGAGGATGCAGTAGCAGTCCCCCTCTTCTAACAAAATGTCGCCCCTGGAACACCAAGGGGCATACACCTGCACTAGGCCTATTTGTGGGCGACAGAAATCCCCGCCTGTCACCCATAGATATACTTTGCACAGCGTCGGTGCGCTAAGGAGGCATCACTGCCAAAAAGGCACGACGCCGGCGACCCATGCGCCTACGGCGCATGAGAAGGGCTTCCGGATCGGTCTCCCGGATTCTCTCCGCCTCCTCCTTTGCGGTAAGGATGATTTCAGCAAAGGCCGAAACTGCCTCCCATGCCTGTTCACTACCAACCATAGCTCTCACCACAGCCGGCAATGACAGGTCCATTCCAATGACCGCGACCAAGGCAACACGTTGCTCCTCCCAGGCAGAACAGATCCGGCGTGTGTGGTCTGCCGAGTCTTCCTCACCATCCCCACAGTGATGGCATGCGGGGGACGGTTCCCTCTTCACCACCTGGTACAGATATCGACCAAAACAGCCGTGGCCTGTCAATACCTGTGTCAGACGGTATGTTAAAACGCCGAAATCACGACCAATCCAGTAACGCAGAACGGGCTTGACCGCGGCCACCAATTCCCTGCTAGCTCCCGGGTTCTCCATCCTCTGCTCCCACATGTAGACCACTTCTTCACGTGCCTCTCTTCTCCACTCGGCGATGACCCCATTTGGTGGGTCTCCTCCATTCTCCGCACAAAACAGTGCACGCCGCCCATGTACCGCCGCTAGAGCATCTGCTTCCAAATCCCACGGCGGCACACCCGCAAGCACGCAAGCATGGTACGCTGCGGACGACGCAGCAACGCCGCAGTTTTAGGGCCGAGAGCATCCGGCCATATGGGCGCACCGTACAATGCCATCGAACGGATGACACCGGTATATAACCGTCTGCATGTCACGCTGGGGCCACAGATGTTGGGAAGCAAACGCCCCAAACTCCCAGCCGCCGCTACCAACCTCGGAGCTAAGCGATGGAAATGTCCACCGGCTATCTATAATAAGCCCCAAATATTTAATCCATGACCCAATGCTGATGGACGCGCCTCCCACAATTATTTCTGATCCCGGCGGAGGACCCTTACGCGGACCATGGAAGGTCATGGCCTCCGACTTGTGGATGGCTACTTTAAGCCCAAGTGCTTCGATGTTAGGTCAGTGGAGGTGTGATGGACACTGCTTAATCGGATGGAATTGGATGTCTTGCAGGCGAACATCAATCACTCCGCCAGGGCCCAGGATCTTCTTATCCAAACTATGGCGGAGTGGCGGATGAAGATCGCGGTGGTCTCTGAGCCGTACGTTGTTCCTCCCCGGGATGACTGGGTGGGGGATAGTGAAGGCTTAGTGGCCATCGTCTCTGCGAGGGCCAATGGCTCCCCGACTCTTGAGTCTAAGGCTACGTAATGGCCTACGTAGGTGACACTGCAGTGGTGGGGGTATACAGTTCTCCAAATTCGGGTCTCGCCGTCTTCGAGCAATTGCTCGTGGAGGTCGGGGCCCTAGTGGGGAGGGTGCACCCTCGCCCCGTGCTGGTAGCTGGCGATTTTAATGCCAAATCTGAGGCATGGGGGTCTCCGGTGACGGATGCGCGGGGTCGGGTACTAGAGGATTGGGCGGCGAGCCTAGGGCTCGTGGTCCTCAATGAGGGGGGGTCGGTGGTAGATATCACTTTTGCCTCAGCTTCACTAGCGCGTCGGGTCGAAGGATGGAAGGTGGTGGTGGACGCGGAGACTTTATCGGACCATCGATATATCAGATTCCAGATCGCCGCGTCACCGTCAACACGAGCAAGGCTGCCCCCTATTCGAGATGGACGAAGGTGGGTTCTGAGTAGGATGGAGATCCCTCTCGCGAGGGAAGCCGCAATAGTCGAAGCATGGTCAAGAGGGGACTCAACCTCAGAAAACATCGAGCAGGAGGCTGAAAGGTTTGACAAGGCGTTAACCCGTGTGTGCGACGCTTCCATGCCACGGGCTCGGCCATTCGTCCCTAGACGATGGGTCTACTGGTGGAGGATAGAAATAGGGGAACTTCGTCAGGCTTGTCTGCGCGCCCGACGTCGCTATGCGCACGTTAGACGCAGAAGGCAAAGAGACGTTGCGAGGGAAGATGTCCTATATCAGGAATATAGGACAGCGTGCAAGGCCTTGCAAATAAGTATCGCCGAGGCTATGGAGGCATCATGGCGTGACTGGTTAGAGTCTCCAGACTGAGACCCGTGGGGTAAGCCATATAAACTTGTTTCTTCTAAACTCCGGTCCTGGGCTCCACGGTTAACATCAACTCTGGAGCCACAATTTGTGGAAGAAGTAGTCGGCACACTATTCCCTTGGAGAGAAGGTTTCGTACCACCTTCGATGTCGGAAAAAGCTGACGAGGAGGTTGTGGATACGGTAGAGGTTCAGCCTGTAAGTGACGAAGAATTGAAAGTGGCCATAAAGAAAATGAAGGCAAAAGAACGGCGCCTGGGTTGGATGAAGTTCCTGCCCATACGGTTGCGGTCGCGCTTAAAGAGATGGACGAGTGGGCGAGGCGGCTCTTTACCTTTTGTCTCACCCGGGGAGTCTACCCTCAGTGTTGGAAGACAGGGAAGCTCGTCCTGCTCAGGAAAGAGGGTCGTCCTGTGGAAGAGCCGTCAGCGTACCGACCGATTGTGTTGCTGAGCGAGGTGAGCAAGCTCTTCGAGCGTGTGCTTGGTGCTCGCCTCATGCAGTCCATGTCACCCGGACTGCACCGAACACAATTCGGCTTTCGACGCGGAAAGTCCACTATGGACGCAATTGCGAGGGTTAAGGAGCTCGTAGATGAGGCGGTTTCACAGGGCGGGGTGTTACTAGCGGTCTCGCTTGATATCCCCAACGCGTTTAACACCCTACCTTGGGAAACGATAAAGGCGGCGCTAGTTTTTCATGGCGTACCGCGGTACCTCCGTGACGTGGTAGAGGCTTATTTTGAAGGGAGAGCAGTAAAGTACCCGTTGAAACATGGCACATGGGCTACGAAAAGTATGTCGTGCGGTGTTTCATAGGGGTCTGTCCTTGGACCTCTCCTGTGGAACATCGGTTACGACTATGTGTTGCGGGGCGCTACGCTGCCGGACGTAAGCGTGACATGTTATGCCGATGACACGATAGTTACGGTACTTGGGTCGAATTTTAGAGAGGCTGCAATGTTAGGTACCGCGGGTGTGGCACAGGTGGTTCGGAGAATAGGGTCATTGGGGCTCCAAGTCGCTCTTCACAAATCCGAGGCCGTAGAATTCCACGGTCCTCGCAATCGTCCTCTGCCAGGAGCGGTGATAGAAGTAGGAGGCACGTCTATCGATATCGGTTCCTGGATAAAATATCTGGGACTAATCCTCGATAGTCGATGGACATTCAAGGAGCATTTCCAGCGTTTGGCTCCAAGGTTGATTGCTGCGGCTGGGAGCTTGGGCCGGCTGCTTCCAAACGTAGGCGGCCCCAGTGTCGCGTGTAGGCGACTATACACTGAGGTCATTCGTTCTATGGCGATGTATAGTGCTCCCATATGGGCGGGTTCTCTTAGACCACAAATCGCGGTCCTGCTGCGGCGTCCGCAGCGGACCACCGCGCTAAGAGTGGTCCGGGCGTACCGTACAATCTCGTACGGGGGTGCTTGTGTGCTGGCAGGAACATCTCCGTGGGACCTCGAAGCTGAGGCCTTAGCAGCGGTTTACCGTAAGCGCGCGCTTGCAAGAGACACAGATGTTGACGGGGCATGGTTGCTTCGGACGATACATTTGTCAGGTGGTGGGCAGAGAACCGTCCCCCACTTGTCATCATTGTGGGGATGGTGCGGAAGACTCTGCAGATCACACGCGTCGTATCTGCTCTGCATGGGAGGTGCATCGTGGAGCATTAGTCTCTGAAATTGGAGGAGACCTGTCGTTGCCGGCCGTGGTAAGAGCTATGGTTGATAGCGAGCAGGCATGGCAGGCGGTAGCAGCTTTCTCCGAGCCTGTTATTAGCTTGAAAGAGACGGCAGAAAGGGCCCGGGAGATTCATCCGGAGGCCCCACTCATGCGCCGTAGGCGAACTGGTCGCCGTCGTCGTGCATACGTCGCAGCAATGCCGCCGTAGCGGTAGTGTGTGCGCTGTGGGATATGGGCTTATAGGTGACGGACGGAGATTTCTGTCGCTCAAGGCAGAGCCCAGTGCAGGTGCGCGCCCCTTTGCGTTTCAGAGGCGACACTTTGCGGAGTATAGAAGGGGGGACCTATCATCCTAGTTCCCCCAGTGTAGAGTCCAGTTGCGGACAAGCGCCGGTAAGCCGCGGCCCGATTACGATACCGTAGCTTGCCATCGCCAGGCGCCATGCGTGTAGGAACGCCCCGGTTAGGTTTAGCGGTTCGGGCTGTCTCCTTCCGAGGCAGTTCTGGAATATCTCCATATGAGGCATTCACACCAGCCCCGCATAACCCGATCTGTCCCCGCAGGTCGGGTATTTGTTGAGCAAATTCCCCCGGGTCAAAAAAAAAAAGGTTAGCCTTGTGTTAGATTCGGTTTATGTGCGTTTAACCTTGGGTTTAAACAGAGAGCCTGAGCAGTGGAGGCGAGTGTTATGATCATTTGAAGGACGTCCTTAAGCCTACACCTTGGTCACAAGTCCAAGGCACTGCTTAGGTTTCTCTCGTAATTGTTAGAGATCATATTTGATCATTTATCGGTTCAATAGGAGTATCTACGTTGCGTTTACCCAATATTCCATTCAATACCATCACCCCCTTTGTAATGCTCCCCAATAATTCCCATCTTCCTCCTTCCATCTCCTTTCACATCGTTTTAAAATCCCCGACATATATATGTCGGAGAATAGTAAAAGACTATCGAATAATCAAATCGTCATCGGTATCTATGGCGTTAGAGTAGGGTAGTAGTCACTTCCGTTGTTTTGACAGTCTAGACTCTCGACCCTTTATATGCCATCGACAGTCTGACAGAAGTGTTAGTCGTGCGCGGTCTCCCAAGAAGTGAAGTAGTGTCTGAATAGGGATAGTGTTGTGCAGTGTTGTGTTAGTGCTAGGAGTGCTGTCCAATCAAGGTCACGTGAGTACCTTACAATGTAATTACCTCGTCTTGTGTTAGGTTAGGTTTATGTGCGTTTAACCTTGGGTTTAAACAGAGAGCCTAGCAGTGGAGGTGAGTGTTATGATCATTTAAAGGATATCCTTAGGCCTACACCTTGGTCACAAGTCCAAGGCACTGCTTAGGTTTCTCTCGTAATTGTTAGTGATCATATTTGATCATTTATCGGTTCAATAAGAGTATCAACGTTGCGTTTATTTGCTTTATTTTCATTTAGTGTATTAATAATGTTAAGAATATCCCTTGAAGTAACATTTTGAAATCTGATGCTTAATATTTTCTATCTCTTCAGTAAACTTTCTCGAAAATAAGTCACATATATGTCACAGTCAGTCACGTATCTGTGGTCTACCTCATCAGTTCCACTTCATCAAATGATAAATTCTGAATGCAAATGCTTGTAACCTTTCTCAAAATATCAAAATTACTATATGTGTGCCTATAACTTTTGAGGAGTTCTCTCAATTCCTCAAAGATGCCATCATCAGAACTGGATTTTGAAAAAAATGGGACCAATCTGTAAGCATATCCTACGAAATACAAAAAGAAATTTTCAATTCGGTTCATAAATGACGGAGTTCTGAGGTAACAAACATAAAAAAAAAAAAATACAACCGAATTGATAACCTCTTTTTTTTTTGAAGTCGGTTAAATATCACTTTTATAAAATAGTTTTAAAATTGATTTGATTGTCTTGAGTTTACGAATGAATCGAATATTTACGATATAAATAAAATAAAATAGCTTTTTATTATGCTCCAGAAAATCTGAATGTGTATATGTGTTGCACAGTTTTGGATGCGAGCAGAACATCAAATTTTTGCCTGCTTTAATTTGTTTATAAACTTGATGAGACAGTCAAACAGATTTATTTTAAATGCCTATTTGTATTGATAAGATGAGAAAAACCAATTTTAAATAATACATTTGTTTTATATAAATTACCATAAAATTTTACATTACTTTTCGTATAATTTTCACAATTTTTATTTTACCGTGGTATGATAATTAGAATAGAAAAAATTACCACATTAATCTATCTATTTACAAAAATACTCATTGAAATATAGCGGTATACAAAATTATTATTAGGGGTTAAAGTTTGCACTAAAAAATTGAAATTCGTTTTTTTTAATTTAACATAATATTTATTTAATCAAAATAATTACTATTATTATCTATAGATTGCTGACATCTAATAGAAATTCGATCTAATATTCCGTTATTTGTGTATCGATTCAACACGCGTTTCTTTCTGCAGATCAGTCAAATCATGAGGCGCCCATTTTTTATATTTATTATTTTATTGATTTGACGCAAATGAGTCAATATTGTTGGTAAAGTAACGTTTAACCATGCCGCTGATTCCTGGGTAGTTTGGCTCGGATCGGCTTCCACCATCTCTTTCAATTCATTGTTATCCACCAGTTTGGGCGCTCTTCCACGTGGTTCGTTCTTCAAATCAAAGTTTCCATCACGAAAGCGTTTAAACTAAAATCGCATTCTGTGTTTGCATACAATCTGATGTTGTAGCTTGTTGTACGTGTTGTACGTGTTGTACGTGTTGTACTCTGGTTCCTAGAACATTATAAAATAAATTTATTATTATAAATATTAATTTAAATGTATCTCTACAGGTATACAAGAAAAAATACAAGAATGAGAGTGAAAACTATATTTTTAGTGATATGTCAGTTAGTCCGAATAAACATATATGCACTTACTAGTGACTACACTTACCATCAACTCTTCAAATTTATTCTCCTGTTGGTTTGTTTTGACTGGCCTTCTGAAAAAAGAGGCCATTTCATACATATCTATTTGTGATTAAAAAAAATGGTAAATAAATGATACCCCGCTTGAAGTAATTTGTGTGTAATTTTTTATTTTCACAATATGGCCTCAAGTGGTCACCATTTAAAATTTTATTGTGTTATTCCAGTGTCACTTGCACAATGCAAGTGTCACTGGTATACACTGACACTGGTGAGAAAAAACTAACGAGACCTCGAACTGCAAAATCCGTCAAGCCGTTTAGGTTACAGGGCGTCAAAAAGAATCGTATATCGAATATATATATAAGAAGAATATATTATATACATACACCCTAAAAACATAACCCTACTTCTAAGCAGTCGGGTAAGAATATAAATGTAGACGTAAAAGCATACCTTGCCTGCACTGCTTTACGCATAGCATCGTGATTGTGACGTTTCCTTTTTTTATGCAGTGGTAAGCAGTCTTTTTTCGACACATTACCTAAAAAATTAATTTATAATTAGAAAAGTATCTACTATAATATATTTGGGAAAACAAACAATTTAAATATTAATTTTACTTACTTGAAAGTTTCAAATACGGTGTATCACACTATATGTGACTATAACATCAGTCGCTTGGCGCTACCTCTGAGAGCGCTGGCTGATCTACTGGGCGTACTGGGCGTACTGGGCGTACTGGGCGTACTGGGCGTACTGGGCGTACTGGGCGTACTGGGCGTACTGGGCGTACTGGGCGTACTGGGCGTACTGGGCGTACTGGGCGTACTGGGCGTACTGGGCGTACTGGGCGTACTGGGCGTACTGGGCGTACTGGGCGTACTGGGCGTACTGGGCGTAATGGGCGTACTGGGCGTACTGGGCAGTGGCAGGCAGGCTTGATGCGTGCTATTATATATTTTCTTTTTATTTTTTTCTGTTCCTTAAAGATGTAAGTTTAACTTGGTATAGATAGTTCGTTAAAATTTCTTAGTTTTGTAAGAAAAATATCGCTTTTAAAATTGTACTTATTTAGAAAATATTCGTAACTTTTAAAATTTTATTATAGATTAACGGAGATGCTAATGTAAAAAATTCTAAATTGTGTATCAATAAAAACATATTCCACATATTACGATATTTTTTTAAACAATTTCAAAGTAGAGGTTATTGAGAAATAGGACTTCAAAATATACATTGCGACTGTTTACCCAGGTAGGCGGCGGAGGAAAAGGGTAATAATTTTATACACAATATATATTTCAATTATAGAAATATTACGCGGACGTTAAACTGGTTGTAACTTATCTAAATAGTTAAAGCAAATGGATAACAAATGTAACGGCTGTGGAGCCGTTATTTTTGATATATCATATATGGAGTGTTCACGGGAAAGATGTAAAAAATTATATCATTTGAAGTGTGTGACTTTGTCGACTGAGAAACTTGAGGATCTGGGAGAAGAATATAAGAGGCAGTGGACGTGTCCAGAATGCGCATGCACCATCCCGAAGACCGATAATTCGGATACACCAGTTCGGGGCAACTCACTTGTGAGTAAAGTTAACACACCATGCTATGTGAATACTGAGAGAGGTAGTGGGCGAAAAAATAAAGACATACAAACGATTGATAATAAGAGGGTACTTGATGAATTATTGGAATTTCGTTTGGAAATGAAATATTGCATGGAGGATCAAAGGCAGGATTTTTAAAAGTTAAAAGAAAGGTATATTAATACAGAAACAGAACTAAAAGATGTACGTAAAGTTTTAAAAACAGTTTTAGAAAAAGCAAACAAAGTCGACATATTAGAAAACAAAATTAAAGAATTAATGGAAAGGAATGCATATTTGGAAAAATTTAGTAAGGTTTCAGGAAATGAAAACAATATTTCTACCAATCAAAAAGATCAATCATCATACTCTTTAGCGGTAAAACAAAACCAAACCCAAATACGCAGTAATAATAACAACACAATAAAAGACGGTCGGGCCACGATATCAGCAAGTTCTGGTAAGGAGAAAAGTAGTAAAATTAATGACATGGTACAGTAAAGATACTGAAAAGTCTTCTAATATATTTGAAAGTAGAAAGAGTGACAGCATCCCGAATACAATTGAGAATAAGGATGAGACGGAGGAACATGGAATTTGGACACAGATAAATAGGAAACGAAATAAATATCCAAACAGCGAAGTACATAAAGGAGGGAATCTGAATGTGTCTGGAATTCAAGGAACAGAACGTATGAAATATCTTCATATATGGCGGCTTCAAAAGGATACTCAGAGTAATGTAGAAAAACATGTTAGGAATATATGTGGACAGGAGGGACCTATTAAGGTGGATAAAATAAAACATAGAACAGAGAGGGATTATGCTTCGTTCATTGTAGGTGTACCCGAAAGTAAATATGATATGATTAGTCGTTCTGAAAGCTGGGCTGTAAATATCGAGTTTTGTGAGTGGGTTTGGTTTCGTAGACCATCCCAAAAACAAAACTAAAAAGAGGAAACCCATCCATTTGTTTTACCAAAACGTGAGAGGCCTGAGAACGAAATCTGAAGAGTTTTATACATCAATTCTATCCTCAGATGCAGATTTCTTTGCCATTACAGAAACAGGTCTTAATAACTCTTTTAAAGATGCAGAAATAATTCCACCCGGTTACAGTATTATGAGAAGTGACAGAGCAGACGGACGGAAGCAGGGCGGCGCGTGTCTTGTGGCCACACCGCGCTTCGAGCTACGTAGGGTAAGCTGCGACGTAAACATCGACGAGCGTGCGTTCGAACTAGTATGCGCTGCTGTCTACCTCCGTAATAGATTAATATTTTTGTTGTGTGTTGTTTACATTCCGCCATACATTAATAGTAGTGAGAATGAATACATGTTTTTATTTAAAATAATTGAACAATTTTGCGATAAATATAGCGAGATAATTATATTAGGAGATTTTAACTTATATTCTTGTTGTATAAATGTAAATAATTATTTTGAATACTTTTTAAAATATTGTGGATTTACTCAAAGTAAAACAATAAGTAACTGCAATAATCGGTGCTTAGACCTAGTTTTGAGTACTTTTGCGGAAAGTGGAGATGTTGAGGTAACTGCGGCGGCCGTGCGATTGGTTTCGGTGGACATTCTACATCCACCCCTCGAGGTAAATATCAGTTTACAGGCACAATGCAGTCAGTGCAGGCGTCATGTATGTCTGATAGAAGCACACAAATATCTAATGATTGGAATTTTTATAAAGCGGACTTTTATTTATTATATTCATTACTATTGGAAGTGGATTGGAGTACCATTTATGACTTGTTAGGTTAGGTTAGGTTAGGTTAGGTTTTTTTTTTTTTTTTTTTTTTTTTTTTTTTTGAAATAAATTTATTCACATTGAGTTTTATTGTCACATTGGGAGAATGAGAAGACCATAAGTTATTAAATGAGACCCGGTTTTCTAGAAATGGCCAGTGCTGCGATTTGATACAGCAAAGACCGTCGCTTCGAAAAGGGATTGTCAACTTTATGTTGACTATATGAAGAATTTGATTTCTTATAGTGATTTATATTGTTTTATACAAAAAAAAGAAAGTAATATGAGTCAAAATAAAATGTAAACTTACCCTAATTTGTGAATCAGAATTATTTACAACATTGATTTTAAAAAAATGTAATAAAAGACTATACTATTATTATAAAATACTGATTATCTTATCCTAACTAAAAACTTAGTATCTTACTCTTAATTTAAGTTATACACATAACTAATGATTCGCTTATTTACAATTTATTACAGCGTAAAATCCGGGATTAGGAGCCGTTGAATTTCTTTAAACGGCTCAGTATAATTTCTGTGAATTTTGTAAACGATTTTAAAGCGCTCTCCTTCTCCATCACCTCCGTCAGAATGAAAGGAGAGACGCCTGCTATATCGCAGCAAATTGTATGTTCCAGTCTTTGTGCTTCGAATCTTGGACATTCCTCAAATAAATGAGGTAGGGTCTGGATAGAAATATTATCACATGGACAATGGTCATCATCAGTGATACAGAACCGTTTTAAATAAGCTTTGTGGTAAGCGTGACCGGTCAGATATTGGGTGAAATAAAAGGAAGTTTTAACTTTGGACATAAGCTTCCTTATGTCCCCCAGAGATGGTAATAGGGCTTTAGTCCATCTCCCCTGTTCGGATGATGTGTATATATCTTCCCACTCCGTGCGCACTCCAGAGCGGATGGAGTGCTTCGCAAAGCTTAAGGGGAATTCCCGGTAATCGGGAGATCGGTGAAGTGCTGCACCGCTCTTTGCTGCAACGTCAGCGGCCTCATTACCTGGAATTCCGACGTGACTCTTCACCCATGCGAATTCGATTGTTTTAGCAGAAAATTTATTAATGGAATAGATGGTGCGATGTATGTTAGCAATGAGTGGATGTGTGTTGCTGCGGTTCTGTAAAGCTTTTAAGGATGAAAGCGAATCTGATAGGATGATGAATTCGGAATAAGAATGGTTGGATGCCCAAGAGCATGCTTTGTCTATGGCTAGGAGCTCTGCCTGGAAGACGGAACAACTATTGTGCAGCTTGAATTTTTTGGTAAGTATACGTTTGTCTCCTTCGAAACAGACGAAAGCTGCACCGACTGAGCCGTCTTCCAGCTTGCTCCCATCCGTGTATATCTGGATCGTGCGGGTGGTGGTGGAGTGACAGTGCTGATTGATCTGGTCTTCTTTAGTGAATGCAAGGTGAGGAGGTGAAATTCTATTGAATGGGTGTAGAAGTTTGTGTGGAGGAGTGCGTGTTTCCAAATTGACATCAGAAGGTAGGTGTTCTGTTATTCCCGTGAGTTTGGTCATCTCTATAGCATGAACCTCTCTCACCTTGAGGTCCAATGGTACAAATTGGGCGAGGGCAATAGAAGCGACGGTTGATACCGTTCTAAAGCTTCTAATCGCCTTGATTGCAAAGGATCGTTGAACGCTTAATAGCTTTCGTTTAACATTTGTTCTACAGGCCGCATGACCCCATATACCGGCAGCGTAAGTGATGATAGGTTCAATCACCTGCCGGTATATGGTGCGGACGTTCTCCGGATGGGCACCCCACGTCGGTCTGCAGAACAGGCAGAGTTTGTTGAAGATTTTGGTGGCTTTAGATACGATGTAATCGATGTGGCTATTAAAAAGTAAGTTCTCGTCAATTATAACGCCAAGGAGTTTAAATTCCTTGTCGAATGTCAGTTTTTGTCCAGCCATTTTAATATTGGCGGTCTTAATACCTGGAGTAAATGCTACCAATTTAGTTTTAGAGGGCCCAAATGTCAACTTGACGCTATTCCCCCACTCCACAATAGCGTCTAGCGCTGAGTTGGTGACGTCCTGAAGCTCGCTAACAGTCTTTGCCTGGGCGATCAGCAGGACGTCATCAGCAAAGGCTTGAATAGTGCACCCTTCCGGGAGGTTGATACACAGCAACTCATCCAGTATGATGTTCCACATCACACGTAGAGCCCTGTATGCAACCTTTAGACATAATTTTGGATACGCGATAGTCCGCGTGGTCAAGCACTACTTCTCTGTCTGTGAGATAGTTTTGTATCAGGCCGAATAAGTTTCTAGAGCATTTAATCTTTCGGAGCCTGTGGAGCAGCGCGGGCCACCACGCGTTATCAAATGCCGATTTGATATCCAAGGAGACAGACACAACCAGACGGCCGTCGGCTTTGGCTTCGCGAACAGTGCGAAGCGCGGAGTCGATCGCCATCGTGGTGCTAGTCTGCTCCCTGAATCCGAACTGTTTGGGATGGAGGTTACCAGTGAGGCCAGCAGCGTAGGTGATCCGGATGGTAAAGAGTTTTTCCAACGTTTTGCCAAATACAGGGATCAGCCCTATGGGTCGGTGTGAAGTAAGTAAGGTGTAGTCATCCTTGTTTGGTTTCGGTATTATCCGGACATAGGCTCTCTTCCACTGTCGGGGGAAGTGTTGGAGATCAAGACAGCGGTTACATAAGTCGGTGATTAATTGAGGATATGAATAGGTGAATTGTGCGCAGATATCAGATGTTAGGTTGTCTAGTCCGGGTGCTTTATTAGGGTTCATTTTGTTTAAGATCTCCAACACCTCCGCCGAAGTGAAAGGGGGGTCATCTGCTGAATCGGGTTTGTCAGGAACTTGATGTCTTAGTTCGTGGTGCCCAGGTAGCGTGTCCGGTGTGTCATCGGGGTAAAAATGGTTTAAGAGGGCATTAGCTTTTTCTCTTTCATCGTTAGTGTAGTGGCCATCCACTTTAAAGGTTGTCGGTGGCCTCTTAGGGTTAGTGTCCTTCAAGAGCCTGTTAGTCAAGGACCACACATTTTCTTTTGTCTGGAGTTCACAAAAGCTGCGGAAACTAGCGCATGACGCCTCTCGAAGCTCATCGGCATATGCTCTCTTCCTATCTTGCATCTCTTGAGCCATTGTGCTAGTGACCGCGTTACGTTTTTTCGCAGCGTGTAACTCTCTGTGTAATTCGATGACTTGTCTCTTTTTGTCTTCCAAGGCATCGCTCCACCAGATTGGTCTGCCACTCGCCGCGCCCGATCTTATTGGCATCGACGATTGGCAAGCGGTGTGGATAATCTTTGTGATTATGTCTATGGTCTCCTCCAACTTAGACGTATCAAATGAGTGAATGTCCATGTCCAATAAATTGTGAGACGTCATCTGAGTGGCGAGTGAGGTCTTAAATTCGCTCCAGTTAGCTTTCTTTGTATTATACACAAAAGTGGAAGTGTTTAGAGGCCTATGCAAACGATCTGAGGATGTATGACTATAAAAGAAATCTATGGCATTGTGCTGTGACGAGGGGCAAACGTCTAAGTTGACTTTCCAGTTACAGATGAGGTGATGTATAGAAGAAGATGCAAGAGTGAGATCTATGATTGAGGTGCGTTCTTTACCATGAGTGACAGTTTCGAAAGTCGGGGTATTTCCCACGTTGCAGATGGTAAGATCGTTAGCATACGCCATGTCAACAACTTCATTACCGCGTAAGTTGTTTTTATTGCATCCCCATAATTGGTGCCATCCATTGAAATCCCCTCCCAGGATGCAAGGAATAGCAGAGGAATCCTGGAGGAAGTCGTCAATGCGGTGGAGGGTGTTACTTTCGTCTTGTTTAGGTTCAATATAGGCCGAGGCGATATGTAATTTACTGTGGCCGAACTGAACCCTGACGACGCACAGGTTGGTGTTGGAGTACTGTGAAATACCTAAACAGGAAATGTTGATAAATAAATAAAGCAATATCAATTTAAATAATAGTTAAATAATTAAAGTAATGTTTGAGAATTCTGATAAATAAATAAAGCAATATCAATTAAATAATAGTTAAATATAATTAAAGTATATAAATAGCAATATAAAAGAATAAAATAGTGAGATAACACACTATTATAATGTTTAACAGTGTTAGCAGAGGTATAGAGCCCCTGATAAAATAAAAAGGCAAAACACAATGGAATAAATTATGAGTAGAATGTAAAGAGCCCCTGATAAAATAAAAAGGCAAAACACAATGGAATAAATTATAAGTAGAATGTATAGAGCCCCTGATAAAATAAAAAGGCAAAACACAATGAAATTAATTATGAAAAGAAAGTAATGAGCCCCTGATAAAATAAAAAGGCAAAACACAATGGGATAAATTATGAGTATAAAGTATAAAACTCCTAATAAAATAGAGTATTAAGACACAATAGAATAAATTATTGACAAATGAATATGACAGTTGCTAAAAATGATGATGATAAAAGGTGCTAGATATAAATATGAGTATATAATGAGCAATACAATACATGAGATAGTAATTAACATGTATTATATCAACAATCACAATGCTGCTTGACTAGTATTTGCCTGACGAATACTAGATAATGATAGAGAATATGTGACATGTAAATCAATAAGCAAGATAATGTATAAGATAATACAATATAGATTGCATAAGATAAAAATATAAGGAGTACTAGATATACATAAACAAAATAATATAGGATTAGTATAAATTAAATTAAATAAATCAGAGTACCTATTATTCTTAATTGACAAGTAGGCACGTGAGAGTTCTTAAATAATAATACTACTAAAAGTGGCATTATAATATAATATTAAGTAAAACAATAATTAGTATAAATGATATAAAGAGATTTAACTATCACATGAGTTACTATGAAATAATAAAGTAATCAGTATAAACGTGTATGATAAAAATATTACGTAATATTAACAGCGGACTAATGCAAGTACTCAATGACCTAGCCAGAAACAAGTCCGGCCGTCATGCCTCGTGACGCGATGAGTTAATAATAGGTAGTACCTAGTTATAAATATAAATAGGCAAAAACATAAATAGAAAGCTTATTTGGTATAAAATAAATAATAAAATATTAACTAGCTTAAGTAATAAAAATAGTTAATATAAAGTATGAATAAATAAGATAATGTATGTAATAACAATTGATACAAACCAACCCAAATATATATTCAAATTATAGAACTCCTGACAAAATAAAATAGTAAAGCGAAATAGGATAATGCATAAGTGTGTAAACAATTAAATGGTACGGTACCCCTGATAAAGTAAGTAAGCAAAAGCGCATTAGACTGATATTGTGTGTATAAGCGAATTATTTAAAAAATTTTTGAAAGAGTAATTTAGTAAAGACCCAGTAGAATAATGGTTAATTATATAAGAAAATTGACGTATAAATAGATAGCAAAATTATATTTGTGATATAAATGAATATAGATTAAATTAAATAAATGTTGCGCCCTTTAGCTAGTACTTGCGTACTAAAAAAATAGTATAGAAAATATGACATATAAATCAATAAAACAATTTAAAATAAATAAGATAAGATAAAGTGATATATTGAGCAGTTGTAATAAGTAGTAACGATAAAAGTACTGGATATAAATGTGAATATAAGTGATCAAAATAATGTATGGAATAATAAATAAATAAGTAAGATCGTAACAATATAATGTCACGTAAATGATAGTCAGTAAAAATAATGTATTGAGTAATTTAGCTAGCGCATGAGTTACTATGAAATAATAACATTAATCGATATAAACGTATGAGCTAATTATTGCGTAACATTTACAACAACAAATGCAAGTACATATTGACCTTGCCAGGAATAGGCGCAGGCGGTGTGTCACATGACGCAATACCGTGATGCCACACCGACAAGATGTAATGCGTGGGACAAGGATAGCGCTATGCAAAGAGTAAAAGGAGTGAATAGGTCGAAGTCGCGAAACTTAGGGTTCGGTGGACAACAGCATCGAACCCTAGACTTTACTATATATGATAACTAGTTTAAATTAATTAATAAAATAAAATATTAAGCAGTTTGACAAATATATAATAATATTAATATTAAAAAAAATAAAATAGTTTATAAAAAGTAGTTGTTATAAATATAAATAAGCAAAAACATGTATAATGTTTAATATAGAATAA
Source organism: Limenitis camilla (assembly GCA_905147385.1). Lineage (NCBI taxonomy): Eukaryota > Metazoa > Arthropoda > Insecta > Lepidoptera > Nymphalidae > Limenitis > Limenitis camilla. The sequence continues at coordinate 15,227 of LR990252.1, read as the reverse complement.
ATAATAAGATATTAAGTAGCTTAAGTAATAAAATAGTTAATATAAAAATATGAATAATTAAGATAGTGTATTAAATAGTATTGATATGATATAAATAAAATAAAATATTGAGCAGTTTGAATAATAAAAATATTAAAGTAATCAATATAAACGTGTATGATAAAAAAAAAAAAAAAAAAATGTTACGTAATATTAACAGCGGACTAATGCAAGTACTCAATGACCTAGCCAGAAACAAGTCCGGCCGTCATGCCTCGTGACGCGATGAGTTAATAATAGGTAGTACCTATTTATAAATATAAATAGACAAAAACATAAATATAAAGCTTATTTGGTATAAAATAAATAATAAAATATTAACTAGCTTAGGTAATAAAAATAGTTAATATAAAGTATGAATAAATAAGATAATGTATGTAATAACAATTGATACAATCCAACCCAAATATATATTTAAACTATATAACCCCTGACGGAATAAAATAGTACAGCAAAATAGGATATTGCATAAGTGTGTGAACAATTAAATGGTACGGTACCCCTGATAAAGTAAGTAAGCAAAAGCGCATTAGACCGATATTGTGTGTATAAGCGAATTGTTTAAAATATTCTGAAAGAGTAATTTAGTAAAGACCCATTAGAATAATGGTTAATTATATAAGAAAATTGACTTATAAATAGATAGCAAAATTATATTTGGGATATAAATGAATATAGATTAAATTAAATAAATGTTGCGCCCTTTAACTAGTACTTGCGTACTAAAAGATAGTATAGAAAATATGACATATAAATCAATAGAACAATTTAAAATAAATAAGATAAGATAAAGTGATATATTGAGCAGTTGTAATAAGTAATAACGATAAAAGTACTGGATATAAATGTGAATATAAGTGATCAAAATAATGTATGGAATAATAAATAAATAAGTAAGATCGTAACAATATAATGTCACGTAAAATGATAGTCAGTATAAATAATGTAATGAGTAATTTAGCTAGCGCATGAGTTACTATGAAATAATAACATTAATCGATATAAACGTATATGAGCAAATTATTGCCTAACATTTACAACAACAAATGCAAGTACATATTGACCTTGCCAGGAATAGGCGCAGGCGGTGTGCCACATGACGCAATACCGTGATGCCGCACCGACAAGATGTAATGCGTGGGACAAGGATAGCGCTATGCAAAGAGTATAGGGAGTGAATAGGTCGAAGTCGCGAAACTTAGGGTTCAGTAAACAACAACATCGAATCCTAGACTTTACTATATATGATAACTATTTTAAATTAATTAATAAGATAAAATATTAAGCAGTTTGACAAATATATAATAATATTAATATTAAAAAAAAAAAAAAATAATAAAAAAAAAATAAAATAGTTTATAAAAAGTAGTTGTTATAAATATAAATAAGCAAAAACATGTATAATGTTTAATATAGAATAAATAATAAGGTATTAAGTAGCTTAAGTAATAAAATAGTTAATATAAAAATATGGATAAGTAAGATAGTGTATTAAATAGTATTGATATGATATAAATAAAATAAGATATTGAGCAGTTTGAATAATAAAAATATTAAATAATAAAAATAGTTAATAAAATAAAATGTATCTGCGCAAAGTACTTTATAAAATAATAATAGTATAAACAAATAGAGCAAGTCATATTTAGAATTAATCAAGTAGAAAACCAACAACAACCAACAACATATGAATTATTCGAGGAAGAAAAGATAATAAATAACTTTTACCATAGTGCGGAACCTCACCGCGATAACGGAAGGGTAAGCGCCTCATCGAAGCGACGGCACTGCACGCAGCGATGCACGGACCGGCAACACCGCGAGCGCCCCGAGCGCTGGCGCGTACGTATATATAAAAAAAAAAAAAAAAAATAGAACGACAACAATATTAAAATGTCTGTATGTAAATAATTATTTGTATGAGAAATTAAAGAAATATATTAGTTAAGTAATGGGTTATGGGTGTTGAGTTGTTTAAATTGTATGTGTAGAGTATTAATGAAATTAGTAGTAAAATGTTATATTATTAACTTACGAAATTTCTTAAAATGTAATTAAAGTTGTAAAAAAACAATTAAAATATTTTATAAATCAGTTAAAGTACGATGCCTCGAATGCTGAGAGGACGTAGAGATGAATAATATAGTTAAATAAAATAACAGAAAATTAAAATACAATAAAATACAACGACCAAAGCAAGTACAACCCGAAGACATGAGTAGTATATACTTTTAATGACGGCGTCGGCGTGAGCGACTCGAGGCGCTCGTCCGCCGACCGGTTTTTTGTTTACGTTTGGATTATATATATAAAATATTTTGTAAGATTTTGTCTGTATACTTATTATTTTAAAATATGAAAATTATATTAAATATTAAAAATTTTATATTAAGAATACTTGCGATGTTCGCTATAAAAATAGAATAATAATATTATTGGTCTGATAGAAATATTACCCCTCTACGCCCCCACAGGGGAGCTGAAGTCGATGCGGTTGGCGATGCGTTTTTGCATGGCCTGCCGCACCTAACAACTATTCGAGGTTGCCAGATGGTTCGTGCTAGCTTTTTTCGCATTATTCGGGAATTTAACGTTAACGAGGTGGCAATTATAACATTTTGCAGAGGCGCCCTCGCCCTTCGCCGGGCAGTCGGCCGCCCCATGGCCAGATCCAGCGCAGAATGCACAGGTGGTTTCTTCTGCCTTGCAGTTTTTGCGGGTGTGCCCAAACTGCAGGCAGGAGCCGCATTGTATGAAAGGACTGAAGTCCGCTACGTGCACGCGCTGGTAGTCCACCCCGAGGCGGCCGGCTCTCATGGCGAAGTGCCATACCTGAGGGTGCACAATAAATATGGCGTTGTACAGAGATGGGTTTCTATTTTTCTGTTTAAATTTAAATTTTAAGTCTTCCGGGGCGCAGATAAGATCTTGGATTCCCTCGTTCTGCTTAACTATAAGATGCTCCAAGTCTTCGGTCGGCACATCCCCCGGCACGCCCTTCAAGATCATCATTGGCCTAAGGTTATTGGCCACTTGGACGTCCACCTGAGATACGGGCGACCCGTGCAGTTTGATGTATGTGTCGTCTCTGTGGGTGTGGCTGTCAAACTCCACACGGAGTCTGCCGTTGGAAAGCGGCTGTACCCGAGAGGGTGTGTAGTTCGAGTTTTTGAAGTCAGCAGACTTTCTAAAAGCCTGCAGGGCCTCCTCTTGCGTAGAAACTGGCGTCTTTGGTGTGACTATAATAGCCGGTTTAGCCAGACTTGTTCTTGTAGGAGCTGGTTTTGTGGAGGGGCTGGTGGCAGGTCGCCCCGCCATATCAGCGTAGGATGATCCCGGAGAAGGAGGAGTGTACGCCTGTCCGATACTGTCACCCCTCGCCGCAAATCTTCTGAATTCCTCCCTGACGCATGCTACGAGGTCCCTTTTGAGGGCCTTGGTGGACTCCTCCGAGATGGTGACGGTGTTGATGGAGGAGGCAGCTGCAGGGGTGAGGGCTGTCTCAGCCGCAGAAGTCTCAGTGATGGAAGGAAGCGAGGAAGAAGACAGCGGCAGAGAGGCGGCCGTGGAAGCCGGAGTGGTTATGTCATCATTAGCAGGGGCCATTGTCCCTGGCACCACGAAGGTGAATGGACTCACTTGTGCTAACCTTTTAAAAGTGAAGGCGCACCTCCTAATCTCTTCAGCTGAGTCCGCTATTATTTTCTTATTGGCGGCTGTCACGCTCCTACCAAAGTAAACAGCATGGGTAATCGTGCTCACCAAGTCATTGATGGTACGGACCAAAGTAAAACCATCCACCACATCCGTTGCGAAGGATGTGATCTTTGGTTCAGTCATTATTGTTAATTTTCACTTAGCACTGCACATAAAAGAAGAAATAATAAAAAAATAAAAATTAAATTAATGTCGCAAGCAAACCAGAGAGAAATCACTAAAGTTGATAGTATAAGTTTTGTATGTGGAAAAATTTCATATAAAAGGTCTTAAGCGCCACTATGAATGTTGAAACCTACTTGTATAAAATATTAATTAACACTGAATCTACTGAAGCTAAAATTCTAATTTTTGGTGCGTCTAAGAGAATATGAGATAGGCTATTAAAGTCAATTAAAATCTAAAGAGTTCACAAATCAGATAGTTTATAATTATCTAGAAAAGTTCAAGTCAATAAAAATCCTTAATGGCACTTATTAAATAGCGAATATCTCTGGAAATAAACGTCGCATTGAAATTTGAAAACCACTATCACAATCTGGAGGATCCAAAGTATCTAGTGCACTAAGTTTCTGCTTCCTGGGTTTGCCTGGAAATTTCGCAAAAATGGTATGTTGTCCAGGTTTTTGCGTAATAACTTCGGATGTCGTACAGTGAAAATTCCAAATCTGGTGTCGTTAGAAAGCCTATGAGATAGCGCTTCTAGTAATATAATAAAAATAGTGGGTCGTGGCGACTGATCTCATGCCGCACGCCGTTTTAGTTGTGGATTCACTGTTTCTACCCAGTTTTTCAGCGATTTCTCGTCAATCTGACGGAAATCTTGTAAAATTTTTATGTCCTAGAAAAGGTCTTAATTAACACTATAACACTATGTACTTTATTTACACTTAACACTAAAAAATCTATTTTTTAAACACCAAAAACTAAAGAAATTGTCCAATATTTACACTTTTTCGTCTATAACTTTTAAAATACTTGTCCGATTTTAATAATTCTTTCACTGGTATGTAGGGTGTTTAAGCGCGCATCCATTGATATATAAATCAAGACGCTGCGACCGCGGAAACCTATTTTTCCGGATTTTAGACCGTTTTAAGTCGATTTTTCGAGTGCGGAGCGACGTAGGGAGCGTCCGTTCGCTACCGCGGGTGGTCTGAGACTGGTTAGGTTAGGTTAGGTTAGGTTAGGTTAGGTTAGGTTAGGTTAGGTTAGGTTAGGTTAGGTTAGGTTAGGTTAGGTTAGGTTAGGTTAGGTTAGGTTAGGTTAGGTTAGGTTAGGTTAGGTTAGGTTAGGTTAGGTTAGGTTAGGTTAGGTTAGGTTAGGTTAGGTTAGGTTAGGTTAGGTTAGGTTAGGTTAGGTTAGGTTGGGGGTTCAGTAGCACATACGTCCTCGTCGTTTCCCCTGGGCCCCGTCCTGACCACCGTAACGGAGTGGCAGGCGGGTGGCTGAAGTGTGCTAGTGTGGTATCCTCAGTGTGTGCAATTACGCAAAGGTCTTCCTTCCCCAGCTCCCTCCCCTTTGGGTTGTAGGTAGAGCGGGGCACACGAGGTATTTTAAAGGCGGATCACACGATAGTGAACCTATGTCAAGTTCGAAGAACGAAGCAGCTTTGGCTGCAGCGGTTGACCCCGCAAATGTAGAGGGTGGAAATTCGAATAAGTCTGGTGCACAGGGCGTCAGAATAGGGACAAGACGGCGCCGTCCCCAGGTGCCTCTTGTACCCTCGGACACGGACACCGAAACTGATGATAAGGCAGCCTCAAAGCGCGACTCAGTAGAGGAAGCCTTTGAGCGCACGCTTCGCGCTAGGCCTTTCCGCAGGCAAACTCCTGCAGGGGTAAAGGGCCCTAGCGATTCGGATGTTTTGTCAGAAGTGGACAGGAGAGACCCAACATTGAGGAACGCGGACGAGCTGCGTGCTGATGCCGGACGGAGCGCATCTAAAATCATAGAGCTGGCTCAAAAGTCCGGCAACCTAAAAGGAACGTATGTTAAGATCTTGAAGGAGTCCGCCAGCAATTTGAGAGAGATCGTGGATGCGCTGGCGGACAGAACAGAAGCGGAAGAAGTTCGTCGACTTCGGGTCGACAACGCTCGCCTACGCAGGGAGCTCGAAAACGTGAAGGCCGAGTCCCTGGCGTACAGGAGGGATCTTGAGGAGATGAGTTCCTCTAAACAAGCCGCACCCTCGTCGTCCGGCGTGGTGGCAAGCGCGGCAGAGGAGATTAAAACAGCGATCACCTCGATGCTGGAAACTCGTCTGTCCAGGATCGAGGAGCGGCTGTTTATGACGGCGAACACACAACCACCACTCGCGGTTGATGGAAGGAGGCAGACGGTGCTGGCTCCGCCAGCTGCGCTCACTCCCGCAGCATCCCAGCCCGACACTGCCTCAGCAGCCCCTCTCCAAAAGAGAGGGAAAAAGAAGAGCCCCCAGCAAGTGGCGGCCACAGCACTGGAGGCTCCGCCGATTACGGAGGAATCGGCAAAGGCTGTGCTGGCGAGTGCGCCTTCTGCGGTGCAAGAAGGCGATAGCTGGGTGACGGTCGTTCAGCGTAGTCGCAGGAGGGCGAAAAACCCTCCACCCCAGAAGGTGGCGCCGGCCGCGGCGCCTAAACCGAAAAAAGTCTCCGCTAAACCCAAGAAGAGGCTCGTGGCTCCTCGCACGTCGGCTGTCGTCGTGCGGCTACTGCCCGAGGTGGCAGAAAAGGGAGTCACCTATGCCAAAATCTTGGAGAAAGCGGAGATGAGCATCGACCTCGCGGAGCTGGGTATAGGCGCCGGCATGAGGATCCGCCAGGCCAAGACCGGGGCTCGGGTGCTGGAGTTGCCGAAGGGGCAGACGCCCGAGCAGGCGGAGACCTTGGCGGAGAGAATGCGCATCGTGCTGGACGGCCTGGCACTGGTAGCACGGCCAACCAAGGCCGTGAATCTCCGGGTGGACGGGCTCGACGACTCGGCCACCAAAGAGAAGGTGGCTGCCGCGGTCGTGCGAGCGAGCGGCTGTGCTGCAGAGGCGGTGCGCGTTGGTGAGTTGTGGACCGGCCGCGCAGGCATGAAGGGGGTGCGAATCTCCTGCCCCGTGGACGCTGCAAAGGTGCTGTCCAGGGCGGGGAGAATCCTGGTCGGCTGGAGTTCCGCCCGGGTGCAAGTACTAGATGACCTACCCATGCGCTGCTATAAGTGCATGGGCCTAGGTCATACTAAAGCCCTCTGCCCTTCGCCGAAGAACCGAGCAGACTTGTGCTACCGGTGTGGCCAAGAGGGGCACAAAGCGGCTCTCTGCACAGCCGCAATGCGCTGCGCAATCTGCGCGGACGCAGGCAAGCCGTCGGGCCATAGAATGGGGGGCAAGAACTGCAAGCCCCCCCGTCAAGGTAAGAAAGCAGCCGCTCCGGAGGGGAGCCACTCCTAGTACCCTGGGAGCCCCTCTGAGAATGCCGGCCCGCGGAGATCGGGCTGACCGCCGAGGCGTCACGGTTGTTTGCGAAAGCGTTCCCGTGGCGTCTCACGTAGGCGGAGGAGGGTATCGCTGGTTTTAGTGGGTATGCCTTGAACGCCGCTAGCCCAATGGCGGGCGGCATCAAGGAGAGCCCCACATAACCTCCCGCTTGCTAGCGGGGGGTATGCATAAGGTCGCATTTCCAGCGTTAAAAAAAAAAAAAAAAAAAAAAAAAAAAAAAAAAGGTTAGGTTAGGTTAGGTTAGGTTAGGTTAGGTTAGGTTAGGTTAGGTTAGGTTAGGTTAGGTTGGGGGTTCAGGTTAGGTTAGGTTAGGTTAGGTTAGGTTAGGTTAGGTTAGGTTAGGTTAGGTTAGGTTAGGTTAGGTTAGGTTAGGTTAGGTTAGGTTAGGTTAGGTTAGGTTAGGTTAGGTTAGGTTAGGTTAGGTTAGGTTAGGTTAGGTTAGGTTAGGTTAGGTTAGGTTAGGTTAGGTTAGGTTAGGTTAGGTTAGGTTAGGTTAGGTTAGGTTAGGTTAGGTTAGGTTAGGTTAGGTTAGGTTAGGTTAGGTTAGGTTAGGTTAGGTTAGGTTAGGTTAGGTTAGGTTAGGTTAGGTTAGGTTAGGTTAGGTTAGGTTAGGTTAGGTTAGGTTAGGTTAGGTTAGGTTAGGTTAGGTTAGGTTAGGTTAGGTTAGGTTAGGTTAGGTTAGGTTAGGTTAGGTTAGGTTAGGTTAGGTTAGGTTAGGTTAGGTTAGGTTAGGTTAGGTTAGGTTAGGTTAGGTTAGGTTAGGTTAGGTTAGGTTAGGTTAGGTTAGGTTAGGTTAGGTGTTAGGTTAGGTTAGGTTAGGTTAGGTTAGGTTAGGTTAGGTTAGGTTAGGTTAGGTTAGGTTAGGTTAGGTTAGGTTAGGTTAGGTTAGGTTAGGTTAGGTTAGGTTAGGTTAGGTTAGGTTAGGTTAGGTTAGGTTAGGTTAGGTTAGGTTAGGTTAGGTTAGGTTAGGTTAGGTTAGGTTAGGTTAGGTTAGGTTAGGTTAGGTTAGGTTAGGTTAGGTTAGGTTAGGTTAGGTTAGGTTAGGTTAGGTTAGGTTAGGTTAGGTTAGGTTAGGTTAGGTTAGGTTAGGTTAGGTTAGGTTAGGTTAGGTTAGGTTAGGTTAGGTTAGGTTAGGTTAGGTTAGGTTAGGTTAGGTTAGGTTAGGTTAGGTTAGGTTAGGTTAGGTTAGGTTAGGTTAGGTTAGGTTAGGTTAGGTTAGGTTAGGTTAGGTTAGGTTAGGTTAGGTTAGGTTAGGTTAGGTTAGGTTAGGTTAGGTTAGGTTAGGTTAGGTTAGGTTAGGTTAGGTTAGGTTAGGTTAGGTTAGGTTAGGTTAGGTTAAGTTAGGTTAGGTTAGGTTAGGTTAGGTTAGGTTAGGTTAGGTTAGGTTAGGTTAGGTTAGGTTAGGTTAGGTTAGGTTAGGTTAGGTTAGGTTAGGTTAGGTTAGGTTAGGTTAGGTTAGGTTAGGTTAGGTTAGGTTAGGTTAGGTTAGGTTAGGTTAGGTTAGGTTAGGTTAGGTTAGGTTAGGTTAGGTTAGGTTAGGTTAGGTTAGGTTAGGTTAGGTTAGGTTAGGTTAGGTTAGGTTAGGTTAGGTTAGGTTAGGTTAGGTTAGGTTAGGTTAGGTTAGGTTAGGTTAGGTTAGGTTAGGTTAGGTTAGGTTAGGTTAGGTTAGGTGGTTAGGTTAGGTTAGGTTAGGTTAGGTTAGGTTAGGTTAGGTTAGGTTAGGTTAGGTTAGGTTAGGTTAGGTTAGGTTAGGTTAGGTTAGGTTAGGTTAGGTTAGGTTAGGTTAGGTTAGGTTAGGTTAGGTTAGGTTAGGTTAGGTTAGGTTAGGTTAGGTTAGGTTAGGTTAGGTTAGGTTAGGTTAGGTTAGGTTAGGTTAGGTTAGGTTAGGTTAGGTTAGGTTAAGTTAGGTTAGGTTAGGTTAGGTTAGGTTAGGTTAGGTTAGGTTAGGTTAGGTTAGGTTAGGTTAGGTTAGGTTAGGTTAGGTTAGGTTAGGTTAGGTTAGGTTAGGTTAGGTTAGGTTAGGTTAGGTTAGGTTAGGTTAGGTTAGGTTAGGTTAGGTTAGGTTAGGTTAGGTTAGGTTAGGTTAGGTTAGGATAGGTTAGGTGAGGTTAGGTTAGGTTAGGTTAGGTTAGGTTAGGTTAGGTTAGGTTAGGTTAGGTTAGGTTAGGTTAGGTTAGGTTAGGTTAGGTTAGGTTAGGTTAGGTTAGGTTAGGTTAGGTTAGGTTAGGTTAGGTTAGGTTAGGTTAGGTTAGGTTAGGTTAGGTTAGGTTAGGTTAGGTTAGGTTAGGTTAGGTTAGGTTAGGTTAGGTTAGGTTAGGTTAGGTTAGGTTAGGTTAGGTTAGGTTAGGTTAGGTTAGGTTAGGTTAGGTTAGGTTAGGTTAGGTTAGGTTAGGTTAGGTTAGGTTAGGTTAGGTTAGGTTAGGTTAGGTTAGGTTAGGTTAGGTTAGGTTAGGTTAGGTTAGGTTAGGTTAGGTTAGGTTAGGTTAGGTTAGGTTAGGTTAGGTTAGGTTAGGTTAGGTTAGGTTAGGTTAGGTTAGGTTAGGTTAGGTTAGGTTAGGTTAGGTTAGGTTAGGTTAGGTTAGGTTAGGTTAGGTTAGGTTAGGTTAGGTTAGGTTAGGTTAGGTTAGGTTAGGTTAGGTTAGGTTAGGTTAGGTTAGGTTAGGTTAGGTTAGGTTAGGTTAGGTTAGGTTAGGTTAGGTTAGGTTAGGTTAGGTTAGGTTAGGTTAGGTTAGGTTAGGTTAGGTTAGGTTAGGTTAGGTTAGGTTAGGTTAGGTTAGGTTAGGTTAGGTTAGGTTAGGTTAGGTTAGGTTAGGTTAGGTTAGGTTAGGTTAGGTTAGGTTAGGTTAGGTTAGGTTAGGTTAGGTTAGGTTAGGTTAGGTTAGGTTAGGTTAGGTTAGGTTAGGTTAGGTTAGGTTAGGTTAGGTTAGGTTAGGTTAGGTTAGGTTAGGTTAGGTTAGGTTAGGTTAGGTTAGGTTAGGTTAGGTTAGGTTAGGTTAGGTTAGGTTAGGTTAGGTTAGGTTAGGTTAGGTTAGGTTAGGATAGGTTAGGTTAGGTTAGGTTAGGTTAGGTTAGGTTAGGTTAGGTTAGGTTAGGTTAGGTTAGGTTAGGTTAGGTTAGGTTAGGTTAGGTTAGGTTAGGTTAGGTTAGGTTAGGTTAGGTTAGGTTAGGTTAGGTTAGGTTAGGTTAGGTTAGGTTAGGTTAGGTTAGGTTAGGTTAGGTTAGGTTAGGTTAGGTTAGGTTAGGTTAGGTTAGGTTAGGTTAGGTTAGGTTAGGTTAGGTTAGGTTAGGTTAGGTTAGGTTAGGTTAGGTTAGGTTAGGATAGGTTAGGTTAGGTTAGGTTAGGTTAGGTTAGGTTAGGTTAGGTTAGGTTAGGTTAGGTTAGGTTAGGTTAGGTTAGGTTAGGTTAGGTTAGGTTAGGTTAGGTTAGGTTAGGTTAGGTTAGGTTAGGTTAGGTTAGGTTAGGTTAGGTTAGGTTAGGTTAGGTTAGGTTAGGTTAGGTTAGGTTAGGTTAGGTTAGGTTAGGTTAGGTTAGGTTAGGTTAGGTTAGGTTAGGTTAGGTTAGGTTAGGTTAGGTTAGGTTAGGTTAGGTTAGGTTAGGTTAGGTTAGGTTAGGTTAGGTTAGGTTAGGTTAGGTTAGGTTAGGTTAGGTTAGGTTAGGTTAGGTTAGGTTAGGTTAGGTTAGGTTAGGTTAGGTTAGGTTAGGTTAGGTTAGGTTAGGTTAGGTTAGGTTAGGTTAGGTTAGGTTAGGTTAGGTTAGGTTAGGTTAGGTTAGGTTAGGTTAGGTTAGGTTAGGTTAGGTTAGGTTAGGTTAGGTTAGGTTAGGTTAGGTTAGGTTAGGTTAGGTTAGGTTAGGTTAGGTTAGGTTAGGTTAGGTTAGGTTAGGTTAGGTTAGGTTAGGTTAGGTTAGGTTAGGTTAGGTTAGGTTAGGTTAGGTTAGGTTAGGTTAGGTTAGGTTAGGTTAGGTTAGGTTAGGTTAGGTTAGGTTAGGTTAGGTTAGGTTAGGTTAGGTTAGGTTAGGTTAGGTTAGGTTAGGTTAGGTTAGGTTAGGTTAGGATAGGTTAGGTTAGGTTAGGTTAGGTTAGGTTAGGTTAGGTTAGGTTAGGTTAGGTTAGGTTAGGTTAGGTTAGGTTAGGTTAGGTTAGGTTAGGTTAGGTTAGGTTAGGTTAGGTTAGGTTAGGTTAGGTTAGGTTAGGTTAGGTTAGGTTAGGTTAGGTTAGGTTAGGTTAGGTTAGGTTAGGTTAGGTTAGGTTAGGTTAGGTTAGGTTAGGTTAGGTTAGGTTAGGTTAGGTTAGGTTAGGTTAGGTTAGGTTAGGTTAGGTTAGGTTAGGTTAGGTTAGGTTAGGTTAGGTTAGGTTAGGTTAGGTTAGGTTAGGTTAGGTTAGGTTAGGTTAGGTTAGGTTAGGTTAGGTTAGGTTAGGTTAGGTTAGGTTAGGTTAGGTTAGGTTAGGTTAGGTTAGGTTAGGTTAGGTTAGGTTAGGTTAGGTTAGGTTAGGTTAGGTTAGGTTAGGTTAGGTTAGGTTAGGTTAGGTTAGGTTAGGTTAGGTTAGGTTAGGTTAGGTTAGGTTAGGTTAGGTTAGGTTAGGTTAGGTTAGGTTAGGTTAGGTTAGGTTAGGTTAGGTTAGGTTAGGTTAGGTTAGGTTAGGTTAGGTTAGGTTAGGTTAGGTTAGGTTAGGTTAGGTTAGGTTAGGTTAGGTTAGGTTAGGTTAGGTTAGGTTAGGTTAGGTTAGGTTAGGTTAGGTTAGGTTAGGTTAGGTTAGGTTAGGTTAGGTTAGGTTAGGTTAGGTTAGGTTAGGTTAGGTTAGGTTAGGTTAGGTTAGGTTAGGTTAGGTTAGGTTAGGTTAGGTTAGGTTAGGTTAGGTTAGGTTAGGTTAGGTTAGGTTAGGTTAGGTTAGGTTAGGTTAGGTTAGGTTAGGTTAGGTTAGGTTAGGTTAGGTTAGGTTAGGTTAGGTTAGGTTAGGTTAGGTTAGGTTAGGTTAGGTTAGGTTAGGTTAGGTTAGGTTAGGTTAGGTTAGGTTAGGTTAGGTTAGGTTAGGTTAGGTTAGGTTAGGTTAGGTTAGGTTAGGTTAGGTTAGGTTAGGTTAGGTTAGGTTAGGTTAGGTTAGGTTAGGTTAGGTTAGGTTAGGTTAGGTTAGGTTAGGTTAGGTTAGGTTGGTTAGGTTAGGTTAGGTTAGGTTAGGTTAGGTTAGGTTAGGTTAGGTTGGTTAGGTTAGGTTAGGTTAGGTTAGGTTAGGTTAGGTTAGGTTAGGTTAGGTTAGGTTAGGTTAGGTTAGGTTAGGTTAGGTTAGGTTAGGTTAGGTTAGGTTAGGTTAGGTTAGGTTAGGTTAGGTTAGGTTAGGTTAGGTTAGGTTAGGTTAGGTTAGGTTAGGTTAGGTTAGGTTAGGTTAGGTTAGGTTAGGTTAGGTTAGGTTAGGTTAGGTTAGGTTAGGTTAGGTTAGGTTAGGTTAGGTTAGGTTAGGTTAGGTTAGGTTAGGTTAGGTTAGGTTAGGTTAGGTTAGGTTAGGTTAGGTTAGGTTAGGTTAGGTTAGGTTAGGTTAGGTTAGGTTAGGTTAGGTTAGGTTAGGTTAGGTTAGGTTAGGTTAGGTTAGGTTAGGTTAGGTTAGGTTAGGTTAGGTTAGGTTAGGTTAGGTTAGGTTAGGTTAGGTTAGGTTAGGTTAGGTTAGGTTAGGTTAGGTTAGGTTAGGTTAGGTTAGGTTAGGTTAGGTTAGGTTAGGTTAGGTTAGGTTAGGTTAGGTTAGGTTAGGTTAGGTTAGGTTAGGTTAGGTTAGGTTAGGTTAGGTTAGGTTAGGTTAGGTTAGGTTAGGTTAGGTTAGGTTAGGTTAGGTTAGGTTAGGTTAGGTTAGGTTAGGTTAGGTTAGGTTAGGTTAGGTTAGGTTAGGTTAGGTTAGGTTAGGTTAGGTTAGGTTAGGTTAGGTTAGGTTAGGTTAGGTTAGGTTAGGTTAGGTTAGGTTAGGTTAGGTTAGGTTAGGTTAGGTTAGGTTAGGTTAGGTTAGGTTAGGTTAGGTTAGGTTAGGTTAGGTTAGGTTAGGTTAGGTTAGGTTAGGTTAGGTTAGGTTAGGTTAGGTTAGGTTAGGTTAGGTTAGGTTAGGTTAGGTTAGGTTAGGTTAGGTTAGGTTAGGTTAGGTTAGGTTAGGTTAGGTTAGGTTAGGTTAGGTTAGGTTAGGTTAGGTTAGGTTAGGTTAGGTTAGGTTAGGTTAGGTTAGGTTAGGTTAGGTTAGGTTAGGTTAGGTTAGGTTAGGTTAGGTTAGGTTAGGTTAGGTTAGGTTAGGTTAGGTTAGGTTAGGTTAGGTTAGGTTAGGTTAGGTTAGGTTAGGTTAGGTTAGGTTAGGTTAGGTTAGGTTAGGTTAGGTTAGGTTAGGTTAGGTTAGGTTAGGTTAGGTTAGGTTAGGTTAGGTTAGGTTAGGTTAGGTTAGGATAGGTTAGGTTAGGTTAGGTTAGGTTAGGTTAGGTTAGGTTAGGTTAGGTTAGGTTAGGTTAGGTTAGGTTAGGTTAGGTTAGGTTAGGTTAGGTTAGGTTAGGTTAGGTTAGGTTAGGTTAGGTTAGGTTAGGTTACGTTAGGTTAGGTTAGGTTAGGTTAGGTTAGGTTAGGTTAGGTTAGGTTAGGTTAGGTTAGGTTAGGTTAGGTTAGGTTAGGTTAGGTTAGGTTAGGTTAGGTTAGGTTAGGTTAGGTTAGGTTAGGTTAGGTTAGGTTAGGTTAGGTTAGGTTAGGTTAGGTTAGGTTAGGTTAGGTTAGGTTAGGTTAGGTTAGGTTAGGTTAGGTTAGGTTAGGTTAGGTTAGGTTAGGTTAGGTTAGGTTAGGTTAGGTTAGGTTAGGTTAGGTTAGGTTAGGTTAGGTTAGGTTAGGTTAGGTTACGTTAGGTTAGGTTAGGTTAGGTTAGGTTAGGTTAGGTTAGGTTAGGTTAGGTTAGGTTAGGTTAGGTTAGGTTAGGTTAGGTTAGGTTAGGTTAGGTTAGGTTAGGTTAGGTTAGGTTAGGTTAGGTTAGGTTAGGTTAGGTTAGGTTAGGTTAGGTTAGGTTAGGTTAGGTTAGGTTAGGTTAGGTTAGGTTAGGTTAGGTTAGGTTAGGTTAGGTTAGGTTAGGTTAGGTTAGGTTAGGTTAGGTTAGGTTAGGTTAGGTTAGGTTAGGTTAGGTTAGGTTAGGTTAGGTTAGGTTAGGTTAGGTTAGGTTAGGTTAGGTTAGGTTAGGTTAGGTTAGGTTAGGTTAGGTTAGGTTAGGTTAGGTTAGGTTAGGTTAGGTTAGGTTAGGTTAGGTTAGGTTAGGTTAGGTTAGGTTAGGTTAGGTTAGGTTAGGTTAGGTTAGGTTAGGTTAGGTTAGGTTAGGTTAGGTTAGGTTAGGTTAGGTTAGGTTAGGTTAGGTTAGGTTAGGTTAGGTTAGGTTAGGTTAGGTTAGGTTAGGTTAGGTTAGGTTAGGTTAGGTTAGGTTAGGTTAGGTTAGGTTAGGTTAGGTTAGGTTAGGTTAGGTTAGGTTAGGTTAGGTTAGGTTAGGTTAGGTTAGGTTAGGTTAGGTTAGGTTAGGTTAGGTTAGGTTAGGTTAGGTTAGGTTAGGTTAGGTTAGGTTAGGTTAGGTTAGGTTAGGTTAGGTTAGGTTAGGTTAGGTTAGGTTAGGTTAGGTTAGGTTAGGTTAGGTTAGGTTAGGTTAGGTTAGGTTAGGTTAGGTTAGGTTAGGTTAGGTTAGGTTAGGTTAGGTTAGGTTAGGTTAGGTTAGGTTAGGTTAGGTTAGGTTAGGTTAGGTTAGGTTAGGTTAGGTTAGGTTAGGTTAGGTTAGGTTCGGTTAGGTTAGGTTAGGTTAGGTTAGGTTAGGTTAGGTTAGGTTAGGTTAGGTTAGGTTAGGTTAGGTTAGGTTAGGTTAGGTTAGGTTAGGTTAGGTTAGGTTAGGTTAGGTTAGGTTAGGTTAGGTTAGGTTAGGTTAGGTTAGGTTAGGTTAGGTTAGGTTAGGTTAGGTTAGGTTAGGTTAGGTTAGGTTAGGTTAGGTTAGGTTAGGTTAGGTTAGGTTAGGTTAGGTTAGGTTAG